>CM029502.1:31634721-34034721 GCA_017140595.1 Eucalyptus curtisii | reverse complement strand
CTTGTTTCTTTTCTTTTCTTGTTAGGAACAAAAAAATAGATTTGGAACAAAAACGCAAACAAACGCGTTTTTGTTCTTTTTTTGTTTCCGGGAACAAAAAAACAAAAAATCTGTTCATAAACAGAAAAAAGAAACATAAACAAACAGACCCTTAGTCGCCAAGGGCGCGTTTGATAACATTTCTGTTTAAAAATTGTTAGGGAACATAAATAGAAAAAAGTGTTTGTTTCGGAGAACAATTTTTGAACAAAAAAAGGGTTTGGTAAACTTGTTCCGAGAATAAAAAATGAACAGAAACACGTTTGGTAAATTTGTATTCTTTTTTTGTTTCTTTTAATTTTTTAATATTTTTCTTTTTTTTTCTTTCTTTTTTCTTTTTTCTTTTTTTTTTTTTTCTTCTTTTGGCCGGTGGCCTCGCCCGGCCGACCGGCCGCGAGGGCGGTGGCCTCGCCCTCGGCGAGGCTCGCCGGCCTCGGGGTTGAGGCGAGGCGTCGAGCCTCGCCGGGGGCGCGCGACGCTCCGGCGAGGTCGCCGGCCAAAGAAAAAAAGAAAAAGAAAAGAAGAAAAAAAGAGAAGAAAAAGAGAGGAGAGAGAAAATTTGTTCTTAAAAATTGTTTTGAAACAAGAAACACGTTTTTCTTGTTTATTGTTTTGTTTCTAAATGTGTTCCGGGAACAAAAAAATAGATTTGGAACAAAAATGCAAACAAACGCAAGGGCCTGTTTGTTAATGTTCTTTTTTTTTTTGTTCATGAACAAAATTTCTGTTTTTTTGTTTCGGAAAAAAAAAGAAGCGTAAACGCGTTTGTTTGCGTTTTTGTTCCAAATCTATTTTTTTGTTTAGGAACATATTTGGAGTAAACAAGAAACAAGAAAAACGTGTTTCTTATTTCTGGAACACTTTGAAGAAATAAATTTTCTCTCTCTTCTTTCTTTTCTTTTTCTTTTCTTCTTATTTTTTTTTGGCCGGCCGCCGGCCTCGGTTATGACCGGCGACCGATCGTCGAGGGCCGGCGACCTCGCCGGAGCGTCGCCGGCCCCTGGTGAGGCTGACCTCGTGCCGGCCGACGATGATAGGCCTCACCTTGGCTGGACGAGCTCGGCCTAGCCAGATCTGGGCGAGCTCGAGCTCGCCCAGCCAAGGCGAGGCTGAGCTCCACCCAACCACAGTGAGCCTCGCCGTGGCTGGGCGAGGCCGTCGGCCAAAAAAGAAGAAAAAAGAAAAAAGAAAGAAAAATTATTAAAAAATTAAAAGAAACAAAAAAAGAACACAAATTTACCAAACGTGTTTTTGTTCTTTTTCTATTTTAGGAATAAGTTTACCAAACGTGTTCTTCTGTTCAAAAATTATTCCCCAGAGTAGAAGTAGTTTTTTTTATTTCTATTCCCTGGAATAATTTTTAAACATAAACATTACCAAACGCATTGTGAATAGCCCACAATTTTTGGCCAGCTCAACCTTTTTATTTTTGGCCAAAATACCAACTCAACTCGAAATTTCTTTCTCTCTTTAGCACCCCCCCAAAATAAAAATATATATATACACAATGAGAAAAAAGGGGGACGCGAAAAAAAAGGATAGTCCCCTCATCGTCCCCGAAATCGCCTCCATTTCTCCGCAATCCCAGTCCCATCTCCCCTCCATTTTTCCCCACCGTAACTAAAAAACCTCTCAGGTACTTCCCGTCTCTCCCATCCCCCTCGCGAGAGCGAGAGCGAGAGCGAGTGGTTCGATCCCCGCTGGGCAAAAAGCCGAGATGTGGCGGTGCATTGCTCGCGGCCTCCGCTCTCCTTCCTCCTCCGGCGGCGGCGGCGGCGGCGGCTCCCTCCGATCTCGCTTCTCCCGATTCTTCTCCTCCGAATCGGTAACCCTACCTCCCTCGCTGCCTCGTTTTCTCCTCCCGTCTCCCCCGCCAGCTCTAGCTAGACTGCGATCGCGACTGCGACTGCGATGGGTTTGGTTTGGTTTTGGGATGAATCGCCGCTAGTTTGTTAGAGCTCGGGCGGTTTGCTTATTTGGCCTTCCCGGGGGTTTTGGATTTGGGAGCTTCGTTGCTCGTGGTTTGACCGTTGCTGTCCTTGTTTGGGTTGCTGGAGAAGCAAGAGAAGCGGGTGCTAGTGGCTTCTTGGTGTTAGGGTCTTGGTTTTGTTTTTTTTTTTTTTTTTTTGGGGGGAAGGAGCTGGTTTCGTTTTGGATTTAGCGAAATGGAGGGGAGTTGGAGAGTTGAGATGCTCCTTTTCATTTCGAGTTTGGAGCGTCTTTCCTGAGTTGTTAATGCGGTTCGTCGGGAGCGGCGTGGAATCCGATTTCAGGATTTTTCTTGTTTCGTGGCGTCGTCTATCCTTTCTAGAGCTGTAGATCGGTACCTTTTAGTTTTTTTTCTAATGCAATGACAAGTAAAGGCTCTATCTTTTTTGCTTTCTTTTTTTTGGGGTTTTCGGGGAGGATGAATTTCTCCCTCTTAGTATCCAGTTGAGATTTCCTCTTTTTGTGCCGTATTTCCTGTTGCCGAAGTTAATTGATTGCGTGGTCTCTTTTGGTTTTTTGTTGCAGTACACCATAGTCGACCATAAGTACGATGCCGTCGTTGTGGGAGCTGGAGGTGCGGGGTTGAGAGCTGCCATCGGACTCTCTGAACATGGTTTCAACACGGCTTGTATCACCAAGCTCTTTCCAACCCGGTCACATACCGTTGCCGCTCAGGTACGAGGAGCTTCAGCTTTCGTTATGTTGCTGATTATACATGATGATGGGCAGAAATAATTTCGACATCGAGTTGTTTAATTGTTTCTTTTAACCTTATGACAACATTATGGCATCAAGTTTGCTGATGCCATGCATTAGATTGAATAGATCGAGAATCTTAGGTCCTACTATGTGATGAAAATCACAACGCATGAACCATGAAAACATGTAAAACTCGGCAAGTGTCCCAGAAACCATGGATGCAGAAGAACTAGGTAAGACGTTGATACTATAAAGTCACTTGCTTTTGGCTTGGCTTATGGCTGTTAGTTCAAAAAACTATAAAACATGTAAATGACTTTGAATGCCATGACTTGTATGTTCTTAAAGATATAATGTTTTAAGATAGAGGGGGTGTCTGAATTGACTTTTGCATTTTGCCTTATCAAAATATTGCGACTTGCACACTTTGACTCTTTTCAATCTAAGACCTCTGAAAATTTCACGATAGAAAAATGGGAACATGTAATTCACACACATTTTTCCATAACTTTTGGAAGTTTAGATAATATTTTAAGTTTTGGTGGAAACTCTTTGCTTTCGCTCTATACCAAACAAAGAGGCCCTATCATTAATCATAAGCCACAGCCAATAACAAAATAAAACGAGATTCCAAATGCCAAAATTATGGCAATATTCAAGGTTTACAACCATAGTTGAAAGCCTCGACCACTCCACAACTCACTTTAAGAGTCTGTGTTAACTATTCTTATAGGTGCTTTTGTAAGTCCTTAGCTGTCATCCTAATAAAAGATCTGTTTTAGTTAAGGGTTGAGTACACTCGATGAATCCTTTCGACCTAATTGAGGAGCACTTTGATACTTTTCAGCTCTGTCAGTGTGAATTTTTTATATATTTTTTTATTTTTATTCTTAGGTTATGCATGTTGTTTGTTTTCTTCTTCTCCCTATAGTCCTCATGAATCATTATGTTGATTTTTCTCACATCTACTTTTTCTTACCTTCTTAAATTGTTTTGGATAGCTTGCATTTTCCTTAGAACCTAAAGGGAAAACTCTTTGCAGGGTGGTATAAATGCTGCTCTGGGAAACATGAGTGAAGATGACTGGAGGTGGCACATGTATGATACTGTTAAGGGGAGCGACTGGTTAGGTAGGCTTTTCATGGTCAGATTATAGTTTATTTAGTTTATTATTGTTCAGTTAAGGACCACAGCATCATGAATATCTTATGATTTGTCTCCAGTTTAATTAGTACCGCCATTTATGAGATGCTTTTGACAATCTCGACATAAACACCTGTCTTATTGAGAATCGCATTTGTGGCTGATTAGCTAGTTGTACTAGGCATCTGGTTACGTATACTTGTTCTCCTTTATTTGCCTGCAATGGGAGGGTAGGCCTGGTTTTTAAACTGGCAAAGATCCCTTTATACACCACAGGCAGTGTCCTAATAGTTGATCATTTCAGGTCCTTTTGTTCTGGCGTTTAAAGTTGTTTATTACATTTTTTGCCAAGATAAAAAGAATCATTTCTACCTTTAAGAAAACAATGAAAAGATTTGACATGTTTGCAATTTCAAATGTCCTTGAAAGTCCCTATGTCAAGGTCTTTAACAGTTGGGTGAGTTCAGTTTGAAGGAAGGCAAGTCTTAAATCCCGGGGTAAAAGAATAAAAGGCACTTCAAATGGACTATAAACTCTTGTGAAAGCTACTGTACTATTAGATACTAGGTGTTTACGTTTTGCAGTATTTAATCAATGTTGAGTCTGTGTAGGTGATCAAGACGCAATTCAATACATGTGTAGAGAGGCACCAAAAGCAGTGATTGAGCTTGAGAATTATGGCCTACCATTTTCTCGAACTGAAGCTGGAAAAATATATCAGCGTGCATTTGGCGGCCAAAGCCTTGATTTTGGAAAAGGTGAGGGATAAATTCAGAATGGAAATAGTTGTGATTAATGCAAAATACAACTCATCTGAAACTCTATTTTGCCTTTACCACAGGTGGACAGGCTTATCGTTGCGCATGTGCAGCTGACAGAACTGGGCATGCACTGTTGCACACCCTATATGGCCAAGCAATGAAACATAACACACAGTTCTTTGTTGAATATTTTGCCTTGGATCTAATAATGAACAGTGATGGTGAGTTGATCCATTATGGGACCTCCGTCAGGTTTAAGATATTCAGCTTAGTAAAAATTAGATGAAGTTTAGATACCTATCTCATATTCCTTTTAAGTGGCTAAGGTAGCTTGGAGTTATCAGTGTAATTAACTTGAATGATCTGGACGTTCATTGAGCTATTGCATTATTTTCAAGAAAGATGTTAGAGGAGGTGGTAATAAAATTGCGCATCAAATGGTGTTAATTGAAGTGTCAGCCAGCAGTTTTGGTTGTCATTATGAATTGATTTTAGCCCTTAATACAAAACAAAAGCGACTAAGGTTTTGGTTTTCGACTCTTGAGATCAGTTTAGATCTGCTTGAATATGAAAAATCTGATCCTTACACTGGGTGAACCTCTTAATTGAAATTTTTCAGTTAATAGGATTTTGAGTTCTCCTGTGTTGTTCCTTGTGTAAAAGGGACTCATCACTATGGACCTGGTGTTTTGCTATTTGCATGTCTTGTTGTGAAATTGTGAAGACAGTTACTTTGAAAGGATGAGCCGAGTGGATTTGTTCTTGAAATTCTTATTCAGGCAGTTGTCAAGGAGTGATTGCTTTGAATATGGAGGACGGGACACTACATCGGTTCCAGGCCGCTCAAACTATTCTGGCCACAGGGGTACCGTGTCAAACTTATGATCTCTTTTTGATAGCGAAGAAAGTATATCTCTTCACTTCTTATTCTGATTCTTCAGGGCTATGGTAGAGCATACTTTTCTGCAACATCAGCTCATACGTGCACGGGAGATGGCAATGCTATGGTTGCGAGGGCTGGACTTCCCCTTGAAGTCTGTTTTCTGCATTCCCTACTTGAGATTAGTCTTCCTTACAACCTCTCTGCTTCTTTATTAGTTGACATAATCTTTTTACAGGATTTAGAGTTTGTACAATTTCACCCAACTGGAATATATGGTGCCGGATGCCTCATAACTGAAGGTTTCTTGCTATTTACGCATATTTGAGTAGCATAAATTTCACATATATATATTTTTTTGTTTTATTAATTAGCTTGTGTTTTCTTATTCATTCCTTATTGTGATGTAGGTTCACGAGGAGAGGGTGGTATCCTTCGTAACAGTGAGGGTGAAAGATTTATGGAACGGTATGCCCCTACAGCCAAGGATCTTGCGTCAAGAGATGTTGTCTCAAGATCAATGACCATGGAGATACGTGAAGGCCGTGGTGTAGGTAAGTTATGCTCTAATTAAATTGGCTCAAAGAATTTTAGTTAAGAATGTTGATGCTCTGTGATTTTCATTATTCTTCTTTAATTTGTTTTACTTTGCCGTGGGAGATCCTTAAGTTGATATATTTTAGAGCCCTTTTACACTTTTTGGAATGAACGTGTACTTGAATATCTTATTCACATAGTCCCATTTGCTATAAAAATTGCTGTTAATTTTTCAGGACCACTTAAGGACCATATATATCTTCATCTGAATCATTTACCTCCTGAAGTACTGAAGGAGAGACTTCCTGGTATCTCTGAAACTGCTGCTATCTTTGCTGGAGTGGACGTGACAAAAGAACCCATCCCTGTCTTACCCACCGTGCATTATAATATGGGTGGTATACCCACTAACTATCACGGAGAGGTAAGTGACACCTCGTATGAGATGAGAGGCTCTTTATTGATTACTTGATTACTGATCAGTGTTATCCTAATAATATCGTAGAAAAATCCTTGGTTTATACCATCTTAAGTGTGTTTGACAGTTGGAAGTTAAAAAGAGGATTTCAGATGACTATATATATATATATATATATATATATATATATATAACTGGAATACTGGAATCTGTTTTTGGACGAACAGTTTAGGAGGTCATTCTAAAAGCTCTCATTGTCTTTTGGGTTATTTAATGAGTAGTGGGGGTGAGCATGGTTCCAGGGTAGAACCTAGAACCTGAGAATCAGACCAATGGGAACCTGTAGATTCCAGGTTCAAATGTATGCAGGATAGGTTTAGGGTTCCAAAAAATTGAATTTATTTCAATGGGTAGGTTCCAAGTTTTTAATTGGAGGAACCTGGAACCTGTAACCTATATCCTACAATCCGGAACAAGTTTTATTGTTTTTCTTAGTTCATGTCTTCGCCCATCTTGCAATATTCTATGACATTCAATGATGAGTGAATAATTTAGAAGCACTAGTATGAGGTTCCATTTTAATATTCATATTTTTCATGTGTTTAAATATAAGTTCTGATAAGTGAATTATGGCGGCAAGTGGTGGTTATTAAAGATTTTAATTTATTGCAGTTGTTTAATTAATAATATAGGTGAAACTTGGGTAGACCCTGGAACTGACCTTAGAAACTGTGGTAGGGTAGGTTTTAGGTTCTGAGGAACCTATTTCAACGGGTAGGTTCCATGTTCTAGGTGGAACCTATACGAAACCTAGAATCGCCAATCCCTAATGAGTAGGACAGTTTCTATTATAAAGTATTTAAAGTGGTCCCTAGTCAATCAAAGTTTTATGCAAACTAGTATAATCAAACATTTTGTTATTTTTCGACCAAAAAAAAAAAAAAAAAAAAAAAAAAACATTTTGTTATTTTATACATTCAAGAGCAAAAGTACAAGGGTTTGAACAACTGTTTGATGGGATAGGCTGCAGGGCAACTAATGAATGACTCCAGACATAACATGCTGGTTTTGAATCTGAGAGTTTAGTAGAAGTCAATGTTTTACGTTCAGTTTAAAAGTGGACGAATAATGAATTTCCTTAACTGATGGGAGTATAGAGGTAATTGATTTCTTTTTTAACTCCCGTCAATTGTTAATTTCCATAATTATGTGAACTTCAATTACATTAGTTCTGTTGCTGTTTGCTGATTTGTGCACTTTCAACTCTAGGTTGTTACAATCAAAGGCGATGATCCAGATGCAGTTGTTCCTGGACTCATGGCTGCTGGAGAGGCAGCCTGTGCATCTGTTCATGGTGCTAATCGGCTTGGTGCAAATTCTCTTCTTGATATTGTTGTATTTGGGAGAGCTTGTGCTAACAGAGTTGCCGAAATACATAGGCCAGGCAAGTTTAATTTTCAGATTATGTGTGAGAAGTTGCTAAATATGTTAGACAAATTAACCAGACTATGAATTGGCAGGGGAGAAACAAAAACCTTTGGAAAAGGATGCTGCTGAGAAAACTATCGCATGGCTGGACAAGATCAGAAATTCAAATGGCTCACTTCCAACGTCTAAAATTCGGTTAAATATGCAACGAGTTATGCAAACCAATGCTGCTGTCTTCCGTACCCAAGAAACTTTGGAAGAAGGTAGGCAAATTCCTTTTTTTGAGACAAAAGCAGAGGGTGCAAACCGAGCTCTCTTTTATCATGTTATTCTGAGATTTGCTGGGAAAGAGCTTTAGAACTTCAAAGATTCTCGACTGTGCTAAGATAGGCAATTTTAATATACTGTAGGTTTTAAGAGCATCTTCTTTGAATGGTTATGAAGAGGAGATAACTTAAGGATCTAATTAGCTATGTTCTACTCATAAAATTGGAAAATAAGCTGGAAATAAAGGTTCTTGCATGAGCCTTTTGATCGTGCTGACTCTATGGTCTCTTTCTTAGGCTGTATTCTCTAATCTCTGACTCTGTTTTTGCCGCCTAAATGGTTTGCTTTCTATTTGCAATTCCAGGTTGTGAGTTAATCGACAAGGCGTGGGAAAGCTTCCATGATGTGCAATTGAAGGACCGTAGTTTGATATGGTAGAGAATACCATCCTTATTTAGTGAACAAATGTTTCTTGTGGGTTCTATTTTTTGGAATAATCTTGAGTTTAAATTCTTTTACAGGAACTCAGACTTGATTGAGACTCTGGAATTGGAAAACCTTCTGATAAATGCCTGTATCACCATGCATTCTGCTGAAGCCAGGAAAGAGAGCAGAGGAGCCCATGCCCGTGAAGACTTCACGGTTAGTTGTCACTTTCAATCTTCTACAGGATGCTCATCTTATTACTCCCAATTCATTTGTAATAAAGTGAGCTCAACTGCTTTTGCAGAAAAGAGATGATGAAAAATGGATGAAGCACACTTTGGGGTAAGTCCTTTTTTTAATTCATCTTGGAAAAATATTCTCCTCATTATAGAGCATCTTATTTTCTCTCAGTAAATGCATTTGTTGCATCTGTCCTGAGATTGAGTTTGAATGAAACTGTAGAGATTGTATCATTGAGTCATTGAGCTGACCACCAGTGCGTCAAGTGTGGTGACTTTATCCACACACTTAGTTTAGTGAATAATTCTCGTAGCTGTCTACCGTTATTTATATCTATTTCGGCCTCTCTGTGTCTTTTTTTTTTTTTCTCCTTTCCTCTTTTCAATTCCTGTAGAGGGTGGAATCAAGGCGTCAAATGCTCATTGAGCTGCTTTCGTCTGTTTACTTAAATACATAATTCAACTCTAGAGACATGGATGAAAGTACATGTCATGGAGCTTCTGCTTTCTTTATACTCATTTAACCTTCAGCTGGATGCTTTTTCCATCTCCTTATAATCTTGAGTTGTCGCACAAAAAGAACAGGATAATCTGTGGTGCTAGTCTCTCTTGATGTACCTTCGGTGCACTCTCCTGATTGCAGTCTCTTCACATATGACTTGCAGGTTCTGGGAGAATGAGAAGGTTCGGCTAGATTACAGACCAGTTCATATGAATACGTTGGATGATGAGATCGAGTCGTTCCCACCAAAAGCCCGAGTGTACTAATGAAAGCAACAAAGATTTGGGTGGCGGATGGTGGCCAGAGAATGTTCATATGGGCGAATAACATGCAACATTAATAGATTGCAATAAATTGCTTGTGATTCAGCACTTGGGCAACGACTGTTGCTTTCTACAGTTTTGCCAGATTAAATTTTGCATTTGCACAGGGGAGGCAAATATTTATCTTTGGGGATGGTCTGACATGGGTAGTATTGTATTTCCTGTGTCCTTACTCTTGGAGTTTTTTCCACCTTAGTCATCCGAATCTCTCCCTAATGTTATTGTTGCAAGTTCGAAATTGTTGGCCCATAAAAATAAGAATTGCAATAAGAATTTGCACTTTGGGGATGTATTGCATTATTGTAAGTTGGTGATTCCTTCTACGCATGGCCGAGGTTGTGATATTTGTGAATATGCAGCGTTTCTGTGGCGTGTACAGGTTGTTGATGGCAGTGAGATAGTATGATTGCACTCATAAAACTCTTGCATGTTCCCTCAACCAGGATGGCTGCATCGAGTGTGTTCTGACTTCTGAGATTTTTATTTCACCAAAGCTTTTTGCAATGAGGTTCTATGTATTCAGCACTATAGAGGACAAAAATTTCGGTGTTGGTGCCCTCCTTGTAATCGAGCCAAATCGATAAAGATTTCAATTCGTATCTGAGTTTATAAAACATGACTCAAATTCAAGAAAACCCAGATTTGTGTACCTGTGTTTGTAAAGCTCGAATTCTGCCCGAAGAGACTGTTGAGAAGTAATCGCGCGTTTGAAACTCTAGTTCAAGTTGAAATTTCCACCTGTGCTCACTTTACTTTTCTTGTTCTTCTGATTTCTTAAAGTTGCTTAAGGCTTTCTCCACAGGTCGCTCGATTCCAGCTCGTCTTCTCTAGTTTACATATTACAGCAGACTCAGATTGTGATCACAGAGATGTCGATTAGCCTGCCATTTCTGAGTTGATCTGTTCTCTTTCACTGTCGTATGTTTTGCGACATGTGAACTTTTGTCTTACGTCTTGGTTTGCCTCTCAGATAGAACAGAATTACATGGCTAGGGTAGGGGGATGTCTCGTTCTTTCATTTCGATCGCTATGTTCTTAATACCAAAAGCAAAATGGCCAAATGGCAATAGATCTTCTGCAACCTTATCCCTACCTTTCTTAGTTACGGAAATAAATCGCCACCTCTTGAGATCACGTCAAGTCCAAATCATAACTAGACTCCCTCCAAAAAATGCCCGCCGAGTGCCTTTTGCCCTTTTGCCCTATTGCAATCGAGACTGTGTCCATTTAGAAGAACCCAACTTTTCATTTCTCTTCATACCGAAACTTTCAAAGATACGTTTGATAAAGGGAAAGCGGCTTGTACCAAGTAAGATAACTATTCAATCATGAATTACACACATCTTTTAAATTATTCTTCCTCTGGTATTCTCCAATCTACTTTCTCGAAGGGCAAAGTCGAGCTCGGAAAGGAATCCGACAGGAGCTCTCCCAAGCGAACCGTGTTAAAAGATCCAAGATACATTCGAAACGGAGATTCGAAATCTCGGGTATTTTTACCTAATTAGGATCTAAAAGGGTCAGGACAAGACCGAAAACCCTCGAAAGAGAGAGTGCGGGATTCGTTTCGCAAGCGCAGAAAACACACCCACTGAGTGCAGCGGCGAAAGACATCATGGTCCGGCAGGGGGGACAAGAATGGAAAAATCAGAATCAGAAGACGAATCCAACCGGCTGATGATTGTCCTCGGGACTGATGACCACGTCCCCATTGTAATAAACAGTCAGGTTGAAACCCTCCAAAAAGTAGATGACAAATTGCGTCTTGAGGTCTCTCTCTTTTTCTCTCCGACAATTCACGATGGAATATGGAGAAGAAAAAGAGAGAGGAAGGATCGATGGATACACGTACAGCCTCCACCACCACCACCACCACCACCACCTCCGAAGTGTAACGTCTTTTCTCTCCACCGGAGGGACGTCCATCTGCTGTCGCTATTCCCTTTTTCCTTTCTTTTGCTTCCACGGTCAATGGTGGAATGTATTGCGCCCCGTGGACTTATCGCTCCCCGGCACTCGATTGCAATGTTTGACCTCCGAGGAGCCGTTGTTGTTGTTCATACGGATGGCCCTTTTCGATTCGCACCACACCAAAAGTCTCGATTCACATCGAATGGATTCACGCATTCGGTACGTATTTCGCTATGATTCAGACGTCGGATCGGTGCAGCTCGGTTGCATCGAGTCGTGTTTTCAGTGTCTGCCAGCTTGCTCTCTCGCCCCGCCTCGCCCCGCCCTCCGTTTTTTCTCTCTCTCTCTCATCAATAATTGCCGCGGTTTCATAACACGCTATTGGGTTCGGTATGCTCAGGGTCATTTCGTGCTCACAGGTTTTCGTTACGTGTAAAGATTGCATTAACAGGAATCTCAAATTGTCTCATATCGAGCAATGAGGCGTATTTAGATGAGAAAGTCCAAATATAATCATATTTCGATCAGACTAGGAAAGAGATTAAGTTATATTTAGTTCTTTGACACGTTTAATTAATCTTTCTCACACAAATAGAGTCGCATAATGGAGGTAATTAATAGATTGCAAAAATTCGAATTCATGCATCCTGTTCTGATACTGGATAAATTATTTACAAGATCACCACCATCCATTCTGAGAATTTAAACTCTTAAATATTCTAACATTAGGCTCGTTTATTTGCACTCATTTAACCGCGATGTCCCTTGTAATTTATATTTATATAGTGAACGACAAAATAACGGCGATACTTTAGTCCATTTTTTTAGGCCATGTGTCTCAATCTATTTGTCATGATAGGTTGCATTAAATAAGATAGCATGTTTGTCTTTCCTTTCAAAATTATACAGCGGTAGATCTTACGAATAGATAGAGAAATGGATAGCTGACCGCTTGACTAAATCGTGGTTTCATAGCTTCTACTCCAGTTCGAAAACGATATGTGGCAGACAAGACTCTTCCTCGTGTCTCTTGCGTGTCTAACCTTTGTCAGCAAGTTACTATAAAACATCAAAAGGACAAATGACAAAGATAATTTTGTCTAAAAGCCTTAATACCCGATGCCATAAATCACGGTTTAACTCTCTCAAAGCAAAAAAAATTTAGCGATGATCACATCAAACGTCGAGCAGCCAAGGAGGCGACGGACATCGCCGCCGGGAGCTCAAGCAATGCGTAGAACTGCAACCCGTCGCCGGAATCACTCTTCGTTTGGTAAGAGGAAATGAATCCTTCCTCGTTTCACAGGCAAATACAGAGGCTTTGCAATGTGCATCACTCCAAGTGTGAATAAGAAATTTGATGATTTGACACTTTGGAATTTGAGACCCATTGAGAGAGAGAGAGAGAGAGAGAGAGAGAGAGAGAGAGAGAGGGGTAATGTTAGACAAAAAAGGTGAAAGATAAGGTGCGGTGTTGTTGATGGAGGGAGGGGGCCTTTAGAAAAAGAATCAAAGCAATGGAGTGGAGCCCCACCCTCTCCCTCTCCCTCTCTTTCTCTATCTTGTAATCTTTTTCCTAGTCAAATCTTTTCCCTTTCCTTCACTCGAGCTTTTTGATTAGGACCCCTTTTAATTTCTGTCCACTTAGCTCGACATTAGGAGGGGGATGAAGGTTTGGATACTTATGAGGAAAAGGACATCTATTGGCACCGTGTAGATTGCTGCTAATCTTAAAGATCTTATCTTCCTTGGACTGATTGGACTGCAGATTTACTTTCGGATCACCCAATTTCCATCCATTCACACTTCTCCACATTATTTTAATTTTTCTGTAGGCCAATGCTGCTGCTGCTTCTTCTTCTCCTCCTCCTCCTTTTTCTCCTCTCTCTCTCTCTCTCTCTCTCTCTCTCTCTCTCTCTCGTAATTATAGGGCAACGGTTGAGTATCTCATTTTCAATTGCTTTCATTGAAGAGCTTTTTCCGGTTTACTAATTTTCAGCCTAGGACTAGTACAACTCAGCCTTCAAATACTAAATTTAAGGAGTGAAAGTTTATCTTCATATTATTTTTTCAAAAGGAAGTCTTTCTTCTTCTTCTTCTTCTTCTTCTTTTAAACTTTGATTGCTATTAAAAATGGAATACAGTAAAGAAAGCGGGAGGAGATGAAGTTAACTGAAATACCGATAATAGAAAAAGTAAATATTAAGTGACATTAAACAATAAAGATTAGTTAAAGTTTGGTGCCCATAGATACTTTAATGAAATTAAATAAGATACGCTAAGGAAAAGAATAAACACGGATTAGGTCAAAAGGGAAAAGATGACGATAACAAAAAGGTTAAATGGCAAAATTGGATACCCATTGTATATTTCAATTGGTCAATACCAATTGATCAAAAGTACCGAAAAAATTATGAATGGAAATGATGTGTTTGAGATACCTTATTTAGTTTATCGTATTGTGAGATTATCAGTGATATTTATGTTTTTTTTATTTTATTCAACTAATCTTTCTTAATTTCTTATATTTCTTTTTCTTTAAAAGATAAATTCCCATAAAAAATTAAGATTAAAACCAAACTTGCACCCCTTAAAGATAATATGCATTACACAATATAGAACACCGATCGCAAGTTCAATGGCAAATATCTATGACCCTTAAAGTTTAGAAAGTTTTTGTGTAATTTCCCTGAAAACAAAGAACTCCATCGTTTGATTTTAAGTTTTTATATAGGATGCCAAAATCATTTAGTATGACATTTTTAGTATGAAACATTCCTAATCATAATAACTGAGTCGATCGCGATGTTTTAGGAGCAAATGTGCAACGACAAGAGCAATCAATCATATATTCAGCCGACATAACGTATGATAGTTATGTGACAATCATGTGATACGACTAACGTATGATGATATTGTGAAGCATCAAACTCAAAAATTACCACTAAGGAACGTGATATATTTTCATGACCATTCGCAAATTTAGCAAGCCAACCATGAGATATGGATAAAATTCTCTAAAAAATCTTAAACATCTTCTATTTTAACCAATTCAATCATAGACCTTTCAACTTTATTGATAGAGTCCAAAATATTTTTACAATTTGCTAATCCAGACAATCCAACCAATTTTAGTCGAAAATCACTAATGTGAACGTCAATTGTCCTACGTGACATCGCTAATACTGACGTGGATAATTTTTGTAATTTTTTTGATTTTTTTATCATTCTTTTGCCTTTTTTCTTTGTTTCTTTTTTTTTTGTTGGCATGGACACCCTCGACCGTTGTCAGCGGTGCCACAATGGCCCTAGGCAACTCCCTTCGCGCTCAAGGAGGGTCGCTGATGACTCTCACCGATACGGGAAAAAAAAACAAACAAAAAAAATGAAAAGAAAATTTAATAATTTTAAAAAGTTACAAAAATTATCCACGTTAGCACCAACGATGCCAAATAAGACAACCGGTGTCAACTAGCAAATTGTCAAAAGATTTAAGATTTAGCCGGTAAAGTCGAAAAGTTACAATATTTTTTGGACGGCTTTCCTAGGTGATATGATCACCCACATAATTTTAATTCTCGTCAGTATATGTCACTAGAGTCTAGCGTAGGAGAAAGTATTCTGGAAGTAATAGATTGAAATTAACGGACTATCAAATTCCAAAATAGACGCTGTCATCTACAGTAATGCATAAGCACGTGATGAGTCAAAAATCAGTCCCCTAGCGCTTGCTCCATCGGTCAATCTGATTGCATCTCTCTCTCTTGGCCGAATAGTAGAGACTCAATTAGATAAAATCGAAATTTTTAGATCTTGATAGAAACACTAAGTAGTCAATCAATGAAATCAAAACGTCAAAGACTCAATTCAACTGACAATTCAAACATTAAGGATCGAATACCACACTTATGTCCAAAACATCAACCACAAAACGTCAATTAGAGCCCGACACTCGATTTTTTCATGTCAGCGAATGGAGCGGGCACATGGAAAGACGACGCGCTTTCCAAGCGGTTCAGTCCGGCGATCATTGCCGCCGGCGCCCGGAGCTCGACTCGCATGAACCGTCGGATCGCGCACGGACCCGATTTCACGCGATCCGAGTTCAAGCGACGCTCCTTCTTCTTCTTCTTTTTCCGATGGGTTGATCCGAGCAGTCGCGGCCAACGGCGGTGGCCGTTGCTTTCGCAGCCGCTCCGTCCAAAATATCCTTCGCCACCGCCCCGCTTGCTTCCGCCGCCCGTCGGGCCCCGATTGGCCCATCATCGCTGGCCGTCTGCCCGGGGTGGGCCCCACTCAGCTCCCCTCCGATTGGTCCCCGGTCAGCCCGGGCCCCACGGCCGCCCAAAAAGAACGCGACCGGAGTCTACTCCGCCACGTCATCGCGGGGGCCCCACGCCCTTTCTCGCCTTTCGATCCACCTTTTCTCGCCTCATCCCATCTCGTCTCCGCCCTTTTTTCTCTCTCTTACCACATCCCCAGAAAACGACAAACCGGTCAAACGTAAGCCGACGCGGACGATGTTTTTCTTTAGCGACCGATCGATGCTCGATTCATGCACCCTCGAGTTCCGCTTGGATTTGGGAAAGTTTATCGCCATTTAAAAAGATGTAAAAACTCCATTTGAGGACCGTCTTTTCGGGTCGACATTGATTCTGGTGTGCTTGCTTTATCATGAAAACGGCGCGGTATTTAGAGTTTATAATAAAATAAACGTCATTAGGATAGCATGAACATATCTGCAATAATTTATGCATCTCGGATGTGCTCGTGAATAGTCATAAATGTGTACCACTGCATTTATAAAGTTTATTATCAACTGTAGCAATGCCATGATAAACGGGTTTTTATTGGTTATGCCATCGATGTTAATAGTTGATTGTTTTCTCGGGTAAATCATGCTCAAAGCGAATTGATGTGTGCTGTGTTCAAACCCTCTCATGGTGTACTTGCATTTTGTTTTCGTCCTTTCGAGGTGGTGACAACATAGCAAAGCGCTTATGGTAAATGGATTTACGGCAAAGTGAAATCCATCTTAACAAAATTAACATCCCTAAGGCAGCACAAACGTGCCTGCAACAGCTTAACCATTTTACATGAGCTAGTGAATACTCGTAGATGTATACGAGTGCATGTATAAAGTTTATCATCAGCTGTAGCATTGATATGACAAATAAGTTTTAATTGACTAAAGTGAATTCATTGATGCTATTTTCGAACTCTCTCATAATTTACCTACATTTCGTCTTCGTGTTTTGAAGTCGTGACCCTATAGTAAACAGCCTGCGATGAATAGATTTAAGATGAAAACGAATCGGACATATGTATCATGGGTACTACGGAAATCATCATAGTCTTAGCAAAAGTAAATAATTGTACCTTAACGACCTCCTGTGCATGACTTATCATTATCCGAAAAAAATAAAGAAAATGCTGAATGATAATTGAAAACTGGAAAAAGGACTCGCACAGAATTTACCTATTTCACTCATTCAAACATAAAAATCTTAAATCGTGTCTGGTCAAAATTGGATATCAATCCCGTCTCGTCAGGGAAAAAGACAGAAAGAGAAAAAAAAAAAAAAAAAGAGAAGCTGGCCAAATCCCATAGTAAAAAAGTAAAACCCATTTTTTCACCGGTGGGTACGCTGCCCGAGGGTGCCCCCAGCTGCCCGGCAATCCCGTGGGGCCCGCCGCGCTCCGGGGAACGGACGGCCGAGATTTCCCGTCACCGCCCCTGGGATTGACCGAGGCGGGGGCCCCACTGCGGCAGTGGCGTGACGTCAGATCGACCGCGACGCCCGCCCCTGACGTGTCGATTTCGTTCCCCCCCGGGGACAGGGGGCGGGGCCCACCACGCGGGGGGGGGGGAGCCCGAGGAGGTCCCCGCATAGTGCGGGAGATAAAAGTCGGTCCACGTAGACTTCTACGCCCCGCCCCCCTAGTGGGGCCCGCCGGAGTGTAGGCGCCACGTCAGCGCCTAGGGAAATTAGAGCGCGTAACTTTTTGGCCTTTTGGTATTCTCGGCATTATTCGATCCTTTTTGACTTCGACCGACCTCGAAATCATTCGTTAATTGATTGCGGTCTAACCGAGCTCGAGCCGGAATTTTGATAGTCGTTGGAGGACTCCTCGAGTCTCGAGAATCGGGTATGCGAGTTGGGTCGGGTCGGGTCGGGTTCGAACTTCAAAATGAGTTTGTTTGGCTTTGACCAGGCCACATCTTTAAGTATATGTATTAAAATGTATCTATATCGTTGGGTCTAGTGTAACATATCGCGCTCATAGGTGGGATATATCATATTCAATAGTCTGAATGAATTTTAGTGCGTGTGCTATAGTCGTATGATAATTTCGCATCTACAAGAAAGAAAAAGAATAAAGTGGATAATCGGTATACTATATATGTATCTATAATTCGCATTACGTTACAATAATACTTAAATTTTGTATCGTGTGGTAATGAGATCTTAATTTTGTTACAATTCTTATTGCGTCTCGTGTAGTGTTAAATGAGATAGCATCGGAAGACAGGAATCTCTAACGATGGACTTATGTAAGGGAATTAATTCTATCATACATCCAAGGAAATAGGCCTAGAAGATTGCAAAAGCCAATGAGACTACATGAAAACACTTGACCAAATTGATAACGTTACAAGGCAAAGCATTGTTGTACGATGAAGTGTATTTCTATTTTTACCTTACAAACAATGATGAAAGATTCCACTATGAAAATCAAGCGATGTGATTAATATTATAAAAATACCCTCGAATCACTTCATCACTTTTGTATTTTAAGTTCCAATTACATCGATTAGACTCAGAAATAACGTAATCGACAATACTCCTTCAACCATGACTAAAGATCTTGTCAAAAGCCTCTCTCACGGTTAACTCGCTAATCTCTCCACAGGTTTGATCTAATATCAACAAATTAAGCTGAAAGCGGTAAATGTATATATTATCACTTGAAAACCCTATGATGGAAGCCTCCCCCAAAAGACGGAGAATATTGGACATTGCCTAGGCACCTCTTTGGCTAGCTTGAGCACCCACCTGAAAGTAGGGTTGTCAATTCATGTTATCGTCTCGTATTGTGTCGTTTCAAGCATGTTAATGTTGACTATATATGCTAAATAACCGGGTTACGATTAAAACATGTCAATTATTGTCAATTTGTGCCGATTAAATGTGTAATATCGTATTATATTCAGATTTTGTCATGGGTCGTGCAAACGGGTCGTGCCTAACATTGCCAAACCTTGCCCATAGGCCTTGCAGCCTTCCTGATTATCACTCTGGCCTAGTCCGCTACTGGTCAATGTTCGGGTGCTGGGTTGAATTCTCTTGGCGCCCCTCCATGTCCTGACTTCTTAATTTGATATTTTGCACACACATTTGAGTCACTCTTTTCAAATAAGTTCAAACTCAAAGACATTTGAATGGTACCATGAATTTAAGACTTTTGATCAAATTAATTCAACCGTAATTGGCGTTGTTGCCAAGTGATAAATCGTCGTACTTTGACATTAAGCTCTTTATGTCTGAGTCAGATTTTCTTGTTTTCTAGTAGTCTTGTGCTCGAGACATCTTCATGGTGCAAAAAACTAAAGGAACTTAAATTGAAAGGCTAGAAAGTTTCCTCTTGTGAGGGCCTCCTGTCCTTGTCCGTTTGCATAATAAGGATTGTGAGTTGTCAAGATACATTCATTATTTTTAAATATCGGTACTAGCACGCCTCACGCCTCCTAATTGCGTTATTTTTTTTAATTAAGCCTGGACTCTAGCTCTATCATTTAATTGTTTTACATCATGGGGATTTCAAGATCCGAACAAGACTCGATATGAAGCCTTTTAATGACTTGTTTAGGGCGAATCGATTGTGAGTTTTGAACATGACATTCAGCACCAAATAATACTCTTAAACAAGTAGCGTCATTCCTCATCGACAAATCTCTTCATCCTTATTTCGTTTGCCTCGGAAAAAGTACAAATTACATGGCTCACGTTTCACTCGATAACCATTTTCATATATCTCATCTTAAAAAATCACTCCGCACCATTACACCGATCGTCCCGGCGTCCTATTACGAAAACGCCGCTCTCTTTCCGAAAAGTTAAGCCATCTCTAAATCCCGAATTCAATTTCCGCGGTGCGTGAATAATGCACGGTTGGTGGTTTCGCCCTTTTTATACCAAAAACTCATGAAACTTCCCGTTGCAACGGACAAGGCTGTCATAAGCGACCAGCTACGATTCAGCGTTTAAAAAAAAGAAAAGAAAAAAGAACAAATACGAAAAAAAAATCCGAAAACCCCAACATTTTCAATAAAACAATAATAAAAAAGAAAAGGGAAGAAAACAGCGGCTCCTGTCAAAGAAAGGAGGAGCAGCAGGTGGGGCCCAACGCCCGTTCGGGAACTTTTGGCTGCACTCTCTCTGCGACTGTAGCTCGCCGAACCTACTCGCTCTTTCTCTCTCTAGCTGCAGTAAAATCGGACCTCCTCCGCTCGTGTATTCTCTCTCTACTTAAAGCTAAAATCTCGCTTCTGACCGTTTGCACATCACTCACTCTCTTCCTCTCTCCCTCTCCCACTGCGCGAACCGAACGTCGTCGTTTTCTATGTGAGTGCACCTCCGGCGAACGCGCTCGGCCGCCGGCGAAGAAGAAGCAGGAGGAGGAGGAGGAGGAGGAGGAGGAGGGACGGGAGGAATGGCGTACATGTGCGCCGACAGCGGGAACCTCATGGCCATCGCCCAGCAAGTCATCAAGCAGAAGCAGCAGCAGGAGCAGCAGCAGCAGAACCAGCAGCAGAACCCGCACCACCCCCACCACCACCACCCCCACCACCATCACCACCACCACCACCAGCACCACCTCCTCTTGGGCATCAACTCCTTCGCCCTCAGCCCTTGGGCCACCTCCGCCTCCGCCTCCGCCTCCGCCGCCGCCGCCCCCGCCGCGCCGTCGTCCAACGCGGGCTCTCCCAATTTGGGCGCCCCCGCCTTCCCCGACCCCTTCCAGGTCGCCTCCGGGTCCGATCCCGCCTTCCCCTTCCCCAGCCTGGACCACCACCACGCGTCCGGCGGCGGCGGGTTCCGCTTCGGCGGGTTCGGCGGCGGCGAGTTCGACTCCGACGAGTGGATGGAGAGCCTGATGGGGAGCGGGGACTCCACGCCGGTGAGCTCCAGCCTGCCCCCCGTCTGCGACGCGTGGCCGAATGCCGCGGCCGATTTCGCGCTCTACTCCGCCGATCCCTTCGCCGCCTGCCCGAGCCGGCTCGGGAGCTCGGACCTCAACCGGGTCGTTAGCCCCACTTGGGGGGACCTGACGCGGCGCCGACGCTTCCGCCACCGCCGACGGCTGCGGAGGACTCCAAGCCGGCGAGGGTCTCGGCGTCGCCGCCGAGACAGCACAAGGGCGACGCGGCCCCCACCGGCGTGGCCACGGCCACGGCCGCGGTCGGGACGTCTTCCGCTTCCGCTCCGCCGGAGACCGAGCCGTCGCAGCCGCTGCTGAAGGCACTCCTCGACTGCGCCCGGGTCAGCGAGTCCGACCCGGAGCTGGCCGCGAAGACGCTGGCCCGGCTCCGGGAATCGGCGTCGGAGCGCGGAGATCCGGCGGAGAGAGTGGCGTTCTACTTCTCCGACGCCCTGCACAGCCGGCTCTCGCTCGACGGGAGCCCCATCGCGTCGTCGACGTCGCCGGAGGAGTTCACGCTCTCGTACAAGGCCCTCAACGACGCCTGCCCGTACTCGAAGTTCGCCCACTTGACGGCGAACCAGGCAATCCTCGAGGCCACCGAGAAGGCCAGCAAGATCCACATCGTCGACTTCGGGATAGTCCAGGGAGTCCAGTGGGCGGCCCTGCTGCAAGCCCTCGCCACCCGCTCCACCGGAAAGCCCGACCGGATCCGGATCTCCGGCATCCCCGCCCGGGCCCTCGGGGAGAACCCGGCGCCCTCGCTCCACGCCACGGGCAACCGCCTCCGCGAGTTCGCGAAGCTCCTCGACCTCAACTTCGAGTTCGACCCGATCCTAGCCCCGACCGATTCCCTGGACGCCGCCAGCTTCCGGGTCGACCCGGACGAGGACCTGACCGTCAATTTCATGCTCCAATTGTACAACCTCCTGGGCGAGACCTCCGCCGCCGTCGACGCCGCGCTCCGGCTGGCCAAGTCCCTGGGCCCGAAGATCGTCACGCTGGGCGAGTACGAGGCGTCCCTGAACCGCGCCCCGTACCCGGCCCGGTTCAAGAACGCGCTGGCCTACTACGCGGCGGTGTTCGAGTCCCTCGAGCCGATGAGCCGCGAGTCCCTGGAGCGGCGGGAGGTCGAGAGGCTGCTGCTGGGGCGGAGGATCGTGCGCTCGGTCGGGCCGGAGGCGCCGCCGGGGACGGGGGCGGAGCGGGAGCGGATGGAGGACAAGGAGCAATGGAGGGCGCTGATGGAGCGGGCCGGCTTCGAGGCGGTGCCGCTCAGCCACTACGCGGTGAGCCAGGCCAAGATACTGCTGTGGAACTACAAGTACAGCGAGCTGTACTCGCTGCAGGATTCCCCACCTGGGTTCCTCTCCCTGGCGTGGAACAAGGTGCCCCTGCTCACCGTGTCTGCGTGGCGCTAATGGAGGAGGGGAGGTCTCTCCCCCTCCATTTCTTCCTTCTTCTTTCTTTTCTTCTGGTTTTTCTTTCTTCTTCTTCTTCTTGGGTGGAGGAGGGGGCTTCAAGGGGTATATAGCGAAGTCCTTTTCAAATGGGTAATTTTTGTTCTTCTTGCTCTGCATTCCTGTGTAATTACATATCTTCTGGGTAATGGCTTGATGATGATGATGATGATGATGATGATGATGATCCGCAATTCGATTAGCAGCGGGGTGGCTAGTTCAGAGCTTACGGTCAAAGATTCAGGCATGATAACCTAATCCTTGAGGTGTGAAATGGAAAGATGTTTCATTTGGGATTTTAACTTCGGTCCTTGGTTAGTTCCAGAAGTTGTTCTTCCCTTAGCTTTGAGTTTTTACTTCTTGTTTCTTGCTGCCCTTCTTCTTCTTCTTCTCTCTTCTGGGATTTTGGGTTTAATGTAGGTGAAAGCAAATGTAAAAACGGGGACTTTGTGTACCCCCAAGAATTGAATTTAGGTTTTCTCTTTTTGTTTTTTTGGCTCGGGCTCGGTGTAATTCTTCTGTACATTAGTTTTTTGTCGTTCTCGCTCGATTTCTGTAGATTGAAACATTGAAGCCAGCAGATGGTGAATACTGCTAACTGCTTAGAAAGAAGAATTCAGGGTCGCTTGAAAGATGCGTAAATTCGAGGCCTCTTGCAATGAATTGCCATGCACCAGTCGTTTTCTCTTCAGGGAATTGCCATGTGACATTGAATGTTTTCTCAGGAAGTCCGAAAACCCGGAAAACGGGAAGGTGAGAACCGGAACATCCTTGTCTTCCTGGTGTCTCAAACTGGTGTTCAATTGAAGGGTGTTCGATTCCTGTGCAGAGCTGGGGCATTAGATGTTAGCTGAGCTCTGTTACTTACTCCAGATTTATCAATGGCCTATTCTCAAATCGAATTGTTGATTGATTAGGCTTTTTGCAATCGATTTCCCTTTGAAAACTACGAATGGAAA
This sequence comes from Eucalyptus curtisii, assembly GCA_017140595.1. NCBI lineage: Eukaryota > Viridiplantae > Streptophyta > Magnoliopsida > Myrtales > Myrtaceae > Eucalyptus > Eucalyptus curtisii. The sequence goes on along the minus strand of CM029502.1, from coordinate 34,011,536 downwards.
AAGCACTCGAAACTGCCATATGGTTTCTTGGTTCCCTCTCGCCGGTCTCTCTGCCAAAATGCGCAGGGGCCACTTTCTCTGTTTCTTGGTCATGACTCGCGATCCTAATGGTTGTCCCTTTCGCTCCGCATTCTCTCTGATTTTCGCGGAAGTTCCGGTTCGACATTGTAAGCTTTGCTAAATCTCTTTTACAAGAGCGAGCGTGTCGATGAAGTATCGAGTTTTGGAAAGCGAAGGCCATCGGTCAAATGTCAACTGACGCCCCATCGAGAAAATATCGGGTGTTCTCCATGCTTGCCCTGCCATGAGAAGAGGTAGATTCACTGAAGAACCTTTCACTGTACTGTGATGTTGTTGGTATACGGCGTGCGCGTGCAGGGTATCGCTTAAAATACCTGAATAATCTCATCGAGCAATGACAATTATCGCGTCCCATCGAATAAAAAAATCTCTGTTGGAACTCGAATTTACGTCCCGTGTTTATATAAAAACCAGTTCGAGGTCGGGTCGTTTTCTAACTCGTCTCAGCCAGAGCCACAAAAAGCCTTGCTTATCACAACCCTCCAAATCACAATTCGTACACGCATTAACAGGGGATCGATGCTCGACTACAACTTCTCGAACCGATCGCTTTCCGGGGTGGATCGGACTCTGATGTCTTAACCTTCTAAAGGCCTCAAAGATTCAAATTCACCGGTGCAAAAGCGTGAACGCGCCAAGAGAAAGGAGGCTGTGAGAGAGACAGGGAAAACAGAGTCTCAAGCGAAGTGCGAGACAGAGTAGGCAGGCAAGTGGACTAACCCTGTATTTTGGGGTCCTCTGGTCCTAGTCATGAGCCACTGCAAAAACCAGAAATAAGATAAGAGACTTTGGGCTACTCTGAAAATTTCTGGTATTCATAGGCCCCCCTCCCTCGTTCCGTTCCATTATTGGCACTCGCGAATTAGGTAACCCGGCTCCACATTCTCGCCCTCTTCCGACGAATCCCCGATGTGCCGGTCGACGTGGTGGTCCTCCTGCGGGAACTTGCCGTGTTACTTAGTAAATCAATTCTGTGAACCGATCCCCGATAGCTTGAGAATTATCGTGTTTTATCATAAGTAAGGCTAATCTAGGTTCATGAGCTCCTAGAAGTAGGGGAGTGTCCCCAATTTGGTATCCTAACTAAAATTAGGATGAGGTTAAACGTCACTCGAAGTGGATCTGAGAATGTGACCGAACAATTCCAAACTGAAAGGGCTGATTTTTTGACTTTTTGTAAAAAATATGGCTTTTATTTGTTTGGATTAAGTCTGAAAATACAAGACCGAAGCTTCGGAATACGATAAATCCCAAAGGACTCTCGACAGAAAAAAGGGTAGGAAGTCCGGTTGTTATCAGGTGAGGTCAATTTTGATGGGCGGGATAGGGTTGGAGGAGACTGGTTGGAGTCCACTAGCTTCAGCCTTTAGCCATTATTTTTGGGGAGACTTTCCCAAATGGTGTCATTTCTCTTTTCTCATTCGAAGGGAAAGGGGAAATTCGAGGACATTGGACTTTGGTGTCTTGAAAATTGCCAAGACAGCGGTTGTGATTTGTTGAGGAGGTGTTTGCCCTATTCTCGATCGAAATTCGCAACTTCTACTCAAATTGGTTTTCTAATGGGATTTTGTCATTGGGAAGGCTAATTCTCTTGGTGACACAGTTTGATGTCATTCTAAATTCAAGTTCTTATTGAAAGTCCATATCTTTTATGAGATTTAGGAAAAAAAAATTTGGGTCGAAATTGAAAGACGGGCTATAATGGGTGCTTTTTTATGTAACCAAAAAAAATGTTTAGGTTAAATTTTATTTTTGAGGGAGGTGTTTGGCCTTTTTGATCAAAATTTGCAACTCGCTCAAATTGGTCTTTATGGAATCTCCCATTTAAGTGCTTTTGGAAATTGTCATTGTGAAAGGGTCAAAGGATCCCTAATTTTCTGATGACAAAGCATCTACGGCCATGTAACACGATCACGGTTATAAAATGGTAGCATTACAACTACCACACAAAGTTAGTGATAAACAACTTTGAGTACCTTTTTCACAATAAAACATTATATCGAGCTCTTTTGCTCAACTGATCTCAAAGCAAATGCATGCAAATTGCCTTCTTTATGTGATCCGGGCAGCTTTTTCAAGGTTTTTTCCGAAGTGAAAGATATTGCTGATGTAGACATAAAATCTGAGGGCATCAAATTGAAATTGATTAACGTAGCTTTTTGAAGGTTTTTTTCGAAGTGAAATAAATTGTTGATTCCGACATAAAATTTAAGACATCAAATTAAAATCCTTGAGCTGTTCAACCAGCTTCTTACAGACAAAAAATAAAAATAAAATCAGCTTCTTGAAATTTAAACTTACTCGAACCATAAAGTGCTATAATATTCCCAGGCGCTTTTTTTTCGGCGGCGAGGTTGACGTCATCCACTGAAGTTTTCCCAAACCCCTCCACGCGCACGCCACGTGTCCCCCGACGCTGGCCACGCGTCGCCCCGCGAAAGAAATCAGCTCGCCGGAATCGGATCCAGCTTGACCCAGTTCCGACCTGAATTCCGTCTATATAAATCGAGGCTCGGCGGCTCCCCTCGAAACGCAGATCATTCGCGAAAGAGAAGAAGAAGAAGAGGATGAACTCCGCCGTCAGATCGGCATTCGCCAGGAAGAGTTGTTGCCGCTCGCCCTCCGCCGGAACGCGCTGCCGGCTTCCCGCCCGCTCGCCACGGAGGCCGCCCGCGACATGGACCAGCGCAAGGCGGAGCGCGACGCCAAGACCAAGACCGGGTCAGTTCAGTAGCGCCTTCTTCTCCTCCGTCGTTCTCGCTTCTTTGATTTCCAGTTCCAGTTCTCGTCAGCGCGCGCGAATGATTATTTAAACGGGTCGGGATGTGTCGGAAGGCCGGACGCGATGGCGCACTCGTTCGGAGAAGGCTACGCGACGAGGTCCGACGAGGAGGGCTTCGGCGGGATCTACGAAGGCAGCAAGTCCGCGAACAACATCCAGGTCGACAGGGATATCCATGCGGATGCGGGTCATCCCGGTAAGGAGCAGCGCTCTGATGTCTCTCGATTTAGTTTCTTACGGTAGTGTTTACGTTTACGGAGAAGTTTCGATGGTGCTGACTCGAGTTCGCGTTCGCGTTCGTGTCGGTGTTGATGTGGCCGGCGGCGGCGGCGGCGGCGGCGGCGGAGCGAAGCTTACGACAAGGCGCAGGGGAGCGAGGTGAAGGAGAAGGAGAAGGCGCGACACCAGACCAGCGCTTCGTCTTGAGCGATGGCTTTTGCCTTGCTCGTTAATGCTGAATTTGATTTCGTTTAATTTATAATGTTAGTTTGTGGGCGAGTACGAGGGTTTTTATTTATTTTTCCTTTCTGCTAAGTGTTTTTTGTACTATCGGTATTTGGATTATAAATTATTGCTTTTTTAATCTTTTTACTCTTGATATTTATTAAATGGAGAGTAGGTGAGTCTATTGAAGGTAATAAAATAAACATGACCCTTCTTGAAGAGCCTTTGCAGGGCAAGTCAATTAGAATGAAAATCCTTCACTCCATAGGGGTTTCCCTTAGGGTTTCAATCGATCCTAATAGTCGACTACTGGGATCAATGGAGGGGTGAACCTCGAGGGCTAGAAAAATTTCGATTGACTGGGGGGAGGATTTAATATTTTTTTTTTTTTTTTTTTCAAAAGTGGAACTTCTAAGAAAGCTATTTGAATTGAATGAAAATCCTTTACCCATAGGGTGTTTTTCTTAGTGTCTCAATCGATCTCAATTCGACTACCCCATAGGGTGTTTTCCTTAGTGTCTCAATCGATCCCAATAGTCGACTACATGGATCGATTGAAGGGAGAATCTTGAGATCATTTGAGGGGAGAACCTCGAGGGTTACCAAATTTCCTTTGATTTGGGGAGGATTTAAAAATTGTTGCTTTTGAAAGTGGAACTTCTTAGAGAGCTATTTGAATTGAAATTGCTATTATTACTCGAATTAAATTGAAATTTGAAAAGGTAATCAATGAAGATAATATAATCGTAATTAGAGTGCGAGTAATTCTAAAAAAAAAATGTTTTCAGACTCATTTATTTTTTGCGAAATAAACAGAGACTGAGTTTGTACACACCATATATCTAGAAGATTATGCAGTTTCTTACTTTCGTTTTCTTCCCAAAGCTTTTTTTTTATCAATTTGTAGTGAACATGTCGTGTGTGAACGTGGCCTAATGATTTTAATAGTGAACGCTTCTTTTGTCAAATTTTTACACGGGTGCACTGTGGTCTACCCCCCATGTCGGACTTTAGAATGCATTTGTTGGAGAATTGTCTTCAATCTCCAACAGGGTTTCTCTCACGTGACCCGATTTTGGACGTTTTGAATCCAACAAAACGGCACCGAAATTTTACCTATAAAAAGGGGACATTTAGGTTGAATGGATTTCAATTTTCATAGGGTCTGGTAAGGGAGGGTCCGATTGCTTGTACACGTTCGAAATGAATATCAGCTGACAAAAAAAAAAAAAAAAAAACCCTAAAGGATATCTCGTCTCTTGAACCGAAGCGTAAAAAAGGTCATTCTAGTTCAATTATGCATTTGGGTAGAGAGAAGCTCTTCCATAGAGAGATTAACCCACTAAAAAGAAAGAGCACGGGTGTAGATAGTCTTTTGACTAGAGATATTTTGATGGCGGTGCAAAGGAGAGAGAGAGATACATATCATATGGTAAAAGAACTTTTGATTTAATTAACTCGAGTGAATTGCTTGAGGTAAGAAACTAAACCCATTGACTTTGCACTTTTCCTCAAGTTAGGATGTTGAAGACATGATTGGATATTATCAAAGATTCTAATTATGATACCGATTTCAATCATGGATTGATTGATCAAATGAATCAGAAATTGTTCCAGTAAATAGGAAATTGTAATCTTCGTATATTTTTTTTATTATTTCTTTCATTCTTACATTACAAATAGATCGATGTACATAATGCAAAATATAATATACAGAAGAATTTATCTCCAAAATTCCTCTTCATTTTCTGTCATGGTATCAGAGCCGACTTTCCTAACCTAGTTTTCGCGTTTCTTGAGTTGCCTTCGGTTCTTTCTCTGGGTTATTACTGCAAATCCATCTCCTGCAAAATAGACCATCAAACCGAATAGGAATTCACACTTTTTTTTGCTGATACCATGGCCAAAAACAAGAACACCAAATGTTCCTCAATGGAAGAAACACCTAACTCACCTACATCATCACAAAACCAAATCCTGACACAAACGGAGCAAATCGATTCCAGTGGAGAACACCCATTTGTTCATCACCCTGACGATGCCCAACGCATAGCTGACGGTGGTCGTGCTCTTGCTCTTGCTCTAGCCCGATTTTTTGGCTCAACCCAGTGGTCACCGATCCATTGGTATCCTATTTAGGGCCAATGGGCCATTGGGCCAGAGCAAACATAGGCTCAGTCATTCCGGTGTAGGCCATCTAGAGAGGAGAGGATTCCGAGCTTTGGAGCCCAGCCTAATGTAGGCGGGCAGAACTTCCTTGCAGGTGAAACTAACTCGAATGATGGATCGAGTCAGACAGATTCAGGTCACAGATTCGGACCCATATCAAGTGAAGGGGCAAATCCCTACCTAGTTTTTGGACTCAGATTTGCGTCATATGTCTTTCCAGTCAGTGGTGGCAGCTACCTTGAGCTCGGCGACCCATTGTACACCTCACCGGCCGACAGGCCCGAGATTTGACTCATCACCTTGCAGCTCATCGGACCGGAGACCTATAATGCCTGGGCTCGAGATCTTCGACAAACACTCATCACAAAGGACAATGACGGCTTTCTCGATGGAACCGTCCCCTTCTCAGTTGAGGAGCGCCTACAAAGACATTGGCGAAAATGTAATCAGTTAGTCCGCACGTGGATGGGGAATTGCTTAGCCCTCAACGTCGCCGCTGGACTACCATCGACTGAACATTCAAAAAAAATCTTAGAAAATATTCGGGAAATGTATGGATGACTCGATCGAGCAAGATTGTTCATGATAACTCAAAGCATAGCCGAGTTGAAGTAAGGGAACCTCTCAGTTATCGCTTGCTTCAATTGGTTCTTGGCCCTGTGAAACAAGCTCGAGGCGATGGAGAAGCAGCTTGAGGGTCCTAAAGCCACTCTCCGACAACACAGAGAGATTAAAGAAAGAGAAAAGGTGATGTGTTTTTTACTTATCTTGAATGAGTTGTATTCCTCATTTCGATCACAGATCTTGGCGATGAAACCCGCACCACCAATTGATCGGATCTACCAGCTAGCTGTCCATGAGGAGAGCTAGTGGCTGGCGGTGGCTGTGCATGGATGGATGAAAGTCATCTATTTACTTGTTGATATACGTCGATGATATTCTCGTTATGGAAAATAATGATTCTTATGTTGTAAAATTCAAAGAATATCTGTATTCCACCTTCCACATCAAGGATTGAGAACTCCCAAATATTTTCTTGGCGTTGAAATTACTTGGTCTGACAAAGGAATCAATCTCAATCAGAGAAAATTTGTCTTGCAAATTGTTTTCGAAGCAAGGTTATCATATTGCAAACCAGCTGTCATACCAATTGAATAGAATGTCAAGCTAATAACTCATGAGTATGTTAAGAACTTTTCTCAATTTGTCGAGGATCCATTACTTAAGGATCCATTAGGATATCAACGACTTATTGAAAAGTTAATATATCTTACCATGATAAGACTTGACATATGTTATGTAGTGCAAATCCTCAACCAATTCATTTATAGTCCGAAACAATCCTACATAAATGCAGCTTTAAAGGTTATGAAGTATTTGAAGGGATGTCTAGGATTTAGTATATTCTTATTTCGGGATTGTAGCATGAAGATGATGGCTTGCCGTGATACAAATTATGCTACTTGCCCAATGACTAGAATATTCATTACTGGTTTTTGTATTAAGTTGGGAAAATCATTAATCTCATAGAAAACAAAGAAGCAGTCAACCGTATTACTATCATCAATTGAATTAGAGTATCGAGTCATAGAATTATTTCGTGACAATGGTGCTGCACTCAAACCGGCATCAAATCTAGTCTTTCATGAGAGAACTAAATAAATAGAAAACTTGAGATAAGATCAAAGAACGAGTCTTTATAACAAGAGGAATTGGGACAGTCCTGCAAATATCTTCCTAAATCATTGTGCTAAAAGTAGCATGCGTATCTATTAAGCAAGTTAGGTGTCCTTGACATATATAGGCCACTAGCTCGAGGGGGAGTGTTGAAGATAAGATTGGATATTATCGAAGATTCCGATTATGATACCGATTTTGATTATGGATTGATTGATCAAGTGAATTGGTGATTGTTCTAGTAAATAGGAAATTGTAATCTTTGCATATTTTTTCCATTATCTCTTTCATTTTTACATTACAAATAGATGGATGTACATGATACAAGATATAATATACTGAACAATTTCTCTCCAAAATTCTTCATTTTCTATCACATAATTATCACTGTTCTCTAACTTATATCGAAAGTATTTCGATACTATGATATGGTGACAATCATCGGTTGTTCATCTAGATACCTTTCAATGCTCTCATCATCGTGATGGAGATGAAGCCTTTCAATAGTGATGCAAGAAATTATTAATAAGGCCCACTTAACTTAGGCAAAACTGCACAACGATGTGATAAACAACGTGCGTTAGTTCGTAAACCCGGTCCAAGCGCAGACCGGCCGTGGCGTGATTGACATGGAATCCGCACGCCGCACGTGCCGCGTGACGACGACGACGGAGGAAGCAAGGAAAAGTACGCCGTCCTCGCCGTCTCCAACGCATTATTGCGAGTAAACAACGGGCAACCGCTCCTCCACGTGGCCTCCCCGCGCGCCGTCGATGGTTCCTCCGCCTTCGATCCTGCCCGTTCATCTGCTGAGCAGAGCAGCTCTATATGATCACGTAAGCTCGCCTGCTGCTCACCCCAGGAATCCTGGTCCAGTTCGATTTCTCTCGATCGATCGATGGCGATTTCGCCATCCGAATCGCGCGGATCGGTGCTCGATCTTCGGCTCCATGGCGGCTCCGTGGCAGCTCGGAGCAGCTGGTTTGTGAAGATCGAGGCCGATCGGCCCGGCTGAGGTGAGCTCGTTCTGCTCGTCCTCCTCCTTGATCTGTCTTGTCGGATTACGTTATCATCATCTCTTTTACCGTCTGTTGTTCTCGTCCGATTCGAGGCTGAGGATGGTGTGGTCGCTGTCTGGTCCAGGTTTGCTGGTCGTGGAACACGTGTGAGGACGAGTTCAGGCTCGATCGCGTCGCGATTCCATGGCGGGCGATCTCGCTTCTCCTCGGTGGCCGCTTGCGACGCCCGGAACGATCTCCTGCTATGCTGCTTCGCGGCGGTCGGTTCACGATGTCGTCGGAGCCGTGTCCGGTGGAAAGTAGCGTGCGGCGAGGTCAGCCTAGGGTTTTGTTGAGCGTCGATAGGGTTCTTCAGAGGCTGAAATGAACTTGCTTGTCTGTGTCGTGACGCGTTGGAATCGTTGCCGAGGTTGTGGTGATGCTTGTTGAGACGCGGATGTATGAGAGAGGTCGGGGACTAGAGCTGCTCCCCTGATTTTTCGAAGGGGAGGGGCTGAGTCTCCGATCGTTCTTTTGTCATCCAGGCCTTTGCCATGACGGGTGCGCTCGCATGGCGGGTCGAAATGTCAATAAAAGATCACTTTTTTGGGGGGTTTTCGAGGGGGAGATCGCACGGGGGTTGCCCGGGTTCTCCTCTCTCGCGTGCGTTTCTCTATCTTCTTCCTGTGCGTTCGCTGAGCCCGATTTGCCCTTCTTCACTATCCTTCTGCTATGGCCGCAAAGTTTCATCCGAAGACTCCGAAACTTCATCAGCAGGCAAAGCGTTTATCCTCTATTCCACACTGCGGAAGCTGATGCTCTAAATGGAGGTACTAAAATCATCTCAGGCATTGAGTTCAAATTCGAATTGTGCAAAGCATAATGCAAGTTTCTGACATCGAGTAACTCATACAACTAATGCCATAGATAATTGGGATATGGGAACCGTATTAGTGTGAATTTTAATGACGGTTTACTGTCTTTGGATATACTATGAAAAATACTAGACCTTTCAAGAAAAGTCCAGCACCATTGGAAATAGGCCAGACAACTATAAGAGCTAGCACCACGTTCTGATAAAAGGTCAAACATATGTGCTCAGTGCAATGCGGAAGTAGTATGTTCACTGATAGTTGATTCAGTAAGGTTCATGAACTGTCCCTTTACCGCTAGTTTGGTCAACTGCCTATTTTACTTTTGTTTGAATCAAATGAATAGTCAAGTTTGCTCAGTAATGCTCTCGTCATACCAGAATTGGCATAATTGTTCTGATTTCACGAGGGGGAAAGAAAAAGAGCAACTAACATTTGTTGTATCGCTCTTTGTTATTTCTCTTAAATCATAGCTGCATCAATAGTATCATGAATTCGTCCTTTTTGATTTATACATACCTCTATTGGATTTAGTATTATGTTGATAACATGACGGCAAGCAAATAGGATTGACATTATAATTATTAATTACTGGTAAGTGCTATCTGATTTTTGCGCCTCGGTGTTTCGGTTTCTGCATCGACCTTGCCTAAGGATACATCAAACTGCAATATCTCCCAACCTTTCTGAAACTATTTTTTTCCATTTGTGTTTCTCATTATGGTCAGCAAGTACATTGTTAAATGGTTGGTGATCTTGTACATTTGATCGAGCAACACCAATTATTATTTCGTGCTTTGAGTTATTCCTAGTTTAGTTCTGGAAGCTGGGCCCCTGCATGCAAAGTATGCTCTTTTAGCAGTCATGTAATCATCTATATAGCAGATGTACTGGTTCTCTATGGGTGATGAAGACCATGGTATTTGTATTGTCTCGGTTTCCTTGGCAAGTAGCCAATGCACCAGAGCTTTGATAGCAAATTTGTTACCGGGTATCGGACATTGGCAATCTCCTTGAAGTGGGCAAATGGACGGCTAGATTCTCCCTGCTGCTGATTGTATGAAGAATGAGGAGGCGGAAGTACCCCCTGCTGCTGGCTGGCTGTTAGTGCAATCAACATTATGGTGGCAAAACCGGATGTCATTCAAATGCTAAATTATCCCTTGCCGCTGGATGACTCTCACTAAGTTCGACTTTATGCTGGCAGACTTTGATGACTGATAACAATTTACTTTGAGTTGTACGTTGGAAATGGCCATGGTACTTTTCTATGTTGCAATTTGCACATTAATCAGTTGACTGGAGGCTTCTAAGTAGTAAACATTCTGCTGATGTTATCCTTTGTTATAGTTTGTCGTTTGAAGGGAGTTTTTCTTATAAGACACGGTTTGTTGTAGTCAGATCTTGTCATTAATGATTTGCTATTTTAGATGGATAAACACTTGGAAAAATATATGCCTCTTCTTTTATAATGTTTTTCCCTTTTTGATTTATTTTCATTTGTGTTAAATGCTACTATTACATGGTTTAGTATCACTTCTCTCTCTCCTCTTTTCATTTAATGTCAAATGTTATTCTGTTACAATTTGAATGGTTTGGATTGTTTGTTCTATTTTTGTATTTTCAATGTTAATCTGATTAGCGGAAGACCTCAAGTCATTTAGCACCTTGTTGATGCTTTAATTGTTATGTGCTTTGATGTACCAAGGTACTCGTTGTGTTGGAGGCATTGTTGCATTATGATCGAGTAATCTGATGAAGATGGAGGATAATAATTTTCGACTCCTTAACCTGGATCTCTTGCCTATTTCTTTATGGGCAGTGAAATTGAAAATGGGTACTGGATAGACCTTCTGTCTGTTTAATGGATTGTTGGCAGTGCGGTTTATTGCCATATTTCTCCTGAACCCGAGGGCATGTTTGGTGCGAGATGGTCTGTTTTCTGATTCATCTCTATTTGAGGATGATTTTCACTGATTATCACCCCAAATATCAATAATAAAATGAAGATATGTATCTTAATTCTGGACACATCACATTGAAACATGCTCTGGAAATTATTATTTGTGCAAAAAAAAAAAAAAAAGTATTTGTTTCCACCAATTAAACTTGTTTCAAAATGTAAGGGAAAACTTATAAATATGCTTGTCTGTTTTCATTTTCACTGAGGACGATATACGAAGACAGTTTCACAAACTGAATGATCTTTTGGTTTTGTTTTGTAAAATAAATTAACACTAGTACTGATCTCACTTGACCTCATTGTTGTTTCATCACGGATATGAAGTATCAATCATTGTTGTTATCTCGGTTGGGAGCCCTCTGCAATTCTGGAAGGTGCTTGAATGATGAAGATTGAGTTAGGACGTTCCAACAGTGAAGCCATGGGCACTGGGCAGCATTGTGATGAAGCACCTGGATTTTGTCCGTTGGTTGTGGCTCTTTGATGTTTGCAGATTTGCATTAGTCAGTTCATGAAGGTATCAATACCTCAGTTTTAGATCAAGTCCTTTTTTATACTCGTAAAAGGAAAAATGTCTATGATTTGGTCGTTTCATTTTGAGTCTGGGGAGTGATATTGGTGGTACTGCGTCTGTGATCATGATCCGGGTTTGTCCTGAGCTGGTTGTCACTCTGCAAAGCCATGGAGCAAGGGGTGTAAGCCTGGACTGTATGGTAAATTCTCTGTCTGTTTGTGTTGGTTCATTTGCTTCTGAGATGTTGGGGTTGCTTGGATTGTAGGTTATGCCTAATTGTTGTGCACATCCGTGCCATATGAAGTGCTTCCTTCCGACGTTTTTATGAGTGATCTTGAAAGCCCTGATTCTCTTTGCTGTGTATTCCCTCTTGCGACTTCCCCACATGATTCAGTCTGCGCCTGTTGTATTTGGAATGACTTTTACCTCTTTGCTTTCTGGAGTTGCAAATTAGATCTCTCTACTTACTTTTTCTCTTGCAATCAGATTTCTATAATTCTATCTACCTTTCAGCTTTATGCTTCCTTTTTTAGTTTCCACTGTTTAGCAGTAAGAAATTTGACATCTACCTAATGTAGATCGGCTCAATATTGTTTTTGAAGACATAGATATTGTCATGTAAAGTCGCTAAACTTTTTCATTACACAGGAAATCCTAGTGCGACTTTCCGAAGAACATCTTGTGCTAGAACCAGATCTCCTAGTTTCATGATCTCTCATTTGTTGATGCTTCTCTTGGTTAAAGGGTTCCCATGTGGAAACATGTGCTCAATAAAGAATGTGAAGTCTGAATGTGCCAGCTACTGTAAATAGATGCCGTGTGGTCCAAATCATGCAGTGCATAATTTTTTTGTGGATTCGTCTCGCATAAGGTAGCTGTCATTAGTGTAACTCAAAATTTGGGGAGTATCTTTCCTAGTATGTGCCTTTTGTAGTTCACTTTTGATAATGGGAATAATGTTGCGGATTGCTAATCTTGCATGGTATCGGACAATTGAAAGTTTGTGTACAATTTTTTTTTCTTTTTTTTGAACGTTGCGGAGGACAAATGACTTTCGGTAAATTTTTTCTGAGTTGTTTACTAGTATTCTTTTTCAGCCCTTGCCTTCACTTTTCAGTGACTTAAAAGTTTTCAGGTACTTGTTTTTCCAGCAATCTCTTTGATCGATAGGAATCGTGAAGCGAGATATTTGAACTTTGTAGATAAGGATTGATGACTATTTCTCATCAATTTATACTAGTTGTGAGCTTGCAGCTAGGACAGAATTTGATTGTCTCTCTGTACTTGAAAGATCCGAAAGCTTATAACGGGAGAGCGCTTGAGCCTCAGCCGAGGGTTGAGGGTTTGAGAGGATGGTGGTTCGACTCCACCCGGATCTGGATTGTGTCATGCTTATATCAAGTGACAGTAATGATGTGATTTAACCGATATATTACGTCTTTTCGCATGCTTTTTGATAGGTGGATCTGGATTGTGTCATGGTTATATCAGGTGATGTCATGACACTGATGGTATGATGTAATTGATCAATCACCCCTTTTCGCATGCTTTTGATATCATTCGAATGCTTGTGATATCATTCCTATCAAGCGGTGCCTGAATTGTATTTCACTTCGATAGGCTTGTGACGTAGTGTGGAACGTTCGCATGAAATTACCTCCTCCTACTCAGATCCCGCTTAATGAGTTAATGCCCCAGGTTAGGCCCATTAAAATGGGCTTTAGGCATCCGATTGGGATACGGTTATGATCCATTAGAGCTGGCCTGGCCAAAATTAGTGTCTTGGAATTTTTTTTTTCGATATTTTCAAACTATTATCTGTTTCTCCTAAAAAAATTAATATATGTGTCTGACTTTTTTTGTTAATGTTTTTTAATTTTTCCCCTGGGGATACAGATATTTTTAAAAAGATTAACCTTTTAAAATGGCGACCGACCAAAAATAAAAAAAATGAAAAAATCGTGTTTTTTTAATTTTCGGTGAGAGACTATTGAATTGCTTAGTTATCACGCAGGGATCCTCGGGCCACGGGGAAAGCGGAGCTAGACGACACGCAAGGTTAGATTGGTGGGACCCGACCGTTTATTTTTAAAAAATAAAAGACGACACGCAAGGTTAGAAAAAATTGTCAGCTCTTTTATTTTTTTTTTTAAATAAATGGATGGGTCCCACCAATCTAACCTTGCGTGTCGTGTTTCCCGTGGCCCGAGGATTCCTGCGTGATAACTAAGCATTTCCAATAGTCCACCCTGTATCCAGCACCGCAGGATCCCTAATCCACCGCCTCCCCGAATTCTACAAGACGACGGCCAGGAACGCGCCACGTGGTCTTTGGATCCGCTGCCGACAGCGTCGTCATCTCTAATCCTGACCGTCCACCGCCCTCGGCATCTCTTTATAACCCGACTCGCCCTAATTCTTTTCTTCTGTCCTCCGCCTCCGATGTCCGATCGCCTCTCTCCCAGATCAGATCCGATCCGATCCGCCTTCGGGGGTCTCCTTCCTCCCTCTCCATCCATGGCCGTCTCTTCCTCCGAAATCGATACATCAGATCGCTCCGGGATCGCCGCTTCCATGGCGGTTTCATGGCGGTTTCGATGGCGCGAAGCCTCGAGGGTTCGTAACCCTAGCTGACTGAGGTAAGCTTCTGCTGATTGTTCTAATTCACCTCGAGATTCCTATGTTTCCAGCTCTTTCTTTCATCCGATTTGCTGCTCTGATCTGTGGTTTTACAAATTCGTCTTTGTGGTGGTTTTTCATCCCGATCTGGCTGGTTTTTAGCCGTGTGGGGGACGGAGGAAGCTGAATCTGCAGGCCTTCGTTATGATCACCGGACTCTGGATCTCAGCGGTGCTCGGCGAGGACGATCTCGCGGCGGTGACGGAGGAAAGAAGGGAGAAACTTCCTCGAGTTTCGATTGCTGGACGGAGGCACCGGCTGTAATCTATGTATTCGCTTGGGCTACGTGTTCGACGATTTGTGAGTGAGGTACTGTCGGATCGTGATTTTGGGAGGATGTATGAGATTAGATCGGGACGAGATCTCGCCTCCTTTGCTTCGGGGGCCGGACGAATTTTCCCGATCGATCTTTTGTCATCCCGGCCTTTGCCATGATGGGTGCGCTCGCATGGCAGGTCAACGAAAGTCAATGAAAAAAAACACAGTTTTTCGGGGGTTTTCGAGGGGAGATCGCACGGGGATTTGCCTGGGATCTCCTCTCTCTGCGTGTGCTCTTGTTCTTGCGTGCCTTGTCCCTGCTCGCTCTCCGCTTACTCTTTCGATCGCATCGCTCGCTCCATCCATTCAAATTAGGATCTGAAGGAGACTCTCAACGCTTCGTCAACATCTGCCTAATATCTGATGCAGAGAAAGGTATGAGACAAGGGTTTAAAGGTTGAGCTGAAAGTTTAATTTTTTCCAATATGCCGACAGTTACATGGCACAATCACGTCGGAGCACGATATTTGTCTTCTAATTGAAGTTATATTCCCTATGAGTTGAGCATCATAAATTCACAATGCTTAAGCGACCTTTGCTGGTGTTATATAATATTGTCTTAACAGCGATATCGATCTTTTAAGTTGGAGCATGCCCTTCATCTTTTTCATCACGAGATGGGGAAAAGATCAATTAACTGGGTATGTGTTTCTGAAAATCTGCAACCTCGCTTGTTGTTCTACAGTAATTTAAATCAATGGGTTCTTGTCTATTCAAATACTGGAAACGGTTGTTCTGTTCATACAAACATGCTGCACACAGGAGCGGAAATAATTTTATATTGGACTTACCACTTGCCTCTGTGAACGCTGCCTCAATTAATTGTCGCCCTCAGAAAACATGACTGCTCGATGCTGCGTCTCTTTTTTGGGTTGTCTTTTGCTGTACGGTGGTATGTCAATTTTTCCATTTGTGGTTGATTACTCTCAATTGAATTGAGTTGACACCCTTCCCTTTATCAAAAAGGGAATGTTTTGTAAGGGTTAATGTATCAGAAGTACTGCTACTCGTTGTATATGTTCCTCGGCCTATTTGGTCATCGATGATGCTGAGAGACTCGTGGATGGATTCTGGGTCATGATGAGCCAACTGGATCTTCGAGCTTCTTGCCATGGAAGGCCACATCCTTGTTGCTGGTGAAGTGGAAGAAAGAAGATCGAGAAAAAGCTGACTGGGCATTCCTGTTGTTGCTGGTTGAGAGGTGATGGTTTTTGCTTGGTGTGGGGTGGTGAGCTGTTGTATGTCCTTGGCTAATTTTGCAGGATATGTACCCGTGCTCCAAGTTAGTCTGATCTTGGATTGATCAACAGCTGGTGTTCTTGGTATATCATCTGATACGTATGTGCCGTGTCTAATAGACGGTGAAGACATTTTTCGTGCATGTGAAGGTCGTCTTCTGGTGTTCTTGGTATATCATCTGATACGTATGTGCTGTTCTATTAGAATGCTAATGTTGGCAGTTAAGATCCGTTTGAAGGGTTGGTCCTTTGATTGTTCTGTTTCTATCTTATTGATCAAAGGTCCTTAAATTGTTCTGTTTCTATGTTATTGATCAAACCACTTGATGGCTCACAGCTGCAGAACAGTGGGACAGACTTGTAGGATTATTCGCTCCTTAGATGAGAATGTTTCTTCGCGTGAATAGTAAGGGTTTGTCGTCTTGAATGGTTTCAAAGGTGAAGGCGAAAGGAAGGAATCTTCTATTTGGGCAAAAAGCTTTTGATGCCTTTGGGTCCCTGTCCATACTTTCGACATCTGCAGCCATGCTCTTTCCAGTGGCTATGAAAATACTGATTTGCTGCATGTTCATGAGGTATTATTATTCCGGATTTGGTTTGTGCCGTGATCAGAGGTAAGACGGTAAGGAAGTATGTTTAAAATGCTGTCAATTAAGTAATCGCCTTTGTTTTTTGCATATGGTTTTCTAAGAACAACCGATCTTTCATCATAAAATGCTGTCAATTAAGTAATCGCCTTTGTTTTTTCTTATGGTTTTCTAAGAACAACCGATCTTACTCATGATGAAAATATGTGAGGATGTTTGGCTCGTGCTCGTTTTTTGACTCTTGATTTTTCCTCCTCAGCTGTTGAATTTTCAAAATCGTATGATTTATCACTGTTTGTCCTAGTTCTTTGCTTGATGCAAATCGAGTTTCAACGAAACGGGGAATATTTTTTACGTAGTTATTGCTTTTGAGAGATCGCAAGGGTTAATGATCCGATAAATTGTGTACGGCAGGGAGTTACTTGTGCCAAAAGTTAATGAGCGGAAATTGTAATTTAAGGTAGTAACGATGAATGTGAACTTCAATCGGTAATGGTTGCTCTCGGTTCTCGTGACTGAGCACCAATGCTTCGAGTAATGGGGAAGGTGAGGTTCGTTATTCTCTGGAATCACGGGGCTTTTAAATCACAATATAAGATATTTTCCTTTGGAATTTCTATGATCTATTAAAATTTCTATGATTTAATAGAATTTTAGAATGGAACGGGAGCGTTCCTTTGATTTTATAAGGAATGAAATATATAATAAATAAAAATAGAATTTAAATGCAAAATACAATAAATGAAGACTTTTAAATAAATGAATACAAATTTCAGATAAAAGAAATTCTAGATTTTTGTAATGGTCGATAATATTATAATGTAAAGTTTTGCATGGTAAAAAAATTGGTATTCTCGACTTTAAAACTTCATATTTGCCTTAGTAGTGAGTTTGTCTAGCACACGGATTTTTCATTTCATATGTGAGAAAAACGTAATTTAGGATAGGAGTATCCATCCGGCTTAGTTTTAATGAGTACGAGTTGATACAAATCATAAGTAGTCTGTTGTAGCGTTTCTTCCGCTGACCTTTTGGGATACGCTTGTGCTACCACTAGAGGAAGGAAAGACCCACTTGAGACTCGTTAACCTACATGCATTTGTAGATCCGTGAGCTCGAAAAAGGCAGAGCGCTCGAGCCCTCTCTTCTTGGGGAGAGGCTGGAGAGGTTGGTGGTTCAAGTCCACCCGGATCTGTCTACCGTCGGCTTTTATTGTACGCGAGTTTGAGTGGGAAATCATTACATCGAGTTTCGTCCGACGTGAAAACATTTTCACGGCATAGTAAACACCTGTCACGCACTTCTCTATATCTATCTCTGGAAATGGGATCCTGTAATTTTGTTTATGGAGCTGATAAGTGAAATGAGTTCCGTTAACACGTGCTTCGTGGGTGGGTAGTTTAAGCATATTTCGTTTTGAATATTGTTACTTTCGAGCAATTTATTATTGATTATGAGTGTAATGGGACATCTTAAAATTTTTCCGTCCATTTGTTTTTAACGAATGCATTCGGGTTTATTTGTTCATAAAGACATTACACGTTAGAAGTTCGAAACTTTTTACTTAGATAAGTAATGCAAATGGCCGGTTTACCATTCTTTAGTTTTTTTTTTTTTTTTTTGGGTCGGTAGTTTACCATTCTTTAGTTGTTCTTCTGTTTCTGTAACTGTTCTATTTTTAGAATGCTTGATGGCCCCTCATTGAAAATGAGTCGGCAACACAGGAATATGCGTTGAAGACAGACGATCTCTCCCTCTCTCTCTCCATGCACATTAAGCTTGCAGGTGCAACGGAGGATTAGAGAGATGAGCGGCCTCAACCGTCCCGAGGTGCAACAGGGGATTAGAGAGATCAGGAGCAGCCTTAGCAGTCCCGAGGCGGTAACTTCTACGGCGTGGTAATGGCACAGATTGGCTTAGTTTTTTTCTTTGGGAGGTAACATACGTCGAAATAATAAAGATTATGTAATATACAAGTCATAGAACTTTTGATGTGTAGCCGGTTTCTAGCATAAAGGAATCAGAAGACAAAAGAGAATAAACTTGTATGTTTAATTAGCCGGATGCGAAACGATATAGTGTAAAGTTGCGATGTTAGCTTTGATGATTTAAGAATGGACTTTGTATGTCTCGGTGCATGAGGAGGTCTGATTTCTTGGACTGTCCAGTGCAGATAATCCTAAGGTTTACACTGATATTTAATTCAGATTCACGAAATTGGTGAAGCATTATTAGATTTTAAAAAAGTATAATCTGTTTCACGAAAAATGAATTATTTTGAAGTATGTTTTTCTTAAATTGATTGTTTAAAATAATTAGTTGATGCAAATTTTTCATTAATAATGATAATAATTTATGTTTAAATATATTTGTAAACAACGGAAGTATATTTCATTCATTTTTATAAGTGGTACAAATAATTATTTTTAAAAGAAAATCATTTATTTTTCATGAAAAAAAAAAGACGGTAAGCTTTCTTCTCATTAACAAGGGAAGTGAAGGATTTGTCTTATTTGCCTTTGTTTCGTAGAAAACATTTTCCGGCATTTGAATTTTTTAGGAAAATAAGTCAAAGAAAAAAGTATTCTTAGTCAAGGAAAATGTTTTTCTACAAAAATTTAAATTAAGAAAAATGATTTTTCCTTTGAAAGAACTAAAAAACATTTCTCTAAATATTTTCTTAATCTTTGGGTTCTTGGCTAATGAAACTATTATTCTTATAAAAAAATAATTTAAAAATCGATTTTTACTTATTTTTTATATTTTTAAGAATTGAATTTTTTCTTTCTTCTTCTTTTCTTTTTTCGTTCTCCTTCTCCCTCCGCCGACTACATGCCTTGGTGACAGTCGCCGGTGGCCTGGCAACTGACCATGATGTGGGTTGGCGAAGCCCCAACGAGGCTGCTGAGCCCGGGACTCACCAAAATCCAAGGGAGCTCGTGGTTCACTCAAGGCTAGCGAGCTTAAGCTTTGTCTATGGCCTTCGTTGGGCAGAGGAAATAAAAAATAAATGAGTGCATAGGCTCCTGGCTTGGTATACATGTGATAATAATCAAATCAGAGACGATGGTTTGATTGGTTTAAGGTCAAATAAGAAGAACTAAAAGACTCTTACCTTTGGAAAGCGCTTACACGTAAGGGCTTAAGTCATTAGTGCTATTTCCTTGCCGACCCATCACGTAAAAGGTATGCTTCTAGAGTGAGGGCAGTTTACTTATAGAATGGTCAAGGCTCAAGGCTCTAAGCTTCTCTACTTTCGATCAATTGTAAGCATCAGAGCTCGGGCTCTCTATTTCGCTCCCTAAATAAGATTCTTTTCATGTTTCCCCCATCATACCAGCTTAACTCGATTCCTAGTTAAAATTTTATGTCAGCACACCGATTCGATTTTAGTCCCTAGGGCTGACCGTCTTGTGAAGTCAAAACGATCTTGTATCCCCTTTCGCTCCCAACTTCCTGTGCGAATCACACAAACAGGGGACCCTTTAATACTTGAGTCTACTGCCGAATTAATTTTTAGTGCAAATGACATGTTAATAGAGGTGTTAAATGGGTCATTGACCCATTTATTGACCTATTTATGTTTAAATGGGTCGTTAATGGGTCAAGCATTATTTTCTAAAGCACCCATAATGGGTTTTAAAATTAAAGAGAGTGAGATATATGGGTCTTAAATGAGTCAGCTCTACACCCATTTAAGACCCATTTATCAACCCATTTATTTTCACCCAAAGGCTTTGGGCCAAAGCCACAATCTCTCTTTTCTCTTTTTAACATTACAATTTTTTTTAAATCGAAATTATAATTATTATTATTTTTTTTTCTTTCTTCTTCCTCCGGTCGCCGGCACGGCAATGGCCGGCGACCGGCCAGGCGAGCTCGAGCTCGCCAGATCCGGAGAGGCGGAGGCTTCGCCCTTCGCCAACTGGGCGAGACTCGAGCTCGAGCTCGTTGGATCCGGAGCCGGCGAGCCTCGAGCTCGCTTGTGGCCGGCCGCCGGCCATCGTTGTGGCCGGCGACCGGCCAAGGAAGAACAAGAAGAAGAAAAAAAGAAAAAAGAAAAAAGAAAAAAGAAAAAGAAAAAGAAAAGTTATGTTTAAAAAATAAAAATAATTAAAAATTTATTTTTTTAAAAAATAAAAAAATAATTAAAATTCTATTTTTTAAAATAATTATTTTAAAAATTTATAAATTTTTTTTATTAAATTTGTGTTGTATAAAATTATTTTAGCAATACCATTTTTTTTTTAATATATATATATATATATAATAAATTAAGTTTAGTTAAATGGGTCGGGTATAGTTTGGGTATGAGTCGGGTCGGATATGGGTCAAAAATTTTGCATTTAATAAACGGGTCATAAACGGGTTAAATGGGTCGATTTGGGTCGGACCATTTATGACCCGACCCAAACCCGACCCGACCCACCCGTTTAACAGGTCTACATGTTAATAAGCTGCGACGGAGTAATGGCGAAATGTGACCATCGTGCCACGCCTCGACGCGTCGTTTTCCGCACTATTTATAACTTCATTTAGACGACCTAGAGTTCCTTATTCCTCGGAGGCGTGGGATCGTCCGGCTGCTTTCCTTTCCCCTAAGATAGGTGCCAAGCCAACTGACGTCGTGTCTCTCCTCATGTTCCTTTCTTTTTAGCTAAAGATCCAGAGGCGTGACTGAGCATGCTCGGATCATGTCATCACATGTCATAAAATGATTTCATGAGATTGTGACACGTCCTCGTAATTAAGTATAAAGCCATGCGCAAAAGGGTCGTGAGCAGTTTTGTTTTGGGATGTGTACTAAAAATTCTAAAATTATTATCAAATTAATTCGTTTGTCCAATCCACCTAACGGAAAATGCCCGTGTGATTTATTATTATTATTATTATTATTATTATTATTATTATTATTATATTCTTTATGTGACGATGAAGTGGTTAAAATGATGTTAATTTGGTCTTAATATGATTTTTATTTAAATTAAAAATAAGCTTATTTTATAAATTTAATTTAAATAAAATTTGAATGAAATGTAAGATTTGAATCAAAATGACGTCATTTTAGTCTTATGTTTCACGATTTAAAGAAAACAATAAAAAAAGCCACATCAACATTTTCGGATGGGTTAATTAAACGATTTTAATTTTAAGATTCAATTATACTTTTGTAATAAATATCGGGATTTTATGGTGCACACATCCTTTTGTTTTTGTTTTTTTGGGAAAATGTCACAAATGGTCTATGGACTTCTACTTAATGTGCAATCTCGTCCCTAAGCTTTCGATTTGCTCAATTTGGTTCATGAACTATCGATAAATGTCTGATCTAATCCATGACTATTTGAAAATTGACCAATTTTGTCATTCCATTAGATAAAGTTAACGGAATTTGGCATTTTGGTATTTTTCTTTTTTTTTTTTTTCTTCTTCTCTCTTCCTTCTGCCGGCCATGGTGGAGGGAAGCCAGCGTCCGGCAAGGGTTGCCCTCACCTGGGCTGGCTAGGGCGGCCCTCGCCGGCGTTGGGTGAGGACCGCCCCTGTCGGCGTTGGGCAAGGGGTGCCCTCGCCAGATCTGGCGAGGGATGCCCTTGTCAGCCCAGGGTCGCCCTTCCCTCCGCCATGGCGGCGGAGGGAAGAGAGAAAAAAAAGAAGAAAAATACTCATCACTTAACGATTTGAATGGAAGGACTGGATTGGACATTTACAGATAGCTCATGGACCAAATTGAGTAAATTAAAAGTTCAATAATAAGATTGCATATTAAGTAGAAGTCCATGGATCATTTGTGACATTTTCCCTTGTTTTTTTTATTAGAAGAAGGCAATTGCGCGTCACACAAGTGCGTCTCACGAGTTTCCGCGACACGCACGTGCGGAGCGTACTCAAGCGTGCGCCCGCGAGGGGTAGTTTCGGGAGAAGCGAAACGTTCCGAAGCCAGGATAGCCGGGCCCGGGAGGCGTTCCCCTAAATCGCATCTATAAAGCAAAGCCCTACACCCCATCCCCCCATCTCCCTCTCTCTCTCTCTCTAGAACCAGCGGAGAATCCTTTGCACACCAGCACCGCCATGGAAGACAGCTTCAAGGTCCGGGTGGACCGCCTCTTCGGCTCCCTCTCCTCCTCCTCCTCCTCCTCGGCGTCGTCGTCGGCGGCGGCGGCGGCGGTGGCGGCCCAGCCTTCTTCCTCCGCCGCGGCCGCGGCCTCGTCCTTCAGCTCCCTCTGGTGCCTCACCGACGACGAGGTCGAGCGGAAGGAGTGGAACCGGCACAGGGGTAGCCCCGAGCCCGAGTTCGACCTCGGCCCCGGCCCTGGCCCGACGAGAGGCGGCGGCGGGCGGCGGGGCGAGGCCGGGTGGGGCCGGGGGGATCTCCGCGAGGAGCTCGAGAGGGATCTGGAGGAGCTCGAGGATTGCAACGGCGACGAGGGGGACGAGGAGGAGGGGCTTCGGTCGTCGGGCCAATCGGATAAGCCGGACGATTATAACGACGAGGAGTGGGAGATTAAGTCCTCCATCGGGCGGGACTGCACTTTGGACTATGAGGTATGATGGATTTTTTGTGGAGATTTTTGTTCGGGAAGGCTTTCGATTGCCGGTGCGATTGGTAGAGTCGTGGGTATATATGAGGAATTGGTTGCGTCGGTAGGAGTGAGCGGAATGATTTGGAGATGCTTATGACTGGGGTTTTGGTTGGTGTGCTTTTGTGTGTTCCTGAATATGTTTGAATTCGTGTTGTGGTGGAGTGAGTGAGGCGCTGGAGCTGACAAAGGCTAGGTTTTGTTGTGATGTTCTATTTGCCTGATTTGAAATATGGTGGTGAAGATACTCCATTTGATGATTCTAATCAATGGCGGCGAAGATGATATTTGTTGCACCTGTAAGCTGCATAAAATCTTTCTGTTGGCTGGTGCTTTTCTTCTTTGTCATGTATGTGGAGCATTGTCAGCATATATAAGGTGTTGTCATTGTGCACTCGTCTGTCAAGAAAAATGGTTTGAGCCCGAAATTATTTGCTGACACTTCGAATTTCATTACAGTAAGAAGTTTGTTGGACACTGTCAGTCAATTCGGGTGAGAGGAACTGTTTCTTTTCTCCCCTGGTGGAGTTATATGTGCCTACACTTGTTGAAGGAAACTGAGGAGGCTGAACTGAATTATTCTTTGAGTTTGCTAAGTGCATTACGTCTGCAGGTGGTTTGTTAAAGAAACCTTTGAAGAACATTTTCTATATCCTTATCATTTTACATTAAATACGGTTCGAAAATATCATTCTATGAATTATTCTAGCATTTTGTGAGAATTTTGTGATTTCTGCAATTATTGGCCAAATTGAAACCTATCATTTTTTTTCCCAACCATATCTTTTGGGTATGCTTGTAACTTTGTTTTTTGCCTTGTCGATTCTCGGGCGACCCCTTTTTATGTTAAATAATTCAAAATCGTTTCTTTACTATGCAGGAAGAGGAGGATCGGTATGATAAGTTAGCTGTTGGAAGAGAGAAGGCCGGAGATCGCTTGTATATGAAGGATATAACAAACTATGGCATATCCATCGATCATGATAATGAGCTTCCAACTACATTCAGCGATGTTTCTAGGGACCCACGTGCTGACCACATGGCTGCAAAAATTAGATTAGAGGAAGATGCAGAAGCAGCTGAAAAGATAGATTCTCTGCACGTCTCTGAGGAAAATGCACATCCAGTGGCTAATTCCCAAGTTCGCACATCTGAAGTTGATGTCAATCTGAAATCTATTTTGAAGAGGAAGGATGGTCAAAGCGATTCAAAGACACAAAAACGTGTTCGGTTTGATCCCGAATCAATTGAGGAAGCATCAGCTGAAGCTGAACTTGTGCCGATGGATCCTTCTAGAACAGAATCATCCGTCAGCGAAAATGGAGTAATCAGGCCTTCTCAAGATTTTTCTTCTGCCGTTCCTGATTATTTGCGGAACCCTTCCAGATATACACATTATACATTTGATTCCTCGACTGACATGGACGAACAATCTAACCAGCAAGCCTATATGGACTTTCTGAACATGGTGAGGAAGTCAAAATCCACGGATGAATGTCCAGATGATTCTCCTGTTGATCTTCCTAAATCAGTCACTTTCATCCCAAGGAAAAGAGGTAGTACAATATTAGACAATGGTGCAGAGTTGAAGCTAGATAATGAAGATGCAAGTAAAGATGCAGTACGTAGAAAAGTAACCCCTGTTATTGCTGCTGTGGATGCCCAAGATAGTGAAGTGTGTGCAATGGAGGAAGATCAAGTGGAAGAAGCAGTTGACCAAAAGCACTCTTTGGTCCGATCAGGTCGGCAGTACCGGACAAAGGCTAGGACAGAGGAGGATTTATCATGAGATTCAATTGTTCATCGTTCCCGACATTTTAGCTTGGCTTTTGCTTGTTTCCTTTGGTTTTCTTGAGCTACTTATGTTGCATTCCATAATATGTATGAGCTTCTTGTCCTATATGTAACTTTAACGATCTTAAGATGCGTGGACCTGATGTAGATAGAAGAAAAATTTCCTTGTGAAGCTGGTATCTAATTTTTGTTCTATGCATTTTTCCAAAAAGCTAAGTCCGCTTGCCAGAGGCCAACCCACAGAGTGTGCACACCTGGTCACATATGTGATTGAGAGATAATTAGATGTTTGTGTGACATGTTGTTGGCTATAGTCGTTCCACTCGCTCCACAAAATACTCTCATCAGGGGGCATGTGGATTATAGCAGGATAGACGCCAAACTGGATACAAAATACTCTCATCAGGAGGCTTTTTTCTACAATTGCTTGTGTCATTCTTGTATACCATAAGACAAATTCGTGGGGCAGGTAATGGTGTTCTTGTTGGATTGAATTATTTTTTGCCTTCGTGTGTCCTTTCATCCCTTAATTGCCGTTGAGTTCTGAACTCGAGTTTTTGCCTTGTCAGGTTTATGTTTTCTGATCATCATATCTCTGACCGAGATATTTCCTGATGAAGGCACGGTATATTACACGTAAGTCTATGACAGAAGGAGGAAGCTACATCTGAAGTTGCGAACAATGATGCAAACTATGATTAGCATGCACTTGAGGTGTCTATTAGATTATCATGAATACTGAAGAGGCTTTAATCTCTGTTACTGACTCCTTTTTTGCAGCTTGATCGTGCTTTCACAAGTCCCTAAATTGGTGCAGTGCAATTTTTTTTATCTTGGCCTTTGACGTATATAAGCCTGTCGTAGACTCGTAGGTTGTAGTTCAGAGATCGAACCTTTCATTAGTGAAGTGGACACACAATAGCTGGAGCCTTATACTTTGCAATCGGAAATTCGTGCGAACAATTTCTAAGCTTGTATCCAAAAAATGGTGATACAGTGACTGATGGAAATACGCTTCTCAATCATGATGCGAAGAGTTCAACTCTTTGAACTCACACCATTGCAGGAATCTGCATGCTTTAGCATCTGTACAATATATGTTTTTTTTTCGTATCAGAAATTTTATTGGCAATTACTGTTTTTATCAGATGTCTTCGTGCAGATGTAATTGTGGTGTTACATTTGTGGGTGTCTAGTCTTTTGTGAGGCAATGGATGCATAATGAAAGTCGGTTTTTCCTGCTGAATTGGGGTATTATAGCACTTATTCTTTCCCCGTTATTTTGGAAGAGTAGGGTTTGACGCCAGTTGTTCAGTAAATGCAGAGCAGGGTTTGTTTGAAGTGACTTTTGCTTTTTATTTTTTTCTTTTCTTGTATTGTTTGAAATTTGACTTTTATTGGAACATCAAACTTAAAAAACCTTTCAACAACACACACGTCAATATATAGACATTTAGGAATTTTTTTTCCGATTTTAGAAATTGGTTAAAAAAACCAAAGGTGCTTGCTTTAAGATGGGTGAAACAAGACCCTAAATACCTGAGGTTGTTGGAAGATTTTGATGGAAATTGGGGCGCTTATGGGAAGTTATAATGGCGGCGGCATTTTCCTATTTGTTATATTTTTTCGATCCTGCGTTAAGAGTTAATACCAAGACTTGGACCTTGGTCATGCAGATTTGTGTTCTAGATTGAAATCGAGTATGGTTTAATTATCTCAGCAATGACCACTGGTTTAAATCAGGTTCCCTCTTTACCCCTCTGCCTTTCTATGCCCATATTGCATAGTCTTGACAAGACACCATTTTCCTGGTGAACCGTGGCTTGGGTTTGCACTGTTGCCTGTGTTTTATAGTTGTGACTCATCACATCCAAAGTACAATCAGCAGTGATGGATCCAAAGTAATCGGGTGGCTTCAATCATGCTAGTCATCGGATTGTTGACATATGAAGTGCCAAGTGCGTAATGGCGGCGGTTTCTTTGTTTAGTTTTGTTGTGTGGCTTGGATTGCTCAAGTTCCCATTTTCTGATAACCTTTTAGATTGACGCTGATAAGTTGCCATAATTCAATCTGTGAAGTAGCTGTTGATTTCGCCTGGTATCAGTCTTGAATCTGTTGTCCATAAAACACTGATTGCAAGCACTGCATGATCATATTTTCCTTCACCACTATTGCTATGTTGCGGGGTTTCTTCTTTCTTCCTCCCTCCAGCCTGTACTTGTGTACTAGTGAAAATTTGGGCGCGCGGGAAATGAATTAGACCAACAGGAAGATATTAATTGGAAATTGTTCTATGGTGATTGGCATTGGGTATTGTCATGCACGGGGAAAGCCCTTTTTACGAGATTGTCTCCAGTCAGTGGATTTAACCCCCTTACTACATGGTCTTAATCTGCCATGGTCAATTTATTAAGTCGGAGCTTTTGTGTTCTGTTATATAGTGGATTTGGTGTCTTGCACGTCAACATGAAATGCCACTTGGAAGTTGAATTTCGGCAAAGCTCATGTCTGGAGGGGGCAAAAAGGTTGATGTTATGATTTATTCTGGATTTCTATGTTACTTGGTTTTGCTAAGGAGAAGCTGACTCCTGGAAATGAGGACAGAACAGAGTGTGGGCCTTCAAAAGGATAGCAAGGCCCTGAAGTTAAAGGGCGCACCAGTTATCAGGTGACTGCTCGCTATCCTGCATCATGCTTGTGAGCACCACGGTGTTACTGCATTAAGCATTTGGGCGTCACCGGGCTCGCGGCCTGGCGTGTGGGTGGTGGAGCTGGGGTGGAGGCGAAGACCCGGGATCAGGATCAAGTGACATGAAAACTGAAAAAAGAAGGAACAGGAACCGTTCAACTGGTCAAGGAGGGCCTGATGCTCATGCTTGCTATCTTACCACTCTGGCACAACTTGGGGAATAAAGAAGTCCTCTTTGCTTGGGTCATCTTTCACTGATGCCTATCGTGCGCGAACCATTCCCCTTCTTGCCAAAGCATGAGCTCTGCGCCCAACTGCTCTCATTGACCGTTTCCCTGCACGATGACCTCCGATGGCCACTGTATCTTAGCGTCGATCGATTCATGCTTCGGTCAGCATGCTTCGATGCGTTTCAAATTGAATGAAGCGATTGATCGATTTATGCTTCGAGAGAGAGAGAGAGCCTCTGCTTATGTTGAGAGCGCATGACAAAATTACTAGCTAGAGATTGATTTCCCAATCTCTATTTCGGATGAGTTTTTGAACAAATAAACGCGCGTTTGATATCTTAAAATTTCTATTTTTAACAAAAAATTTTTGATAACAAGGAAAAATTTCTATTTCAGGGGGTTGTTGACGGGTGTCCGGCAACTAGTGGTGGGCGGTCGACATCGTAGGCGGCGAGTGTTGGGCATCACCTGGGCAACGAGCGGGTGACGAGCGGTGATGAGAGTAAACGATTGAAAGAGTTTTCATTTCTCACTTTTATTATAAAAATAGAAAAGTTAAAAATTTTAACTTTTGATTTTTGTTTCAAATCTATTTCTACAATAGAAATTTGTTTAGAAATATAAAAATGAAATCTGCATTACTAAATGGATTTTATTCCAAATATGTTTAACAAAAAAATAGAGAAATATAAACTTTGTCATGCATATCTTGAGAGACTCAATCCCGTGATCTATATTTAGTCGCTGTGGATGTTGGGGACGGTCGCCGTAACTTAGAAAAACATGAGAAACTCACACGTACTTAGGCTAATAACAGATATAAAACCGTGGCTGACTCAGATAGGTTAGAGATCCGAGTTCACGACATTTCGCATAAAGATTAAAATGGACCATTGACGTGGACCCGGGCCACACTTTGACCATCCTAAGTCCCGGGCCACCTCCCTCTAAGCCCATCGGGTCAGACCCGAATATAGCTCCGAACGGCGTTACCAAGGTGTGCCCTTTGATTCCTGCAATTGACTTATAGCTCGGCTTTGGAGGTACGTCAAGTGCTAGAGATACAAATACATTCTGCACTCTAATTCCCTTATCAAACACGTCATGTCCAGCATAGTTCGAGCTCTTTTGGATTTCTCATCTACGTGAGAACAATGCACGATCCTTGCTGTTATCCCAAGAAGTCAAAGATGTTGCCTGAGCGCAAGGGCCGTGTCACTTTTGAAAGCAAATCTCGCCAGAGGATCTGCTGAGACAAATCTTTATTTCTGGATGAGCATGCAGTTTTTAATTGCATTTTTTTATGAGTGATGATTGACTTATCTTTTGTTTTTCCTTTTTCCGGTGAAACAAGACTACCATCTCATTCTACAGCCCATTTCTCAAAATATTTCGAATTCGAGATAACGTGCATAATTAAAAATGTGAATGTGAAGGTACTTCACTTAATTGGATATTTATGAGCTACCACAATGGGTCTCGTAATTTTTTATGATTATAATCATCATAACAACCTACAATAATATTTTATATTAAGTTGTTCGTGTAAGACGTGCCTGTCATTCACTAGAGACAAGAATGGCAACTGAGTAGTGGGCTTCTCGAGTCCTTGAGTGTGTAAACGTCAATCCGGAATTGATGGAGTGATACTCTTGTTTAATATCATCACTTTCAAGGTAGAACCATCCTCAATTGCACGTAATATGGTGGAGGGAAACGCCAAAAAGCCAACCGTTGCGGACACCCTGGCCAAGTATGGTCGAAGATTTTTTCTATAATAGTTGTCTTGGCCTCCAGGGCTTGTTTTCAGACGAACCAATTTTGCGTGTGAGATTATGCGCACGGTAAATTTTCCACTTTTTTTTTTTTTTTTAATCGTTAGGCACGAACATCTTCATATTATAGTAAGTTGGAGTAATTGCGTCTTACCTGAACCGTCATGTGGTTAGTGGAGTATTCCTCGGATCTAGAGTTCACCTGCTTTCTTATCAGCAAGATTAGGGTCATCGTTGGAGGGTTGAATTATGAATTAGCATGACGAATTAGGGTTTGACAAAAGACAGTTAGACAAAACGGGGGTTGTAGTTGGAGGAGGGCATCGCAGAAAATGAAGCAACCCCCATTCAAAGTCAATCACAAAACCAAACCCACGTTCAAAATAGAGAGAGAGAGAGAGCCACGATCTAGTAATATCGTAATTAAAAATTAGTCAAGTTTGATTTTTTTTTAACTCGATGCCACCTTGCTTGAAAGAGAAAGGCAAAAAAAAAAAAAAAAAAAAAAAAAAAGAGAGGAAAAGGAAAGAAAAGTGAAAATATGACAAGATGGGACGCTCCAGCTATCGGAATTATTCCATTTTCTGTAGCCTACCTAATATGACTTTGACTACTAACTGCAAGTCAGTCTTTGGAGGTGACTCCTAATGGATCGAGTTTTAGGCACAAATATTCCATCTTCCGCAATTGAAGAGCAGGGTGAGGAGGGACGATTAGTCACGGTGACCATCTTTAGGTGTACCCTTGGGTGAGAAGTTTTGCACCATCGCAAATTGTTTGACAGTGAGAGTATTGAAAAATCATAAATCAAATTATGCATTTACTAATTAGTTTCAACTTTTAAATAAGTTAATAGTAATCTCACAAAATCTTTTATGTTGTATTAGAGTTGGGTTTTACCCTTTTCGCATGCTCATCCACGCCTGTTAGTTGAATACCATGCACTACTTTTATTTGGACTTACATGTGTTGAAATATCTATATCACTTGACGATGATGTTTGTGTTATATATATAAATGATTTCCCTTCTCTTGTTAAGTAAGGCTTTTTGAATGGAAAGACTATTGGTGTCCTCACTACACTATTTTGATCAATATAATAGTTGCTGAAAATTAGTTACGTGGAGATGGCAAGGAACTAGATTAAAGAGATCAACATATATGGTCCATTTATTTTGCGAAAAATGAATGATTTATAAAATGTTTATCTAAAAACAATCACTTGTGCCACTTGAAATAATTAATTAATGGCGGATGTTTTCATTATCAAATTATTTACATATTATTGAGAATGATAAAAATACTTTTCATTCATTTATTTTTTATGCGTGATACGAGTGATTATTTCTAGATTAATTTTTCATGAAATAAAAAGCGCCCATCGTGTATGATTGTCATCTTCATTACATATGTCAAATGACTACACACATATTTTGTCAGGCAAAACCGGTCCCATAACTTTATTTTCTCATTTTTCCAAACCAAGTAATGCTTGGTTGGTCCAACCTTAGATGGAGTCATATAAATCATCCTTCTGGGAAACAATGCCACGACCTCCTTTGAAGACTTTGGCGAAAGCATCTTTTGACTGGACTGGATTAAATTGGAACTCGGCAGGACTCAAATATACAATAAACATTGCAAATTCAAGTGAAAAATAGTATTCTTGAATTTTGTCTGTCTGTCCGTCTCTCTCTCTCTCTTTCCATCCTCTCATGATGTGATTTGAGTAGCTCTTTGCAGGATGTTGGTTTTCTAGAAAGGCTTAGATTTACTAAAAGAAAATGGGAGTTATTCAAGAAAAGGAAATGAGAAACTACAAGAAAGTCAACCCTTTGCAGCGCGTGAAGTGAAAGAACTTTGCTTCCAGAAAGCTGGTTCATGCCTAATTTCGAACGAATTCGTGCGTTGAAGGGAGCACATTAGGACCACTGATTGCGCATGGGACTCGAGAGGGTTAATTTACAAACCTGATTTTTATTTTATTAGATCTACTTAAATTGAATATTAATTAGGTAGATATAATAGCTGGACCGTCAGATTCATTATATAAAATAGTTTTACATGTTCCAACATTTTTTTTATATGTTAGTGTTTCTATCGGTAATTATGGAGTAAGTCTATCCTGTTTGACAATTTTGAGGACCTCCAGAGTTTACTTGGTTGGAAAAAAGCCTCTCACGGTCCTCCGACTACCGGAGAAACACTACATTAGCCGAGTATAAACTCTCATGGGAGGTTTCGGTACTTTTGTTCGAAAATCAAAATCATCCATCTATCTTTTATTGATCCAAAAGTGGTCAGTCGTACCTTTTCTTAACTTTTTGATTCTTTTTTTTTTCCCGATATGATACTTGAAGAAATGACTCTTTTTGTGTCAACACGTTGTTTTCGATTTTAGCAAACTCCCTCGGCTTAATAACAGCCACATCGGATGCCAAAAAATAAAACTAGAAAAAAAGCCAGCTTTTGTGCTCCAAAAGCTAATGGAGCTAGTTGACGGACTAAAAAAATTGAAAATAGTGTAATTACCACACGGAATGTACCACATCCAATTAGACATTTAACCACTAAATGCAATTCGACCCAAAAAAACAATTCCTTAAAAGTTAGCTACATGCATAATTAATAGACTTAAAATAAAGATTGAGATAGAAAATCAATAACGAACACCTAATTGCGTAAAAAAAATAGCTCTAAGATAATCTCTTTCATTACTACGATTGACGTGACTAATTATGATAATTTATGTAATTAAGAACATTATTTTGATGATGCATATATGAGGATAAAAGTTTTTAAAAATTTCTTCGGTCGTCCCATTATGTACTAATTTCTTTTTGTCAATTACCTCCTGGGGCACACATAGGAAAGCAATTCCATATCTGATTGATTGGAGTCAATGATATAGACTTGGACTATTCGGGCCCTGCACTGAGAATCTTTTACGCCATCGTTGGCCAAAAAGTAAATTGCCGATGCTAATTAATTTACCCTTACCTGAAAATCAAACCGTCCCTCATTTTCTAATTTAAAGAAAGTGTCATCGCCCGTTTCTTAATTACTATGAGCTATGATAAAAATGGGCAGGGGTGAAAAATTCTATTTTCATCGGGTTGGGTGTGGGAAGTTCTTTCTATATGAAAACTGTCCGTCGAGTTAATTCTCGAACTAACTTTAGAATTGAAAGAAATCGTTCTTTTCAAGAGGAACGGCATTTCCTTCGTAATTAATTCACCATAACCAAGAATGGCAAGTAATTAGTTTTGACTTTTAGTTATCTTAAGTTGTAGACTTTCATGCACTTGGCATGACTACATATGATGCATGAAACTCACACGGTTGAAGCTAGCAAGTTTTCATAAAAGGCACAATCAGCTTTACTAATTTTTTATAGAACTGAAGGTCTAGTCACATCAGAAGTTTTGACTTTGTCACCACAATGCATTCCACTCCTAAAACTTTCATTTCATGCATTTAGCTACATACTCATCATAGTAGTCTACTCAATTTAGATTTACTTTGAAAGTCTAGGCTCGCCACCCTCCTCAAAATAAGTGGTTGTGAAAGTTTGCATGCGTCCATGGCAATAAGCCAAAATAAAAGGCTCTAACATCTCGTGTTATATACTCAAAAAATAAATAAAATCCTCCGGGGGCTCCATAAAAAAAAAAAAAAATTACATAAGGAAGATCCAAGGATCTTCTACAACTATGCAGGGCTATATAACTATTCAATCTTTCAGTGTTCTCTCTTGCTAGCTGATGAATTCCACATGGCTTATTAAGCTCATGTAACATGCTTAGCAAGAGACTAATACGAAAGCTACACGATCGTTTCGGGCTACATATCTACGATTGGGGATGGAGATGGAGCACGGCATCTTTCGCCCGCCCTGGCCGGGGCGAATTTTTCCCATGAAAATCGTGAAACAAGGTTGATTCCTAAGTTCTCTTGAAAGTCTTTTGGTCTAGCACGGCGCCTACGTCGCTGCTCGATACCCTTCCCGACCCACGTCTATACTTACCTAATGATTCGATACCTTAGATGATTGATTGGTGCAAAGGTCTATTCGAGAGTTTGCATCTATGCCTACGTCGTTATCGATTCGCGGTGCTTGCTTGTCGAGCCTCCGGAGTTGTTGGGCTCTTAAATGTCTATAAACATTGGGATTCTCTTTAGATGATACAGGTTATTCACCTTCCTCGCTTTTTGAAAAGACAATAAAGGGTGAAAGGAGGCACCCAAAGCAGCTGCTATCCATCAGCACAATCCATAAAGCCTGCAGCCAGCACCGAATGCTCGGCTCGCGGTTTCGCTGGCCTCGACGTTGCATCGTCCTCGCCGGACCGCCGTGCACCGAAGCCGCCGACGGTGTCTTAAAGGTCTTCCCGGGAGCAGCCATCTACTCCTAGTTTCGCATCTGTGCTCACTCGAAGGAAAATCACTTGAACGTAAAGCCCTCATCCGGCTGAGTTACCACCATAATGCATGGCTCAAGTTCGATGCCTTTCCGATCACTCCAAGACTCAGCTTTCCATCGGTTATCGAACAGATAATAACTTTTCAGAGGAGCAAGTGTATCTGTCGATATGGCCAAATTGGACGGTTTGTACTGTTATGAGACGAATTTGTTTGTTGGAAAAATTGCACTTAGACACAAAGATGCCACTACCCCACGAATTTTGATCGAAAGTTTTCCTTAAGTCTTTTTCGTTTCATTAGGTCCTTAAACTTTTAAATTATCGTTGTTCATGTCGGTCTTTTCAATCAAGGTGTAAATGAGATGTTGATGTGAATTGCTACGTCGCTATTGATTAAATTGATCAATCGATGCGATAATGAAAAGTAAAAAGAGAAAACCCAAAAATACGTGTCTCGTCGCCACTCACACAATTTATAGGATTTCAATAAGTAATCGGTATTCACGATAAATGGTGTAATATTATTTACAGTAATGGTTGTTATATATCGTATTAACAATTGAAAAGAAAAATCTTGATTTAACATGGTTTCTTTGGATACTTATGAATTCCATTAGACCCATAAATGATACATCGGAAGAATCATTTGGGTTTTTCAATATTAATACATTGATTGTTCCACAACTCTATCAAAGCTAACGAAAAAATCTCTCAAAGCTGTTTATACTTAACCTACGCACGATACTTATCAATTAAATGCTAACGAAATTGCATTTGGGAAGCCACGAACACGAAAATACCTTTTGGCTTTCCCGCGCACTATAAAATTAATGATCCAACTTAAGTTTCTATTAGTGACATTTACCGTATTTATACCCTCCACATTATTAATCGAGCCCGACATGGAATGTCGTACCGTGTCGAGCTTAGTGTGAGCCATGCGACAGTTCGCATGTGGCCCAACTGGAACGCCTCTCTCTGGTTTGGGTTTTTTCTTGTTTTATCGATGCCACGTCAATCCTTTAGCCTAGTTAGCATTGACGAGACATATCAATTCGGCATTTCCATTCTTCTCTGATTGCAAGGACTAACATAACCAAAAAAAAAAAAAAAATTAGCATTTCAAGAATCTAATGGAAGGAAGAAAGATGTTTAGAGACTTAGATTGAACAATATGCACAAATTTGACGACCGTGATACTTTTATCATTATAACTTATCCAACTTATTTGAAATTATCCGTGTCTCTAGCTAAATAGGATGCTTCTTAGGTTTACCATCAAGGTGGTTGGCCAATTTATATGGAAACTTAGTCCCATGAGGTTTGGAGCCTTCTCGATCACAATTCGAACTCCTCTACCTCTCTCAGATCTCAAGAAATCCCGATTCATCCATGGGGGCAAGTTTAGCTCATGCATGAGGCATATGATAATTCTGGCTGTATCCCAATTTTGCATATGCTAGTGCAGTGACGACGAGCTCACTTGAATCGAGCAGTAATTTTGGCTTGGATCGAACATTCTGATCGTGGGGAAAACTCCTCTATCATAATGCCTGGGAAAATCGTTCGATACCGATCACCCAATTGCACCCTTTGTTGTTTGAATTATACAATAAAAGAAAAAAAGAAAAGGATAAGTATAATAAAAGTCTTAAAATTTGTTATGAAGTTACAATTTAATCATAAAACTTTTAAAAAAAGAATTAAATTTTAAAATTTATTACTTAAAGTACAATTTAAATTTTAAAATTTTTAAAAAATGCAAGTCAAATTGATATAATCATATCTTTTTTTGATTGTCTTTTTTTTTTTTTTATTTAAAAATTTTAGAATTCGATTATATTTTTATAACAAGCATTAAGATTTAATTATACATTTTGAAAGTTTGAGCAAGTTTTAGGAGTTGGCACAGTAATCCTAACAGGAAAACAGTAGATACTGCTGTTTTCTGTCAGAAAACAAAAAAGGGTCCTTGTTGGATCACATGTGGAGTTCACACACGAAAGCTCATGGAAATGGACGGTGGCGGTGCGCTCGATCGAATCGAGTCCAGAAAGGGTAATCCAATCAGACGGGGAGAGAGAGGGAGTTATTCGGCCGGCTGGCTGGTGGCGTCCGCAATGAAGTCAGTCCAACTTGGAGGTCTCTCTCTCCTCCTCCCCTCCGTAATGCTCAAAGTCCAACTTGTCCTACGCTTCCCTTTCCCACTTTAAAAATGTTCTTCCATATATTCTCGCCATCGTCGCCTCCACCACCTCCCTCTCCCTCTCTCTCTCTCTCTCTCTATGCCGGCAAGACCGCGTATGGCATTCTTCTCGTGAAGCTCGGAGATCGCCGGAACCGACGTCGAACCCGTCTTTCGTCTCCTTCGTCGCCGTTCGCTCCGAGCAGCTGCCTCGCCTTCCCCAGGTGGGTGCGTGCGTGCGCGACCGTGCATGTGCCGTCCTTTCCTTTCGGAAACCGTGATCGAGTCGGGGCGAGCTCTCGGCGTTCCCTCGTGCGCTCGTCGCGCGCTGCATTCTTGAGTGGCGACTTAGAGAGCGTCCCGTTAGCGCAGTCTCGGTTGGCGTCGGCAGTTTCGACCGGAGCGATCGTGGCTCGCGGCGTCGCTCCCGTCGCGTGGAGTTAGATCCGGTCAGCAGCGCTTGGTGGTCGTGGTTGACTTTACATTCCGTGTGGCGATGGTGGTGTCGATTAATCGCTGCCCTTGGCTTTTGTTTGACCGCTGCGTTCCTCTCTTTTTTTCTTTTCTTTTCCAAAGAATGACTGATCTTGGATGGGTTCAGTCTCTCGTGAAGCTTCGCGTTACTGTATATTCTGAAGCTCTAAATCTCTAGTCAACCATGAGGTTTTTCTTTGGCCTACTGGTCCACCGTGAGTTTGCCAGTATGTATATTTACATGTTCCGGCGTGGGGGGAGGGGGGATTTTGTTTAGAGCTAAAGTCTAGATGGCACAGTGCGAAAGCAAAAGATTAATAGTGCTGTTATGGAAGATTGTCCTTTTAATTGTTCTCTTCCATGATTCCAATGGATCCCACAAGATCACTCCTTTCAGTTTCAGTCACCTCTTGCTGAATTTTTTATTGAGGTTGTAGTTTAGATTGCCCTTCTGCTTCTTCTTCTCCTGGTGTGATTCATCCTCATTACTGTATGTAACTCGGATAAATTTATTGTTCAGAGGACTGTTCTGAATCGTGCAATTCAAGGCTTTTCCGGTTGGTATAAAGTTAACTCGATTGGCAGAGATGATGTTCCTGCGGAGGAAGACCACTCAAAACCATCCGGAAAATGAGTCTCAGCAAAAAGATGAAAAGGTGAAAAAGTATACCATTTTCAACTGCTCACTGTATTTCTGTCCTCGTAGGAATTTGCTTGCTAGCATAATCAGCTTATGACCTGTTCAAACACAAAATTACCGCGACTTGGCCATAGACTCGTCGGAATATATTCCCAAACTTTACCATAGAAACACAGAGACTGATAATCATTATGTTCTCAGGTTAGTGAGCTCAGGGCTGAACTTGGACCCCTATCTGGACGTAGTCTGAAATATTGCACCGACGCATGCCTGAGGAGGTATTTAGTAGCTCGAAACTGGAATGTTGAAAAGGCAAAGAAAATGCTGGAAGAGTCGCTTAAGTGGAGGTCCACTTACAAACCCGAGGAAATCCGCTGGGTAAGTTTGATGGAATACGATCACCTGGTCTTCTAATTATCATTGCTGTATCACATCCTCCATATCTTACATCTCCAAGTTGGTGGAAAATGTTGGATGGATTGTGTAGCTTCGAACACAATCAGTTCCAAATTGTGTAAAATCCTCTAAAATACTCTTTTCTGCCTATGTCAACTTAGTATCTATAAGAATCCGTGTTCTGTTCTGTTTATTCATCTAAGATAAAAACTATCGGGGAGTCAATTTTCTCTCCGAAAACTAGAGATCTAGATGTTTGCGTTTTCGCTTCTCATGTAGCTACCGACTAGAGTAGAGCTTCGACATTTATAAAATCTTCTATTGGAATTGTAATGGCCTGGTAAGTTTTCTAGCTAAGTAGTCACGTTGCCCTGTCCAAAGAAAAAGTAGTTATGATGCATCTTTATTAAAAGTGTTGCCCTTGCGAAAGAAAAAAGTAGTCATGATGCATCTTTATTTGAGTGTTTCCTGTGCGCATAAGAATGTCATGCCCTTTTTTAAGATTTTGGTATACCTGCAGAGCACTCTCTTGGTTTTACTTCTCATTTTGCATGAATATAGTACTTTTCACTGATGAGATACCTTGGTCATCTAGCACGAAGTTGCGCATGAGGGTGAGACTGGAAAAGTTTCTAGGGCGAACTTCCATGATCGATTCGGAAGGACTGTGCTCATCATGAGGCCTGGAAAGCAGGTTTGCCCTTTGATTTTTTCCTTGGAAGTTTCTTTCCTTCTTTCAACTCACCAATGCTTCTGCTAAATACTGATTTTCGCAAAATTCACATGCTTATGTATGTATTTGTCTTAACTTTTTCACTCTACTGTGTAGAACACAACATCGGCAGAAGGAAATATCCGCCATCTAGTCTATCTGATAGAAAATAGCATCCTCAACCTTGCTGAGGGTCAGGAGTCAATGTCATGGTTGATTGACTTCACTGGATGGACATTGAGGACCCAAGTTCCTGTCAGAACTGCTCTGGATATCATCAATGTCTTACAGAACCACTACCCCGAGAGGCTTGCGGTAGCATTTCTGTATAATCCGCCTAGAATTTTCGAGGCATTCTGGAAGGTTTGATTTCTTCCTGAGATCTATATTAATTTTTTTTTTTTTTATTGATTGAGGTGTGAACTTATATTGCTCTACCATCCATTAGATTCCTAAGAGCATTTTCTGCTAGA
Organism: Eucalyptus curtisii; assembly: GCA_017140595.1. Lineage (NCBI taxonomy): Eukaryota > Viridiplantae > Streptophyta > Magnoliopsida > Myrtales > Myrtaceae > Eucalyptus > Eucalyptus curtisii. The sequence goes on along the minus strand of CM029502.1, from coordinate 33,972,843 downwards.
AAGCATGCATTGCCACCAGACGAGTGTGTTTGGTTATAAGACACTAATCATATGCACAATCCAGTAAGGAAAAAATCGGAAAAAACCAGGAAGAAGTCTATCTTTTCATCTGGCTTCATCGGTTTTGCCTACCTTTGAGAATTTGGAGGTGTGACGCGGGTTGCGGCATTGCATTTATGCGACGCATTGCTTGTAATTTTTCGTGTTGCAGCAAGAGCATCATCTCTAACGGTGAGATAGGATGACTTTTTCCAAGTATATCTGAATTGGCGATGCTTATGCCATTTTTAGGCAATCAAGTACTTCTTGGACCCGAAAACCTCCGAGAAGGTGAAGTTTGTCTACCCTAAAAAGAAGGACAGCGTGGAGCTGATGCAGACTTTCTTCGACGTGGATAACCTCCCGAGCGAATTCGGGGGCAAGGCCACGCTGGAGTACGACCACGAGGAGTTCTCGAGAATGATGGCCGAGGACGACGTCAAAACAGCTAGATTCTGGGACCTCGACGATAAACCGCACAATCCTTCTAAAGGGCACGCGGGCGTGGAGGCTTCACCCGTGCTCCTCGCATCGCCCGTGAGTTGATTCAGCTCCTCCCGGCACGCCGCCCATCATCCGTGTAAGAAACTAGGCAAAGAACGATGAGATCCACCTGCTTAATGTGAAAATCATGAGATCCTTTCCTGTAACTGCATCAGCCATTATTGATTCTATAAAACTACTCGTACTCTCTCAACAACGGAGGACATTCTTTAATCGCTGCATCACTTGAATAGTAAGCTCCAACGTTGAAAGATGACGACCACCTTCTACCGTCCTGGTTTTCACCTCCAAAGCACATCAATTTCGTGTCCTAAAAGTGGTAACTTTCCATTTTTAGGACACCGGTCGATCTAGTCTTTCAAGTTCAATTTGTCATTTAAGGGGTGGTGTCCTCAATTCCCTTTCTGCAACATTAGAGATCGTAAGTTTGATATTCCTGAACATTCAGGAAACATAGATAGGCGAGCTGTACTTATTTTCGATGTGCATACAATACCCGGTTTCAAAGGGGCACCGGATCGGACCAACTTAATACACTTTTTATTTTATTTTATTATGTCTTTAAAAAGTTAGTAAAAATGTGAACTAAATACTATCTTGGTCCGATTTCAAGTAGTGAGGAGAAAAATAATGAAAAAAAAGTGGTAGGAAAAAAAAAAGACCGGTTTCATCCGGTTCCGAATTTTGAGAATCAGATGAAGAACCGACCACCCCTGGTCACGAATTCATTCCTTCTCTGCAATCAATATTTTTCTTGCTTTGGTTATGAGGCACAAGTCGATCTATTGAAAAATGTGAATTGCGGGCGATTTTTCTTTTTTCTTTTTAATAAAGAAAATCCAATTGATAAATGGATTTTAAAGATGGTAAGGCTCTGATGGTTGAGATTTAGTAGGGACGCCCAATTAAATGGCCTCCCGATTTGGTGGGGTGCAATTGGGGAGAGTAAGTTGTTGACCAAATTCAATGAGCTTTGTTAATTCAACCTCTCTAGCATGCTATTAAATGCGCTGTAAGTCTCGCTCAATTGCTCTGCGAAGGCCCACGAATTCGACGATGCACTTGCGTCCATTGAATGCCTAAATCACGACACCCACCACATTAGAAAGATCTCTGTACACTTTCAATTTTTTGAGGGTTTCTTTGATAACTAGCCAATTTTTCACTATTTCTATTTTTATATTCTCCGAAATTAAAAATAGAAAACATGTTTGGTAAAATCAATAAATTTTTCTACTCTCGAAAATAAATTTGAAACAGAATAAAAAAAGTAGAAAAAAGTTACATTTTTGTTCCTATAAATAATTTTAGAATCCATCTATTTTTTTTTTCTCTTTTTTCTTTTCTTATGCTTCTTCCTCCTCCTCTAACTGGTGGCCGAACTCAATGATGGCCGGCGATCGGCCAAAGAGGAGGTCCAGCGACCTCATTGGCCCTTGGTGAGGCCGTCCTTACCTCGACTAGGCGGGGCTCGACCTTGCCTAGCCACAATGAGGTCGGCCTCGCCATGGCCAAGCAAGGCTTAGGTTGGCGCTAGTTGAGAGAGGCTCGGCCTTGCCGGAGATTGGCAATGTTGCCGACAATAGGTTAGAAGATGAAGAAGAAAAAAAGGAAAAAAAAAATCTAATAAAATTATTAAAAAATTAAAAAATTCTTATTGTTTTTTTTTTTTTTTAATTTCGGAAATAAAAATTTTGTGCAGTTATCAAACTTGTTCAAATTCTTAAAAACTCATCCAAGGAACAAAATCAGAAAAAAGTTATTTCTAAGCAAAAATTATTCTCAAGAACAAAATGATTTTTAAACAAGCTCTAAACTGTTATTGCAGATGTGGAAACTATTTCTAAATTGGAACTGAAAAGAATAAAAGAACATTAGATTTACATGGAGACCCTTGCGGGAAAAATTACGGGAGGAGAAGAAGCAAAATCCACTATAGAATTTCAAGGATTACAAAAAATGGCTATGGAAAAAATAAAAATTTTTCTATCTTAACTTCTTGACCTAATAACTTAAGAAAAACAATCTTTATGTTGCCCTAAGCCCATAAAAATAAAAAATAAAAAATAAAAAATTCAAGACATACTCAACAAATCGGCAAAAGAACACTTCAAGTGCCATAATTTATGAAAGGTACACTTAAGTGCCACATTTTAAGAAAAGTGGGACACCCGAGTGCCACCTCCGGCGAAGCCGGTCGGAAATCATACGTGGCAATTAAATATTGATATTTCTCGCCGAGGTGGCTTGCCGGAGAGTTGAGTCAACTCTAATTCACCCAAAACAACGTCGTTTCGGGTGTTGGCGAAAATAGAGCATTTAAAACCGCCAAAACGACGTCGTTTTGGCATAATTTGAATTTTAATATAATATAAAAAATTAATTAAATTAAATTTAAAACAAAATAATAATATAATTTATATTTATTTAAAAATAAAAAAAAAAAACGGAGGATGGGGAAGGCAGCCGGTGGCCGAGGGCTGAGCCCTCGCCGCCGTCGCTCCCCGCCATCGCCGGAAGGTGGGGGGGGTCGAGGCCGCCGAGCCCCGGCCGAGGGCCGGCGGCCCGGCCGACCCGGCGACGAGGGCACGCGGGCCCTTACCACTAGTCGGCCGGGGCACGCAGGCCCTCGCCGGCCGGCTACTTCCCCTCCTCCTCCTTCCCCCACCCCCCACCGAATCCGGGTGAGAGCTCGCGGGCCCTTGTCGCCGTCGGCCGGGGTCGTCGGCCCCCGGCCGGGGCTCGGCGACCTCGCCGACCCTCCCCCTCCGTCACCGACCCTCGCCGGTGGCGGCGGGGAGGCGGCGGCGGGCCGAGGGCATCCTTTTTTTTTTTTTTTTTTTAAATTTATAATTCTTTGTAATTTTATAATTTTATAATTTTTTAAAAAAAAAATTTTTAAAATTTTTAAAATTTGTTTTTTTAGAAAATTTTTAAATAAATGTAATTTTTTACCACGTCACACCAAAATGACGTCGTTTTACACATGCTTCGTCGGAAAATTGACACGTCAGCGTTTTGATCGGATTGGTACTCAAGTGATCAATTTTACTCCAATTTTGGCACTTAAGTGTACCTTTCGTAAGTTATGGCACTTAAGTGTTTTTTTATGCCAAGTTATGACACTTCAAGGGTCCGCGTGTCTCAACAAATCTCCACCTTAACTTGAATTCTACGTAAGTAATAAACAAATCTTCTTCTCCCATTAGAGTAAAACTCAATTGTAGCAAACATTAACCAAAAAGCAATGGGCAAAGGCTTCGTCAACACATTACTTGGATTGTTTTCTGTAGCAATGTTTAGGACCTTGATATAGCTATCAGCGAGAATGTCTCAAATAAAATGATACAATATATCAATATGCTTTGTCCTTTCATGATACGTCTGATCTTTAATAAGACATATAACACTCTAATTGTCACAATGGACAATAGTCATACCATGATCCATACTAAACTCTCCAAATAAGCCTCTTAATTGGATGGCCTCTTTAACTCCTTCTGCAATAGCCATATATTTTGCTTTTGTAAGAGGCAAAGCTATTGTATGTTGTAAAGTAGCTTTCCAACTAATTACACAACCTTTGATAGTAAAGATGTACCCAGTTAAAGATCTCCTCTTATCAAGGTCACCAATATAATCAGAATCAACATATTCTATCAGAGTGTCACAAGTTTTCCCAAACTCTAAACCAAAATCAAAAGTACCTAAATCCACTTCATAGCTTGCTAATGAACTTTGCTTGGGCATGATAAATATCTATTTACCATGTTAATAGCATGTGAAACGTCAGGTTGAGTACAAACTATGACATATATAAGGCTACCAATTGCACTAAAGTATAGAACATGTGACATATATTTTATATCATCATTTTTTTTGGACATAAATTAACTAATAATTTGAAATGAGCAGCAGGAGGAATACTTAATGGTTTGACATTTTCATGCCAAAACGATCTAACACATTTTCAATGTAGCTTTTCTGGGGGAGACATAATTTTCCTCTCCTTCAACTTCGCCGAATTTCCATGTTTAGGATTTTCTTTTCTGTACCTAAATTCCTCATCTCAAATTTAGCGCTCAATTGTGCCTTCAAATTCTGTATATTAGATTTATCTTTTACCGCAATCAACATATCATCAATATATAATAACAATTAAATGAAAGAGCAACTTGGAAGTTTGCACAAATATACAAAGCTATCATATTTGCTCTTCTAATAGCCAAGTTGCATTATAAATTACCATTGTTTAGGTGATTGTTGCAAGCCTTATATAGAACTTTTCAATAGACAAACATGATCTTTCTTACCTTCAAATTGAAAACCTTCTAGTTGACTCATATAGATTTTTCTTTTTAAGTTCACCGTGCAAGAAAACTGTTTTCACATTGAGTTGTTCCAACTCTAAATCATGTGTAACAACTAACGCAAGAAAAAGTCGAATGGAGTTGTGTTTAACGATAGATGAAAACACATTATTAAATTTAACTCTCGTAATCTGATTATAGCTTTTAGCGACTAGACAAGCTTTGAACCTAATGTCTTCAACTTTAGGAATACCTTCATTTCTTTTGAAAACCCAATTACAACCTACAATTTTCTTTTCTTTCGGTGGTTTAACAAGCTTCCAAGTTTGATTCTTTTCAAGAGATTCAATCTCTTCATTAATAGCAACTAACCACTTGGCTTAATCTTTTGAAGAGACAACTTCTTTAGTCTTAGGCTCACTATACTATACTGACTCTACAATTGAAAGAGCATAAGCAACAAACATTGAGAACCCATATTTCTGTGGGGATTTTGTTGTCCTTCTTGATTTTGAGCTCATTTTTCAAGTTCTTCATTCTCAATATTACTAGTAAACAACTTAACTAGCCACGAGGAAATTACTTGAAGCTATAGCTTCTTCATCACACTTTTTGGATTTTTATCACAAGGAACAAATGATTCCATTGGATGAAGTATAATAGACTCATCTAAAGTAACATCTTTGCTAAGAATAATTTTAGATGAATCAGCACATCAAAGTCTATAACCTTTTACGCCAAAAGCATAATTGAGCAAGATACAATCTTTTGCTCTAGGCTCTAGTTTGTCCTCACTAACATATGTATATGCTGGACATCCAAATATTTGAAGAGAAGAATAATCAATAGGTTTGCCTTACCATACCTACTCAGGTGTTTTTCATTCAATGGATGTGCAAGGAGAACGATTTATCAATCAAACAGCTATATTGACCGCTTCAACCTAAAACTCCTTGCCTTATCCATAGTTAGACAATAGGCACCTAGTCCTTTCTAATAAGGTTTTGTTCTTGCAATTTGCAATACCATTCTATTGTGGTATACTCATTGTAGTATAAGTCACAATACCTTCAATTTTGCAAAACTCATTAAACTCACCTTCACAAAATTCAGTTTTCCAATTTTCTGACCACACATAAAACCTCTCGTACTTACATGGAAACCCTTGCGGGAAAAACCACCCCGGGGGAGGGGGGAAGCAAAATCAACTATAAAATTTCAAGAATTACAAAAGATGGCTCTGAAAAAAGTAATTTTTTTTTTTTGGTCTCAACTTCTTGACCTAATAATTTGAGAAAAAAAAAATATTTATATTGCCTTAAGCCCTAATAGTGGCCCAAGCCCATAAAAATAATTCAAGACATACTCAACATAAACCAACTGATCATGTCAATGTTCTAGCCAGATTCTTGGCATATCAGCATAGGCATAACGAGTGGTGTTAGAACATAGCCTTAGAATCGTAGAATACCATGGTTGAACATCGACGGAACAACAAAATGGCTGCTCGGTACGCTCACCTCGACTAGCTGCCATATCAAAAGACGAGAGTTGCCATGTATTAACCAAAGTCATAGAAAAGCCAGGACCTAAACCGATGAATGGCTGTTGATGGCCATAAACAAGTAGCGGCTATCCTTTGACCAATTCCCTTGTTCAGCGAAAAACGAAGGCACTGTTTGGTAACCATCCAAACAGTACCTGATTTTGATTTTTTGTTCCTAAAATTAGTTTAGGACGAGAATCGCGTTTGGTAAAATTTTTGTTCCTGAGACCAAATTTGTTCCCGGAAACAGATTGGGAAGAGAATCAAGAATAAAAAAAATGTTGATTCTTGTTCCGGGAACAAAATTGAGAATCATCACCGGCCGCGGTGGCTTCGCTGGTAAGTCTTCCCCATCGTGGGGGGACCCACTGACCCCTTCTCGAAGGGCGAGGGTTCGACTCATCGCGGAAACGCTTGGCGTCTTACCCGTTCCACGGTGGTGGTGGGTCCTCCCGTGGGGCTCCGTGGTTTACCCCACCGCTCACGGCGTACGGGGCTTCCTTGGGTCAAAAAAAAAAAAAAAAACAAAATTGAGAATCAAAACTCTTCTTTTTCATCAATCGCCATCCCCGACCGACCGCCGCCGGCCGCCGCTATCATCGCCGTCGCCGGTCCCCGCAAGAATCGATTCGGCGAGCTTGCCGGAGGCTCGCCCAGCCACCGGCGAGGCCGAGCGGTGGCTGCTGTGCCTCGCCGGGGCCGGGCGAGGCCCGCCTAGCCTCGGCAAGGCTCGCCCAACCCCGGCGAGGCTTGCCTGGCCACTGGTGGGGTTGGGCGGCGAGGCTCGCCTGGCCACCGGTGAGGCTCGCCTAGCCCCGCCCGGCCGGGCAGGCCTCGCTCAGCCTCGGCGAGGCCGGCCTAGCCACCGGTGAGGCTCGGCGGGGATGGGCGAGCCTCGCCTAGCTGTCGGCGAGGCTCGACCAACGAGGGCCGGCCTCGCCGAGGGCCGGCGACGCTTCGGTGAGGTCACCAGCCCTCGTTTGGCCGGTCGCTGGTCCGGCGACCGGCCTGAAGAAGAAGAGGAATAGAGAAAAAAAGAAAAAAAAAAAGGAAAAAAGGAAAAAAAAAGAAAAGAAAAAAGGAAAAAAAATATAAAAAATATTTAAAAATGAAAAGAAATTGATTTGGAACATAATCAATTAACATAAGACCAAACGCAATTCTATTCCGAATAAAAAATTTTGGACGATTACCAAACGCATTCTTTTACTTAGAATCGGTCCTAAGGAATAGAATAAAAATAATTATTTTGTCGAATATGTTTTTAAACAGAATCGTTACTAAACTTATTTCCGAAATGGGCCAGAGATCGCGTCGGTTTGGGCTCATTTTCGTTCGGACAACATGCTATTGCTCTCGTTTCGACGATTAGAGTGGTTTCATTTCTTTAGACTAGTGCCGGAAAAGAAAATTTCACGATGCACAACGCTTCAGAATAAACCCCAAGACCATTTTTCATAGCCGGTTGCTAGTGTATGATATTAAGATGAATAAGCTTAAGGTAGGAAATGCTGGTTTCCCCTAATAAAAACGCGTTTTAGCATAGTGAGACGACAATCTTTCCGATAACCAAGAGTTGCCTTTAAGACCAACAAAGCCAGTGATATTAATACAATGGCCTGCCGATGGCGCTACACTTACAAGAAGGTTCATTCCTAAAGTGTGAATTTGGTTTCCAATCTGAAATTGAACGAAGAAGGCCACTCGATCTGCCTAAAAGATACTAAAAACAAAGATAGATCCTGCGGCAAATTAACTAATTTATTAAACCATAGGTTGTATCACCGCAACATCGGGCCCATCATTTGAAAAGGTTAAGGGATGGCCAAAGAACAAAACCATATAACTAAGAAACCAGGCCCTCTTGGAGGTGTCTAGCTATTTGCACTTTTAAGTAACCATTTCAGAATATTGTTTGTTTCAGCAGAACAAAACAAGCTAAGAGGAGGATACAGAGACGTGTTCATGGAGGAAACCCAAAATACAGAGACTTAGAAGTACATACTACACTCTGTATTCCCAAAAGAGGATGCTCGGGTTTCACGCACTAGGATTAGCAGATTAAGCAGATTGTACAACGAAAAAGTTCGGTTCACCAATATTTCAACCACTCACCACCAACTTCTCTATGTACACTATGGTTCTACAGCAACCATGGCATGCTTGGTTAAAGTTCGCTGGAGTAGAGGCATTCATCCACGAGTTGGCGAAGGTTAGGGTTCTCCAGGGCAGCCGCGACTCTTTCCTTATCGTTCAACTGCTTATTCACTACAACACAGGGAAAGAAACATTTGCAGATTTTCTTAATTAGTCTTGATTAGGTAAGAACAATGAAGGGCAGTGGAGATTCCCCCATTCGCTTAAGGGTACACATCTTTATGCACCACCCGAACAGATACAAATCTAACACTAACTAAATATGAGATGATGCACATATTCGTGCTAAGCTGATAGAGATTGTTATCTCCAAAGAATTTAACCAGTGCATTTGGAATTGAATTTACATCATTGAATTATACACGTAAATTTGGAGTGGTAGTAAAGCTGCAAAACCGGGATTTATGAGTGAATTTTGCGTGTGGAAAATTACACAAGTTTTGGTTAAGTGAATAATATCTATCAAACTCAAGACACCTGATCACAATCAGCTAGCAGGAGCTCATTTTCAGTCACAAACTTGTTCCATCTTCTTTTTCTCTATACTCCTACATCCAATTAGAGTAATCTTTACACTGGGAGCTCTAGTTCAGTCTACACTCATTCTAAATACCTCAAATTCTATTTACAAACATCATGAAAAGTCTGTGAACTCCACATGAACGGTTTCATAATAAAATGAGCAGCATATCATTACATAAGTCAAAATGCGATAAGGATCCATCGAGTATCACCTGATTCTTCGTCTGCATGAGACCCTGGGGCAACTTTGATGTCAACCTGTCAGGTATGTTCCAGCAAAAATGTCAATCAAGACACAGGAATACAACATCAAATATGCATCATCCATTATTATATCAAATATATGAATCAAGCAAGGAAATGCAATAGAAAGAGCTGCAAGCACACGATCCTATGTTCTCCCAGCATGCACAATACTATTTAAGCAGATATGTCCCAGATGAGCTACAGTCCAAATGACGTATTTTAACAGTGATAATCATAAAAAGTGGAAAGCAAAAAATCACCATCATACACAAGCATATCAAAGACAGACGCTGGGCATCTGGAAAGTGCACAAAACACTAAAACACTTAAATCACCAGATATACAGTTTTTAGCATCTGCCATCATAATCTTCTAGCAAAGTCTTTAGATAAAAAAGAAACATTCTCAATTGTCCACTACTGTAAAGTTACTGATATATCTTTTACCCGTAGACTGGGAGGAATCCATAAACGATCTTCCTGTTCCCATCTCTAGATAACATGTTTAGCTTTTCAATCGCTAATAAACTAACTAATTCATTATGGTCCTTTGGTATCATCAATGAAGGAACTGTCTCCTCAGTCAACAACTCCAAGACAACTGCCTCAAGACACAGTAACAGTTCTCGAAGTAGTGGTGAAGCTTGCACAGATTTAAACTCATCATTAAGTGCCATCAGAAATTACATAACATGCGATATTCAGCAAACTTGCGAGCTTCAAAAACAGCTTTCCATTGTGGCTCAGGTTAGGCTAGTTGTTCCTAGATATCATGCATTGTAGATAAAATTTCATTAACAGACTGACCTATCTCCTGACATATGCGATGCAGATTTCCAAACAGTCAATACTATTACTAGCACGAGTAAATGTTTATGAGCTATGAAGGATCGCATAGCTATGTTGACAATATCTAAGAATGTAAATTTTGGCGCATCAATTACAGACCCACTTCGTCATACCAGACAGGGCGGACAACTACAACACTACTCAGTTCAGCTAAACTCACTCAGCCTTGGAATTGAATCATAACTCGTACTAGTACAAGACATAACACGTTAGAGAATGCACTAAAATCTGCATGCAGCATGTTCAGGCGTGAAACAGACAACTTTCACTGCCGAACTGACCTTGAAATGTGGAGGGAAACAATCTTTGAGCTTCTCTCTCAAGCACAGTCCAATGACAGTCACCATACTGCAATGCTGGATTGTGGGAGTAAACATGATTCTGATAAAAAAAAAAGAGAACAGAATTCAAACACAAAATCGCGACATAAGCATAATCACAACGGGCAATCACAACGCAGGACCAAAAACAAAAACGACGACAATACTCAACAGGATACGCCCAAGTTTCTCGTCGACGGTGATGGACTCCTCCGACAGAACACTGAGCTGCTCCAGAGAATAGGGATGCTCCGGATCTCGGATGTCCCTCACATGATTTGCCGACTCAGAAGTCAAAGATCGCAACTTTATCACTTTATTACAATACCCACTTGAATTAAGCTACCAAAGCAATCGACAAAACAGAAAGCTAACGCTACCATCACGAATTCCCAAAGTAACAACGCCAAAAAACAAATAGATTGCTCGATCGATCAGCGGTCAAAGGGGCCACGCAGAACAGGACGACTTTTTTCTCACGCGGGCGGAATAGCAAGTGATCAAGCGACGAGACAAAAGAAGAAGGATATCATATATCTCGAGGGGATCGACGGCGTCGTCGGCGTGTGGGTCTTCCGTCCGAGCCACCCTCTCCTTCTTGGCGTGAACCACCGGGTTCGCATTGATCAGTCCCAGAGTCATCTCTCTCTCTCTCTCCTCCTACCCACCAACGGAGAAGATGAAGGATGGACCTTGAAGATGAAATGGGTCTGTCTCTCTCTCTCTCACAAGTCACGGATGGAGAAGACGGAGGATGAGAATTTGACGATGAAACGAAATGGGTCTCGTCCCCTTTCTCGTTCCGACACGGGCAGGGAAGGGAAGGGAAGGGACTGCTCTGTGCACAGTGAACCTGCTGTCGTGTCGAGAGTTCACGGGCGGGTCGCAGGAGGGTCCACCGTGGAGAAGAAGCGTCCAAACTTCTGGACAAGTTCAGTTCATCTCAGCGAGAATGGCGGGTACCCATCGTACGGTCGCTTCGCTTCTCATTTTTTTCCCCCAACGTGTGTCACGGCATGGGCAACCTGATTCTTTCTCCTGTTAAAATGAGGATCATCGGGAATAGATCCATGGAAAAAAATAATTTTTACTCCTCAAAAGAATATTTTTAAATTTTTGTATGTTATGATAATTTTTTTAAAAAAAATATCATGAAAAAAATAAAGGAAGTCACGACCCGTTATTGGCCAAAGATCAATATCTTCATGGACCATTAAATTATCCTCTTCAATCAGATTGAGCCTCTTACTTTTTCAGCATTTATAGTTGGTCCATCTATTCGACAAAGAAGAAATAATTTGAAAAAATATATATTCTTAAGATAATTATTTATATTATTTGAAATAATTAATCAATGAATAATGTTCTTATTATTGACAATTTATTTTTATGTAAATATTTTCTTAAATGATGAAATTATTTTTATTTCATTCATTTTGGTAATTGATATAAGCAGTTATATGTTAAGAAAATATTTTTTAAATTATTTATTTTCTACGAACCAAATATATTTGAGTAAAAATTGAGAAATTATTAAAATATTTAGGGAAAAAACCACCAAAAACACCAAATTTTGCCTAAAGTGACAAATTTATCCAAATTTTTTTTGTGACATAAAAAATCCCGAACTTTGCTAACCGTGACACGTTTTTCCCAAAAAAAAAATTTCGTAACATAAAAATCCCCGAACTTCTATCCGTGTGATACATTTATTCTAAATTATAGAGCATTTTGGTATTTTTACTTTTTATTTTTTTTTTTTCTTCTTCTTCTCTCTTCCCTTCGTCGGCCATGGCAGAGGAAAGCCGGTGTCCGGCGATGGTCACCCTCGCCCGGGCCTGGCTAGGGCCGCCTTCGCCGGTGTCGGGCAAGGGCGGCCCTTAGCGGGTCGGGTGAGGGCACCCTCGCCCGATGCAAGCGAGGGCGACCCTTGACGGTATCGGGCGAGGATGGCCCTTGCCAAATCTAGCGAGGGCGGCCCTCATCGGCGTCAAGTGAGGGCCTCCCTCGCTAGATCTGGCGAGGGCACCCCTCACCCGAGTCCAGCAAGGGCACCCCTTGCCAGATCCGGCGAGGGTGGCCTCGCTCGACGCTGGCGAGGGCGGCCCTAGCCAACCTAGGTGAGGGTGACCCTCGCCGGACGCCGGCTTTCCTCCGCCGGCTCTGGCATGGCCGGCGGAGGGAAGAGAGAAGAAGAAGAAAAAAAGAAAAAATAAGACGAAAATGTCATTGATGGGGTAAATGTGTCACGGTTGCAAATTTTGAAATTTTCATGTCACAAAAAAAGTTTGGGGTAAATTTATCACTGTAGGCGAAGTTTGGGATTTTTTGTGGTATTTTCTCAAATATTTAAGATTAAATTGATACAATTAAAAAGTTTACATGACTTCTTAACTAGAGAACTTTCAACTGGCAGGAGAGCCCATGGGCCCCCTCCACGTCGCCGGCCCATACCCGAAGATGCCCGACCCGCCTGACCTCTCTCTCTCTCTCTCTCTCTCTCTCTCTTCTGTAGCAGTTTCTTCGAGCGATCTTCGCTCTGCTCATTCGGTTGTCGTCGCTCGTCGCCATTTGATCCGTGGCTCGAGTCCAGCAGTGATTCCTCCGGCCGCCGTCGAGCTCGAATCTCTCCAATTCACGCCGCGACGTTCGCCGCCGCTGCCGCCGCCGCCGCCGAGCGACGGAGATTGGTGGCTCCCGAGCCGAGTTGGAACCGGCGGAATCAGCAGGTATCCTTCTTCCGGTTTTCCGATTGCGGAACCAGTCCCGCGTGATGTCGCTTTACCTACCGCGTTTCGGCGATCCTTCTGGACTTCGTTCGACCTCGTTTCGAGGTAGAGATCGAAGAATCAGCTGCGAATTTCGGCTCTATGCATCGAATCGATAGTTTAGGATCCGACTGAACCGTACTTTGATTTCAGTTACAGAAATGCTGCTCTCCTTTCGAGCTTGAAATCCATTGTCGCGTGTTCCGCATGATAGGCTCACTGAGAAACAGTTGTTAGGATACGCTAGCGCATTTGTTTATGTCAGGAAAGAAACAAAGTTCAGGCCTTCGGCTATGAAAATGAATTGTCGACTACGATCACCGTCTTTTGAATTTTGGGTTGCTGGAAGTTCGTTCCTTTGCTGATAGTCTGTTCTGAGTTTGAGTCCTCGAGTTCTTGTCTGATGCCAAAGCTCGCATTTTCCTCGTTTCGGTGGTGGTCTTACAATGTGTAGTAATTATGAGGATATCGGTTTTGCAGAGGCGCGTGAGGTGGCTTGAGAGGCTGAGGATGGAGCTCAACCATGTCTTTTAGTTTATCATTTGAGATTTGAGGGACGCATTGTCTTTTGAGCTAGGGAAACCCTGTAGAGCTGCCGGAGTGAGCTACCAGGAAAAAGAGAACAATGATTAAGGCGGTGATGGTTATGAACACCCAGGGCAAGCCTCGCCTTGCCAAATTCTATGATTACAAGGTCTCTCTCGCATTACCATCTTCAAGTTTTGTTTCATTTTCCATCTTTGGTGTACTTACTGTCCAGCTTTACCTTTTAATCCCAGCCCGTCGAGAAGCAGCAGGAGCTCATTCGCAGTGTTTTTGCAGGTTCTTCTTCTCTTCCCCTCAAACCCTCTCTGATGGTTTTTCGAATTCGAAGCTTTCAAGCAAAATAAAGTCATCTCTTTCATGATGGAAGTTTATTCCTGATGTCCTTTGTAAAATAGCTTGCTGGGTTTGCAAAGTTGAGGTTGCTACTTTTGAATGCAGCTTTGAGCAGTAGAGCTGAAAATGTGAGCAATTTTGTGGAGGCTGATGCAATTTTTGGTCTGGTAATATCTCCACCTTCTATCATTGTTAAGAGCTCCTGTATCTAGTTTAAGTGCTTGAACTTTGGAATTGTTGTGTTCTGGGAGATCAAAGAACTGGCCATTGTATGCTTTCTTTTGAGCTTTGCTTCATAATGTTCAGAAAAATGCATAATAGTTGAGTAGTATAGAGTTACCGGGTCATTGCTATTTAAATTTTACCTGATTTATTACACAACCAATCCATCCTTATCCTAGAAACTCATGATACTTGAGAATTTGCTAGCAATGTGTATATCTTTTTTGACGCTTACTAATCGGATAGCTTTTCATGATTTGGTCATATAATTTCCTTCAGGCATTTAACCCATTCTTTTCGTGATTGTCCCTCTTGCAGGACAGTCGTCTAGTGTACAAGCATTTTGCCACACTGTACTTTGTCTTTGTGTTTGATAGCTCAGAAAATGAGCTTGCAATGCTTGACCTGATACAAGGTTAGTCCCTTTGAGCTTTCCATACTGTTCTTGGGTTGTAATGTTTCAAAAGTCATTGCCACATAAAAGTAGTTGTTTCATGGCCTGTTCTTTTTTTTAATTTTTATTTTTTTTTGGAGTTTTTAACATAAATGAAACATAGTCCCTCATGAAAAAATATGCCTCTGCGGTCAAGCAGGTAGGACTTGGTAATTTTGTTTGTTCTTCTCTGATTATGTTTTGGATACTAATGAAGCCTACTATACCTTAAAATTGAGTTGCAAGATGGAATGACCACTAAACTAGTTGCTTCCTTCAGATCTTCTCCTCCATTTAATTAAGTTTGATGTTATGAGTCACGATTAATGTGAGTGAAAGCCAAGGACAATGGAATCTATCAATAGGGTCATACGTCCTCTTTTCCTCATTCTCCCTCTTGAGTGAGATTATGATCTGCTGATACAAGATTTCTCTCAGAATTACGGATGCAAAGTTTAAAAAAAGTGGAACATATTTTATTAATTTTCACCAAAGCAGCTGTGGATCTGCTTGGAAAAGTCTCTCTTCAATAGAAACTGTCAAACAGAACTTAGGGACTCGGTGCACACCATGATGTGCTCGATCTTTGTATACTGAACCAGTAAAGTCTCAACATGTACAGCTGAATGGCTAGCTTGGTCTCTTATGCTTTTGCTGTGTTCTTCCCTGCACTGTCCTTTGCCCACCTGTCTGTTCCTGCTTTCTTCATCTGGAGAAGACTTCACCACTTCAATAATGAATTGCCTTAGCAAGACTACATCACATGCTTCATTGATGTTGATGCGATTGTTAATTTATTTCTAATCTGTTCTTTAATTGATGACTTGCTTGCTTGAACTCTCGTTTTCCCAGTTTGTGTGGAGACGCTGGACAAATGCTTCAAAAATGTATGCGAGCTTGATATAGTGTTCAACTATGGCAAGGTTACTCATCTTTCATTAGTTTGAAATATCTGATTTTACTTCTCAAGGTCTTTACTACTGGTTTACCCAGATATGTCAACGAATGTGGGTGATTTTTGCTAGAACTTTTACCAATGCTGGTAAATATGCTGATGACATTAGTGGAGGCATCTTGACAACATTTTGCATGTCACTACTGCCAGATTATGTGTCTAAGCGAATTAATTTGATCTTGCTTTCTTTCTATTTTTTATCTTATCAGCCTTATCATCGCTTTACTTAGGCACAGTCAAATTTGTATGAAATAGTTGTTATCGCAATTTGCGACCAATAATTTCATTTCGTTTGTGAAATCTCTGTGTGGTATTCCTCTGATGGCATCCATTTTTTATTTTTGCAGATGCAAACTATTCTAGATGAGATCGTTTTTGGTGGCCAGGTCCTTGAGACAAGTTCTGCAGAGGTCATGAAGGTTGTCGAAGAAATATCGAAGTATGTCTCTCTCTCTCTCTTTCTCTCTCTCTCTGCCCACCACATGTGCACCTGTGCAGGTGTGTTTTGAGAGGGATAAGGCAGGTTCTTGCGTGGAGACATGCTGTTTCATTTCTTAAGCAAGCCATTACAACCTTTGCTCCTTGTAGACGATGGGGATAGGTGGTAGTTTTAAACTGATAATGCTCATTTGTACATGCAGGCTGGAAGCTGCCTCAAATGCTATCACACTTGTTCCCAAAACCGTTTCTAGTTGGCGGGGGCGGTAGCGCATCATCTACCAGATTGCGAAGAAGTCAAAATTAATGCTAACTCCACTTTTCCCTTTTCCTGCGAGTCGGTGAGAGTGCAACTCTAATTCCAAAAACAGATCCTGGAGGGACTCCATGAACATCTCATGTTTAATGGAACAGATTGTTCATTCTTTTCTCCTTATTCTTCTTTTGGATTTCCACAGCTTTGTTCATTCCAGTTGTAACGAAAGTCATAGACCCATGTGTACATATGGTATGCTGTTTGTTGAAATATTATTGCACATCGATTGATAACGGGTCTTAGATACTCTTTATATTCATGTGGTTTTATTTACCTATTAGCTTAAGTTTTTAGGTGGGACTTTCTAATATTTACTATTATTTGCGGGCTTTTCGATACATGATTGATGTAGTTTAGCATGGCATCTAGCACCTTACTGCTATACCTGATATAGGTGAATGCACTACGCTTCTCGAGCCTCCCAACTCTCTCGGCCCATTTTGTTTCCGCTTTCGCTGAGCGCATACGGTATCCAGCCTGTACAATCGAGTAGCCAGAAAGATGCGCGCGCGTTCGCTCAATCCCATCTTTCGAGGGGTGCACACGTGTATATCCTATCGAGAACGGCTCTGAGTTCTGATTCGGACTGTGCAAAACCAGGTCGCCGTTTTAACTGGGCGAAAATTAAACAATTGAAGCAGGTGAAGCGGATCTATTCTGTCGACAATAAATGGATCTTTTTCCTTCTTATAAAATCCCAACATGCTAATAAACTATGCAAACGTCGTACCGAAAGATTCATGTTTGATGACAGACATGTTTGACGATAGAAAGCGGAAGACTTTAACTGGAAGCAACTGAAACTGACCATCCCGTGTACGTCCGGAAAAAAGGTTTGTTTTTCGACCCCCTTATGTCTCATACTGCCGATTCTCGATTATAACATACTTTTAACACAGATTCTGCAGGTTGTCCCCCAACTTGCACCGCCCATTTACTGTTCCTCTCCTCATCGTGACTTGACTCAGAGCCCTTCCATTTCCCATTTCCTTGTTTGCTTCACTGGCTTCCAAGCTAACACCACAAACCCTTCATTCTATCATCCTAATGGCATCGAATCCTGCTCTTTTGACCGGCCCAAGATCGACTTGGACTGCCGAGAAGAACAAGCTGTTCGAGGACGCCCTCGCGGTATATGAAGAGGGCACGCCGGATCGATGGCAGAGAATCGCGAATGCAGTTGGTGGGAAGACATCTGTGGAGGAAGTGAAGGAGCACTATGAGATCCTCCAACACGACATCGACCTCATCGAGTCGGACAAAGTTCCTCTTCCGCAGTACAAGCCATCCGAGGACAAGCTTGGCAATCAACACATGAGGTAAACTGTCTTACGGCTCTATATGACGAGGCAATAGATCATAGAACTGAATCCTCACTAAGAACTTGTGAAAGAACCAAGATTTATAATGTCATCGGGCAACTTTCACGGGACGTTCAAACCATATGGGAATTTCTTTCTCTGGTGAACAAATTTGCTTTCTCCTAGGAGAAGATCCTCGAGAGATTTGAGTCGTGTGATCCTGAGTTCTGGTTTCCGCTGTGCAGCTTGAAGCATTCGAACTTGTGACTCAAGAAGGAAGAGATAGGCGTGGCAAGGACGCGTCGCACGTATCTTTCTCCTAGGATGATTCGCCAATCGGAGCTGCACTTTTGTAGATGGTTTTGTCCACTAGGTGTTCCGATTTGTTCTACTTCTTTCGATCTTTTCCCATCCTCCTAATCCCCCAGCATTTGTGCTAAGGATCATAGGAACGGCATAGCTCTATGTGTTCATTAAACTATGAAACTGATGAAGATCACGAATTTCTGCTATATTTTATTGAAAAGTGTCAATTCTTTTAGCGTACTAAATTTTATTTATATATTCGCACTAACAGAATGGAACGCATATAATATTTATAACTTGAGTTATCATACTATGCACTAATAATTACTCACTGTGGGGGAAAATTACTAACACTTGCAGTACGTTTGATTATAGTAATATCTATTAGATTACAGGTTTATTATAAGTTGATCACCTTTTACAATGTTTCTTTGTAGTAATAGCTATTACAACGTTATACCTATTACAGCCTAATTTTAATTTGACTTTTTTTCTTCACTTACTCTATCAATACTAATTATTGGTTATAATTAAGATACATACTTTTAATCACTAAAATTTCTTTCTAGTATTTATTTAATGACGTCATCAAACATTTTTATTTTGAGTTTAATGACTTATCATATGATTAATAAAAAAGATAGTATATAATAGGTAAATCATCGTTGTAAGTAATTATGTTATCTTGATAATAAATAATTACTTATTT
Source organism: Eucalyptus curtisii (assembly GCA_017140595.1). NCBI lineage: Eukaryota > Viridiplantae > Streptophyta > Magnoliopsida > Myrtales > Myrtaceae > Eucalyptus > Eucalyptus curtisii. The sequence goes on along the minus strand of CM029502.1, from coordinate 33,954,024 downwards.
TGTTAAACATTATTTTAGCATAATATTAGTTGCTTCTTATTAGGAACAGGTATGTAAATTTTCATAACTTAGCATCGCATTGCTTGTCATACACTGATTATCTTAATTCTTAATTATACTAATTTGCGACATGATTGTGATTTCAATCATACTATTTATAATGTAATAAATGATATTTTTACTAATAACAAATTTTAGGGTTAAATTAAGAGCATAACTATAAATTAATTGTTAAAAGACAAATAAAGCTTATATATAAGATAGCAAAATCTTGATGATACGTATGATGTATTACACTTAGGATTGTTATTAAACTCATAATTATTATAACTATAATATTTATTTTACCATAATAACATGTTGTGTACTTAATCTATAATATATCGTAAGTAAATATTTGATACATTAGATTACGTATTAACAAATTATATTGACTATTAAACTCATGAATGATAATCGACTATTGAAGTGATAATTATAATATTCCCTTTATTTCTGATTTTTGGGGTATTTTGAGAATTCTGATCCTACTTTCTCTTTATTATATATGTCATTCAAGAAATTGGCCGGTGCACTGAATATTACATTATTTAAACAAATGATACATTATCGTACGAATGATATTATTCGGATTAACCATAGATCCGACATACTGTCGAACCCTTGTGAAAAGATAATCGACAATTTGATAGATTGACTCTGGCTTTGTTTGTTGGAAAAGTTACTTTCTAGAGGCACGCTTGACTTTATTACCAAACTCGATGTATTGATAAGGTGGAAAGTTTGCACTTAAACGGGTAGTGGGAAATTAACCCTAATATAATCCGTACGAACATTCCCATGCGTGCTCATCATTAAGTCTTGTCGTTCTCGAAGTGCCCTTCTAGGATTAACACGAAACACGTGTGCCTCCACCTTCTCGACCCAAGACTTTCTCGACCATTGAGATTCTTGGGTCGAGAAGGTGGTGGAGAGGTGTAGTAAGAGTCATTCACTCTTGACTGACGCTGCGCCAGCTTTTGAAAACGTATGGTGACTGTTGCACTTGGCAAACGCACGCAACATCGTCACATTACACATTCTCTTTCCGAGAAGGAAGAAGAAGGAGAAGGAGAAGAAGATGGCTTTGATAAAGTCACCTTTCAAGGTTCATTTCATCTCTCTCTCTCTCTGCTTTCTCAAGACCTACTTTTCGTCCTTTATCTATGGAGTCTCTTCTCGTGTCACATTTCGGGTGTTACTCGGTCGTTGGGTGCAAAAACATTTTTCATGGTTGTTCTGGCTGTTGTTGCTGTTGTTGTTGTAGTGCAGATAATATTGGGTTCGTCATCTATGCCTCGCCAGCACATTCTCGCTGAGATGGGATACGACTTCACCGTCATGGTTCGTTTTCGCTTCGTTGATTGAGTGCAAGATTCTCGAATTCGGTTGCGATTTCAGCTTTTCATGGGTTTGAAAATTAGAGCTCGGGTTATGGTTTCTTCAGACTGCAGACATAGACGAGAAGGCTATAAGGAAGGAGAAGCCTGAAGAGTTGGTCACGGCCTTAGCTGAGGCTAAGGTAAAATGGTCTTCACTCTTCTCGAGAAAATAAAATCTTGTTGTGTTTGTGTTCTCCTCTTGCACATTGGCTTTGTTTGTGTGTTGGAAAAAGACTTTATAAGAAGTGCTTTTATGGAGTTGGAGCTCGGTAAGAAGCTTGTCCTCCTGAAATAAGAGGTTTTCAGCTTAAATGTTTGTTTTCGTGTTTGAATGTGATTTGATGTGGAGGCATGGTGTGGAACATGCAAAACAGGACACGAGTTATTGATAAGCATGTATTTTCATTTTTTCCTTTCCTTTTTTTGAAAGGGGGAAGCTTGTTGATCTGATAATGATCTATATGACTGATGTATTTTTGTGGTATTCTGAAAATGTTTCGAACATATCTTGAAATTCTATTTATGATGTCCCATACTTTTTATGCTATCTTCGTTCCATGATCCCTTGCATCCTTTTGTCGAAACACTTGCACTTGCCTTCAAATGTGCAAGTCTTTTCTTCATTGATGTCCCATATCTCAGGCCATCAAAATGCTCTTAGTTGTTGTTAGCTTGGGTTTTAGTCTGGCTCTCATAGGCTCTGGCTTGGGCTTCGGCTCCAACCCTATTGGCTCTCGCTCGGGGTTTGGTTCTGGCCTTAATTTTAGTTGAAGATGGTGAGGACGAATGCCCAAAATCATTCGAATGAATCTAAGTCTGATATCATATTGTAAATTTAAATATGCGCGGAAGCATGGTTTTTGTATCAATGATGGTTTGTGTTTTGATATGTGCAAGTGTAGGTGTGTATGGTATATTTGTATTTGATAGAAGATGGATAAGGACAGGGTATTTTGAGAAGTTAATGGGACAAGGATAGTTTTACTAGGTGATAGAACATGTGATTTAACATAATTATGGGAGGAGATGTTGGCGTGGGTGAAGGAGAAAAAGGATATAGAGTTTACTCTTAACTCCCCACATACCCTTTTACATGAATGAGCTATTGCCTTTCTATAGGCATTTCCGCCGACTAAGTACAACCCCTTGGAGGATTCGGGATCTCTCTTGAATGCTGTCCATGTAGGCTTCATCTTGCAGCCACCACCAGTTAACCAAGTTATTTCTGACTTGTTCAGAGATTGTTTGCTACTTGTTGGACATTTTCCAGGCACTATCTTTAACTACCCAAAATTTCATCTAGGGAATTCTAGATTGTAGTTTAGTAAATTTAGGAAATTCTAGAAAATGGATCACCATTTCCAACAGATTTTTAGTCATCAACAGTTGGTTTGGTTAGTGGATGAGCGATACAGCTTGCCTCGCTACTTTCATAGGCCATGAAACCTAGCGATTCTCAGCTAGAACTTGGAAATGGCAGTCGTTCTCAGTTACCCTGCATTGTCAAAATATACGATCGAGGACAATTTTTCGGTAGGCTGTAAATTCCCAGCAGAGTTTTTACAAGTGAATTGCTTCATTTTGACAATTCGAGCAGTTATCATTGGCTTTTCATTGTCAGTATTATTCAGCCGTTGGATTGACAATTAGTGAGGATGTGAATGTTCATCTGCATGACTAATATAGACCTGATATTTTAGGCAAATGCTATCCTCTCCAGTCTCCAGAATGTGGATTCTTTTGTGGAGGATGTCCATACAACCCTCTTAATCACCGCTGATACAGTATGTTCTTTACCCAAATATTGTTACTCTTGTGGCCACATGCAGTGTTCAACATTCATCTGTGTTGTGCAGTCGTGTGAATGTTTATCCTTAAGTAAAGATTCCCTCCAAATGGGCGTGCACGGGGGCATAGTTCCTCTAGAGAAATCAGAATAGAGGAACTTAAAGGCGAAGTTATGGAAGCTGGAACTTGATTGTCTCTGTGTTCCATGGAGTATTGCTACTGAAGTAAGGTGTTAGTACCTTCCGTATGTCTTCAAGAGTCTTCCTCAAAGATAACCATCCAGACATGCCGACAGAACTTTAGTAGACGGAAATCACATCTTTTCATATAACTTTATTGTGGATAATGGGAGGTCCCTTTTGATATACTTACCAAGAAACATGATGAGGAACAGATTTTTGTCCTGAGCCTTTCTCTTGTGAAGAGAAAAATCTTCTGAAGAGTCACGAGTTTATTAAATCTGTCCATGCTGGTTTTTATAGCAACCTCTCCATCTCAACCTTTGAATATTATGCCTCTGACAACAGAATAATCTCATTTAGGAGAACAGTAAAGATAGGCATTGATTTCTTACCTTTGTAGCAGTCTTTGGTGAGAGTTTGCTCTGACACGTCTAATTGATTTGGAGGTGGTGGTACATGAAGGGAGGATCAGGGAAAAACCATCCAGTAAGGACGAAGCACAGAATTTTATTGAAGGTTTGCTGGACACTATATCCCCTCATATTACCTTTAGAAGAAAGAAATTCGCCTGGATTCTCATAGTCATGTATTTTCCAGGGTACTCTGGTGGTCGTGCAGAAGTTGTTGGATCTGTTCTTGTAACCAACCTGAAGACGGGAAGGAGGGAGGCAGGATGGGAGCGAGCAGAGGTAATGCATCCTCATAAATACTTGCTGAAGTTTAATTATCTGCTGTTTCTGACTAGCTACATGCACATGGCATTCCGGTCTTCATGATTCTAGGAAGTGCATCAACTGGACCAAAAGCCATTGACATGCATTTTTGTTTAGTCTACTGTGTTCATGTTGCAATGGGTGCTTTAGAGACTTCAAAGCCGCATTGTATATCTTGGCCCCCAAGGCTTGAGCACCTAATCATGTCCGCTAGTTTGACAGCGAATTGCTTTTGGCAAAATGTTGGGTGTCATGCAGGTATACTTTTATGACATACCAGCTGAGGTTGTCCAGAGTCTGGTGAGTCCTCTTAACCATGTTGAGGATCAGTGACTACTTGTCATTGTCCTGTTTTAGTACTTACCATCATTTGCCGCCTCAGATTGATGAGGCAATTACACTCAATGTCGCTGGGGGTTTGATGCTCGAACATCCACTTACATCACCAATCATAAAAGAAGTGGTCTCTCTCTCTCTCTCTCTCTCTCTCTCTCTCTCTCATATTCTTCATCTGCCTAAGGGGAGATATAGCCATCTTTTTGTGTCAAGCATCAAAATCGGTTGAAATTTTGGACTGAGTATAGGAGTGCCAAACCAGGATAGTTAATGCTGAGATATAGCCATCTTTTTCTTACAAGTATGTAACTCTGATGTTTCCTACAGATTGGGACTGCTGATACTGTAATGGGACTCCCTAAGTCTCTCACAGAAAGACTCATCCAGGAGGCCCTAACTCGACCTTCAAGCGAGGCATGTGGGAACCCAGCATAAAAATGCTGAAATTAGAATCTTCTGGCACCTTGTTCCTTGCTGGAGTTGACATTAAATGTCGTCATGAGCCTGATGTAGTAACCCCACCAAGGCATCAAACACAGGATCAAGATGATTGTTGCCATCTGATGCTCTGCTTTCCCGAGTTGCTAGCCATGGTCATGGTCAGATACAGCTAATCTTTCGGCCAGGAAGCTCACGTTATACTTGCATTATTGCCAGGAAGATTGCAATGATGATGGAGCTTGATGGCGTATCGTTATGTCTAAGCAACGTGAAAAGTTCTTGTGCATTCATCACAAAAACTCGAGAATGCACCTGTCATAATTTCTAGATACTCTTCTGTTCAACGAGATACATTCTTCTTCTGTTTTCATATTGTTAATCCGATACTTTACCTGAAAGGAAATGAATTGACAAATCTCATTTTTTTCACGTTTCTCAGTTACTCGTGTACTTTTCAGGAGATCTATATTGATACCTGATGCTTGAATTAAGTCAGGCAATTGAGAAGATTCTATTTTCAAAGCATATATGTGATCCACGCAGCAGATTACTATAAACAAAGCTGGGAAAAGAATGGCATGCCATTTCCTGTGCGCCAAATCTAGTTTTTGTGAATAAAAATCAACCGTGCCAAAACTTTCACGTTTGAAAACATGTTGTTAGGATATAAGGTACTTTCTATTCTCAGTTCATGAGCCTTGGAGCCTTATAAGTATACAGTCCTCCTGCAACCTTGCCGCTCGCTATGTCACCATTGGGAAGCCCAGTGGCGCAGTTAAGGTGTTTGTCGATGCGCGAGCATGGTTGTCGTCGTGTTTTAATTTACTTATTACCGTTCTTGACATACTCTGCAAGTCTAGACATGTAGAGATGGCTAGCGTTCGAGGTTTCCAGGGATAGGTTTAAGGCTAATTGTGTTAGTTATAATAGCATTGCGGATAGGTAATAAAAAACATAGGAAAATTATCTAAAAAGTCCTGAACTTATTTTATTTTTGTCAATTCAGTCAAAAGCTTTTCAATTTTGCTAATTGAGTCGATTTGACTAATTTTAATTGGAAATCATTTATGTGGATGTAGACAAATTTATTTATTTATTTATGATTCTTAATTATTTTCTTTTCTTTTTCTATTTTCCCAATCAAGTTTAGCAAGGGCCATGAAGCTCTTGTTGGTTATAGCCCCCACCTAGTGGTGGCGAGGGTTAGCCGGCCCATTTGGGTTTGGAAAAAAAAGAATAAAAAAATAATTTTAGAATTTTTTAAAAAATTATGAAAATTGTTTACGTCAGGCCTTGCATACCGGCCGGCATCTACGTCAGCGATTTTTAATTAAAATTGACCAGATGGACTCACTTAGCAAATTGCGAAAATGTTTAGAACTCAATTGACATAATTAAAATATTTTTTTTTTTGATTGAATTGATAAAATTGTAATAAATTTATGATTTTTTGAACAATTTTCCCTCGAAAATACGATAAATGCAACATTTTTAAACCTTTGGCAAATTTTAATAAGTTAAGCATAAGATCAGGATTATTGAATGGACAGACATTATTATCTCAACGTAATATTTTGTTATTCCTGAGGATGAATTGACTAATTATTACATTAAATGTCTCCTAGATAATAGTCAATTGATTATGACCATTTAATAAGGTCATATTCTATTACCGCAACTAATACAGGACTTCAAAGTTATCATAGGAAGTCACAGAACGATATGCAGGTCTTACTACACTATAGCTATTGGCAAAGTTCATAGCTAGGCATGCTCCCATGTGAAAAGTTAGGGCTCGTTTAATAATATTCTATACTCGAGAACAATTTTTGCTTAGAAATGATTTTTTTATTTATTTTACTCCTAGGAATAATTTCTGAGTTTTTGAAAGCGCTTGGTTACTGTTCAAAAATTTTATTGCCGGGATAGAAATGCGTTTAGTAGGATTCTTAATTTTTTTTGTTTCTTTTAATTTTTTAATACTTTTAATCTTTTAATCTTTTTTTTTTTCATTTTCTCTTATTCTTCCTCCTTTTTTGTGGCCAATCGCTAGCCACGATGGTGGCTAGTGATTGGTTGGGAGAGGCTCGGCGAGCTCGTTGGAGGCTCACATGGCCATCGCGAGCCTCGGCCTCGCTTAGGTGGTGAGAGGTCAGCCTTGCCCTCACGGCGAGGCTTGTTGGCCGAGCTTCGCTGTGCCTCTAGTGATGCTCCGGTGAGATCACCAGGTCTCATCTGGCTGGTCGTTGGCCGAGGCCCTGAGGCTAGTGACCGGTCAAAAGAAGGAAGAAGAAGGGAAAGAGAAGGAAAGAGAAGAAGAGGAAAGAGGAGAAAAGAAAAAAAAATTAAACTTGATTTTAGGAATTGTTCTCGGGAATAATTTTTAATTTTGTTTCAAATCTATTCTCAGGAAAAAAAAAAAAAGAATTTTATCTCCTTTGAAAATTTTTTACCAAATAATTTTTTTTTTAATTCCGGCAATAAAAAAATATTATTCCTGCACCGTTACCAAATAAGTGTCGCTGACCATGGAAGATGAAGGATTGCTGACAGGCTCCCCAAGATTCTGACCCTCGTGAAAAAGAATGGCCTCCCGACACTTACTTTTCTGTCCGAAAATAGTTACTCAGGGCACCAAGCTCGATTTATCATGGAGGAGGAGGAAAGCTTGCGCTTAACTGAAAAGCTGGAAGGTGAGGATGCACGTGGGATGAGGAGTTCAAGCGAGTGACCATGTGGATAAAAGTTCATGCCGCGCTTATCATCAGTCGTTGCACGGTATGGACCGTAGGTGCGGGACTGTCGGAATCTATTGGTTGAAACGAAGTGCGATATGATAGGTTATTTCGCTCTGACCGACCCTGCGCCGGCTTTTGAAAGCATATGCTTTTGAAATTCGCAAACGCACGCGACATCATCGCATTGCACCTTCTGTTTCAGAGGAAGAAGAAGAAGAAGGGGATGGCTTCAATGGGGTCGCCCTTCAAGGTTCATTCCATTTCTCCCGCTCTCTCTGTCCCTCTCTTGCTTCTCAAGACCTGCTTTTCATCCGTTTAACCGTCGAATCTCTTCTCGGGTCACATTTCGGATGTTACTCGGTCGTTGTTGGAGAGCAGATAATATTGGGTTCGTCATCCATGGCTCGCCGGCACATTCTAGCTGAAATGGGATACGACTTCACTGTCATGGTTTGTTTATGCTTCGTTGCTTGAGTGCAAGAGTCTCGAATTTGGTTGGGATTTCAGAGTTTTTCCGGTTCAAAAATGAGAGCTCGAGTTATGGTTTCTTCAGACTGCAGACATAGACGAGAAGGCTATAAGGAAGGAGAAGCCCGAAGAGTTGGTCACGGCTTTAGCTGAGGCTAAGGTAACGGTCTTCACTCTTCTCGAGAAAATCGAATCTTGTTCTGTTTGCGTTCTCGTCTTGCACATTGTCTTTGTTTGTGTGTTGGAAAGACTTTATGAGAAGTGCATTATATGCAGTTGAAGCTAGGTAAGAAGCTTGTCCTCCTGAAGTAAGAACTTTTCAGCTTAAATGTTTGTTTTCATGTTTGAATGTGATTTGATGTGGAGATATGGCGTGGAACATGTAAAACAGGAGAGAAGAGTCATTGGCAAGAAAGCCTTTTCTTTTTTTCCTTTCCTTTTTTTTTTTGAAAACGAGGAAGCTTGTTGATTCGATAATGATTGTATGATATTTAGTCATCAACAGTTAATCTGGTTAGTGGATGAGCGATTCAGCTTCCCTTGATACTTTCATAAGCCACAAAAACCTAGCGATTCTCAGCTGAAACTTTGAAACAGCTGTCCTTTTTAGTTACCCTGCATCGTCAAATTCTACGATAAAGGACAATTTCTTGAGTACGCTGTAAATTCCCAGCAAAGTTCTTTACAAGTCAATTGCTTCATTTTGACGATTTGAGCAGTTGTCATTGGCACTTCATGGTCAGTGTCCTCAGCCGTTGGATTGACAATTAGTGAGGATGCAAATGTTTATCTGCACAACTAATTTAGATCTGATATTTTAGGCAGATGCTATCCTCTCCAGGCTCCAGAATGTGGATTCTTTTGTGGAGGATGTCCACACAACCCTCTTAATTACTGCTGACACAGTATGTTCTTTACCTATATATTGTTACTCTTGTGGCTTCATGCAGTGTTCAACATTCATCTGTGTTGTGCATTCATGTGAAGGTTTATCCTTAAGCAAAGATTTCCTCCAAATGTGTGTGCATAGTTCCTCTAGAGAAATCAGAATAGAGGAACCTAAAGGCGAAGTTATAGAATGCGGGAACTTGATTGTCTGTGTGTACCATGGAGTAATGCTACTGAAGTAGGTTTTAGTACCTTCAGTACGCCTTCAAGTGTCTTCCTCAAAGATAACCATCCAGACAAGCCGACAGAACTTTAGTAGCTGGAAATTGGGTCTCTTCCTCAAAGATAATTAACTAGACATGCTGACAGAACTTTAGAAGCCGGAAAATCGTATCTTTTCATGATAACTTTATTATGGCTATTGGGAGGCCCGTTTTAATATACTTACCAAGAAACATGATGAGGATCAGATGTTTGTCATGAACATTCCCCTTGTGAAGAGAAAAATCTTCTAAAGAGGCGCACGTTTATCAAATCTGTCCATGCTTGTTTTTATAGCAACCTCTCCATCTTAACCTTCGAATATTATGCCTCTGACAACAGAATAATCTCATTTAGGAAAACAGAAGAGATAGGCATTGGTTTCTTACTTTTGTAGCAGTCCTTGCTGTAGTTCTTACTAATATTAATTGATTTGGAGGTGGTGGTATATGAAGGAAGGATCAGGGAAAAACCGTCCAGTAAGGACGAAGCACGGCATTTTATTGAAGGTTTGCTGGACACTACATGCTCTCATACTATCTTCAGAAAAAAGAAATTCGCCTAAATTCTCATTGCTGTTTATGTTCCAGGCTACTCTGGTGGTCGTGCAGATGTTGTAGGATCTGTACTTGTAACCAACCTGAAGACAGGAAGGAGGGAGGCGGGATGGGAGCGAGCAGAGGTACTGCATGCTCATCAATACATGCCGAAGTTTAATTATCTACTGTTTCCAACTATTTACAGTCACATGGCATTCCGGTCTCCTTGATTCTAAGAAGTGCATCAACTGGACCAAAAGCCATTTACATACATTCTAGTTAAACCTCCTGTGTTCATGTTGTGGTGGGTCCTTTAGAGATTTCAAAGCAGTTTGACAGTGAATTGCCTTCGAGCTACAGATTATCATAGTAGTCCTGCTATTTTCAGTTTCCCTTCAGAACTCTGCGTAAAGAATTGCAGATCTAGTTTTTCTTTAATTAACTCGAAATGGTAGGTACAGCGAGAATGTGACAGGAACAGCGTTATCTTTTAATGGACAGTTTATTTTTATCAAGTTGCGTGTCCTCACAATGTGGTTAATGGAAACCTCATATATGACAAGTACCTTGCTTGACGTAGCATTAGTTTTGGAATAGTTATGCTTTTTCGATTTTCCATTGACGATGTGGCAAAATGTTGGGTGTTAAACAGGTATACTTTTATGACATACCAGCTCAGGTTGTCCAGAGTCTGGTAAGTCCTCTTAACCATGTTGAGGATCGGTGAGCTACTTGTCATTGGCCTGTTCAACTACCTAATGTCATTTGCTGCCTCAGATTGATGAGGGAATTACGCTCAATGTCGCTGGGGGTTTGATGCTTGAACATCCTCTCACATTGCCTTTCGTAAAAGAAGTGTCTGTCTGTCTGTCTCTCTCTCTCTCTCTCTCTCTCTCTCATCTGTCTTAAGGTGTGAGATCTCTTTATCGTCGCATCTAAATCTGTGGAAACTTTGGACTGAGTACATGAATGTCAAACCTGTATATATATATATGGTCTTAGTCAAACCAGGATAGTTAATGCTGAGATATAGCCATCTTTTTTGTTACAAGTATGTAACTCATGTTTCCTACAGATTGGGGCTGATGATACTGTAATGGGACTCCCTAAGTCTCTCACGGAAAGACTCATCCAGGAGGCCCTAACTTGACCTTAAATCGAGGTATGTCTGAAACCAGCACGAAAAATGCTGAAATCAGAATCTTCTGGCACCTTGTTCGTTGCTGAGCTGACGTTAAATGTTGTCATGAGCCAAATGTAGTAACCCACCAAGGCATCAAACACGGGATCGAAATAATTGCTGCTATCTGATTTTTTGTTTTCCGGAGTTGCTAACCAAGGTCATGGTTAGATACAGTAAATCTTTCGGTCAGGAAAAGATCGTGTTGCACCTGTATCATTGCCAGGAAGATGGCAACGATAATTGAGCTCAGATGGTATCATTATGTCTTAAGAAATGTGAAGTTTTGTGAATTCATCACAAAGTGTCAAGAATGAACAGTCATAATTTCTAGATACTGTTCACTGTTCAGTGAGATATATTCTTGTACTATTTTCATTCTGCTGATGAGACACTTCAAGAGATCTATATTGATACCCGATGTTTGAATTAAGTCAAGCAATTGATTTGAATCCAAAGCAAATATATGATCCACACAGTTGAATAATAAAAACCAAGTCGAAAAATGTACAACTTGCCATTTCCTGTGTGCAAAATCTAGTGTTATTGAATAAAAATCAACCGCGCCAAAACTTTTACATACATTTGAAAGTTTGTTGTTAGGATACAAGTTACTTTCTACTCTCATGTATCACAATAACCTGCAGCCGCAAAATATCCTAGGTAAACTAAGCCGTTTAAACAAAAAATACACCACTCACCCAAGAAGACCTATTTCCTTTCATTCTTTGAGCAACAGCTTAACTATGGAGAATATGTGCGAGGGAATAACTAGAAAGTAAACAACACAGAACATGCCCTTATCCGAGATCCTTGGAATTGAAGACTTTTCAGTTCATGAGCCTTGGAGCCTTGAGTAAGTATACACTCCTCACGAAACCCTTCCCAACCTCACCGACAGTTTTTAGCATATCTACTGGGTTGCTCCTTCCCTCACCTTCCTCGTCACGTGCACGTTTCTGCAAATTGCAAAGGGATATAGACCAGGTTAATGAGACAAAAAACTAGGCATTGTTGCACCAAGAATAAATTCGGTGAAAAAAGCCAAATGTACCAGTCCAGATCTTTCCCACGTGAGGCCTATTGCATCACCACCGAGAGAATCATACCACAACTTGAATGTTTCCGGGAACTCTCTCTATGAAAATTGAATCACAACATGAGAAAAAGAATTGCTTGATGCATGATCCAAAATCAAAGCATTCAGCAGCAATTACCTGTAAGTCCTCAAGAAAATACTGCAAAGGATCAAACTTTACCATAAGCTTATTTTTTATCTCTTCCAAGTTACCCTTCAAGTCTTTTGATGTCATAAAGGGGCGAAAAGCTTTACTAGCAGTCCCTAGTGCTACAGTTTTCTCTGTCCAAAGTATAGCAACAGTAAAAACTTGCGTCGAAAGTAAAAAGTAGAAAAGAGGTAGCACGGAGCAACTAAGTACCTCCATTCATTTCAGATGGGAAAAGCAGATGTTGTGGGTAAGGCAGTTTATTCCTATGTAGAAGAATGACAGCATCATAGTTGCTCAAAGGAGTCCGGAAAAGGCACTACAGAGAAAAATATGTGACATATCATTGTTGGTGGAAATGAGTCAATCACAACAACAATTAGATATTCAACTAAAACATATTTTGCTCACCTCCCATCTGTAAGTATCGATCTGATCATTCAATATTAGTTTCGTCAACAAATTTGCACTGCTTCTGGCATAAGCCACCAACTTTTGAGTTCCTTTTTCCAATAATCACAAAAGTACCGTCAGAAATAGGTACCGCATGCAATAAAATTAGCGGTTTCAAACCACATTCAATGTGGAAATTATCGGATTGCACATGGACAGGTTTTTTACAAATTTTTTCTATTTTTCCCCCTTCAGAATTTGCATCTAGAAAGTTAGGGTGCAGATTTTGCCAGATAACCACTATCCACACTCCTTCCTCACCTATATGAACATGGATGTCTTGATAGAAAAATCAATAGTGCAAATAAAAACTAGATTTTCAGAAAAAACAGTGGCAGGTTGTTGAAGAGAATGGTCTATGATATGCACCAAATGGACATATAAATTCCAGGAGCAGCATTTGCTTTATTAACCCTCACATGATTAACACCTCCTCTAGCCTACTGTGTTCCCCATTCTTAAAACTTTAGTGATCTGATAGATGATGGAGGAACTACTCACCAGGAAATTGGGTGAGGATCTGGTCCAAGCTTCAGATGCCTTGTCATATGCTGTACCAATGAACATTGGAGGGTCTACAGCTTGTGGATTCTGGTCATAAATCTTTCTACTCATCATGAAATTTTCCTAGAGAGTTTGTACGTGACCAATGTTAGCAACAAAAGAACATTCACATCACCAGAAAATTTTAACGCTCCCCATGATAAGCAGTTATTCGGACTCATCACTTACATTGATCTCTTTCTCATCATTTGGGCCCAAATCATTATTTATGTCAACAACTAAGGGAGAGAAGGTCCAATCATACTCTGACAGCAACCTCAGGAACCTGTATCCAAGTTATCAATGGAAATATTACTAAAAACACTTTCCTGATTTCAAGCACGACCCCACATCAACCAATGGGATTATCCAACAAAAGATACACTCTTTTGATGAATAGGCTCAATAAGAATATATCCGAGAGTGTGATGCAGCCCACATAAATAGGCTTACCATTTGGGACTGATTATATTATATTTGAGGGCGCAAACAAGCATAACAAACTGGAGGAGAACAAATATAAAGTCAAATTGAGCTTCAGCATTTTACAGCTTTGCTCACAGGTGACGGCATCAGCTCTACTAACTGGTAATTATAATAAGGAAATTCGCAGCTTATCTACTATGTCCACCAGCAACAACACGCCACTACTAACAGTACATAATAAAAAGAAGGATAATAACTACAATCAACCCACAGCCTCCATGTATCAGCTTGCAAGCATTTGCATGATAGAAACTGCTGCTAAGCAGAAAGCCAGTAAGCACCTTCACAGCTAAAGTGATTATCATAACGATCCAAGAAGGACATGGTATCTTCATTAGAGATCCTATGACACATACTCAATTTAACAAGTATGAAAGAACAATTTCTAACACTGCCTAGGAAGTGAGCTACGAGTATAGTTGCCAATCATGTGAAGAATAAAAGTAGAATAACAGGAACAAGTGCAAATTGTTGGTTCACACAGTAGAAATCACTGAAATCTTTGATGAAATTAAGAGCAACTCAACCTCAAGAAGCCAGTGATCCGTGAGCAGGGAGCAGTAAATGGAAAAGGCTTCAGAAAGAGATATGCGACCAGTAGCTCAACTGACTCTTCCTTTAGGCAAGCTGAAAAGAGATGTGAAGCCACCCACCTTTTTGCCAGCCTTACATTGCAGAACAAAGGTACACCCAAAATCAAAATACTGTTGCAACAAAAATAACCAACAGGGAAGTAAAAAATGAACATCCTACCTGACAACTGGCCCATATAATTGGTAACGACCCTGCAACCCATTAATCATGCTAGCATGTTGGCCATGAATGAAAAGTTTCTTATCTACAGAAGAGGCTTGCTTCCCTTGATCACTTCCAACTGCAAATCAAGTGTGATAAAGTAAATAGTTCCTGAAATGTAGAACTACAAACAAGCAGTCGCATTAGGAGAACTAGAACTTACTTTCTCTCTTCAACAAACTCAAGCCCCTCTCATGCAAGATTTTAAGACGAAAGGCAAATCCAGACATTAATACATCTACATCATCCTCACTTGCAGAACATGTCATTCCATAAGTATTCCGGAGACTGCAATAAAGCACATAAAATCATAAGTTTTAAAGATAATCAAATTTCACAAAACTGAACTGAAATACCTACCTTTCTGCAATTTTAAGAAGAAAAGCAATTTTAGTTTTCTCAACTGCAACATCATCCATTGGCCAATTCCCAGAACCTTCCAACTAAATAAGCCAATACCAATAAGTCAGAGCACATAAATTCATCAGTAACATCCATTGAGAGCTGAACGAATGAACATGCCTGAATCATCACTTCCAGGGGTTGAATGCACAATGGAATCTGCCTAACTTGTCTAGGGAGCTCGCTCTTCTCAGCAATCACTGGATGAGGTTCCGGAGGAAAAACAGATGTGAACCTGAAAGCTGTGAACACAAGTAAGAACTCAACTGCATTTTGCCCTCTGTTGGCTCCCATGAAGACAGCCTGGAGTAAAATAAGATCGCCGCCTACATTCTGCTCACACCGCCAGCTTCAAAGGACCACATTTCATCTAATAAATCCAGCATTTTGTAGTATTTCAAATAAAAGGACCAGCCTAATATGATAGATTTTAATTGTGAGTTGAGATATTAATTCAAAATAGGAGGAAAACCCTATAGACTTCTTTAAAGAACAGCGGTCATATTGCCGGTCTCTATTCCTAGCACCAAAATCTCTGATCTGTCTGCTTCCACATACACAGGTGAGCTGGAAAAACCTCAAAGTTGAATCAGCATAGTAAATGACATCATTCCATTTGCATGTTACAGTGGGCTTTTCATTTGGAAACATCAATATTATGTGCTAAAAAGAAAAAAGATAGACTGATGCATACCCAGAACCACCAAGTACACAAAATGGATGTCGACGTCAATTAAACATAAAAATAAAAATAAATTAGATGACAACAATAATCATACATCTACAAACTGTACTAAGTCCTGAGGAAAGAGACTGTACCTGAGTCCAGAGGCTGCACACTAGAGACCTTTAAAGGGATATCTTCAATGAGACGCAAGCGTTTAGACAGAACCTCAAATGCTCGAATCAAGTATCCAGAAAATGCCATGGGATCTATCCAATTTAACATCGTAAGCGCAATAAACATATTTAAAAGAAAGAAAAAAAGTATAACGGGCAGAACTTTGAGAAAAGAAAATCCAAGCAACCATAAAGAAGAGGCAAAGCTACCTTCAACACCATGAAGCAAACAGAAATCAAGCTGATCCACATAATGTACTATGTTTTCATTTGAGAGAGAGAAATGTCGTGTAAGTATGTATTCCACAATCCTTTTTATAATGAGATGTCTCGTCCATGGTTGACAATCCCATACTGCAAAATTAAAAGGTGCCAATTGTTGATCATCGAGGCAAAGGAATCGCTTTCAGAAGCATTCACTCACAGAAAATACAAAATTGCCTTACCTGTGCTTTCTGCAATTGTGCCATCCTTAAATCGCCGAAGCTCTGCCCTCTCCCCCCAGAACTTCCGGAATTTGAGGGCCTAGCAAACAAGTAAATGAAGTCTATAGTTCAATAATGAGAACTTTCTCGCATTAACATGAGAAGGGAACAGATGAGATACCTCCTCCTTGTTCTCAGCATTAGGGCCTATGTCGACCACTCTAAAAGCTTTATCTGGGGAGCTTATGGAAATTCCAACAAATAATGGCTCTTTACCAAGTGTTGATAATCCCTGGAATCATTAAATTCAAATGGAGATATCCACATACAAAGATCATTAAATTCAAATGGAGATAGTAAAATGACTTAAAGACACCAGAAAAAAGAAAAATCCAGTTAATACATTTTCTGTACTATACTCAGAAGGGGTATTTTTCCACGCAACACGAACAATCTTTGCTCGATCACTCAGTCCTTGATGTAACACTGATTGCATCTTTTGCTCATATAATCTCCAGCATTCCTTGTCCAAGCAAAAGCCAGATGCAAACACCTCTTTATTTTCCTTCAAGTTAAGCCTAGAGACCAAATATGTGAAAGCTATTAGCAAGGAAGACTATAATATGTACATGACCTAATGCCATTGCTGATGATAGAAGGACCCAGAAATCATAAGAACCATACCAAACAGTCTGATTGGAAAAATGAAAGAAATGAGAAAAGTGATTCCTTCCATCAATTTCATGATAGTATAATAATGGTTTTTCAGTATATAAGTCTACAGTTCAGCTATTCCCAACTCACAATCTGCCAGTTGCTTTGAGTCACTTGCTGATTACATTAGCATATAGCTCAAGTATGATACCAAAATCAACTCAAACTTGATCGCATTTGCGGAACTTGTACGCATTTGTTGTCATGTGTGTAAAATATATCACAACAAATAAGTGAGATGTTAACTACTTGATTCTGCTAGCAAGCCACCTAACTCAACTTGTTATCTCAACTCAAGTCAAACTCCACAACAAATAAAAGTCACCCAAGCTGAGTTTCCAACAAAAAGTGCCCAAGTAGACTCCTAGAAGCACCTCTGGCTTAGCGCCCCTATTGCCAGCTGTACAAGAACAGATGCATCTGCATTTGCATCCCCAAGGTAAAGCATATTGAATTCGAGTTTCCAAAAGTGTGGTTCTCAACTTCAAAAGAAAATAAACAGGCCACGCTCTACGAAGCAATCATGATGCCTTCACAGTTATGACCCAAGTAGACTCTTAGAAGCACCACTGGCTTAATTTTTGTTGACAGTTAAAGTAGATATTTGTCGGTAATAGAATTTGGTTCCCTCACCCCCACACTCCCCATCATGTCAACTACTTGGCCAATGCAGTGGTAATGCCTTAAATGTGTTAATATAAAAATATGGTAGAGTAGGTAGAACAGTACATGCGTACACAAGTTATCACACTCACAATTGTTAATAAATTGTTTACTAGGATTTATTAGTAAACAGTTCAATGGACAGCTCCAGTATGGTCCAACACTAGAATCTGATGATCCTTGATGATAATTGGGCTTGGATTTGGGATCAGATGCAGGAATTACTACGCATTTGACTGGCCCACATCTCACAATTAATAACATAAGAGCATGGCCCAAAAGGACTTGCAAACACAATCATGCTCCATCTATGTGAAAATCAGAAACTGTACTAAATCAAGAATTAACATCGAGTTCAAAGGGAAATAAGAGGACTTCGTCTTCATCAGAACTGAGGTTATCTTTTTCATGTTTGTGGTACGTCATGGCAAAGAGTCCTAAGACTTGGATCTAAACTCCATATTGGTGAAGGTTGGTTGGTACCCCTGGGCCATAGTCTTCTCTTCATAACTAAAAGTTAAGCATCTAAGCTGCTTGTCGCACGTTTTTCCAGCTGTCACTAATCGATGAAATTTAGGCCATAAGGAACTTATTTGTAGAGGTTTGTTTAAAGTTCCATACATAGATTTGATTTTTTACTTCTTGTATTTCCATCACAAAAGCACGCAATATTCACTCTTCATTTATTGAAAAGCAAAAGAAAGGCATCACAAAAGCACACGACTTGGCAAATACAGATCATGAAGAGCAGGAGCCAACAATATTTTGCAGAAACAAAATGCAGTCATGCTAGTAGTGAACGCTCAATAGCGCCATATGGCTTACCTTAAGCATAGATCATATTTAGCAGGAAAGTCAACCTTGGTCATAAAAATCTCCTCGAAGCCACCATCTTTACACTTCTCCATGCATTTGAGGGTCAAAGCAGCCTCATGTTGGAGCTGGAGCTCATTATGTGATATAGCAATTGACAAAAATTTAGACTGAGAAATTTAAAAATAAAATAAAATAAAATAAAATAAAAGAGGCTAACATGTGATGCAAACAATAAATCAAAACAAGATTTATTACCTCAAGGAAACCATTGTCTGCTACGCGAAAAGCCAAATTAAGAGGAGCAGATGTATTGCATATGACTACTGGGAAAAGATTCATTAATTGTGTCCTCTCCTGCGTTAATGAACACGAAGTGCATGTTAAGCTGCACAAGCCAATAACATCCAGAAGGAACTCACAATGACATTGGTGACCTTTAGTATACTACACTCCTCCAATGAAATCAACCACCTTGTTATATAACATCTAACGAGAAAAGACAAAGTATGTTTCCATAAGCCAAAGGGCACCCTAACTACAAATCTAACACAAGTACAATTCTCGAAGGTCCAAAATCTTGCCTGAACTAAGTACTACATGCCACTTCAAGATAGAACTCAGCAGCTATATTAACTTCTCTCTCTCCCCCCTTCCTTCCCCACCCCTACTTTGCAAAAAAGAGGACATGCAATATCAAAAGGAAAAAATTGAAAGAAGAAATCAGACCTCCTTCAATATACCATTCTCTCCCTCTCCTTGAAAGAAAAGTCCACGCTTCCATAATTTTGAATTGGCTGCAAGAAAATAAACTGTAAGAACTCAATCATACTATTAGAATCTACCAACAGAATAAAATTTCTCGGCTGCCAAACAAACTCAGATGAAAAAATAAAGCATCCAATTTGATAACCAAACTTCAACTTAGAATAACAGCTGATTCTAATAGCTGCTTACAGTAAACCCAAAAATGTATTGATCGCTCAACCTACACCCTCAACCTTCAAAACTTATAGTACTTGACTAGATTAACCAAATCTGAGATTTGCTTCCTGCAAGTTCAAGCTCTCGTGTCAGGTAATTGCACAGATGATATAATCATAGGGCAGTTCTTCATTGAGGCCAAAGCTGTTTAAGGATAGGAAAACCACTGATGGTTATTTTATATATGGATTTCCACTTTACAATGTGAAGAATCATCCTATCTGTCACTCCCAGTGTGTCCTGAGATTGGCAGTAGCATCTGATAGCTTCAGGCACCTGCTTAGTCAATGTTCTATGGTTTCCAACTGCAGATGAGGGGCGCTCCCTTCAGTAACATTTAAAGTTGAAGGTACACTATAAGATATGCTACAATGTCTTTGACTAAAGTTTGTGTGAGTCCCTGGCTAAAATCTCCTTATACCACTTTATCTTCTCAATCTAAATCAACTTTTTCTTTCCTTGTCTTTCTCATTAATTATGCAGAAAAAAGGTTGCATTTCGGAATAAATTAACAAACAACTCAAAGAAACTCTTGTTCCCAAGCTAGCCAGAAGCTTGATTACTGCACAAAGTGGTAACAGCAGACGATTGGTGGGGAGAGAGCAATATTAACATACCAATGAAGTCAAGTGTAATGCGGAATATCTGCATTGCTTTCAGTGAGTTGTGAGCCTTGCCAGAGTTTACAAGGTATGAAATAATGACAGAGATTAAAAATCCATTTAAACAATCGTGGATGTACAAGGAACTCCTCTGCCGGGCCCAGACCTGTGGATAAAAGCATTATGCATTATTTCATCCGCCAGTAAATTACTCAACAACATTAAATCACCAAATTTTTTAGAGTCATACTTTGAGCAAAATTACTGCCTCCCTTAATTCCTTACATCCAACAAGCGTTTTGTTTATTAACTCTACATTATTCTCCATAAACATGTCCTCCAAAATACTAGTATTGTATGTCGGTGTGGCTTGAGCAGTACCTTCCAAGAAGTAACATGTCAGTTTCAGTAAACACATTACCATACATACAGAATCCGAGCTTAAGGCAAAATACAACCTTGATTGAGAGCACGGAGGTTGCTGCGGTTCAAGTTCAACTTTGAAATATTGAATAAGGATTTGGCGGTAGGAATTAATCGGACAAAGAATCCCGGAACTTCAACAGGCTTTGCAGCTAAGACACAAAAGGATGGAATTTACAATTCAGCTTGTGTTTTTAAAGTCATTAATATCGAAACAAGGAACTAATGATCAGCCTCCATTTAAATAGTGCAAATGAAGCTGATGCAGAAAAGGAAATCCAACCTGGATGTACTATTAACACGGGTTTTCGAGCCTCATTTTGGAGGAAGGACCACTCAATCTTGCTGACTGATCTAGAGAGCTTCAAATATTTTTTTATTGTGCAGAGGTATAAGCATCGTTTGGCAAAGTATCGATGATCCAGATAATCTTTTTCATGGAAACATTCCTGTAGATAAGACATTCATATCATAGTCAGAACATTATGGACAACTCGACCAAGCATGACCAGCAAAGTTGGACAAAAAGATCTGAACCCTTCATCTGAAATAAACCAGACTAGTATTCATAACTCGTGTCTTCCTTAAGTGGAAGCATCAAAACCAGATATGCTGAGTGCATAAGAACAACCACTGTAGATTGACAATGACACCTCGTCTTTTGTGTGCATGAGCGAGCACCTCATTAGGGGGAGCATGGTTCCTGAGTAGAACCTAGAACCGAAGAACCGGACCTGTGGGAACTTATCCGGTTCCAAGTTCTAAGGTATACAGAGTAGGTTCCAAGTTCCAGAAATTGAGGAACTTGTTTCAACGGGTAGATTTCAAATTTTTGTTCAGTAGAACCTAAAACAAGATTTTGTGTTTTTCTTTATCTATGTTTTCGCGTGATCCCGCGCTATTCCACGGCATTTGATGATGAGTATATAATTTGGAACCACTAGTCTGAACTTCCATTTTATGACCGAGACTTTTACTTTATTAATATTTCAGATTCTACGTGTGTCTAAGTATATGTTGTGGTAATTGGATTGTAGTAGTGAGTGTGGTCATTAAAGATGATGATTTATTGCAATTGTTCAATTATAATACAAGTAGAACCTGGGTGGAACCTAGAATTGACCTTCGAACCTAAAACGGGATAGGTTCCAAGTTCCAAGTTCCAAGGTTCCAAAAAATAAGAAGGCTATACCTACAGAACCTGGAACTGCTTACCCCAACACTTCATCGACTACAAATGAGATGCATGACCTTTAGATTATTTTTTATCTCCACGTAATAGAATTGTCCTCTTTTGTGCTACAGCCTAGGTGATGCATACAAGTGAAGCTAAGCAGTTTTGTATTACATACTGATAAAATGTAAGTTAATTTGACACAAACTACACGGCAGAACTTTGTTTACCAAAAGGCCCTAACCTGTACTGAATTCTACCAAGGACCTCACCCTGTCCACACGGAAGCAGAGGCAACAAGAGAGTCGTTCAATTATAATTGGTGAAGTCCAGCATCAATTGTCCCAAACGATCCCAACAATCAACACATGCTCCCAAGTAGCCCACATTCCACTCCAACGGACCCGAAAGGTATCGAGGAAATCACCTAGAGAAGTACCTTTGGCAACCCAATGAAAAGGTCTATATTCACATCAGGCTTCGCAATGCAACGCGTCGCGTAGCTGCCCCCGATGTCAATGGATGTCGGCTTCTTGAACTTGAACTCGACCTTATCTGCCCCGACGTCCCTCACGAAAGCCGGAGCCAAGTCTGCTGTGACCTGCACAAGTGTTGCCAATACTAATGACGCATTTTCTTTTCCTTTCTTTGATCTTCCTATAATCAGGCCACGCAAAAAACCGAAAAAAAAAAAAACCGCCTTTGCAGTTTAATTCTGCGAAGCTCCGAAAACGAAGAGCTACAGAAAGTCCGGACTTCTGCAGCTGTTCCAATTCATTCTTCTTCCGCCACAACCAAACCAAAAAAGTTGCGGACTTTACGGTCGAGAACAGCGAGCCGAACCTGGAAGTCGTCGGGAATCTTGGCGATGGCGTCTTTGATGGCGGAAACCGCGTCGTCGACGAGCTCGGTGAACGAAGGCGAGTACTCGACCCCGACTTCCTTCAGCAGCTCTTCGGCCTTCGACGCCATCGTGTCGGTCGACGAATCAACCTCCATTTTCGCCGCCCCTTTCTTCGCGGCTTCTGATGCTTCCAATTTTTACCCGAAGGAGTGTTGATGAATTCGCTGGAAGCTCAGAACGCAGACGGAGGGGTTTTAGCCGGCGTTAGGGTTTAACAGGCACAACGACGCTTTGGCGGGAGGAGGGAGAAGGGAGGAGCAGGAAAGAGGAAAACGAATTGGGCCCAGACCAAGCCCAATAAATGGCTGAGGATTGTGGGTGGGCCGAAAGCCCAATTTATTTGCATTTTTTCTTTTTCTTTGGTGGTGAATTTTCATTTTATTGTTTTTTGGTCTACTGCTGCACAAGTTCGCCTTAATCAAATTGGAAAACAAGGTATTGTCCCCTTTAACATCCTAATAAAACCGGAATCGATCGGGAAAATCATTTCTAGGCATAGCCCCGTCCTTTGAAATTTTTTTTTTTTTGATAATTTTTTCATACGCCTTAAATGCATTGTTCATCACTAACTATCGATTTTTCTAGTGATTGGGTTAACTTTTAATTTAAATTTGTTTTGAATTTTTAAGGTAATTTCTCATGATTAAAATTCCTTCGTGATTTGTCAAGGTAAAATATTTCTTTTTTATTTTGGTGAAAAAGACCACACCAAGTTTTTGCCATCAAATGCAAACTATCTTATATTTAAATCATACCACTTGATTTTTTTTGCTCGTCTTACCTTATTCATGAGATTAGCATGGGCAGCTCCTAGAATAGACATTTGCTTGTCTGGGGTTCGTTTTGTCGTCATACAAAGCGAAATTTAGAAGAGGCTGCAATCCCTTTGACTCTCATGTCCCTGCCAATGCTTCATGCTTGCCATGTGAGCTTTGTGTATGCCATGGAGGACAATTGTTTGCATTCCAGTACGCGTGTGGTTTCTCAATCAACAAGAGAATCAAATAACTCGTTGCATCAAATTTCATTAAAGAAGAAAACAGGAGACCCAGTTGGCTCCATTATCTCGAGTATCAAGCCACCTGCTAATTCCGCCGGTAACTTTTGATCTTGTCAATGATTTGTTGTATGCTCATACTACTTAGCCTGGTTCATTTTAGCGATTCCTTAAGTAAATGAAGCTCCAAAACTTGAAAAACATATCCAAATCTCTGTTGAATGAAGGTCAATGAATAATTGCAATCTCTCTTTCTCTCTCTCTATCTGTGCACGTATTATTAAACAGCAAAAATCAATGTCACGAGAGGAGGCAAGGATCATCTGAACGACGACTGAATCTCTTCCAGAGTTCTTCCCTTAGTTTCTGGAACAAAGAGTATCACAAAGAGAAGGATAGAAGCGGCCACAACTGCGTAGATTGTGAAGGTACCTGTAGAAAATTGCAAAGGCCATGTCAGGAATAACTGTTAAGGACGAGAGAGTGTGTTGCAGGGAAGAGCAAGAGAGTACCTCCGGTGCTCCAATCCAACAGTAAGTTTGCGGTCATTGTGATTACCCATGACGCTGTCCAGTTTGCCAACACTGCTACGCTGCCGCCGAGGCCCTTAATATTTACTGGAAGAATCTGATGTTCAAAAAGAAATAATATTTGAGTTAATATACATGAAATACAAGATGCTAGGACATATTCTCTGTAGTTAGTTTATTGTGACTATGGATCTATGCAAGGTAAAAAATGACTTGATCTTAGCCCATCAAGTTCTAAGGATTTGTTGAACTGCCATTTGTTAAGTTGGAAATGATGTTGACCCACAAGCCCGGAAAAATTATTTGCTACAGAACCTTTAGGATAAATAAGTAAATTCTAAGACCTGAAGGAGAATTCTCTACTCTTGGATTTAGTAAAAAAAGTAAATTGTGCTTACCTCAGACATGATAAGCCATGGGATAGCTCCCAATCCCAGAGAGAAGGCAACAACAAAAGCCTGGATATAAAGATGCTCAAAACATACCCTTAAACTTATTAAGCACATGAATAAGTACAGACAGTGAGTAGAAATTGTCATACCACAACCCCAACCAGGGCCAATATTCCCATTATGCTGTATAATTTAGAATCTTCTGAAGCAGAACTCTGGAATATGGAAGAACGATGCCTCAGGATAGCAGATATTGCATCAGAAAAGAGAGGGTTGTACTAACGGTATTACTGACCTCTATATAGAATGCTACAGCCACAAAAAGAAGGCTCAAAGTCATTGCAGATGAGGATATCTGCAACAACGATTTAAATAACCAATTTGAGCGTGTTTTAGAGAATCTCAACTTTAGTTAGAATTTAGTCATACGCACTATTAGAAGCAGCCTTCGGCCTGCTTTATCCAGGAGCCAAGTGGTAACCCCAGTGGCAAGAACCTACAGCACGAAAGGTCCTTACACCTCAGATTAGGTCAAAAGTATTTTGTATTGTTTAACTGCTGCAGAAGAAGACTGAAAGAATCACCAAATTACCTGGATAACACCAACTCCAACACTTGCGAGATTACTTGAAGAAATCCCTATTCAAAATTAATGCACATTAATGGAAGACCCTAATCAACCAAGAGAAGCTCTATTGGTTGCATAAGTCAACAGATGCTATCAGAGCAACAGCAAGTATCACTATGGCTTTGTTCATCCTGACTAAAGCAGAATCTAAAAGAAATTTCTTGTTTCATTGCAGGCTTCTAGAATCTGCCAGTACTATATCCCCCAGGAAATGAAACAGGCTAATTGGTTGAACTCTTGGTAATAATATCAGTAAATTCTTTCACAATTTTGCATAGCTCAAGCTTAGGGTATTATTCTTCTTTTCTCAAACTTAAATTGATAGTCCTCTATTCAAGTTTGTTTAAATAGAAAAAGAAAACATTTAATTACTAATCTGTTTAAATAAATCTAATATTATGTGACATCAGCATCCTCAACCAAAAATGGACAGACAAATGAATTTTTTGGGGAGGATCATGATTAATAGATTTTCACTTTGTCCTTAACAGTAGCATTGAAGAAGGAGAAATATTTAAAGTTGCAGGTTCTAATAAATTCACTTCTTTGCTCTAATTAGATGAAATAGAGGCTGCACTGCATCACAATCGATCACCACCTGCATTTTCAAATATTGTGGTGGAATAGAATAAAACACCATTGATGCCACTGAGTTGCTGGAGCCCAAGAAGTCCAATACCTACCTGCAACACATAAAAATGACACAGGAAAGGATGAGATGTCAAGGTATGAGATGATGAAGTTCAAGGAAGATTCAAGTTAAACATTTACCATTAAAGGAAACCAATATCTTTTCCGCTTGAGCTCTGCAAAACTAATCGTTGTTCTTTTGCTTGCTGATGCAACAGATCTCTATGTGAAGTACATAACTCATTAGTATATAACTCATTATAATTGATCCTACTTCGTTAAGAGAGGAATTGAGACATATGTAGATCAATTAACTTTGGCTAACTATCTTAAGTTCTTTTGCATGAGAAAAGGCTCAAAGAACTGCATAAATGACACATATCTATTAGGTCACGCCATTCAAGTTGCAAAAAGATTTTTAATACCTTGATTTCATTAACTTCAAGGGAAATATCAGTATCATATCCCCGGAGGACCTGCAAAGAGGCTTCAAAGTCCTCCATCAAACCCATTTTGGCCTGCAGCATTTTAAATTCCAAAGAACATAAAGCAGAAGATCAACATAAGAAAGCAGCAAATGAAGAAATGAGAGCAGGAAGTTACTTGGGGGAAGGGGGGGGGGTGAGTAAAATACAGAAAAGGCCACATCAGATTTCATACCAACCATCGAGGAGACTCTGGGATGAAAAATAAGCCAGGAATCAATATTAAACATGGAAGAGACCCTGCAAAAGATGTTCAAAATCAATAACAAAGAAAATAACTAGATATAAGTGAGTAGAGTGTCACCAAATTCATGGCATCAGAAAACTAATCAGTGTACTTGACCAATGACCTTATAACAGAAACGCCACCATTCGTAAAGCAAATGGGCATTTTGTTCAGTGTAGCAGGGAGAGTTAAGATCAAAATTAATTAATAACAATTGATGTGGGAATTACAAATGTCCAAAAGCTTTTTATGTTGTTAGCAAAAAAAAAAAAAAAAGAGACAAAAAAGGCTTTTTTGTGTTGGAAGTCTTGTAAGGGTGTCAGAAGTTTAGTACATCTAGCATTATATACTTCTCTTTCAATAATAGATTTTCTCTTCGTGGACTTACCAAAGACAGCAAGGATCCTCCAGCTGAGAAATAGTCCGAAAAAGTAAGCTAACAAAAGGCCTGCTGTAACTGAGAGCTACTAAAAGAAAAGGAAATGAAACATTTTCCATAATTATGTCAAAACTACATCAAAATTATTAAAAGAAAAGGCATCACATCAAGCAGAAAATTTGCGGTAGGTGTGTTGACCTGATTCACAGAACCGAGGGTTCCTCTCATGTTCTGAGGTGCTATCTCAGCTATATATATCGGCACCTATATATACCAAGAAGGGCCAGAATTGGATATGTCACACTGCAGCCAAGTGCAAATGCAAAGGGTTTAATAAAAATGAGTTTTTGAAAGATTACCGTATAAGAAATTATACCCACACCAAATCCCTCCAACAACCTCCCCATGTATAAGAATGAGGAATCCTACAGAAGCAGCCAAGTGGTACATAAGGATGCTGCTGTGATTGATTGAGTTTCATGAATTATCTGAGCATAATGATCACTCACCTTGGCAAATGATATAGCCAGCCACCCTATAACATTAGGGACTGCAGCGATCATCAGAGACTGCAGTTAAACATGGTTAGGAATTGACAGTGTCCTCACGAGAATCACAGAAGACATAACAAAAGCAATCATAGTAACGTTTGTTTTGGACATTTAGAAGGAACAGGTCATCCCAGCAAATCAAGAAATTAGCAATAAAGTTCCAGAGTGATAATATTTTGTTAGATTGTACTGGTATTCATTCACCATATGCAGCAATTTGTTTTATGCAGTGAATTACATCAGCAGCTACACCCATAATAAGCAATAGAAAACTAGTGAAGCTTTAGAGCCTCATGCTGAAAAGCCAAAAGCCATGGAAAAGGCTTGGGGGCACGGACCCAACTCCTCAACCTCTACTTATACCTTAACGAAAGGTACTCAAATGACTCCAAAAGCTCCATCAAATTTAAAACGTAAATTACTTCAAACCGAACATCTTATACTTTTTTTTCAGGATGCTGATTGTTCAGAGCTGAAAATCTCCAAAAGTCAGTCACATTATCCAAACGAAAGTTTCGGCAGAAGAGCAAAGAACCAAAAGAACTAAAACCTAGGCGGAAATTGCTTACACTTGACTAAGACAAATGATACAAGAAACTCCTATGAAAAAACGGCAGCTGATCGAAATGAGCGGCATTACCCCTTTCCGACCGATGTACTCCGCAATCTGGCCGCTCGTGATCGCCCCGATCATAGCTCCCACATTCACCAACGAGCCAAACAGCGAAAACTACATCCAGCATTGTTCCGGGATCGAGAAGAAATCGCATCAGTCAACAATCAAAAGCAGATTCGAAACCGAAACACGAAAGATTTCATTTCAGTTCCGGGAGCGAGTCGAACCTGCGAGAGCGAGAGGCCCAGGTCGCTCATTATGTCCTCCTCCGTAGGAGACGAGTATCCGCACTGAAAACCGAAAAACAGAACAAAGACTCACGCAGGCCGACAGGTAGGTAGACGAGAAGAACGCATCGTGCGAGATAGATTCGGGCGCTTACGCTGAATCCGAACTGGATGGGGCCGAGGGCGACGATCAGGACGCAGAGGAGGACGGAGACGGAACCGTCCCGGAGGACCTGCGCCGATCCGGTGATGCTGGACTGCCGCGACCCCATCCCCTGCATCTTGTACCAGCTCCCCGTGTGGAGGAACGGCTTCCTCAGCTCCCCCCTGTCGTCCTCGACGTCTTCGATGCCGCTCATCTCGAAGCAGCTCGAACCCCGAAACCTCTCTCCACAAGACTCTCCCGCCGCCGCCGCGTCGTCTTCCTCCTCCTCCTCCTCCTCCTCCTCCTCACAGCGCGGTTCGAATCTTCAGAGATCGCGAATGGCCATGGACGACGAGAGGATTGAGAAGAGGTTGTTGCTATTGTATTGACCGTTGGTGTTGAAGAAGGAGCTGGCGGCGGAAGGACATAACGACCGGTCGCGGCTTCGGAGATGGCGCATATTATATTGAATTTATAATAAAGAGGTCGGGGACGACGAGGATCTGCATGTGTCCGACGTGTCTTTTCTTTCTCTGGTTTTTTTGCCAAAAATAGAGTGAAATGAAAACGGAATGGAAGTTATCCAAGGAAAAAAAAAATTGCAGATTTTATTACCTTGTTTTCGGGATATAAAATGGTTTAAAGTTTAAAAGATTAATGGAAATTTTATAGATGAATCTACCACCAGTTATTGCATATTTAAGATATCGGGAGTGGATAATTTAATCGACACTTTATGCTTATTGTGGATCGACTCCTTTGATTTTGAATCGAGTTCGAGCTTAAGCTCGAATTGGAGCCACTCGAGTATTTAGTCAAGTGAAGATCAAGCTGGCCAAATATCCAATTCGACGGGCTTGCTTAATCTAATCCAAGCCTAATCAAACATGTGTTACTTTTCGACAAAAAAAAAAAAAAAAAAAGTAAGTGTTATTTCTCTCAAAAATATTTTTTAGTTTTAAAAAAAGACATGAAACTCCTTTGATTTATGTGATATTGTCGCTACAACTCGATTGTACTTGAGTTATGAGAATACATGCGATAACCACCGGTCATTACGTATTTAGATATTGGATATTGTATTCAATTAAATAATAATCAAGTTGCTGAATAGGTAGATTCAAAAGGAAGTCTTACAGAGTCAAATTATTGGTAGGTAGTTCGAGTTGTACTTGATGGTTACTTTCTCGAGATAGTTCAAAAACAGCTTCACGATGACGAGGAGGATGTGCACGTGTCCAACGTGTCTTTTCTTTTTTTGGTATTTACCAAAAATAGGGTGAAAGGAAAACGGCCTGGACATTATCCAAGGAAAAAATTGCAGATTTTTTACCTTGTTTTTGGAATGTAAAATGGTTTAAAGTTCAAAAGATTAATGGGAATTTTATAGATGAACCTACCATCGCTCATTACGTATTTTAGATATCCGATATTTTATTCAATTAAATAATGAATAAGTTGAATAAGTAGGTAGATTCAATGAAAAGTCGTACAGAGTCAAACTATTGATAGGTAGTTCGAGCCATACTTGATGATTAGTCTAAGATCGACTCCTCTGATTTTGAATTGAGCTCGAGCTCGAACTCAAGTTGGAGCCACTTGAGTATTTAATCAAGTGAAGATCAAGCTCGTTAATACCCAATTTACCAGGGTTGATTAATCTAATCCAAGCCTAATCAAACATGTGTTATTCTTGACAAAAAAAAATGTGCTATTTCTCTCAAAATTATTTTGTAGGTATAAAAGGAGGCATAAAAATCCTCAAATTGATGTGATATATTTGCGCATATGAATGTACACACATATATCTAGGGAAAACATTTGAACTCATTAAGTTCGAAGAGCATGAGCTTGAGTTCCTTTACAACTCGATTGTACTTGAGTTATGAGAATATATGTGAATATATCACCGGTCATTACGTATTTAGATATTGAATATTTTATTCAATTTAATAATAAGCATGTTGCATGAGCAGGTAGATTCAATAAGAAGCCATATAGAGTGAAACTATTGATACACTTGATGGTTACTTTGGAATACTCCTTGATTTTGAATTGAGCTCGAGCTCAAGCTCGAGTTCGAACTTGAACTTGAGCCACTCGAGTATTTAGTCAAGTGAAGATTGGGCGGGTCAATACCCAATTCCACAAGCTTGCTTAATCTAATTCAAGCCTAATCGAGCATGTGCTATTTCTCTTAAAAGTACTTTTTAGGTATAAAAAAAAAAGACATGAAAATCCTTAAATTTTACGTGATATAGTCACGTGTATAAATGCACACACATACATCTAGGGAAAACATTCAAGCTTATTAAGTTCGAAGGACATGGGGCCGAGTTCCTTCACAACTTGATTGTACTTGAGTTATGAGAAATATGTGGAAATATCTCGCCTTTTCTACTTTGGTAGAGCTCAAGTAGAAACTTTATAATTCAATCACGTTTGAGTTGAATTTTAAGCATGAATAAGATAATTGAGTTGAGCTCAAACTTGGCATTGCATTTGCTCGACTAAATTAAATTACATTATATATATAATTGCCTTAGTATTACATGACTTGAATTTTGAGAATGTTGTTATTGGGTGTAGGCAATCTTACGTGAAAAAAAGAAGAAGAAGGTAATGTTGAAAACTTCCGTTGGAGACTAATTCCGTCTCATTAAAATGCACTCGTTGAAATGCTTTGGAAATTTAAGAAATGAATTTTACAAAAACTAGGTAATTTCATATTGTGATGATAGTAGTTCAAAGAATGGAAATTTTGTGGTGTCATGTAAGAAAATACGTGATTAGTCCCATTCAATGCGAGCCATTAGATTACAAAAGGGTAAAGTTTTACCGCAAATTGATTTAACAAGATAGTAAATTGCGAATATATATTATAGAAATCATTCTGATGATAAGATTTTATATGTTACTGTTGATTAATGAAAATCACACCATATAAAGATAGTAAATTCGATCATTTAGATAAATTACCTAGAAAAAAAATTACAATGAATTCATGTCATTTAAAATTTCGACATGAAAAATTATGAATATTAGGATATTCAACCTTGTCAAACTTTGAGGTAGATTACTACGCTTGATGGTAGATTACCACGCTTGAAGGATGGACCACGAACTTGTCATTTATAAAAACTTACAAAATAATTACAATTACTGAGGATAATTGCTAGATATACAGGTATCAATATTTTCAACTATCTGTTATATTTTACTGTGCTGCAGTTAATAATTGTTTGATAAAACTGAAAATTAAGTGTTGAAACGTAAGTATTGAATATTAGTGTTAAATTTTCGTTGAATATTTCATCTCTAAACAGTTTAATTAAGCACTTATTTACCTATAGCATGAAGTGATTTTTAACTTTAAAAACATTCAATTAAGTTTTGTCTAGTCACAGATCATTAGACGCACTTGATGACAAATTTTAGATCTACAGAGTGCTACAAATGTTGAAAAATTAAAGTATGATTAAGAAAATTACAACATCAAATTTTTTGTGTAGCGAAAAAGATCGATAATTCTGCGATTGTTAAATCTATTTTGTCCCACTATATCACCCTGTTCAATATAATTTTGAACATGACTTTCCTGCTATGCACGCTACTTTTTTTTTTTTTCTTCTTTTTTTCAAATTTGGAATATCTCATAAGAGTTGCAATCATTTTTTTTAGGTTAATCTCATAAAAAAACCCCAAATTATGTATAGTTTGACTTAAATATCTCGAATTTTTTCTTTGGATCACTAAAAACCCTAAACTTATGCATTGTGCTGCAAATACCCAACATTCTAAACTTATACTTGTATACCCTACATGGAATTGAAATAGCTATAACCCATGTCTAAGTTTAGGTTTAAAAAAGTTTAGAGTATTTATGTCATGGTGGGTAAAATTGGAGATTTTTTTTTAGCATATGCCCATTTTCTCTCTACTTTGCAGCCATAAGGTCATCTTAGACCTTTCCGTTGATCATATTTAACATTATTTCCTGAGATAGACCCACAGAAGAGAAAACCAAAGGAGGCAGTAGCACTCAGTAGCTACAGCTAGAGTATGTCGCCATTCATTTTGACTCTTTTTGAAGACTAACTAGGGACGCCAGATGTGGAAATAAGATAACCACATGATTAGCTGCCGGAGAATCTGCTTTTAATTGCAGTTGGTTTAATAGTCAATATATGAAGATTGACCTTTCGCCAAAAGAAACAAAAGTAGATCATCGACTGGTCAGGGATGCAGCGGTACTTCGCAGTTCATGCCCTGTTTTGCCCCTGAGACATTGAAGTTTAGGTGAGGACGTTGCTTTGGATCCTTAATTTCTTTTAATGGCAAGATCTCAAGAAAATTAGAATATGAAGATGAGAGAGAGAGATAGAGAGAGGATCCAACTCATGATTACAATAATAGCTGGAAAATGTGGGACCAAATTGTTGGTGCTTGCTTATGTGCAATCTTGATGCATTCGTTCCTCTTCTCAAAACCCTAATCGTATTATACTTCCGGAAAGCGAGAGAGAGCCTTCTTCTTCTTAGGTCAGATTGCTTTTATCTGATAAGCGCGCTGACAAGCTCAGATCAGCCGAAGTGGAAAGCGGGAGTATTTAATGGAGAAAGCCATGGTCCGTTGCTTCGGTTGTTGGATATTCAATTGGCTCAGTGTTTGAAAGAGTCCAGTAGAATAGTTGAGTGGGTTGCTAAAGCCCAAAGATGAAAAGCCCTACCCCGAAAATTGATTGTCTCTCCACAATCTTTTCTGGATTTGTTGCGTTCAGAAATGTCTTTTATGTACTCTTCATGTTTACCCAAAACTCATTCCCGACTTAAAAAGAGACAAAAAGTTTGCACGAGGTGAATTCCATGGCAGACTCACATGCTTTAAATCCGGCGTTCATCGTTTAAACTAGATCTAATGTACCTAACAATAGCCTGACATGGAGTACATTTTCGAATATCAAATATCTCTTCCATAGAAAGAAACCAATAAACCAAAACTCTTAGGCTGCGTTTGGTTCAGCATTCTCAATGAACTTTTAGCCTTCAAAGCCCTTTGGGGAAATACTAGATTGTTTGGCAACCATTTTGAAGTAGCTTTCAAGTGAAAGTCAAGCGTTGGAAATTTGAAAGCGTCAACGCTAGTAGAAACTAGCTTTGAGCTTTCAACATTTGGTCAAATGCCGAAACTTATTTTTTTTTCAAAACTATCATCACTTATTCTTCAAATTTTTAATTTTTCCATCGTTATTATTTTTTAAATGCCAAAATAATGCTAAAAAATCAAAATTATATAAATACTAAAAAATAAATATATTTTGGTCTTTTTAAAAAAATTATTTATATATTTGATTTTTTTAGCATTATTGTCAAAATTTATATTTAAAAAGTTACATACATTATTTTTTTCAATTTTAAGAAATAAAAATTAAAAAAAAATTCAACGAAGAGTTTGGTCTTTTTTAAAAAAAATTATATATATGTATTTGATTTTTTAGCATTATTTTCAAATATATATTTAAAAAGTTGCATACATTATTTTTTTCAATTTTAAACAAATAAAAATTAAAAAATTTTGACAAAGGATTTGGTCTTTTTAAAAAAAAATTATATATATATATATATATATATATATTAGCATTATTGTCAAAATTTATATTTAAAAAGTTGCATACATAATTTTTCTTTTCAATTTTAAACAAATAAAAATTATAAAATTCCGATGAAGGGTTTGATTTTTTTTTTTGAAAAAAAAAGAGTTATATATGTATTTGATTTTTTTAGTATTAATGTCAAAATTTATATTTAAAAAGTTGTATAAATTATTTTTTTTAATTTTAAACAAATGAAATTTAAAAAAAAAACTAATATTAATCATGCAAAGAGCTTTCCAAATGTGTTTTCTACCAAACGACATTTCTTTCAAAATTGCTTCTCAAAGCATAGTTTACCAAACGGCATTTGCATTTGTCTAAAGTCCTTTAGGCTAAACTGCTTTGCATTTTCCCAATGGACTTTCAAAATGCTGAACCAAATGTAATATGGTCGGGGTGAGAAAATAATCTAAACACGATAAATAGTAAATTTCCCAAATATCCGAGAAACAATGAGATTACCGGTCCTCAAATTTGTCAATGTGGGATATCATTCTTAAATGATCAATTGCTTCAATTATATTCCTAAACTTTTTATCAATGTGTAATATCTTCTTTTAAATTTTAACTAGTTCAATTAGATCTTCGGATTTCTTTTAAAATGTACAATATCATCTCTACATTATGGCTACATTTGTTTTACAAAATTATTTTTTGGGAGAACATTTTCCTAATTTTTCAGCAAGCTTAAGAAAATGAGTTGATTAAAATTATTATCCTTATTAAAAAAACACCAATGCTTAAATTTAGGAAAATGATTTTAAAATAAAACCAAAATCAATTTTCAAAATATGACAAAATATTATCCTTGGACCTAAAATTCTGCACATGGACACAAGAATTCTAATGCTTGTTCCTAGGTCATTTGTCGCGATCTTGAGTCTAGAAGCTAGGGCCAAGTTCAGTGAGTCCAATCCGGAGTCCAAAGAGGGCAAGCTCAAAACCCCGATGCCTAGGATCGAGTCAACAAAGCTATGGCTTAGGACACTAGCGTGAGTGCCCGAGACCTTGGTGCCACTAGCTAGGTCCCCAACACTTGAGCCAAAGTTCATAGAGGCCAGGCTTAGGACTCCGAACTATTGCTCGGCTCCTTGTTGCTCTTAATCGATTTTATAGAGGGCAAGCTTGAGACATCGGTGCCTATGCCTTGGGTTCTCAATGCGTGTGCATTGGTCCATGGAGGCCGGGCCCAAGTCTATAAAAGCCAAGCTTGAGACCCCAAAAGCCATGCCTAGGTCTCTGCCATCCTAGCCCGAGTTCGAGTTATAGTCCATTGAGGACGAGGTCAAGATACTAGTCCCCTTACCAATGCTCGAATCTCCCATGCCTAAGCTCGGGTCCATTGAGGTAGAGGCTCGGACCTTAGTGTCCCTACTAGGTTCCTCGGTGCTCGTGCCCGAGTCCATCGAGACTGAGCCCCTAAGACCTCGATGCTTGTGCTTGGGTCCTCAACACCTGAGCTTGAGACCATATTGCCCATGCTCGGATACCCTATGCTCAAGCTTGCATTTGTTGAGGGTAGGCTCAGGATTGAGTCCTCAATGCTTGAGCTTGGGTTCATCGACACTAGGTTCAGGACCCCAACGCCAGTGTTAGGGTATTCGACACGCGAGCCTAGGTCCATCAAGGCTAGACTTGGGACCTCAATGCCCATGCTTGGGACCTAGCTATCACGCGCAAGTCACTAGTGCCCAAATAGCGAATGTCTATTTAGGAAAATTAATTGGGACCTAGCTATCGTGCGCAAGTCACTAGTGCCCAAATAGCAAATGTCTATTTAGGAAAATTATATTAGATTTTTGATTCTAAATGTCGGAGAGTATTTTTTAGTTGTTTTTTATTTATTTTAGCCAAATACCGAAAATTATTTTTATTTTCTTGGGAAATGACTTTCTAGATAACATTATTCAGAAAATGTACCATTTTTCAGAAATGTACTATTTTTTCGCGAAATAAACAAAGCCTAAAGAAATGAATTCAATTAACATAAAACTCTTACTCAATATTATTATTTTTTCCTCAAGTTTTCAGTCGAGATTGCGTAAAATGAATAATTTCAAGCCAACTAATGCATGATGAGTTCGTAAGAGTGGTGAACGCGTTTGATGGAACGGAAGTCGTTGGTATGTTTGAGGAAAAATAACTTTGAAAAGAAGAGTGCCCAGTCCAACCAGTGCATAAAGGAGCATTTCACCAATCAAGGACAGAGAACTTTAAAGTTTGCCTCCGAAGAATCAGAGAAAGAAACTGCTAACTTGAGTGGAATTCTCTTATTTTGTCAAATCAAAATCTGCATGCTTACAATGGAAAATGCACGTCCAGTATATTGACGGACTAAGACAATGGAAACATTAAATTGGAAGACTATTCAAACTTAGAAATCTCTAGATATTGATCTTGGAGGCTTCCTCGTCATTAGATTCATTGGATCATGTTATGGCCGAAATCTCCCTATTTTAACGAAAAGATAAAATGTGCTTGGTTGATTGATGAGGTTTGAGGTGGGCTTGTGAGTTGGCTATTATCGATGGAATTTGATGCTTCTGCATCTCTACCATGCTATTAAACAGCAAAAATCAATGTGAGAACGAGGCAAGAATCATCTAAAACGACGACTGAATCTCTTCCAGAGTTCTCCCCTTTGTTTCTGGGACAAACAGTATCACAAAGACAACACTACAAGCAGCCACAGCTGCATAGATCGTGAAGGTACCTGTCCAAAATTGCAAAGGCCATGTCAGTCAGCAGTTAAGTGTCAAAGCATGAGAGAGCGTGTTGCAGGGAGGAGAGGGAGTGAGGGAGAGAGAACCTCCGGCGCTCCAATCCAACAGTAAGTTTGCTGTCAACGTTATCACCCAAGTTGTTATCCAGTTTGCCAAGGTCGCCATGCTGCCGGCATGGCCCTTAATACTCGCCGGAAGAATCTGGCATGCAAAAAGAATAGAAAGTTTCAAGTTGGTCTCCGTGAATCGCGGGATGCTAGGACATATTCATTAATTTATTGAAATGACTATGGATCTGTGCTTACCTCAGACATGATAAGCCATGGGATAGAACCCATTCCCAGAGAGAAGGCGATGACAAAAGCCTGGATATGATGACGCTCAGAACATACCCTTAAACTTATATGCACAACGAATAAGTACAGACAGTGAGCATAAATGATCATACCACAAGCCCGACAACCGACAATATTCCCATTATGCTGTATAATTGAGAGTCTTCTGAAGCAGAACTCTAGAATATGGAAGAACAATGCCTCAGAAAAGCAGATAATCGGAAAAGAAGGGGTTGTACTAACAGGATTACTGACCTCTATATAGAACGCCACGGCCACAAAAAGAAGGGTCAAAGTCATTGCGGATGAGGATACCTGCAAAGACAGATTTCGGTTCCCGATTTGAGCGTGTTTTAGAGAATCTTAACTTAGCGAGAATCTTGTCATACGCACTATGAGAAGCAGCCTTCGGCCTGCTTTATCTGGGAGAAAAGTCGCTACCCCAGTGCCAAGAACCTACAACATGAAGGGTCCTTACACCTCAGATTAGGTCAAAAGTTTATTGCATTGTTTAACTGCTGCCACCGAGGGAATCGCCAATTTACCTGGACAGCACCAAGTCCAACAGTTGCGACATTACTTGAAGAAATCCCTGTCGAAAATCAATGCACATTAATGGAAGCCTAATCAACCAAGAGAAGCTTTATTAGGTCGCATCCGTCAAGCAGATGCTATTCAGAACAATATTAGCAAGGATCAATATGCCTTTGTTCATCCTGACTAAAGCAGAATCAAAAAGAGAAATTTCTTGTTTTTTTGCAGGCTTGTAGAATCTGCTAGTAGTATCCTCTAGGGGATGGAATGTGCTAATTGATTGGACTATTGATAATTTATATCAATCAATTCTTTCAACAACTCTTGCACAGATCAAGTTCAGGGCTTTTCTCCAACTTCAATTGATAGTCCTCTATTCAAATCTATTTAAATAGCAAAAGAAAACACTCGATTACTAATCTGTTTTATTAAACCTAACATAATGTGATATCTGCATCCTCAATTAGAAAAAAAGTACAGACAAATGCAATCTTTCGGGGAGAAGAGCATAATGAATAGCTTTCAGCCTAGTCCTTGACGGTAACATTGAAAAGAGAGAGATTTAAAGTTGCAGGTCCTAATAAATTCACTTCTTCGCTCTAGTTAAATTGACATAAGGCTGCAATGCAACACAATCAGTCGCCACCTGCGCTTTCAAATATTGTGGTGGAATAGAAGAAGACACCATTGATGCCACTGAGTTGCCGGAGCATAAGTAGTCCAATACCTACCTGCAACACATATATTTGACACAAGAAGGGACAAGATGTCAAGGTATGAGATCATAAAGCTCAAGATAGATTCAAGCGAAACATTTACCATCAAAGGAAACCAATATCTTTTCTTCTTGAGCTCTGCAAACCTGATTGTTGTTGTTTTGTCTGTTGATGCAACATAGCTCTGCGTAAAGTATATAATTAATTACAATTGATACTACTTTACAGAGAGAGAAGTTCAAACATAAGTACATCCATTGTCTTATATCGAGTTCTTTTGCGGCAGAAAAGGCCCAAGAACTGCACCGATGACAATTTTTTAACATTACAACCTTCAAGTTGGAAAAGCTTTTCAATACCTTGATTTCATCAACTTCAAGGGAAATATCAGTATCAGATCCCCGTAGGACCTGCAAAGAGGCTTCAAATTCCTGTGTCAAACCCATTTTGGCCTGTGGCATTTTTCATTCCAATGAATATAAAGCAGAAGAAAAACATAAGAAAACAGTGGATGGAGAAATGAGAGCAGGAAGTTAATAAACGGGTGGGTTCAAACAAAGAATTAAGTACGGAAAAAGACCAAATAAGATTTCATACCAACCATCGAGGAGACTCTGGGATGAAAAATAAGCCAGGAATCAATATTAGACATGGCAGAGACCCTGAAAATAATATTAAAAATCAATATCAAGGAATATAGTAAGAAATAAGTGAGTTAAGTGTCACCAAATAGCCCCAGAAAACTGATGAGTGTACTTGGCCAATGACCTTATAAAAGAAACACCATCGTTTGTAGAACAAATGAACTGTTGTTCGTTGTATATTGTAGAGAGTCATGTTCAAAATTAATAAGTAAAATTTATGTAGGCAGTAGAGATGTCCAAAAGCACCGTATATTTTTAGCCAAAAAAGAAAAAGAAAAGAAACAACAGAGGGCTTTTTTTGTGTTGGAAGTATTGAGTTAAGTATATCCAGCATCATATACTTCTCTTACGAAAGATGATTTTCTCTTCGTGGACTTACCCAAGATAGCAAGGATCCTCCAGTTGACAAATAGTCCGAAAAGGTAAGCCAACAATGTTCCGAATGTGATTGACAGCTACTAAAAGAAAGGGAAATCAAGCGTTTTCCACGATTTGTTGAAACAACTTTAAAACTATTAAACGAAAGGGTATCAATCAAGCAGAAGATGAAGAGCGGTAGGCGTGTTGACCTGATTCACAGATCCCAGGGTTCCTCTCATGTTCTCGGGCGATATCTCAGCTATGTAAACTGGCACCTATAGATACCAAGGGCCAGAATTGAGATTTGTCACACTGCTGCCAAAGTGCACGAGTGCAAAGGGCTTAACAAGAAAAGAGCTTTCCAAAGATTACCACATAAGAAATTATGCCCACTCCATATCCCCCCAACAACCTTCCTATGTATAAGAATGAGGAATCCTACATAAGCAGCCAAGAAGTACATAAGGATGTAGTTGATTGAATTTCAGGAATTATCTGACCATAGTGATCACTCACCTTGGCAAACGATATTGCCAACCACCCTAAGACATTAGGGACTGCAGCGATCATCAGAGCCTGCAGTTGCACATTGTAAGAAACTAACAGTGTCCACACAAAAATTATAGAATTCTCAACAGAAGCAATCCTAAGGACATTGTTGTGGACATTTAGAAGAAACAGATCAGCACAACAACGCAGGAAATCAGTGACAA
This sequence comes from Eucalyptus curtisii, assembly GCA_017140595.1. NCBI lineage: Eukaryota > Viridiplantae > Streptophyta > Magnoliopsida > Myrtales > Myrtaceae > Eucalyptus > Eucalyptus curtisii. The sequence goes on along the minus strand of CM029502.1, from coordinate 33,914,138 downwards.
AGTTCCATCATTGTAATATCTGGTTAGATTGTACAGTTATTCATTCATCTTATGCAGAAAATTGTTTTATGCAGCGAATCACATTAACAGCTTGACCCATAATAAGCAATAGAAACCCAGTGGGAGCTTTAGAGCCTCATGCTGAAAAGCCAGAAGCCACGAAAGGTACTCAAATGATTCTGAAAGCTCCATCAAATAAAAAATGTAAGTCACTCAAAACCGAGGATGCTGGCTGTTCAGTTGCTGAAATTTTCCAAAATTCTGCCGCATCATCCAAAGAATGATTTCAGCAGAAGAGCAAAAAGCCAAAAGAACTAAAAGCTACCCCTGAAATTGCTTAAGATTTGTCTAAGAAAAATGATACAAGAAACTCCTATGAAGATGGCAGCTGATCAGAATGAGTGGCATACCCCTTTCCGGCCGATGTGCTCTGCCATCTGGCCGCTCATGACTGCCCCAATCATACCTCCCACATTCACCAAGGAGGCAAATATTGAATACTGTATCCACCATCGTACAGCGATCAAGAAGGCATTGCGTCAATTGACAGAAGAAAAAGAGATCCAAAACCAGAACTGAAAGATTAGACTCTAGATCCCGAAGCAAGTCGAACCTGTGAGACCGAAAGGCCTAGGTCGCTTTCTATGTCCTCCTCTGTAGGAGACGAATATCCACACTGAAAGTCGAAACAGCACAAGAATTACACAACCACAGAACTCGCCAATAAATATATAGATAGATGGGTTGATGGATAGGTAGAATTAAAACACATTATGCTAATCCGGGCTTACAGAGAATCCAAACTGAGCAGAGCCTAAGGCGACTGTCAACACACAAAGCAGGACGGAAACAGAGCCGCTGTGGAGGTTCTTTGCCGATCCGGAGAGGGTGGGCCGCTCCGACGCCTTCCCCTGCATTGCGTACCACACCCCCCTGCGGAGGAGCGGCTTCCTCAGGTCCCTCCCGGTCTCTGCGTCTTCATGGGCGCCCATGTCGAAGCTCGAGGCCGACAGCTCCTTCAGCAGATTCTGCTGCTGCTGCTGCTGGTTGTTCTTGCTCTTCTTCCTCCTCCTTAGCTCGAGTGAGGGAGGGAGCACGATGCGAAGTGGGTTTTGGATCTTGAAGGAGGAGACTGTGGAAGTACTATGGATGGTGATCGAAAAGATGTGAGGAGATGATGAGTCGTTCCTCTGACTGTACGTGTGGAAGCAGGGGGAGTTGGGTGGGGGAACGAAGGTGGCAGTGCTGACCCTCGGATGGCGCGTATCTTGAAAGGAAAAATTCCAAATAAGGCCCAAAGTTAATCTATTTTATTAAGTAACAATTTAAAGTGAACTTTATCTTATATAAGGATTCGAAGTAGACTTATTATTTCAAATAAAGTAAATTTTGTGTCAAATAAGGATCCGAAATAATCAAGTTAATCTCTAATGAGGATCTTAGTTTGTCGGCAAACATTTTCCAGCGATTAAAATAGGGGCAATTTTGTCAGAAAATTATGATTGGAAAAAAAAAGAGAAAATTCTAAATTAATTAAGTTTAAGTTATTCATTTAGATGTTTACGTTTTCTTCTTTCTTCTCCCCCACTACTTCTCAACCAAATTGTTGGCCGGTCATCGTCGCAACTCGATTCTCGTTACTCCTCGCCTTGCTTAACCAACGGAGAATGTGGGTCTTCGACTTTGCGGAGGATGGGTATAAGGAATGAGGAGAACTTTGGTCTTTGACTTTGCAGAGGATGGGTACAAGGAACGAAGAGACCGTAGAAAACCTACGGTTTTCTTTTGTTTTTGTTTTAGGATTTGTTTATTTTCCTATTTTTTTTGGGACAAAATTGCACAAACTCCGATCGTTGGAAATGTCACATGCTTGATAGCCGGCGGATATTTTGCTAACCAGCAAGCTTAGGTTCTTATTTGGAATTGATTCAACCACTTTGGGTCCTTATTTGATACGATGGGCCCACTTTAGGTTTTTATCTGACACAAAATTCATTTCGGGTTCTTATTTGAGAAAATTGGTCAACTTTGGGTCCTTATTGGAATTTTGCCATCTTGAAATTAAAAGATTGCGGCCATACGAAGGCATGTGTCGGGACGTGTATTTTGCCATTTTTGTATGTATAAAAAAATAATGTTAATACTTGAAAAACCCCAAACTAGTACAAATGTGACAAATTTACCCCAAATTATTTTTTGACGATAAAAAACCCCAAACTGGTACACTTGTGACATTTACCCGACTAACAATAAAAAACCCTAAACTGATACATTTATGACAAATTTACCTCTAATTTATTCGACTACAAACACCTAAAACTGGTAAATTTATGACAAATATACCATCCGCTAAATTAGATTGATACTACAAAAAAATCACAAAAATTGTAAATTGTGACAAACGAAGCGTAAAATCTCAAATTAGTATATTAGTCAACTGTCACATGTTATTTAACTTAATAATTTGACAGTAAAATTTAACAAACACTAATAGAGGGTAAATTTATCACAAGTGTACCAGTTTGGGGTAAATTTGTCAACGGTATACTAGTTTGGGGTTTTTTGTGGTAAAAAAATTAGTTTGGAGTAAATTTGTACAAGTATACCAGTTTGAGATTTTTCATGGTATTAACCCAAAAAAATATGGTAGGATTCTCGAGAGTAAATAATTTGAAATTTGAGTTTTTAAAAAATAGTTGCTTGTGTCGTCTACAAAAATGAATGAACGGAAATTTTTTTCACTGATTATGAAAATGTCTAAACATAAATTGTTGTCGATAATAAAAATATTTTTCATTAATTAGTTATTTTAAGTGATGCAAATGATCGTTTTTTAGAAATAATCATTTATATTGTTTACAAAAATGAACGAGCAAAAAATATTACCATCATTCATGAAAATGTTAAGGTATAATTTATTGTTGATAATGAAAATATTTTTTATTTATTAATTATTTCAAGCGATCATTTTTAGGAAAATATTTTCAAAATCATTCATTTTTGACAAAAAAATAGAGCCCAAAATGATTCTTCAAATAAGCATGTTTCAATTTTCTTAATGATATATTGCAAATTTTTACTTTGTTTTACAAATTTACAATGGCCCAAAGCTTTAAAAGATTAATGAAAATTTTATATACGAATCTACAAGTCATTATAGATTTAGATACTAAACATTTTATTCATTAAATAATAGAGAAGTTGCATGACTCTTTGGAATTAATAAGAAGTCTTACCAAATGGATTTGAGTATGGGTGAATTTGAGTCAACTATGAGCGAGTAACTCGAGACGCACTTGATTTCAAGAGATTAAAAAAATGAATTTCAAGAAAACTACTTATTTCAAATAGTAATTATAGTAATCCAAGGAAGGGAAAATATTTCGTGTAAGGAAAATACGGGATTGGTCCTGTTCAATGAGCGCCATTAGATTAAGAAAGAATAAACTTTGATTGTAACTTACTGACTAGAAGATAGTACATCTTTAAGTTTCACTTAGGATTAAAGTGAAAATTGAGAATTTTTTTAGACAAAAAAAAAGTTCTGGGCACAATTAAGATTTGTTTTTTTTGGTGAAAAGGGCACAATTAAGATTGATGCTGAGGGCTTTAAGGGAATCAGTGAGAGTCTAGAATTAATGCAGGTGGACTTTCGTTTTTCATTTTTTTTTAACTACTCCCTTATTTTTTCTTATTCCTTTAAAAAAATTCGTATATTATAATATGATGCACCTAATCTCAACCTTTTTTTTTTCATCACTTTGTTTTTATAGTCTCCTTTTCTTATTAAGTTAATTTAAACTTTAACACATAAGTAAGTTCTAATATCTTAAAGAATGACTCCACATAAATCCAATCAATTATTATTGATATATACAAATTTAGTTATCATTCTTTTTTATTATCACTTAGAATTTAATTTTCTTTAAAATCGTAAATGGAAGTAAAATAAAACTAGGAGCGCTTGTCATGACTATTTTTAGGCTAGTAGAACAAGATCCCTCTTTAGAGAATTAACATACTAACCCAATTTGCATCATTGCTTTGTTATTTTAACTTATCACTTGCTATCTTTGATCATCTTTATATTTTTTAAGCTATGTTAACTAACTCCTTTTCTTTCATCAAATATTTGCATAATATGGAAAAGTACAAAAAAAGTCTCAAACCTTAAATTGGTATCAATTCAGCTCTAAACATTTCAATGGGATCAATTTAGTCCTAAACATTTTCATAATGGTATTAATTTAATTGATCCGGCCAATTTAAATAGGAAATTGTTGACATGGCATGACTGTCACTAAGGTGGACATTTTATTTATTTATAATATTTTAATAATTTTGTTTAGAATTTTTGTTACTATTTTAAAACTTTTTCCCCTTTCTTTTTCTTTGGATTGTGGCTGATACCGACCATGGCCAACGATTGGCCAGAGGCGCAAGCGTCGTGGCCCTCCTCATCGGATCTAGCAAGGGCATGACACCGGCCTAGGTGAGGGCTCGACCCTTGCAACAAGGGTCGCCCCATGACCTCTAGCTAGGGTGAACCCTAGCTAGATTCGGCAGGAGTTGCCCTCGCCCAAGCCATGAGGGTCGTGCCCTCGGTAGATTTGGCAAGGACAACCCTTGGTTGTGGTTGGTTGAGGCCATGACACCGTTGTCGGCTCTTGCCTATGGCAGGTGATCGCCGACCATAGTCTAAAGGAAAAAAAAAAAAAAAGGAAAAAAAAAAGGAAAAAAAAAAGTAAAAAATAAAAAAATTATTAAAAAATATTTTAAAATATCTATGCTAACACCAGCCGTGCCATGTAGAGCGGTCGACATCTACGTCAACAATATTTTTTCTAAATTGGTCGGATGAACTGAATTGGTACAAACGTAAAAAGTTTTAGCACTAAATTTGTCCAATTGAAATATTTAAGATTGAATTGGTACCAACACAATTGGTTTATGAATTTTTTAGTACTTTTCCCTTCCATAATCATAAGGTCACAAAACTCAAAGTTCCGTTACAAAATTTGACCCTAATAATTTACAAGTGTCAAAATCTCTATTTAAGTTCCAAAATAAAACAGGTAGCCCCTATTTAAAAGAGAAACAATTTGAAATAATGATGATGATTGCATGCTAATATGTCTTATACATGATTGAGAGTTCACTAAACGCAAAGGAGACACATAACCTTATCAAAACTTTTTTTTTTTTTAAAACTAATTGAGTCATCGAAACATTTAGCATAACATGAGATATCATTTTAAAAACTATCACATTGTTTTTAGTGTGACAAAACATGGATGACCTTGAAAGTTATCATTTAATAATCTTCCGACTCTAAAATTATACAAATATTTATTTTGGAGTTATTTTTCATTGGTTGATAGAAGAATCTTCAGATATCTAGAATATATACATAAAACAGTCTAAACTTTAGTAAAAAATATATTTCGCCAAATTGAGATTTGCAGGGAGTGCTCCAAATGTTGAGAAATTGAAAACCATCAAGCAAACTACAATACCAAATTTCCACTGTAATTAAAAGATTAAATACGTTGTGATTATTAAGTCTTTTCGGTCCCGCTGCCACGAACGTGTGTATATTCTAATAAGCATGACTTCGGCGGGTTAATATTCTAATGAACACGACTTTGATGCGATGCAGGTTTTTCTTTTCAGCTTTGAAGTATTTGGAAAGGTTTTTTCGTTATTTGCTTTTTGAAATTTGCACCCTAAGGACACGCTGTTACTTTCCATCGATTCAATCGATAGTTTTTTGCGAGACAGATCCCCAGAATAGATAATTTTTTATTAAAAAAAAAGAGGAGGAATAAAGGAGTCTATGCTCGGTAGTTCGAGTAGTTTAATATGTGCTTTGACTTTTTTCGGAAAGAAGGATCGGGAGACATCATAGTACGAACGATAAGGAATGCCAGATGCAGAAATAACGTGACTACTAGCTGTCGGAAAATTAGTTTTTAATTGCAGTTCGCTAATGTGTGGTCGACCCTTTTAACACCCCGCCCCCCAAAAAAAATAAAAATAAAATCACAGGATCATCCACTGGTCAGCGATGCAACGGCAATTCCCAAAATCACGCCCGAATATAAATTACCTAACCTTCTTAAGTTTTCAGTCGCAATTGCAAGAAATGTCAAATGTCTCATCCCAAAGAAAAATCGGATTTAATAATGAAATATCAAATGTCTCATCCTTAAGAAAAAAATCTGACAAAATTCTTACCCAGTTCAAATGATGTCTTCTTCTCAAATTTTTAGTCGAGATTGCATGAAATGAATAATTTCGCACCAGCTAATGCTTTAGGAGTTTGTGAAAATGGTGAATGTAGTTGATGAAATGAAAGCGCTTGGTATGCGTGAAGAAAAATAAAAGAGTTTAGCTATTAAAACATAGACGAATGTTCTACCAATGAAGGATATAGATTTTGAGATTCATCACCAAAGAATCGGATAATGAGTCCAAGAAACTACTCCGAGGAATGCTCATTTATTTATTTTGCTCAAAGAATCCTCATTTATTGTCAAATCAAAATTTGCATGTCTATAATAGAGAACGCTCCTCCTTTGTATGGACAGACTAAGACTTTTTAACAACTAAACATTAACTTAGAAGACCACTCAAACTAAAAAACTAACTTGAACAAGGAAACCAATCTGAATTAGGAAGCTTAATCAAATCAAATAACCTATTTAAAACATAAATAATCCTCCAGTCTTAGCCCAGCCGAAGTGGCATTTATTCTTCAATTTCTAAAACTTCATCTCGGGGGCCTTCTCCTTATTGGATCCATCGGATCATGTAACGGCTGAAATCTCCCTTTATTTACATAAATATCAAAGGCGGTGGGCTCATTAATGAGGTTTGAGGCGGCCCTGTGAGCTGGTTATTATCAATGGAATTTGATGCTCCTCTTACGATATTATTCAGCAGTAAAAATCAATGTGACGCCAGGAGGCAAGAATCATTCATACGACGACTGAATATCCTCCAGAGTTCTCCCCTTCGTTTCCGGGACAAAGAGGATCACAAAGAGAACAGTACAAGCAGCCACGACTGCGTAGATTGTGAAGGTACCTGTCGAAAATCGCAAAGGCCGTGTCAGTCAGCAGGAAGGTGTTAAAGCGTGAGAGAGCGTGCTGCAGGAAGACAAGGAGGGAGAGGGAGGAGAACCTGCAGAGCTCCAATTCAACAGCAAGTTTGCCGTAAGTGTGATCGCCCATGTTGTCGACCAGTTCGCCAACGTTGCCATGCTGCCAGCAAGGCCCTTAATGTTCGGGGGAAAAATCTGACGTGCATAGAGAAGCAAATCTTGAGTTAGTATCTACATGACCATTGAGCAACCGTCACTTGAATGCGCAACCTGGAGGAGAATTCTCTACTCTTAGGATTTAGTGAAAAATAAGCAGATTGTGCTTACCTCAGACACGATAACCCATGGAACAGATCCCATTCCCACAGAGAAGGCAACCACAAAAGCCTGGATGTAATGACACTCAAAACATAGCCTTAGGAACTTATTAAGCACATGAATAAGTACAAACAGTGAGTGTAAATGATCATACCACAAGCCCAACCACCGACAATATTCCCATTATGCTGTATAGTTTAGAGTCTTCTGAAGCAGAGCTCTGTCAAATGCAAGAAGAATGCCTCAACAAGCAGCCATTGCCTCAGAAGCCAAAGGGTTGTACTAGCTTCATTACTGACCTCTATATAGAACGCTACGGCCACAAAAAGAAGGCTCAAAGTCATCGCGGACGAGGATATCTGCAGAAAAGGATTTAGATATCCAATTCAAGCGTGCTTTAGAGAGTCTTAAATTTAGTGAGAATCTAGGCATACGCACTACTAGAAGCAGCTTTCGGCCTGTTTTGTCCGGAAGCCAAGTGGTAGCCCCAGTGGCAAGAACCTACAGAATGCAAGTTCCTTACACCTCAGATTAGGTCTAAAGTGTTTGGCATTGTTTAACTGCTGCAGAAGACCACTGAGAGAATCGCCAATTTACCTGGATAGCACCGACTCCAGCAGTTGCGACATCACTTGAAGAAAAACCTAGTGAAAATCAATGCACATTTTTGGAAGCCTAATCGACCAAGAGAAACTTTATTGGGTTGCATCCATCAACAGATGCTACTCAGAACAACAGTAAGGATCAATATGCCTTTGCTCATCCTGACTAAAGAAGAATCTAAGAGAAATTTCTTGTCTTTGCTGGCTTGTAGAATCTGCCAGTAGCATCCTCTAGGAAATGAGATAGGCTAATTGATTGAACTATTGATAATTACTATCAATCAATTCTTTCAACAGAAAACATTTGATTACTCCAACTTCAATGGATGCCATCTATTCAAGTCTATTTAAATAGTGAAAGAAAACATTCGATTACTAATCTGTTTAAATAAACCTAACATAATGTGATATCTGCATCCTCAGAAAAAAAGAACAGACAATATGCAATCTCTGGGGAGAAGAGCATAACAAATAGTTTTCAGCTTAGTCCTTAATATTAACATTGAAATTAGTAATCAATTAAAATTCCTAACATAATGTGACATCTGCATTCTCAATTAGAAAAAAGTACAGACAAACGCAATCTTTCTGTGGGGAAGAGCATAATGAATAGTTTCTGGCTTAGTCCTTAACAGTAACATTCTAGAAAAAGAGAGATTTGAAGTTGCAGGTTCTACTAAATTTCCTTCGCTCTGTTTAGATAAAATATAGGCTGCAATGCCACACAATCAATCGTCACCTGCATTTTCAAATATTGTGGTGGAGTAGAATAAAACACCATTGATGCCACTGAGTTGCCGGAGAATAAGGAGGCCAACACCAACCTGCAATACATATATTTGACACACGAAAGGACAACATGTCAAGTTATGAGATAATAAGTCCAACATCGATCCAAGTGAAACAATTACCATCAAAGGAAACCAATATCTTTTCTGCCTGAGCTCCGCAAGCCCGATCATTGTTCTTTCGCTTGTTGATTCAACGGATGTCTAATGGAAGTATAATTGATAACAGTTAATACTACTTTATAAAGAGAGGAGTTGAAACATAAGTAGATCCATTATCTTTGGCTAAATATCTCGAGTTCTGTTGCAGCAGAAACGGCTCAAAGAACTACACGGATTGTATATTCATTATATTCACAACATTCAAATTGGAAAAGCTTTTCAATACCTTGATTTCATTGACTTCATGGGAAATATCAGTATCAAAACCCCGTAGGACCTTTAAGAGGCTTCCAGTTCCCCTCTATAATCCATTTTGGCCTGCAGCAGTTTCCATTCCAAAGAGCATAAAGCAGAGGAGAAATTAAGAAAACAGTGAAGGGAGAAATTAGAGCAGGAAGTCCCTAAAAAGGAAGTGAATTACAGAAAAACCATATCAAATTTCATACCAACCATCGAGGAGACTCTGGGATGAAAAATAAGCCAGGAATCAATACTAGACATGGCAGAGACCCTGCAAAAGATGCTCAAAATCAATATCAAAGAAAATAACTAGAAATAAGTGAGTGTCCTGAAACCCATGGCATCAGAAAACCGCTAAGTGTCCTTGGCGAATGACCTTATAAAAGAAACACCATCATTTGTAAAGAAAATGGGCCCGTCGTTCGACAAATATCATGGATAGAGTTATGTTCATTTGTGGGCATTACGAATGTCCAAAAGCTTTTTATGCAGTTAGCGGAAAAAAATAAGCTTTTTCTATGTTGGAAGTTTGTGTAATAGTGTCAGAAGTTAAGTACATCCAGCATGATATACTTCTCTTCCAAAAGATGATTTTCTCTTCATGGACTTACCCACGATAGCAAGGATCCTCCAGTTGACAAATATTCCAAAAAGGTAGGCCAACAATGTTCCGATTGTAATCGAGAGCTACTAAAAAGAAAGGCAAATGAAGCATTTTCCCTGATCTGTTAAAACAACTTCGAAACTATTAAAAGAAAAGGGGTCACGTCAAGCAGATGATTAAAGTGGCAGGCGTACTGACCTGATTCACAGATCCCAGGGTTCCTCTCATGTTGTCAGGCGATATCTCAGTTATATATACCGGCACCTATTAATACCAAATAAAGGAAAATTGTCACACTGCTGCCACGTGCAAGTTTAAAGGGTTTAATAAGATAAAGCTTTCCAAAGATTACCACATAAGAAATCACCCCCACACCGAATCCCCCCAACAATCTTCCTATGTATAAGAGTAAGGAATCCTGCACAAGCAGCCAAGGAGTACATCAGGGTGCAGCTGCGAGCGATTAAATTCCATGTATTATCTGACCATAATATTCACTAACCTGGGCAAATGATATTAACAGCCACCCTATAACATTAGGAACTGCAGCGATCATCAGCGACTGCAGATGAACATGGTAAGAAATTTAACAGTGTCCACACCATAATCATAGAATACCTAACAAAAGCAATCTTAGAGACGTTCGTTTAGGACATTTCGAAGGAACAGGTCAACCCAGCAAAGCAAGAAATCAGCAGTAAAGTTCCAGCGTGACAATGCCTTGTGAGATTGTACTGATATTCATTTATCATATACAGCTTCACCCATAATAAGCAATAGAAACCCAGTGGAAGCTTTAAAGTCGCATGCTGAAAAGCCAGAAGCCAAGGAAAAAGCTTGGGGGTTGCGGGATCCCAACTTTTCGACCTCTACTTGTGGCTTTCTATACGAAAGTTACTCGATGACTCCAAGAGCTCCATTGAATTAAGAACGTAAATTACTCAAAATCGAGAAGCTTACATTCTTTTTATTCAAGATTCTGGCTGTTTTGAGTGCTGAAATTTCTGAAAACCGGTCACATTATCCAAACAATAATTTCAGCGGAAAAGCAAAAAGCCAAAAGAACTAAAGGCTATTGTCAAGAATATGTTCTGAGCTTGAGTCCATGAAAGAAATCCGATCTAATTAGTAATTTCAAATCTCAATAGAACGTTATTTAAATTAAAAAGGCTTCATTGGATTTTTGGTTGACCGAACAAATGAAGCAATCGGTTAATTTTGGCTTCCTATATTGGATCCATTTATATATATATATATGTATATATATATGTATGTATATACATATATATGTATATAGAAGATTACGCTTCCAAATAAAGGAATCAAGCATTTTGTCAGAGTTGCTAGGCCGCCGGTCTTCCTTTGAATGAGTAGAAAAGCTTTTGATTGCAACAATCCATTATTTGGCGTGCTCATGAATTACATCCAAAAAACGTTGCAAGTATTTGAAGCCAATAAATTCCAGATGAAATTTGTGGATTCTTTAATTAGATTGAGAGAGTGATTAGCAAAGAATTATGAGGTCCACATACTGTGTGTTAGATGTAATTGAGGACTTGAAACAATAACTGTTTGAGTGAATCGAAGTGGTTGTAATTTCCATCATATTACTTAATCTATAACAAAATCATGTGCTACTTCCCCATGGAGTGAGTCCCACCAACTGAACCACATAAATCCGATATCCAATTTATTTCCCTGTTATGTTTACTTTTTCTTCACTCACTTGTTTTCGCTACAATTGGCATCATAGTCAAGTTCAGCTGACTTGAAATGAATCAATGGCGACAAAATAAGGAAAGTGAAAACTAACAAATCTGATGGGAAGTATTTTGATGTCTAGAAGATGCAAATTACTTATGCCAAATGAATTTGTGCCTACCCATGTCTAATGAGAAGCTAAAGTCAATGAAGCAAACTGATTGGGATTTGTTGGATAGACAGATGTTGAGTCTTATGCAGATGAAATTGGCTCATAATATCGTGTTTAATATTTTCATACAGACGATTATTATGAGATTGATGAATATCTTGTTAGACATGTATGAGAAGCTCTTTAAGTCAACAAGGTCAATTTGATGTGCTATCTATTTTAGTTAAAATGGATGGACATATGTTAGTTGTTGAGTATATCAGTGAATTTGATATGGTTGCTAGTTAATTGAGTTCGATATGCTTTGATTTTTTTTTTTATCATCATTGCATGATAGTTGAAATATTACTATTACCGCTGTCAGTAATTTCTCTAGTTAACGAGGTCGGTAACTAAATTTTCCTGTTGACTAAGACAAATAATGCAAGAAACTCCAGTGCAAAAGGCATCTAATCGAAATGAGTGGCATACCCCTTTGCGACCGACGTACTCTGCCATCTGACCGCTTATGATTGCCCCGACCATGGCTCCCACATTCACCAAGGAGCCAAATATCGAGTACTACATCCGGCATTGTACCGCAATCAAGAACAAATTGCATCAGTTAAACAATCAAAAACAGATCCCAACCCAAAAGAGAGAGATTAAATTCCGGTTCCTGAAGCAAGTCGAACCTGGGAGAGCGAAAGGCCCAGGTCGCTTATTATGTCGTCCTCCGTGGGAGACGAATATCCACACTGATAGCCGAAACAGCATGAGATTTACACAATCACCAAATTCAATGATAGACAGATAGATAGACAGACAGAGAGACAGAAGCAAAACGCATTAAGGGAATACTGGCTCACAGCGAATCCGAACTGAATAGGGCCTAAGGCGACCATCAGAACACAGAAGAGGACGGAGAAGGAGCCCTCGCGGAGGATCTGCGCCGATCTGGAGAGGTTGGCAAAGGACCGACTCGATCCCTTCCCCTTCATCACGTACCAGATCCCTGGGTGGAGCAACGGCTTTCTCAGGCCCCTCTCAACCTCAGCATCTTCAATGCCGCTCATGTCGGAAGCTCGAAACCGAAACTTCTCCCAGAGATGCTGCTGCTGCTGCTACTGCCGCTTCTTCTCGTTCTTCCCTTATCTCAAGTGAGCGAGAGGGCCATGCGACCTGGGATTCGAGCCTTCGAGAGTGCGCGAACGGTCATGGTACAACGATGGAGAAGATAATATGAGGAAACGAGTCGCCTCTCTGACTGTTGGTTGTTGAAGAAGAAGATGGTCCCGTCCAGGGGGGCTCCATGGCTGTCTGCACGTACAAGTTTTTGCCATTGCAGTCGGCCGATGTGTCTTTGCCCGAGAGTGACTGACAGTTACTACAAGATGATGATGGCGCGACCACGTATTTTGGCATCGCATGTGGGAAAGGTGAGCGATGGTCCCGCACCGTGCAGGCGGCGGGGCCTTCCTCGACCACAAGATTTCAAGATAAAGATCGAAGCGCTCAGGCAACCGGTTCGAGCATCATTTCCTTTTCTACTTTAGTTTTTAACGTACGAAGCAAATCCACCGCATCGCCAAAGGGAGCATTCCTCCTTGGTACTGTTCTTTCTTTTCTTGGTACGGTTGTGTTTATTTTCTTTCTTTCTTTTTCTTTTGTCAAAGTAGGACTTTTATCCTTTGTCATATCGGGTGCAATCAATGAGTGTATTGAAATGTTGGTTAAAACTAGTGATGTTTTGTTTTAACTCTAGCTTCAAAAGATTGTTTAATGTTCTAAAATGACTTCACATATTCACATTTGTATTTACTAGACGGTTTATATGTTAGGCAATACATTAAGCTCAAAATACAAAATGATAAAAGAAAATGACTTAGCAAAAGAAGGGCATATACAAGTCGTTTCAGACACACCGTTGATTTGCTTGAAAATAAATAAATCTAGTCATCAAATGTTTGTATGAAATCGGCTCCGTTAGTGCTTAACCGCATTTTTTTATTTGAACATTATAACATATCTCGTTAGTTAGCCAAATCAGTTTTTGGCAACAAACATTAAGGAATGATTTTGGCGTTACGATAAATTGCAACTATTTTGAATCCAATTCCCTAGGTATTTCTTTTGTATCAGATTGGAATATAAATACACTTTTAATTTGAATTTGGTTTATAAGTATCCTCAAAAACTTTTGAAGAACCAAGCGAAAAATGTTATACATTTTGATCGTATTATTTCCCTGTCAGCATGTAATCAATGTTTTGACCATCAAAACATTACAACAAACGCCTACTTGAATGCAGGTTCAAATGAAAAAAAACTAAAATTATTCAGCTTTTTTAAAGTCAATGAAAATTGTAATATGGATGGTTAAAAAACAGAACAATGGATTGAGACCTGCAATTTATGATTATCACGCAACTTCCTTTCGTCGTTTACTTTCATGAAATTACAAAGGGAGTAATTTTGATGAATTAATTGATGATGGGTTCATTCTTAGTTCCACTTTATCTATAAGGAATAATATAATTATTTATACAAATTCTAAATTAAAGAATTTTAGATTTTCATGATTTATTCACGACAAGATGGATGGAGGCATATCTTTATCCACGGTAGTAACTTTGAGAAAATGATTGATGCAGAAATAGGATAAATGAAGAAATCCAATTTCTCTCCCTTAAACAATTTTTTTCTTAAATTATTTTATTTTATGGAGGATAAAATACAGCATTTTATTATCTTGGATAGAGAGAGGACTAAACTCTTTATACAAGCTATCAATCACTGTCTTCAATAGGTGTCTTCCATCAAAACATATTCTATTTTCATAAAAGTTGCATCTTTTCATAAGAATTGCACATTCTCATAAGAATTGCATCTTTTCATAGCCAATACGAGTTTTTTTATAGCATTCAAATAATTATTGGACTATCAATTGATAACATCATGTGAGTCAAACTCTTACATTCTCTCACTAGGCCCATGTGACCTTTTTTTCATGGTTTAATAAAGATCATAATGTGCACAATAATATTATGCTAGAACGTTTTTTAAATCGGCTATCACGTAATAATTACAATCAAACAAAGAAAACTAATGCAAGTCATAGCGGTTGTATGTTGTCGCGACCTAATTTTCGGGTGCACCACCTAGAGTTTAGGCTAATAGATTACTAAGTCTTTAAACTTAGCTCGGGCTCTCCCAAGTCCATACCAATTCGCGACTTAAGTTTAACATGCGAATGATTTTTATCTAAGAGTCGACACTAATCAGTTTACGGCAGGTCGATTAGACACCTAAGTAAAATAATGGGAGGATTATTTTACTCCTATAAACCAGAGACTATGGGTACAGGGACTTGGTTACACTAGATTTCTCTAATGCCTTTTCAGTACCATTTCCTTTTAATTCGAAAAATATTTTGCTGGCAGCTTGAATTGATTTTAATTTACTTCCCTAACAATGTGAGGTGATCATGCGAGTGCACAAACCACTAATTAAACACCCAAACGAAGCAATGAATAAATTGCACGACTTACCTCATAAAGAACGAAAGATCCGCAATGTTAGCTCAGAATTCACATCGACAATCCTAGATATGATTTCTAATTAACATGCAATTTCTTTTTTTTTTTTGTTTTCACTTTTTTAACAAGAATATAATCCATATGCAATGCAACGCTTCTAATATAATATGAAATGATATGGCATGGTAATATGACCTAAACTATATGACATGAGAAAAATGATTTTTTTTGTGTTTTCTTAATAAACATGCAATAATTAAATATGCAATGTAAATGAACAAAATGACCTAATCTTAATGACGGGCAATTTCTAATTAAATGAACCTAGCAACAATCACTAAATGACGTGCATTTCATGAATCTAACTTTATATGACGTGCACATGATTTTTTTATTTTTTTATTTTTTTAATAAGAACCTGCAATCTATCTAGGAGAAATTATTTAAACCTATAATTAATAAACATGCAATCCTAACATGCAATGACGTGCAAAGAATGCCCTAATTCTACATGACATATGCATGATGATTTTTTGTTTGTTTTTTTTTTTTATAAAATTCGAAATTTAAAGTTGCTTAATAATTAAACATGCAATTCAGGTTAAAATTCTAGCAGCCTAAATTGATTGATTTGATTTTTGATTTTTTTTTTAGTGTTTTTCCAAGACAAATAATTATCAAATAAACATTAAATCTAAACAATTAAGATATTCAATAAATAAAGGATTAAAGTAATCGAAAAATTAACCTGTTGTCTCACATGTAAAATTAACGATTACTTTAACCCTAAACATCACGACATAGAGTTCAAAATAATTAAAAATCTGATTCGAAGTCTTACGGATCAAATTAATAATTATAATGATTTAACAATTAAAATGCTATCAACAAATCCTAAAAATTAATATAATTAAAAAATGATCCGACATCTTACGTATCAAATTAATAATTACAATAATTTTGGGTAAAACCCTTGAGGTTAATGCCTTCTATATTCATCATCCAAGGTTCCAATTTAAATAACTAAACTTAAAAGGATAAATAAAATAAATGAAAATAAGAACAAAAATAAAAAAATAAAAACTACCAAAGGGAGAACTTGAGAAAGGCAGCAACAAAGGGTGAAGCACGGCGAGGCGGGGGCATCGGTTCTCGGGCAGAGGCGGTGGTACGGATTGTTGTGGGGTCGGCGACGTCGGGCTCCGACGGCGAGCGGGCAGGGACAGCGGCGCGGCGTCGGAGCTTCTGGTGAGGGCTTGCGGGTGGCGACGGTGAGGCCGGTGTTGGTGCAGTGGACAGCAGCGTCACAAGAGGGCGAGTCGCGGCAACACACAGCAAGCGAAGCCGGGTCGTCGGAGTAGAGCAGCAGCAGCGTCGCAAGGGAAAAGCGGCGCGATGCGCGGCGAGGTGGCGAGTTCTTTGTGGTGCCGCCGTTCATAGGAGGCAACAATGGTTCGGAGCCGCGATCGTCGCCGCCGTGCGATCCGCTCGAGCTGGCGGAGTGGCTCGGCTCGCTAGCAGGTCAGAGACGTCGGATCGCTGGCAAGTCGCTAGGTCACCGGCGACTAGCGGATCAGCACGCGGCGGCACGGCACGGCAGGCGCGCGGCGGGGTGCGGCTTCGATGTAGGTGTCGGCAAGGGAGATCGGGCGAGGCACGACGAGCGGAGGCGGCCCGCGGGGCTTCACGGACACGGGCGGTGCAGGAGCAGAGGCTAGGGCTTTGGTTACTAGGCAGGAAGGCAGCGACCTCGAGGGCTGCTGGAATCGCGAGCTCGCAGTGGCCGGCGGCTCGGGCAGAAGGACCTAGGGGCAGAGACGAGGACTGAGCTTCGTCGATTAGCACAGGAGACAGCGGACGAAGATGCAGCAGAGGGGCACTGAGCGATGAGGGAGACGATGAACAATCGTCCCCTCTGCCGCTTGTACTTTTTTCTTCTCTTTTTTGCTTTTTTTTGCTTTTTGCCTTTTTAAACCCTAATAAACGAAAGCAACTTTCCTAGGCTCAAAACCAAAAAACCCCCCTCCTCGGTTCCGAAGCCTCGCATTTCATTTATAGTGGAAAAAAAACTCAAAGTTGTTGAAGATTTCCCAATATATTTGCACATATTCACTTAACCACTCAACAATAAAAAGGCTCCAAACAACTAAATTTTTTGAATTTTGAAATGAGGATATATTCTCAACAAGAAAGATTTTCAAAACTGAATTTTTTTATTTTGTTTATTATTTTCTAAAATATTGGGTGTCAACAGCTGCCCCTCTTTGAAGGGAAGCTCGTAGAGGTTTCCTTCAAAGATAAATGACACCTAAATTTAAATCATGCAAAATGAATATGCAAATGTTAACGACTTCTTTTATTTTTTTTTTAAAGAATAAAGGATGCAATGTAAATGCAATGATTTGGTCAGGAACATAGATCTCAATGTGTCTATGCCCAATACAAATGCAAAGAAGAACACGTACTGTCGTACTTGTCTGGGGATTTGGAATTCTCATCAGATTCCAAGCACCTGGAAATTGCATCAAGCACTTGAGATTTCAAAAATCTGATTCTTATGTCAGACATTTGAAATTTTACTAAACATCTGGAAATCACATCAGATGTTTGAAAAGACAAACACTTGGAAGTCACATCAAACGTTTAAAGGTTCAAATATCTGGAATTCACACTAAACATTTGAAAACATTTTTATAAATGAGTACTTGGAATTCTCATCAAGTATTCAAAGATGACTGAACAAACTTAGGGCTTCAAAGACAAATCTTTTGATCTTTGAGGAAAAATTTATTTCAGACATTTGAAATTTTACTAAATATCTAGAAATCACATCAGATGTTTGAAAAGACAAACACTTGGAAGTCACATCAAGCGTTTAAATGTTCAAATATTTGGAATTCACACTAGACATTTGAAAACATTTTATAAATATGTACTTGGAATTCTCATCAAGTATTCAAAGATGACTGAACAAACTCAGGGCTTCAAAGACAGATCCTTTGGTCTTTGAGGAAAAATTCATTTCATTTCTTTAAATTTAATGAAGGTCCATGAAGGTCCATGCATGATGGCTTTATCAAACTTCCACCAGAAAAAATTATCATTAAGACAATTTTCACTTATAGCGTGAATCTCTTGAACATGCTAAATGAGACACTTTTGGTGTGAAAAGGCTTTTTCACTCTCTCTCATTTAGGAGGAGTTTTTTGTCCCGACCATTGATGCGAGAATATATCACTCAATCTTATCATCATCATGTCGACAAGAGTTCGAATTTTCTTTAAAGTACTTGATGAGAATTTTCTTGCCCCGCTTTGAAGGTGAGCTCATAGAGATTGCTTTCAAAGACAAATTGAGACCCAAATTTAAATCATATACATGCATTGAATGATTTTTTTGTCGGAAAATGAATTCCATTTTAAAATGCAATTTATATGATGCATGGAAATGCAAATGATAAAGGAACCTACTTGGAATAACTTACCTTTAAGGAGGGCAGAGTGATTCAAGATAATTAGTGTTACATGTCCAGGACCCGTCTCTTTCTACGGTCGCCTAAAATAGTAACAAGACTTTATAAGGAGACTGCTTTCCTAGGAGCCGTACCTTTTTACGGTCACCGAATATGGCAACAAGGTTTTGTAAGGAAACTGCTTTCCTATGACCTGTACCTTTCTACGGTTGCCTAGTATGGCAGTGTTTGGTTGTGTCTAGGACCCGTACCATTCTACGGTCGCCTAAACGAGAATTCATTTTCCAGGACTCGTACCATTCTACGGTCGCTTGAATAGAGAAATAAATGTTGTCTAGGACCCGTACCATTCTACGGTCGCCTAAACTGAGGTTCGCCTTCCAGGATTCGTACCATTCTACGGTCGCTTAAATAGGGAAATAAATGCTGTCTAGGACCCGTACAATTCTACGGTCGCCTAAACGGGGATTCACTTTTCAGGACCCGTACCATTCTACGGTTGCCTGACTCAGACTGAATCTGGAAAAAATCTTTGGGGGGCAACTCAATCGAGTGCCGGTGCTTGAAAAAGGAATACTTGTACAATGACAAGTATTTAAGGTATGGATAGAAATATACTTACCTGGTAGCATCTCTTATCCTTAGAGATATGTCTCCCAAATTAATGAGGTGACTTTGGGCTACGAAAGCACACCATGTTGATGAAGATGACAGCTTGACCGAGTCAAGTGTCGATGCACTTGAGAGGGAATACCTGCACAATGACAAATATTTAGAGTATGGGTAGAGATATACTTAGCTGATGATATCTCTGATTTTTTGGGGATATGTCTTTTGGAATTTAGATATCCTGTGGAGGTCTTTCACCTCCTAGTAGAAATAAATTTTTGGAACATTAAAGATGCACCTTGAATGTTCGTGAAGGTTCCTCATCTCCTAATATCATGAGACATTCTGAAAGGAACTTGATTATCATGAGCTCTTGAGTCTTTGAGAAAACATTACCTATCAGACATAATTAGAGAAAAAGTGCATTTACCAAAGAAATAAGCAATTAAGGCTATTCTGGAACACGCACTTCAAAACCCACTAAAGTTTTTATCAATTCAATCAAGGTTCATGCATAATGACCTTTGCATCACCCAAATTTTCACTAGAGAAAATTATTGTTCAAGACAATTTTCACTCATGACATGGATTTCCTAAGAATACTAAATGAGAGACTTTCAGTTAGAAATGACTTTCACTCACTCCCATTTAGAAGGGCTATTTTATGAGAATCACTCCATCTCACCATATCGACAGGGGTCCGAGTATTCTCGCAAGCGGTACGACCTTACCAATTTGAGAGGTCTTTAACAGGAACCATAATGTGGGCTTGGTCAACGGATTAACAAGGGGACTCTTTAAGTCAAGGCTATTGAAAGAACAATCTTGTAATCATCTTCGGGTTTACAAGTCAAGAACCCTGCAAAATGAGAAAGAAATAATCCTGCTCGCACTTCTTCGAGTGATACTTATAAACATATGAACTCCCATGTTAATTCAAGTGCCCTAATCTAAAGAGACTTTGTAAGGGACGTAACATAGGCTGGGTTCATGGGTTGAGAAACGAAAGGATCATTAGGCTCAAAATATGTGTAAAGGGTGAGAGTTGGTGAGTACTGCTCCATTGGGATTCAACCTTTTGCAACTGATAGCCATCTATCATGACTCTTTCCTTTTCATTTTCATTGGCCTTACTTCTAATAGGCACATCACTTTTTCATGCCCCTAGTTTTCATGCATTTTTTTTCACTTTTTTTTCATGGGCATTGGCCTTGCTTTTACCAAGCACACTGCTTTTTCATGCCCCTTAATTCTATTTTGATTTCAATTCTTGCGCACAATGCATGCGTCAAGGAATTACACTTTGAATGACACTCGAACTTTCAAGGGTCTTCATCTGCCTTTCGGCTTGCCCTAGTATGGGGGATGATCACCAACTGAGTTTAAAGAAATGAAATTACAGGCTCAAGTGGGCTATGCAAATGATATAAGTGTATATGATAGAGAAAGAAATGATCTTCGTCATCCTAAGGCACTTAAATTAACACATGAATTCAATGTAATAACACGTCTTGAAGATTGACGCAAGTGAGAGCAAGAAAATTTCAATTCATTTTGCTCACCTCATGATGCCATTTTATTTCCTAGTTGCCCTGATTTGGGGGTGATTCTTGACAGGGGTGATTTGAAAAGAATATCCATAAGTGTATGGGCTCAAAAGGGTTAAGCAATTGATCACCTGTAGTGTTTGGGATAGAGAAATGAATTGCCTCTCATCATTTCGGTTGCCGTACCTTTTGCGAGAGAACTTTTTACCTTATGTATATGAACCTTCCTACACTCATCTCACAAGTGTATGAATATGGGACTGTGTATAGAATATGGTTTGCCTTTCATCATCTCGACTCGTCTCATTTAGTATGCTCAATCAATTCCACATCATTCATTAAATTAGTCTATCTTGATGTTCTTTAGTGGATTTGGTGGATAAAACATGTAAGAGTCATCATGCAAAATCCTTTTTTTTTTTTAAAAGAGCTCAACAACTTTAGGCATGAAAAATTGTCAACTTTAAAACAAACAGTTTTCCACACTGCAAAATGGTTTTAGGCATTCATTTAAGGATTCATCTACAATGGGATTGCCTCAGCAGTTGATGTCTTTGGATTGTCCCTATCATTCAAGACTGAAAATCCACTTTTGCCCCTGCACAAGAGAATGTGCATGAATATGATACTATGCGACATCAAAGTAAATGCACATGGAATATCCATTTTGGTTTGGGTGAATATTTTGTCTCAGTCGGGTCACTACCAAAATCTGTCATGCTGCCAATTTGTCATCTCTTCCACCAAGGAATGATGGTCCTCTTTTACTTGCCCCAAATATGTTTTTCACTACAAGTGCGCTCTAAGCCCGTTGATCACAAGTCAAGTTTATGATCATTGAAACTTGATACGCTATTTTCAGATGTCCCTTGTCATAACAAGTGATAGAATTATGCTCTGAGACAAGAAGTAAATGAGTCAAACAAATAAATAGGTTTAATCTGCTACAAGCTTTGGGAATTTTTTTTTTAGCGGTGAAATGCTTTTGTTTTCGAAAAAACTTTTGTGAGGAAGCATGAGAAAGTCCAGTCCTCAGGATTTCTCCGTGGATGATATTTTTCATGGTTGGATATCGTCATTGGACTGGTTTGGTGTACCCCGTCATGCTCTCAAAATTGGGAATAAAATTGTAATTTCATTTAATGGAATCAAATGAATTACATTCTTGGAATGGAAATTGTGATTCCTAATCCCTAAAAAGAGAGTAGAAGAAGAAATTGAAAATAATTCCTATAAAGCGAAAACAGTTCCTAAAAACGATAAAAATTCCTAGAAAGCGATAAAAATTCCCGCGTAGGGAATGTGCAAAAGTAACAAGTCATTCTTGCAGGCTAACGCCCATTTCTTCCGAAGGTCCTTCGTCATTGGCTCCTATGAAGAGGTCATCAAACAGACTTGTGATTCCTTCTAGGGCGTCATTAGAGCTCTCAATCTTTGGAGGTGCGGGATCATCCATGCCACCCCATCCATCTGGGATGATATCCCGTGGATCGATGTAGGAGTTGGGAGGAGCTGAAAACTTTACATAGTAATCGAATTTGCCACTTGGTTCCCTAGGGTGTCCATCACTTCTGCTTCTTCCTGTATCATTCTCGGAGGACTAGGGAATGTCTCGCGAATGTTTGGGGGTAGAGAGCTTTGCCTCCCTCAGCCTTGGTTAGGTGGCGAGTTTTGCCTTTCCTGTCTTCGCCCTCTAGAACCTCTACCATGATACCCTAATCCAGCGGAATGGGACTTCTGAGGGGCTTCAATGGGGTTTCGAATGCCCTGACCATTTCTTCCAAGACCATTGCTAGGAACGAAGCCATTCCCAACCATTGCTCTACCAACCATGAGGGCAGCATCTGGAACTTCAGAAGTGGGTGGCGACGAATCTCGGGAAGCATGTATAGTGGACACCGACTCAAACGAGCGGTAACTCGATTCGAACTCGACATCCGGTTCCACATAGGGGATAGCCGTCTCATGATAAATCCGATGGTCTTCTTCACCATACACAATGACCAACTTCCTTTCGATCACGAACTTCATAACTTGATGTAGATTTGAAGGCATCGCTCCAGCAGTATGTATCTAGGGACGCCCTAGCAAGAAATTAAATGCGGTTGGGATGTCCAGTACTTGAAAGGGAATGTTGAAGACGACCGGCCCTATTTGCACATCGAGATGGATTTCCCTGATCACCTCCTTCATTATTTCATCAAAAGCTCGCACGAATGTTTTTGCAGCATGTATCTTGGATGGGTCTATCTTGAGGCGATGAAGGGTGGCCAACGGACATATGTTTATAGCGGACCCATTATCAATAAGCACTCGGGATACATGAGAAGCCTTGTGTTTAACAGATATGTAGAGTGTATTGTTATGCCCCCTTCCTTCAAGACCATATGACATCATCTTGAAACCTCGAAAGTGGAAATGAACAGTACGACGGTTTCCCTAAAAGAATAGAAGATAAGACTAAGGACGAAACATTGTCATGGATCATCGAAAATTGCAACCAAGTAAGTAAATTGCGGAGTGAGAATTAGACAACTTACTTTCACCGAAAATGGATGATAATCACATAGACACACACATGAAATGTGAGGCTTGATTTCTATCTAAATGGCTTAACAAAGTAGAGCTAAAGGGATGATCTGACCGTTGCAGTCTCGCATTAACGTGTCAGTTCTCCCTAACTCTGGCTCAGTCGAATGGAATGCCTAATAATCACGTAGTCTCGCGAATATGGACAAACACATTCGACACCATGAAAAACTTTCGTGGAAGAGAAGGTCAACCTCTACATAGCGGTCTCGCTTTGGAGGAAGTATCCTACTCAACACCATCCTAAAAATCCTATCGTAGCCCAAGTCTGGCAGCAGGTTCTGTGTGCAATAGTGTAGTGCTAAAATAATAAAACATGCACAACAGTTTAAATGCAAACAACGCTTCTATAGTTTAAATTCAAACATTCATCATTAACTCCAACCTGCAAGACAAGGGTTAGCAAAGACTACTCCCCTTATACCTCACATCTGCAAGAACATTTAACACCTTAGAAATGTTAGGGACGTACCTGGTGTCCTCGCTGCTAAATAAAATATTTTTAAAAGAAAAAGAAAATTTGGCCTAAGTCCACTCAGTGCTTCCACACAAGTCCCCAGTGGAGTTGCCAAGCTGTCGCGACCTAATTTTCGGGTGCACCACCTAGAGTTTAGGCTAATGGATTACTAAGTCTTTAAACTTAGCTCGGGCTCTCCCAAGTCCATACCAATTCGCAACTTAAGTTTAACATGCGAATGATTTTTATCTAGGAGTCGCCACTAATCAGTTTACGACAGGTCGATTAGACACCTAAGTAAAATAATGTGAGGATTATTTTACTCCTATGAACCAGAGACTATGGGTACGGGGACTTGGTTACGCTAGATTTCTCTAATGCCTTTTCAGTACAATTTCTTTTTAATTCCAAAAATATTTTGCTGGGAACTTGAATTGATTTTAATTTACTTCCCTAACAATGTGAGGTGATCATGCGGGTGCACCAATTACTAATTAAACACCCAAACGAAGCAATGAATAAATTGCACGACTTACCTCATAGCAACGAAAGCATCTGCAATGTTAGCTCGGAATTCACATCGACAATCCTAGATATGATTTCTAATTAACATGCAATTTTTTTTTTCACTTTTTTAACAAGAATATAATCCATATGCAATGCAACGCTTCTAATATAATATGAAATGGTATGGCATGATAATATGACCTAAACTATATGACATGAGAAAAATGATTTTTTTTTGTGTTTTCCTAATAAACATGCAATAATTAAATATGCAATGTAAATGAACAAAATGACCTAATCTTAATGACGGCAATTTCTAATTAAATGAACCTAGCAACAATCACTAAATGACGTGCATTTCATGAATCTAACTTTATATGACGTGCACATGATTTTTTTATTTTTTATTTTTTATTTTTTATAATAAGAACCTGCAATCTATCTAGGATAAATTATTTAAACCTATAATTAATAAACATGCAATCCTAACATGCAATGACGTGCAACGAATGCCCTAATTCTACATGACATATGCATGATGATTTTTTGTTTGTTTTTTTTTTTTATAAAATTCGAAATTTAAAGTTGCCTAATAATTAAACATGCAATTCAGGTTAAAATTCTAGCAGCCTAAATTGATTGATTTGATTTTTGATTTTTTTGATTTTTTTAGTGTTTTTCCAAGACAAATAATTATCAAATAAACATTAAATCTAAACAATCAAGATATTCAACAAATAAATGATTAAAGTAATCGAAAAATTAACCTGTTGTCTCATAGGTTAAATTAACGATTACTCTAACCCTAAACATCACGACATAGAGTTCAAAATAATTAAAAATCGAATCCGAAGTCTTTCGGATCAAATTAATAATTATAATGATTTAACAATTAAAATACTATCAACAAATCCCAAAAATTAATATAATTAAAAAAATGATCCTACATCTTACGAATCAAATTAATAATTACAATAATTTTGGGTAAAACCCCGAGGTTAATACCTTCTATATTCATCATCCAAGGTTCCAATTTAAATAACTAAATTTAAAAGGATAAATAAAATAAATGAAATAAATGAAAATAAGAACAAAAATAAAAAAAATAAAAACTACCAAAGGGAGAACTTGAGAAAGGCAGCAATGAAGGGTGAAGCACGGGCGAGGCGGGGCACCGGTTCTCGGGAAGAGGCGATGGTACGGATTGCTGCCGCGTCGGCGACGTCGGGCTCCGACGGCGAGCGAGCAGGGACAGCGGCGCGGCGTCGGAGCTTCTGGCAAGGGCTTGTGGGTGGCGACGGTGAGGCCGGTGTTGGTACAGTGGACATCAGCGTCACAAGGCGAGTCGTGGCAACACAGGCAGAGCAGAGCCGGGTCGTCGGAGCAGTGTAGCAGCAGAAGCGCGGCGAGGTGGCGAGCTGCTGTGGTGTCGCCGTTTGTAGGGGGCAGCAATGGTTCGGAGCTGCGGTCGTCGCCGGCAGTGCATATCTGGCTCGAGCTGGCGGAGTGGCTCGACTTGCTGGCAGGTCAGAGACATCGGATCGCTGGCAAGTCGCTGGGTCACCGGCGACTAGCGGATTAGCGCGCGGCGGCACGGCAAGGCGGTAGCAGGCAGCATGGGTGTGACTTCAGCAGGTGTCAGTGAGGGAGATCGGCTGAGGCGCATCGAGCAGAGGCAGCTTCGCGGGGCTTCACGGACACGGGCGGTGTAGGAGCAGAGGCTAGGGCTTTGGCTACTAGGCAGGAAGGCAGCGACCTCGAGGGTCTGCGGAATCGCGAGCTCGCGGTGGCTAGCGGCTCGGGCGAAGGACTTGGGGGCAGAGACGGGGACTGAGCTTTGTTGATTAGCACAGGAGACGGCGGGTGAAGACGCAACGGAGGGGCACCGAGCGGTGAGGGAGACGATGAACAATCGTCCCCTCTACCGCTTGTACTTTTTTCTACTCCTTTTTGCTTTTTTCTGCTTTTTGCCTTTTTAAACCCTAATAAACGAAAGCAACTTTCCTGGGCTCAAAACCAAAAAACTCCCCTCCTCGGTTCCGAAGCCTCGCATTTCATTTATAGTGGAAAAAAAACTCAAAGTTGTTGAAGATTTCCCAATATATTTGCACATATTCACTTAACCACTCAACAATAAAAAGGCTCCAAACAACTAAATTTTTTGAATTTTGAAATGAGGATATATTCTCAACAAGAAAGATTTTCAAAACCGAAATTTTTTATTTTATTTATTATTTTCTAAAATATTGGGTGTCAACATATGTCATCAATCAACACAATTATTCCATGTACAACAATGATAGCTCTCTACTTAACACGATACATAAAAGAAAAGCATAGTAATGACCCAACTATAATGTCTTTGTTAGAGACTATCATGTTGAACATCTGTTTCCACCATGTATGCTTAATAAAAAAAAAGGAAATATCATGAACACATAAATGAGCTCAGAGTATCAAATAAATAAACTTATTGAAATCATAGTACAATATCATTTAATGACATCCAATAATGGCCATCTTTTTACATGTTCATTAAATATTTGGAGTGGCAGTCCTTTTGTTAAGAGATATGTAATCATAATGTTAGTGCTAATATGTTCAATTGGTACTCTATTCTAAACTTTGTCTTTAACAGATAAGTATTTAATTTTCACATGTTTAGCATCCTCAAAATACTTGTCATTCTTATAAAAGAAAATTATTGTAGAGTTATCACAATAATTTTTTAGTGGCCTTAAACTCTAAAATAAAGTTTCGTAGTCATAATCCATAAATTGTGACCTCAAAGTTTGTAACAAACTTGGCCTCCATAGTAGATGCAATAATGACTGACTGCTACATAATTTCCCATGAAATTGCCCTTCAGCAAAAAGGAACAATTAACCAAATGTTAGTTTTCTTATATTGGCATATCCGGCTAAGTTTGAATCTGATTATCCAATCACCTCAAGATGACTGATCTTTTATAAGTAAATATATGATTTTTAACTCCTTCCAAGGAAAAGAGAACTTCTTTTGCAACTTTCTAGTGATCCTGGGATATTTTAATACTTACCTAGCATTTTGATAGCAAAAACGATATCTGGTTTGATGCAAGTTTGGGCATTCATTAAACTCCCAACAACATATGCATAAATATATTTTTCATTTGCTGTTGTCCCAATTTATCTTTTAGACATTGCATAAGGCTAAATTTGTCCTAATTCTAAATTGAAACTCCTTTTGCCGAACATTTGTCCATATTGTATCCATCTAAAAATTTATTAATGTAAGCTTTTGGAGATAACCGTAACGATTATTGTGATTTGTTACAAAATATTTCTATTGCTATCACATATGTTTTTTTTTTTTGGTAACCCAGGGAACCCCTGCACGGCCGGCAGCCGGAGGATAAACCCTGGGGTGACACATAAGCGAGAGGACCCACCACCCCCAGCGTCACACTTAAGTCCCCAAGCGACTGTGAGGGGATTCGAACTCCTCCCCTTGCGTTAGGGGGAGAGAGCCCAAACCATCGTGGCCACCAAGGCGGTGGTTGCCATCACATATGTTGCTTCTTTCATAATTTCAAAGTTCTCAAAGAGAAATTTATTGGTTTCATGTAACAAACCAAGATCATTAATCGTAAGCAAAATGTCATTAACTTAAGAAAACTGGAAAAATAAACTTACCTCCATTCACCTTCATATTATGGTATCATTAAAGTAAAGATACCATTGTCATGAAGCTTTTTTAAGTCCATATATGGACTTCTTTAACTTACACACCATGTTTTTCTTTCACTTAACTGAAAGGTCACTCAGATTGGTCCATATAAATCTCTTTCTCTAAACTCCCATTAAGAAAGATAGTTTTGATATTCATTTGGTATAACTCTAACTCGTTTATGTCACTAAAACTATAATAATTCTAAGTGAGTCTTTATTGGAGACTGGTGAAAAGATCCTTATAAGCAATGCCTTTTTTTTTTCCAAGTAAAGCCTTCAATAACAAGTCTAGTCTTATTTCGTTTGATATCACCTTTTGAGTCGTGCTTAGTCTTAAAAACCCATTTACACTTACATCCTTAAGGCAATTCAACAAAATCTTAGACTTGATTCGGATCCATAAATTTCGGCTTTTTTCCACGACATTAAATCATTTATTAGAATCATCACATTCCATAGATTGTGAAAATGAACCTAGAATATTACTAATTCCTAAATCAATTTCCGATTCTTCATAAACCACATGGTCATTGTCGCGACCTGACCTCAGCGTCCACAGGAATCGGCGAGCGAATTGGCATAAAGGTAGGGTTTAAAGGTGGTTAACCATAAGATTGTCCTCGCAGCACATAACTCCAAGGATGCCATTATCTCATCCTTTGGGATCGACGCCATGAAGTTTCTTGGTCATGATTGTGAGCTATCTTAAGCTCGCAACTCGTGTGACAGCGAGATTTGTCGTGATTCTAGCTTGACACCATGGCACATCTAGATCGATTGTTTTAAGGTCGAAAGGAAATCGAATGTAAATGTGAGTTTAAGGGTATTTCGATCATGATAATCCTCTCACCATACATTACTCCAGAAGATGTCACCACTTCATTGTTTGGGATCAACCACATAAGTATGTTAAATCATGATCGCGAACCTTTTCTAAATGTTCATTCCCCTCACGATAGGTTCATTTAATATCTATGAGCTATTGAAGACAACCTAGATAACATTTAGGAGTTGCCAATATTCTTGTTTTTACGGGCTGGCTGTAGTGCCTAATCGAGGATTAGAGTAATCTCTCGATACCTACACAACCGGGGATCTAAAATTTGGAAACTTGGGTTATATTGATATTACTGTTAGTGCTCTTTTGGTACCTAACAGTCAATGTGATATCTAACGTATCACACATCTCTTTTTACTTTTTCGGGCAAGTTTATGAGGAAAAGGTGATACTGCATGGATGATTTGTTCATGCCATTCTACTCTATTACTAAGAAAGTGAAAAGGCAAATCAATCAAGTAACTGAAATTGCAGTGCAAGTAAAACACATAAGGATAATGTTGAAACCTAACTTTTCTTTTCCTCAAATATATAATTTTTTAAAAAAAAATTATTAAAAATTATTAATAAAAAAAGCTGAAAAAGTTGAGAGAGGCCGAGTCAGGCCGGATCGAACCTTGGCCTGGCCCGCCTATCTTCTTTTTCTCCCTGTGCGGGCCCGGCCTTTTTCAGCTTCAACCCGGCCTGCGCCAGCCAGTCTTCCTTCTCCTTCCATCCTCCGCGCACCAACCTGCAAAACAAAGAACAGACAGCAGAGCAGAAGATAGGAGAAGACAAGAGCAGAAGATATGGGAAGACAGGGGCGGCAGAGGAGAGGGGACAGGAGTAGAAAAGAAGAAAGGGGGACAGAAGAGGAGCGGAACTCGGGAGAGGAAAAACAGAAGAGGGGAAGGAGAAGGCCGGGGGAGAAGAAGCCAAGGAGAAGGAGTCTCTAGGCCACCGCTACCGCCGTCAACGCGTCGCTCGACCACCACCACCGCCGCCGTTTCCTTAGGAGCCCAGGTTAGTATTTTAACAAACACTTAGTGTACGCTCCTCGGAACCAAGCCGGCTGGAGCTCACCCCGACCAGTTTGGGCGAGCTCTGGCCACCACATGTCCCCCTTTGCATTCCCTTGTGCTCCGGCATGCCTCATTGCCCCCCCTAGATTTGCGCTCGGGCCTCAGCTGAGCCATAAAACCTCTCGATCTGCAGCGCACTCCACCTGTTCATTATATTGCCCGAATGACCTCTGCCTCCCCAACTCCTCCGTGTAGAGCCCCCGAGGACTGCTGGTGGCTGGAGGGACACCACCGCGACTAGGGAAGCCGGGCAGTCCCCCCGCCTGACCGAGGCGGCACCGTCGCTGGCATACGCCATCCTGGCACCCTTGGTTGCGACTGAGCAGTCGCGACCAGGGGGTGCAGGTTGAGTTAGGCCAGATCACATATCTGGCCCGCTCGGCCTTTGTTTCCGCTTGGGCTCGTTGGTTGGGCCCAAGTCGGACTGAGCGAAGGCCCGACCAGGGTCGATCTAACCCAACCGGGCCAACTCAGCGGGCTGGACCCGACCCGCCTTGGCCGGACCCGACCAGCCTTGATCGGGCTGAACCGGGTCGGCTCAGATTAGACCGGACTCGGTTTGCCCCAAAAAAATATTTTTTTTGAAAAAAAAATTAATTAAAAAATTAAAAAATTTCGAAAATCTAAAAAATGTAGGGTTTTGTTGGAAATTATCATGTCTTGCCTTCTTAGCATAATTATGCATTTATTTTCTTGCACATTGATTATATTGCGGGTTTAATTTACATGTTTAATTACGTTTGTGATTGTTTAGTTGCATGCACTAATTTTACTGCAATTAGGAGCTTGGTTTCTAATTGTCACTTTAATGATTGTGTACCCACATGATCATTTCACATGTTAGTGGATAGGTATAAAATCAATTCAAACTGCCTGACAAAATCTTTTTTTTTTTAAATGAACAAGATTAGGTACCGAAAGGGCACTAATTGATTAATTAGTGTAATCAAGTCCACAACCCTAGATTCTCTGGTTGCGTAGGAAGTGAGGTACACTCTCATGCCTCACTTGGTTTCTAACCGACCCCAATAGGCTAGTGGCAACTCCTTATTGCAAAATTCTTAAAAAATACCCCAACGTCACGCAAGGTATGGGCTTGGAAGAGCTCGTGCCTAATCATGGGCCTTAAGTCCATCCTTTAGGCAATACCTATATACTTATAAACTTATTCCCTCCTCGCCCCCCCCCGGGCGAGGGGTAGGTTGCGATAGATAACAAAAGAGTACGATGAAAAGAGTCTACACAATTCTAGGAAAGATTAAAAAAAGAAACTTGCAACTCATTGGGTATTTATATAACGCCAAAACAACCCGAGACATACGTTAGGAAGTGAATATTACAAACAGTAAGGTCGGATTGGACATCGACCATTCACCTTCTTCGAGTCTTCAGGATCGCCCTCTCCATGGACCTATCCTAATTCTATGTTAAATTAATGTCTCGAGTTTGAATTCAGATAACAATTTGTTAAATCGAATTTGTAAGTTTTCTCAAATAGATTTCAACTCGGATGGAGAAAGAAGAAATAATTTTCTTTCTTGGATTTTTTCTATCTGACATGAACAAGATAAAAGAAGAATTTTCATCCTTCTGTGAAATTTGTTTACGTTGAAGAAGTGGTGGGCCCAGAGTCAACAGTCAAAGTGTTGACTCTGGGCACACACGCGTACACAATATTTCGGATGGGGTTTCTTCTTTTGGGCGAACTCCTCTGCACGCGTATCAATTCTTGGTGGGCCCAGGTCAAACTTTGACCTGGGCATACGTATAAAAACAGAAGTGTTTTATGCAGGGTTTCTCTTCTTTTGGGTGTGTTGTTGCTGCGCCCGTACGAGAGAAAAGGAGGAGCCGCATGTCCACCGAGCCAGATTCCGCGCGAAGCTTTGAAGAAATATAGAGTGTATTGTTTTGAGCTTGAACGCGTGGTAAATTTGGTGCCATGAGTTTATCTTCAAGTGAGTTGTTTATTTATAAATACTTTGGGTTTGGGGTTAAATCTAGGTGTGGGAAACACTTGAGCGTGTGAGTGATTGTAAACTCTGATTCTTCGATTTTAGTGGATTATTTGCTGCCGGCTCTCCCCGTGGATGTAGGTACCGATACTCGGACCGAACCACGTAAATTTCTGGTGTCCTTATTTTTCTTGTTAATTTCTCCGGTAATTTTGCGTTGACGTAAATTGCAAGATTTTGTCGTTTTTGCATATTATATCCCAACATTTTAGTTTATGGCTAAAACTAACATACCAACAATGAAAATGTACCAAACAGAATTAAAAAAACAATCACAATCAAAGGACCATATTAAGGTATTAGCTAATCAAACATGGCCTTAGGGTCGGCCTTTGAAGTTCATGCAACGGCCCACCTAGGATATCTTCCCAATTCATTTTAATATGACTTATAGCTATTAGCCATCATTTGTCTTCATGCGTGGTGGCTAACGGTAAAAGTCCCAAATGTGAGTTCTAAATGTCATCCCAAAGTAATCCACGAGATCATGCATCACACCTAAATCATACATCTAAAAATTACATGCAAAGCGCATAAGAAAGCATCCATGCAAGCCATTTGATCTTATTTCTCAATCAATCAACCAATTGAGTGAGCCAACGGTGGATCACTTATTCAGTCGTCGTGCGCCAAACACAACCACATTCATTTTATGGCAATAAAGATAGTCAATATGTGATTCATGTGATGCCCAAAAATATATTACAAAAAATTGGCAAGAGAAGACATCGTTGATGTTATGGAACACATTTAGCCATCAAAATTCACTTGGGTGCATTGAGGGCACAACTGATCAAGCATTGCAGACGTTCTAAATATGATCAAAATTTTGACAAATTTTATGTCAAATCGTGAATTTCAAAGAAACTGTCAAATAGGAATATGATTTTATTGAATCAAGAATCATGCCTAGTTGTAAAGGTGAGCTCAGGTGTATTGAGGGCACAATTGATCAAGCATCACTAACGTCCTAAACATGAATCAAGAGATCAATAAAATCATGTCAAATTGTAGTTTGAAAAAATGTTAAGAGAAATTTCTTATGGGCATCACATGGGCTATCAAAACTTGAAATGATTTTGAAATCATGTTGGAAAATCAGAATTTCAAAACATTTGTGCCTTTCGAATAAATGGTAAAAGTACCAAACCATGTTTTTATTTTGTCAAAATTTACAGCAACATACTACAACATCTCACAATCAATTCTTGAAAGACATCGAGACCTAATTCATCACACATGATTTTTTAAAAATTCAAGAACAAGAGCATGTCAATTAGAAGTGAAATAGGGCAGCAGCAAAGCAGAAGTTCTATGACCAATGTACCATACCAAATGACATGCAAAAATTCTAAAATTTTGACATGTTATAAACCTAAATGTCATGCACAAACTTTATCAAGGACTCTACTTCAAAATTAGTCCACAGAAAGTTACACAAAATTGTCAAACAAATTGGATCATGGAAACAAGACAAGATTTCAGTTGAATCTAATTGCTAAGTTTGGACTTGGTTGAGCCAAAACGGCAACCATGGCAAACGAAGAGCTATTGAGGGATGTTATATGTCATTTCGAAGCTTAAAACGTCCTTTATAAATATCTAGAATACATCAAAGACAATTGAACATTTTTAACACTTATGATCAAAGACATTTCTATTAAGAGGTCTAATCTGCAATAATCATGTCTGCAATGTTTTGAACAAATCATAATTTATCTTCTCTAAATGACATGAGAAAAATACACAATTTTTTGTGCTAATAGATTTAGATGCGAGGTTTAAGTTTCATGAAGATAT
Organism: Eucalyptus curtisii; assembly: GCA_017140595.1. Lineage (NCBI taxonomy): Eukaryota > Viridiplantae > Streptophyta > Magnoliopsida > Myrtales > Myrtaceae > Eucalyptus > Eucalyptus curtisii. The sequence goes on along the minus strand of CM029502.1, from coordinate 33,880,326 downwards.
CTCAAAACAATTTGATTCACGAAAAATCATGCGAAATTTGGAAAATAGGTCAAATCATCTTATCGCACAAAATTGCAGAACTGAAATCTATTTTCAATCATGTGATTAACCAAGCAAACCAGGGCTGATTGGTGCGATCTATACCTTGTTGAAAAGCTTATGAGATGCATTACACCTATTGTGAAGGACTCAAGACTAATCGAATGCGTTTACTAGCTCATTTGAAGACAATCATCAGTCAGGCCACAAACATGACAGAACAACGTAAGGACGATTTATAAGAGATTTTCTTAACCAAATCAATTTCAAAAAAATCTGGAAAGAATATATGCTGTAGCCACTCTCAAGACATCAACCTCAAATTTTCAGCAAAAAGTTCAACAAAAAATCAACTCAATTGTAAAACGCTCAAAAATCTAGATCATCATATAATCCAACTTATGGTGTGTCTGTTTCACAAAAAACGTAACGTTTTTGGAAAATGTTTTCCGGGAAACCATTTTCCAAGAAACCTATTAGTTTTCCTTTGTTTGGTGATACGTGACTGAAAATACTTTCTGGTGTTTGGGTTGCATTTGAAAAATGATTGAATGTGTAGAAGATGTCGACGAAGAGGAAGAGGAGGGAGTGAAGCCAACGGGAGCACATGAGGGGCTAGGGTTGGAGGAGGCGGCGGTGACAAAAGGGAGGGGGCAAAGGAGAAAGAGAGAGGGGAGGAGGAGTTAGGGTTTACGTTCACAGGCAAAGAAAGAAAAGAGAAAACAAGAAAAAAGAAAAGAAAAAAAAAGAAAGAAGAAAGAAAATATATAATACTAACAAATTCAAAATTTTTAATTAGAAATTCTTTTTAATAATAAATTTTTCATTATCAAGGACCTTAAAACATTTTGGAAAATGTTTTTCGGTTCTTTCAAAGGGGAAATCATTTTCCTGAATTTAAGCTTTGGAAGAAAAACATTTTCGGTTGACTAGGAAAACATTTTCCGTTAACTCATTTTCCTAAATGAACCCAAGGCTGGAAAATGAGGAAAACGTTTTCTCAGAAATTATTTTTCGCAAAACAAACACACCCTTAGTTTCAGAACAGATCAATGAACTTTTAAAGTGGATTTTAGGTATCAGATGTCGTTCGTTCAGAGCCCATAATATATCAAAACGAAGCTTATCGAATGTAGATTGAAAATCTAAAAACACCTCAACTCGAGATTGTTGCGACCAATTTTTCGGGTGTGAACCACCTAGGATTTGGCTAATGGATTGTTAAGCCTAAACTTAACTCGGGCTCTCCCAAGCCCATACCAATTCGCGACTTAGGTTCAAATTTTAACATGCAATTGATTTTTAATTGGGAGTCGCTACTAATCTATTTTTGGTGGGTCGATTAGAAACCCAAATAAAGTAACGGGAGATTTACTTTAATCCTACGAACCAGAGATTTGTGAGTTCGGGGACTTGGTTGCATTAGATTTCTCTAATGCCCTTTCGGTACCATTCTTTTATTTTAAAAATGTTTTTTTGCAGGCAGCTTGAATTGATTTTAAATTTATTCCCTAACATGTGAGGCGATCATGCAGATGCGCAAACCACCAATTTGACATCCAAGAAAGCAATGAATAAATTGCATGACTTACCTCATAGTAACGAAAGCATCTGCGTTGTTAGATCAGAATTCATATCAATAGTCCTATATATGATTTCTAATTAACACGCAATCACTCAATTTTTTTGTTTCACTTATTTGATGAGAATCATGCAATGCATGCTACTAATCTAATATGAAATGATATTGCATGGCAATATGACCTAAAGTATATGACATGAGTAAAAAACGCAATAATTAAATATGCAATCTAAATTAATGTAATAACTTAATTCTAATGACGAGTAATTTCTAATTGAATGGACCTAACAACAATCACTAAATGACGTGAATTTTCATGAACCTAATTCTATATGACGTGCACATGATTTTTATTTTCTTAATAAGCATGTAATCTATCTATGAGAAATTATCTAAATCTATAACTAATAAACATGCAATCCTAACATGCATTCTATATGACATGCATGATGATTTTTTGTTTTTTGTTTTTATTAATTTCGAAATTAAAAATTGTCAAATAATTAACCGTGCAATTGAAACAAAAATCTAACACCCTAAATCAATGTTTTTGGTATTTTTATATAAGAAATTCTAAATAAATAAATTTCCTATTCTAAACGTGCAAAATAATCCTAGAACACGCAATATTCTAAAACGAAGCTAATCTAACTCAGATTTTTTGGATTTTTCCTTTCTTTTACAGGAGCAATCAAAATAAGACATCAAAAACAACACGGCAACAAATCAGGCAATATCATCCATGTCCATTTTGGAAATAAATTGACGAATCGTATCTCGCGCATGAGATCGGATTGGCCAATTTCAAATAAAATCGCGAATCGTATCTCGAGCGTGAGATCGGATTGGCGATTTTTCCGTGCGATTGTGAGTCGTATTTCGAGCGTGAAATCGAACTGTCAATCATACGCACGTTGCGAAATTAGAAAAATTTCCTAATTCATGAGGGATCAAGAGATCTTTTGGATATGGCAATATCGATCAAACATTCAAAGAAGATTGCGATATTACGAATTAGGCAGCAAGATATATGAAAATCAAATTGATCGAGAGTCTTACCTAATTCACGATGTCACGCGGGTGACGTCTCCAAATTCGGATGGATGATGGGTCACGGAAATCACGGTGAGGAAGGCCGGCGATCAGTAGCATGCACGGTTGCTCGGTAATCGTCGGACGTGTTCGACAAGACCGAGTACTTTGGAATTCTATCCGAGAACTTCAGCTTATCTACTAGCGATGGAATGCTCTTGGACTTCTTTATTTTAATCTTTAATCCACCACTTGACTTTTGTCTTTTTCTCTTCTACCAACTCTCGACCAATTGATGGTGCCACTGTGGGGGATGGATGCTTTGATGTTCACCAAAGAAGGCAGAGCTTGCTGGCCGTAAGAGAGATCTTCAACAAACCTGCAGAAACTGAATCAAATCCCAATGGGAAGGACTGAAAGGTGATCGTGGGATCGCTAGAAATTGAAGAATAGCTCTCGGAAAGGTGTCGGCTTCTTGCTAGGATCGTCTAGAACAGACACGTCGGAGATGCAGGAGTGCGCCGGGACTCCTTTAAGGTTTGCTGGATTCGCGGGTCGTCTTGGCTGAGCAGCCCTCGGTGGTAGGTCCAGCAGCAACTGGTTGTCACTGAAAGCTTGGCAACCGCGCAAGAAGATAGCAGCGAATCACCAAGGGCTTGTGGTGCGGCAGGGACGTTTCTTTTAATGTGTTCTCCCTAAAATTGCCGACGATGGTCGGGCATTGATAATTGCAAAAACAAACGTGGGGCACGGCAACTCAGTGTTGGCCTGCAATGAAAAAGCAAAGGAACTCTCTCTTCCCCTCTCACGTGTGTCTCTCAATGCGTTCTCAATGTGGCTGTGTATGGAATCGTGTAGCACTCTCAACGTGGCCTTTTGTGTCGATATGTGCGGCCCCCCCCTCCGTTCTGGAGTGAAAGTTCTTCCTTTTTAAATGCAAGACCACGTGAGGTTCCCAAGATGATCTCCTTTCTAATTCTAGATGCACTGAAATATATTCTTTTTATTTTTTCGCTTCAGGACTTGTATCTTCAACCATGCAAATATATTTATTTCCCTTCTCCCTGCAAACACGAGAACCGGCCACCGCAAGTGCTCTTACTGAAATATTCCACCGATTTCCTGCTTCTTCCATTCCTTATTACTTTGCCCGTATTGTATGAATCGGACCAGAGAATCATGCATAAATTCTTTCCTCTTAAAATAATGTTGGTCAATTTCTTGCTCCCCACGTTGACCGAATTATGGCTAAGTGTATAATTTTCCTTCACGTGGATGGGCTTCTCCATGTACGAATCGGTGGCCGCTTACACGCCGTCCTTCCTTTGCCTTCGTTCCCTTAAATGCACAAATATGTCGGTGCCAATATGCTGGAAATTCCTTAATTGACTTTTAACAATTTAGGACACCCATGTAAATGTAATATCAATCACCATGGAGGAATTATCGACTTATCCAAAGTTTAATGCTCTTGTAGGCTTCAATATTCAAAGCCATTCACCAAAATCCATTCACCGCCGGCCCAGCAAATATGCAATTAAATGAAATATGCTCCTAATGACCATATGTTATGCAATTAAATTATATTTTTTTAGGGGTTAAAATTAATCCCTGATTTTTTAATGCGATAAATGACTAAACATGTCGCCAAAATTTAGGTGTCAACAGAGATTTTAAGGTTCAAGGCCTCAAATCTGCCATAGCAGAAACTCAGTCTGTCAAACCTATGAATTTTTTGCAAAGGCACATGAACACGATCATCAAGTATATCATCCATAATCAATTGTAGCACTCATAATCTATGATTTTAAGCATGTAAAGGTTCATAAACTTTGAATCTTAACCCCGATCGATTAACTCAACCTCGCTTCATCGGATTCAAGATTCAGATCGTTACCTTTTGATTTTTATTGAATCAAGCTCGATCAAGCCTCAATCAAAGGATTGCTAGACTTCGAGGATTGTCGTCACAAGTCGTTGGAGGGGAAAGAACAGCTGCTGGACACCACGAAAGGCTGAGGAGTGCCGGAGGACCGCCAAATTTCGATTAGGTCCCGCCGAGACACGCCAGTCTTTAACGCCAAACAAAAATAGCTCCGATCGAAGCTTCCTGGGGCCGAAAGAGGTGATTGGTGATTGCAAAGGGTGAGAGGGGACGTCGGTGGTGCTTAGTGTGATGGTGTGTCGCTGGTGTGGCGCCGAGGAAGGACAGCGAGCGGCAGCAAGGCAGTCGGGGGAGTGAGTGAGAGAGAGAGAGATTTGAAAATGTGGTCTTCTTCTTGTATTTTAAAGAGAAAATTAGTTATATAGTCTAAGTAAGATGTGATCCTAAACCTTGGATCGATCCAAGGACTAAAGATCGATCTCCCTAGTCTAACAACCTTGATTAAATTTTTAATCACACGTATGCTAATTTGAACGATCATGATGAATTCTCAATAAACGGTGATGATCAATTTTCAGGTTAAATTTGAAATTATGGCATAATCAAGGGTATTTTCGTAATTTGGAAAATTTGGAAGCAATTGCGTAATTTTGAAAAGTGAGGGCACAAGCTTGTTGGCCACGAGGCGGACCACCTCATGGTGGTCGGCGGCCGTCGAGAGCCGATTGGGAAATAGGCCATTTTCGCTGGTCATCGACCAGATCGATTGAACCGGTTCAAATCGTTTTGACCGGTCATTTCCTCCTCTTCTTTCTTTTGTGCAATTTAGTCCCAATTGAAAGGAATCCTTTCTCAATTAAAAGTCTTAATGGGAAAAATTTCACAGTTGCTTGTCTTAAAATGCAAATTTGTTAAAATTGAATCTAATTAAATTGACAAGACATTAATCGGTCCAATTGCCCATATTCGAATGGCATATCTAAAATAAGGGTACAACCTTTATGTAAAAAATAAATTGAGGACCAATGTCAAAATTGATCTTAATCTATCAAATTAAACCTTATCTTAGAATGAGTCAACTAGAATTGCACTAATCGGAGCTCATTAGCTTGGAGTTCTTACGTTCAAGTAAGTTAGATCCATCAAATCATTAAGTTATTAAATGAATATGCCAAAATTGACCTAGGAGTTGGATTTAGTTCAAGAAAATGAATAAAACTAAAGTGTCGGTACACAAATCATGAAGAATCGATTTGAACCCCTGATTAGGGAAAAAATGGCAATTTGCAATCCTACAAATCAAATCTCAAAATTAGCCACGTGAGTAAATGGGAAATAACCTCTAGACCAAATATCGTAAAAAGAACTAAACTAAAATATGACCAAATAGAACTAATTTTATTTTTGGTCGATTTTGAACATAAAATCGAAAAAATTTAGAAGATGAGGTTCTTATCGATTTCCTCAAAATTTTCGATACTTAAGTCAAATTAAAGTAAAACAAAGTGATTTGTGGGTTTCTATATTTTTACATTTTTTTTCTTCTAAGGTCAAATCTTTAGTTGACTTTTTCTAAAAAATTGATTTTGTGATCAAATCTTTGAAATTTTTGAAATCTAATATGGCCAAAGTGATATTAAGGCTAAAAGGAACCTTTTTTTTTAATGTAAAAAGTCAATTTTTGACTTGGGGTTGACAAAAAAATCAATTCAAAAGTCAATCGTTTGACTTTTTGGTTTTTTTTTTTTTTTGAAAATGAGTACAAAATTTCTTCAAAAATGATAGGCCAAGAGAAATTTTTTTTTTTGTTTGAGAAACGAGCTCCATCGCGATCGAAAACCCAAACTCGAGTTTCTTGCTTTTATCGACGCGTCGACCAAAAATTATGTGTCAACTAAAAATTATGTGTCAACAGTCATCAGAAATAATTCGTCTCATTTCTCTTTGAGTTCTTTTTAATGCTATTCATGTGACTATTATAGGTTCATTATTGACATTTTGCATTGTGAGGTGTTTGATTATTTATTTATTATTCTTGACTATTGTTGAGTTGAGCCATAACATTGAGAATTACAATTTTAGAAGTTTTGGCTATAGGAATTTCCGCATGGATATCTTGAATGCAAACATCATGCATTCTTTCAGTTCCACTGATATCACTATTTTAAATAAACTTAGCGTTTCGAGCTTAACAATTATCATATTGTAATTAGGACAATAAAGTCCATATCTTTTGGATTTTTCTGCATAACTAATGAAGTAACTATTGATCGTTCTAAAATCTATTTTCTTTTCATGTGCATTGTAAAAATTTTTGCTGGACAACTTCAAACATGTAGGTTTTGTAACCCATCTACCGTTCAATGAGATTTTTTGGAATTGTCTTATTAGGAACTTTGTTTTATTAATACATAGATGCATTTAATGCATCACATACTAGATCCCTAAAATGGAGCAACGGCTTTATCAGGTTCCTCTCGTCCTCGGCATCTTCGATGGCACTCATGTGGAAGCTTGAAGCTGAAGTTTCTTCCGGAGATGCTGCTGCTGCTTCTCGTTCTTCCTCGGCACAGGTGAGCGAGAGGGCCATGCGACGTGGGATTTGAGCCTCCAAGAATTTGTGAATGGTTATGGATGATGATGATGATGGAGAAGATATTATGAGGAAATGAGTCGTCTCTCTGACTGTTGGTTGTTGAAGACGAAGATGGACCCGTCCGGGGGGCTCCATCGCCCTCTGCACGGACCAGTCTCTTTTACCCAATGCAGTTGGATGTCTTTTCTGTGGTGTCTCTGTCCGAGACTGACTTGCAGCTATCACAACACGGTAATTGCGCAACCACGTATTATGGATTGCATGTGGGGGAGGTGAGCGATGGTGCTGTACTGTGCAAGCGGCGGGGCCTTCCTCGACAACGAGATTTCAATACCGATCGGCGTACTTAGACCATCGGTTCGAGCATCATTTCTTTTATATTTTATTTTTTAGATTAATACTCTGAAAAATCCTAAATCGGTATATCTGTGATAAATTTACTCCAAATTATTTTTTTGATCACCAAAAATCTCAAACTGGTGTACCTTTGACAAATTTACCCTAAATTGGTACACTTGTGACAAACTTACCCTCTGTTAGTTTTCGTTAAATTTTACTGTCAAATTATTAAGTTAAATAACACGTGACAGTTGACTGGTATACCAATTTGGGATTTTACGCTCCATTTGTCATAGTTTACAATTTTTATTTTTTATTTTTTGTGGTATTATTCCAATTTAACAGAGGGTATATTTGTCACAAATTTACTAGTTTTGGGTTTTTTGCGGTCGAATAAATTAGTTTTGGGTAAATTTGTCATAAATGTATCAATTTAGGATTTTTTATGGTCAGTTGGGGTAAATTAGTCACATGTGTACTAGTTTTGGGCTTTTTTTTTTTTTTTTTTATGACCTAGGGAAATCTGTACAGTCGGAAGCCGGCGAGTAAACCCTAGGGCTGACACTGAGGAAACCACCACCTCGGCCAGCGGGTAAGGCGCCAAACGCCTCCACTGGGTTTCGAACCCCTCACCTTTGGGGAAAGGATCAACGGGGCCTTATCTAGCAGAGCCACCACGACGGGTGGTCCAGTTTTGGGCTTTTCATGATCAAAAAAATAGTTTGGGGTAAATTTGTCACAGATGTACCAATTTGGGGTTTTTCAGGATACTAACTCTTATTTTTTAACGTGCGAAGCATCGCCAAAAAGTAGCATTTGTCCTTGGTACTATTTTTTGTTTTCCTTTCCTCGGTAGAGTAGTGTTTTTTTCTTTTCTTCTTGCTTCTTTTGTCAAGATTAGGATTTTATTTTAATTTCAATATTATCTTTTGTCGTATCAGGTGCAATCAATGAGTGTCTTAAATTGCTATTAAAACTATTGTTGTTTTGTTTTAACACTAGCTTTAGAAGATTGTGTAATGTTCTAAAGTGACTTTACAATGTTCATGTTGTATTTGCTGGACGATTCATATGAGAGGCGATACATTAAGCTCAAAAAACAAAATATATATATATATATATATATATATATATATATATATATATACTATATGAGAGAATAAGAGAGTATATAAGATTAACAGATCTATATGAAAGCAGGAAATGATGTATAATAACAAGGAAGTAAATAACTTAGGCAGGAAATGATGTATAATAACAAGGAAGTAAATAACTTAAATAAAATCGCGAGAATTAAAATTAATGTAAAGAGCAAAGGCAATATATAAAATATAAAATAAGAGTATGCATAAATAAAAACCAACCATGAAGGTGGTATGAACTTGTATTAAATAGAGCTGAAAAGCTGAAATTACATGTATTGAAAGATGCAGAAACTAAAGCATCAAGTCATCCACTAGGGCGGTAATCCGCACTCCAGGGAGTATTGATGTTTGTGCAGAAACTAAAGCATCAAGTCATCCACTAGGGCGGTAATCCGCACTCCGGGAGTATTGATGTTTGTATTACAAGAAATGGTTAACCAACTATCATGTAAGTTGGTAACCCAAAGTATAAAACTATGTATGTGAAAAACTAACTTACTTTGAAACCAGGGGAAACAAGGTAAGAGAGCTTGGAGATGGAAGGGATGATGGGTTACAAGTGAGAGAGGGAGAGGAAGAAGAGAGAAATCTGGAAAATTTCGAGCTCCCTTCTTCTATGTCGAGAGGGTGTATTTATAGGGTGCTACGATAAAAAGTGCTACTGGTCTTTGAGAACGGTGTAAAGTGAACAAGATGCGAGTGAACGATGAAAGTGAACGAAGTGTATGCTACGATGTATAGCCTTTGCGCCGCTCGTAAAAAGGTGTCGGCATGTGATGTCTTGAATTTAATCTATGTCTAGGTTGATCCGTAGCAGTCATCTTCATTGGTGTTTCCACTATGATGTGATTTGTGAGGATTCGTCTGTATTGTCTTGAGATTTGGAAGATCCACATTGTGATTCTTCCGCTTCCGATAGCATTGTCCCGAGGATGTTACGGTATTCCTCTCTCGCTTCGGACTGCAGCAAGTGCCGCACTTGCCATGGATTTCTCCTGTAAAAAGGATGTATTTGAGGGATTTGTGGTTATCATGTTTTTAAATTTTGTTTAGCAATGTCCTAACCGCAGCTTCGGATCCTTGTTCATGGTGTTTGAATCCATCCCACCATTTTGTTTTGTATTTTCGGACAAGGACGGTACCCCGGGTTTTGTGGATGTATTGTATTCAAATTCCCGGTTTGTTACCCAAGAGATTCGAATATTATAAAGAAATGCATAAGGCATGGGAACCTTATATCATGTGGTGTTGGTACGAAGTATTTTCGAAAACCTCATAACCTTGTTTGACCGTGGGGTGTAAAATTATGTCTAAAGGACCAAAGAGATCCCACCGGGAGTCAAACCAATTTGGTATGCTTTGTCTTGGGAAGTTATTTTTGAAGAATAACAACCAGGAGTGTTGGAAATTTGTATTTTGTCCGAAGAAAACGTTCCACCAAGCTTGTTGGTAGTCCCTAGTAGGTGTATGAGGAAGAATATGGTAGGCTTTGGGTAAGTGCGGTTTGGAATTTTCGGGTGTATGAGGTGAAGCTCCCAAAGTGTGAGGGGTGTATGACTTACCGATGGAAATAGTGGAGTATAGAATGTTTTTACGTATTGTTTTTGTCAAGCAAAATGGGTAAATCTTCTTGATTCTGTCTCCACTAGAATTTGCTCATAATAAGCAAGGGTTTTGTTTGTATTGTGTGGTTTGAATAACCAGTTTTTTGGAAAGATGTTTTTTGCAAATTTGATTGGATCTTCATCGAAGAATCCATCTTCTACAGTTAATATATTTTGAAATGATGTTTTGGGGAAAAATTTTGATTTTTGAAATTGAGGGGTTGCTGTGGCCTAATAACCACCTCATTCGAAATTCTTTTGTATTCTCGCTGGTTTTTGTGTAACCGGCGGGGAAGGATTGTTGCTTACCTCGATGGCATTGGATGGCTCTTTCTTTGTCTTGTTTTGTATAGACCGTGCAAGTAATAAAATGGTTTCTTTTGGTATCATGTCGGCTAGCCGATTAAAGGCTAACATGGGATCGGGTGATATGTGTTCTATTTTCAAAGGTGTTTGGTGTAGGAATGTCTGGTTGTTTTACGCCATTTCAAGCCATGTCTTGAGATATTAAGCCTTTCGACTTTGGTGGTGTATTGGAGGGTTCGGCAGTGGCTTTGCCTTTGCCTTTGTCTTTGTCTTTTTTGGATCTGGGCATATTGGTATCCCCTGTAAAAATTCTCTTGTGAGAAAATCAGGCAATGAATTTGAAGAACCATTTATAAATTCAATGTCAAAATCGAATACGAAAGTATGGCTTGCCATCCGGCAAAAATTTGTTTTGATGCAACATTTAAAACGTCTTTTTGTAAAATGTCTTTGGCTGATTTGCAATCAATTCTCAAGAGAAATTTTTGATTTAATAAATCTCATTGGAATTTTGATATAGATAGAACTATAGCAAGTATTTCTTTTTTGATTGTCGAATAATTTTGTTGAGTGGAATTCCAATGTTTTGATATAAACTGAATAACTTGTTCTTTGTTGTTATTGACTTGTTTGAGAATGCCACCGTATCCTAATTCGATGCGTCTGTTTCTACTATTTTGAAAGTGGAAGGGTCAGCAAGATGTAAGCATGGTATATCTTTCACATGCATTTTTATTTGTTTGACAATGTACGTATGGACGAGAGGTCCATGGTGGAGGATCCTTTCGTAACCTTTGATGTAGAGGTTTACAAAGAATATTTATATTGGGAAAGAAATCTAAAATATAATTGAGACTACCCAAAAACCTTTGTAATTGAGTTTTGTCTTTAATCTCATCGGGAATTTATCGTAAAAGAGATTGATCTTTCTATGGGAGTGATGGTGTTTAAATGGATGTAATGACCTAAAAATCTAACCTTGGTCTTGAAGAGTGCAATTTTAGTAGGAGAGACTACCGAGACCGTTTTGTATGATTATTTTTATGAAAGTAGATAAATGTTTGAAATCTTTGTTCTATATTGGAAGAGAAAACTAGAACATCATCTATATAAACTATGATGTAATCTGAATAGGGATTGAAAATCTCGTTCATAATTCTTTGGAATTCGAAGGGGCATTTTGAGGCCGAATGGCATAACATTCCATTCATATTGGCCAAAAGGTACAGTAAAGGTTGTCTTGTATTTATCTTTTTCATCGACTTGTATTTGCCAAAATCCTGATTTCATGTCAAATTTAGAAAATATTTTTGATCTACAAAGTCTGTTTAGTAAATCTTTTTTATTAGGTATAGGGTATCTTATCCATCTAAGGGCTGTATTAAGAGGTTTATAATTAATAACTAACCTAGGAACTCCTCTTTCTAGTTCAGCATTTTTATTGACATAGAAAGCAGAACAACTCCAAGGTGATTGACTTTTTCTTATGAGTTTTTTATTTAAAAGATCTTGTATTTCTTCTTGACAAAATTTTAAAACTTCTTGGTTCATTTGTGTTGGGCGGGCTTTGGTAGGAATTTTGTTTTCAGAAAAATCATGTTCATAAGGTAGGTCTACAATATGCTTTTTTCTTTCCCAAAAGGCATTGGGTAAGGTAGAGCATATGGTTTTCTCTATGTATTTTTGTAAGGAAGCAATCTTTTCTACAACTTTCGGTTTCAAAAGATTTTCTTCTATCCTTTTGAATTCTAAATCTTCTTTTAAAAATTCAAGCTGGTTTTCTTTGTCTTTTATAAGGCAATTTATTTTACGAAATGGAATGTTCTTGTAAAATATTAAGACTTCTTTTCTGTGGTTTTGTTATGAAATTGAAGGTGATTTTTTTGTTTAAAGCATGAGTTTCTATACCTTCATTAGTAACAAGTAAAGGGTTGGATTAATTGTATAAAAGGTGTTCCAAGGATAACTGTTGCCTCATGTTTTTAACTAAAAGAAAAGATGTTTTGTAAGACATTTGGTCTTTTATTATTAGGGCTTCGGGTAACTTGTATTGTATATTCGGTTTGTCTCCCGAGGCTGATTTTAAGGATTCGAAGTTTTGTCAAAGTATCTTGTTGGAACAAGGCCTTCCTTGATACAATTGAGGTCGGCCATTTTGTATCAAAGAGTCTTTGTTGTTTCAATAATATACTCATTATTGATTTTTATCTTAATATTTATTATCCATTTTCTAGATGTTATTTCTGTTAACAACATAAGAAAATTTGGATCAGAGTGTGTCGGGGGTACTAGTGATTTCATTTTGGTCATCAAGTTTTGTTTTTCCTTTTATGACAAGAGACTTTATATCAGAAATTTCCTGTTTCATTTCTAATTGAGTCTCTTTCAAGGCTTGTATTTCTAACTTTTGTTGTTTTATTTCGTTTTGGAGGTCATTAATATTTATAGGTCTAGACTGTGGTTTTGTGTTTCTATTCAAAATGTCTTTAAGATTGTAGGAAGTATTAGGTTTGGAAGTAATATTCATAGAAGAGTGTAGTCTATCTAAGTATTCTTTTTTGGCTTCGGTGGTCAAGTATTTTGTCGGCGAGTCTTTGAGAAGGAATTCTTCTTCTTTTGTTAAGACGTTTACTTCAGGAATGGGTTTTTACGGAGAAGCGTCTTCATAATCGGAATCGAAGAGGAATCTATTTCATTGATCGAAGACCTTCTTCCTCAAGAAATTCATCGAAGAAGTATCATCATTTTCTATGAAGATGTTATTTAACGGAGTTAAGAGTATTGTCATCTAAAGAAAGCTCATTTAATTTTTTATTAATCCTACGGTATTTTGAAATATGACATTTTCTACCGCAAGAGTAGCACTTAATGTCTTTAAAATTTTTCTTATCGGTGTGAGTCCTATTTTGGTTATTCGGGTGTCTTTGGTTATTCCTACGGGGTTGAGGTTTGTTGCGATGTTTCTTTGTTTCTTTCTCGGGAGGACAAGTTCCCCTACATTTTGTTTTTGTTTTTTCATTATAAGAGGGGTCATATTGGGCACAAAAATCTCCTAGACTCCTATTGGTGAGGGATTGTTCTTCCTTGAGTTGTCTTTGTAATTTGATAGTATTACACATTTGTGTTCCTTGTCTATAAACATAAGAGACTATTTCTCCATAAGAAAGGATATCATAAGGAATTTGACCGCTGTATTCTTCTCTAATTTTATCTCTAACTTGGTCTCCTATAATCGAGGTAAACCTGCTAGGAATTTTTCTTTCCAAAAGGGTTGATTGCAGTCGGGTCTAATAAGGACCCTTTGAAAGAAAAGCTCTTTGTATTCTCTAAATCTTCCTAAGGATTTGCAACGCATATTGGAAAGAAGATCTTGGTTTCTATCTCTAATATTTGAAGGATCTCCTACGAAGTGTTGTGAAATGGAATAGATAAGGGTATTGACAGCATCTTGGATGAGATGTCCTTGATCATCATCCATGCGTTGACCAAAATCATCTACCTTATAAGCGTTAAAATTTGTGTTTTTTGTTCATACGTCGGGTAATTATCCCACCAACCTTTTAGTTGTCCGATAAATCCGGCTACTAGAAGATTAGCAACAGCATGGTCGGAAACATCTTGCTGGGTTTTGTAGGCATTAGCAAGCATAACCATGTTGTTAAGAATGTTCATAATGTTGGTTTCAGCAACACCATCAATATTCCATTCATAGATGGCGTCAGGAGAGTATTTATTCTGTATTTTTTGCGATGATTCTTCTTGGGCAATATCAGGTGGGGTAGCTCTGCTATAATAAAGCTTCTGAGGTTGTCTCCAATTGAGTCGTTAATCTCGGTGGTGACTCGATATCGGAATTACTAGAGTGTTTGGTCGGGGTGCTAATAGTGGGTTGGTCGGAGTGTCTCTAATGATAAGACTCGAAATTTAGGAGTGTCTAGTATAGGATCGGGTTCTAACTTTGATTTTCCTAAGAGTTTTTCTTTTGTTCTATAGCTTTGGCAAACTCGGGCTAAGATTTTTGGAAATTCAAAGGCTTTAAAAATGGGTTTTTTGAGAGTGTCAATTTGTGGTGTAATAAGTGAGTAGGATTTGGATGGTGGATTCTATCCTATCCAATTGTTTTCCTAAGGTTACTAAATGTTGATTAGTAAAATTGTTTTGTTCAATAACTTTGTGGGTGTATAGAGAGTCTCCTTTGTCACGGAAGCCTAAATGGAGTGGCTGTAACCTCGCTATCTCCATGCTGAATTTTTATTCTCTAAGGGGTGGATGATTGGATTCTATGGTTTCGCCATTATCAAGTTTCCACTTGTAATGATGTTCTAAAACAATTATTTCTTTTGGTTCGAGGAATTGCTCTTCTAACCAATCAAAGAAAAATATATGGACTTCATATTCATATATGTAGTCGTAATATTTTTGTTTGATGTCTTTTGCTTTATCGTGCAAAGGTTTTGAAGAACCATTCTCTCGATTTGTTTGTTGTTTTCATAATTAAATTCTTTATTAAGAAAAGCTTTGTTTGGCTCAAAATGTTTATTTAAAACATTAAGCTGGGCATCTATCATTTGTGAATAAGTAGGAGAATGATGAGGAGAATCTGTATTTTCTAGAGCTGGTTCGAGGCTGGTTTTGTTGATAAAGCGCACTGGAAATCCCCGATCTATTATCTAAACCACTAATTTCTGTTTCAAGAGGTGTCTCATGATTACTTCTACTAGTGGAAGGAGGTAAAGGTGTTCCCACACGTGTGGGAACACCTTTACCTCCTTCCACTAGTAGAAGTAATCATGAGACACCTCTTGAAACAGAAATTAGTGGTTTAGATAATAGATCGGGATTTCCGTGCCGCTTTATCAACAAAACCAGCCCGAACCAGTTCTAGAAAATACAGATTCTCCTCATCATTCTCCTACTTATTCACAAATGATAGATGCCCAGCTTAATGTTTTAAATAAACATTTTGAGCCAAACAAAGCTTTTCTTAATAAAGAATTTAATTATGAAAACAACAAACAAATCGTAGAATGGTTCTTCAAAACCTTTTTGCCGATAAAGCAAAAGACATCAAACAAAAATATTACGACTACATATATGAATATGAAGTCCATATATTTTTCTTTGATTGGTTAGAAGAGCAATTCCTCGAACCAAAAGAAATAATTGTTTTAGAACATCATTACAAGTGGAAACTTGATAATGGCGAAACCATAGAATCCAATCATCCACCCCTTAGGAGAATAAAAATTCAGCATGGAGATAGCGAGGTTACAGCCACTCCATTTAGGCTTCCAGACAAAGGAGACTCTCTATACACCCACAAAGTTATTGAACAAAACAATTTTACTAATCAACATTTAGTAACCTTAGGAAAACAATTGGATAGGATAGAATCCACCATCCGTAATCCTACTCAGCTTATTACACCACAAATTGACACTCTCAAAAAACCCATTTTTAAAGCCTTTGAATTTCCAAAAATCTTAGCCCGCAGTTTGCCAAAGCTATAGAACAAAAGAAAAAACTCTTAGGAAAATCAAAGTTAGAACCGATCCTATACTAGACACTCCTAAATTTCGCAGTCTTATCATTAGAGACACCTGCACCAACCCACTATTAGCACCCCGACCAAACACTCTAGTAATTCCGATACCGAGTCACCATCGAGATTACGTACTCAATTGGAGACAACCTCGTAAGCTTTATTATAGCAGAGCTACCCCACCCGATATTGCCCAAGAAGAATCATCGCAAAAAATACAGAATAAATACTCTCCCGACGCCATCTATGAATGGAATATTGATGGTGTTGCTGAAACCAACATTATGAACATTCTTAACAACATGGTTATGCTTGCTAATGCCTACAAAACCCAGCAAGATGTTTCGACCATGCTGTTGCTAATCTTCTAGTAGCCGGATTTATCGGACAACTAAAAGGTTGGTGGGATAATTACCCGACGATGAACAAAAAACACAAATTTTAACTCGCTTATAAGGTAGATGATTTTGGTCAACGCATGGATGATGATCAAGGACATCTCATCCAAGATGCTGTCAATACCCTTATCTATTCCATTTCACAACACTTCGTAGGAGATCCTTCACATATTAGAGATAGAAACCAAGATCTTCTTTCCAATATGCGTTGCAAATCCTTAGGAAGATTTAGAGAATACAAAGAGCTTTTCTTTCAAAGGGTCCTTATTAGACCCGATCGCAATCAACCCTTTTGGAAAGAAAAATTCCTAGGGTGTTTACCTCGATTATAGGAGACCAAGTTAGAGATAAAATTAGAGAAGAATACAGCGGTCAAATTCCTTATGATATCCTTTCTTATGGAGAAATAGTCTCTTATGTTTATAGACAAGGAACACAAATGTGTAATACTATCAAATTACAAAGACAACTCAAGGAAGAACAATCCCTCACCAATAGGAGTCTAGGAGATTTTTGTGCCCAATATGACCCCTCTTATAATGAAAAAACAAAAACAAAATGTAGGGGAACTTGTCCTCCCGAGAAAGAAACAAAGAAACATCGCAACAAACCTCAACCCCGTAGGAATAACCAAAGACACCGAATAACCAAAATAGGACTCACACCGATAAGAAAAATTTTAAAGACATTAAGTGCTACTCTTGCGGTAGAAAATGTCATATTTCAAAATACCGTAGGATTAATAAAAAATTAAATGAGCTTTCTTTAGATGACAATACTCTTAACTCCGTTAAATAACATCTTCATAGAAAATGATGATACTTCTTCCGATGAATTTCTTGAGGAAGAAGGTCTTCAGATCAATGAAATAGATTCCTCTTCGATTCCGATTATGAAGACGCTTCTCCGTAAAAAACCCATTCCCGAAGTAAACGTCTTAACAAAAGAAGAAGAATTCCTTCTCAAAGATCGCGACAAAATACTTGACCCGAAGCCAAAAAAGAATACTTAGATAGACTACACTCTTCTATGAATATTACTTCCAAACCTAATACTTCCTACAATCTTAAAGACATTTTGAATAGAAACACAAAACCACAAGCCTAGACCTATAAATATTAATGACCTCCAAAACGAAATAAAACAACAAAAGTTAGAAATACAAGCCTTGAAAGAGACTCAATTAGAAATGAAACAGGAAATTTCTGATATAAAGTCTCTTGTCATAAAAGGAAAAACAAAACTTGATGACCAAAATGAAATCACTAGTACCCCGACACTCTCGATCCAAAGCCTTTCTTATGTTGTTAACAAGAAATAACATCTAGAAAATGGATAATAAATATTAAGATAAAAATCAATAATGAGTATATTATTGAAACAACAAGACTCTTTGATACGGGGCCGACCTCAATTGTATCAAGGAAGGCCTTGTTCCAACAAGATACTTTGACAAAACTTTCGAATCCTTAAAATCAGCCTCAGGAGACAAACCGAATATACAATACAAGTTACCCGAAGCCCTAATAATAAAAGACCAAATGTCTTACAAAACATCTTTTCTTTTAGTTAAAAACATGAGGCAACAAAGTTATCCTTGGAACACCTTTTATACAATTAATCCAACCCTTTACTTGTTACTAATGAAGGTATAGAAACTCATGCTTTAAACAAAAAAATCACCTTCAATTTCATAACAAAACCACAGAAAAGAAGTCTTAATATTTTACAAGAACATTCCATTTCGAAATAAATTGCCTTATAAAAGACAAAGAAAACCAGCTTGAATTTTTAAAAGAAGATTTAGAATTCAAAAGGATAGAAGAAAATCTTTTGAAACCGAAAGTTGTAGAAAAGATTGCTTCCTTACAAAAATACATAGAGAAAACCATATGCTCTACCTTACCCAATGCCTTTTGGGAAAGAAAAAGCATATTGTAGACCTACCTTATGAACATGATTTTTCTGAAAACAAAATTCCTACCAAAGCCCGCCCAACACAAATGAACCAAGAAGTTTTAAAATTTTGTCAAGAAGAAATACAAGATCTTTTAAATAAAAAACTCATAAGAAAAAGTCAATCACCTTGGAGTTGTTCGCTTTCTATGTCAATAAAAATGCTGAACTAGAAAGAGGAGTTCCTAGGTTAGTTATTAATTATAAACCTCTTAATACAGCCCTTAGATGGATAAGATACCCTATACCTAATAAAAAAGATTTACTAAACAGACTTTGTAGATCAAAAATATTTTCTAAATTTGACATGAAATCAGGATTTTGGCAAATACAAGTCGTGAAAAAGATAAATACAAGACAACCTTTTCGTACCTTTTGGCCAATATGAATGGAATGTTATGCCATTCGGCCTCAAAAATGCCCCTTCAGAATTCCAAAGAATTATGAATGAGATTTTCAATCCCTATTCAGATTACATCATAGTTTATATAGATGATGTTCTAGTTTTCTCTTCCAATATAGAACAGCATTTCAAACATTTATCTACTTTCATAAAAATAATCATACAAAACGGTCTGGTAGTCTCTCCTACTAAAATTGCACTCTTCAAGACCAAGGTTAGATTTTTAGGTCATTACATCCATTTAAACACCATCACTCCCATAGAAAGATCAATCTCTTTTACCGATAAATTCCCGGATGAGATTAAAGACAAAACTCAATTACAAAGGTTTTTGGGTAGTCTCAATTATATTTTAGATTTCTTTCCCAATATAAATATTCTTTGTAAACCTCTACATCAAAGGTTACGAAAGGATCCTCCACCATGGACCTCTGTCCATACAGACATTGTCAAACAAATAAAAATGCATGTGAAAGATATACCATGCTTACATCTTGTCTGACCCTTCCACTTTCAAAATAGTAGAAACAAGACGCATCGAATTAGGATACGGTGGCATTCTCAAACAAGTCAATAACAACAAAGAACAAGTTATTCAGTTTATATCAAAACATTGGAATTCCACTCAACAAAATTATTCGACAATCAAAAAAGAAATACTTGCTATAGTTCTATCTATATCAAAATTCCAAGGAGATTTATTAAATCAAAAATTTCTCTTGAGAATTGATTGCAAATCAGCCAAAGACATTTTACAAAAAGACGTTTTAAATGTTGCATCAAAACAAATTTTTGCCGATGGCAAGCCATACTTTCGATTCGATTTTGACATTGAATTTATAAATGGTTCTTCAAATTCATTGCCTCGATTTTCTCACAAGAGAATTTTTACAGGGATACCAATATGCCCAGATCCAAAAAAGACAAAGACAAAGGCAAAGGCAAAGCCACCGCCGAACCCTCCAATACACCACCAAAGTCGAAAGGCTTAACATCTGTCAAGACATGGCTTGAAATGGCGAAAAACAACCGACATTCCTACACCAAACACCTTTGAAAATAGAACACATATCACCTGATCCCATGTTAGCCTTTAATCAGCTAGCCGACATGATACCAAAAGAAACCATTTTATTACTTGCACGGTCTATACAAAACAAGACAAAGAAAGAGCCATCCAATGCCATCGAGGTAAGCAACAATCCTTCCCCGCTGGTTACACAAAAACCAGCAGAATACAAAAGAATTTCGAATGAGGTGGTTATTAGGCCACAGGCAACCCCTCAATTTCAAAAATCAAAATCTTTCCCCAAAACATCATTTCAAAATATATTAACTGTAGAAGATGGATTCTTCGATGAAGATCCAATCAAATTTGCAAAAAACATCTTTCCAAAAAACTGGTTATTCAAACCACACAATACAAACAAAACCCTTGCTTATTATGAGCAAATTCTAGTGGAGACAGAATCAAGCAAGATTTACCCATTTTCACGACAAAAACAATACGTAAAACATTCTATACTCCACTATTTCCATCAAGTAAAGTCATACACCCCTCACATGGGGAGCTTCACCTCATACACCCAGAAAATTCCAAACCAGACTTACCCAAAGCCTACCATATTCTTCCTCATACACCTACTAGGACTACCAACAAGCTTGGTGGAACGTTTTCTTCAGACAAAATACAAATTTCCAACACTCCTGGTTGTTATTCTTCAAAAATAACTTCCCAAGACAAAGCATACCAAATTGGTTTGACTCCTGGTGGGATCTCTTTGGTCCTTTAGACATAATTTTACACCCCACGTCAAACAAGGTTATGAGGTTTTCGTAAATACTTCGTACCAACACCACATGATATAAGGTTCCCATGCCTTATGCATTTCTTTATAATATTCAGAATCTCTTGGGCAATGTACCTGGGAATTTGAATACAATACATCCACAAAACCCGGGGGTACCGTCCTTGTCCGAAAATACAAAACAAAATGGTGGGATGGATTCAAACACCATGAACAAGGATCCGAAGTCGCGGTTAGGACATTGCTAAACAAATTTAAAAACATGATAACCACGGTCCCCTCAAATACATCCTTTTACAGGAGAAATCCATGGCAAGTGCGGCAAAGACTTGTCGCGATCCGAAAGCAGAGAGGAATACCGTAACATCCTCGGGACAATGCTATCGGAAGCGGAAGAATCACAATGTGGATCTTCCAAATCTCAAGACAATACAGAGACGAATCCTCACATCATCATCATAGTGGAAACACCAATGAAGATGACTGCTACGGATCAACCTAGACAGAGATTAAATTCAAGACATCACATGCCGACACCGTTACGAGCGGCGCAAAGGCTATACATCGTAGCATACACGTTGTTCATCGTTCACTCGCATCGTTCACTTTACACCTGTTCAAAGATCAGAAGCACTTTTTTTATCAGAAGCACCCTATAAATACACCCTCTCGACATAGAAGAAGGGAGCTCGAAATTTTCCAGATTTCTCTCTTCTTCCTCTCCCTCTCTCACTTGTAACCCATCATCCCTTCCATCTCCAAGCTCTCTTACCTTGTTTCCCCTGGTTTCAAAGTAAGTTAGTTTTTCACATACATAGTTTTATACTGGGTTACCAACTTACATGATAGTTGGTTAACCATTTCTTGTAATACAAACATCAATACTCCCCGGAGTGCGGATTACCGCCCTAGTGGATGACTTGATGCTTTAGTTTCGCACAAACATCAATACTCCCTGGAGTGCGGATTACCGCCCTAGTGGATGACTTGATGCTTTAGTTTTTCGCATCTTTCAATACATGTAATTTCAGCTTTTCAGCTCTATTTAATACAAGTTCATACCACCTTCATGGTTGGTTTTTATTTATGCATACTCTTATTTTATATTTTATATATTGCCTTTGCTCTTTACATTAATTTTAATTCTCGCGATTTTATTTAAGTTATTTACTTCCTTGTTATTATACATCATTTCCTGCCTAAGTTATTTACTTCCTTGTTATTATACATCATTTCCTGCTTTCATATAGATCTGTTAATCTTATATATATATATATATATATATATATATATATATATATTGAGGTTAATTTAACATTTAACATACCATCTAGAAAATACAAACGTAAATATATAAAGCCACTTTAGAACATTGAACAGTGTTTCGAAACTCAATGTATTTTTTTTTTTGGGCGTCAAATACTTTTTCTAGTTAAAACAAAACGACATTAGTTAAATCAGTATTATTAAAAAAAATCAATTATTATACCCAATATAATATAAGATAGTATTGATTTTGACAAAAATGGAAATAAAAAGAAACACTGCCCTACAGAAAAATAAGTAGTAACGACAATCCTACCTTTTGGGCTCAATTTCCTTAAAAAGCACAAAGTTTAGATCAAGGCCTGGTTGTTAAAGTGTATGTGCAATCTTGATACTTTAAACTCTGAATACAGTGTATTTCATGGGAGACTCACCTGATTTAAAATCCCGCGTATGTGTTCTAAACTACATCTAATGTAACTAATGACATGTACCAAATGATACATTGACTCGAAATACATTATGATAGTAAGTACATTATTGTGATAGGGTTGGGTGAGAAAATCATCCAAACAAGAGAATAGTAAAGTTCTCAAATATCCGAAGGACAATGAGAGTACCAATCTTTAAATTTTGTCAAAATCTGATATCATCTCCTAACTTTCAATTTCTTCAGTTAATTTCCTAAATTTTTTACGAACATGTCATATATCTTTTAAAAACTTCCAATGAATTCGTATAAAATATTCTAACGTCATCTTTACGTCAAAACTATTTTTACATACTAATAATGACTTCTTCTCAAGTTTTCAGTCGAGGTTGTGAAATGATAATTCCTAGCCAAATCTCTCTCTCTCTCTCTCTCTCTCTCTCTCTCTCTGCACATGTTCATAAACAACAAAAATCAATGGGACGACAGGAGGCAAGATTCATCTAAGCGCCGACTGAATCTCTTCCAGAGTTCTTCCCTTGGTTTCTGGAACAAAGAGTATCACAAAGACAAGGGTACAAGCTGCCACGACTGCATAGATTGTGAAGGTGCCTGTCGAAAATTGCAAACGCCATGTCAGTCAGCAGTAAGTAATAGGCATGAGAGAGCGTGTTGCAGGGGAGAGGAACAGGGGGAGAGAGAGAACCTCCGCTGCTCCAATCCAACAGTAAGTTTGCCGTCACCGTGATTATCCACGTTGTCGTCCAGTTTGCCAACGTTGCCATGCTGCCGGAGAGGCCCTTAATGTTTGCGGGAAGGATCTGACAGGCAAAAAGAAGATGAAGACACATGACCATTGAGCAACCTTCACTCAAGCGTGCAACCTGGAATAGAATTCTGTACTCTTGGTCTTGGTGAAAAATAAGTAAATTGTGCTCACCTCAGACATGATAACCCATGGAACCGATCCCATTCCCAGAGCGAAGGCAACCACAAAAGCCTGGATATAATGACGCTCAGAACATACTCTTAAACTTATTAAGCACAATGAAATATGAATAAGTACAAACAGAGTATACATGATCCTACCACAAGCCCAACCACCGACAATATCCCCATTATGCTGTATAATTTAGAGTCTTCTGAAGTAGAACTCTGGAATATGCAAGAACACTACCTCAACAAGCAGCCATTGCCTCGGAACCGAAAGTGTACTGGTAACAGCATTACTCACCTCCACATAGAACGCTACAGCCACAACAAGTAGGCTCAGAGTCATTGTGGACGAGGATACCTGCAAAAACGATTTAAATTCCCAATTTGAGCGTGTTTTAGAAAATCTTAACTTTAGTGAGGATCTAGTCATACGTACTATTAGCAGCAGTCGTCGGCCACATTTATCCGGAAGCCACGTCGTACCAGCAGTGGCAAGAACCTACAGCGTGAAAGGTCCTTACAACTCAGATTAGTTCAAGTTTTTTGCATTGTTTAACTGCTGCAGAAGACCACCGAGAATCACCAATTTACCTGGATAGCACCGACTCCAACAGTTGCAACATCACTTGAAGAAATCCCTAGTGAAAATCGATGCACATAAATGAGAGACATAATCAAGCAAGAGAAGCTCTGTTGGGTTGGATCAGTCAGCAGATGCTTTCCGAGTAACAGCAAGTATTAGTGTGCCTTTGCTCATCCTGACTAAAGGAGAATCTGGAAGAGAAATTTCTTGTATTTGGCGGGCTTAATCTGCCATTACTATCCTCTGGGAATGAAATAGGGTGAGCTCCTGAACTATTGGTAATTAATATCAATCAATTCTGTCACAACTCTTGCATAGCTCAAGTCTATTTAAATGGCAACAGAGAACATTCAATCACTCATCTGTTTAATAAACCTAATGTAATGTGATCTACGTCTTCAACTAGAAAGGTACAGACAACTGAGATCTTTCTGAGGGAAGAGGCTTAGTCCTTAGCAATAACATTGAAGAAAGAGAAAGGTTTAAAGTTGCAGGTTCTAATAAATTCACTTCTTCGCTCTAATCGAATGAAATATAAATGCAACACAATCAGTAGTCACCTGCACTTTCAAATATTGTGGTGGCATAGAATAAAACACCATTGATGCCACTGAGTTGCCGGAGCATAAGTAGCCCAATACCTACCTGCAATATATATTTGACACAAGAAAGGACAATATGTCAAGGTATGAGATAATAAATTTCTAGATATATTCAAGTGAAACATTTACCATTAAAGGAAACCAATATCTTTTTTGCTTGAGCTCTCCAATCCTGATCGTTGTTCTGTTTGTTGATGCCACAGAACTCTACATGAAGCATACAATTTGTTGCAATTGATTCTATTTTATAAAGAGAGGAGTTGAAACACAAATGGATCCATTATAATTAGTTAACTATCTCAAGTTCTTTTACAGTAGAAAAGGCTCAAAGAACTGCATGGATGGCACATGCTAGTTATATCACTGCATTCAAGTTGGAAAAGCTTTTCAATACCTTGATCTCATCGACTTCAAGGGAAATATCAGTATCAAATCCCCGTAGGACCTGCAAAGAGGCTTCAAATTCCTTGTTCAAACCAATTTTGGCCTGCGGCATTCTCCATTTTAATAAACGTAAAGCAGAGGAGAAACGTGAGAAAACAAGTGAATGGAGAAATGAGAGCAGGAAGTTAATAAGGTGGGTTTAAACAACGAATTAAGTACGGAAAAGACCATGTAAGATTTCATACCAACCATCGAGGAGACTCTGGGATGAAAAATAAGCCAGGAATCAATATTAGACATGGCAGAGAACCTGCAATATATGTTCAAAATCAATATCAAAACCAGAATTTCGAGAATTGAGTCACCAAATTAATGGCATCAGAGAACTGATGAGTATACTTGGCCAATGACCCTATAAGAGCAACGCCATCATTTGTCAGGCAAGTGGGGCCAGTTGTTCAATATAATTCGCATATGAGTGGGGCGTCACAGATGTCCAAAAGCATTTTATGTTGTTAGCAGAAAGGGAAAAAAAAAAATCTGCTAGAAGTCTGGCAAGTGAGGAAAATTCAAAATAAGGATACGAGGTACTTTCATTTTCTTAAATAAAGGATCAAATGGATCTTATTTCAAATAAAGGCGTGACGTGGCCAAATCATCTCAAATAAGTACCTGAATTGAAACTTATTTCAAATAAGGATTGAGTGACGATATCAATTTTAAAAAATGGCCTAACCTTTCAGATCGAAGGGCATTTTTGTCTTTTAACTTATTTTTTTCTGTTTTATTTTTTTTTCTTTTTTCTTTCCCCTATTCCCTTCGCTGACCATGGTGGAGGTCACCAGACTCAAGCGAGGGCAACCCTTATTGGCGTTGGGTGAAGATATTGCTCACCAAATTTGGTAAGGGCAGCCTTCGCCCTCACCCTCACATGGCCTCGCTAGCTAAGGTGAGGGAACTGCCGTTGGCATTGGGCGAGGGCATTCCTCGCCAGATCTAGCTAGGCCAGCCCTCACCCTCGCATGGCCTTGCAAGTTCAGGCAGAGGCGAGGGTTGTCCTCACCAATGTCAGGTGAGGCCGCCCTTGCCTAATTTAGCAAGGGCAACCCTCGTTAGGGTCAAGCGAGGGTCGCCTTGCCTTGGCTGCCTTGACGTCAACAAGGGTGACCCTCACCAAATTCGGCAAGGGCAACCTTCACCCTTGCCCAAGGCGGGCGACCTTTGCTGGCCATCGATGGCAATGGTGAGGGGAGGGAAGAGGAAAAAAGAAAAAGAAAAAAAAAATGAAAGAAGGGAAAGGAAAAGGAAAAAAATTAAAAAGATTTAAAATATATATTTTTAATTTTTTTTTTACCAAAATACTCTTTCTTCAATGTTGGAATAGTCACCACCCAATCAAAGGTCATTATTGGAGATGATTTGGTTACTTCAAATCTTTATTTGAGATGATTTGATCACTTTGTGCTTTCATTTGAAATAATATCTACTTTGAGCAATCATTTGAGAAAACGAGAGCATTTCGGGCGTTTATTTGGAATTTTTTCTAACCGAGTGTGTAGAAAAGTGCATCCAACATCATATACTTCTCTTTCGTTAGATGATTTTTCTAATCGGGGACTTACCCAAGATAGCGAGGATCCTCCAGCTGACAAATAGTCCAAATAGGTAAGCCAACAAAACTCCCACTGTAACTGACAGCTGGTAAGAGGAAAAAAGACAACTTCAAAATTATAGGGGAAAAAAAGGTATCTTATCAAGCAGACGACTGAAAGTGGTAGGCATATTGACCTGATTCACAGATCCCAGGGTCCCTCTCATGTTCTGAGGCGATACCTCAGCTATATATACCGGCACCTATTGATACCAAGGAAAAGCCAAGATTGAGATCTGTCACACTGCGGCCTAGTGCAAGTGCAAAGAAATTTAAGAGCTTTCCAAAGGTTACCACATAAGAAATAACACCCACACCAAATCCCCCCAACAACCTTCCAATGTATAAGAAGAGGGAATCCTGCAGAAGCAGCCAAGGGTTGCATAAGGATGCAGCTTTGCTAAATTTTGTTGAATTATCTTGACTATAATGATCACTCACCTTGGCAAATGATATTACCAGCCACCCTATAACATTGGGGACTGCAGCAATCAACAGAGACTGCAGTTGAACATGGCAAGAATTCAACTGTGTCCGCACAATAAATCATAGAATACCTAACAAAAGCAATCACGGCGGCGCTCGTTTTGGACATTAAAGAAGGAACGGGTCCACCCAGCAGAGCAAGAAATCAGCCATGAAGTTCTAGCATGATGACATCTTGTTAGATTGTACTGTTATTCCTTCAGCATATGCAGCTAGTGGCTTTTAAGCGGTGGGTGACATCAGCAGCTTGACCCATAATAATCGATAATAAAAAAACCCTGTAGAAACCTAAAGAGTCTCATGCTGAAAAGCCAGAGGAAACAGCTTGTGGGGATGCCGCAGCTTTCTTGACCTCTATTTGTGCAGGCTTTCAACATGAAATTACTGAGATTAACTCCCTCGAAAGCTCCACCGAGTTAAAAAAAAGGGGCACATGTAACAGTAGTCTTAATATTCAGGGCGAAACAGTAAAGTCACCGCAATCTGCTACCACGGTTTATTTGGTCCCAATTGAATAACGTAAAAAATATGGTGACATTTTTTTTATCATAGTTTAACAGAGATTCGCTAACGTGGCATTTGAAAGTCAAGCATGCTCTTCCTTGGTTTGTGGTCCAAGTCCACCCATCTCCATCGTTGCTGGAGTCCACTCGTCAGAAAATATCGTCAGAAAACATTGAGTGCAACTCTAATGACAGTAAAAAACAAAAAACAAAAATAGTCCATTTATCTTGCAACATATGGCATTTATAGTCTCGCAGCTGCCATGGCAATGGAGTTCAAGCTAGAGCCTAGAGCTCAAGATCAAAGTAGCCACGGGCCCACGGTCGCTTGAGCACGAGCTTGCGACCACAATTACTCGAGTTCAAGCTCTGTCGCCATGGTGGCCACAAGGCTTGGGCTCCAGCTATATGCCATGGCCACGAGCTCTAGACACGAGAGCGACGCGTGTCACTCTCTGAGTGGCTTATGTAAAAATGAGGTGGCATTCAAGTTGTTTGTAATATTTTCTCATTCTTGTCCCCATCCTCAAGGTCGATTTCTACGAAGCTCGAGTGCCATGGCCACAAGCTCGAAGCAGCCCGAAAGCTAGAGCAGCCATGTCCGAGCTCGAAGAAACTTGAGCAGCCATGGCCAGGAGCTCGAGGAAGCTCGAGCGGCATTGGCCGCTAGCGTGAAGACGGCTGTGCATCGACTTCCATGACCTCAGGTCATGATTGATGCGAGGCCGGAGGAAACAGTAGAGAAGAAGCCATAATGATTGGTGCGAGGCCTAATCTGGCCGGCTCGTGGTGGCAAGGCCGATCGGTGTTAGCGTCGAGCCTCCTGACGGTAGTTATAGATTTTTAAGCTTTCCTTACTTTTCTTTTTCTTTTTTTTTTTCAATTTTCAATTCCATTTCAGTACGGCCATTTGGTGGGGGCGGCATCAGCGCGACAGAAACTAATTAAAATGACACCTCCCTCACCTGAATTAACGAACTAAAAGCTAGAAATTGGCTGATACAAATCATGCAAGAAACTCCTACAAAAACCTCAGCTGATCGAAATGAGTGGCGTACCCCTTTCCGACCGACATACTCCGTCAAATGGCCGCTCACGATTGCCCCGACCATGGCTCCCACGTTCACCAAGGAACCAAATATCGAAAACTTTATCCGCCATCGTTTCAACAATCAAGAAGAAATTGCGTCAGTTAATAAAAAACAGACAGATTAAACTCTGGTTCCCGAAGCGAGTCGAACCTGCGAGAGCGAAAGGCCTAGGTCGCTTATTATGTCGTCCTCCGTGGGAGACGTATATCCGCACTGATGGCCGAAACAGCACAGGATTTACACAGTCGCAAAATCCAATGATAGATAAATATAAGGATAATGCACTTTGCGGGTTCGGGCTTACGATGAATCCGTACTGAATAGGGCCTAAGGCGACGACCAGGACGCTGAGGAGGACAGCGACGGAGCTGTTGCGGAGGATTCGCGAGGATCCAGGGAGGTCGGGCTGCCCGGGCCCCTTCTCCTGCATTGCATACCAGACCCCTTTGCGGAGGAGCGGTTTCCTCAGGTCCCTCCCGTCCTCCTCGACATCCTCGATGGCTCTCATGTCGAAGCTCAAACCTGGGCCTTCTTCAGAAGATGCTGTCGCTGCCGCCGCTGCAGGTGAGCAAGAGAGTTATGCGGAGCATGATGAATTGTGATTTGTTATAAGTGATGATTGAGAATCCATGACGAGAAAATGAGACTTCTCGCTGACTGTTGGGTGTTGAAGGAGAGGATGCTGATAGAAGAAGTCCTCTAACCCGCTGCAAGTAAGGAATTTCAGGCATTGCATGCGCCAATGCGTCCTCCTCCTGACGTGTCTTCTTCCGGGGTTGACCGACAGCTTTGACAAGAAGATGGCCGCACCAGGACATATTATGCACTGCCAGGTGCCCCGACGTGGTGTCCTCCTCCGCTGGTGAAAGGACCATAAGAAGGCGACCGTCGTCCCGTACCGTGTAAGCGACGCCCTTTTTCGTGCACGAGATTTCAAATCACGCGCTCCGTCGCCTTCGCATTGCTCGACGAGGAAAGGCACGGAGAGAGAGAGAGAGAGAGAGAGAGAGAGCACACCCTAGAGATTGGGAAAGCTTGGGCAACCCCAAGATTTTGTTAGAATCTTTCTGGAGAGACGAAATGAGAGAGTAGAATGAGGTCGGAAGCAGCCGCATGTGTCAGAAAGAAATTGGAGGAACTTTGGTTGTATTGTATTATGTATCTAATGTACACGTACATGTACCCATTTATAGTACAATGAAGAAAGATAAAATTAGAAAAAGAAATATAAAATATCCCAATTTCCTATTATACAAAATCAATTAAGGATTGACTAAATCAATCGGTCTACAATCTAATCACAATAAATATCCTCCAAATCTTCAATCATATCTCCTACACTCTCTCAAGCCGACGGTCTTGTTGACACCTAAATTTTGACGACCCGTTTAATTATTTATTGCATAAAAAATTAAGGATTAATTTTATCCATATATATTAATTGCATAGCATATAAATTTAGGTACATTTGTTTTTAATTTATATTTTATGCATTTTACCGATGGCGGATGGGTTCAAATTAAATGGCTAAGTTCTAGTTAAGCGGTTTTAGCCACTAAAGGAAAGAATTAAATTAGCCCAAGCCCGTTGTTTTTTTAATTAATTATCTTGTGTGAAATTGAGATTTGATGCGATATTACGGTAAATTTTTGAAATTTAAGAAAATCGCATTGCAATCTTATCTTTAGCAATAAGCGATAAAATCAGTAGAGGATATTCGGGAGATAAGGAAAATAAAAAGATTTTTTGTGATCGGGAGGTCACAAATAATCTTTGTGTATATAATATATGAAATATCCCGCAAATATTATGTTCTCTTTGCCTGTAAAAGGTGCACACGGAGGTCGAGGTAAAGGGGGGCTTTTTTTTTTTTTTTTTTTTCTAATTTTCGAGGCTTTTCCGTTCGTTCCTCGGATAAAATCAACACAACACAAAGGAAAAAACTTTGCTTTGTGTTCTTTTTTAGGGAAAAAGGAAACGTCTGAAAAAGCATAGCAGAGAGAAGTGATTGCAACAGGGAAGCAGCAGGAAAAGTCGTGAGAGGAAAAGTGTGCGGCTGCAGAGGAGAGAGGAAAAGGAAGAAGTTAAAAAAAAAAAAAAAAAAAGTTATTCCTGTTCATCTTCCTCAGCGCCGCTTCCCTGGTGTCCGATCCCTTCACTGGCGCGCCACTTTGCCCGCGTCCGCCGATTGCGAGTTCAACCCAGGTAGCTCGCGGCGCACAGCCCCGTCGCGCACCACTTCCTCCCTTTGCTCCGACGGCCCGAGCACCCCTTTTGCCGCTGGTTGCTGTTCCCGATGACTCCGCCTACTCGCTCGTCGCTTTCGCCGCCGCCTGAAGCCACCACCGCACGCCTGAGCGACGCCCCTACCATCGTCCTCGACTCCAGCAGGCCCTCGACCACCTAGCACAGATCTCACGTTCGCCAAGCTCTTCGCTGTGCCACTGTGACTCCGGCGACCTGAAGCCCTGCTGCTGGCCCCCGGTAACGCTGCCGCTGCTTTGCTCCGCCCGCTCGAAGTCGCGACCCGCCTCGACTGCGACCTCCGACCCGCGCCTGCTCCACCCCCTGTGACGCTGCTGTTGCTCAGCTCCGACGCACCGTTGATCCAGCTGCTGCCTGAGTCCCTTCACCGGAGCTCCGACGCCGGTCATCCTCCACCCGGCGCCGATCAATATGCTGTCCCCCTTTCCTTTAGGTTGCTTACTTCTTTTTTATTTTTATTTTTTTATGTTGTTTTATTTTATTTACTTTTTTTAAAGCTTTGCTATTATTGTAACAATTAGAATAGTGGTAATTGATTTTCGTTTTATTGTAGGCATTATCCTTAAGGTTTTAGCCAAGACTTTGTAATTATTAATTTGATCGTCGGATTATTTTTTTAATTATATCAATTTTTGGGCACTTTGGTAGAATTTTAATTGTTAAATTATTATAATTATTAATTTGATCTGTAAGATTTCGGATCAGATTTTTAATTATTTTGAACTCTATGCCGTGATGTTTAGGGTTAGAGTAATTGTTAATTTAACATGTGAGACAACATGTTATTTTTTCGATTACTTTAATCATTTATTTGTTAAATATCTTAATTGTTTAGATTTAATGTTTATTTGATAATTACTTGTCTTGGAAAAACACTAAAAAAATCAAAAAAATCAAAATCTTGCATCAAAGCATGTAGACAGGTAGGATTAGGTTTATGAAATTTTCGTCATCTAGTAATTGTTGCTAGGTTCATTTAGTTAAAAATTGCTCGTCATTAGAATTAGGTCATTTGATTAATTTAGATTGCATATTTAATTGTTGCATTTCTTTAATTTCGAATTTCATGGAAAATAAAAAAAAATTAATTTAAAATAAATTTATTTCATGCTTTAGGATAGATCGCATGCTTATTCATGTTATATAGTTTAGGTCATATTGCCACGTCATATCATTTCATGTTTAATTAGTAGCATGCATTGCATGATTCTCATTAAATAAAGTGAAAACCAAAATTGAGTGATTGTATATTAATTAGATTGTTGATATGAATTCTGAGCTAACATTGCAGATCATTTCGTTGCTATGAGGTAAGTTTTGCAATTTATTCATTGCTTTCTTGGGTGTTTAATTGGTGGTTTGCGCACCCGCATGATAACCTCATATGTTAGGGAAATAAGGTTTAAAATCGATTCAAGCTGCCTGCAAAAATATATTTTTGAAAATTGAAAAGAAATGGTACCGAAAGGGCATTAGAGAAATCTAGTGTAATCAAGTTCCCGTACCCTTAGTCTCTGGTTCGTATGAGTAAAATAATTCTTCCATTATTTTACTTAGTTGTCTAATTGACCTACCATAAACTGATTAGTGGCGACTCCTAGATAATAATCATTTGTATGCTTAATACTTGAACCTTAAGTCGAGAATTGGTATGGGCTTGGGAGAGCCTGAGCTAAGTTATACTTAGTAGTCCATTAACCTGATTTTAGGTGGTTCACCCGAAAAATTAGGTCGCGACAGGTCTATATATGTCCAAGACTCCTAGCTTGCTCCGGAGATATGAATGTTATCTCTGATAGAGTGGTTTGGTGAAAATATCCGTAGGTTGCTCTACAGTTCCAATTCCTTTAGTGACAAGTATTCATTTTTGGATTTTATCTCGAGTGAAATGACAATTGACTTCTATATGCTTTGTTCTTTATGAAAGACGGGATTTGCTACTAGCTTAAGTGCATAATCATTATCGCAAAATAATTAGTTTGGTCCATGAACTTTTACTTTGAGGTTTGAGACTAAACCTTGTATCCAAACAATTTCGCAAATAGTTTTCGCTGTAACTCAATACTTTGACTCAATTGAAGATAAAGAGATGGCTGATTGTTTCTTTGTCCTCCATGAAATTAATGAATTTCCTATTTTGATGTGAAACCAATGATAGATCTTATGGTCATTGGACAAGTGGTGTAATCCGTGTCGCAATGAGCTGTCATTTTCATATTTTAATCTCAGGATAAAAATATACCAAGTCCTGGATATCCCTTCAAGTATTTTACGACATTTAGTGTTGCATTCATATGAGACTTATTTGGATTATGCATGAATTCGCCGATGCATAGCATGTGTCAGATCTTGTCATGGTGAGATATATCAATTTCCAAAGAGCCACTGATATCTTGACAAATCTTTTAGTAGTGGGTCTTCTTTAGATGACAAACCCTTGGCATTATAAACTTGGCATTCTACTCAATTGGTAAAACAACGAGTTTATACCTTGACAATCTTGCTTCCAAGATAATCTCCAAAACAAATTTTTGTTGACTGAAATAGATTCCCTTTGTCGAATCGAGCTATCTCAATCTCTAGAAAGTACTTAGGAGGTCCCAAATCCTTGATGTGAAAAGTAAAATGCAAATATTTTTTTAATTTCTCAATGGCGGATTCATCATTTCCCATAATAAGTATATCATCAATACATATCAATAAGTAAATTGATGAGGTACCTTTGGTCCAAGTGAATAGACCATAGTCACATTTGGAGTGCTGGAAGCCTACGTTTGTAAACACACTAGTAAATGTGGTATACTGCTGCCGAGAGGCCTATTTAAGCCCATACAAGGACTTATGGAGACTCCCCTTGTCTTCATATTCCCTCTGGAAGCTCCACATATATTTCTTCATCCATATCCCCATGTATGAAAGCATTATCAACATCCATTTGATACAGTTGCCAATTGCGAAAAGCAATAATGGATATAAAAGAACAAAAAGTTACCTCCTTGGTGATTGGAGAAAATGTCTTATGATCATCAAAGCCTTCTCGCTGTGTAAAACCCTTAGCAACCAATCGAGCCTTGTAGTATTCAACAATATCATCTGCTCTATATTTGATCATGTATACCCATTTAAAGCCAATGAGTTTATGATGTGGAGGGAATGGAACAATATCCCGAGTATGATTTTCCACAAGTGCAAGTAATTTAGTCTTCATAGCATGCTGCTAACGTGGATCATGCGACGTTTCTATATAAGAGGATGGCTATCATTCCTCGAAAATGCAACCGATACAGCACGTGTTCTGGGGATAGTCGACTGAATGAGACATATGAGGATATTGGATAGCATGTACTTGAAGAGTCCAATGTAGGATATACATAAGCCTTGGTCCATGTGGGAGAGCGAATTGGATGTCTAGAGTGTCAAGGATGTTCAATACTCGTCTGTTCAGAAGCTCCTAAAGGAAATCCATCAATAGGAGGTGATGGCGAAACCATTGGTGAAATAGTCGGATGATCCTCCTTAGATAAATGATTTTCCTCATATGATATTGTTAGGATCAAATAGTTACCTCCAAAGAATCAGGAGCAACAAGTATAGGTGGCTTTGGCACAAAAAATAAAAAATAAAAAATAAAAAATAAAAAATTGAGGAGCCATGGATAAATCATCTTCTCATAAAAATGGACTATTGCTCAAAGATGGAATAATGCCATCTCCTGGAATGGGAATATGTCTCCGTAAGGATGACAACTCGACTTACAAAGAAGCACCCTCAAGATATCTCAATAACTTGATAATTTTTTGTAGAGAGGAGTATCCCATGAAAATGCATATGAAAGCATAAGGATCCATTTTCTTTCGAGGACTCACAGTTTTGGCATAACATGGACATCCAAAAACTCTTAAATGATCAATTTTAGGTTGTTGCCCAAAAAACATCTCAAAAGTAGTTTGACCTTCAAGTATGCGAGTTGGCATGCGATTAATAAAGTAGGTTTCCATGACCACACAATCTCTCCATAAAATTTCAAGAATGGAAGCTTGGCATTTGAGAGCTTGAGCTTCTTCTAAGGGATGTCGATGTTTGTGCTCAACAACTCCATTTTATTGGAGAGTATAAGTGCATGAGCTTTCATGGATTATTCCTTGAGAGGACAGAAAAAAATTGCATTCATTAGTGAAAAACTCCCATCCATTATCAATACGAATTCTCTGGACAGTTTTGTCAAACTGATTTTTAACTAAGGAGAGGAATTTCGACATGTGAGAAGATGTTTGCCCTTTGGATTGCATAAGGAAGACCCAAGTGGCACTGGAATAACCATTAATCATAGTGAGAAAAAAAAGAGGATCCATCGCAATATGGAGTATGATATGTCCCTAGATATTCATGTGAATCAATGAAAAAGCACTAAGAGCTCGAGATGCACTAATTGGAAACGGTGCTTGTGACTACTTAGCTAAAGGGTAAATGGGACATTTTGGATGGGGAAAACGAACACTATGACCTAGATGTTGATGAGAAAGAAGGTTCTATTGTTAACAGTGGCATTATCAGAGATGTTAACATTAAAATCTTTCTAAAAATATTGTCACGCCCCGAGACCCCGAGCACGTGAACAACCCGCCATGGTCATGCAAATGCAACATTCCAAGGTAGTGTCGCCGACCCCATTCATTTATTATTGCGCAAGCGGAACGTATTATAAAACCCCTGACAAAAACTCATGGGATAGGATAGCAGAAAACCAACTCATTCAAAAACAACATACTTCATAGATAATCACACCAGAGTTTACAAGCAGAGGTCTACAACCAGAAGTCTACAAAAGACCGGCTCTTAAAAGAAACCATCCTACGACCTACAAGTTGGACACGATCTCTAAGCCTTCAGATTTCATCTCTGCAACTCCTCAAGGACAACCAAAACGAACTGGTCGCTCCGTCCACTAGGGACCTGAAAATGTAAGCCCACAATGGGGTGAGACATTGTCTCAGCAAGTTCACTCTCTTAAACCCCTATTAGAAAGAAAATACGCCCAAGGGTAGCCTAGCCACACCACACAAAGGACTTACCTCGCCTCAGTTCCTTCCTGTAGGTTAGCACAGTTCATATCACTCAATCATATGCAGTAATAAGAACTTAAACAACTGGAACGCAATCTCTTTCAGATAACCAGCAACCATAGGGGTCCTGATTATAAGACCAAATCGCTATGACACGTCCCATACCGTGCCACACAATTTCGTTCCATAATCTGACGCATCAATAACACTCAGCATGCGTTCCAATTGTTATTCACTGTCACACAAGGGCATAGCCTACTCGCAGTTCGGCTATCTACTGATATTAATGCCAGGCATCGCCTCCCCACCTTGGAGCGCAGCTTCGTCACTACGTCGACAACGTTCCCGAATGAGTATAGGCCTAGAATCAACTGCAACCCAAGGCCATTGATGTGGGGCCTCCCATATAGGAGTATCCCAAAAAGGATACATCCAGCTCAACAGCTCAGGACGGGTTCATATTAACAAACACATGACAATTCAAGGTCGGCCTAGGATACCGTGCATTTCACTCAATTGCCTCGATTAAAATAGTAATCCTAGCCTCTTTCCTTCGTATTAAAAACATTCGAGAAAATAGTCGTGCGTGGGTACACGTTTATTCGAACTAGAAAGCCAATACATTCCTTTTTCAAACCCCCACTATTTGATATTATGCATAAAATCTATTTTCAGTGTCAAAACCCGACACTTGGGATTTTATGAATAAAATCCATATTTTTCACAATCAACATTCAATTTGCATTATCCACTCATCAAATTCAAAATCTGAGTACACAGCAGCGATCAGCGCGAAATTCTAAAAATTTTAGGTCCAGAAATAATTTTTGAAATTTATTAAATAATTAAATTTATTCCGAAATTTAATTAAATAATAATATCTTAATAATTTCGAATAATAATATATTATTAAATTATTAAATTATTTCGAAATATGTATTTAATCCAATAATACTTCATTAAAGTTAAATCACCATTATAATAATATAAACATCAATTTAGTCTTAATTAAACATATTTTAAATTAACCAAACTCCTTAATCTAATCCACAATTAATTAAACTAATCTAACAACCTAAGCTTACTTAATTTAAACTAAGAACACCGTAAGCAACATTAACCCTCTAATCAAGGTTTAGGAGGGTAAACTCACTTTCCGATGAGTCTCGGTGAAGAGAACGGTGAGGCAGTCAATAAATCTCCTCGGGGCGACACCAAAGGAGAATCGGAAGGTGCCTAAAATGGGCCTTGAAGGTCCGGCTAGGGCTGGAACTTCCAACTGTTGTCCAAGCTTGGAGGAGGGTTGCACGGCGGGCGGTGGTGCGTGCAATCGGCGGAGAGGGGCTGCGGCAGTTCGAGCTGTGATCGGCGGCGACTCCGGCAAAGCTTGCTGACCCGACGGTGGTTGGCGAACGATGAGCAAGCGGCTGAAGACTCCGGACGGCGACGCTGGGCGAAGGCTGTCGACGAGCTGGCCGGCGAGCAAGCGCGCGGGTGACGTGCGCGAACGGCGGCGATGACGACGGCACCGGCGAAGAGCGGCGAGCGGCGAAGGAGGTGGACGAAGGGCTGCAT
Source organism: Eucalyptus curtisii (assembly GCA_017140595.1). Lineage (NCBI taxonomy): Eukaryota > Viridiplantae > Streptophyta > Magnoliopsida > Myrtales > Myrtaceae > Eucalyptus > Eucalyptus curtisii. Next base: position 33,842,856 of record CM029502.1, on the reverse strand, counting down.
AGGGGCCGCTGGTCCGGTTTGTTTCTGTCTCTCTCTCCTCCCAATTTTCAAAAGAGAACTAAGGAGGAAGATGATGGTGATTGGTTGAAGTGAAGTCCCACCTTTTTTAGAGTAAATCCACACCCTACACTTATCAAAATCCTCTTCACTTTGGCACCAACCATGACATCAAGTGATGTCACACTCCACTAACTCAAATCCTCCACAACATCTTCTAATAGGTCAAATTTCATTCTCTTTATTTAATCCAACAATACTTCATTAAAGTCAAATCACCATTATACTAAGATAAACATCAATTTAGCCTTAATTAAACATACTTTAAATTAAACAAACTCCTTAATCCAATCCACAATTAATTAAACTAATATAACAACCTTAGCTTCCTTAACTTAAACTAAGAATACCCTAAGTATCATTAACCTTCTAATCAAGGTTTAGGAGGCTAAACTCACCGGAATCGCTTTCCGATGAGTCTTCGGCGAAGAGAACGGCGAGGCCGTCGACAAATCTCCTCGGGGCGACACCAAAGGAGGACCGGAAGGTGCTTAAAACGGGCCTTGAAAGTCCGGCTAGGGCTGGAACTTCCAGCTGCTGTCCAAGCTCGGAGGAGGGCTGCACGGCGGCAAGTGGTGCGCGAAACCGGCAGAGAGGGGCTGCGACAGTTCGAGCTGTGACCGGCGGAGCTTGCTGGCCCAACGGTGGCTGGCGAATGGCAACCAAGCAATTGAAGACTTCGGACGGCGACGCTGGGCAGAGCCTGTCGACGAGCTGACCGGCGAGCAGACTCGGAGGTGACGCGCACAAACGTCAGCGGCAACGACGGCATTGGCAACGAGCGATGAGCGGCGAAGGTGGGGGATGAAGGGCTGCGTCGGGGCCGCTGGTCTGGTCCGTTTTCTCTCTCTCTCTCTCTCCTCCCAATTTACAAAAGAGAACCAAGGAGGAAGACGATGAGGATTGGTTGAAGTGAAGTCCCACATTTCTTAGAGCAAATTCACATCCTACACTCGTCAAAATCCTCTTCACTTTGGCCCAAACCATCACATCAGATGACGTCATAATCCACTAACTCAAATCCTTCACAACATCTTCTAATAGGTCCAATTCCATCCTCTTTATTTAATCCAACAATACTTCATTAAAGTCAAATCACCATTATACTAATATAAACATCAATTTAGCCTTAATTAAACATACTTTAAATTAAACAAACTCCTTAATCTCATCCACATTTAATTAAACTAATCTAACAACCTAAGCTTACTTAACTTAAACTAAGAATACCCTAAGCATCATTAACCCTCTAATCAAGGTTTAGGAGGCTAAACTCACCGGAATCGCTTTCCGATGAGTCTCCGGCGAAGAGAACGGCGAGCCCGTCGGCAAATTTCCTTGGGGCGACACTAAAGGAGGATTGGAAGGTGCCTAAAACGGGCCTTGAAGGTTTGGCTAGGGCTGGAACCTCCAACTGCTGTCCAAGCTCGACGGGAGGGTTGCACGGCGGCCAATGGTGCGCGGAACCGGCGGAAAGGGGCTGCGGCAGTTCGAGCTATGACCGACGGCGACTCCGGCTAAGCTTGCTAGCCCGACGGTGGCTAGCGAATGGCGAGCAGGCGGTTGAAGACTCCGGACGGCGACGCTGGGCGGAGGCTATCGACGAGCTGACCGGCGAGCAGGCGCACGGGTGACGAGCGCGAACGGCGGCGATGATCGGCGAGCGGCGAAGGAGGCGGACGAAGGGTTGCGTCGAGGTTGCTGGTTCGGTCCGTTTCTCTCTCTCTATCCTCCCAATTTTCAAAGGAGAACCAAGGAGGAAGATGATGGTGATTGGTTGAAGTGAAGTCCCATGTTTTTTAGAGCAAATCTACTCCCTACACTTGTAAAAAATTCTCTTCACTTTGGCCCCAACCATGACATCAGGTGTTTTCACACTCCACTAACTCAAATCCTCCACAACATCTTCTAGTAGGTCCAATTTCATCATCTTTATTTTATTCAACAATACTTCATTAAAGTCAAATCACCATTATACTAATATAAACATCAATTTAGCCTTAAATAAACATATTGTAAATTAAACAAACTCCTTAATCTAATCCACAATTAATTAAACTAATCTAACAACCTAAGCTTACTTAACTTAAACTAAGAACACCCTAAGCATCATTAACCCTTTAATCAAGGTTTAGGAGGCTAAACTCACTGGAGTCGCTTTCCGATGAGTCTCCGGCGAAAAGAATGGCGAGGCCGTCGACATATCTCCTTGAGGCAACACCAAAGAAGGACCAGGAGGCGCCTGAAATGGGCCTTGAAGGTCCGGCTAGGGCTGGAACTTCCAGCTGCTGTCCAAACTCGGAGGAGGGCTGCACGGCGGCCGGTGGTGTGCGGATATGGCGAAGAGGGACTGCGGTAGTTTGATCTGTGGCCGGCGGCGACTTCGGCGAAGCTTGCTGGCCCGACGGTGGCTAGAGAACGGCGAGCAGGCGGGTGAAAGCTCCGGACGGCGACGATGGGAGGAGGCTGTCGACGAGCTGCCCGGCGAGCAGGGGCGCAGGTGACGCCCGTGAACTGCGGCGACGACGACAGCACCGGCAATGAGCGGCGAGCGGCGAAGGAGGCGAACGAAGGGCTGCGTCGGGGCTGTTGGTCCGGTCCGTTTCTCTCTCGCTTTCCTCCCAATTTTCAAAATAGAACCATGGAGGAAGATGATGGTGTTTGGTTGAAGTGAAGTCCCACCTTTTTTAGAGCAAATCAACACCTTATACTTGTCAAAATCATCTTCACTTTGGCCCCAACCATGACATCAGGTGATGTCACACTCCACTAACTGAAATCCTCCACAACATCTTCTGTCACGTCCCGAACTCTGAGCACATGCACATCCCTCCGTGGTCGCTACAATTTTGCAACACCCCAGGAACTGTTGCCGCCCCATTCATTATGTTGCACATGTAGAAACGTAAAATAATCTCCAAACAACAAAGCAGTGGGATAGGAACATAGGATAATATTTTTACAAGCCGCACCTACAATACCATAGTACTTATATATATATAGATCAGTTTAACACCCCAAGATCTTATACAAAAGGTGAAGTTATTCGGTTACCTACGAGCTAAGCTTCTTTTTACAAGACTGGGGTTCACTACTACACTACCATACTTCTCGATCTCTCTAGGGTGAGCTGTCACCCTGCATCCAGCCTCGACGGAAGACCCGTCATCACTTGGAAGGAGATAGCGAGAGTTCCACTCTTCCTTTCCTGCAACTGACTGCACACGACTTGGCCTTCCTCCATCTAGGGACTTGAAAATTTTAGCCCACTACGAGGTGAGATCACTTCTCAGCGAGTTAAGTGCCTAAATCCATATTAGGAGAAAAGTACACTCTACATGCAATCTAGTCACGTTTCTCACAACCCCTTTTTCAATTACATTGCCCTGCACATTAGTCTCAATCAAATCAAGCCATACATAAAGGTATCAAGATTGGGCATCATGATAGTATTCTCACAAATGAATTCTCAAGAATGTAAATACTAACACTATTATACGGGCCATAGTCAGTCTTCCGGCATAACCGGGCATTGTCTCGCACCGTTGAGCACAGCAACATCTACATTTAGACGGCATTCCGATTAGGAGCATCAGCCCAGCATCCACTGCGATTTACATCCGTTGACTTGGGCAATCCCGAAGGAGCATCGTCCGACCCCAAAGGCTCGTGACAAATTCTCATTTTGTGTATGCGTTTACTCAATGTCACAGTTCAATGCTCAATTGCACATTTCATTCACAACATCAATTAAACAATTTTCCAACAAGAAACACCTCAAAACAGTTATAAACTTCTATTGACCAGAATTGGCAGAAACTACCCAGTTGTGCACTTTCGGGTTCAAGGCTAGAAACCAACTCATATGAATTCGAAAAATTCTCAAACTTGAACACGTGCTAAAGGAAACATAAACAAACATTTTTTGTGAAGAACCAAGGCCCCAGATCCCTCTGAATTCGGCCCAGTAATTCACTTAATCCAGTACTAAAATTGGGTCCGTTTCCAGCGGTTCTGTTTTCCGAAATCAAGTTGGTTCGAGGTTCGAAATAGGTCCGTTTAGTCTGAAATTCGAGTATGTTCAACTAGAAGATGTAACAAACAACTTTTGTGAAGAACCCATTTTTAAAATCGAAACTGAAGGGTTAGTAACAACCCACAGAATCCTTACAGGTCGCAAATTCCAGTGCAGTTTGAGTTTCTATTTAAAGACAACGAAGCCAAAATCATTTCCCCTTAAATCTCCAAAAAAATCCCAAGAAAAATATATGTTATAGTTGAAGATGTGTAAAACATTTCTTCAGAGGGAATTCACTTCAAAATCGCAACACATGTTAGTCTACAAAAATAATAAATCGTACACATTTAGAAAACAGTTTTAAAGAACATCCAATGTTTTTGGCCCAGCTGTTCTCTACGGTTCTTATCTTGCTATTTTAACTAAAATTAAGCCTCCCTATGGCTAATCTGACCTTACTAAACTAACACCCAACCATATTTAACCTCATCTAAACCTTTCTTAACTTGTTTCAACCTCTAAATAGAGGTACTCAGCCCCTAATCCAATTTTAGGAAAACAACTCACCTATTTAAAACTAAAGGCGGCTCTCACTGATGGCTGGACAGCAACATAGAGCCAGGTATTGGGTCCTTCGGTGATGGGGTTGAGCCGAAATAGTAAAGGAGTGTGATGCAGTACGACATCAACAGCAACACACGGAATTAAAAAAATTTTCGGCAGAGAGAAACAAACGTGGTGTTTGGTCGGCTGAGCTATTCTCTTGCTGGTGAGGGGGTTTCATCGTCACTTGAACTCCAAGACCAAGAGATATAAAACATGAAAGGCAGCCCGGTCGAACTTCTAGTGGTCCGCCGGTTTGTTGCGCCAAAAACCGAATCTCCTTTGATTCGATTTTGCTTGCTGTTCGGTTCAGCAAAAACTGGAGGAAAAAGGCAAAATAGAGATGCGCACACTTGAAGATGGTGACGGCAAAAGCTTGCACAATTGAGGGAAAGAAGAAGGAATAAAAAAAAAAAAAAAAGGAAAATGGGTGGAAGGAGCAACATACGCTGCAACCAGCGAATGTTCACGTGTAGAAAATAGGAAGAAAGAAATGAGGAAATTACTAGGAAGTTCCCTTTGCACTTTCCATAAAGTTATGGTCCTTTTTCCATAGAAAATGGCCCTCCTATCACTCTCAAGTGGCCCACACACCTTATACATCCTTATCTTGTCCAAATGAGATGCAAATGGTGGAGGAATCCCACGTAAAGTGTAGGCATCCTAATTGCAGCTAATTCCCATTACTTTTCCTTTTTCATTTTATATTTCTCCACTTTAGTTAATAAGGACAATTCCCCATTTAAGTCCTTATGTTCCACCTTAAAGGCCCAAAAATCTATTTAAAATGTGGCATTTCCTTTATTCTTTTAATTTTCTACTCTTGCCCTTTTCCGCTAATAATTCTCATCGTCCATAAACTTTGAAAAGATGCAACAACATTCCCCAGGATTAATTGTGACACGTGAAAGTTTTCAATTTCTGAAATCAGCATCATTTCCTCGGTGAATTTCAGTCAAATGTGATTTTAGTGCAACCTAAACTATCGAGTAGTTTTTGGGAATTTTCGGTGCAATGGACTCGTGGTCGATCATTTCGAGCCACTATGTACATCTTCGACTTATTGGCGACTCTTGGTTGTCGTGAAAATCTCTAGGTTTCAATTATGAGCACAGGGTACCAAAACGACACAAAAATCGGTTTAGTGCCGATTGATGAGAATTTTGTAATTATATGGAATCACCCATGCCTAATTATATATCTCTATCGAATCGACCTATTTTCGATCTCTGATAGATTTTCGACTGTGTCGCAATGACCCTTGCAGATTAACACGGTTGGGCAGTCGATTCCTCGTCGAATTCTCAAGCCTGTCGCATTAAAATCCCTTAATGGCTTCCCCAACTAGTCCAGTTATCTCATGCGTGATCGCCTCAGAGAATAGCACTATAGACATGTCGCATAAAAGCCCGATTTATTGAATTGAAAACGAAAGTAGAAAATCAGACTGTCACATCTTCTAATAGGTCCAATTTCACCCTCTTTATTTAATCCAACAATACTTCATTAAAGTCAAATCACCATTATAATAATATAAATATCAATTTAGCCTTAATTAAACATACTTCAAATTAAACAAACTCCTTAATCTAACAACCTAAGCTTACTTAACTTAAACTAAGAACACCCTAAGCATCAATAACCCTCTAATCAAGGTTTAGGAGGCTAAACTCACCGGAATAGCTTTCCGATGAGTCTCCAGCGAAGAGAACGGCGAGTCCGTCAACAAATCTCCTCGGGCGACACCAAAGGAGGACCGGAAGGCTCCTAAAACGGGCCTTGAGGCTCTAGCTAAAGCTGGAACTTCCGGCTACTGTCCAAGCTCGGAGGAGGGCTGCACGGCGGCCGGTGGTGTGCAGAACTGACGAAGAGGGGCTCCGGCAGTTCGAGCTGTGACCGGCGGCGACTTCGGGGAAGCTTGTTGGCCCGATGATGGCTGGGGAACGCCGAGCATGTGGCTAAAGACTCCCAACGACGACAATGGGTGGAGGCTGTCGACGAGCGGACGAGCAGGCACATGGGTGACGCGCGCGAACGGCAGCGACAACGACGACACCGGCAATGAGTGGCGAGCGGCGAAGGAGGTGGACGAAGGGCTGTGTCAGGGCTACTAGCCCGGTCCGTTTCTCTCTCTCTCTCCTCCTAATTTTTACAAGAGAACAAAGGAGGAAGATGATGGTGATGGGTTGAAGTGAAGTCCCACCTTTTTTAGAGCAAATCCACACCCTACACCTGTCAAAATCCTCTTCACTTTGGCCCCCACAATGACATCAGGTGATGTCACACTCTACTAACTCAAATTCTCCACAACATCATTTAATTGGTCCAATTTCATCCTCTTAATTTAATCCAACAATGCTTCATTAATGTCAAATCATCATTATACTAATATAAACATCAATTTAGCCGTAATTAAACATACTTTAGATTAAACAAACTCCTTAATCCAATCCATAATTAATTAAACTAATCTAACAACCTAAGCTTACTTAACTAAAACTAAAAACACTCTAAGCATCATTAACCCTCTAATCAAGGTTTAGGAGGCTAAACTCACCAGAATCCCTTTCTAATGAGTCTGCGGCAAAGAGAACGGCGAGGCCGTCGACAAATCTCCTCGGGGCGAAACCAAAGAAGGACCGAAAGGCTCCTAAAACGGGTCTTGAAGGTCCGGCTAGGGTTGGAACTTCCCGGCCTCGTCCAAGCTCGGAGGAGGGCCGCACAAAGGCCGATGGTGCGCGCAACTGGCGTAGAGGGGCTCTGGCAGTTCAAGCTGTGACCTGTGGCGATGGTGGCTGGCGAACACCGAGCAGGCGGCTGAAGACTCCGGACGGCAACGATTGGCGGAGGCTGTCCACAAGCTGGCCGGCGAGCAGGCGTGTGAACGTCGGCGATGACGACGGCACCGGCGACGAGTGGCAAGCGGCGAAGGAGGCGGACGAAGGGCTGCGTCAAGGCTGCTGGTCCGGTCCGTTTCTCTCTCTCTCCTCCTAATTTTCACAAGAGAAACAAGGAGGAAGACGATGGTGATGGGTTGAAGTGAAGTCCCACCTTTTCGAGAGCAAATCCACACCCTACACTTGTCAAAATCATCTTCACTTTGGCTCCAACCATGACATCAGGTGATGTCACACTCCACTAACTCAAATCCTCCACAACATCTTCTAATAGATCCAATTTCATTCTCTTTATTTCATCAAACAATACTTGATTCAAGTCAAATCACCATTATACTAATATAAACATCAATTTTGCCTTAATTAAACATACTTTAAATTAAACAAACTCATTAATCCAATCCACAATTACTTAAACTAATCTAACAACCTAAGATTACTTCACTTAAACTAAGAACAACCTAAGTATCATTAACCCTCTAATCAAGGTTTAGGAAGCTAAACTTACCGGAATCGCTATCCGATGAGTCTCCGGCGAATAGAACGGCGAGGCCGTCGACAAATCTCCTCAGGGCGACACCAAATGCGGACTAGAGGGCTTCTAAAACAGGCTTTGAAGGTCCAGCTAGGGCTGGAACTTCCAGAACTTCCAGCTGCTGTCCAAGCTCAGAGGAGGGCTACACGGCGGCCAGTGGTGCGCGGAACCGACGGAGAGGCGCTACGGCAGTTCGAGCTGTGACCGGCGGCGACTCCGGCAAAGCTTGCTGGCCCGACGGTGGGTGGCGAATGGCGAGTAGGCGGCTGAAGACTCCGAATGGCGACGCTGGCCGGAGGTTATCAACGAGTTGACCGGCGAGCGAGTGCGAGGGTGACGCGTGCGAACAGCGATGACAACGACCGCACCGACGACGAGCGACGAGCGGCGAGCGGCGAAGGAGGCGGACGAAGGGCTGCGTCGGAGCCGCTGGTCCGGTCCGTTTTTCTCTCTCTCTCTCTCTCTCTCTCTCTCTCTCTTCCCAATTTTTAAAAGACAACCAAGGAGGAAGATTATGGTGATTGGTTGAAGTGAAGTCCCACCTTTTTAGAGCAAATCCACACCCTACACTTGACAAAATCCTCTTCACTTTGGCCCCAACCATGTCATCAAGTGATGTCACACTCCACTAACTCAAATCCTCCATAACATCTTCTAATTGGTCCAATTTCATCCTCTTTATTTAATCCAACAATACTTCATTAAAGTCAAATCACCATTATACTAATATAAACATCAATTAAGCCGTAATTAAACATACTCTAAATTAAACAAACTCCTTAATCCAATCCAAAATTCATTAAACTAATCAAAAACCTAAGCTTACTTAACATAAACTAAGAACACCCTAAGCATAATTAACCTTCTAATCAAGGTTTAGGAGGCTAAACTCACCGGAATTGCTTTCCGATGAGTCTCCGGCAAAGATAACGGCTAGGCCGTCGACAAATCTCCTCGGGGCGACACCAAAGGAGGACAGGAAGACTCCTAAAACGGGCCTTGAAGGTCCAGCTAGGGCTGGAACTTCTAGCTACTGTCCAAGCTCGGAGGAGGGCTGCACGGTGGCCGGTGTTGCGCGGAACCAGCGGAGAGGGGCTCTGGCAGTTCGAGCTGTGACCGGTGGCAACTCCGACGAAGTTTGCTAGCCCGACGTTGGCTGGCGAACGCCGAGCAGGTGGCTGAAGACTCCAGACAGCGATGCTGGGCTGAGGCTGTCAACAAGCTGGCCGGCAAGCAGGCGCGTGGGTGACACGCGCGAACGGCGGTGACGACAACAGCACCGGCGACGAGTGGTGAGCAACGAAGGACGCACACGAAAGGCTGCGTCGGGGCTACTGGTCCGGTCCGTTCTATCTCTCTCTCCTCCGAATTTTCACAAGAGAACTAAGGAGGAAGATGATGGTGATGGGTTGAAGTGAAATCCCACCTTTTTTAGAGCAAATCCACACCCTACACTTGTCAAAATCCTCTTCACTTTAGCCCTAACTATCACATTAGGTGATGTCACAGTACATTAACTCAAATCCTCCACAACATCTTCTAATAGGTCCAATTTCATCATTTTTATTTAGAGATAAGTGCATTAAAAGTCCTAAAACTTATCATAAAAATGCAATTGAGTCCTAAAACTTTCAAAAAGTGTAATTAACTCCTAAAACTTATCATAAAAGTTCAATCAAGTCCTAAAACTTTCAAAAAGATCAATAAAGTCCTAAAACTTGTCTCGAAAGTGCAACTAAGTCCTAAAACTTTCAAAAAGTACAATCAATGAAAGGACTTAGATTGAACCATTTTGATAAGTTTTAGAACTTGATTGCACTTTTTGAAAGTTTTAGGACTTAATTGCACTTTGTGACAAGTTTTAGAACTTAATTGTACTTTTGGAAAGTTTTAGGACTTAATTGCATTTTCATGACAAATTTTAGGACTTCTAATGCACTTATCCCTTTTATTTAATCCAACAATACTTCATTAAAGTCAAATCACCATTATACTAATATAAACATCAATTAAGCCGTAATTAAACATACTTTAAACTAAACAAACTCCTTAAACCAATCCAAAATTAATTAAACTAATTTAAAAACCTAAGCTTCCTTAACATAAACTAAGAACACCCTAAGCATAATTAACCTTCTAATCAAGGTTTAAGAGGCTAAACTCACCGGAATTGCTTTCCGATGAGTCTCCAGCAAAGATAACGGCTAGGCCGTCGACAAATCTACTTGGGGCGACACCAAAGGAGGACCGGAAGACTCCTAAAACGAGCCTTGAAGGTATGGCTAAGGCTGGAACTTCCAGCTACTATCCAAGCTCGGAGGAGGGCTACACGGCGGCCGGTGTTGCGCGGAACCAGTGGAGAGGGGCTGCGTCAGGGCTGCTGGTCTGGTTCGTTTCTGTCTCTCTCTCCTCCTAATTTTCAAAAGAAAACCAAGGAAGAAGATGATGGTGATCGGTTGAAGTGAAGTCCCACCTTTTTTAGAGCAAATCAATACCCTACACTTGTCAAAATCCTCTTCACTTTAGCCCCAACCATGACATCAAGTGATGTCACACTCCACTAACTCAAATCCTTCACAACATCTTCTAATTAGTCCAATTTCATCATCTTTATTTAATCCAACAATACTTCATTAAAGTCAAATCACCATTATACCAATAAAAACATCAATTTAGCCTTAATTAAATGTACTGTAAATTAAACAAATTCCTTAATCCAATACAAAATTTATTAAACTAATCTAACAACTTAAGCTTACTTCACTTAAACTAAGAACACCCTAAGACTCATTAAGCCTCTAATCAAGGTTTAGGAGGCTAAACTCCTCGGAATTGCTTTCCGATGAGTCTCCGGCAAAGAGAACGGCGAGGCCGACGACAAATCTCCTCGGGGCGACACGAAAGAAGGACCGGAAGGCTCCTAAAACGGGTCTTGAAGGTCCGTTTAGGGCTGGAACTTCTAGCTACTGTCCAAGCTCAGAGGAGGGCTGCAAGACGACCGGTGGTACGCGGAACCGGCGGAGATGGTCTACGGCAGTTCGAGCTATCACCGGCGACGACTCCGGCGAAGCTTACTGGCCTGACGATGTCTGGCGAAGGGCGAGCAGGCGGCTGAACACTCCGGATGGTGACGTTGGGTGGAGGCTGTCGACAAGTTGGCCGACGAGCAGGCGCGCGGGTGACGCGCGCGAACGACGCGAAAGTGACGGCACCGGTGACGAGCTGCGAGCAGCGAAGGTGGCGAACGAAGAGCTGCGTCGGGGCTGCAGATCCGGTCCATTTCTCTCTCTCCTCCCAATTTTCGCAAGAGAACCAAGGAGAAAGATGATGGTGATTGGTTGTAATGAAGTCCCACCTTTTTTAGTGCAAATCCACACCCTACACTTGTCAAAATCCACTTCACTTTGGCCCGAACCAAGATAAACATCCATTTAGCCTTAATTAAACGTAGTTTAAATTAAACAAACTCCTTAATCCAATCCACAATTAATTAAACTAATCTAACAACCTAAGCTTACTTAACTTAAACTAAAAACACCATGAGCAATGTTAACCCTCTAATCAAGGTTTAGGATGCTAAACTCACTGGAGTCGCTTTCCGATGAGTCTCCGGCGAAAAGAATGGCGAGGCCGTCGACAAATCTCCTTGAGGCAACACCAAAGAAGGACCAGAAGGCGCCTGAAATGGGCCTTGAAGGTCCGGCTAGGGCTGGAACTTCTAGCTGCTGTCCAAGCTCGGAGGAGGGCTGCACGGCGGCCGGTCGTGCGTGAAACTGGCGAAGAGGGGCTGCGGCAGTTCGAGCTGTGACCGGTTGCGACTCCGGCAAAGCTTGCTGGCTCGACGGTGACAAGCGAAGGGTGAGCAGGCGGTTGAAGACTCCGGACGGCGACGGTGGGCAGAGGCTATCGATGAGATCGCCGGGGAACATGCGCGCGGGTGACGAGCACGAACTGCGGCGACGACGACGACGGCACCGGTGACGAGCTGCGAGCGGCGAAGGAGTCGGACGAAGGGCTACGTTGGGGATGCTGGTCCAGTCCGTTTCTCTCTCTTCTCTCTCTCTCTCTCTCTCTCTCTCTCTCTCTCCTCCTAATTTTCAAAAGAGAACCAAGGAGGAAGATGATGGTGATTGGTTGAAGTGAAGTCCCACCTTTTTTAGAGTAAATCCACACCCTACACTTGACAAAATCCTCTTCACTTTAGCCCCAACCTTGTCATCAGGTGATGTCACACTTCACTAACTCAAATCCTCCACAACATCTTCTAATAGGTCCAATTTCATCCTCTTTATTTAATCCAACAATACTTAATTAAAGTCAAATCACCATTTTACTAATATAAACATCACTTTAGCCTTAATTAAACATACTTTGAATTAAACAAACTCCGTAATCTAATCCGCAATTAATTAAACTAATCTAACAACCTAGGCTTACTTAACTTAAACTAAGAACACTCTAAGCATCATTAACCCTCTAATCAAGGTTTAGGGGGCTAAACTCACCAGACTTGCTTTCTGATGAGTCTTCGGCGAAGAGAACAGCAAGGCCGTCAACAAATCTCTTCGAGGCGACACCAAAGGACAACCGGATGGCTTCTAAAATGGGCCTTAAAGGTCTTGTTAGGGATGGAACTTCTAGCTATTGTCCCAGCTTAGAGGAGGGCGACACGGCAACCGATGGTGCGCGGAACCGGCGGAGAGGAGCTGCGGCAGTACGAGCTGTGACCGGCGGCGACTTCGGCAAACCCTGCTGGCCCGACGGTGGCTGGCGAACGGCAAGCAGGCAGCTGAACACTCCGAATGGCAACGCTGGGCGGATGCTGTCAATGAGCTGGCCGGCAAGCAGGCGCGTGGGTGACGCGCGCGAACAGCGGCGACGACGACCACACCGGCGACGAGCGGCGAGCCACGAACGAGGCGTACGAAGGGCTGCGTCGGGGCTGCTAGTCCGATCCGTTTCTCTCTCTCTCTCTCCTCCCAATTTTCAAAAGACAACCAAGGAGGAAGATTATGGTGATTAGTTGAAGTGAAGTCTCATCTTTTCTAGAGCAAATCCACACTCTACACTTGTCAAAATTCTCTTCACTTTGACCCCTACTATGACATCAGGTGATGTCACACTACACTAACTCAAATCCTCCACAACATCTTCTAATAGGTCCAATTCCATCATCTTTATTTAATCCAATAATACTTCATTAAAGTCAAATAACCATTATACTAATATAAACACCAATTTAGCCTTAATTAAACGTACTTTAAATTAAACAAACTCCTAAATCCATTCCAAAATTAATTAAACTAATCTAACAACCTAAGCTTACTTAACTTAAACTAAGAACACCCTAAGCATCATTAACCCTCTAATCAAGGTTTAGGAGGCTAAACTCACCGGAATTGCTTTCCGATGACTCTCCGGCAATGAGAACGGCAAGGCCGTCGACAAATCTCCTTGGGGAGACACCAAAGGACGACCGGAAGGCTCCTAAAACGGGCCTTGAAGGTCCGGATAGGGCTGAAACTTCCAGCTACTATCCAACCTCGGTGTAGGGCTGCACGGCAGCCGGTGGTGCGTAGAACCGGCGGAGAAGGGCAACGGCAGTTCGAGCTGTCACCCGCGGTGACTCCGGCGAAGCTTGCTGGCCCGACGGTGGCTGGCGAACGCCGAGCAGGCGGCTGAAGACTCCAAACGGCGACGTTGTGCGGTGGCTGTTGACAAGCTGGCTAGCAAGCAGGCGCGAGGGAGACGCATGTGAACGGCCACGACAACGACGGCACCGGCGACGAGCGGCGAGCGGTGAAGGAGGCGGACGAAGGGTTGCGTCGAGGCTGCTGGTCCGATCCGTTTCTCTCTCTCTCTCTCCTCCCAATTTTCACAAGAGAACCAAGGAGGAAGATGATGGTGATTGGTTGAAGTGAAGTCCCACCTTTTTTTAGAGCAAATCCACACCCTACACTTGGAAAAATCCTCTTCACTTTGGCCCCAACTATGACATCAGGTGATGTCACACTCCACTAACTCAAATCCTCCACAACATCTTCTAATTGGTCCAACTTCATCCTCTTTATTTAATCCAACAATACTTCATTAAAGTCAAATCACTAATATACTAATATAAACATCAATTTAGCCTTAATTAAACGTACTTTAAATTAAACAAACTCCTTAATACAATCCACAATTAATTAAACTAATCTAACAACCTAAGCTTACTTAACTTAAACTAAGAACACCCTAAGCATCATTAACCCTATAATCAAGGTTTAGGAGGCTAAACTCACCGGAATTGCTTTCCAATGAGTCTCCGGTGAAGAGAACGGCGAGGCCGTCCACAAATTTCCTCGGAGCAACTCCAAACGAGGACCGGAAGGCGCCTAAAACGGACCTAGAAGGTCTGGCTACGACTAGAACTTCCAGCTGCTTTCCATGCTCGGAGGAGGACTGCACGGCGACCGGTTGTGCGCAAAACCGTCGGAGAGGGGCTGCGGTAGTTCGAGTGTGGACCGCAGCGACTTCGTCGAAGCTTGCTGGCCCGACGATGGCCGGCGAACGCCGAGCAGGCGGTTGAAGACTCCAGACGGCGACGTTGGGCGGAGGCTGTCGACGAGCTGGCTGGTGAGCAGGCGCCCGAACGGCGGCGACAACGACGGCACCGGCGACAAGCGACGAGCGGCGAAGGAGGCAGACAAAGGGCTGCGTCGGGGCTGCTGGTTCGGTCCGTTTCTCTCTGTCTCTTCTCCCAATTTTCACAAGAGAACCAAGAAGAAAGATGATGGTGATTGGTTGAAGTGAAGTCCCACATTTTTTAGAGCAAATCCACACCCTACACTTGTCAAAATCCTCTTCACTTTAGCCCAAATCATGACATCAGGTGATGTCACACTCCACTAACTCAGATCCTCCAGAACATCTTCTAATTGGGTCCAATTTCATCCCCTTTATTTAATCTAAGAATACTTCATTAAAGTCAAATCACCAATATACCAATATAAACATCAATTTAGCCTTAATTAAACGTACTTTAAATTAAACAAACTCCTTAATCTAATCCACAATTAATTAAACTAATCTAACAACATAAGCTTACTTAACTTAAACTAAGAACACCCTGACCATCATTAACCCTGTAATCAAGGTTTAGGAGGCTAAACTCACCGGAATCGCTTTTCGATGAGTCTCCGGCGAAGAGAATGGCGAGGCCATCCACAAATCTCCTTGGAGCGACACCAAAGGAGGACCGGAAGGTGCCTAAAATGGGTCTTGAAGGTCCAGCTACGGCTGGAACTTCCAGCTGCTGTCCAAGCTCGGAGGAGGGCTGCACAGCGACCGGATGTGCACGGAACCTGCGGAGAGGGTTTACGGCAGTTCGAGTTGTGACCGACGGCGACTCTGGTGAAGCTTGCTGGCTCGACGGTGATTGGCGAAGGGCGAGTAGGCGGCTGAAGACTCCGGACGGCAACACTAGGCGGAGGCTGTCGACGAGATGGCCGGCGAGCAGGCGTGCGATTGACGCGCGCGAATGGCGGCGACGACGACAGCACCGGCGACAAGCTGCGAGCGGCGAAGGAGGCGGACGAAGGGCTGCTTCGGGGCTGCTGGTCCGGTCCGTTTCTCTCTCTCTCTCCTCCTAATTTTCATAAGAGAACCAATGAGGAAGATGATGGTGATTGGTTGAAGTAATGTCCCACCTTTTTTAGACCAAATCCACACCCTACACTTGTCAAAATCCTCTTCACTTTGGCCCCAACCATGACATCAGGTGATGTCACACTCCACTAACTCAAATCCTCCACAACATCTTCTAATAGGTCCAATTTCATCCTCTTTATTTAATCCAACAATACTTCATTAAAGTCAAATCATCATTATACTAATATAAAGATCAATTTAGCCTTAATTAAACATACTTTAAATTCAACAAACTCATTAATCCAATCCACAATTAATTAAACTAATCTAACAACCTAAGCTTACTTAACTTAAACTAAGAACACCCTAAGCATCATTAACCCTCTAATCAAGGTTTAGGAGGTTAAACTCACCAAAATCACTTTTCGATGAGTCTCTGGCGAAGAGAACGGTGAGGCCGTGGACAAAGCTCCTCAAGGCGACACCAAAGGAGGACTGAAAGGCTCCTAAAACAGGCCTTGAAGGTCCGGCTAGGGCTGGAACTTCCAACTACTCTCCAAGCTCAAAGGAGGGCTGCACGGCGGCCGGTGGTGCGCGGAACCAGCAGAGACGGGCTATGGCAGTTCGAGTTGTCACCGGCGACGACTTTGACGAAGCTTGCTGGCCCGACGGTCGCTTGCGAACGGCGAGCATGTGGCTGAAGACTCCAGACGGTGACGCTAGGCAGAGGCTATCGACGAGCTAGCCGGCGAGCAGGCGCGCGGGTGACGAGCGCAAACGGCGGCTACGACGACGGCACCGGCGACGAGCGGTGAGCGGCAAAGGAGGCAGACGAAGGGCTGCGTCAGAGCTGCTGGTCCGGTCCGTTTCTCTCTCTCTCTCTCTCTCTCTCTCTCTCTCTCTCTCTCTCCTCCCAATTTTCAAAAGAGAACCAAGGAGGAAGATAATTGTGATTGGTTGCAGTAAAGTCTCACCTTTTTTAGAGCAAATCTACACCCTACACTTGTCAAAATCCTCTTCACTTTGGCCTCAACCATGACATCAGGTGATGTCCAACTCTACTAACTGAAATCCTCCACAACATCTTCTAATAAGTCCGATTTCATCCTCCCCTGTGTACATTAATTTCTTCAATTCCAGTAAATTCTCTTTCAATTGAGTCTAATTGAAGTCTATAAATTAATCAAATGTTCCTAATAAGATTTGTGACACAATAGGACTTCCAATTTCTGAATTGAGTTTCAATTTCACGATTAATTTCACTCTAGCACGATACTAGCGCGTCCTAACCTACTGGGTAGCTTTTAGAAATTTTCATGCATTTGACCTATGGTTGATCATTTTCAAGCCACAATATACATCTTTGACACATTGGCGACTCTCGGTTGTCGTGGTAATCTCAAGGTTTCAAATACGGACACATGGTACCCAAACGATAGAAAAGCCGGTCCACTGCCAATCGACAAGAATTGTGCAAATTGGTGGAATCACCCACACTTGATCACATGCCTCTGTCGAGTCGTCATATCTCCGGTTTCTAATCGATTTTTGATTGTGCCATAATGACATTTGCATATTAGCTCGGTCGAGAGGTCGCTTCCTGGTCAAATTCTCAAGTCTGATGCATTAGAATCTCTTAACGGCTTCACCTGATAGACTAGTTTTCACATGAGTGGCCGACTCAAGGAAAAGAACTATATGTGCAAAGATGAAATGCCAATCTCAATTTACTGAAAATAGAATTGGAAAATCAGGATGTCACAAATATAGTCCTTAGGCGACACTATCAAAGCCCATCAACTTGCCGGTTGAATGGTCTCGAAAAAGCAATTTTAGGAGTTGAATATGGCATGACCAGAATTATCCTTGAAAATTTTTTAGACAAGAATGAGATTGAACTCAAAATCATGAATATAGAGGACATTCTTGAGAAAGATATTCGAAGTACGGTAGACAATACTAATTTTACTTACATAAGTTGTATTTCCATTTGGAAGACGTACAAAGATAGTAGATTGGGTTTTTTGTGAGTGAAAAAATTTTCGTTTCAAATTAAATGGTCACTGGCACTCGAATCAGTTATTCATGCATCAACTGAAATTGAATTCCTTTTTGAAAAAGTCGTGCCTGAAAAAATCTCAATCTTGTCACTAGTTTTTTATTAACCTAGAGCTTTCCTGATGTTCTGGTACTAACATCGAGTGATTGTTTGATGCATTTTATCACTCCTTTAAGCTAATACCTAGTAAGCAGAAAATTCTTTATCTTTCTTTTCTTTGTCATTTGGCTTTCCATGTAATTTCCAACATGTATCAATAGTACAATGTGGACACTTGTAACAGTCACAAAATTTACCCTTTGTTTTGGAATTTTGTCCACTATTCCTCTATGATGATGTGGCACCCTGTGAATCATTAGATGGTTTATAAACAGGTGATGACGTTGCCTGATATTGGCCATTGGATTAAGCCGAATGAGTGATTGGATGATGGCAGTTGGATCCTATCTTCGGATCGTGGTCGTCCATCCGAGGGAACCCTTGAAGGTTTGTGATCTCCTTCTCTTGGACAAACGCTGCACACTACTGCCTTGGTGTAGTGATACCCCAAATCTCCCATAGGTCCCGAAACTTCTCTACAGGTGCTCCGTCAGAACTACAAGGGCGACACCCTCGTTTCGCCTATGCTCGGCTGCAACCAGTCATTGGCTCTCCTCTTAGACAGTCAGTTGATAAATTCAGCCAAGCAGTGGCATCAGGTCTATCACTAGAATCTATGACCTAAAAAGTGTGTACATTTCGTTCAAAATTAGCAAGAATCGAGTCACATTTTCTCTTTCCTTGATCATTCAGTACCGTTGAAGGATGGCTTCAGGTCCCTCTAGCTTTTCCTCAGTTTCCTTGAGCTCATTTCACAACGTCGAGAGTTGGTTAAAGCAAGCAGTGACCGATCAATTCCCTTACTTCAATTCCAATAGGGACTGGGTGAGTGTGAAGAGCTATACACAATCGAGTCTCCCATACATCTCGCATATGTTCTCCCACATCGTCTTCGAGTCCTCTATTGGTGGGGGTCCAACCGCAATGTTGGGAGTTAGGTAATTATCGATCCAGGTACGAACTAGTTAATTACACTTCTATTAGTGACGCTAAATTCATTCATTTGTTAGAATAGGGATAGCTCTGTCGAGGAAGCCGTCCTTCTCTTTTGTGACCAAAGCTCGCCCAAAAGTCCTAAGCCCAAGTAGTGTAATTGTTTCACCTAGTGACCTATGGATCAATTAGCCAGAACTCTAGTACGTCAGCCGGCGAGACGTAGAAGGGATCTCTAAGCTTTGGGTGGTCAATACTGGTTGTGACATTGAAGGGGAGGAATCTGGGTTGGTAAACCAGGTAGGGATTTGTCCCTTGACCCGATTGAGTAAATTCAGGTCTATGACCCATATTTGTCCATCCCGACCCATCGTTCGGGTATACTCCAAGGACAAAGGGTGGCGGCCCTCCTTCATTGTGCTGATTTCTAAAGTTTGGGTCTCTTTCCTCTCTATGTGGGCCATATTAGGCCCATGCTTGACTTGGTCCACTGGCCCATTGGCCTTGAAATGGAAACTAGTGGATCGTTAGCTATTAGGCCGAGCCGAAAACCAGTGGACCAGTGGCTACTAGATCGAAAGTAGATGTGGAACCATTCGGATGCTGAGGAGGAGATTGCTTTTCAGTTCATCTTAATCCAAGGTTTTGTTGCTTTGTGAGTTTTCACCCGAGTTCATGTTTTGATCTTTCTACATGGTATCGTAGAATATGAATTCCTACCGAGGTATTAAATTGTTTTGCAAATGTAGGTTTGCAACAACTCTGAAGACCAAAACAAAGGAAAAATGCCATAAGATTTTTGCGGAAGCTATGCCAAGAAAAAACGATCTGATACCATGATAGAAAATAAAGAAATTGGAGGAACTTTTGTTGTATTGTTTTATGTACTTAATGTGTATGCATATGTACCAATTTATAGTATATTGAAGAAAGATTAAATCAGGAAAAGAAATATAAAAGATCCCAATTTCCTATTCTACAAAATCAATTATGGATTGACTAAATCAATTAATCCATAATCTAATCACAATAAATATCCTGCAAATCTTCAATCATGTCTTACAGCATGCTCTTCAAATACTTGAGGAGTGACTAGCTCATAAGCTTCGCAGGTCTATTGGCAGATTCATGCGATATCTACACTAATACTCAAATGATGAGAGCTTTTCGACAAGCCCAATTTAGATTGGATATGATGCTAGAGCATTCCTAGAAGTCATCGATTCTATAAAGGAGTTGTGGATTTAGTGAGCAAATCGTTGATTGCATTGTTATTGACTAACAACCTAGTCGTTGATCAACTAGGCAATTATTGGTCTCGAGTCTACCTCAGTTACTTCGCATTTAGAGGGTATCTACATTCCTTGAAGGCCATTAACTCGGTAACATTGGAACAATCAAATATTGGATACATGCACCCAACAACATTTATTTCTTATATTTTAAAGGTCTAGTAAATGTCATTACAGTTTCTAGAGTCTTCATTTTATTGTCCGATAAGACTAGTTTGTCTTCCCTATGAGTCTTTTTGTCTTTCCAAAGAGTCTTAGTTATTACTCATGCTTGGAATGTTGTTCGAAGTTCATCTATATAAACATGCTAAAGATAGACTTGTTTTGATTCATAATTTATTTAGCCTTTGGCTTGAAAACAAGAAGAATTTCCTGTTTTGCTCTTATCTCTTAGGTGGATTCTCACGAGTGGTGAGCGACCAATCCCTTTAAATTCTCACTTGTGTTGCCTCCCATTTCTCTACACTTTCTCCGATGTCCAATTGATATTGGAGCACTGCTCAATGGCCGGTTATCATTAACATGGACCAAACGATGAGTCTTCTATTGCTCAAGAAAGAGACGTATGAGATGTGGAGGTGGATGATTTAAGGAGACAAGTGCGGCAATTACGGGAGCATTTGCAACACTTCAAACTTTTGGAATGTGATGATTTGTATCATGATCCAAAATATGCTCCCTCTGATGAAGAGGACATAAACCCCTTTACTTGTTCTCAAAGTGATGCTTCAAGTGAGGAAGAACTTTATCGACATTAGTATCGAAGGTTCTTTGGAATTGAACAAGATTCTTATGTAAAGATTGATATTCCTGAATTCGAAGGAAAGATGCAAGAGGAAGAATTTATGGATTGGCTACATGCTATAGAAAGAGTCTTTGGCTACAAAAAAAAAAAAAAAAAAAAAACTCCCAAATTATCAAAAGGTGAAACTAGTTGCCATCAAACTCAAAAGCATGTGTCTATTTGATGGGCGCACTTGAAGAAACAAAGAGCCCATGAAGGAAGAAGCCGCGTCGTAACTTGGTAAAAGATGATGAACGAATTGAAGAAGTTCTTACCACCGAATTATTGACAAAATGCCTTCCTTAATTCCACAATTTTAAACCAAAGGAGCTGTCCGTGGAAGAATAAACAACAAAATTTAATCACCACATGATATTTTGTGATGTTTTTGAATTAGAGGAAAAAATTATTATTCTCTATCTTGGTGAACTTCGACTTGAAATCAATAATGTTGTCCAACTTTAACCCTATTGGACTTACAATGATGTTTGTCAACTTGCATTTAAGGTAGAACGGCAAGTTAAAGAGGTGTGTGGTCGTAGCTCTTGGTAAAAAAAAAAAAAAAAAAAAAAAAAGGACTATTCGAAAGGTGAGAGGATATCTACTTCTAAGATAAAGGGTGACCACTTTAAAGACATCTCCTAAGAATGATAAAGCATTAAGTTCCAAGCGCCCTAACTTTTTCTAGTATTTCAAATGTCAAGGGTTTAGACATATTGCATCCGGATGTCCAAACCACAATATCATCTCTCTAATAAAAGAAGAGCTTGAGAAAGAATACATGAAGGCTCCTTTAGTTCCAATGAAACATCCAAGGAGAAAGATGAAGTTATATATGGAGATCAATGAGAGTCTCTAATTCTTCATCGATTCTTGAATGTTACTCCTTGTGAGGACAGTACGTGGCTTCGCAATAATATTTTTCATACTAAATGCACTTCTCATGAAAAGATATGTGATGTTATCATCAATGGAGGAAGCTACAAGACTGTAGTGGCCACAACAATAGTGGACACGTTACACCTCACAATGGAGAAACGCCCACAACCTCATAAGTTCTCTTGCTTCGCAAAGGGAATAAGGTAAGAGTTGATAAGCGATGTCTTATTCAATTCTCCATTGGAAAAACATATAATGATGAGGTCTGATACGATATTGTTTTTGGATACTTATCATTTGCTTCTTGGGAGGCCATGTCAATTTGATAGGAAAACTAAGCATGATGCATTTAAGAATACTTACACTTTTAAGAAAGATGAAGTCAAATTCATCTTGTCTCCCTAGGCTATGTTGTTTCTGAAGAAGGCGTCAAGATGGATCCTAACAAGTTATAAGCGATCATAAGTTGGCATGTTCCAACATCTATACATGATATACAAAGTTTGTATGGTTTGGCATCATTTTATCGCTGCTTTATTGAGCATTTCGACACTATTATTTCTCCTATCATTAAATGCTTAAAGGGGGGAATTTCAAGTGGACTGAAGAGGCATAACAAGGCTTCAAACTTCTTAAAAAGAAGGTAGCCAAGACTCCTATTCTTGAACTTCCAGATTCTAATAAAGTTTTTGAAGTTGATTGTGATGCTTGTAATGTGGGAATTGGTACAATTCTTAACCAAAAAGGAAAGACTATTACATTTTTTAGTGAGAAGTTGAATAATTCCCACAAGAATTACTTCGCTTATGATAGGGAATTTTATGTCATTGTTAGAGCTTTAGATCATTGGCAACTTTATCTATTGTTCAAGGAGTTTGTTCTCTATTCAGTTCATGAAGCCTTGAAGTACGTAAATACTCAACATAAGCTCAATAATTGGTATGCCAAGTGGGTAGAGTTTCTTCAAGCTTTCACTTTTCTTATCAAGCATAAAACTAGAACTCTTAATCGAGTGTCAGATCCATCGTGCCATAGGCAATCCTTGCTATCCACAATGCAGGTGAATGTTTTAGACTTTGACATGTTCAAGAAGCTTTATGAAAATGATGCAGACTTTAGGTAAATATGGAAAGATTGTTCAAATGGTCCAAATTAGCAATTCTTATAGCAAGATGGGTTTCTTTTTAAGAATAATTATTTGTGCATACCAAGGAATTCTCTAAGGGAAGCCATTATCAATGAAGCTCATGGTGGAGTATTAGCTGGTCATTTCGGAAAAGACAAGACTCTCTCTCTTGTCAAAGAAATTTTTTATTGACCTCGAATGGAGAAAGATGTTATGAGACATGTGGAGCGGTGTCAAACTTATCACATTGCCAAAAGTCATACTCAAAACACTAGCTTGCATACTCCATTACTTGTCCCAACCGCCCTTTGGGAAGATGTGATCCTAAATTCCGTAGTTAGTTTACCTAAGACACAAACGGGTAAAGACTCAATTATGGTAGTTGTTGATCGATTCTCCAAAAGGGCGCATTTTGTACCATGTAACAAAAATTTGGATGCCACTCATGTGGCAAATCTTTACTTTTAGGAGATCATGAAACTTTAAGATATTCCAAAGATAATGACATTCGATCGGGATTCAAAGTTTATTAGTCATTTTTTGTGCACATTTTGGAAGAAGCTAGGCACAACTCTTCAATTTAGCTCTTCTCATTATCCCAAACCGATGGGCAAACTGAAGTTATTAATTAGAGTTTGGGAAATCCTTTAAGGAGCTTGATTGGAAATAACCTGCATCAATGGGACTTCACTTTGTCTCAAGCTAAATTTGCGTACAACCAATCTTCAAGTCAAACAACTAGAAAAGGTCCTTTTGAGGTTGTGTAGAGAAAAAATTGGAAGAAATACATCTCAAGTGCCAAAACTTAGTATGGGTAGACATATAAGTATCAAAACTTTCAAAAAGTACACTTAAGTGCCTTAAAAAAAAAAATAAACACTTAAGTGCCAACTCCGACAAGACTTGTCAGAAATTCGATGTTGCATTATTTTGTTAATAAAATCAGTCTATGTGGTAGCCGGAAATCCGATGTGGCTTGTCAGAAGTCTAACGTGGCTTGCCAGAAATTCGACATGGCTCGCTGTTAGCACTTAAGTGTTCATTTCTTCTCTGATTTTGGCACTGAAATGCATCTTTTGGAAGTTTTAACACTTATATGTCTACCCATGACAAGTTTTGACACTTAAATTGTCCGCATCTCGAAAAAAATTCTATTAGTCCCTTGGACTTAGCTCCACTTCCCATCTCTCGACATTTTAGTGGAGATGCCGAGAATCATGCCAACTATCTAAAGAAGTTTCATGAGCAAATTCGAGAAAAGATCATAAAGCATAATGCAAAGTATGAAGAGAGAGTCAACAAACATTGAAAGCCTGCTAAGGAAGGAGATTTGATTTGGTTACATCTTTGAAAGGAAAGGTTTCCTCAAGGTCTTCATGGGAAGTTGAAGCCTAAGACTGATGGTCCTTTCAAAGTGCTGCAAAGGATTAGAGATGATGCCTACAAAATTGAACTCTCTGGTGAGTATGTTGTTTCAGTGACGTTCAATGTAACAGATCTTCTTCCCTACCATGAAGATGAAGACAACAAAAACTCCAAGACGAGTTTACACGCAACCCAAGCATCTTATGCCGAGGCATTCCTAGAAGTCATCAATTTTACAAGGGAGTTGTCGATTTAGTGGGCAAATCATCGATCGCATTAGTATCGACTGACCACTTAGTCGTCGATTGACAAGGCAATTAGTGGTTCCAAGTCTACTTCAATCACTTTGCATTTAGAGGGTGATTACGTTCTTTGAAGTCCATTAACTTGGTAACATTGGAATAAGCAAATCTTAGATACATGCACCTAACAACATTTATTTCTTATATTTTCAAGATCTAGTAAATGTCGTTTAAAGTTTCTAAAGTCCTTATTTAATTGGTGTTGTTTTCCAATAAGAATAGTTTGTCTTCCCTCTAGTCATTTTTGTCTTTCCAAAGAATCTTAGTTAATATCAATGCTTGGAGGGTTGTTTGAAGTTCGTCTATATAAGCATGCTATGATGAATAAGGAGGTAGATTTGTTTTGAGTCATAACTTATTTAGCCTTTGGCTTGAGAACAATAAGAATTTCTTGTCTTTTTCTTATCTCTAAGGCGGATTCCTACGAGTGTTGAGGACCTATCCCTTTAAGTCCTCATTTGTGTTACCTCCTATTTCTCTACGCTTTCTCTAATGTCAAGATAGTTCTTGAATATTATGGACTTGAGATCGAGCTATTCGAGAAATAACCTGGAACTATATCCTAATGAATCGAAACGCTTGGAACAATGGGGAGTACTCTAGTATCATTACGGGGGTTCATAAAGATGGACACGTTATCGCAGTATCGACATTGAAAGGCTGGACCAAGGGGCCTTTGGTCCGGCGCTGATTCATTCTTCGGACAAGGCTTTGCACTCGTTTGAAAGCCCATTTCAATTTTACCATACAAAGCCCAGCCAATGAATTATATTGGGATACATTGTGATATTGCATTTTGAAGCCATTTTATCAACCAAAAATTGGCAATTTTAAGACTAGATTTTACTTTCGTAAAAATGTTCTGTTTCCCTTAAATATGACATTGTTTCAGATCCTTGAGACTCATATTTGAAAGAACATACAATTGATTTAGATCATCTGGATCTTGTGTCGTGTCAAATATTTGAAAGACCAAGGGGCCTTTTGGTCAAGCTCTGATATATTCTTCGGATGAGGTTTTGCACTCGTTTGAAAGCCCAGCCAATGATTTATATTGGGATATATTAGGATCTTGCATTTTGAAACCATTTTATCTACCAAAAATTGGCAATTCTAAGACTAGATTTTACTTTCGTAAACATGTTTTGTTTCCCTTATATATGACATTGATTTAGAACTTTAAGGCACATATTTGAAATAACAAGCAATTGGTTTCGATCATCTTGGATCTTGCGTTGCGTCAAATAGATCATTCACAACGATTCATCATGAAGGTATATAAAAACCCATAAATTGCTTGTCTATAATTTTGTTGGTAAATTACCGACTTTTGTGATAAGTCACTGACATTTTATCATGATAGCTATTGGCACCAGATTTGCTCATTGGCAGCCTAAGCCCTTCGACGGCTCTAGCAAAGGGTTTGAGCTTTTTTCATAAAATATATATATATAAAATGAAGCAAAAACCTCTTGCAAAATCTTTTTGCTAAACAGCACTTAAACCCAAAGTCACCTTATAAATAGTTTTTACCAAATATAATTTGTATTTTCCCAAAGAGCTTTTGGCTTTTAACATTTACATTACACCAAAAACCCATTTCCAAAGTTGAACCAAACCCACTCTCGGTATACTTGAGTTTCTTACCAACTTTTTTCATGAAGTTACCAATCAATTTCAAGTTATCAATTGTTTAGCTAGTTATCCACATTTTTTTTTTTTTTTTTATACCCAGGGAAAGTTATCCACATTTATTTAGTCTTTTGTGAACAACAATTTTTTGTATGAATTATCAATTTTTATATTGAAATTGGTAAATTTGGGATAAAATTACTAATCTTTTTTTTGTGCTTCTTTTTGTTTCTTGATGAAGTTAATAACTAGTTTTAGGCTACCAACTCTTATCTGAGGGACATAGCAACGTTAATTCAATTGATTCTATGTAATTAGAAGCTGGTAGATTAATAGAAAAGGCTACCAGTTTGAAAGCAATCAAATAAACATTAATAAGTGACTCAAGCATGATTAACCTAAAACTAATTAATAACATTCATTGGGACAACAATAAATTTATATTTCAAGTAAAGTTGGTAACTCCAATAAAAATTGATAAGTCGTACCAGAACTTGATAATTTAGAAAGGATATATGATCAAATAGTGGTTGGTAAATGATTTCGATTAGAGTTGGTAACCTAAAATTAGGAGGTAACTTTATTGAAAAAAAATGTTGGCACTTAACTCAAATAAGGTTGGTAATTTGAAATTAAAGTTACTAACTTCAATAAAATAACCAAGTTGGTCCTAGTTCTTTTGTATGAATACAAATTTAGTCATAAAATTTTTCCATTTGGCGTGTTACATACAAGGGCTAGTGATGACTGGACATCACATTAGCAATTCTTCATAGTAATTGGTCGAAAGAATTACATTAGAATTTCGCGCCAAAAGGTTTAGGATTACGTTAGCAAATAAAAAAAATTAAGATTGAATTGACATATGTACAATAAGTTTATGACTGATATAATAATTATCTCAAAAAATTAGCAGGTTACTAGAAAGTTGGTAAGTTATTGAAAAGATTGATAATTTGAAAACAACTTTAACATAAGTTAGTAAATTATCTAAACAAGGGTTGATAATTTAAAACTAGATGATAAATTAGTAACAAAAAAAGGTAGTTGGTGAATCACTTGAACTAAGGTTAGTAAATTCATATGAAGGTTGTTAACTTTGAAATGTCGGTAACAATTTACGGCCGGCAATTGCCATCCAATCACAAGTGTGGGTGATTCAAAATAGAAATTGAAACAGTTGGTAATTGCAAAACAATGAATCGGGCGGCTGTCATAAGTTACTTATTCGAAACTTACCAACATTATTTACAACCCCCCAATGTTCGAAATCGTTCTAACCGTCGAGCATACGGAACAATAGAATTCTGCCCGATCTTTGATGATTGGGGCGAACCTTTTTCAATCCGCCAATCATCCCATCTGGTCGAGGAAGGCCCCATCAACAAGTAATCACAATGATGATGAGGATGATAAGCGAGAATATATCTTGGGATTTCGCAAATCCGTGCCGCGCAACATCGAGCGGTGGCTTTTCCATGACGATGACGTTAATACTTGTTCAAGAGATTCCCCGTTCCATTATAAACCCTAGAAAGGAGAACGAAAGGGAGAGAGAGACAGAGAAGTCGCGCGTGCGCAAGATGATGTGACTGGCTTTCCATGAGACGATCCAGATTAGATATGCCTTTGTCTTCCTTTCCATCCGGGACCAAACCAATAAAGCTCGCACGCCCGCACACAACCTTCGCTTCGCTCGTACGTTGTGCCATGTTCCTTAACACGAGTCTCTCTCTCTCTCTCTCTCTCTATTTTCTATCTCTTCTTTTGGACTTTGGTATTGGGTTTTGGCCAGGGGGTGATTTGATGTGACTCTCTCTAATCTCTAAGGTTTGTTCGCTAATGACCTTTTGAGCTGTTATAATCAACGTCGGTTCCTGCGTTTTATCTCTCGCCCTTTTTTTCCTGCTTTTGCTTAGAGCCGCAGGAGATGCGGTGCGTTAACCACGACCAAGAGTGAAAGCTTTACGTCACGTCGAGGATGACCAAATGAATGGAAAGGATAACCGAAAGAGAAGGATTTGGATGACTTTATAAAGGATTTAGATCAATATCACTTCGAATTTTAATTACGGGGGTCCTATGGCGAGATCCATTAAATTAGCAATGAAGATGAGTTTGGTCCGCACCGTCTACGAACCATTCGTCCAAGCAAAGAATGTGTCAAATGAAAGATGGGAAACATTTGAACAGAGAAGCCGGCTCTTTCAACCAGTTCGAATTTGTGATCAATCGGTCGGTTCTTCGTCCGCTCTCAAGTGGATGGACCTCATTCCATTTTAGGAATTTGAAACATATCAAAATGAAATTAATGAAATTGTGGTCTCCAAAAAGTTCTGAACTAATTACATTTTTACCAAGTCAACCTCAAACCTCTCAATTTTGCCAATGAAATCATAAATTTGAGTATATTTGGTCAATTTTGATCAAAATTTGATGACATGAATATTGAATGTCCTACATGGCATGATCGGTGTTGACGTAAATAATTTTTAATAATATCCTCATATTTTTTTTCAAATTTTCATTTTTTTTCGGATTTTTTTTCTTTCTACCTTTTATTTCTTCTTGCGGCCCGCTGTCAACCATAGCCAGAAGGGCTAGCCACACCTGCCATAGGCATGGCCCAGCTGGGCAAGGGTAGGCCTTGCCCAAGCCCAATCTGGTGAGGTCGACCCTTGTTGGGGCTTGCCTAATCACACCTTGCCTGAGGCTGGCGAGGCCAACCTACTACCAACAAAATGAAGAAGAAAAAAATTCATAAAAGTAATAAAAATACTAAAATATCATTGAAAATTGTCTAAATCAATGTCAAGCATCCTATATGGCATAACCTGCATCCATGTCAACAATTCATAACTAAAATTGGTCAGTTGGATTCAATTGGTAAAAATCGAAAATATTTAGTACTCAATTGACAAAATTGAAAGGTTAATTGCTAAATTGATAAAAGTATAATAAGTTTAAGAATTTTTAGACAATTTCCTCAATTTATTTAACCTCAAAATGAGGCTACCTAAGTTGATGCTATGATTTGATAACTCTTCAACCAATGTACTGTTAAAAAAAAATGTGTAGTTACTTTAAGATTAATTAGATTTTTCAATTTGTTTTGGGTCGCCCACATCCTCCGCCGAAGCACTTGAGCCAAAATTCGGGGGAGGCAAAGATTTGGTCACATTCTCGCGATGGCAGGGAGATTATGACCATCGCAGCCTCCTTTTGTTTTTTTTTTCTCAAAAACTAATGGCAATTGAGTCGTTTTAAGGTACCCTAACTCTAGAGGATCCACATCCTATTATAAATGAGTTGGTATAAGTATAAAAGGTCGATACCTTTTGTAAATTGGGATGAGTGTTGACAAGAGTTGATAATTTTGAAAGACCCACGGGAACATTAGTAAGCAATTTAAATAAGAAATGCAAATAAGTTATGGGAAAAATTTGTAATTTTCAAAAAGACCGAATAGATGTTGGTAAACAAAACAAATAAGATTGAAGGATAAGTGTACCAAAGGTTTTAAAACATGTTACAAAAGTGCGATTGAGTTATAGAACTTTTGAAAAGTGTAGTTATATCCTCAAACTTATATGATTGATGCAAATAAGTTCTTTCATTAACTTCATTCAATTTTACTAATGGAAAATTCTCACATTACTTTTTTTTATTACTTTTTTAAGCCAAATGACGCAGCATCAAGAAAAAAGTTTAAAAAGATAAATAAGGAGAAAAAAAAAAGCTGACAAATTTATTTATTTTTTTTATATAAAAAAGGCAAGTAATGTTTGTTTAGCTTCATCGAAGCCACTCCTCCGATGAACTGTGTCAGGCCACTAATGGCGACCGACGGAGGAATCGAAGGTGGCCTCTGGGGGCACAACTGTTCTGGAACTTCGACAGGAGGTTGTTTTGGTGAGTAGTGTGCTCCAAATTCTGAGTGGGAGAAGGAGAATTCACTCACTTGCTCTTACCCAAAAAAAAACAATTGAGATAGGTGTATTGGGAATTTTAAAATTTATCACGGAAACGTTAATAAATTATAAAACCTTCAAAAAGTGAATCAAGTCTTTAAATTTGTTAAATTAATGCAATTAAGTTCTTCTGTTAATTCCGTTCAACTTGGGTAACATGTTTTTTCTATTATTTTCTCTCTTTTACAAAGGGATTGAGTGTTTTAGTCATGTCAGTGCCAAGTAAGTCATAAAAAAAAAAAAAAAAAGCTACATCAACGATTGCCGTTAACCAAGTGGGAAAAAATTAATGGAATGACTTAATTGTACAAATTTGACAAGCTTTGAAACTTGACTATTCTTTTTCAAATTTTTAGAACTTAATTACATTTTCGTAACAAATTTTTACAACTTCCAGCGCAATTATCCCAAAAAAAAAAGTGATGAGTACGTTAGAAATCTCAAAACTTATCGTGAAAGTGTGAAATCCTAAAACTTCTAAAACATGCAGTCATATGCTAAAAATTATTAAATTGGTGCAATTGATTCATTATGTTAACTCCATCCAATTTGACTTATAAAAATACCGACATGGCCTTTTCTTTTATTTTCTCCCTCCTATATGGCTTTTTAAGCATTTTCTCACTCCTATGTGGCATTGACCTTTCTAAAACATGTCTAAAATGACATCGTTGTGGTTCAAATCATAAATCTTTGACCAAAATCTTAACAAAATTAGATTAATAAATAAAAAGACTAATTTTCCATTTTTGAACCAACACAAATAAGAAAGCCCCAAACCACAAGCCCTCGTCACAGCCGTCCCACTACCACTAGAAAGGGTCGGCAAGGACCCTGCGGCAAAGGTCGCAAGGCTCTACTTGTGGTAGACTAAGTAGTATTAATATCAATACTGACACGCGACACAACAAAACACAATATGCCGATATGTTGTTTATAAAAAAATAGAAAATTCCGACACATTAGAACACGTTATATATTAAATATATATTTATATATAATAAATTATCATTTTATTATTATTCAATCAAATAAATTTGATTCAAATAAATAAATAATAATAAATAGTCTAGAATGACTTTTGGTCAAAGGCATTTCATCACGAGAGAAATTTTGGCAAAACATCTTTTTGGCATTGCCAATGGGGACTATCGTGGTTGGTTTGGAGATACAATAGTATGTATTTTTATAAAATACATGAATGAATGAGATACATGAATGAATATTCATTATATTCATCTTCTCTAATATACTTATTATGATACATTTGTATCATACTTTCTAAGTACATCTCCCTATACAATGAACGTTCATCTCTCTTATCCAGTACATGTATCATTCGATACATTGATATTAATTATAAGTATATTCTTGTTACCCTATAAATAAGAGTTTAGTTTTGATGTACAATAACAACTATCAGAACAACAATCACTATACAATGAAATATATGGCTTTCTCTACTATCTCTAGTGTTCACTTGCTTTCTCTTCTCAATCCCTTCTCTATTATATATTCGCAACGCAATATTTTACAACACGTTATCAGCACGAGGATCTACCAACTGAGTAAGTAATTTCTGCAAGCACGAGGATCTACTGACTGAGTAAGTAATTTCTGCAAGCACGAAGATCTACCAATTGAGTAAGTAATTTTTGTAATGTGGGTATTCTTTTTATTAATCAACTTATACTTCATCTTCTTCTATCAATTCTTCATTTTTATTTTTCTTGGCCCGAAGCCAAAGTTCAAATCTAAAGGTATCATTCTGCTCCTGAAGTGGCAGTGGATATTAGGAAATCCTTTTAATTAATTTAAGGATTTGATTTTGCAAGGATTATATGCAAATTTTATAATACTTGACACCTGAAGTTGTCAATATAAATGCAGATGGAAAATACCGAGAAAAAGGAAGATGTTTGTTTGCTTAATAGTGCAACAACACATACTATATTTCGTAGTAGACACTTTTTCTCGAGTATGACATTGCGGAAGGCACAAATCCATACAATATCAGGTCATGTTCCGATTATTGATGGTTTTGGGAATGCCACAATTATTTTGCCAAATGGCACCATCCTGCATATTGAGAATGCGTTTCTAAGCATTAGATCCAAAAGGAATCTGCTCAGTTTCAAAGATGTACGCCATAATGGGTACCATATTGAGACTATTTATGAACAAGATAAAGAATTTATTGGCATTTCCTCTTATAAGATGGGCCTAAAAACCATCATGAGAAGCTAGAAGCTTCTGGTTTGTATTGTGTTATGATTAAGGCTGTTGAAACCTACGCCACCACATCCTGGAGATTTGTAAGCCCTGATCAGTTTGGACTGTGACATGATCGCCTTGGTCATCTTGGCGCTTCAATAATGCATAGGATAATTCAAAATACAAAAGGGCATCCTTTAAAAGATATAAAGGTATTGTTGTCCAAAGATTATAATTGTGAAGCTTGCTCACAAGGAAAGCTCATTATCAAACCTTCTTGAATCTCCTTTATTATTGCAAAGAATTCATTGTGATATTTGTGGACCAATACAACCACCAAGTGGACCATTTTGATTTTTTTATGGTATTAGTGGACGCATCATGTAGATGGTCTCATGTTTGCCTATTATCTACACGCAATGACACATCTGCACGTTTAATTGCACTATTATCATAGTCTAGCTACAAATGCTCCAGCTAGGATAGCTGTTCCCGAAGGACAGACTAAAATGGATCAAAATCCCCCGCACTTGAAATGTGGTAGACCAATAGGATCAAAAGATACTACTCCTCGAAAACGAGGGGGAAAGAATCAGGAATCCGCTCCAGAAGAGCTTGGCGTTGTGCTTGCTCCTAAAGAGCTTATTGCCCCTAAAGAGGCGCAAACCCATGAAAGGAACACCAATCCCGGGAATACTGAGAATTCCATTACATATCGTAATGAAATTTGAGATCGAAATGAAATCATCATTGATGATGCTTTTGCATTTTCAGTTGCTCATAAAATTACGAATGATGATTGTGAGCCGCAATCTATTATTGAATGCCGTCAAAGACAAGATTGGCCTAAGTGGGAGGAAGCAATTAAGGCTGAATTAGCTTCCCTAGCTAAACGAGAGGTTTTTGAACCTGTAACTCGTATCCCCGATAATGTAAAGCCCGTTGGATATAAATGGGTATTTATTTGAAAACGAAATGAGAAAAACGAGGTTGAACAGGTATAAAGCCCGACTCGTTACCCAAGGATTCTCCTAGAGACTTGGGATTGATTATAATGAGACATATTCACCTGTGATGAATATGATTACATTTCGTTTTCTCATTAGCCTAGCAATCTTTGAAAGATTGGAAATGCGTCTTATGGACGTTGTGACGGCATATTTATATGGCTCATTAGACTCTGATATTTATATGAAAATTTCTGAGGGATTCAAAATGCCTAAAGCATGCACTCCCCGCAATTTATTCTCAATAAAATTGCAAAGATCCTTGTACGGGTTAAAGCAATCCGGTCGCATGTGGTATCAACGCCTAAGTGAGTACCTAATTAAGGAAAGGTACAAGAATGATCCTATCTACCCATGCGTGTTTATTAAGAAATCAAAAACCGGATTTGCTATTATAACAGTTTATGTCGACGATATAAATTTAATTGGAACTTCATAAGAGTTAGCTAAAACTGCTAAGTATTTGAAAATGGAGTTTGAAGTTAAAGATCTGGGTAAAACCAAACTTTTTCTTGGTCTAGAGCTTGAGCATAAAGCAAATGGAATAATCGTCAATCAATCAGCGTACGTTGAAAGATTGCTTAAACGCTTCAACATGGACAAAGCTCACCCATTGGGCACCCCTATGGTTGTAAGGTCTCTAGATCCCCAAAAAGACCCATTTCGTCCTAGAGAATTAAATGAAGAGATACTTGGTCCTGAAGTACCATATCTCAATGCAATTGGGGTTTTGATGTACTTTGCATAATGTACGAGACCAGATATCGCTTTTGCGGTAAATTTATTAGCACGTTTTATTTATGAGCCAACTCGGAGACACTGGAATGGAGTTAAACATATTTTCCATTATCTCCGAGGAACCATAGATTTGGGATTATATTATTTCAAGGATTCCACTAACTCTAGTTTAGTTGGATATGCTGATGCTAGATATAGATCTGATCCACATAAGGCTCGCTTTCAAACCGGGTATTTATTTTGTTATAACGGCACCGCTATTTTTTGGCATTCTACGAAGCAATCGCTAGTAGCTACATCTTCTAACCACTCTGAGATTATTGCTTTATATGAAGTTGGAAGAAAGTGTGTTTGGTTAAGATCCGTTATAACGCATATTCATAATTCTTGTTGTTTAATACCGGTTACAAATTCTCTCACTATAATTTATGAAAATAATGCTGCTTGTGTTGCACAAGTTAGGGGAGGATATATCAAAGGTGATAAGACCAAGCATATCTCGCCGAAATTTTTCTATACTCATGAACTCCAAGAAAGTCGACAAATTGATGTTAAATAGATTCGATCCATAAATAATCTTGCAGATCTTTTTACCAAATCATTGCCAACATCAACTTTTGAGAAATTAGTATATGGCATTGGTATGCGGCGAGTTCACAAGATGGAAGATTGATTAGCCCCAGCAGTGGCTACATGGTTCAATTGAGGGGGAGATATTATGAACTATGCATTGCAGTATTGATATGCGGCGAGTTCACAAGATGCAAGATTGATTAGCTCCAGCAGTGGCTATATATGCATTACACTCTTTTTTCTTTTTGTCAAGTATTTTCCCACAGGGTTTTTCCGGCTTAAAGTTTTTAACAAGGCAATTAATGCATCCATAAAAGGGAGAGATCATAACATTTGTGCTCTGCACTCTTTTTCCCTTTTGTCCGGTTTTTGTCCCAGTGGGTTTTTCCGGCTTAAGGTTTTTAATGAGGCAGTATCATTCGATACACAATTCATAATGAATACAATGAATATTCAAGGGGGAGTGTTATAAAATACATGAATGAATGAAATGCATGAATGAATATTCATTATATTCATCTTATCTAATGTACTTATTATGGTACATTTGTATCATACTTTCTAAGTACATCTCCCTATACAATGAACGTTCATCTCCCTTATCCAGTACATGTATCATTCGATATATTGATATTAATGATAAGTACATTCTTGTTCTCCTATAAATAGGAGTTTAGTTTTGATGTACAATAACAACTATCAGAACAACAATCACAATACAGTGAAATATCTGGCTTTCTCTACTATCTCTAGTGTTCACTTACTTTCTCTTCTCAATCCCGTCTCTATTATATATTCGCAACGCAATATTTTATAACATGTATAAGGAATCAACTTGATTTTGACAATAATGGTGTTAACAATATGCCACCATTGCCTACTAATGAAAAAGTGTGAAAGAGTAGGACATGCCAAGTCGTCAACTGCACAACTAATTCCTCATCATTATTTGAAGGATCAAACTGCTGAAAGAGAAAAAATTAAGGAGGCAGATCAAGCTCCTACAAGAAAGAAAGTTTGTTCCTCCATATTTCCCTATTAAAATATATCCATCCAGATATGACAAGCACACAAAAATTTTGTGATCTTTAGGACAAAATCTTCGAGATAATTAACTCTCCCAAAAAATTGTTGCACCTGTTTGTGATTGGAGATATCAACATTCTAAAGCAACTCATAGACAGACTGAGAAGGCAATTGGAGCCAAGTCTAGTGATGGTATCTGCTATGAGGAAGCTTTAAGCAAACATCAAAATAAAACCACTAACCACATGATGGAATACTTCGTCGATGTGGTCAAGCCAATGAACATCAACACCTTCCATGAGATCATACATGGGCCTAGAAAATTGAGCCATTCAATTTAGATGCAAGCCAATCCTACTAATTTCGTACCTTTTGGATACGTTCCTTTATCTATTACTGCTCAAGTTATTTGGTACCGTAGGGCACATTGTATCGCCGCCACCACCGATTAGGTTGAAACTATTAGTGCAATCTAGACCTGTGGGGCCATGCTTGTTAAAGGAGGTAATTTCCCCAAACAAATCAAACAAATCTACCATCTTTCAATTATCTATACTTTCCGTTACTACACTTTTATTTTTCAGACTCACGACATTGATTAAATTCTGATGTGTTTCTTAGCTATAGTTTTCGATTCACATCAATTAAATTCCATCGAGTATCTTTAATAGGGTGAATATGGTTTCAATGTAGAACTTGAAACCTAAAAACCATACCGATGATAACTTGTAGGTTTCAGATTTCAAGGTATGCAGGGTCAGTTCTAGGTTTTAAAGAATGAGGAATTTGTTTTGACGAGTAGATTTTAGGTTCTTAGTTGGAGGAATCTAGAACTTGGAACCTAGAATCTGAAATAAGTTTTAATATTTTTTTGTCCATATTTTTGTGTGATCTTCCGATACTCAATGACATTCGATAATGAGTGTATAATTTGGAAGTATTAGTTTGACTTTTATTTTATTACTAAGATTTTTAATTTATTAATGTTCATATTTCCGTGCGTCTAAATATAAGTTATGATTGGTGAAACCTAAGTAGATCCTGAAGTCAACCTGGAACTTGTGATAGAGTAAATTTTAGGTTTCAAAAAATAAGAAACATGTTTTAATGAATAAGTTCCAGATTTCATGTGGAACTTGTACTGAATATGGAACCGTAGAATGAATCTGGAACCACAGAACCTGTACTAAATTTGGAACCACTCATCTATAATCTTTATCTTAGCGTACTTTGGCTTTGAAGTTGATTAAATTCTGATATATTTTATTTACATAATGATTCGTTTGTAATAATTATACTTTCCAAGCCTTGTTGCCGGTTAAGTCCATGCACAATTGTGTGTGCATGGTCTTGTTCTAAGTAAAGCTGTTAAATCCTTATCAACCTAAATATTATTTTCGAAACCGCCACAAAATCTGACTTCTATAATTAAAAAATCAAGAACAACGTTGGAAGAGAAAGTCCGACCGAACAATAATTTTAATTCACTATATCCTTTTTATTCACCTTTTAACCACAAAATAAAAATAGAATGAGCAAGAGGACAAGACGTCAGCTCGGGTTTTCAGAATTGACCTTTTGGACTTTTCCGTGGGTAGACTGCCGTCGTGCTACACCCCCCGAGAGAGCGTAGGGCTGTAGGCCCCTTGTAATTCGTTCTCATTGGCTTTCCTGAAAAATAGGATACTATCTCCTCCTCATACCAGAGAAAATTAGCAATTACAGCTTATTTTTTAGTTCAAACAAGAAGAGCTTAATAGTAAAAAAAGCAGAGTGCACTCCAATTTTTTTTATACTACAACAATAGTACTTTTAAGATCTTTCTTTTACCTTAACAGATCGAGGATAGAAATTAACGATAATTGTAATTTGCATTTATCTTGCCAAGGATAATGTTTATATCCTCAAACGGGCAAAAGTTGGGAGGTTCGAACTCACCGAACTCTAAATAGGTCTACAATTAGAACACGTTAGTTTGGTAAAACTCATAACTCCTTTCTTTTCCCTCGTTATTAGTGGCTTTTCTTCTTGACCAATAGCAACTTATGTGTCGTCTCTCTAGCATACACGTAAACCACCGTGGACTGACTTCGTGCACCACTGAATAACTGCTTTACTTAATCACAGAGCTTGACGAAAGGGCTCTCTAGCTCGACTAAAGGGCTCTCACTTTTTCTTGCATAAAAAAATGGTCTGGACAATTATGGACCTATATTTTAAGTTCATAAATAAAGTTGTCACACAGAGAGAGAGATTCATTACTTTAGGAGTCAAGACAAGATACAAATGCGACTACCGACACTCGTGATCAAACATCAAGAAACGGTGCAGCTATTGATGGTGCCTCAGCAGCTCAGATGGGAGTTAGATCATAGAGAGAAAGGAAGTGAAGGGAAGCCTTTTTGCTAACACGGAGGAATTTTATGCAAACTTTCTTATATAGACATAATGGTCAATTCGTCAAGAAAATCCTACCATGACACCCGAACCCCATGAACCCTAGAATTCCAATGGACACGAAAGATGTCAGTCCTGTTGCTCCCATCCAGTATGTATCTGACAAATCCAGCCACTTTAAACGTTTGCTAAGATGAGAGTTAGTCAAAGGAACACGGGTTTGACGACATCTCACCCCTCCCAAAATAATAAATTATTTTCTAACATTAATAATGATAAGATTGAGGGGATTGGAGAAACTTGGATGGGCTTTTGCCACGTATCCCTCGTCCGACCACCTCCCAAAATTAGACACAAGATCTGTTCTCCCTATTTAAAATTTTTTAAATCAACTAGCTCAACGATTAAAACTACTCGGAAATTGGACCCTTAAACTAATAGAGGGGATAATATAAAAAAATAATCTCCTTGGGAAAGCATCGAGTAGCTAAGTTTATACATTCTTTTGTTATTTTATAATGTGAAAAGATCAGCCTTTAGGTAAAGTTTCCATTAATTAACTAAGTACCACATGTGTCTCCAAACATCTTAGTTTCCTTATTTGTCATGCAAGGAAACTAGGCATTCAGACAAGTGGCACAAATCTGCAAAACCTTTCTCAATAAAGAAACAATTGATCTCGCCATTCAAGCGACAAGAAAGTTGTTATGCAAAATAAAATAATATACGATAGGCTTTTTAGGGAAAAATAGAACATACAAGAATAGATGATTCTACGCAATACTTCTTAATAATATGTAACCTCTACTACTATTTTCAAATATGTTCACTTTCTTTTGCCCACTGTGTTGTCTTAAACTTGAGCATGGTGCCAAAGGCAATCATTGGTGCAGCACAATCAATGGACCAAATGATAGGAACAAATGGCGATTACTGTACAAAATATGCCGGTCGATCCAATCTTGTTAATTAAAACTTCTAAGTTTAAACTACCAGTCTAATTCAGAGGCGAAAAGCCGATGGTTCGACGGAAGGTCTACATCTACTTCAAGATGCTGTAATCTAAGAACAATTAAAATCACGGCAGAAAACACATCGTTGGCCGACTACAGCACCTCAAAAGGAGCCTAGTGAGTATGTTGCTGTAGTCAAATGTACAAGGGCTGTAGAGAAGTATAACTATACAGTGCACCCAGCGGCTTAGAAATTTCCATTTCCATCCTCTGTACAAGAAAGAAGAGAGGAAGAAAAGGATGGGGGGAGAGAATCTGACATGCACTCATAGGACCAAGTGCTGTCCCGTGGACCAGCACTTTTTTTCACTTTAATGCCCTCATGCCTTTACCACCGAGAGAGAGAGAGAGAGAGAGAGAGAGCGAGCGATGGAGAGGAGCTGATCATCTTAAGCTTTAAGCCCCCGGCTTGAGAACTCCTCTAATCGTTGTTTTCATCTTCCTCACGCTCAAAGGCTCTACGTTCTTGACAGATCTTGAGCTCCAACAACATCAAGATAGGGCCAACAAAGCCCTCTCTCTCTCTCTCTCTCTCAGTCGCAGAACCCTTTTGAGGTTTGCAGGAAGGAAGAGAAAAGAAATGAAAGAATAAAGAGGGGATGGACCCGTGTGCAGGCTGTGGGAGAGGAAGAACATGACCTTGTCGGTTGTTCTGCAAATGCCACTCCACACTGTCACCGCATTATCTCTCTCTTTCGTACGATCCCCACTCACCTGTTCCTCTCTCTCCTGCTTCTTTATGGCCTGGATGGCCACTAGGAAACACAATTCCTTCCCTTAAACCAAGTCTCTCTCTCTCTCTCTCTCTCTCTCTTCTCTCTGTGGATTCTCTCAGTAACGAGGCTACTGAATCAGCTGCTTCCTTCAATTCCCCAAATCTAAAGTGTCCAAGACACTCAGGTAAGTCGTATGCTATTGGGGGACCCTCTTGTGCTTTAATCTCCTGATCTCGCAGTTTTCACTTTCAAGTTTCAAATACTTGACCTTTCTTTAGGGAGAAAAAGAGGAGATTGAGTTGGGAGGTTTTTTGTGTGTTCCTTCCTTCTACTTTGGTTGCAAGACTTTGGAGCCCAAGTAGGGGAGAGGGAAGGGTTTCCAGAACAGGGAAGTGGGTTGGTTGGTGGGATCAGCACCACACACTATGTCAAAATCAGCATGGGAAAAAAGAAACTTGTGAGAACAAGTATTAACATGGGGGGTCAGCTAGGGGATTAGGCCTTCGATTAGGATATGCTTCTCTGATTAGATGGAGTATGAATTAGGGTGGAGACCAGCACAGGAGACTCCATGATTTAAGACGAAAATCGTGATGGAGGGGAAGAAGACTATGACCTCTAGTTTGTTTTGACATGATAATTTTCATTAAATAAACACGTAGGAGATTCGAAGATCAAGGCTGTATTTATCAGCAGGCCTGGGCAAGATTGATGGAACTGGGAGACCAAGAACAGGAAAGAGAGATGCCGAGTTCTTTGGGGTACACCCCTCCACATAAAGATTCTTCCTCCAAATTCTCTGCTGCAAATAGAAGAGATCAAACCCTAGATCAGCCAAATCATCTATATCCTCAAAACCACCACCCACCAAATCCACACCGATTACCTAACAAGCCTAGAAGAGAATATCAAGAAACCGACCAAGATCCATTTGCAGTCGCGTCTCCATCTCCAATTGCGGTAGCTACCGGCGGCACTTCGGTCAGCATTAAACCACACACGGAACCACCATCGCCGCCGCAAGGGCAACTCACGCAGTCCCCGACGCCACAGCCACAGTCAGTGACGGCTCTTATCTCCACCTCCTCCATCCGATATAGAGAATGCCTTAGGAATCATGCGGCGAGCTTGGGCGGCCATATCGTCGATGGTTGTGGAGAATTCATGCCCAGCGGGGAGGAAGGGACGCCGGGGTATTTCAGATGTGCTGCGTGTGAGTGCCACCGCAATTTCCATCGGAAGGAGGTCGATGGTGAACCGCAGTATACACCTAGTTTATACTATAGCAGCAACAAGACCAATGGCCAAAGAGCTGCTTTACCTCCTCCCCAACAACATCATGCAATTCCCCAGCCAAACCCAATCAATCTGCATCACAGGTTCTCTTATTGCATATCAAGCGCTGCCGCCACCACCACCACGATGGCCCTAAATCAACCAGTGATGATGGCCTTCGGCGGGGGCGTCCCAGAAGAGTCTTCTAGTGAAGACCTTACTATGATTCAACATAGTGATGTGCTGCGTTCAACACAGCTGGCGTCGTCTAAGAAAAGGTTTCGGACAAAGTTCACGCAGCAACAGAAAGACAAGATGATGGAATGCGCCGAGAAGTTGGGGTGGAGGATTCAGAAGCAAGATGAGCAAGAAGTGACCCAATTCTGCGCTGAGGCCGGTGTGACGAGGAAAGCTTTCAAAGTGTGGATGCACAACAACAAACAGGCCATGAAGAAGCAACAAAGGTAAAAAGATCAAGTTACTCTTGTTTGGGAATAAGATTGTAATTGTTGAAACTGTCTGTTCATAATTAGAGGAGATAGATCGGAGCAGTCAATTTTGGCCGATTTTCCCTCATTTCCAAGGCTTTGTTGTAGCGTGATCTGCCCTTTTTAGATGCTTCTGAATCATCAGCAACTCAGAGCTGCTTATTAATTCATGGCGACACCTGTCTGCCATGCCCACTTTGGGCCTCTTGTATGTTGGGGAAACATTGAATTATACAGAAAGATAATAGCTAGAGTGAAAATTTTTGGGTCCTCGTGACAGAGATGAAGGTACATGTACTAACTTTGGTTTGGGTTTTCAGCTGGAAAAATTTCATGTACAACATTTCTAGCTTCACTTCCTAAATTCTTTGTCCTTGAAATTTCGGTTCCGTTGGTACCCAGTTTCTTAATCATCAGTTTTTCGCAAGGATCAAACAATAAAAAAAAAAAAAAAAAGGAGTTTGATGTATTTCTCTTTAGATCGCTGAAGTACTATATTTAAGAAACCATGTTTCAAAGTTTACATTATTCAGGCGCTGCTTAGGTCAACTTTGTAAGTCTTCTTAGAAGCTGAAAGACTAGTCAGGCTTAGGGTCCCTTCTGATGAAAGACTTCACTGTGTACCTCTATTTGCTACTTTTAATGCATGCGGAACACTGCCACGCCTCTGTCAGACAAATTCAGACAAATGGTCCCATGAGATTGATGTATCATTCGGCCTTTTGAATTTTAATTTCTGGAAGTTAATGCTATTGAGACCAGGAAAAGACAGAACCAGGAGGTATTTACATAGGAAATCTACTCGAACACACGAGATCTATCGTGTCCAAATAAAAATGTGGCAAGGATTGGACCGAGATCGCTTTCACGAGAAATGGTACAATCTACAGTTTTGGGGAGTCCTTTCCATAATTTCAGCTAGGGTGGTCCTCCAAGTGGGGTGGATTGACCTAATAAAAGGCAAGGAAGTCGATCATCACACATCTCAGAACGATGCGGGAAGAGAAATCGCACTAGTGACAACGGAAGAAATGTTCAAGACGAAGCAGAAAGAAGGAAGATATCGAAATTTAATGTCGAACTTACTTGGAAAGAACAAGCTCCATCGCTAACTGCAACTTGCTCTTCACCACGCTTTTTATGCCTATTGTTCCCTCTTTGGTCTCTGCTCCTTGCTCAATGGATAGACGTTATTCCAGCACGTGGAAAGACAGATTAATTTCGTCGCCATTTATACAAAGCAAGGTTCCGAGGACACCGACCTCAAAGATCAAAAGCCGATGCAAAGAAGACAACACAATGAAAGTGACCGAAGCTTTCGATGGAGCGGAATCTATTCAGATCCTAAGATTTAGACAGGCAATATCATCTAAAAGGATTTGAGTTTTTTTTTTTTTTTTTTTTTTTTTTTTAAGCTTGTTTTTGAGAGTCAAAACCATGCTGCAAAGAAATAAGAAAAAGGCTCAAGCGGAAAAGTTTTCACGCGTTCCTATCTAAGATATAGCAGCAGATGCTCTACAAAATGTCAACAAGCAGCACTTACCAAAAAAACAAAAACTTGAAGAGCTCCCAAGGAAGCCATTTCATCAAGTTTAGGGCTTTAAATCTCGTGAAGTAAACCGAAACACATTTAGTTTGTGGACAAGTTTAGAGCTTTAAATCCTGCGGTGGGCAGATTGACTAGCATAGAATGCAGTATCTGGGGCAGCAAAGCTCTCTCCAGTGTTAAGCATCATCAGCAAACGACATATGCATATTCAGGAATTATTATTCTCGTCTGTCTAAAGACGACAAGGGCTAATCAAAGCGTGGTCATGAAAAGGTAAATTCTACATCACTCTCTTGAGTAAATCCTCTCATACGAGGCTCAAGATGTTACCATAAGGTGAGATAAAGGCTGTACCTAGTTAGTTTCATCATCAAAACTATGAAATGACCGCAAGCTACTAATTAACGTCGCAATAGTTGATTGGGCTTACAGCTCCGAGCCGTCTGATCTCATCTTTGATCCAAGATCACCTGCCGCCTCTGAAGCCTTTTCCTTCGCCGCTTCATAATTAGATTTGGCCTCATGTGTCATGGACTCCTTGGCTGTTTTATACGACTCCCCGACCTTCTTAAAAGCTTCATCATATGCATCAATTGCTTCATCTTTGTCGTAGCCCATTGCACCAGCCACTCGATCCCCAACATCACCGGCTTTATCCGAGGCCATGTCCGATGCCCTGTTGATCCCGTGCTTTGCCTCGTCATATGCATTCGCTACTTTCTGCTTTCCATGTCCTACAGCTCTTTCAACAGCCTCCTGACCATCACCAATCTTGTCTGAAACCATGTCCTTTGCTTCGTTGTAACCGTCCTCTAGTTTGTCTTTTCCATACCCCATTGCATCTGTCATTCTATCTTTCGCGTCCCTAGCCCAATCTGAAGCCCCATCAGTGGCCATGCTCAGCTTCTCCTTAGCTTCACCATAGAGATCAGAAGCTCTCTCTGCGCCATACCCCATTTCTCCTCGCTTTTCTTCTTTGAAATCATCGGCGCTTTCTGAAGCCATGTCAGTGGCCGTATTCAGTTTGTCTTTTGCTTGACCATAAAGATCGGCGGCTCTATCTCTTCCATGGCCCACAGATTCAGATATATCATTAGCTCTATCTGATCCCATATCAGTAGCCATGCGCAGATAGTCTTTAGTTGCATCATAAGTACCAGCTGCTTTGTCTTTGCCATAATCCACTGCTTCCGCCATGGAATCTTTGGCATCACCGGCACTGTCAGATGCCTTTCTCATACCATGGTCAGCTTTCTCCGAAGCAAAACTTCCTATGTCACGAGCTTTTTCATAGGCCAAATTGGCAGCCTCACCGGCTTTGTCAGAAGCATATTTCGAGGCATCTGAATGAATTAAAGAGTGACCGGGGGAAAAATACATGAGACATTTATGTCAATTAGGGCTCCGATGCATGAGGTATCTCCCTATCCTGATCATACATACAGCTCGTGAAATATCAATGGAAATGCACTCCAGTATTGTTAGACCGATGACCGACACAACAAATTTTCATGAGATCAGAAGACGTCCGAATTTAGTCATGAAGATATTAGGATAAGAAATTTCTTGCTTCACCAACCAGATTTGCAGTTATATACACATTCTTTTCAGCATATTTTTTAGACAATAACTTGCAGCTGTGTGGTCTCTCTCATTAAGTTGTGTCAGCCAGATGAACATATTCCACAAG
The DNA here is from genome assembly GCA_017140595.1 of Eucalyptus curtisii. Classification (NCBI taxonomy): domain Eukaryota; kingdom Viridiplantae; phylum Streptophyta; class Magnoliopsida; order Myrtales; family Myrtaceae; genus Eucalyptus; species Eucalyptus curtisii. The sequence continues at coordinate 33,797,986 of CM029502.1, read as the reverse complement.
AACTTCAAAGAACAAAATGTACAAGAGAAACGAAAACAGAAGCTACCCAACTCACAAAAGTGTAAGGTCATGATGAATTACCTGATGCGGCAGATTTCATTGTGCTGGTGGCCTTTGAAGCAGCATCCCCCGCCCTATCAATGACATTGTAAACTACATCTTCCACTTTGTCTTGCTTAGTTGTAAGCCCTCCCCTATCACATAATTCCTCATGTCAGCAAGTGATACATGCTTCTATCAACAACATAATTCAAATTTCACACTCAAAAAAAAAAAAAAAAAACTAATTTGAACTGGAGGACAAACAATAAGCTTAAAGCTTAGTGATCCCTAGAATCAATTCAAACTTGTTTGACAAATATTCGCAAATTAAGGACATAAAATACCACCGCAAACGCACAAATCGTTGATAAATAGTGCACTGTTTACAAACAATAAAGCATCTAACAACTCCAATTTCAAAAAATTTCTCAGCTCTCTCTCTCTCTCTCTCTCTCTCTCTCTCTCTCTCTCTCTCTCGGTAATAATAGGGGCATAAAGCAAGAGAAATTAAGAGTTAATCTAGTGGAAAGCAACACACTTTACCACCCATATTTGTCACAATAAAAGTAATTTTCAACTTTCAGCATCGTCAGGGAAAAATTAAGCCTAAGCTGTCAGTCTTCAACATCTATGTGGGTTCATGCTGTCTTTTACAATTAGGAACTTTTATCTGTCTGCTTCCAACAGAAAAATTAGTTCCAGAGACTAAAATTAGTTACCTAATGGTTTCTCTTGTTTGCAAGCGACTTATCAAACAAAAACATAGATTCTTTGAATAGAATAATGCTTGCAAACTCTCCAGCAAAAGCAAGAAGTCTAGGACAATGTCTCTTAGTAGATTTGCCCTTGACTGTAGTATAGATTAACAAACATATTGATTCCTACAATAGATGTACTCTACAAGCCTAATAACTAAACTACCCAAAGAGGATTAGTACCACAGCTGTACTGAGTTCTCTAAATTGCAGGGAGGAAGGAATAGTGCAAAATCAACAGTCTTGTCTCCACTTCGATGGTGATATACGGAAGTAGCATTCCATCTATAACTATACTTGAAGACACAAAAACTCATTTAACCCCCATTTCTTTAATTCATTACATTGAAATCTCAGATTTCAATCAAGATATTAAAAATGACCAATAAACAACTGAACAAGGAGATGATATACTGGCGTGAAGCAAATGATATCGATGGAAAAGCCCCCAAAAGTTAAGTGACCTTTTATCCAATTTACCCAGACATTTCAAGCAATATGCATAAGAAATGCTAATGCAAAACTTCTTACCATGCATTTCTTCATCTATGTGCAGTTAATTAACATAGCATCCCATGCCATCAAGTGACTGAACTTAACCAGCAATTCTAGACAATGATTATTTTTGAAATTATGGTACAGCTATTACGTCGTGTGATCGAATTCTTGGGAAGAATAAACTACTAGATTTTCTAAAGGAACGTCTCATGTAGATAACAGCATTAAAACATTATGTCCATCTGAATTACTGTTCAGTTCGATTTGAGGTTTAAATTACATTCCTATGATATCCATAAAATCACTCGATCAAACACTCGATTGCTCTTGAATCCATACATTCACCCTTGATCTATCTGTTTCATCTCGGAAACTATCAAAACTTACTACCACATCTTACCCATCAAAGAATGAATATCCATCATATTCTTTTAAAAATATGCTGTAACTTTTGCAACTTACAATAGAATGAAAGGCAAAATGGCACAATTAAACATTCTGTCGCGCTATTCAGGTTGGTGCAAACAATGCGGTTAATCTTTACTTTAGAAAATTGTAAAAACACGTGCTTTAGACTGATTAACGTTTGACTAACGTGATTATCAGTAGTCAATTAATCCGATGACGCAAACAGTCGTATCTGTTGAACGCGATCGCTCTACCGCATCACACATCATCACCACAGCACGCTCAAAAGCAACACATTCCCCAAAGTACTCAGCTGGACCTGCCGCCCGTAGCTATCCATCGGGCACTGAAAATCTCAGATGATCGACATCAAACACGAACGCACGCGGATTCGAAATTGCGAAGCATCGACCGATTCAATTACAGAGAGAGAGAGAGAGAGAGAGAGAGAGAGAGGGAGAGAATTTACTCCCAATCGGCCCAGGAGTCGGTCCCGCCGTGCCAAGCGCCCCGCTTGGCGTCGTACCCGGGTTCGTCCGCCGAGCACCAGCACGTCCCCGGCGCGACCGCCAGCAGCAACGCGATCGCAACCAGAATCCTCTTCGCCGCCATGCTTTCGCGGGCGCCGCGGAAGTTGCACTCTCTCGGCGGCAGCAGCAGAAGCAGCAGCAGCAACGATCGATCCAAAGACAAACAGGTAAAAAGTTCCGAGTACGGCGGAGACAGGTGTTTTCTCTGTGCGCAAAATCTGCAGGGCGAGCAAGGAAGAAGGAAATGGTAAGGAAGGAAGGGAGGAAGGGAGCCGTTAAAGAAAAAGGTTTTCCGGAAACGTGGCGCGACGAGGATCGACGTGGCGGGTTGGGGGGGGGGGGGCGAGGCTGGGCGCGCGGAGGTGGCGACGCGTGTCGGACGCGACACGCGTGGGCGCGACGGTGGCTCCGCGGTCGGGTCGTGCGGGGGAGTGATTTCGCGCGCGAATCGGGGTTTTTGAGCTGAGCGAGCGGTTGTCCAGAGGGAGGAGGAAATGGTCAAAAAAAGGGCAGATGATTTTCATCCTCGAAAAATATGATCGGGAATTTATGACTAAAATAAATGATTTAAAAATAACTTTTTTTTTAAAAAAAAATGATGTTTTGTCGTTTGAAATAATCGGCCCCCAAAAATATTTTTATTTTCCATAAGTAATGATTTATATATATATATATTTTTATGAACGATGAAAATATTTTTTATCTTTCTACGTTTAAATATTTTTGTAAATGATTAAAATATTTGTTGTTCACTTATTTTGTAATTAGCACAAGTTATCATTTTTAGGAAAATAAATTTTCTCAAAAACCAGTGCGCCCTAAAGCGGGTAATTGTTGAAAGAAGATATGCCTTTAAGATATGAAATCGGATTGAAGATTGTAATTGATTTGGATTGTATTTATTTTAGGACTAGGAATATTTTCTGGATAGAAATATTTTCTTTACTTCTTTATTGAATCTTCTTGTATAATATATACATCCTGTAACATTGTACAAATTCAATGAAGAAAATACAATTCATACACTTTTACTTGAGTTTGTGACATGGTATCAGAGCCAGGTTTTGATCTCGACATTGCTTCCGCACTATAATCAACCTCTGTTGCTGCAACCCTTCGCGAACGAGATCGTCTTCTCTGTTTCTTGTTGCGCAACTTCCGCATCAAAGACAAAGACCCGTGAGGAAATTCTTCATCCATTAATCTACAAGACAAAATTGTTGCGAGTTCTTAGGAAATTGTTATCATGGCAAATCCGCAAGCCCTTACCTCGGGATCCAATGATCGGCTCGCGGGAGAAACAACGTCGCCACCTCCTCGGATCCATGAATCCTCGGCGATGATCACAGTATCTCAGGAACAAATTCAGCCAAAGAATCCTCCTCAGCATGTGTAGTGGGGAACTGCTCCGGCTCAGTTTAATATGGGGCAGCCCTATTCGGGGCCGCCTTACCAATGGGTACCGTGTCCTTGGTACTATGGGCCAAGCCCAAATACATCATCGCCGGGTTATCGAGATGGTGTGCGAACTAATGAAGGCCTACCAACCAGCAACGGGGCAGGCGCAACCATCAATCCACAACAGATAGGCGGGTCGACCGAACCGGGTAAGGGAACGAATCCCTACCCTGGTCCATTTTTTTCCAATGCGGATTCTGCAACCGGATCTAGCGGATCGGGTTTTGGGGCAAATACATACCCGAATCCGCCGCCGGGGTTTCTTCCATACCAAATCTTGGCGCCGGCCGGCCGGAGCCCGGCGACCCCTTTTCACAACTAATGCCGACGGTCCAAAACTGAAGCTTATCACTCAACAGTTAACCGGATCAGATAATTACTCAAATTGGTCGCGCGAGTTCCGGCGCGCACTGGTAACGAAAGATAAAGAGGGATTTATTGACGGAACGGTTCCGGTTCCATCCGACGAGCGAATGGCACGACTCTGGAAGAAATGCAATCAATTGGTCCGAACGTGGATCGGAAATTGCATCGCTTCCGAAGTCGCGGCCGGTCTTCCCCCGACGGAGGACTCGAAACAGATGTGGGAAAACATCAAAGAGATGTTTGGAAAATTAGATCTCAGATTTAAAACAGGGAAATATGACTGTTGCTGTGATTTTTAACAAAATTTCAGGTCTGTGGAACGAATTGGAGGCGGTGAAGAGAAAATCGCGCGAACCCATCTTACAAAGCAATACAAAAAGATGCGGGATAGAGAGAAGGCAATACGTTTTCTCCTCATATTAAACGAAACCTACCTTTCGTTTCGGTCACAGATCTTGACCATGGAGCCGATGCCGACCCTTGGCCGCATCTACCAGCTTGCTGTTCAAGAAGAAAGCCAACAGAGAGCAATTGATTACGGCAAAAATAGCGAGAGCGTGGCTCTGGCGGCGAAGAGATTCTCTCGCCCGCTACAGAGGGCCACGGGAGGAAGAGAGGCTCTCGAAACCAATCTAGGGTTTCATGAGGAAAACCCTAGGGGGTATCGCTCAATAATGAGCGGCGACGATGTGTTTGATCGATCGGACGGCTCTCGATCGTTCCCTCGGAGGCGCGGATCCGACGGCACGGAAGCAAGGGGCTGTTGGAATCGAACGGCCCACGCGGTTCAAATGGATATGGGCCAGACGGCCCACGCGGGCGTTATCCATTCTATTCTGAAGGGCCGCGAGGTAACTTCCTCGCAATTTCTGATGGGCCGACGATGGCCCATGCCGTGAACAAGCCCAATTCCTTCACAAAAAATAATCAAAAGGGAAGGGGTAAGCTATACTGTGATTATTGTAAACGCCCACATCACACGGTTGAAAATTGCTGGAAGCTTCATGGTAAACCTGGAGAAAAAGAGAAAGGGAAATTTTCAACTGTTTTACAGGTATTGGGAAAATCAGCAGACAAATCAATTTCTCATGGGGAACATCAGGAGTTGATGGAAGCTTTAAAGAAGTTGGATGCTTCTGACAAGGCAGGGAGTTTCACAGGTATTTCTTATTGTCTGATGAACTCAATTACAAAGGATACTTGGATTATTGATATTGGAGCCAGTGATCATATTGTCTGCAATCAGAAATTCTTTTCCAATATTAAGAAATTATCCTTTCCTATATCAGTACAACTTCCGAATGGAAACACCACACATGTTGATATGACCGGGACCGTGAATCTTAGCTCACTCATTAGTCTTAAAGATGTCCTTTATGTCCCTAGTTTCCAATTTAATCTCATATCAGTTTCTCGAGCCTGTGAAGAAAATTCCTGTCATGCCTTGTTTGACTCTGATAAATGTCTATTTCAGGCCCTTTCGACTAGCAATCTGATGGGCTTGGGTAGAATCTATCAAGGATTGTATTTTTGGATCGATCTTCCAAGCAATTTTACCTCTTATGTTGCTTTCAATAAATCAATGTGTAATGTTGCTAGCAATAAAAATTTCCTTTATCATCAAAGATTGGGTCACACTTTGCCTTTTTCCCTTATCCTCGGTGTCCTATTTGTCCTTTGGCGAAACAAACGCGTTCCCCCTTTCCAACTAATAACACTCATGTTGATAGCATTTTCTCTTTAATTCATGCTGATGTCTGGGGACCATATCATACCTTAAATCATGACGGTTCACGGTTCTTTCTCACAATTGTGGATGATTTCTCATGTGCCACCTGGGTCTTTCTCATACAATCCAAAAATCAAGTTCTATCTCACCTTAGAATTTTGATTTCTTTATCCAAAACTCAGTTTGGAAAGTCAATTCGTAGCATTCGTACTGATAATGGAAAGGAATTCTTCAGTGGTGAATGTGCTTCTTTCTTTCCTCAAATGGAATTTTGCATGAAAGTACTTGCACTTATACACCACAGCAGAATGGAGTTGTAGAGAGAAAGCACCGTCATCTTTTGGAAGTGGCACGGGCCCTAAAATTCCAAGCATCTATACCAGAGAACTTATGGGGAGATTGTGTGGTCACTGCAGCATATCTGATAAATCGTATGCCATCTAGGGTTTTGAAAGGAAGAACTCCATTTGAATTATTATATGGAAAGAAACCAGATTTGAGCCATCTTCGAGTGTTTGGTTGTCTCTGTTATGTGACTACAGTAGGGCCTCGGGATAAAATGGCCCCTCGTGCTCGGCAGTGCATATTCATGGGATATGCCAATCTTAAAAAGGGTTATCGAGTTTATGAACAGTCTCTTCGGGGAATTCTTTATCAGCAAAGATGTGGTTTTTCATGAAGAAACTTTCCCTTTCCGGAATTTCGCTCCCATGTCGAAAACGATGTAGACACTAATCGTAGATTTTTGTCGAAGAAGATTTATCTTCGGAGGATCCTATGTTATTACTTCTCCTCCAAGACAGCGAGATAGTGGATACGGTATCACCTTCGCCACCGATGAGCACTCTACTTGGAGATTCACTCGAGAAGGATTTCATAGAAGAGGAACCTCAAGTGATCAATTCCATAGAATCTCGCAAATATTGAAGAACCATCATTGGATGTATTAAATGAGGCACCTCGACGATCCGGTCGAGCCACTCGTCCACCAGCTTGGACAAAAGATTTTGTCTGTTCTTCATCAAAGTCGTCAGGTACACATTACCCTATCTCCTCCTATGTATCTTTTGATCAGTTATCATCAGAACATTTATGTTGCATTAGCCGCATTTCTGAGGAACTAGAACCGTCTAGTTTTCATGAGGCTGTACATGATCCACGCTGGCAAAAGGCCATGGAAGCAGAACTTAAAGCCCTGATTGACAATCACACTTGGGATATTGTATCATTACCTCCTTATCGTAAGCCCATTGGTTGTAAATGGGTATATAAGATTAAATATAAAGCAGATGGTTCGTGAAAGATACAAGGCTCGATTGGTAGCCAAGGGGTTCACACGAGAGAGAAGGATTTGACTACCATGAGACTTTTTCTCCGGTAGCCAAGGATGTCACGGTTCGCTCTTTCTTATCGGTTCTTGCTTTTCGCAACCGGATGTTACATCAAATGGACGTCCATAATGCCTTTCTTCATGGTGATCGGAAGAGGAGATTTATATGGATCTTCCACAAGGATTATGGAGACGGGGGGAGTCTAAGGTATGTCGTCTCCGCAAATCTCTTTATGGTTTAAAACAGCTTCTCGGCAGTGGTATGCCAAGTTTACTAATGCACTCACGGGTGCTGGATTTAAGCAGTCCAAGCATGATTATGCTCTCTTCACTTGGACAAAAGGTACATCGTCTATCTACTTGATGATTTATGTTGACGACATACTTATTATGGGAAATGATGATTCCATTTGTAAGGAAACTTAAAGAGTATCTACATTCCTCTTTTCATATCAAAGATTTAGGGCCGCCTAAATACTTTCTTGGAATAGAGATAGCTCGTTCGATCGGGGATTTTCTTAGCCAAAGAAAATTTGTGATGGAGATTATATCGAAACGGGATTATCGGGATGCAAACCGGCAATCATTCCTATTGAACAGAATGCAAAATTAACCAGTGTTGATTATGACGCTGGGACGTCTTTCTCTGATGATCCATTATTGAAGGATCCGACAAGTTACCAGAGACTTGTTGGAAAACTTATCTATCTCACCATGACTAGGCCATACATCTACTATGCTGTACAGACTCTTAGCCAGTTCATGCACAGTCCAAAGCAATCTCACATGAATGCAGCCTTTAAGGTGGTAAAATATTTGAAGAAATGTCCAGGACTAGAAATACTTCTTTCTCGGAAGTGCAATATGGAGATGACAACCTATTGTGATTCGGATTATGCTACATGTCCCATGAGCAGGAGATCTATTACCGGTTTCGTATTAAATTTGGGGAGTCTTGCTTTCATGGAAGACAAAGAAGCAATCCTTTGTATCATTGTCATCAAGAGAAGCGAGTATCGATCTATGGCAAAGACTGTCGTGAGGTGGTATGGTTACGAGGTCTACTTCGGGATCTTGGGATACAAGTTAGAGGTCCGACACTACTCTTTTGTGATAATGATTCAGCAATCAAACTTGCAGCAAATCCCATATTACATGAGAGGACCAAACATATAGAAGTTGATTGCCATTTTACACGAGAGAAGATCAAGGAAGGTATCATTGAGACAAGAGGGATTAGAACCACGGAGCAACCTGCGATATTTTTACTAAACCTCTTTGCCAAAGGCAGCATACATATCTTCTAAACAAGCTTGGCGTCTTGGATATATACAAGCCACCAGCTTGAGGGGAGTGTTGAAAAGAAGATATGCCTTGAAGATATGAAATCGGATTGAAGATTGTAATTGATTTGGATTGTATTTATTTTAGGACTAGGAATATTTTCTGGATAGAAATATTTTCTTTACTTCTTTATTGAATCTTCTTGTATAATATATACATCCCTGTAACATTGTACAAATTCAATGAAGAAAATACAATTCATACACTTTTACTTGAGTTTGTGACAGTAATGTTATAATTTGATGACATTAATCACACACTTTGGAAAGGTGCATGCACCTAATATCATAAATTTATATGTTTTGCTCGTTGTTAAGACATGTTTCCTTCGAGGAATTATACAGTTCACGGCCTGTCTTGTCCATCAAACACCGGAAGAACTTTTTCAGCCAAACCAAGGTACAAGATTTAATTTTATAGAAACTAAGTCAGAAAAGTTTTTCAGCCAAACTAAGTCAGAAAAGTTCCCTTTATCTTGAAAATTCATAGCTCTACTTTCATTTTCGAACATGCATGCATTATGACGCACAGAATTGCAAACAAACATAGTCATGCAAGAAAGAAGATTACATATAGACTAAATATACAGGGCAACTATACAAGTGTGTGCAAAATGATAACTATGATTTAATTCCTCTTAAATCTTTATGAACGATACGATCGATTGATATATCTTGAAATTTTCAGCTTACAAATTGGGGTCATTATTTCAAATCTCACCTATTGCTTGCAAAGCTGCTTCGAGCATGGACTGCTTTCGTAGGCCGAAGGTCTATACTCAATTTGTTCATGAACTTACGGGGGAATCCATGAGTCCCCAGATTGAAAAAAAGAATGTACCGTTCTTGCAAAACTGAATGGTTTGGCTTTTATGATAAGAGCATAAGAGTTTCTAATGGGATCAACCCCACCCTCCCCCTTTTAACTTTAGCAAGAAAAAATAGCCTCCATGATCAAACATAAACGAAAGGATATTCTCCTACGCTCATGCGATGATCTTCCTCTCCATGTACTCATTTCAGGAATATCTCTAGTTATGAGCAGGAGGTAGTAATGCACAGATCGACAGCACGGAAATCATTATCGCTCGTTCAACTGAAAGTATGTCGAAAGAATTTCAATAAGAGAATGAACAAAACCAACAAAGTTACAAGGATGTCCGAAGACATTACCGGTGTTCTCGTATCATGACACGCAGTATCTTGACCAAAGATTAGGAACCACCTCAATATCGTATGCCGAAGACATGAAGATGTACACCACATGAATTCTTCCCATTATTTGGGATAAATATACCAAAATGGATTTTATTATCCTTTCTGACGGATAACTCGCCCGTGAAAAGGCAAAAGAGGTTCATCTCAATCAGATGGAAGCAGCAGCTGCAACTGCCGCCGCGTAAAACCGCTTGAAGGAGCACCGCTGCTTCCTTCTATCTACTTCCCTGGATTTCAAGCGTTTTGTACAGTATGAGCATTACTCCATCTACCAAAAATCGCATAGAAACACGACTTCACTGGCTGCCTCTCCATTTAAAGCAAGAATTACAAATGAGACGATTTCACCGGTCAAAATTTGGGAAAGCAGCCTCTCCATTAGAAAGAACAGAAACAAATTGCAAACCAGAATCTAGGCAGGTTGACCACCATCGGCTGCCAATTTTATCCGCTGTTGATGCTCTCCAACTTTGTATTCTACAATCTCCTTGAAAAGATCGGTATCTAAGACGCAGTCTGGCCTTCCATAGACAGCTGCTTGCACACTAGCCATTAGTTTCGCTATCTCACGGCCAGAGAAGCCCTCCATCTTCCGAGCAGCTTCTTGAAGCACATCATCTGATATGTCTTCTATGGTTATCTTTTGAGGCTGCTTCTTAAATAGAGAATCCCACTGAGATCTTTCGTCCCCTTCGCCGCAAAGGTACTTCCTCAAATAGAGTTTTAGAAGCCTAAATCGTTCCTCCTCCCCAGGGAGTGGGAACTCAATCACTTCATCAATGCGGTCAGTCACAGCTTTATCAAGATCCCCAGGTCGGTTAGTTGCTAGGACTAGAACAATGTCTCTGGATTGATCTCCAGTCCGGAAGAGCAAAGCATTTAGGGCACTACGCTGAGCCTCGCTCATATATCTACTGTTACGCCTGCATTGGAAGGATATATCATAACTTGCGATGGAAAATTGTGCATGATCAAACAGAATCTGATCCTAACAACCATCTTCATGTCTTCGTGTTCCAATGGAGTAACGGGCTCATTTAAAAGCATCAATTTTACCAACCTCAAACTTCAAGAGGTTAATTACTAAACATTGAAGGGATTCCAACAAACGACATCTTTACCGACCAAACTACAATCTTACTGGCATATAAACAATCATAGAGCTATCCGCAACCTACTAGAAATCAGGTACACCAAAAAAATCAGTTCTCAACTGCCAAACAATTTTTCAGGTCAATTTCCTCAAAGAAATCACATAAGTAAACATTAGCAACATTCCATCAAGCTGGCATCATTGCTAAGGCTTTGCTGATATAGTCATAAAGCAAAAGGCAGTTTCATTAAATATATTGTAAATCAATATGCAAGAAAAGAACTCACTCGCATAGAAAAGCATCTGCTTCATCTATGAAGAGAAGGAGACCCTTCTTTGACTTTTTAGCCCAGTCAAATATTTGATGGATTTTGGTGACGGCCTGTGGACCTAGTGGGGCAACATCTCCTCCGGTCATCATGGCATAATCTAAACCCTGGAAAAAGAAATAAAGAAAATTAATAAAGTTTTGATGCACCCATTTGAAAGCACACAGGACATGGAAAGGACAGCTAGAAAAAAAGCAAAATAAAAACATAAAAACATCAACATAATTGAAGAGAATATTTATGCAGATTTTAATAAAGACGAGATGAAGTTTACAGGGCTCATCAACAAGCCTTCGATGAGATTCAAGTTATGGCATTTTCTGCTGTTCTTTTCCTAGAGTTGTAAGGCTGAACAAGCTAACAGAGAAATGAAAGGAGCCACCAACTCAGGGGAAAGAACAATACTGAAATGAGCAATGGTTGCTACCATACCGATTTTCGAGCTATCTCCCTAGCGACCATAGTTTTTCCTGTGCCAGGAGGTCCATAAAACATCATATTGCGGAATGGAGCCTCGTGAGCCTTGGTGTTTGCTGTAGCTCTAGCAAGTTGTTCTATTCTTTTCTGCAATGAAGGGTGGAGAACTATATTTCCAAGTCCATTTTTATTCTCTGAAAGCACTGTGGAGCCAGCTGCAGCAGCAGTGCTATAATTCATAGGTTTGTTTCCTCCCCGAGAAAAAAGGCCTGACCAAGGAAATTTAGAAATGGATGATTCCCGAATAAGTGAGGGCTGCCCAAGTATTCGGTTTATGTAACCCCATGTGACTCGAGCACCTTCCCTGAAAAACAAATACCAGAAGACTTTGAAGAGAAATAACAAGATCTATCTATTTCCTAGTATGCAGATGAGAGACCCAAAAACAGCTAGAGAGTGAATTTTCCACCTATGCTGAATGCCTTTGAGCAATGCCAAAGCTAAGCACTCCAGGATGCATTTTACTGAGTCTTTTCAGCGTTCAAATCTGTCCCCATGGCAAAATTTCATTGTTATGTTGGCAGTCATGTTAGCTGTTAACATCTACAACAATATATAAGTGGTTTGTTATTCTATACAAAGGAGTCCTCCCTAATTCACTAATCTATGGGAAGATACTAAATTTAAGAATTGGAAAAATGTTTAAACTGATCAATCACAATTTCCAGTATGAGAACAGCATTTACATGGGATTACTACTATGATAAGAAAACAGGCATAGGTTTCATTCTGGATTAAAGTCATAGTCCCTCATCTGCACACCGCAATCATCTGTTGGTGTTTATTACGATACTGGAGAACACATGCTCTATGTTATTTTAACTTATATGTGAGTTTCAAGCAAACAAACCTGGTGGTGTAAATTCCCGCAGCTAATGCAGTAGCTCCACCAACAGTCATGACCAATGTGTTTCTATCATTCAGTAATATCCTAAAACCACCTGCAGATTCCATCCACGAAAAAATAATAATGAACATAATGGTAACGCCAGAAGCAAACAACAACTCAAAAACATGTTGAATTGGTGTCATACCTTCAATATGACTAAACAATGTATTGATGGCAGCAAGCCACTTCTCTCTTTCACCATTTATTCGTTCTATAAGCATTCTCCTATTGTGGTCTTCTGTCAATTTCGCTTCATGGGCCCGGCCTTCAGCCTCAGCCATGGCCTTCACTCTTATAGTTTCTCGCTCTATTTCAGCTCTTTCTTTCTCAGTTTGCCGTTGTTGGGCTTGAATCTGTTCCTCAGTCGCTCGTTTTTGCTGCTCTTTTCTTACAGAGGATTCCTCTTGCATCTGAACCAATTCAGTATTATGGCGCCTCTGAGCTTCATGGTCTGTCTGAGAACATTGGAATATGATATCATGAGCAGTTTGATAGTAATCTTCCCGCGTGAATACAGTTTAATGTTTTAAAGGGAACACCACTATATTCGTAGGAGACAATCTCGTCGACATCTCAACATACCCAAGAACTTTAATCCTCAGAAAGAAGAAGCTATTCAACTGGCTCAAAATTTCACCATCGGTTAACATCAAATCAGAAGTTCCAGGCCAAAAAGAAAAAGAGCAAAAGTGAAGAAATAGTCAAGCTTGAGAAGCCTTTAAACAAATTAATCATTACATTACAGGACCATCTCTACAAGATGATTCTTTTAAAGACACTAGATAGATGTTCACAAAATTGAGTAAAAACTAGTCTTTGCAGAATCTCTATATTTACTTGCCAAGTAAAGGCCCCTCAAGATTTCTCCTTCCTAATAACGTATCGATGCCTCTATGTTAGTTCTTTTCATAACTGAAACAGCTTTAAGTGCAAAATGGCACCAAGGGGGTGCCAACCTACGCAACAAATCAGCAAGTACAACTCAAGTCTCTAATTGTCAACAAGGTCGATTCTCAAATGTTACTCAATGCACCTGCATTCTCTTTCTCGCCAACTCATCTTCATATCTAAGCATTTGAGCTTTTGCCTGTGCTTGTTGCTGAACCAAATTTCTCTGTTCTTCAGCCAGTTTCCTCTGTCTGTCCTGCCAAACACAATGTCAAAGGATCGAGTCCATTAAAATTCTCATGGCAGATCACAAAAAAGTAACGGAAATCAAAGAAAACAAATTGCAGCACAACTCGAAAGACTCAGCATTGGAATTTATTAAGAAATACCCAATAAACCCAATAATGAGCAAACTCATCACGTCAACGTCAGTTACATAAATCAAGCGGAGAGAGACTGAGCTCAAATTGTTAACTGAACAAGTGATTATACATAGAAAGACAGATGCATCGCTGACACGTCTAGTACTCACAATGTCAGTTTGAGCTTGAATTAACTCGTAATGGACCTTCTCCGCAGCTACCTCAGCCAAACGATTCTGTTCTTGCTTTCTCATCACCTCAAAAACCTGCCAATTCAGTCCACGCCAAATGAATATCTCTGATTTCCAAATTCAAATCGATCACCATCGGAACCTCCCATTGCACATCCACTTGCCATCAACCGTCGCGGTTTCTCCACAACCGAGCAGAAAACAACGATCGAGAAACGGTACAGACCTGTTTCGCATGCGGGGAGCTATTGATTTCCCGGAGGGCCTTCGCTCCCCTCTCCAACGCCTCCGGGTCGAACCCCGCCCCGCGCGGCTCCTCAGGAGGCTCGGGCTTCGCCGGCGAGGCCGCGTCGGGAGGAGCGTCCTCGGCCCGCTGCGACGGAGGCGGAGGCGGAGGCGGAGGCGGCGCGGAGGAATAGAAGCCCGGGAAGCGGAAGGGAGCGTCGGCGTACGCGCGGGTCGATAGCGTGGACAGGGAGGCCGCCGCCGCCGCCGCCGCGATCGCCGATGACAGTCTCGAGGCCGCCATTTTCGAGCATAAATCCCAGGAGAAGAGACAGACACACACAGGGTCTGTCTAGGGTTTAAGCGGGATGGGGGTTTTAGGATTTCAGGAGGAGGAAGAAGAAGGAGATGGGCTTTTTCTTGGAGAATAATCCACACCATGGGCCCAACCCATGGGCCCAAATACAAGAACTCTCTTTTGGGCCTAGGCCTTGCTATCCCCCCTTTTTTTTTGTCTTTGTTATTTTTATTCCTCTTGTGGTGTAATTTCTCCTTGGATATTTTTATATAAATGCTCTGTTGATTTTTGTAAATTGTTTTCGCTATGTCTGTGATGTGAGAAATAAGTTTTCTCAGGTTCACGCATCCGATTGAGTTTATATTATTTTTTATCAAAAAAATTCAATAGTTTTAAATAAGACATAAAAAAAAAAAGCCTTTTTGTTTTAATCGATATTCACTTGACGAGTGTTGATCAGTTTTTCTTTCAGAAGTTGCGCTTTTTTCCTTTTGTACGTCCAACTTTACAGAAATTTTTCTCTTTTATTTTTTCAGTTTTTTGTTTTTTGCATGACAATCCAAAAACCACCGACACAAGACCAGAAAAGGAGTAGAAAATGCGTAAGTGACGTACATCCGCGCACGAACTGCAAGCTCTCAAAATGCTGGAAATTCATGCTCAATAATGCACCGACGGCGATAGAGCCTAAGCCACCACACTATGGCACCGCTGCCATCGCCGATATAGTGACTAAGGATTAGGGGTGGCAAATGAGTGGGTCGGGTCGGGTCGGGTCGGGTATGAGTCGACTCATATTTGACCCATTTAACCCGTTTTGATCCATATTCTTGTAGTGTAAATTTAGTGACCCATACCCGACCCGACCCGTACCTGACCCGACCCGTATTACTAAAACCTATTAATATTCTAGGAAAATCCACTTATACTATATGCTAATTGGATTAAAACTTCAAATTAAATTAAAAATAGTAAATAAAATAAAGTTAAAAAAACCTATAAATTGAAATATTTATAAAAAATTAGACTATGCACATGCTTCTCTTATTTGAAGTGAACATACCATTGAATAACTAAAAATGTAACATGAAAATTTTTTAACTAAACCTAAAAAAGCTCATTTTTATGATTTTTTTTATAAAAAAGAAGTTTTGTTAAAACATTTTTTATGCAATTAATTTTTTAAACAATTTTTATGCAATATAAATTTAATGAACATTTTTTATAATTCTTTTAAAATATTTTTAAAAAATCTAATTTTTATTTTTTAAAATATAATTTTTAATTATTTTTTTTTTTCTCTTTTCTTTTTTTTCTTCTTCTTCGGCCGACCGCTAGCCACAACGATGGTCGGCGATCACTGGCGAGCTCAAGTCTCATCGGATCGGCGAGACTCGAGCTCGCTAACGTCGGGTGGGACTCGATCTCGCCGTCGGGCGAGGCGAGGCCCCGCCCGACACCGACGAGCTCGAGTCTCGCTAGATCCGGTGAGACTCGAGCCTCTCTAGTCGTCGACGACCTGTCGGCAAGCTTGAGCCTTGCCTCGCGGCTTCGTCGCCCCGCCGTCGCCTCCGGCGAAGGAAGAAAAAGAAAAAAAAAAATTGAAATATTAAAAATAATTATAATTTCGATTTTTATTAAAAAAACATTTTTATAAAGTTAAAAAAGGCCATGGATTTAAACTTCCTAATAACCCATTTTGACCCATTTCTTTTTGTGTTTTATTTTCTCATACCCATTTTTTACCCATATTTAACTTTTACTTAACCCATTTTTTATCCATATTTAACTTTCACTTGACCCATATATGACCTATTTAACTAAAAATGGGTCATAATATGGGTTTATGACCCATTTTGCCAGCTCTACTAAGGGTGAGTATAGTTCCATGGCAGAACTTGGAACGTGAGAATCATATTAGTGGGAACTGTCTAGTTCCATATTTACAGATAAGCAAGTAAGTTCTAGGTTCAAATGGGAAACCTATTTTAATAAATAGGTTTTAGATTTCAGGTTTAACCAACCTATAACTTGGAACCTAGAATCTTCAATAAATTTTTGTGTTTTTCTTGGCCAATGCCTTCGTGCAATTTTGAGGTATTTCTTGATGTTCATGATGAGTATAAAATTTAGATTACTAGTTTGAACTTCCATTTAATAACTAAGATTTTTACTTTATTAATGTTTCATATTTTTCATATATCTAAATATAAATTATGGTAAGTGATTGTAGCAACGAGTGGTGGTCATTAAAAATAATAACTCACTACAATCGTTCAATTAATAATACAAGTGAAACTTGGTAGGCCTTGATACTAATCCTGGAACTTGTAATGGGATAGGTTACAGGTTTCAAAAAATGAAGAACTTGTTCCAATGGATAGGTTTTCGATTTTAGATTCCAAATGAAGCTATATAGAACTTCAAAAAATGAAGAACTTGTTCCAATGGAACCACACACCCCTAATATTGACGTTGGATCGGAGGTCAACCAACTCGATCCCGGAGAGAGAGAGAGAGAGAGAGAGAGAGAGAGAGAGATTATTTGCATGATCTTTAAGCAATGTGGCTGTTGTTTGAAACCTTATTACTCTCAATTGGTGAAAGAAACGCTAAATTTGTCTGTACTTTCATGCTGTTCTCCTGTTCTTTCATCTTCTTGATCTGCCGCATCATATGTTCTGTTAAGCTGCGACTACTAATGTTGTCATTTGGACGAGGGCTTCTGAAAATGTTGTGAATTTGCTTTGCTCCGTTTGGTCATAGAAGAATTTCTCACTCCGTTATCAGTGTTACTGGTATCGATTTAATACATTTTAATCTTCCCTTTCTGAACATATTGCGTTATTGTTCCCAAAATCATATGATTCAGTGTTGATATACCAGGCTTCATCCTTTTTTCGACTCCCATTAAAATATGGTGGCTTATCGGGTGATTATGTGTTTTAACATTGCTACAAAGTGGGAATAACATGAGGGATTCGCGTCTCTTGATGCGGGTTTTGACCAGTGCGGCCTGTTTGATCTGGTCCGTAACGAGCTTAGATAACTGACTTTTTCTTGACAGGACAGTTATATTCTGCAGACGGCCATGTGGATGAGACATTTTGGCTGAATATCATAGACAGGTGGTAAATGATACTTCATCCATTCACTTGTAATGAGCCACTCAATTTCAAGTCGAAAATTACTTAAATCACAAAGATGTTACAAGTAGAAAACAACAAGACTATGACGTCTACTTCTTGCGCCTCCTGCTTTCTTGGACATAATATGCAGATCAGAAACTGCTACCCTTCATCTTAAAGATTCAGGGGAACTCCATAGACTTCACCGAACCTGTTGGTGTAAAGCAACAAAAAGATTTGTTCTCAGTGCATTTGAAGCAAAAGAAAGAAATCTTGTATACTTGTAATCGGTGAAGAAGCCAAAAATCCAGAAAAGCATGAGAAATACCTGGTCTTTTGTCTCTAAGTGGAGACAAAAAGTGGAAAAGCAATAAAGTTCACAGAGGAATAGGAGATTTGGAAACTTGGATTCATATAATAAACAAGTGAGTTGGCTGTGCAGGAGAATCCTCACAGAAATCAAAAGGAAAAAGGAGCTCTTTTGTTTTCTCATGGATTGTCCTCACACGCAAGTTCTTTGCAGTGGTGGTAAGCATAGGACCATTGAAACATCATCCACAGAAAACAGGAGGATCAGATTATTCAGATCTCATGAGGGATTTTTTTTCTTTTCTTTTCTTCTTTTGGATGAGAGACAGGATAAAAAGAGTTGCATCTGCAATGTGGTCATACACTGGTTCAGGTATTGCCTTTTTACATGTGATCTAATGTGTTGCTATCTTGAACAGTTGGCAAATGGGACAAAGGCCAAATGATAAGAGAGAAGCAAAACTTGAGGGAGGACCAGTCAAGATTGCAACTTGGGGGTTTTCAGATTTCCAAGTTTCTTCTCTACTGGTTCATCTTATGGCCCCCACAAGAATAGTATTCTCACCTTGTCATTGTGGAAAAGGTAATTAGGTATAACAATCTGAATTAAGACTGATATATCTTAAAAGCCAGAAAAAGTGTGAACCTTTATTTTTTCTGTGAAGTTCAGTGACGCTCAAAGGTTTCTCAAAGAGTCAGTTAACAAGTCGATCAGACCTGGGTTTTGGCGAGAACAATATTGTTTGTGCACAGCCATTTAGTCATGGTTGGTCAAATGATATAGTTCCACGCAAAAGATGTGTACATCAATAAACTATTCTTAGTTTCGCCCACTCAAAGAGCAAATAAGTACTTATTTCTATAGAGAAGAACATTAACAGAACCTTGCCTTTGATGTGAAGGCATCAATGCCGCAGCATTCAAGATGGCCTCTGAGCCATGGACTAATGCAAGCAACCACTAAATGACACTTAAGAGAAGCCACAGTCCATCCATAAGGGTATATTACCTTCAGCCGCTATTGTTGCTCGACCTGTAATTAGGAAAAGGAACTCTGCCAGACTCGATGTGCTTGACGTCCTCGATTAAAATTTCATAGTGTCTTTTCACTTCCTCTGCAGATTTCCCACCCACGACCTTGGCAATCTTCTGCCATCTGTCAGGAGTGTCCTCGTCATATTGAGCCAATGCCTTCTCGAACATCTTGTTTTGCTTCTGCGTCCAGGATGAAGAAGTCAGAGAATTCGATGCCATTTGGTGAAAAACGAATCTCTCAAAATGCTAAAGAGAAAGAATGTAATTGAACAGCTTGAGGGAAGATGGTAGGAGAGTAGCTCCTTATAAGAAGGAAGGAAAAGGAAGATGTGTGGGGTTGAGCCAGTTGAGAGGGAATATATCTTTGAAAGGGGGAGAATATGGAGTGACCCGTTTGATTAGCAACCACAAGAAGATGCAGGACAAAGGAACACAGCTTGTGAAAGAGGGGGAAAATTAGTATCAAAAGGACAGTATCTTTGTCTTTTCTTTTTGGTTTAAAAAAAAAGGAACAACAGCGAAATTCCCTCCAAGTTGGACAAATAGATTCAAGTACTGATGGTGATAGTACACAAAATCACCTTGGGTTGTCTTCTGGTAATGGCATCTTTCTGAGCTGCTAAAGCAGTGGCTGGTTTGATGATTGACAAGATTAACTGTCTCTTCAATTCAAGACAACATGAGATGATGGAATGTGCTTCTGGGGGGCCAATAATGGGTTCTGACAATGGGTCAATTGCGTTACAGTCATGACCTGTAGGTATTCGGTTGATGATGATATATTTCACCTATGCTCTGTAACTGGCAGAGCACAAGTAGTTTCGCTACGATTTTACAGTAATCCAGATTTCGTTCAGGCGGGGTTTTTTCTTTTTGTTAATTCCTTACACGCTTACACCTCATACAGATATCTCAGAATGTTGAACTCAACCAAATTCTTCCTCTTTCGAACTGGTATATGATTAGACTAGAGCACCATGATTGGCTAGTTAAAGGGAAGTTATGTCATCCAGTCACGCTTCTGGATAAGGGGGAAGTGGCTCTCCTCCTCATCAATGACATGTCTATTTTCTCATTTTTCCTGACATTCTAATGGACGAGATGACTGTGTCACCCTCAATGCATCAATTCAGCGTGACTGGTAATTTGCTCTTAAGTAGTTTCCCCAATGCAGTTGCTTTGGCTAGAATTGGAAAGCGACAGCCATATTCGGGCTGGAGTCAATTGTGTCATGTTCTTCATCTTAGGATGAGCAGCCTTTAAATTTAAAACTAGTCTGCTTGTAGTTTTTAATTCAAAGGGAAGGTGAGCATCAAACTGCCAAATTGATTATCCTTCTCCATATTGCACTTGAAGATCCCTCTAGATTCGGTGATAGTGGAGGATAATAACAAATCCAAAGAACCTTCAATGAACTCAGATAGTTCACACACTGATATTTTTTTCAACTGGCTCAGATAATTGGCTTGTTTACCTCTGGATTTCTTATTCGATGGTTCAGTCTCACATAACAAACAGGGCAAACATTCTCCACATCAATACTCAGAATTTCATTTGCAGATTTTTTGGGAAGGGCCTTTCTTGGTTTTTCGTTCCCTTCTTTTTCGTCCCTGTTTTCTGCTATGTAGTGATTGATATTGCTTCCTCCTGTTGAAGAAGTTTATCTTATGTTATGGCCTTGTTCTTTGCTTACGTAGAAATCTCAAGATAGTTCTACTGAGTGCTCTTCCTAAGTGATTTGTCTGGGGCCACCCTGGACTAAATACCCCAAGAATTGTGTAGTACATCGATTACCACACAGATTTTATTTGTGCTGTATGCAAAATTGCATCTCTATGTTTCAAGACTCTCTGATCCCTAATCATCTTCTCACGCTGCAGTTTTCGGCTCATTCATCACGTGATAGCACACATTCCTCAAAAAAGGCTAGTGCCCAGTCAAATTATTTAAGCAGCTTCTGAGTTCTCTATGGCAATCATGGGCTTTTAACCTGTCTCTCTTTCTCTTACATGCAATTCAAGACAAGTGTAGCACGCCGTATACCACACAGATCTCGTTTCGTGATGTACGCACCATGATATCTTTAAGTTCCAAGACTCTCCGATCGCTAATCTCCTGCTCGTGCTGGGGTTTTCAGTTCATTCATCACGTGACAGCAGACACTCCTCAAATAAGGTCAGTTCCCAGTCAAATCATCACAACAGCTTTCGAGATTTCTATGCTAATCATGGGCTTTTTAACTTGTCTGTCTTTTCTCTTGCATGCAATTCAAGTCTTTGACTATTTCTCTCTGATCTGAACAGACTAAGAAGACCAGATTCTTGAAATGAAGTCAGACAAACACTAGGACCTGCCGACCACTATTCTTATCTTGACAGCTTTATTTGTTTGAGCAACTTGGCTATTCTGGGAAGCCCAGAACCATAAAGGAGGATTAGGCAACAAGAATCTGACCTTTTGGGCAAGTGGAATGGCTCATATATACTTGTTTTCTACATCCAGAATCAAGGCATTGCTTTGTGATCATAAAGTGATTGCTGTCAACTTTGCTCCTTTTCCAAACCACTGATCTGACATTGTCTTTCAGACATTAGATATGGGTTGGTTGGCAACGATGCGAGCGCAAGCACGACCCCTAATCATGAACTCAAGTCCTTGCCCTTTCATGCTTTAACGTGTATTGCTCATCTTCATTGACCAGTTTGGCAAAAAGCAAATTTGATATCTTAACTGTTTGATACGACATCAATTAATCCACAGGAAGACCAGTTTTACTAGCACGCTAACATGTGCACATTGAAAAAAACTTGATCCACCAAACTATACCCATTTCTGAAAACTGTCATAAAAACAAATGCAGGCATAAGGACCAGGCTCCGCACCAACCTTTACCAGTTGAATGATGACGTATTACACATATCGGAGTGGCAATTGGCATCCGGGTCGACAGTAAAAAAGTTTATTCTCTTGTTGACATGATCTTCAGAGAACCGGGTATCGGAATAGCTTGAAAAGCACGAAGTTTGTTATCTGGGACGGTGCTAAATATACGGGAGATATGAATCAATTAGGTTCACATCGATCTCACCAATCATATGAGAAAGCGGATGCGCATACATCAATTATCAAACTGTTTCTGTAAGTCGTCTGAGAATCAAGGTCTAAAGAATGTGTGGATAGATTTTGCTGATGTTCGGAATCCTTATCATATTCCCATCATTTTCGGCGTGAGAATTCTTGCAATGGTCCATAGCACTCCACAGATAATGGAAGATGCTGTCACCGAGATCAGCACATTCACCAGTAAACATCACGCCTAAGAAAGTTAACTTCAATGGTCAAAGCTTTGCTTAGTCATCATTTGAAGTTGCTTCCCCCAGCCCAGCCTATGCATAATCTATACGATACAGACCGGATACCCTGTTCCCAACTGTCGTGTATAGCCCCATCACATAACTGTACGCATGCAACGGTTATTGACTGTGTTTTGCCTACATCTTTCTCCTTAAGAACATGTAAGGATGCACGAGTGAGCTATCTTAGAGAAATCCCATATCAAAAAATTGAAGTAGTGTAAAGCAATTAATATATCCTAGTTGGCCTATAATATATTGGTTTAAGTTTTTGAACGAAGATAAGTCCAACTGAATGTACATCTAATACCTTAATTTTCTAGAGTAAAGCAATTAATATTTCCTAATTGGCCTATAATACATTGATTTAAGTTTTTGAGCGAAGGTGAGTCCAACTAAATGTACATCTAACACCTTAATTTTCTTTTTCGTTTTTCCGAGTAGATGGATAAAAAGAAAGGCATGTTGACTCATCATTTTTAATACTCCAACTCAACATATAATAATCCGCTTTGTCACGTTTAATTTGTCGTTTAAGCATACAAAAGGACTACACTGAACATTTATTAATAGCTTAGGAACCACATTGAACAAATTAAAAGTCCGGGGACAAGATTATACATTGGGTCAAAGTTTAGATACGAATAAATGTCAACACCCTAATTTTATTTTTCCTTTTTCCAAGTAGATTGATAAAAAGAAAAACATTTTTTTTTGGTCGATAAAAAGAAAGACATGTTGACTCATCATTTTTAAGCTTACAAAAGGACTTCGCTAAATATTTGCTAATAATTCAAGGGAACAAATTAAAAGTCCAAGGGCAGTATTTTACATTGGGTGAAAATTCATTGACCATTTATGTCATTTTCTCTTCCCAAAATCCTAATTTTTTTTTGTGTCGACAGATTTCTAAAAGCGGTTATAAGTGTCAAACCAGCGTTATTTAAATTATGCACTTTTGTTATATTAACCAATTAATCCGCTTCTTCACGTCTAATTTGTCGTTTAAGCAAACAAAAGAATTACACGTTACATTTACTAACAGTTCAGAGTCCACATTGAATAAATTAAAAGTCTAAGGATAATATTACATATTGGGTCAAAATTTATGCATCATTTGTGTCGTTTTTCTTCCCAAAACCCTAATTTCTTTTCATGCGGGTAGATTTCTAAAAGAGGTTATAAGTGCCAAACCAACATTATTTGATTCTATTTTAATTATGCACTTCAACTTGAATTACAAACCTTTTATTGTGGCACTTACCAGTTTCTCTAATCAACCAGTACGGCTTACCAGGTCTCCATGTTTTTTTCCTCCAAATTTACTAGATTTCCTATTTAGTTACCTGTTTTAATATGTCTTCCTTAGCAACTTGTTGAATTTATCAATTTATAAGAAATTATCAACCTTAATTAATATCCAAACATGTTAATAACAAGTTTCAAGTTACCAACTTTTATTTGAGTTGATTACCAACGTTCATTTGGTTGTTACAAATTACTAATTTCCCTAATCTATGAAATTTTATCTACCTTCTTACTAATGTTTTAAATTTACCAACTATTATATAAATTAACAACATTTATTTTAGGTATTCATCACTTTCCTTCAATTAAGTTACAAATTATTTTTTTGTTACCAATTCTCATCTGAGTCGCTTATTACCAAGTTCTATTTATGCTTTCTAATTATGTTGAGTGACCACATTTATTTATCATGCTTGCCAACTTTTCATAAATACCAATTCTTTTAAAAAAATTAACAATCTCAATTAGAGTGATTAGTAATTTTTCTCCAATTAAATTACCAACTAATTTTGTATTACCAAAGTTATTGATGTTTATTTGGTTCTTCTTTAATATCAACCTCTCGGAAGAAATACACCTCAAGTGCTAAAATTTGACATGGGTGAACACATAAGTGCCAAAAATTTTAAAAGATACACTTAAGTGCCATTTTTTTATTAAAAAAAAATTGACATTTAGTGTGAACTCCGACAAGGCTTGCCAGAAATTTGACATAGCATTATTTATTAATAAAATCGATATATGTGGCTACCGAAAATCTGACGTGGCTCATTGTTGGTACTTAAGTGTTTATATATTCTCCGATTTTGGCACTTAAGTGTATTTTTTGGAAATTTTATTACTTATATGTCCACCTATGCCAAGTTTTGGCACTTAGGTATCCGCACCTTCCAATCTCTCTTATCTCTAATCGAAAAAAAAAAAATGCTCTTATTGTTCATCCACTTTAATTACCTTTCTTACCAAAGGCTTAAATTTACCGATTACTACCAGAAATATTGACCTTTATTTAAGTGATTAAAAAATTTTCTCTAATTAAATTGCTATTTTTTTTTGGTTACCAACTCTCATTTAAGTTATTTACCAACATTAATTTATTTTTCCTTAGAATTATTAACTTTTTTTTTACTCGGTACTAATTTTATCTGCATTACTCCGATTTGTTAAAACTTACCAACTCTTGCTAACCTCAATTCAGTGATTAACAATTTCTATCCAATGAAATTACCAACTTATTTAAGCTAGTTACCAACAACTATTTGATATTTTGTTTTGCACTTACCTACTTCTCTCATCTCTGAAAACAAAGAACTTATCTAATTTTTTATCAATTTTTACTCTCCTTTATTAGAAACATCTTAAATTTACCGGTTCTCTAGTCATTCTGCTGGGCAGGATTCGACAATGATCCTTCCAAAACACCTTAAATTTACTATCTATTATGTTATCAACATTTTTTATATGATTGACCAACTTTTCTTTAATTAAGTTACCAATTAGTTTTGAATTACCAAATCTCATTTGAGTTGCTTACCTATGAAAATTTGATTTATTTGTAATTTACCAATTTTTGGATTGAATTGGCACTATTATGCAATACCAACTAATTTTGCATTAGTAAATCTTATTTAAGTTAGTTACAAGCATTTGTTAATTTTTTGTAATTACCAACTTCTATTATCTTTGACAAAAAATCTTCTCTTACTACTTATCAACTTTAATTGTTTCTTGCAAACAATTTAAATCAACCAATTATTAATCAATCTTTATTGGGTGATTTACCAACTTTATTCCCCATTAATTAACCAAATAGAATAGTTGGTAATTTTTTTTAAAAAAGTAAACATTCTTAATTAACTCACATGAGAGTTGGTAATCTAGAACTAATTGATGACTTAAATAGGAGAAATGTTGATAAATAACATGACTTAAAGGTAGAAATTTCCATATAGAAGTCAGTGAATATAACCTCTAAATAAGAACGGTTTATAAAGTTGATAAAAGATAAGAAAGCTGGTAATTAACGAAAACTAAACTTGGTAAGTAACTCACATGAGAATTGATAATCCAAAACTAACTGGTAGCTTATTAATTTATTTAAAAATTGAAATTTACTTTAATTAAGTTGCAAATTCTTCAAATAGTTGGTAAATTAAAGCGTCCTCAAGAGATGCATATAAATGTTTATTATTGGTAAGAAAATTGGTAAATTAAAAAAATAAAACTCAGTAAATAACTCAAATGCAAGTTTGCTACTCAATCCCATGGGGTAGTTGAATGAATTTAGGTTGGTAATCTTTCAAAAGAGTTTGTATATAAGAGGAGTTGACAAATGAAAATTAGTAACACAATAGAAAAGTTGGTAAACTATTTTTTTTTTAATATAAGTAAACTACTGGACTAAGAGTTGGTAACCCAAAACTAATTGGCAATTTAATTAGACAAAATTGGTAAACCATTCAAATTTAATTTGTTTAATTTTATGTGAGTTAGTAATTATAAACCATCGGTAAGTGGTGCAAATAATTTTATATAAGTATCGGTAAATTACCTAACAAAATGTCATCGGTACATTTTTCTAAACGGTTTTGTGACATTTTTTTTTTTTTGGTAAGGTATGGTTTTGTGACATTAATAAACAATTATCAAAACTTACCAGCACGTAAAAGAAATCAACTTTTTCTAGTACTGAACAATAGAATTATGCATAATGGTTATTCAATTGGTGAATTGTTCTAGGTGACATCAATCTAACTACTTCAATATCGGGACTTATATATTCCATATCAACGTTATACAAAAATGAAAGAAATTTTTTTATCATCAACAAAAAATGTCGACATAGATTACTGTCGATAGTAAAGCTATTTTAATTTTTGCATATGATACAAATAATTAGTTTAAGAAAAGCCATTTCAATTTATTCATTTTTCACGAAACAAATCCAAACTTCAAATGATATTGCTCGAAAGCAAGAATCCAATAAGAGTCAAGGAGTCATGACTCATGAGCATCCAATTGAGGTGCACAAAGGAAGACAAGACAACTTGACCCCTCATTGCAAAGATAACCAAGAAATTTTTGTTCTAGATGCTTCCAAAACATCTAGCCATGAATTGACAATCGCGTAGAGATGAGTCTCAAATTACACATCGTATTGTGAAATCTACACAGCTATGTGTATAAATTTGAGCCATAAGCCCCCAACTCGTGGAATATGAATTAATTTACCTAATGTCGGTTCTAGAACCTACCCGATAAAAAAATGCAAGCATTACGAGAACCACTTTTTTTTATTTTTTTTCTTTTTTTTTTTTTCTTTTTTGGAGTGGCATTGGTACCAAAGTAGTAAAGGAGGGATTTGCCTTCACGTTGCTAGATTTGATTCCAATGGGTGGGGATATGAGAAAGTAGTGAAAGGTTTCACTGATTCGGTCCCTATCGAGAAAGATTTTTGACGTGAGATTCTTGCATCAACCAATTGGAAATCGGTAAAAGCATTCTTTTTTTATCATGATGAGGGGCTTAAAAAAGGGAGAGAACAAGATAAAGGTTAGGAACCCCGTGTAGGGAGAGGTCAAGGTGATAATAGTCTTGTGGCTATAACCACATGAGAAGGACGTAGCTAGAGGGACGGGAAACTGGATAAGTTACGAGGATAATCATTTAAATAGTTCATGAACTTTAATTCAACATGTAATGTTGTCCATAAACTCTTAATTTATTTAATATAGTGTTTAAACTTTAACTCAATGCCCAATTTTGTCATTTAATTTTTAAATTGTTCAATGTGGTTTATTTAATCTATTTCCTCAAATATATGAAAATATTTAATATTGGTTTATGTACAATATTGAATACTTTCATATAGTCTAGTAAAAAAATTCAATATGTCCCAAAATTTTAGAGACTATATTGACAAATTTTAAAGAGAATATTGCACATTGGATTAAAGTTTAGCGACCACATTGAACAAATTAAAATTTATTTGTCGCGACATTACACAGTGGCCCAAAATTAAGAGACTATAGGTGTCAGTTTCCCGAAGTTATACATCGAGCCCTAGATTTAAAAAAATGCCTCATCCAACATTATTCTATTTCTTTTTATGAAAAAAATAAATCAGCATTTTCATCTCCGGAACTTTGACTAGAGTCTTCATAAGTAAATTGCCCTTTTATGTAGTAATTCGTCTAACATCCTCCGAAATTTTGTTAAATCTACTGTTATCATTTATGTTTACCAGTTGTAATGTGGCTATAGAGTTCGAAATGTATGTATGTTAGCTCTCAATAATTATCGCTAATAGTGAAGCGAGCTCCATTGAATTGTCGTTAGTGATATTACCTAAACTCCCATACCCAGACTTTTGATTTAAAAAAAAAAAAAAACCCTCCCAGACAAGACAGTTGGTAATCTTCCCTCAAAATTAGTAAATTGTCTCTAGTTCTTGTAAGTTTGAACATCCTATGGTTTCTTTAAGGAGCCAATCGGTAGTAACTTTCTTTGTACGTCCGTAATCCTTTTTCGGTAACTTTCCTTAAACGATAGTAAGTTGCCAATAAAGAATTCCTGTTGTATGTTAACCTGAGTGCAATGTTCTTCGATTTTCAATCAGTGCTCTGATAGCCTCAGAAGGCCGGGCTTGGAAGGTTACATGGTCCAGGCCGGTGCTGCATTAAACTCAACGTGACTTGCGGCAATGTGGCTAGGGCATATGACTGCATCCCGATTGACTATCAGTGTATCGCCGTCCGTCGTTCTCGCGAACATCAAGTAATTCCACCCAAAAGAAAAAAAAAAATGTGTAATCTATGTTCCTGGCTTGTACTGTTCTTATGCATTCATGTTTTCCATTTTTTGTCAGAAGCAAGAGAGAAAGGGAGCGACCAGATCGCCATTCAAGTTTC
This sequence comes from Eucalyptus curtisii, assembly GCA_017140595.1. Lineage (NCBI taxonomy): Eukaryota > Viridiplantae > Streptophyta > Magnoliopsida > Myrtales > Myrtaceae > Eucalyptus > Eucalyptus curtisii. Next base: position 33,769,514 of record CM029502.1, on the reverse strand, counting down.
AACATCTGGTTCGCAATACAATGACAAGCCCTTTCGTGGCTCCTCCATGTCTTAAAACACCAGCAGTCCATACGTTATGCCAGCAGACCGACGGCTCCTTCCGGCTCAAAATCGTTCGTCTCAGGGTAGAACCTCCGTCGAGAACCTAAACCGAAAGGTGTTAAAGCTACATCGCCTCGCTTATTTACGGAGCTTATCCTTCTTAAACGACTCCTTGTTGAAAAAGTCACGTTGTTAAGGGAGGGAGTCACACTTCTAAGCAGACATTCTAACATGGCCCCCATTTGATTTATAGCTCTATCGTGTTCATCTCCATCCCTGCTTTTTCGGAAGCACTATCGAAATTGGTCATTGGAATAACATGGAAGTCGATTTCCGTGTGATGGTGCTTCTTCCATCGAGCCTTCAATGCCCCATCCACGTCCAAATAGTGACAGCCAACGGCCCCAATCAAATAGTTTGCCCTCAATACTGGGCAAAAATTCGCGACCTCTCCGATTTGATTTTCGGTTCGCTGTTCAAAACATGATGGAACTTACATAGAACATTGATAAGAAGCACGTAATTTTCTTTGGATAAGCATGAGGAACAAATATGCTATAATTTTTTTTTCAACATTATGATTAGTTGTTCCGCTCTTGCAAAATAGTTTATATAAACATGTGAAAATATTGGTATAGTTGTCCACAAAGTCTTAAACTCATTGTACGACGATCAATTCAATCTTAAACTTTTCGATTTGACTAATTCAGTTATATACATTTTAACAATCTATTAATGTAGTTCTCTCAGCTAATTTTGATCGAAAATCATTGCTAACATGAAATTTTGTAGTTTTTAAATTTCTTTGATTTTTTTCTTTTTTCTTTTATTTTCTTTTTTCCTCTTTTCTTTTTCTTTTTCTTTTTTTTTTCTATTTCCCACTGCTAGTCCCCAGCCTCAACAACTCCCCCAGAGTTTTGTGATTTGCAATTTTTATGATCCCATGAATGATTCATTAGGGTGGCGAAAAAGTCGTGCTTAAAGAATAGGCATGATTATACAAATGATTCTTGATTTATGTCTAATGTGCAATTGAACTTTTTACCTGTTTGATGTGGTCCATGAATTTTATTTCAATGTCATGCCTGAATTTTTAATTTGTTCAATATGATCATGAACTTTTAGTGAATGTTCAATATAATCTCTACATTATTATATCCCTAGATTCAATTTAATCCTTAGATTATCTAGTTTAGGAATTAAATTGAACATGTATCAAAAGTTCGAGATCCATATCGAATAAATCAATACTTCATGGATGATATTACACATTGGGTTAAAATTCGTTAACCACATTGAATAAATTAATAATTCAAGAACGATATTGCACATTGAACTATAATTCAAAGACCATTTGTGTCATTTTCTCTTAAGAATACCTTAACATCTCACAACTTGTTTAACTCAAGAAAAGGCTTAGACTATATTTAATTGTAGACTTACGAGGGAAAAGATTGGTCCCATCCAGTGAAGGCCTGGTACCAATGTAGAATCGTTTTATGTATTAAAGTCCAGCTAACCATCATCTAGTGTCGTGTGTATCTGACACAAATTAACACGTTCCAACACCATTAAATGACAAATCCGAACAGTGACACAAGTGGACACGAATCTAACACGCAAGGCCCACTATTATTCAAGCTTTCACTACGTCTTTGTTAGACTCCCTTGATGCCTTTAATTTAGGGCATAGACCTAACAATAATCAAATTCACGCAGTAGTGTACTCGGACATGTGAATTAATTTGAGAGTTTGCTTCCACATGGTTGTGGTGGAGGGGTACTTAATTTAGATTCTGTTTATTTCACGAAAAATGAATAATTTGAAAAATAATTTCATAAAAATGATTATTTATAATGCTTGAAATAATAAGTCAATAAAAAAATATTTTAATTATCGACAACAATTTATATCTGAACATTTTCGTGAATAATGAAAATATCCATTCATTTTTGTAAGTGACATAATTGATCACTTCTAGGAAAACGCTTTTTTTTAAATCATTCATTTTCTTTGCGAAATAAACGCATCTTGAGATTTTTCAGGCAAAGCTTAAATGAGTTTACTGGGAAGGCTACGTCGCACCCACAGACGACACTATTCCTCGACGGGGTTAGTCAGTTGGATGATAATGTCCTTCGTGAACATCTCGGAAGAATTCCTGGTATATGTTGAAAGGTAAACTAGTTTCCAATGATTACAAGGTCGTTTTTGGGCCTAAATAAATGAAATGCTCTTCTATTTTTTATCGGTGCTTTTAACAGCCTCATAAGCCCCAGGCTTGCCCGGAAAGCCCATATGGTCCGGGCCAGTGGTGCATTACACTGAAGATAAATTGCAGTGATGTGGCCAGAGCATATGCCTATGTACTAAATTGGGAAAAATTTACCAATTTAATCCTTAGTCTCTTGTATATATGTTAATTCAATTGTAAACTATTCAATTTTACTAATACAATTTTAAATCTTAACACGAAACTCCAACATAATCATCCCAACTAATTGCCTCCGAAAATCACTGACGTGATGACCCACACGTAAAACATCGTTTTGAGTAAATTTATCCATGTGAGCAATTTCAGACAATAGTTGACTTGAAGGACTACACTGATTTGGGCAAATGTTAAGAATTATATTGGCAAAACTGAAAATTTTATGATTGAATTGATACTTGCACGATAGGTTTATGACTGATTTTGGTAATTATCCCCTTAAATTGTACATGACCATACCTCGTTCTCACGTATATCAAGTGATTTATCAGAAAAAGGCAAACAAGTTTTTCTATGTTTATGGCTCCAAAAAGAAGTAGCAGCACGCTACTCTTATGCATCAATTGTTTCCACCTTTTTTTAAGAAGGAAGAAGAGTGAGTGAGAGACAGCGACCAGATCACAGTACAACAACCAGACCAAAACATATGGACAAGGGTTTCGCAGCTCCTCTGCGTCTAAAAGCACCGGAAGTTCATGTGCCACGACAGTGATTTCCAATGATTCTGTATCGATGGCCTTGTTTAAAAGTCACGCTTTAGGTGGACACATTTAACATGACCCGTGTCGCTTTTAAGTTTTTTCGTGGTTACTTGCGTTGGTCTATTTTGGTAGCACAATCATAAACGGTTATTGGCATCACGTCACTGTCGACTTATTCATATCCACAAGAATCTTATTCCATCCAATGTGAATGCCATAAGATTGGAAAACGATGTCCGACCGAGCTCTTCCACAATCCCGTTCCCTCTAGGGCACGGGTCTTTGGTCTTACGTACCATCCCCGTCCAAATAATGATACGCTCGCAAGAAAAGTCACCATAGTCTTATGTCACGAATTACTAATCAAAATCGATCGCAATTATGTTGGCAAAAGCTTACAATTTTATCGATGATGAATAAATGCATCTTGAAATTCTTCGCAAAACAACTGTTTTTTAAATCATTCATTCTTTTTTATCGATCGTGATACAGTCGATCATTTTTAGAAATATTTTTTTAAATTATTTATTTTTTTCATGGGACAAACGCACCTACGAACAAAATTTAATCTGAGTTTCCTAAGAAAGCTAAGTCGCCCTCACACAAGTGACTATTCCTCGACAGGGTTTGTCAGTTGAATGATAAACATCTCGAGGGAATTCCTGGTGTGTGCTCAAAGGTAACCTAGTTTAGAATGATTACACGGGCACGTGGCATTAGAATATACATTTCTCTAAATAGATGCAACGCTCTTCCAATTTTCGTTAGTGCTTTGACAGCCCCAGGCTTACATGGAAAGCTCATACGGTCCGGACCACGGTTGCATCACTCTGAAAATAAAGTGCAGTGATGTGGCTAGAGCATATGCTTATGTATTGAATAGAGAAAATTTCAAATAAAAACTTAAGATGTCCTCATTCTTATAAATAAGGAATTTGAAGTGGACTTTATTTCGATAAGAGCTCAAAGTGTCCTCACTTTCTCAAATAAATATTTGAAATAAACTTTATTTCAAATGATGGCCTAAAATAATTATGTCAGTTGCAAAAAAGAGACTAACTTTTCGACTGATTAAGGGCATTTTCTTCCTTTACCTTTTTTCAAACTTCTTCCCTTTCTCTCTCTTTTTTTTCTCTCTCTTTTTTTTTTTTCTGGTTTTTTTCTTTCTTCTTAACTGGTAGCCAATCCTATAGACACCTACAATGCCTAGAGAGGGCTAGGCAAGGGTCGCCCTCGCCCAATCCAGTGAGGCCGGCCTCCTCTTAACGAGGCGACCCTTGCTTGGGCAAGGCCCCCCTTGAAAGGCACAAGCGACAACTGCCCTCACTTGGGCAAGGGTCGCCCTCAACTTATCTGGCAAGGGCTTGGGTGAGGCAACCCTCGCCTGGTGGCAAAAGAATGTCGTTGAGCCCTCATCGGCCAGAAAAGAAAAGAAAAATAAGTTTAAAATTAAAATTGTCTTTCGATGAAAATGCCCTTGATTGGCCAGTGACCGCAAGATCGGCCTTTATTTGAAACTGTCATGGCCACTTCAAGCCCTTATTTAAGATTGACATAAACACTTCAAGCCTTTATTTGATACAAGGTCCATTTCAGGTTTTTATTTGAGAAAATAAGAGTATTTCGAGCCTTTATTTGGAATTCTCCCTAATTTATTATATGATGTTAATTTAGTTGTAAACTTTTTAATTTTGTTAATGCATTTATAGATCTTAACACGAAATTCTAATGTAGCCATTCTGGCCAATTGCCTCTAGAAATCATTGATGCCATGCCCTATTTTGAGTAAGGTTGTCCACATTAGCTTACTACACAGGATGACTGACTGGCTATGACTAGATGCCATATCAGCAATTTTCGATAGTAATTACCAGAAGGACTACACTAACATTTTGCGCAAATGTTAAGCATTACACTAGCATAACTAAAAAACTTATGATCAAATTAACATCCGTATAATACGTTTAAGATTGATTTAGATAATTATTCCTCCAAATCGTACACCACCTTATCTCGTTCTCACAAACATCAAGTGGTTTTACACAAAAAGGACAACACATATATCTAATAAAAGTTGCGGCACTGCTCTCATTCATCCATTGTCTCCATTTTTTTTTTTTTTTTTTTTTTTCAAAGAGGGAAGAAGAGCTAGCGGGAGAGACCATATCGCACACGGTACAGCGACCAGACCGAAATATATGGACAAGGCTTTTCGCAGCTCCCTTGCCCAAAAGTACCAGAAGTCCACACGCGGTATTAGTGGGGTTGTTTAAAAGTGAAGCTTTAGGTAGATATTTTTAGCATGACCACATCGCTTCCATGTTTTGTCACGGTTGTTCGCATTGGCGTGTTTTTGAAATCGGTTATTGGTTCCAAAAACAGTTTGAAATCGATGGCATCACATCACCGTGGACCTGTTGATATTCGTAGGAGTCTTATTCCATCCAACGTGAATGCAATGAGGTCGGAAAACGACGTTCAATTGAACCCTTCGACAATCCTCCTTCCTTTAGGTTACTGGTCATCGGTTAATGTCCCATCCCCGTCCAAATAATAATAGACTTTCAAGAAAAGTCACCCCAATCTTATTTCAAGGATTACTACTAACAAACTATCCCGATTATGCAGGGAAATGATTACAGTATAACCAATTGTGAATAGTGAGATTGGATTTTCAGTTCGCTGTCTAGAATATTAGGAGACTTACATCAAGTATCTGATTTCATAATAAAGCAAATCAAGACAGAATGAAGTCCATAATACTATAAAACAAAATCAGATTTAGAAAATAAAAAGGATTGATAGAGTATAAATAGGGTTATGTACACATTTGTTTCATAAAAATGGATATGTCAAGTAAAATTTATTTTTTAATAACTGCGGCGTTGCCAATTGGTGATGCATGCTCAAAATTGGCTTCCTCACACCATCGTCATACGAAGCAGGTAGAACAAATACGGATATAATATTTGGAAGAACAAATCTTAGTGATTCGGCGAGACACCGGAACTTCTGTGATCACAATTGAAGCTGGAGGCAGAAGAGCTGTACACAAATGGAATGCGGAGTATCGTATCCTCGAAAACATATTTGTTAAACTTCTAGACGTAAATTGGAAGAGTTCAAACACACATATCTAGAATTAGATTTGGGAGAAGAGAACTCTAAACCCTAGACTAGGAGAGAAGAAAAAACAAGAAACCACAAACAAAATCAATAAGAAAGGAAAAGAATGGTGATGTAAGCAGAAACTCTCCCCACAATTGAAGGTTGAAGAAGAGGAACACTTTTCGACTACAATTTGAGCGTTAGTTAAAAAGCGTGTAATTTCGGATAAGTTCGACCAGCAAATGCATCATAAGTTATCCTTTAGCATTATGATTAGTTTATATATATATTGGAGACAATATTGTGACCTAAAGCTATCTCTTGTCTCCAATTTCTAAAAATGGAAAATATGGAAGATGGTAGTCAAGAGGGAGACAAAATAAAAAGAAATTAGAAAAAAAAAGAGGTGTTTATTTCGTTCATGCTTTCCCCTCATTGAATCCTTACTCCCTATGTATCATTACATCGAAATTGCTTTAGTCAAATAAAACAATTCCTTTAGAAAATCAATCCGGAAAATTGGTTCATTTATGTTGACAATTTGATATTAAAGCTCGTATCGTCGAACACAGTTCATTGACATTATATAAAATATAAAATACAGATTGCAAAAACTTAAATATGATTTGACACACATACTAAAAAGTTAGTCATTTAATTATTTTGCTTGTTCAATAAATATTATGATATTTGAGTGCTAATCCATGAATCATAAGATTGGTTATGACTCATCGATGTGAATTATTAATCCTAACTAATGTTGCCATGACCTTTGATTTGAATGTAATACTCTTTGAGGTTCTAATTACTAAGCCGTTGGATTGAAGAGAGTGTTAGAATAAGATGATCAAAATTCAATTAATTCCAAAGCTTTGAGAGTGAGAGGACTCTAAGCACGCGCATTGGCATGAAGAATCGACATTTTCTATCAGGGAAAAGAGAATCGATTATTAAAAAAAAATAAAAAAAAATAAAAAAAAAATCAAACAATTATCTCTTCAGGACAATTTATGATTCGATGTAAAACTGGACGTTGACCCGGGCGACGCGTGGAAAAGTGTACACACAAGCAAGGAAACTTCATGACCATGGAATTGTCCTAAAGCTTAAAGCATATAAGCACGTGGGCATGTGTAGAGGTTTCCACGACCATGCAATTATCCTAAGAATTGTAGGTACAGTATTATTAGAGAGAACAACAACAACCCACGGGATGCACAAAACGATCATATGATAGCAATAAAAAAAAACTAAATTAAAGAAAATATTTGGAATCTGGTGGAATTTGAATTCACCGAAATTGTAGACTTTGTTGAGAAGAACATTTAGAAAAACGTCATATTGAAAAGAGAAATTGCATAAATAAGTTTTGGGTGAATGTATATAATATGGGTTGTCTTTATCTTTCGCCATCGAAATTATTCTTAGTGTGACTGCAAGAAATATACATTAGATAATATTTCAAAGCGTATGGGGGAAATTGCATTTTCCTTTTCCTTTTCTTGAAGCAATAAAAATTATCTGAATATTTTCTTACATTATTCATCTATAATCTACACTATCATAAAAATATAAAACGCATTCGAAGTTTACGCCACCATAAAATGAATAAATACTTTATATTTCTTATATTGTCTTTGACTATGTCTATCAAATCCAACATGTAATGACTCAACTATAGATCAATTCCACTTTCTTTTGGCTTACATTAATTTAAACATGTACACATTAATTTAAACATGTACATCTAATATTAAATGGTCGAAAGCAACAAGAGCATCCTTGAAGCTTTCTGAAAAAACCTAAAGAGACTTGTACGTTTCAAATTCTTTGACCCATTTTAGCCCTGACCATGTCCCTTGCCTCGACTCCATTCTTGGAATGAAAGAGATGCAACATCAAGTGTCACATGTAGAGTCACTCATCAACATCAAGATACCGTTAAGAGTACGGTTCCGCATAGTGATTTCGCCGTGCCATGACACGCTAAAAGGACTCCTAACTTTCTCGTGACTCTTTCAAGCAAATTTTATGAAGTTTGCAGTTTAAAATTGAAATGAGAAGTAGATGAAAATGGTTGCTTATATTTCTTACAAAAACTAACAAATGAAAAATATTCTTTTATTGTCTACAAAAATATTTTAACATAAATTATTACCGATAATGAAAATATATAAGCAATGCAGCCGACCATTTTTAGAAATATATTTTCCAAGTTATTTATTTTTTTATGAAATAAAGGGGGCCTAAATAATATTTCGAGGCATATATTGGGAAATTGGCATATCCTCTTCCTTTTTCTAAAACAATAAAATTTACCAGAATATGTTTTACTTTGTCCATCTATAGTTTACAATATCATACAAAAAATATGAAATGCGTTTGAAATTTACACCATCACAAAAAAAAAAAATGACTTATATTTCAGACATTATGTTTAACTATGTCTATCATATCTGACGTGTAATGAACCAACTATAGATTTGTTTCACACTATATGCAGTATTTTTTTTTTTTTTTTTTTTTTTTTTTGCATTGCAATTTTAGTGCCTTTGTCACTCTTGTGGGCAACATAGGTAAATGTTGTAGGTATGGTCTTGGCGTAAATCAGTTCCATACGTGTCCACCCCTCTTCGTTGTACATTTTAAATTTATCTACATGAATGAAAACAAGTAGATTTTAAAGGTTGAAGGGTCCAAAGCAAAAAGAGCATCCTTACTGCTTTTTGAAAAATTATGAAGATACTTCTACTTTTCGAACTTTTTGACCGTTTTAGCCCCGACTTTTTGCCGTGCCCAGTCTCCATCCTTGGACGAAAAAGATGCAACATCAAGCCTAGGACGACAAGCCTGGGGACACCGTCAGGGGTCCACTTCCACACAATGATTTCATCGTGCGAGACCGTTGACTTCTGGTGCTTCTTTCAAGCAACTTCTACGAATTTCACAGTCCGAAATTTAACTAGTATTCTTTTGATTATGGGGGGACAAAATTTACCTGGATATTTTCTTAAGTTATCCGTCTACAATTCACATTATTATAAAAAAAAAAATATGAAACGCATTATAAATCAACACCACCATAAAAAGAATGATTTGTATATCTCACATTGTGTTTGATTATGTCTATCGTGTATGACATGTAATAACTCAACTATAAATCCATTCCCTTTTAGTTTTACATTGAATTTTCTTTTACATTAATTAAAACATACAAATCTAAAGGTTAAATGGTCGAATGTAATAAGAGCATCCACAACTTCCTGAAAAATTCTGAAATGACTTAATACTTTTCAAGCTTTTTGACTCATTTTAGCTTCAACCCTTTCTCTCGCTCCATCTCCATCCTTGGGACGTAAGAGATGCAAAATCAAGTGTAGGACACAAAATTACTCGTCACCTCGAGTGAACGGTTCCACACATGATTTTGTTGTGCGAAAGTCCACACGCTAAAACCACGCTTAACATTCCAATGGCTCTATTAAGCAATTTTTATGGAGTCTGGGGTCCGAAATTTAGCCAGTGTCTTTTACTTTTGACTATGGGGGAACAAAGTTTGAAATTGGAAATGACGAGCAGATGATTAGTAGCTGATAATTCTTGTCTTGTCACGGTTCTCGTCTGCTCCATTATATAGCAACTCTGACCCAAGAAAATGGAAATCTTCGCACGGCTTTTAGGAAATGGAATGGTCAGATTCCCCAAATGTAGCCTCTCGAATCGAATCGAGGCGAGGCCTACCATGGGTTTTGCCTGTAAGCTCACGACTTTGACCAGCCGAGTCGACTCGGAAGCCTCCAAAAAGAGTCCTCAACTTCTCTGCCTCTCTCTCTCTCTCTTCGTCTCTACTTTATTTTACGTGTTTTTCTCAATGCGGACTGTTCCAACAGACACGACAACTTTCTTTTTGATTTAGGTGCCTGAGGAACAGTTAATCCTGTGGATGCTTCGTCCTAATTCGCCATGACCGTGTACCTCTTGGTCTCAATTTCCGCGTCCGCCATGCGACAAGGGCCCCTTTCCAAATTCGGTCTCCAATATTATATTTTCAAGGTTAGAAAGATTACCATTAGGTCGTCATCTCAAGTCTCAACAACCCAAAATGTCATTCTTTTCACCAATATGAAAATTTGTTATTTCTATTTAAGGCGGCAGGTGATGTCTACATCGGCTTTTTGTGCTGAACCCTCGAGTAAAGATGCTATCTATCTTACTACGTGGGATAAAGGAAATGCATTTATATTGAATTTCCCGTTACTTAAATTCAAATGTTGCTGCAATCATCCATGATGTGTTAGACTTAGCGATCAAAACATATCAAATCCTGTATTTTTTGACGTTGGATTAGTTCAATTTATAGCTTTAACTTTTTGTCTGACAAAAGACGAAAATAATCAATCATATTTTCTTGACTCATAATATTAGCTGTTTTGGTCTTTCCCATAGGCTAGGAATAGTCACGAGTTCTCTACTGGGGTGATCTTGGAATTGACCGGGAAGCGTTCCTTCGGGTCAGCTCGTTGAAATGTCAGCTAGCCCCTTGACGGCTCTTCAAAACACCAAGCACCACCAGTGAAAAGGGGGACTTCAACAGCCACTTCCTCAGGAACCAACAGAGCTGTTGAAGATGACGCTCTCTCTCTCTCTCTCTCTCTCTCTCTCTCTCTCTATATGTATATACTGGGAACTTGAAATGAGGTCTCTTCTCTGACGTTGTCCATTTGTCTCCCTTCTGTGCAAACACTTCTGCTTGTCCTGAGCAAGATTCTTCACTCGGAGAACTCAAACACGAAAAGGCTGTTTTCTTGGTGCTCTGGGTTAAAAAATCTGCTTAGTTGTTTTCTTCCCTGAAGACCCATTTTGGCAGAAAAGAAAAAAATGGTCTTGGTTCTTGGTACGAGCAGAGCATGTACTCTCCTCTCGGAGAGCTGTTCTTGAACTTCTCTTCTGGCTGTATGCTTCTACACGTCTAAAAAGGAGGGCTCTTGCTAACATTATCCGGTAATTCTCAGACTTCTTTAGATCAGTGTATCTTTGGAAGATTCTTCTGCGATTTTGTGGCTGAGGTTTGGCAGATTGCTTGTCTTTGACAAGGTTTCTCTCTGGTGATAGAGTCAGAAACTGTCTGTTGTGTAACAAAAAATGAGATCTTTAGGGGTTATTTCTTACGAAATTGGTTGTGACAGTTTGCTGTGAATTGGCTAGTTCCGAGAAATTGTTCTTTACTTGCTTAGGGACGAAAAGTGAGAAGGAAAAGCTAGTCTCCGTATAATATGGTAGTAAGAGCCATATTGGCGGGAGGTTTAATTGATGTATATTTTCTTCCCAATAAGCAGAGGTAGAAGTTTCATTACTATTCTTGGATGATAAAATTAAGGCATTTGCTTTGCTCGCAAAGGTCAAACTCTTCAAGAACGTTGCTTTTTGAGTATGACATATGCAGACTGGTAGATGCTTGGAGGTTGAAAGAATTGATGAGACCATTAATTGTGTGTTACTGCGAGGGTGCCAAGAACTGAACTCAGGAATTAGCCTGGTCTTGTATCTTATTAAAAACGACGAGCACAGCCAGTTATTTTGATTGGTGCGTTACAAGTTGTAGACTGTAGCGCACCATTGAGAAGGGTGTATGGAGGAAGTTTCCTCCAACATTTGGAGGAAAACAAAACCAATAACTGTTAGCAAACGGTGCAATCCACTGCAATGAATGGAAACCTATATGTTGTCTTAATTAAGTTCAATCTCAATTTGATAGAAAGGTCACATTCTTTGCCTAGATTCTATGTGACCTTTGTCCTTTGCTCGAACTGGAAACTCTGGATTCATCAAAACTCAGAACTATAATCCTTTGATGAAGATGTCCTCCTGTTCTTATATTTGTGTTTTAAGGGAACCCATTCTGAACATCCCATTTCCTTGTGGTGCAAAGGTCCGTATGAAGGAAACCAATTTATGAAGCGTAAGCTATATATCTGGTTCTTTTCATGAGGAAAGGCTGTTTTGTTAAAAGCACAAGTTAATGGCACCGGAGAAGTGAAAACGAAATAATCAATAGCATGTGGAGTTTGTAGAACGCGTCAAACACCGATTTACGTGAAAGAAATTGATAGCACTAATGCCATAATATTCGGTGGTTTTCAGAGTAGAGATTCTTGATTTTGAGGAAGCAGAGGCCTAAATATAGTTATGGCGTGTCCTGCTTGTTTAGAATCTTTGTTTCTGGTTAGTTAGCCATTCTTTAATTTCTGCAGAAAAGCTGTATTCTCTATTCTTTATTCTGGAAATGTCAAACTCTAGTTTGAGTGTTGCCAATTAATTTTTGCATGTCAAACCTCTACTTTGAGGGGCAGGCAAATAAAAGTCATACTTTGCTGGTGGTTATGTCCCTTAAATCCTCCGTCCATAAGCTTTTGCACCCGGTAACATCTCATGTCTGCTGCATTTTCAGAGTAATGATTGGTTGCTATTATGCAATTTAATTGATATCTCAACATAATATTTGAGTCTCCTGTGATTGGGTTGTGTGTTGGATTTGCAAAAAAGACATCATAATAATCTTTTCTTGTCAATACTTCTGCATCTGCAGATCAAGGAAAAATCAGTCCCTTTGAATGGGGAGTGGTACTGTGGTGGAGGAGACACTCTCTAATTCTTATCATTTCGAGGTAAATATTAGTCAGGTTCTAAAATTTTTATTCCTACGCATGGGATTAATCATTTAATGTCCTAATGTGCTGTCTGGTAACTTTGTTCCATACCAGTTATTTGGGCTGCTGTGCAGTGTTAATTATGATAATAGAGCTGCATTCCAGCTTAATTCTCTTGAATGAGAAGAGTTTCCGATTTTTGGTGCCTTTGGCTTCCAAATAAGTTAGATGCTATTAGAAAAAATCACTGCACATTAAAAAAAGCGTGCTTGGATTAATGTTTATTTGGAAGCATATCGGCAATTCATGGTACACATATTAAAGCTCTGCATTGATTGGTTTTTGAAGTTATCCCTATTTATTGATCCGTCCTATTTATCATTTTTCCTTTTTTCTGATTTGGTTTAATGTGATGAATCTAGCTAATGATTGCAGGTCCACTCTGAAATGTGCATAGAACTTATGAAGTTGGTTGATAGAGTATCAAGTGTTATTCCACAAATAGAGGCAGCTCGACCTCGCTCGTCTGCAATGCTTGCACTTTCCTCTTTAACTTGTGAAATCGAAAAAGCCAAGCAACTCCTCCGCTACTGCAGTGAATCTAGCAAACTCTACCTGGTGGGTACCTATGAGGTTGTTCAACTCCAAAGTGATGAGGTTAAAAAATATACACTGATTTGTCAAATGCTTGTTGCTTCTGGAAAAGAGCAACTTGATCAGATTCTATGTGAAAGCGACGCAGTTCAAATTAGAAAAAGTCATGAAGGGACGAAGAATAGGCAGAAAAGTTGGATATAGATTTTTTCGTGCGTCATTAGTGGGGAGAATTTTGACATGCTGTATTGACTAAACATTTGACAGTCTTTCCTCTGTATTTCTCGTTCTCTACTCAGACCCTGGGATTACTCCTTAAAATCTACATTAGGTCTGTTGCCAAAGTACATAGGTAGATTATATATCAAGTTCACATATTTGTTGGCTTCGTATGTGTGATGATTGTTGCAACTTTCAGGCATTAACCAGTGATGCAATAGCCAGGAGATGTCAAAGATCAAGGGATCTATTGGAGCGCGGTTTAGACGTAGTTCGTAATTCGGTTCCAGTCTTGTTGGCTATCAAGGTTGGTTGCTTTTATACTTTATGTAGAGATTTCACACAGATTCTATTTTCTTGGGGTGTGTGTGTGTGTAGTGGGCATATTTCTGTGGCCAACATGGATAGGACAGACTCCTTTGCAGCTTTCTCTTAAAGATCTGAGGCAACACTTTGTCCTATGCCTTCTGTCAGCCAGAAGAACAAAAGTGCTGACCCTTGTTTCACTGATGTAGTTTTCATCTTCTCTACATTAAGTCTTTTTGTGCATGCTTGATCGGCATGACTGAATTTGTTGCAATTTACTGACCCCAGCTTTCAATTTATGTGAAATATCCGAATTCACACCTAGTAAGGAAAACCTTCCTTCGTTGATCACACGGACTTCTTGTCAACCTCCCCTCTCTCCCCCCACCCCACCCCACCCCAACCCACCCCAAAAACCATAGCTAAATCCACATCTTGTCAAAAAGATTACCTATGCATTTGTTGCAGCTCTCCTGGAGTTGGCATTTTCTCCGTAGATAGGTTCGACGGCGGGTGCAGGAAATTTCATTGGACATGCATTCTTCTTTATGCTTGTGAGAAGGATGTTCTTAGTTTTGTATTGGAAGGTCAAACCTGGTTTCGTTCCTTTCTTTAATTTCTTTGCTTGCTTGATGCATCTGCAGATATGTCACATAGCTGACGAACTTAGAAATGCAAAGTTTATCTTGGATCCTTCTGAAGTGGAGGCTGGAAAGGTCCTTCGTGAATCTTTAAGGCCACATTTATCCATAACTGTTCCGACAGAGACATTGGATATTGGAGCGCTTAAATTTGCTGCTTCAAAGCTTCATATCATGTCTCGAATAGCTATCGTAATAGAGAAAAGATCAATCAAGAATCTTCTCAGCAAAGTTGGTGACAGAAACCCGGCAAAGAAAGAGAGGTTGAAATTCTTATTTTATCTCTTGGATAAGTACGGAAATTCCATTGTGGCAGAGCAACAAGAGAATGCTATCCTTATTGGTGATAAAACAAGTGAATTTCAAACTTCCAGATCCAGTAATGATGCTAAAGCTGATGTTGTCCCTCCTGATGAATTCAAATGCCCTTTGTCCCTGAGATTGATGTACGATCCCGTCACCATTGCTTCTGGAGTGACATTTGAAAGGATGTGGATCCAGAGGTGGTTCGACGAGGGCTACGATACATGTCCCAAAACAAAGGAAAAGCTGTCACATCAGTCATTGGCACCGGACAGTTTCCTGAAACACGAGATATCAAAGTGGTGTGTAGAATATGGAATTAAAAATATTGACCCAAGCAGAGGAGCAGAAAACCTTTGCTCATTGGAATCTTCAATGTCCATCAATAGCCTTGGCAGTCTTGCTCATGGATATGGAGATTCCATCTACAATCCCGACCCTTCGAATAGTAAAGTTCTAAATGACCTAAGTTCAAACTCTATTCAGAGTGATGACAGTGATCAAAGATGCGAGACTTCTACACTGAGGACCTTGAGATCTTTAGCATTACTGCCTAAACTCAAGGAACTTAAATGGGAGTCCCAATGCGATGTTGTCGAAGACACAAAAAACTATCTGGATCGTGATGATCAAGCTCTTGGGTCAGCAACATTTGAGAATTTTCTTACACTGCTTGTACAGTTTCTCGTAGACGCCCATGACCAAGGTGACCTAAAAGCTCAAAGGACCGGGTCACAGTTGTTGCTGACATATGTCAGCAAAAATAGGTATGTTATTCTCTATAGTCACCTGGAATCCGTAAATACTAGTAATGGTATCATTCCTTTTCGGGATGATGTGATGATGACACTGCTAGCTTAGGATGACATGATTGCTTGACCTCTCTAAATTTTTTTCCTGGTCAGCGCTTTCAACGATGCTTCGAATATTTAGGCAGATATTTTATGCCTGTGGGTCGCATCATACTTCACTAATGAGACATGAAAGTGTTTAAATCTATGTTAAGAAGGGAAGTGTCGTATTTTTGGTTTTCCTTCTCTCTTTCCCATCGACTAAAATTAAGTCTAGCCTCCTGTTAAAAGCATGTGCTTGCTGTCGCTTCTTTTCTGCAATACATCCTGCAGAACCTGATTTCTTATTTGCTTTATTTGCTTCATGTAGATACGAAGCGACTTGTTTCGACAGAGGTGCCTTCTCTCTGTTGATATCATTGCTCGACTCGGAAGTGTCTGAACAAGTTCTTGCCACGCTAGAAGTCTTGTCTGCTCATGAAAACTGCAGACCTGAGATTGCCGCATCGGGTATTCTTGGCCCCATCTTTAAAATCCTTGGCTCTCAGAACAGAATTCTTCAGGAATCTGCACTTAAGATCCTCAACAATCTGTCGCATGATTGCTAC
This sequence comes from Eucalyptus curtisii, assembly GCA_017140595.1. Lineage (NCBI taxonomy): Eukaryota > Viridiplantae > Streptophyta > Magnoliopsida > Myrtales > Myrtaceae > Eucalyptus > Eucalyptus curtisii. The sequence goes on along the minus strand of CM029502.1, from coordinate 33,753,281 downwards.
GTCTGTCAGCATCTTATATATTTAGGATGCATCCCAAAGATGATTCCATTTCTTCAAAGTTCCCTTTTTACAAAGCTTGCCCTGACAATCCTGAAAAATTTGTGCAATAGCGAAGAGGCAAGCGCTTCCATTGCAAAGAATGATAAATGCATTGCTTCTGTTGCTGAATTTCTAGAGTCTGCAAGCAGTGAAGACCAAGAATATGCAGTGGCCATTCTCCTCTCGGTATGCCGCGAACAAATTCGATACTGTAAGTTGGTCCTGGAGGAAAGTTTTGCAGTTTATCCTGCTCTAATCAACATAAAGATGAACGGGAGTGACAAAGCAAAGGCGAGTGCTTCCGAGCTGCTAAGGCTTTTCCGAGATATCGAACACGATGGCTTGTGATCTGAGGCATTATGCCTCTTGAAAGGAAGATATAGTCATTTTATAAAAACTAATTTCTCGAGTGACCAGGGTGAAATTTAAAGGCGCATCCTGGGGACTCTGCTTCTTGACTGTGCGGTGGTAGATAATCTCCATCAACAGAAGATAGCATAGAATCTTCTCAAAGAAAGAGTTCTCATCCCGGCGAGATTCCACATCGCTAGGGATGGATTCTTTGGCAAATTTTGCTTAGGCCAGGTCCTGACAGTAGGCTTCGTTTTTCCTCTTTGTTCTTAGGTTTCAAGCTATTTTGATAGTGTCCATGTAGATAGGAATCTACAGTGTCTCTGCTTCAGTTTTCTCAAGCCATGAACTCAGTGGCGTTTGTACAGTTTTGAGTTGTTATTGGCCTTGAAGCTGAACGCAGTCATCGGATGCGGAACTTGTCGCGACGCATGCAAACTAAAATGTCCTAGGTTCTTCCTATTAGAAAGTTACAGCAAGTTATTTGCAGCATTGTGAAATCATTGTCAAATGGACAGAAATAACCTTGCCCAAATAAAATATGCTCACAAGGCTACCGTCGTCGATTGTCAGTTCAGGTGCCTCGTATTACCGATCCATTCCTCATTCTCAGGATAAGCACTGAAGAACGACCTCGGCGCACGATCTCTTCCGGTCTTATGCGACTAACCCAGAATGGTAGATAATAAACTAGGATGATTGCTCTTTAGACCTTGAAAGCATTCAGTAATGTCCTTCCTGGTGTTTTCTTGTCAGATTTCTTGCTGATGTTTTCTTTCACGTCCTTCCTTTTTTCCGGCTCAAGAGTATGCGAACCCCGAGTCCCGACCATAGCAGACTGCTCCGCAGCATGGATAACATAGAATGTGTAGGTATGTATATTCGGATCGAAACGCCAAGTGGTCAGATCTCAGCAGCCGTCTATCAAATTCGAGCAGCGAATTTAGGAGCTATGGAAGGATCTTGGGTTGAGACTCTGATTTGCAATGCGACTATGATCCTATTCCTACCTTTCATTGCCGAAGCGACATGATATAGAAACCTACCGCATGTCGAAATTAACATTATGGAACTAATGTCGATTGCCTGCGATGTATCTTCAAACCCAAGACGGTTTGACGTGTCCAATCCTGCCCTGGGGTTAACATGTGAAGAGACTACTATTTTAGCATGTTTTGACATTCATCAGTTCCGTCTTAAGCAGCATTTATGGCAAAAGGCATTCGGCGAGTCAATTGCCAAAAATTCAAGACTTCTCTATTTGATGTAACAAAAGTGACCGTTAACCTGTAAATATATTTCGAAAACTTAAAGGATATTATTCTTTGGGTCGCTCTTATTTCGAGATATCTATGAGCTAATTAAACCAAAGAAACGCGAGAAACCTTGTCATAACATCGGGAGGTTGTAAACGAGGCGAGAAAGAAATTATGACATCCGGATCTCTTCTTTTTCATTCTTATCCTGAGGAAAGTGCAATTACCTTGTAATTATACAATAATATGATTGTAGTGTCAGACGATCGCAAAGCCGCTGGAGTAGCTCAGTTGGTTAGAGCGTGTGGCTGTTAACCACAAGGTCGAAGGTTCAAGCCCTTCCTCTAGCGCCTTCTTTCCTATTTTCATTATCAATTTTTTTTATATCTTTTATTTTCCTTGGTCTATTTTCATTACAGATAAAAATTCCATTTATTCTTTGCCAAGGGATTAAAGATTAATTAAAATGATTATATTTTTAACTTGCAAAATAAAGTATATTCGAAGCATCAATCTATTTTTTTCTTATGTTATTTTATCATGCTAAAATCGTAATAAAATATGAGAGTGCGTTTGTTTGAGTAAGAAAATTTTTCACGAATTAGTTCTCTAGATTTTCACGCATTTGGTTTATTGAAAATAATTTGTCGATGAAAAATAATTAATAATAAAAGAAAATATATGCAAAATAAAGTATATCCGAAGCATCGATCTATTTGTTTTCTTATGTTGTTTTGTCGCGTTGAAATCGTAATGAAATCCAAGAGTGCATTTGTTTGAGCAAGAAAATATTTCACGAATTAGTTTTCTAGATTTTCATGCGTTTGATTTATTGAAAATAATCAGTCAACGAAAAATAATTTTTAGTTAAGGAAAATATATGCAAAATAATGTATATCCAAAGCATAGTTTTCTAGATTTTCGCACGTTTAGTTTACTCAAAATGATAAGTCAACGAAAAATAATTTATAATTAAAGAAAATATATGCTTAAAGTTAGGAAAATGAATTTTCTAGAAAAAATGATTTTTTTTTTTGGAAAAAAAATTCCTAAAAAATATTTTATTTTATCGCGAAATTTTCTCCAAAATAAACAAAATCTATAATAAAAATGTTTGTCAATGAAACATTAAAAAATGAATTAGAAAAAAGTATTACTTTTGTTAAAAAAAACAATAAAAAGGTCAATCCGAAGCAAGACCTCAAACTACTTCATTTCAGGCTTCTCGTGAACTTCGGCATCCTCAAATGTAAAACAACAAAAGGGTATTTCTTCTTCTTAGAAGAGAACAAGATACAAAAAAATTAATAGTGCGAGCCATGTGGGAAGCGGAGTAAAAAGTAAGGAAACAACCATGGAATAATTGAACGCCTTCGTAAGAATGAAAGCTTCCTTCTTTGGTGAGTCAACCCTTCAGCCATCATCAAAGAAAGATCCAAAGAAGCCCTTAAAGTTAGGGAAATGAATTCTTTAACAAAAAATATATATATATTCTTCTTCTAAAAGAGATTTCTAAAAAGTATTTTCTTTTATGACGAAATTTTCTCCAAAGCATAAAAAGGTCAAGCATAAAAAAAAAATTAGCAGACAGTATTAATTTTTGTGAAAATAACAATAAAGAGGTCAGATAATAAGTTTTAATCACCCTGCGTTTGCGGCTTTTTCGATTTTTTCAAACAGCAAAAGCGCTCGAGTCGGATACCGTCGATCCTACTCTCTCTCTCTCCGGCTGTTTCCGATGGCGACGGAATCGTCGGAAGGAGAGGAGGAAGGGAAGATCACCGGCGGCAACCCCGTGCTCGCCGTCGACGACGACCTCCGCGAGATGGGCAAGAAGGCCGTCTGGAGCGTCAGCTCCTGCAAGCCCGGCAACGGCGTCTCCTCCCTCCGCGACGACAACCTCGACACTTACTGGCAGTATACTCTCTCTCTCTCTCTCTCTCTCTCTCTCTCTCTCTCTCTTCCGTGTTCTCTGTTGGCAGAAGGGAATTCGAGAATTGATCGTTGGGTTTGTTTTGTGGTGGTGGTTCTCTGACGCAGATCCGACGGCGCGCAGCCGCATCTGGTGAACGTTCAGTTCCAGAAGAAGGTGAAGCTCCAGGTTCGATTCTTCAGTGATTCCTCGTTTTAAAAGTCCAAACTTTCCTGCATTTTTTAAAGTTATGAGTGTGAATTGTGCTCTTTGGGACTTGATTTCGGTTGAAGATGGTGGCCCTCTACGTGGATTTCAAGCTTGACGAGAGTTACACGCCCAGTAAGATCTCGATTCGTGCCGGGGATGGATTCCACAATCTGAAGGTTGGTTTTTTTTTTTTTGTGTGTGGATCCGGACGAGCTTTTGAGCTTGGCGTGATTGATTATGTGTAGTTTCTTTTGATTCGATGATAATTTTGATTGCTTGATTAAGTAGAAAGTCGGGTCGTTTCGCCGGTAAATGTTTTCTGTTTTTTTGTTTCAGGAGATAAAGACGGTGGAACTTTTGAAGCCGTCCGGGTGGATTCTTATATCTCTATCTGGAAATGATCCTCGGTGAGTTCCGAAAGCACATCGGGTCATGTTCCTGTAGTTAAGCGATGCTAGATAGTTCACTGCTGCTGTCTATGTATGATTTAATATGAATATGACATCATACGAAAGACAGCAGCATTTTCGGAGAAATTTTAGCTGGAAAGATAGGGGTGTGTCATGTCCTGGAACCTTTCTGCTGGTCGTTGTTAGTGCCAATTGTCGTCGTGCTTACCTTGTATAACAGCTGGGGTCAATTTAGGATCACCTCTTTTCCTGGAATGCAATGGGAGCTGGTTTATGAATATGATCATATGATATAGAACTATCTGTCGATATGTCCAGTACTTTTAGGACAGAAAATTGTTGAACATGGAACTTCTCTGCCGGGACAAGGAAATGATTTTTAACTGAAAATTGCTGAACATAGAGATTTTCTGCTAGATTGTTCGAAGGATTATGTGTTACGAATCTTTCAAGCATGTTATTGGCCCTTCGTAGACTTCCTGCTGTCTTCTTTTGGCACCGTCAGGTCCGTAAGGTACTGAAGAATAGAGTACATGCATTTTCTTGCATACTTGGTCGGTTGAAGCAACGTGGGTTGGTCGGCAACATGGATACTTCAAGAACCGGAAACCATGTGCAGTGTCATATGATTCTCAGTTTTGGTTACACACTCTATTGATATCCATATGTTTGTAGAGAGCACCTGAGACATAGTTTTATTTCTTCCCTTGCATTGGTTTTTTCAGAGAATCATTGTTGCAGACTCAAAAGGTTTTGTTAAGTATTATTATATATCACTTCTTTGTGAGTTTTCCTTTTTTCTTGAGTAATAAGGATGTGTTTGGACAGGGAAACTTTCGTCAACACTTTTATGTTGCAAATAGCCGTGTTGTCGAATCACCTGAATGGACGAGACACACATGTGCGGCAGATCAAAGTTTATGGTCCTCGACCGTGAGTTCATTCACCATCATTAACTCATAATTGTTCGGCTTTTGATTTGTCATCATTGCATCAAGGACGACTCATGGGCTACTTCTGGGAAGAACCATACTGTCATCTGTACTGACCTCAAAGCCAAACGCTCTCTGGTTTGGCTATAGTGTCTTCTTCCGCATTTCCAGGATTTTAACTTCTCTTTTTCACGCTGCATGACAGGAACCCATTTCCACATCAGCCTTTCCAATTTACGTCGACAGAGTTTATCACTTACTCCTGCGTGAGATGAGAAACGAGAATCTCCAGACTAAAAGGGGATGAGAAATGTAAGATCTTGTGCTTCAAGGGCCCTTGAAGAGTGTCTTTTGGGAATGCGAGTTATATGGCTTTATTCTCTACCTCGAGGCCATCCTGATATCTTCCTACATACCCAGGCGAGACTTCACTGTGCAAGCGATCCAGTGCAGGGGCAGTGCCCATCCACAAGCTTACAGATTAATTGGAGAGTGGGCAGCAAAGAGAGACATGAATGATATTTTCAGTTTCTTCTCATCATTGCTTTAGCAGACTGTTGAGATTGCAACCATGTTGATGCTCTGGCGACCTGGCGACCTTCATCTATTGATGCTTGTTGTTGATTTAGCCTCCAAATTCAATTGAGTTCGGAGAGTTAAATTACTTTCTAGTGCATGCTGCCTTGTCATCATCTGTTCTGATTAAAAGTTAAGCCTGCCGTAGAGCCTTTTCCCAGTAGTGTGCTGTAATCGTCGTTTCTCTCTCTATGGTCCGGAGTTGGCATTTTTCAGATTTTCTAGTTGATTTCAAAGGCCATTTGGTGTATTGCACCCCTTATTCTAGAGCCAAGAGGTCATCGTCATTGGTTGAAGTCTCCTCGTAAGCGATGTGAAATAGAGTTTAGCCCAAAAAAGAAGGAACATTTACAGATGAATTCACATACTTAATGGTTGCCCTTTGAGTAGGTGCGCGTTTGTCTCTCCCAGTCGATCCTCATAACCCTGCTATCCGGCAAAGGTTTGGAGTCCTTGCGCAAAACGTCCCCATAAAACATCATCTTATAAATGCGAAGGAAAATTTGCCTGGAGAGTTGGAATAGAGACGACCTAGGTAGATCGAACAAAAAGAAGGAAAGCAGAAAGAGGGAAGGTCAGTCCGCAGCAGGAGAGGAAGCCGAAGGTGAGAAGACAGCGCCAAAGGGCCGAGGGGGATGCCTCCTTTTCCGGGGCATGGTCTCATTAACTCTATTGCGAAAACTTGCTTTCTCGGCAATCATATATCATACTTGCAAGGAGCAAAATGCCCAGATTCTCAAGCATAGGCAAAGACGAGCATCGGGTTTGTTTACTTCTTCTCGTCCTCACTTTCACACCTAAGCTTGAAAGGAAGCACCCTCTTTTTACGCTTCTATGGCAGCGGGAAAGGGAAGGAGCCCTATTGGCTTTGGTCACGGGCCAAATTAGAGTACTTCAACATGGAAGCCGAAATCCCACCTAGGACGTAATCAGAACCCTATCTCCATTAAAGATGGAAATGCAGCGGGTGATAATATAAGGTATGAATTCACAACCCTATTTCCATTAAAGATATGCCGCCGGAGCACTAACTAGGATGTAATCAAAAGCTCAGAGGTTCCAAGAGTTCTGATAATTAAGAGTCAAGTAGCCAGCTAATAAAAATACATCCAAAGTGCACTAGACCTTGGGAGACTTGATTAAGGCAATGCCATACAAACATAACATACAAGTTTTCAGTTTCACAATCCCCAGCTTCGATAGAGTAGCTATGGAGGCTCAGCGAAGATTCTCCGCTGTTGATTTGCCATACAAACTTCCACATGTAATGATTATGCTTGAGCATTTGCTTGAGTTAAATAGTAAACACTGTCCATGGTGTCCAGCTTAAGTAAGTGTCATGTCATTCACACGCTGGCTTAGTGTCAAAGCTACTCAAGCAGATAGCAAAGGCTTGCAAAGCAGATAGTGGATAGCGGTAATCCATTGTAAAGATGTCTTTCCCAATCTTTCCGAATTGTAGGATTACCTTCTCTTGCTCTGCAGCTGAAATTTTGTGGGAGGGATCAACAGCAGCCACCAACTGAAAGTTCTTAACAGATGCAACTGTAACACGTCCCCGGAAATTCAAACACCAGCACTGAAGCTGCTCATGCCACCTAGGTGCCTTGTTTTTGAGAACCAGTGGGTCACCCGCCCCCGGAACAGGAACTGGAATATCTAAGAGACTTGTGGAGCTAAATTCTGTGACCTTGTCTTTTCCTTTTGAGTCAGGTGACAGAGAAGACGGTTCATCGAATGAGTGGGTGAACAAGCTTGGTGTTGGGACACTACCACCCTCCTGAAGGCAAGAGATAGGAATGGAGTCCATGACACAATGCATCCTCCTTGGCCCTCTAGTGCGGAGGACATTCAATTCATAAGAGACGGTGCCTACACTGTAGTTACATGCAGAAACTCTTGGAGACACCTGCTTAGAATTGAATCTTCTATTCAACCGACTGTTTGATTGAATAGCCGCTTCACATGGAGGTTGGGTGTCATATATGGTAAACTTGGTTCCCAGAAAATTAGACCTAAAAGATCAATCCCAAGAGGTCGTTATAAATGAAGCAAATATTATAGGTGGATAGAGAAAAGTACAGGTTAGTTCAAACTTGCCTCAATTTTCCTACATATGTACTGCTGGCCCGAGAAAAATCATCTGCAACCAGAGATACAACAAAATCTGTGCATGTGGCCCTCCGAATCTTTCGGGCAGCTAACAACATTTTATCTTTCTCATCCTCAGCTGTCAATATGAACAAAGTGAATGAGACAGTCTGAGCAGCTTAAGAAATCAACAATTTTATAGGCAAGAAAGGCAGGCGCTTCCATCTTCATGAAAAGGAAGGACAGCTATATAGAATGAACTCCATCAGGTTCAGCTATTAAGAAGCAATTGCACCACACTTATGTATTGTTTACAAATTAAAGCAGATGGACTGATCCGGCCACACTCCATATAAATTTCGAATGACCATGATCAGTAGCAAGCTTTCTTCTAGAAATCATCTACATCTTTACAACTCAGTTCTACACTTGGCAAATAGCATCTATTGGGGATGAGCTTCAATGCACTGGACATGGGGAGTACCTTAAGTTGTGTAGACTAGACTATAGTACGTATCTACTATAGATTTTTTTTTTTTTTTTTTGGTGTGCAGGGACCAATAGCGCAATGTCTTAAGACAGCTAAACTGTACTTCGGGTTATGTAGTAAAATGGGCATGATTGACATCTAGATTCTGGGTCAAGGAATATAGCTTGGAGTTACCTTCATCGTCCACTACGCTGCTTTCATGACCTATGCTAGAGAATGTAACCAAGGTAAAGAACCTACACAAATCTGTAATTGCTCAAAACTATACACACACGCGCGCGCGCGCGCGCACACCAAGAGCGGTCACAGCTTCTAGGGGTTAGACTAAGCAAATTCTCTATTCCAGCTCAACTATGTCAATCTCCTCTTTGCTTTGGCCTTTTCTCGTCTATCACTCGTTGTTTCTTATACAAATAGGAGTGCTAAAACGCCAATAAGTTCCAATTTAACCGAAAGGAAGGAAGGGGACCAACCATTTTGAGTTATAGGGTTATTGCTAGAGAAATCTTCTACCTTGTAAGCCAGAGTTCCCCATATCAAAGAGTACAATGAATCACAACGGCAGGGTAAAATTCATGTGGAGCAATCCATATATTAATTTCTGTTGATTCTCTAAAAATTTTGAAAAATCTCAAGATGCACAGACCTGACAATTTTTAAAGCAGAATAACAAGAGAAGAATCAGACTTACAAGGAACCAAACCAAAGTACAACAAATAAGTAGAAGTAGCTCTGTCCCTTTTGATAAAGCACTGGATTGGACATTCGCGAGGTCCAGGCTGTTTGTTATGCAATCGAAAGTTAGCAAAAAAAAATTGTGAAAGAATGCGAAGAAAATCAACAAAGTAGAACCCATCATATGATTAATTGACATGGACTATTACCTGCTTTAAGGATATAGGAAAGGTCAGCTTTCCACATTGCTCAGGAGTTTTAACAATCTCTTTGGTGATCTCTCTCCACGACTTGCAAACCGATGCGCAAGCTACCACCACAGCACGAGAAGGCCACAATGTCTCGCTCTCTTCTACTCTCTGAATGATGTCCAGCAGCAACTCGGGTGGTAGGTTCGCCCACCGCCCTTGTTCCACTGACGTCAAAGGTGGTGCCGCGTGATCCGGGGCTATGTGCGACCGCGTACGGCTACGCCAACGCCTCCCTTCCGATCCCCGCCTCGACACATTACCGATCCCGTCCTTCATCTCTTTTAGCTCACGGACAATGCTTTTGAAGGACATTTTAATTCGAATGCACCAAATTCAACCTTCTCGGACGTACTGCCACCCTGGAGCAAAACTCAAAGGATCAATACGCCAAAATCCAGTACAGTCAATCGAAAATGCAGGATGCAACTCCGGCCTCCAGTCAGTACCACTGAACTTAGATCATGTTAATTGAGTTCACGAGCTACTCCAAACTAAGAAACTGTAAGAACCAAATCAGCACCTCTAGAGTGAACCGCACTCAAGGATTTTCTCATGCGACTCCGGCGAAGATTTCCTACCGCGATTCGCGCATAAACATCGCAAACTACAGCCAAATGAAACCAAACCTCTATGATCTAACAGCGACTCGGAAAAACAGACTCCGAACACAAAAAATCAAGTCACTCTTTCCGCAATACAGCGCTAATCAGTGCTCGGAACGCGAACAGCACAGACAATCCGCCGGTTCGCCGGCATTGCTCGAGGACTAACCTGCTCCCGCGAAGCGGACAGATCCGAACCCGCACCGTTCCAGAACCAGCTCGAGCGCCAAGCTACATTCGGAGCAAACAGATCCGGAACGACATCGAGAGGCCTTCCTCGTTCGAGAGCGAGATCAGATCGAAAAGAGGAACCCGGGACTAAAACTCCCCACGCGATTCCCACGGCTGCGCGAGAGAGGAGAGCGCTTGACCGGCCCCAGCTCCGGTCCCTCACCGCCGCGACGTCATCTCCGCCACCGCCGCCGGAGCGCCACCGCCACCGCCGCCGCCGAAGATCTCGAGAACACAGTCGTTTCTCTCTCTACTCTTTCTCTCGCTTTCTCACTCGCTCGCTCGCTCTCTCTCTCTTAAAACGGATCCAAGGCTCCTCCCATTTTTCGGTTGTTGTGAAATAAAAGTTGATTAAATAATAATATTTCGTTTTAAAAAAGTCATAAATTACGGGGACATTGGTATGAGCGAAGCACGTCACGTTCGTCTGATTCTTACTTTTTAACTCTGAAGCTCCGTTTATTTATTGAGAAATGAATTATTTTTTAAAATATTTTCTTAAAGTTGATTCGTATAAAATATTTTCATTATTAATAATAATTCATGTTTAAGAATTTTCATGGACAACGAGAATATATTTCGTTTATTCATTCACTTTTATAAGAAATGCATGCTATCAAACGAAACCTAAAAAGGAGAAAAAGTTTTAAATTTTCGGTTTCCACCCAATTTTACCTCACTAAAGCAATTGAGAGTCGATACTGATCGTTACCATTTTGCGATTATACTTCTTTTTTGAAGATCTCAATCATGCTATGTAAAAACCATTTTTGGGTCGGGATAAGAGATAAGATAAAGGGAAGAAAAATGGTTATGTAGAGAAAATAGACCAGAATTATTTCCTTATTAGTTTTGAATTGTTGATCGAACTATGTCAACATTGTCGCCTCGCTAATAGGAAAAGGAGAACTTTTCTCAACTTGCATTGACTATTGCGTCATACATACTTAAGCCAAAACACCATGTTCGCCTATTTTTTTGTATGCTAGGTTTATTCCTAAACTTATTCGAAGCTTGATGGGCCCCTAGGGGGCCCCTAGGGGGCCCATTTGAATAAACCTCATAAACCCATAAATCAATTATCCAAAAGTGGAGAGGTCTTAACTTCCCATTTTCATGTGAAAATGGAGCCACTACGGCTAGCCCCAGTGGTTCACTTTTCATTTAATCCATATATACTCAATACTTTAATTGTAGGCAACTTAACCTTAAAGTGAAAAAAGGGGAGAAATTAGCTGTGAAAAATGACTAAAAAAATTAACTTTCGACTTTCTATTAAGAAGTTGTAATTTTGTAAAATTTCTTAATTGTCCACCCAGTGAAATAGTTAATTTTATCCTTATATCCTATGCGCGAGGAAATTTAGAATGCTTCTCTTATTTCAAACTTTAAAGCCTCAAATGAATTTCAAATACTTGGATTTTTTAGCTCAAGTCTCTCGGACATGCATTGATATCGCAAACGTGGCATGTTCAAACCCTATCCAAAGACTTTTATAATAAAATCGACATGGCACCACATTAATTGAAGATGTCCAATCATATCTTTAAACAATTGCGAGGATATCTCTCTCACTTTTTGGGCCACGTTTGTTGGATTAAATAAGGCATCCAATTTAGCAAATTGAAATTTTTCTAAAATGGGATCTCCAGCAAATACAATGATTTTTTGCCTAAAAAAGCTTCAATGGATAATTTTGAAATTAAAGGAAATTCTTTTTTTTGGGGGGGGGGGGAGTAAATGCCTGTGAAATCAAATTTATTAATTTTTTTTTCTATTTTTGGAGGAGGAGTAAATGACGATGAGAAGAGGCAATAACATGAGCGGTTGGGGTCAAGACATGGCACGTGGGTCAAGACCATGTGGCAGGGTCCGATTTGCGGTCCGAATTTGGTGCGGTAGGCCTGCGTTGCAACCTGGAATTGGCCCAAATGATTGATCAAGCGACGGAGTAGGAAAATGAAAAAAAAAAAAAAAAAAAAAAAAAAAAAAAAAAAAAAAAATTCATATAGTGGGCACAATGAGGTTCGCTCACTCGGCGCTTAGACTTAATATGCATTTATTTCACGAAAAAAAAATTTATCATAAAATGATTAATTATATCACTTTGAAAAATTAATTAAGAAATAATATTTGTATTATCGATAACAATTTATAACAAACTATTTTCATGGGTGAGGAATATAGTTTGCATTCATCCATTTTCGTAAACGATACAACCGATCATTTTTTGAAAATATTTTTGAAAATGTTAAATTTTCTATGAAGTAGATGCACCTTTAGGATACTTTTGTTTCTTGAAAAATTAATGATTTGAAAAATATTTTCCTAAAAATGATCGCTTCTATTGTTTATGAAAATGAATAAATGAAAAAAATTCATCGTTCATGAAAAATACCTAGACATTAATTGCTATCGATAACAAAAATAAAAAATTCAAACTATTTATTTCAAGTGATACAATTGATTATATTTTACAAAAAAATTTCCCAAAATTATTCATTTTCGGTCCTTGTATTACTTAACAATTAGCCAATGAAATTATTTTCTCTATCAATAAAAATTCATGTCTAAAAATTTTAAAACTTAGGTGATGGCTGGCGACCAGCCACAGGTGAGATTACCTCGTCGAGATCTCTCGAGGGGGATCCATGTGTCGACAATTTTTGTAATTTCTTTATTTTTTTCCCTTTGTCTTCCTACCCCTACTTCCGAGCCTTGGTCATGACCGATAGACTAGGATGAAATCGATCAACCTGAAAGGTCTAATTGAATAGTATAAATATAATATATTTATGACTTTTTTGACAATTTACTTATGAGGCGGGAAGACAGGGAAAAAGCAATTCACTTTATTTATTTAGGAGGCTGTGAACCCGTCTTTGACTTTTCTTTTGCGCACGACGCTCTTTTTCTTTCCGCTAAGATTCTGTCGTAAAGCAAAATATCGAATCGCATCACCGAACTTTTTTCCCCGGCACGCCCTTCTAATTAGCTTTTTAACCGAAATTTAACTTGGCACAATGTCGTAAAGGTGCCCAGCACCGGGTGCGTTCCATGTTTTCGTCTCCACGCTTTTGCTTTTCGTGAGTAAAAGTTAAAGAGCAACGGGACGGGGATGAGGATGAATTGACGTGACAAAAGGACGTGGTGGAATCATGCTCCCCGCGGCTTTCGAGCGGCGGTGCGTCGGGAAATGAAGATATTTTTCTTAGCGAGTAAGGTTTACGAGTACTCTCAAGACATCCACTAACGAGATTTTGAGAAGAGATTGACCTTTTATATGTTGACAACTAGGATCTCTCTTTACATGGTGAATGATTGATATGTACATAGGAGAAGTTTGACAACTGATGCCCTAATTCTAAGAAAATCGCAGAGTCCAAACCGATGAGATACTTAGTTTCACTCACCCTTATTAGTGAAGTTGTGCTTCTACTCAAGAATTGGACCGGATTACTCACAGAAATAGGTCCGATTCCAATTGAAACAAGTTCGGTTCTTGATTCCAATTTTTTAGAATCGGTATTTGCAAGTAGATTTCATGTTCTGGGTGTTGAGCGTACTCACCCACTCACTCACTCGAGAACTGATTATAACCTATTTTTTGAACTTAAAAGAAGATGATTTATTATTCTTAAATAAGCTTAACTTCCATATTGCTTGATATTTCTATTTGTTTTGTATCAATATTTTACTTTGAGCCATTTTGTTACTCATACTATTTGTCTTGGTTTTAGTAAAAATGAATATAAAAAAAAAAAAATTGGTTTTCAAGTGAACCTTGAAACCAGCCCGAACTAACAAGATAGGTTCAAGGTGGATTCCAAATATAAACATGGTAGGTTTTAGATTTCAAAAATTGAGAACTGGTTCTAATAAGTAAGTTTAAGGTTTCAGATCTGGAACCTATCCACCTTGAAACTGGTTATCCCTATTTATCAGTAAAAAATTTGGTATATCGAATAGCTAGCTCATTTAGATATGTCGATTGTTTCTTCCTTTACGATAACAAACTCACGAGACTTATTACTCTCTTTGTACACCTTTGCAACTATGTCATGAACTCAACCAATGATTTCATCAAGTCACGATACAATTGAAAACAATCTCAGTCATAATATGCAATAACCCCCATAGAACAGGGGCAGTTGGTTGGGTCGATAGAAGATTTCCCACTCAAAAAGTGGAGATCACTTATCTAAATCTCTCATTTACCGCATGCAAGCTTCTCTGAATCATATGCCATCCGAGCCTAGATTGATTTATTTCGCGAGGCTCGTCGAGTACTCCATCCATCTTCGATTCGATGATGTGAAGCGCGAAAAAGATCTCGGCCAAAAGGCTTAACCTACTTTAAGCAAGATTATCAATATCAACTCATACCAAAAGAAAAGGACGGTCTTGTTGGTAGTAACCGACTGAGTGATTTCTATCATCAATGGGTACGACTATCCCATCGATCATATCTCATGGTGGGCAACTTCTCCAGAAGTTAATTCTTTCCCATTTCTAAATTCCAATCGAGCTTCGACCACCAAAAAAAAAAAAAAAATAATCGAGCTTTGTTTTTTCAGTTGTTTTTTTTTTCCTTCCCATAAAAAGGTAAGATAGACTGGGGAAAGCGAGACATGCTTGGCTACAAAGGTTTCAAATCGAACCACATAAAAAAAAAAATCAATTCTTTAGATCCAATTTCTGAAAAAATTAGGAGGTTTTGCGTGTACGTGTTAGGAATGGAATCACCATGATGATATGCACGTTGGAGGGGGTGGGGGAGTCATCATTGTAACGTTGTCCCCCCTTGCCCTAAAATTGGTGAGTGATGGTGGAGCCCCATTCTGTCTCGCTTTCTGATCGTCGCCGTCCCGGTGTCGTAGCTCAATCTCGTCCCCTTATTCTTTTGTTGTTATGTGTTTCTTTTTTTGCTCTCGTGTCGTTTTCTTTTTCGGTTTCTTGTAAGTTGGTGTGGTGGGTGAGAGATGATCGCGCGAGTCGGCCGTCCCCTGCCTTCCGCCGAGCCGATCGTGCATTTCTATTATCTCCCACAACACTGGGGCGAAGTTTGGTTTCAAAGTAAAAACGAGAAGCTAAGAATCGGATTGGCTTTGAGTTCTAGAATATATAGGATAAATTTAGATCTTGAAAATTAGATAATCTGTTTCGAATAGTAGGTTTTGAGTGTCTAAGTTTCACCTAGAACTTGGAACAATTCTTTGTATTTTTATTGTTTAATGTCTTCGCGTAATCTTGCAGCATTTTATGGCGTTCAATGATGAGTGTATAATTTAAAATCACTAGTCTGTGCTTCCATTTCTGATTATTTCCATAAGCGAGACTTTTGCTTTGTTGATATTTTATAATGTTCGTGTCTAAACTTGAGTTGTGATCATTAGAGGTAATGATTTAATACAACATGTGTAACCTAAGTAGACTCTTGAAATCTGTAACGGGATAGGTTCCAATTTCTAGATATGTAGGGTAGATTTCATGTTTCAAAAATTAGGGAGCCTGTTATAACAAGTAGGTTTTAGGGGAACCTGAAACCATACTCCTATCCCACATTCCCTCAATCGACGTCCGCTTCTCATTTAGAAGAAGTTAGAAAGATTATGATTAGGTGGGGACGTAACACGATTAAGAGATTCGAGACCATGTTTGCCCGACCAGTATTTTTGGAAAAAAATTCGGACTTTTGAGGGAAAGGATCTTGTCTAACAATTGCGGATTTCGGGCGGTTGGGCCAAATTCCGTCATCACCTCTAGTTGTTATCATGCAAGTCAATTGCACCATTCGCATGAGCGATGATCCACATGCGCGAGGCGACCTACCGAAAATCAATCCCAATTTCCACATTTTCTTAATTACGTCATTACCCACAATTAAACTTAACTCGAAATCGATATCGGTGAGAATTGCTTTTCCAATCAAAGACAAATAATGCAATTCTCAGAAGAATATGTTACATGTTCATAAAGAACCGTTCGTTTCGACACAATCAAGACTTTTCGAGATGAACGCCTTTTTTTTTTTTAAAAAAATTCCCGTAAATCTGGAGTACCTTCCGGTGATGCGGATGCAATGTTAGTTGGAGCAAAAAGGTGGGGAGGGAGGGTGAGAGCGATGGGGACAAGGGAGGCAGGGCAGGGCATGGGGAAGTTAGAGAGAGGTTGGCATGTCACATCCCTCTCGGAGACGATGAGGTTTTTTGGGGCAGACGAGGAGGAGTAGAGACGAGGCGAGCCCGTCTCTCGCATTTGCCAGCTAATCCCATCATCCGTTCGTGCGCTCAAATTTGCCAGATTTTGCCAGCGTGTCTAGGACCGGCGAGCGTCTCTCTCCCTGTCGATCGTATGTGCTTTTTCGACCATTCGCGCATCAAGCAAGTCGCCGGGCTAACGTGGGGATCGTCTGTGGTGTCGCGTCGTGCATAAAAAGACTTCAACCGTTGGATTATGCAAGGAAAGATAGTGAAAAAAAACCACTTGAGCTTGGTCGTATTGGTCTTGTGCATTTCCACCCACGGATGATCCTAGTCTGTTTGACTGAAAATAATTGAAGAAAAAATTAGAAAGAAAGGGAAATAGACATAGAGTTCGTGACAAGCCGGACGGGGAATACGGCTATGGCCTACAATGGGGCGACGCCCTCCCCTTGCCAATGAGGGTGGTGACGACCCTCACCACAAGCAGGAGGTAAGGGACATTGATTATGCTTTATACAAGCAGTTTATAGGAGTCGAGTTCATATTATAGTTGAAATATCTAGACTCCATGTGGTGAGGAAAATTGTCCAAAAAGTTTTAAATTTATTGTATGACGGTCGATTAAATCCTAAACTTTTTAATTGTGCCAATTTAATTCTTCCAATCAATTTTGGCCGCAAATCGTCGGTATAGACGTTGGCTGTCTTACGTGGTATTGCTATAAGATTGGATTGTCCATGCCAGCACCAATCATGCGACGTAGCATGGTTGACGTTCATACATTGACGATTTCCATTTAAAATTGGTCGAAATGACTAAATTTACATAATTAAAAAGTTCGTGACCGAATTGGTCATCATATAAAAGGTTTAGGACATTCTGAGCAAATGATCCCCTATTCATATGTGCTAAACAGTTCGATCCGTGGGCTACGGGCAATTAAAGGAAACTGATGAAACTCTCGCTCAGCTCCATGTGGATTTAGCAACGGGCCTTCGAGTTGAATTGTGGCCTTATTATGACCTCCCGTAATATTGATACACCCCATGCCTGATATCGCCTAAGCTGTATCGTTCTAAGTCAGCGTTCACTCTCATTCGAGTCCCTTCAAATGAAAATCATCCAAAGCAGACAACTTGCAATATTTTGGCGCATTGTAGTTTGTGGGTGCAATCGGTATCGATTCGTGTTGGTATTACAATACTATCTAGGTATCTCAGGTGGGAGAGCTTCTTACACATAATTAGGAGCCAACTGCATGCTCACACATACTTAAGATGAGGCAAGCTCATTTCCCAAACGGGGAGCACTTACTTGGCTATTTTATAGGCCTCACAACAAGGTGGTTCTACTTCCCAGATATCTCGAGAGAAAACGTCTTCTTAGATATCTCTAGAGAATACTTGATGCAGCCGATCTATTAACCGCGCATTTCTAAAGAAATAATCTTCCCAGATACTTTTAAATAATACTAGATGTGACCAATTTATTAATTGCATATTTCGACTTAAAATATCGTACAAAAAAGTATCTAGATATTTAAGATGTGGTCTAGAAGAATCTAGAATTCTCACAAAAGAGAGGAGACACAACGTTTTCTTTGAATTGGCCGTGACAATGCCCACTTCTCTCATTATTTGTATAAACATACATGATAAAGAAAGATGTTAGATTAAGGTGATCCACCAGAGAGCTCGTCTCAGCCAAAGCCTAGGGTACCAAGTTCCTTTCGATAAACATGATACATAGATCGGAATTTTGTCGACTTAGGCGGGATAGGTCGACTAGATGGCTAAGATGCAGGCGAAAGCAGTGGCGACGGGGCCACGGGGACGGGAAGCTCGTTCTGCACTAGCGCGAGAAAGCCTAAGGATGTCTTGGGTTCGACCAAGGATGATAATTTTCAGGTCTGTTCACTGTGTACCCCCTCACTGTGTACCCCCTTACAATGAAACGTCCCAGGTTCTCTCGCTTAAACTCTCTTTACTGACTCAAGCATCGGGGGATCGATTCGGATCATCGGATTGTCATCTCAACAATTCACGAACGTAGTTATCGATACGCCGTAGAGGAAGAGCTACAAAGATAACACGGAAGAGCATGCTATGTTGCTGTCGCATATATCACGCGTAGCCGATCGAAAATGACTGAAACTATTATCTGAGAGTGAGAGCAAAATGAACATGCGTGCAAGAACAGATGAGGGGAATATCAAATTGCTTGGGGAAGAAAAGAAAACTTGCAGCTTCCAAGAAGAAGCATTAGGTTCAGATTACAAGTCATGCTGCGCAGAAACCCCAGGAAAACGGCTAAATCACTTTCAAGAATCTTTCATAACTTCAAATTTTTTCAAGAAGCCAACAAGGAAACAAGGCACACCAGCAGAATGATCGCCAGCACGGCCCAGACCCATTTTGCCCAATGCCGGCCCTTCCTCTTCATCTGGTTCGCGTAGTACAGATTTGTCGTCCCGCCACTGACGAACGCGTTCGCGCCAGCCACGTTCTCCTCGATGTCGCCCAGCCCCTCGCCCTGCGCCTCCACGAGGACCGCCATGTCCAGGAACACCTGGTGGAGCTTGTCCAGGCTCTTCTGCAGGTCGCGCACCGCCTCGTGCCTCTCCGGGCTGCCCAGGCTCAGCCTGGTCTTCCCCCCGAAGAGCTCGATCTTCCCGCCCGAGGAGACGATCTTCTCGATCACCTCCTCGCTCGCGACGTCCCCAGTCGCGTTGAAGTACCTCCTCTTGAGATCCTCCTTGTGGTCGACCACGATCTTGTCCCTCAGAAGCTGGAACTCGTTCATCGTCTCCCTGAGCTTTGTCCTCAGGCCGCTCGTGACCGAAATCCTTGTCCGGTCCACTGAGCTTCCTTCTTGGAAATTCGCCGAAAGCCCGCGATTCGTCAGGTTCGACCGGTCCAGGGACTCGAGCAGCGCCTTCACAGATTTAGCCTTGCGGAGGACGGAGATCAGGTCTGAATCTATCCGGTCCCGGAGGCCGCGAAGGGCTTTTGCGCTGTAAGTGGACTTCGACTCCTCGTTTAGGCTTTGTAGGTCGAGCAAGAGATTGGTTATCTCCTCCATTTCGGACTTGATGGCGTCGACGTCGTGGAAGAACTGCGAGAGGTTTTGTTCCTCCGCCGCATCGAGTTGGCCCAGTTCAAGGTCGAGCTCGGCTTCGAGGTCCTTTTGGGCCTGTTTCTTCAACTCCACATAATTTAAGAACGACTCCGTCATGAGATCATTCATTTTTGCGAAATTTCGTCGCAAGCTTTCACCTGCAAACACAAGAAATCCCTTCTCTCAATTTCAACACGAACTTCTGAAGCAAGAAAGGGTATAAGGAATCGAGAACTCTGTATCGTAAGCGATCGATCGACTTTAACCTCACAAGAACAGAACGGAAAGATTTGGGCTATCTTCCCGAAGATCCGCGGTTATTGGTTCTCACTTCGATGCCGTCCTCCAAGTAATCTGAAACAAACCGACCAGCGACGGCGAAGTTAAAGAACGCGCAGAAGAAACAAGAAAGCGAGATGAATCGCGACGAATCATGCAGCGTCAGAATTGGGAAAATCAAATCATCGATATGTGAAAAGGGAAAATCCGTGATAAGAATTCCCAAAAAGAAAAACACCATGGACTACGAAACCGAAACAAGATGAACAAAGATAACACGCGCAGAATTTCATCAATTCGGAGTTTATACTAAACAAAACACGCGAAAAGGATCAATGTTGCGAAGTGAACGAAGATGATCGTCGAATGTTCACCGAAGATAACTCAGTTCGGAAGCCGAACCTTGGACTGCAATCACGCCAGTGATCTCTCTCTCTCTCTGGGGGATGATAGCAGAGAACAGAAAAATTAGGGGTGTGGAGTTGAAGAGCGATTCTTGTTTGATGATAGACGATGACGAGCGTTTTAATAATTTCGAAATTTCAAATTTCGGTTTGGTGGTGGCCGTTACAAGTCCAAGCGTGGCGGTTATACTTTTACATAAAAACCACGTCGTTTTTGGGTGAAACGGGGGCTTTTCGGTTTCTCTGAGCAGTCACCCCTTTAGCCCTCGTTTCTTCTATCTCCGCATTTTACATGATAACAATTTATTTGCTCTAAGCACTTACCAATTCAAGGTCTAATAACTCTTGGCCCCAAAAAAAGAAAAGGAAATTGAAAAATTTTCGATCTAGAATTTACAAAGTATATTCGCTACGCAATGCGACATCTCTGCTTTTTTTTTTTTTTTTTTTTAAAGATGGGTAATCGTGAAATCAATCTCCTCGTCGAAGGGTCTAATCGGTGAACCGGGCTGCTGTTGATTTCTTATTTTCTTCATATGATGGCGTGCACTCTTCGTGGCATTGTGATTGTGTACATCGTGAATTGAAAGGAGTTGTGGTGTAGACATTATAGATTGTCCTATGCTTACCGAGATCAGGGTCGGGGAGAAGTCGGTTTACATAAGCAATTTCCATTATTTGATAACACGAGACTCTTCACCCAGCACTTTAAAGGAAAAATGGAAGGATCAATTCCAATAATTATTCATTAAATTTTGGAAATGACAAATTTCTTATTAAGTTACAGAGCAATTGTACCTGGTAATGACTCAATACATTGTAGTGGCAGGAAAAGATACACAAAGAAATTGTTCCTGTGAATTATCTTGGAAAGCACGTAAATAGCTTCCTGACTGTTATTGTTTGAATTTCCTTGAAGCCATTAATTTCGGATGTCGGATTTTGGGGGGACGGTATTTGTCTCGGCCGGTTGTTGATTAGCGGCATTCTCGGCTTCGAGCCTTCGCAATGTGCTCGAGCTCAGCTTGTCTCCACTCGATCCTTCGGAAACTAAATCCACAACTTCGATCTACACGAAAATCATACATTCATTCAGCCATGTATGTACAACTGGTGATCTACAAGAGGCATAGGAATGGCTGTGGAAAGGCGCGCAACTAAAAAGGATGCACAGAAAACTCTGAAATCTCAGACCTTCAACTGTGAAAGACCTCGGTCAGCCCTCTTTTTATTTACGGAGATTCCACCGGGTAATGTCTCCTTGCTGTCGCCGGAAAAAAAAAATGAGGGAAGGAAGAAGAATGCATTAGCTAGGAGACAAAAACCGATTGATGCTGCAAAGGTGAGAACGCAAGATAAAAAAGGCCAAATACTATATCGACAGAAACAAACCTGACAACAATAGCCTCCAATTCTGCATCCACAATGGAAGGCCCATAGGGATCGGTAATGGGTTCAACTTGGACTGTCAAATGAGGCTTAATAGACTGGCAAATATCCGTCGAAGGGAGAGAGAATTAGAAGATAAGATTTAATTATAATGAGCTAATGAGTTCCAGACACAATAAGGATGACATACACATTGCAACGAGGTACATAATAATGCTCCACATGTTTCAGCACCTAGTTGTACCACAAGAGTTGCTGAGAACAGACAAATCCCTTCTGTGCATACATATAGTTTCTGTATACTTTGATTACGATGGACATGTGTCCTTCGCATAGTACAAAGATATGACGCTTTTAATGAGCCATGTTGATTTGAGATATCGTCACAGGGAATGTACCGCATTAACCCTACAAAATTTTGGATATCGCACAACAATCGGTCCATAGCACTAAGTGCATCATTTGCACTTGGAATTCTATTTTTCGACAAGTTCAAAAGCTACTTCCATCAAGAAAGAGACACAAAGGTAAAACATAAAGGTTTCTTTTGAGATAAAATTATAAGGATCAGAAAACATAAACAGAAGACTACCTTGATGTAGTTCTCAACATTTTGCATTCTCTCCTCGATTGGCTGTATTAGATCAGCAAACTGCAAAAAAGATAATCTGGCCATTACTCTGGAGTGAACAATCCAAGGAGAATGAAGGGCAAGAGCCACAAGACTATCCATCAACACCAAACCAAATATTTGAGCACAGGAAATGGCAATAGCTCACACTTCCACAACCACCTTGGAGAGCAAAATTCTTTTTTTCTTTTAAGATTACTATAACTTGAAAAAAAAATGTCAGTAGCAGGACAAGTTTTGTAATTATAGCATATAGTACATCGTAGTTCTTATGATGATAGAAAACCGAGCTTTCTCAACAATCAAAATATACCCTTTCGACAGCCAAAAGTTACAAGATATCCCAAAAACAAACTACAAATACTCGAACAGAGAAAATTGAAAAATAATTTCAGAGGAAGGAACGTAAACAACAGAAATAATCACACCCCCCAGTAAATATAGAAGATAAATAAAGTCTGCAGAAGGATTATTCTACAGCTCGACCAATGCCCAACGGCATTATTGTTTATACAAGAACAGGAAGAGCTTGCCACTTGAGGGGGCATTATTAATTAGCAAGTGCATTCAGAATATGTTTCTATCTCAGACCAAATTAAAAGATTTTACTAACAATTAGCTCTGTCTGCGCACAACTTTACTTTCCTGAATACTCAAGCAGTAAGTAAACAAATTACCAACTCATAGAAAAGAAAACTTAAGGACTGTATCTGGCGCAGAAAGTCACTGGCTGTTAGCTTCAACTTAGTAATGCTACAATCACCTTTAAAAAATGATATAACTAAGGCCTGCCTCTGCACAAAATCAAGACCTTCGTATGTATATACATAGCGTAGGAAATGAGAACAGCTAAAAAACATTCACTTGTTACTGATTGACCAAATTTCAAATTTCTACAGACAAAAGGCAAAGGTTTGCGCAATACCACAGAAAACCAATCTCTCTCCATGCCTGCAGCACTAGCAAAGATGCAATAACTACATGGCTCACTAATAATTATCAGACAAGCACCTGCTTTTTGGCCAGCATGGGACCGTCACACACGCCCACCACGATGCGCTCTTTCGCCAGCTCTGCCGATGCCTAAAATTTTGGCTTTGCCCATCAGATAAGTTCAATCATAAGAACTGTCGCATTCACCAAGCCACCACATTACCAAGATAAGCAGAACAACAAGCAGCAATTTTCCCAGACTAGCAGAGCAGAGATGACCATGCGCAGACTATGCATACAGAGGGAGAACGAGCGCCAACCTTGAGAAAAAGTCGATGCCCCTCGTGCAGGCGATCGAAAGTGCCGCCGAGGACGACCGCGCCGTAAGAGTCGGGCGGCGAAATCGTCGAGCTCGCCGGCGAATTCTCCGAAACCACCATGACTCCACGGAGCAGATCAAACGGAACAAGAGCCTGAACCTGTGGAAAGGCGCCAATTACCGCTTTTTATTCTCCTCGGATCGATAGGGACATCGAAAGAACGAGGCGGAGATGTCAAAGTGCATTGAATCTGGACATAATTCGGGTTCGTTCTAATAAAGAAACAAGAGGGTAAGTGAGGCCTAGAAGAAGCTAACTGGAGTGGGGCCAAAAAGAGGGTACGTACCTGCCGAATTGAATCCAAGAAGCCGATCAGCGTGGTGTCAGGACTGTAACAACGCGATACCCATCATGGGTCTTTGACTGCGGCATTCCATCGAACACCTCGAGCGCGATAACGCGAGCACAGCGAGGGGAGAAACAAAAGATGGGTCGGTGCGATGGTGCGGGAAGAGGGGGAGGGTGACGTCAGAGAGGGAATGCGGAGAGAGGAAAAACCTCGTCTTGGTCGATGCTTGATCGGAGATTCGTACTGTACAGGTTGCAGAACACAGGCGCATAGAGAGAAGGGGTGGGGTGGGGGGGGGGGGTTGGTTTGGTGGATGGCGTGGAAGGGTAGGGCGGGCGGTTGGCGGCGGCGGTAGGGAGGCGGCGGAGTAATGGCGCGGTAGTTAGGCGGGGAGGATTCCTGTGGTGGCGGGCGCACGGCACATGGACCAATGGAGAACATACACGCGTCATGATAGACTTTCACGGAAAATATTTCTAAGAAACCATTTTCTTGAAAAATGACTAGATTTGAAATCTAAATTTTAAGTAGAAAATATTTTCTACCGTTAGACTGTTAATTTAATTGTTTGGAAAAAATTATCAAAAAATTGAATTTCAACATTTTTAATTGACCAAAAAATTAATTTTATTATATATATATTTTTTAAATTAATTTTTTATATTTTAAAATAATCGAAATTTTTATTATTTCTTTCATTTCCTTCCTCCTCCTTCCTCCACCGCTGCATGCCTAATGATGGCCGGGCTGCCTGGTGATCGACCAAGACGCGATCACCAGAGCTCGGCGAACCTCTAGCGAGCTCGATCGAGGTTCGAGCCCCACCTAGCTCGCCGGATATGGCGAGGCTCAAGCTCCGTCCCAGGCCGGCGAGGCCCAAGCTTGTCGGGCTCGGGCGAGCTCGGTTTCGCCAGATTGGGCTAAGCGAAGCCTCGCCGGCTGGGGCGAGGCTCAAGCGGGCTCGCGGGCGGGTTGTCTGGCCGCCGCCGTGGTCGGCGGCCGGTGGCGGCCGGTGAAGGCCAAGGAAGAAGATGAAAAGAAAAAAAAAAAAAAAAAAAAAGAAAAGGAAAAAAAATTAAAAACTCTATTTTAAAAAAAATGAAATAAAAAGAAAGCATAAAAATAAAACGAAAATGTGTTTGGTGAAAAGAAATAAGGTGAAAGAAGTTATGAAAAATATTTTCCACTTTTGAAAAGTGGAAGACATTTTCTTCACTTTTAAATGTTGTTTTTTCCACTAATAGAAAACATTTTCTTTGATTACCATTTTAGTGAAACGAATGTTGGAAAATCCGAAAAATATTTTTTCAAGTCATTTTAGTGAAATGAACAGAAATCAAGAGGAAAAAATTGATTGAGACTCCTTAAAAGTAGGAGGACCTCTTTACTTTGTATGCCGATGTAGATTATTGCATCATTATATTATTGACATTTGGTAATGACCATGTTACCCTGATTATTTGTATACTTTTAACTCTCATGTGGGGCGATGAAAAGAAGATTATTGTTTTAATGAAGTATTGTCATGATAAGTCGTGAGCTGTTTCTCTTTCCACTATTCCTTTTGTTAGGGTCACCACTGTGTCCTTATTATGTAGGGCTTCCCGCGATGGACGATGCTTGAGAATGAGTCACCAAAATTATTAGTTAGGTGTAGTAAGGTTAACTCATCAATTAAGTCAATGTTAATACACAATGTCAAAATAATGCAAAAAAAAAAAATCATATTTCTTATCTAGTTACTTAGGGCGCGCATGATAAAATTTCTGTTTCTCAATTTTTTAACGTCCGTTCTCCCAATGCAGGGTTTGAAGCAACCGTTTGGTAATGCGATTTGATTTCTCTATTTTCAAAACAGATTTCTATTCCGAAATAGAGAAATCGAAGAAATCAGAAGTTAAAATTTTTAACTTCTCAGTTTCTGAAATAGAAATAGGAAATTTTTTTTCTCAACTTTTCAATTTAGTTAATTTAGTCCAAAACATTTTAATGATTTTTTAATATAATCATTTCAATCAATATTGATTGAAAATCTTAACCATTGGGCCAAATGGTGGGAATTGAATGAACAAGGCTTCATTTGTTGCACTCAAAAGATTTCACGCATGGTAATAGTCAACTTGCCATATTCATATCTAACGAGTCTTTCTTCACCTACTCTTCCGTAGTACGCCAGACAACGGCTCTATCTAGCTAACTATTTTTTTAATCATAAACTTCATATTGAGGCGGTAAAAAGGGGTCAAATCATTAGGGTTTCATCCGATTTTTCTTTTATATAGTGTCCTCACTTATCAAGACGCGGGTAAAAAGAGATCTAATAAGGAATCTGTTGTTCTTGTAAGAGTGTTGATGAAAATACATATTTTGATAATAAATTTTTAAATAATCCTAGTGTTGATAATTTTGAAAAAAACTAGTGACGATTTTTGAACATGGTGAGGATTTTTTAACAAAATTTGGAAAGAAATTGGAATTAGACTTGAAGTTAGGATTTTTTTAGGAGATTAGACTATTATAATCATGGCTATCATTAGACTTATTTGATTAATGTGAAATCAATTTCGGCAAAAGCATAATGACATATTCACTACAATTGAATTTCAACTGATTTTTTTTTTTTTGCCATGTTGTTTATTTTTCGAAAGAAAATATTATGTAATAGGAAACGTAAGCACATGTAATAGGAAATTTCATGAAATTGTATTTTCAACTTTTGTAATGTATTAGTATTATTTCGACTATTATTTTGTATTTGAGGATTTCCTATATTATTTTAGTATTATTTCGACTATTATTTTGTATTTGAAGATTTCCTATGTTGTTATCTAATCAATTGCTATTTCTAGAAATATAAATTTTATTCTCGTTATTAAACGGATTGCCCATTAGAAATAGAAATTTTGAAAGTCGTTATCAAACGGGTTTTTCTTTTTCGAGAAAGTTGTTCGGGGAATAGAAATTGAGAAATCAATTTCTACCAAAAATCAATTTCGGAAGAAATTTTTTTGTCATGTGCGCCCTTAGCATTCGTTTGATAATTGATACCCACTAACTATGCATAACTTAACCAATTGTTTTAAGTAAAAATCACTCAATGTTATAATAGGAATGACTTCTTAATTGATTGAGTGATGAGATATACAATGAAAAGATAAATCTTTATCGATTATATTGTCCAAAATTTCTAATAATTCTAACTATTCTATGATTGGTAAAAACAATGATATCCATCAACTAATTTTCTTCCGATATCAAATAACTTCCCCTTTTCATTTTCAATAACTGAAGACTTCAGCAAGATCTCTCTACTCTTGCAAAGCATACATTTGCGCAACTCGGCTGTTATTTATTCTTTACACCTTTTGAAGATCCTGTTGTTCTGGTATTTTGACTTTCACCGTGCGAAATCCCTCAAAGCTTTTAAACAAACACCATGTGTTTGCCATAGCAGTCTTGGCGACAGAAAATTTCATACTTTTTAGTCATTGACATGGCGGTCGCCAGTATCATTATCCTAGACAAGATGGCTATGGCCATGTCTGCAGCCCGAAAACAGTGGTGACCAGTGCCGTCCATCTTTTCGCCGAGAGGAACCGCACAAGAGGATGATGCAGCACAAGCAATAGAACACCTATGTCCCAGCAAATTGTGGCCTTTCCAGCTGATAAATTCTCATTACATAAGCTTACGTCGCTCTCTGCATCAGCTCTCTAAGTGCTTCAAATTGATTCCAGCCTACCGATCCTTCATGAAAAACCGCTGTGAGGAAGAAGGTGCTCCAAGCTGTCCGCAGGGCTTGATGATCCCATTCACTAGCAGAAGCTCAATCAAAAGCAATCATGGTCAACATGATGAAGTCATGGCTCCGCATAGGCTACGTCAAAAGATTAACTGGAACGTCAATGCACATTACACATTTCTAGCTTGTCACTAAACTAATCTAAGTCATCAGGGGACTGAAGATAAGGAAACCTATCCAGATTGTCAAACCCAGTTTGTCCTTTGTCCCCTACTATCACTACTCAAGAGAACAATGTGAGTTGCAGTATGTTAAAGTGAAGAACAATGACTAACCGGAAATGGAACAAGCACCAAAGATAAAATGGTTAATTAAACAGCATGAAGAGTGAGAAGATCGATCAATGTCGTAGGTCTCATCATCGTTTGCAGGTATTCACTTCTTAGCTGTAGCAAAACATTCTTTGATGAAATTATCGAGCTGTGACATGTAGAGATCAGGAAATGTCCTATAGTGGTCCACGTGAGGAGATGATCCAAAGTTGAAAGATGATACTTTTCTTCCCATCCTCCTCTGAGTTTCCATAAAAGACTCCACAGATTCATATGGTATTACATTATCGGCTGTACTATAGAAGTAGAGCTGCGGACAAGATGGCTGCGCCTCTGAGAGGATAGAGACAATTTTTGTAAGCCTCCTACAAAAGCAGAAGCATGTAACCATTACATTTGATCATTAGGTGAAGACTCTAATCTCTTTATAATAAATAGATGGGGAAGCTCTTATCACAATTACCTCTCCACATCAGGCAACTTCAAAGCAGCAGAGAAGAACCATTCCAAAGCCGAAAGGAGCACTGTTTCAACTATGCCCTCATCTTCTTGTTTGTTTGATCCTTCGCTATTTAATTTACGTGTATCTTTTCCCTCAACTGAAGAGTTCCCTTTTTTTATCAGAGCAGTGGAGAATCCGGCGGCCCAAACCTGCCAAGATGGAAAAAAGTCCAACTCTAGCTTAATCACCAGGGACGGATCTAGAAACTTTCTTATTGGGGGCAGAAATCGATAAATAATTACAATTAAATCAAGCGTATTTGTTTTAGTCACTAAAGTAGTATTTTAAAACTTCAAAGTACAAATAAAAATAAATATGGTGCAGTTTATATTCATCTAAAGCAAGTACATACTCATAATTTTCAAAATTGTAAATTGAGTTTGGTTTATTTGTGAGGTCAATCTGCAATGAAAATATTCAATCTTCACTTACCTATAAAATTTTTTAGGTATATAATTGGGGCAAAACTTATTTGTGTAGCCAAGCATCACTTAAAGACCCTTAACTAATTCAATGAGCCCCGCTCTGGTACATATAAGTTCATCCCTATAAACAAGTAATGAGTCTCTTGAGGTTAAATTGACTCATTGAAGAGTTAACATCTTTCAAAATCAAATGCAAGAAAATGCTTAACATATCATCCAACCATGTCAGCTACTGGGAGGCTAATGTCCTCGGCTTTGTTAGCATGCCCAAGTTTCCTCTAGGAAAAACTTGAGATCATGATCAACAATAGCTGTAGATTCTCCAATCAAAGTGGCACTAGGTCTGATTCTCATATACCTGATAGCCTAGTCATGGATTAATACACAGCTATGCAGCATGACAACAATGTCAGTCAGTGAACATGGTTTAAAGGTGTTGTAGTCTACATAATGCTTGCTATGCTATGGAGATCAATATCATTACATAACATTGACTCCTAATGGTGGAGCAATGCTTAAAATCAAATAAAGTCGCGATTCTGGACATGCATCATACCATTTTAACTGCAAAAGCCATTTTCCTCACTTAGTATTTGTGCACAAACTTCCTTTAGGACTCAGGCCATTATTCACTACCAGTCACATAATATGTTCCCCACGCATTTAGATATTTAGGTTAATGATTCTCGTCTACCTAAACACTGAGTCATACAAAAGTTCAATGGTATGTTTTTGACAGAAGTAGCTGCATACTTCGGCTTTTGAGGATGAAGTACCTTGGAGAAGCAGCTTTGCCAAGTCTCAATCTTCCTGACAAGTCTAAATTTTACTCCTCCAATACAAGGAGAGTTTCAAAGGCATTATTATATTCAAGGATCTGAGAAGAAATGATTTCATCTCACGTTCTTTTGGCTTCACAACCAAATTTATTTTTGATAGTCAGGCCCGTTATACATGTGATTTTCCCGAAAGAATAGTTACTGTCAATAACTTTGACAAGCAAAGTGTATCAATAGAGTAAACTTGAAGGTTGCGTTATAAATGACCTAGGCTATGATAGTTGAAAATTAAAACCTGAAATTTGGTACTAAAAGAGCATAAATTTCTGCTCTTATTTACACTGCTGTTGTTCAGAGCATTGTCCAATCCTGAACAACTAGATTTTCAAAACAAGGGAGGATATAAAAAACGCAACCTAATGATGCCTCGTTGCAAACACAAAACTAGCTCTGAACACTTCCACTAGAACAATTTTCACACAGCAATAATCCACAATACGACTCTGCATGCTATGAATTCCAGCATAGAATTGCATCAATGAGTGACCAAAACAGAACCAGAAACCAAGTAAAGGGTTAAACAGCACGGTCTCACACGAACTGGACCAAAGATTTTGCGCTAATTCTTCAAATGTAGATAATCAACAATACAGAAATCGCAAACGAGAGTGCAGGACGTTTCTTAATTCACCTTCGGATTAAATGGTTCAGCTGCTCCAGAATCGACAATACAGCCTTTGATTTTCTCGATCAAATCCTGCCTACCACGCATCCTCTCCAGTATCCCACCATACCTGACCATTTCAAGATTCTAACAAATGTTTAACCCATGCATGCATTCTTAATCCTAAACACCAAAGGCTCAGGAAAATCAAAACCCATCGGTTAATGAAAGAAATTAGAATCGGTCAACCTACACAAACCACCCGGTGTTGCTGAAGGTGTGGAAGAGCAAGCATCGCTCCCTGCCGTCCTCCTCCCTCTCCGAAACCCAAGCGCTGAGCTCGTTCGCCAGCTCGTCGATCCGGGCCTCGACGCCGCGGCCCAAATCGAGCGACAGCATCTCCCTGACGCCGACGACGAACGTGACCGCGTGGAACCCCTTGGAGTTGTACCACTCCACATACCTCCTCAGGTGCTTCCGCTTCGCCCCGAGCCACCCTAGCAGAACCACGGTCACGGCGGGGCCCCCGTCGCCGCGGGCCCCGCCCCTCGCGCCGCCGGAGGTCGCCGGAGCCCGGCTCCAGGCGAAGGAGGAGCCGTCGCGCGCGTTCGTGAACGGGGCGCCGTTCGCGCTCGGGGGCGCGACGGGATTGGAGGGGCGTTGGAGCGGGGAGAGAGAGGAAGGGAGGTTGAGGGAGCTCGAGCCCGGAGAGGCAGGCCGAGGAGGGGCGCAGGCGACGGGGAAGGCGCGGCTCCGCCCGGCGATGGCGGCGCGGCGGCGGAGGAGGAACGGGGGCAGAGGGCGGACGGCTTGCATGGGTGGGTGGCGGAGGAGGAGGAGGCGGCGGTGGAGGGCGGAGGAGGCCAATTTCCTGACCGGAGCTTCCATCGGAGAGGAATGGGTCGGAGGAGGTGGAGAAATGCGAGCGTTTCGCGGGGATTTCAGATCGCCGCCGCGGCGGAGGTCAACGGCGGCGGAAACGAGAGCGAGTTCTTTCACTCCATTTTCAGATACGAAAACGAAACCAACTCCCTCCTTTTTGTCTCTAGGAAAATGCCAAAAAGCTAGTCATCTGAGAAGTTCCCCTCATTCAATTTTGCAATTGATGCCCCAAAAAAACCTTTGACCTTAGGCATACTCTAAGTTTTACCAGGAACTTTTTTTAACTACCGACTTTTTACTCGAGTCCTAAATTTATCCCATTAATCCTCCGTCCAAAATTTCTTTTGAACAATTGAGAGATTAAAACTTCTGAACATGGGTTATTCGGGCATTCCAAACATGAGCTCAAAGATTAAAGACTAAGCGTAAATCATAAATTCTCGAGTGAGATTGAAGAAAAACTCTTTTAAGAATAAGAGTAATGTAAAAAAATCAACCCTATATGTTCTAACATTTGCCTAGATTTCATATTCAATGAGAAATCAATTTGGCTGACGTGGAAATTTATATCCAAAACAGGTCTTTTAGAATTTGAAATTTGGAGAATAATAATATGGAAATGCCATTTAGGATTACTAAGGACAATTTCAAATGTAGGGCTAATGGGGTAAATATGGAACTTAAGTAAAAGTGAGTGATGGTGATTTTTTAAGAGATAAAAAAGTTTAAAATTGGGATTATATCTAAAGTTTTAGACAAAAAAAGTTAGAGAAAATATTAGGACCGAAATTAAAGTTGGGGTTTTTTTAAGGTATTAGGCGTTCAATTTTGATCCTTCTATTGAAAAGTTTAAGATAAAGGGTCCGTTTGTTTGAAGAAGAGTCGTTTGAGAAATTATTTTCCACTTTTTCAATATTCAGATGATGAAAAATTAATCAATTTATGGAAACCATTTTTCATTGACTAGAAACAATAAGCTTAGATTAGACGAAAGTGAATCCGCTTTCAATAAGAATAAAAAGTGAGTCTCCTTTCAATAAGAAGAAATTATTCTCCTTAAACCACTAACAAATTGTGAAAAAAAAAAAGAACCAAATAAATTAAAGCTAGCTATTTTGTTCAAAAATGATTTTCATTCATAAATTTTTTATCTAAACAAATGCACCCAAAGTCCTAAATGTGTTACAATAACTAAAATTTGGAGTTTTTGATGTCACAAAGGAAGTTTAGAATAAATATGTTACAATACGCATAACTTGAGTTTTTTGTGACTTTTTTTTTCCATAAATTTAAGATTTTGAAGTGTAAA
The DNA here is from genome assembly GCA_017140595.1 of Eucalyptus curtisii. Taxonomy (NCBI): domain Eukaryota; kingdom Viridiplantae; phylum Streptophyta; class Magnoliopsida; order Myrtales; family Myrtaceae; genus Eucalyptus; species Eucalyptus curtisii. The sequence goes on along the minus strand of CM029502.1, from coordinate 33,720,992 downwards.
GATTTGAAATTCTTGTTTTCTTTCTTTTCTTTTTTATCACAATTAATATTTAAGAGAAAATTCCAAATAATGATTTGAAGTCATCATTTTTTCAAATAAGAACTTAAAGTTGACATTTTTCCAAATAAGGCCTTGAAGTGCCATCATTTTATTAAATAAGGGTGTGAACTGGATTTTATTTTAAATAATGATCTGAAGTAGCTATACGAGTTTCAAAAAAGGGCATGATTTTCCCTTTTTTTTTTGGACGATTGTGACTTTCTGGTTGGTCAAGAGCATTTTCTTTATTTTTCTTCTTGAATTTTTCATCCTTTTCTTCTTCTTTTTCTAGTATTTTCCTTATTCTTTGTTGATGGCTGGTCTTAAGCAATGCCAGCCACTGGCAATGCTTGAAGAGGGCCAGGCAAGTTCACCGAAAAGGAAAAAAAAAGAAGAAACGAAAAGAGAACAAATAAAAAATAATTTAAAAATAAAATTATCTTTCGACAAAAGTATCCTTGACTGACCAGAATATCTATTCGGTCGGTGTTTGACGAGATCAGACCCTTATTTGAAATCGCTTACGACCACTTCAGGTCTTTATTTGAAATTAAAATTATTATTTTAAGTCTTTATTTGACACAAAGTTTAATTTAGATAACGAGGACATTTCAAGCTCTTATTTGAAATTTTCCAAAGATTTAAAATTCCATTGCACAAACTTAAGACTCTTGAATTGATAGTTTTTCAAAACGTGAATGATAATTATTCTAATTAGAAATTAAATTTTGGAATAGAAATATATTTTTTTATTTCTATTCTTAAATGAATTTCTAAACAAAGATTCTTTTGATAATGATACAAAATTTCTACTAATGAAATAAAAATTCAAAAATTATTCCGAGAGATGGCATGGTGGGGGGTGGCTAGTGCCTGCCTGACTGGTGGCAGCAGCGGGACCATGAATGGTCGGTGGAAAAATGAAATTGCGTTATTAAATAGATTTTCATTCGAAACTTATTTTTGGAATGGAAAAGTAGTGGTCGCGCAGAAATGGAATGGTTATTAGCTTTGTTATTATCCCGCCCGCCCGAGAAATTATCACGGTCACTTCTCGCGCTGCAAAAGCTTTTGTCCGGAAGAAATCATCAAATGGCTCGGAGTCGGCCACACCTCCAGGAGCCACTCTCACCACACGAACCACAGACCCTCTCGCAAGGCACGATCCAAGAGCCAGAAAAAATCCGAAATGGCTTCGGTTCTTCTTCTCCAAGCAATCCCAAGTCCGAAAACGTACCAATTTCTCGACGTGGTAGAGCTTCCTTTCAGTCCCCAGTGCACCTCGCGTACATACAGAAGATCCCATGTCTTCTTCTTGTGCCGTGCTCCCTTCCGCAAGAACCGGCTTCGTGAACCCGGGTCGCCAAAGATCGTTCCTGCCCTCGAGAGCTCACGAGCAAAGTAATCTTGGGTCCTCCTCTGAATCTGCTGTGAATTTTTGGTTCGCAAAAAGTTTTTAGCTTTATGCGTGCTCGTGTCTTACGTATCTCGGGGTTTCCCTTTTTCCGTTTTCGCTTGAAGGAGGCAGATGTCACTTGGGTAGGAGGAGCTTCACGTTCAGAGGAATCGTGGCGTCGGGGGTTGCGATGGCTGGGTCGTCCCTATTGACTGAACCCGTCAAAGGTCAGTCATTTGAGCTAAAAGATTTTTTTTTAGCTTAATTTACGAATTTTAAGTGAATACACCCGACTGTTGTGGCGAAGTCCGCTTCTAATTCTTAAGATTGTTGGGGCGTAGTGTAGCGGATTCTCAGTGAGTGCCCATGTTGATCTGCTTGTTTGATGGCCTGCTTTGTTCTTTATCCAATAAGAGCTCCAAGCGGGAAATTCGTGTTATTGTTATTCGACTTTTTGCCTGTAATTGAATTTTAGTTAGATTATGCTCAAAGGTGGTTGTGTTGTTTATTTATTCTGTAGGAGCTGATAGGTTACCTTTTAAGCCGGAAGGGTACAACTACTGGACATGGCGAGGTCATAAAATACATTACGTGGTGCAGGGGGAAGGGTTTCCGGTTGTTCTGATTCATGGGTTTGGTGCGTCAGCATATCATTGGAGGTTTGTCGTACGACTTTATCTTCTGTAATTCCCCAGTTTTAGCGTGGCCGCATGAATTAACTTTACATGAGGAAATGGGAAATACTGGTTAATAGTTAGCTACCATAGGGCAGTTCTCTTTAAAGTTGTTTTTGTTATGACTCCTGCTGAGAAAAGATAAGTGTTGGCAACATGAAAAAGGTTGTAGGAATTGGAGTTTCTTAAATACAATGTTAACCCGTGAGTTCTTCTAGAGAACCAGGTGAAGGAAGTCTGATAAGATGAGCTTTGTAGCTAGTGAAATAGAAATGATGATAGCTAGGAAACTCTCTGAATATATTTTCTTGGTTTGAGCAGTTTGAGTCTCCTGCGAAGAATCAGGTCTATTTCCAGCGAATGGGAATTTTTTTAGGGACTTAGGATAACTTGTCAGAGAAGAAGATTGGTTTCACATCTTGCTAGGTGTGATGCGTTAGCGGTAGATTTTCCCTTTTACAATGTTTCAGAGTGGATCAGGAGCATTATGCACCAGACGAGAAAGGTCACATAACCACTTGCATGGCCTTGCTTGGGTCTTTTCTTCAGTTGTCATAAGTGTCCGTCAACCCATTGGGGACCTCTCATAGTGCCAAGCCTGTCTAAGGGGTTTCCTCTTTTTAACACAATCAAATTACATTATATTCTGCCGAGTCACTATCTAATATCACAAGCCTACAAAATTTGGCTTTACTATACTCACAACGTTTGCTCTTAATTAGCCATTTCTGTTGCTACATTAGGACTAACGCGTTCATTCACTCATTTGAGAATGCGTGGATTTTCTGCCTGCATATATGTAGGTATAACATTCCTGAATTGGCTAAAAGCTACAAAGTCTACGCTCTAGACTTACTGGGATTTGGTTGGAGCGAGAAAGCACTGGTTGAATACGACGCAATGATATGGAAGGATCAAGTTGTTGATTTCCTGAAGGAGATAGTGAGGGAGCCTGCAGTTCTAGTTGGCAACAGGTATTAAAGATTGTAGTAATTGAATCTCCTCTGTTTTTAGCCAACAGGAACATATGTATTTGTACTGTCTATCTGTTGCTTTTACTGTGAATAAATAATTGATATGTTGTTTTGATAGAGAATATTTTGATTCGTATACTCCTGCTAATCTGATATGGAGTTTATCATCTCTGGATGTTGGTATCAATGACAATGATAATAAAATGAATGAACCACTATGATTCATTGGGTCTTGAAGCTAAAGCACATGTGTATGAGATAAAAGGACTATATGTTGAGTATGGACTGAAGATTACTCCAGAAGCTGGCCATACCCTTTTGTAGAATATTCCAGGATAAAACGAATGGCCTGCCTTGTTTTCTTACCCTTTTCTGCATTTCCCAACTGAGATGGATTGGTTGTAACGTGGAGATTTCCCGTTATCTTGTTCTTTTGACTTTCAACCAGAGTTATTGGGCCAAAAAATACCATTGTTATAAAGAAAGCTTTGTGAAAAGAATACAAAAATTTATGGATTGATACTAAACACATATTGGAAATCGAGAAATTTGCGACTTGATTAATTGAAAAAACCTTTTGAGTAATATCTCCAGAACCAAACACAACTCAACTCTTGGCTCTCTCTCTCTCTCTCTCTCTCTCTCTCTCTCTCTCTCTCTCTCTCTCTCTCTCTCTCTAACGTGAAATCTTGATTAGTTCAGCCAAAAATGTCAGGTCTGCTTTCAACTTCTGCAGATTTATTTTAATTTTTTCCTCTTTCCTGATGATTTATTGCAACTCACAGTCAAAGACATGATGAGAAGCAGAAGATCTTCACCCCAACCTCTCTTTTCTTTCAAGTAATGTTTCTGAAACTTGTATGTCTGATATAAGGCGACATGAGCCCCAATTGAAAACAGCCTAATTTCAGATATCTCGACTTTCAATGGATGCTTTGCATGAAATACTTTTCTATTGGCACATTTGCTGTTTCATACAGTGAACTATGGGGCTCCATTCAAGAAAGCTTCGTAGTTCAGGCACATTTTAAAATGAAGTTCTCTGATTATTAAATTAGGCATCCATTGAAATGTTCGAAAAGTTGGTTGAGGCCTTAATGATGTGCTCTTTTAACCGTAGCTAATGTTTCAACTTTTGTTCACTTCATCATCATGAATACTGGATCCTTTCTTTGTACATAACTAATGGGGTTTCTATCTTTATATGCACAGCAGTTATTTTTTAACACCAAACATGTTCACTTCTTTTTGACCTTCCACAATAACTTGTCTTATCACATAACTGTGAATTCTTGTAAATGTACAGCCTTGGAGGATTCACTGCATTGGTATCTGCTGGGGAATTGCCTGAGCAAGTCACAGGAGTAGTACTGCTCAACTCTGCAGGACAGTTTGGAGACCCTAGTGCTAAAGTCAAGAATTCTGAAGAAAGTCTCCTGCAGAAGGTTGTCGTGAAGCCACTGAAGGAGATTTTTCAGCGGATATTCCTTGGGTTTTTGTTCTGGCAAGCAAAGCAACCAGCTCGTATCCAATCCGTCTTGAAGAGTGTATGTTGCTCTCTCGCTCAAACTCCACTCTCACAAAGATTTGAATGGCTTAGGACCATATACCTGAGAGGCTGCATTACCTCCCAGCAAAGGGGAATGGCGAGATCTAGACTTGATCATGAGATGGGGGGCTTTGGGTATCTAAAATTTGAAGAAATGATAATGGAGAGAGTAGGGAAAAAATTGAAAAGAACTAACTGTTTCAGGCAAGTCAATGCCATAAGTTCTAGTTTTCGGTTCTGTTCGGGCTGCAGAAGCCAACAAAACAATATTCCATAAATTCCAGTTTTAGGACCATATATGTGAGAGGCCACATTACCTCCCAGCGAAGGGGAACGGCGAGACCTAGACTTGATCATGAGATGTAGGTTTTGGGTATCTAAAATTTTAATAATGGAGAGAGTTGGAAAAATATTGAAAAGAACTAACTGTATCAGGCAAGTCAATGCCATGAATTCCAGTTTTAGGTTCTGTTCAGGCTGCAGAAGCCAACAAAACAATATGCCTGAATTAAGCTAACTACAGAATCTCCATGCCCTTAATTTCATAATCTTGATTAATTAGGACAGACTTCCTTATGTTGTCTGTTCTGATGCCTTCACTTATGTAATTTGTGAGCAAATGGTCTTGTTAATGAGTGTCCCAGGGTACTTTTTGCAAATGCTTAAACACGAAACTTTCAATTTCCAGAACACTGATTTCATATAATACAGAAGTAACAGTGCCTGAAAACTGTAGACTTTTGTTATTTAAATCGCTTAAAAAGTGCCTCTGGATGCTCTTTAACAAAAATCCCTAGGAAAAACTGACAGGCTGAACTTAACTGGTGTTTTCTGTTTATGTTTTTTGGCCGACTTCAGTTATGTGGCCACATTGTAATTTTACTGAAAGTACCTCAGGATTTGACTTTCAAGCTAACATAACGTGTCCCAATCGGTTGGTGCCTCTGAATCCCGAAAGGAGCAGATTGGGATTGCACCTGGTCATGCCAGCCTCTTTGCTGAGAACATGATAGTTGAATAAAACTCCACAAAAGCAAATCTTTTGAGCCAAGTGAACCTGAATGAGGATGAGCTATCTGGAGTTACTGAGTTTTAAAATTCCCTAAGTGGTTCATACACTCTTCTCTGACCAGATGAGCAAAATATTAGATCCTCCACTGCGGAGGCGGGCTTGTCACGACAATTGGGTCAAGGCCTCTGATGGTGTCTAGAAAGGCTCTAGCTCTTCATGTCTAATAAGTGAATATCTTTTTCACTCCTAGACTCTATTCATGCTATGCTAATTATGCTATGGCCGCCACATGATTCAGTTTTCTGCTTCTTCAGGTTTACATAGATTCCTCAAATGTAGATGACTATCTTGTCGAGTCAATAACTATGCCGGCAGCAGACCCCAATGCTGGAGAAGTTTACTACAGGTTCAAATTGATGTTCCCTTTCTAAATGTGATCTACATAGGGTAGTCACATGGTCATGAATTCTTTAACTTGTTCCATATGATTCCCTTCAACTTGATCGGAAATATGATATCCATCGCTATCCCAGTTTTCCTCTTTTTAAAGGTATTTTCCGTTTATGCTGAAGTGAAGAAAAATATATATGGGTGCAGATTAATGTCACGGTTCATGATGAATCAGACCCGATATACCCTGGACAGTATCTTGAGCAAACTCTCGTGCCCGCTGCTGTTAATTTGGGGTGATCTAGACCCATGGGTCGGTCCTGCCAAGGCCATTCGTATCAAGGAGTTCTACCCGAACACATCCTTAGTCAACCTTCAGGCGGGCCACTGCCCTCACGATGAAGTACCGGAACTTGTCAACAAGGCATTACTCAATTGGTTGCCAACCATAGCTCCAAAGACCTCCCTTCCGGAATTGTAAATACAGATTTAAATTTTTTCCTGCCAGCGCCACTGGCCCTGCTTCATATCTGAGGATTCAGCTACTACAGTGTAAATTCCATTTAAAGGCATTTATCAAATTTTTGGCAGGTTAGGTTGGGAACTCCTCCTTGGCAGAGGTCTATCACATGTTACTCTATAAGAAATTAGTTGACGAATGGTTAGCTTGTGCATCTGTCCGTCTCAACTACCAGTTTGTTTGACCTGTAATGTCGTCTATTACCTACAATCAGTATCCTCAAACGTTAGTGGGACAGGTCTGAGACAAGATAAGCCGAGCCCTTCCCCTGCCATCCCTATGCTAGACTAATGACTTGCTTGAGATTGGCTCGATTTCTCTTAGCTCGATTGAGTTCGAGTAGGTTGTTGAGTAGCATTCCAATAGCCTGTTGAGTCAAATTCGAGTCTAAAGATACTTGACTTGATCGACTCACCAGCCTAATTGGGTATCTCATTCTATACACTTGAAATCGAGCTGACCCCAGCTGAGTATGTCGAGTATTTGCATTGAGTCGAGTGCGAGGGGGAAAAAAATTAGTCAATCCAGCTCAAGTTGAATTTAGCACTTGGAGTTGAGCTTAAGCCTTGCAATATGTCGGATCGACTTGAGCCACTGCACGCCTACATGTCATCACCAACCAAGAACTTTCAGAGAGATAAATGTAGTTATATGCCATAATTTCTTGCGCAGGAAGAAATTTATTTTCCATTGACTGAGAACTTGTTGCAGCAACAGCCTTAGGTTGACACTTCTAAAACGTGGTCATTCAAACACTCTTCTTCTCTTTCGAAGCTTCCCGTAATTTGAACGACAGGTGGATTCAAGCTAACATTCACCTAAAAAAAATCGATGTCTTTTGTTTTCGAGGATTGCGTTTATTGATTTGCCATTAAAGAAAGACCTCGGCATGGTCCACACTAAATAATCTATAGGCCTGACGTTAGAATATACAAATGCAAAGATCGCGGGAAAAGGCTTGAACTTGGACAATAAGTTAGAGGGGGTTCTGCGGATGGATCTTAGCTTCGTATTCGGTCTGGATTTAGAGTTGAAATCTGCTATATTCTCCCGCCGGAACATATAACAATTATCGACATTAAGAAAAAAAAACATAAAAAAAGGTTGGACTGTGTTGGATGCATAGCAAATTTATTGCATCCGAAGCAATTTGCAATGTGCGTATAATGAGATTTGGTTGTTGTGCCGTGTCTTCTCCTTCTTTCTTTTGTCCTCATACAAGAATCTGCTGCTTCTGTTAATAACCTTTTGGTACAATATGAGAAGGGACATAGAGATGCTAAGTAAGGTAATTAGTGGAATTAGCTGCAGTGACAGAGATACTAACTAATGTCAGGTGGAGAAGTTTATAATTGTAGCATTGACCTGTGAAATCTTGGAGTAACCGGTGGGGAAAGAGAAATGCAGCACGTGATAGTCAAGTTGCCGTAATAAACTATAAGGCAACAAAGAATAGTGTCAAATTTTCCTAATTTAAGATCCACTCAATCTGGTATATTATTAGCCTACATCTCCCGGGGGAAAAGCCCAGTCTGCAAGGTCAAGTTTTCATCTTCTTTCTTCAATTCTTGTGCCTTGAGAAAGTGTGATAAAAATGGCAGAGAAGAGCAGGATTTTGGTCATCGGAGGGACTGGATATATTGGCAAGTACCTCGTGGAGGCAAGTGCAAAAGCGGGCCACCCGACTTATGCACTGGTTAGAGAGAGCACGGCTTCTGATGTCGAGAAGTCGAAGCTCATCGAAAGCTTCAAGAGCTCAGGGGTTTCGATAGTTTATGTATGACTCGTAAAACATTTTTGGAAAATAATCCTATTTGTTGTATTTCAACCCCCTGGCGGCATAAGCTCACATTAAATTCTGTTATATTTGACTTTTCAGGGAGATATGTATGATCACAAGAGCTTAGTGACAGCAATCAAGCAAGTCGATGTGGTGATCTCAGCGGTGGCAAGAGCGCAGCTCGCTGATCAGGTTAAGATCATTGCAGCAATCAAAGAAGTCGGAAATATAAAGGCAAGTGACAGTATTTGACAGCTTTTGAAAATACTCATCGAAAAAAATGGAATTGCTCTTCACCATCTTGTATTATGGAAGGTGTTGTTTATAATGCTCTCGGAAACTCTATTCAATATCTCAAACTATCCATTTTGTCGCAATGTTTCCCATGAATCATTCCAAACGCGTTCATTTTGCATCGCAAAAATGTCGGAAAATAGAGATGTATACAGTGACAAAAGCTTCTGAAAATACAATCTTATAGTTGCACAACTACCATCCATAATTGATATGGATATATTTTACCTTTTGTCATAACATTAGCTTCTGCTCCATTGTCTAGAACTCTTTTTAGAGATGTTCATGAATTTTGCAGAGGTTCCTTCCTTCTGAATTTGGAGCCGACGTGGACCGTCACAATGCAGTTGAGCCAGCAGCGAGCCTTTTCGGGGTCAAAGCTAAGACCAGGAGAGCAATCGAGGCTGAAGGAATTCCTTTCACTTTTGTTGTATCCAATGGCTTTGCCGGACACTTTCTTGCGACCTTGGGACAGATGGGTGCTAAAGCTCCTCCGAGGGACAAAATCACAATCATAGGTGATGGAAATCCGAGAGGTAATTGTTCTGAAGGCCAGCTCTCTGTCTTGTTCTTCGCGTTGTAGTGATTAAGTACATTCACATTCCCAGAAGACCCTAAGGATCCTCAGGCATAATCATTCACACCTCGCGAGACTTTGTGTGCTGTGGAGCAATTAATAATTTTAGTTGTCCCATAACTCATTGACTTAAACTTTTGAGTGAAAATAGGTCCAGTGGATTCAGCTTCGCTCTTGGTATCTCTCATTGTGAAGCTGTTGAGCTTCTTCAGCGCGTCCCACTATTATGCATATCTCAGCAGTGTAGATCTAGCAGATTTCGGAGGGATGTTTGCCTGAAACGTGGAATTAACCCATCATAGTTCAGAATACACATTAGATGTTTGCTGAGGTGTGAAATGCTATTGATCCCGAATTTTTATTCGCAAGTAGCCGCCTGATTGTTGTCGATTATAAGCAATGTCATCACTCGAACAAGGGAACTATTTTGGTAGCTCTCGGTCTGATCTTAGCTCTATAATTGATCAATCATTGCTTTCAGGAGTGCGTGCTCAATCTGTGTTCCCTGTTCTATTTGTCAGTTGTTTTCGTCAAGGAGGAAGATATTGCCACATACACTATCAAGGCAGCGGATGACCCGAGAACTCTGAACAAGATCCTCTACATGAGACCGCCAGCAAATGTTCTGAGCTTCAACGAGATTGTTTCCCTCTGGGAGAGGAAGATCGGGACGACCCTGGAGAAGACATATCTCTTGGAAGATGAACTCCTCCAAAAGATCCAAGGTTGGTCGATACGCAGAAACAGCATAAATAGAAAGCATATAAAAAGATATCAGCTTTCCTTTGATGGTTTCTTGGTTAATGCCCAATATTTACTCTCTTCTTTTCCCGAATTTTGACTGATGCAGAGTCTCCACTCCCCATCAACATCTATTTGGCCATACGTCACTCAATCTTTGTGAAGGGAGATACCACAAACTATGAGATGGATGCTTCGATTGGAGCAGAGGCTTCAGAACTTTATCCGGAAGTGAAATACACAACTGTGGATGAGCACCTCAATTTCTTTGCCTAGTTCCCTCGTGTGTAATTGTCTCTTGCTATATATCTGAATCGCAGACCAGTCTCAACTCACATGTACTGAATGACTTTCCATGCACTTTTATAACAACTTCGCGCATCCACGTACCAAAAATTTCTCAATTGATACTGGCAGGTCCTCCTTTTCCACTCGCTTGACGTAGCGCGATGATTAGATAAAGTATCTTAGAGAGTTTTGGCAGTAAAAGTACTGCAGAACGAATGAACTAACAATTTCAGGATGCTCGATTTTTAAAAAATGAAAAAGCCATCAGAAGGTTGCGCTGCTCTTGCCAATCTTTTCAAGCAACGTATGAGTCGGTTGAATCAGCAAGACTCGTGGTATTGCTAACGAATCATTAGGTATCGACAATACTTATTGCAGGCGTAGATTATATCTTCATAAATAAATGAAAACTATTGTCAGGTCAGCCACACAGTAGAGTGCTCATGCAGTTGTTCTTCTGCGTTAAACAGGACCATGTTACATCAATTATCTCCATCTTACAGTGACACGTTTTTGAGCCCTCACTTATCATTGAATTAGTCTTCTCTGGTTCTGACTTCGTCCTCTTGCCTAACTTTAATAAGAGAAGAAACAATAAAGAAAAAGAAAACAGGTTGCCTAGTTCTATTGAGGGGTCACTGTTTTAACAAGAGAGGGTCGTTGCAAAATTTAGTAATGACTTTCATGACTATCATAATTTCTATAAAAAAACGTTACTTTCAAATATATCGAAACTGTTGAAATATCCAACAAAGAAAGTGTCTTGCAGAAGGTAGTCTTGAAGCCACTGAAGGAAATCTTTCAGCGGATCTTCCTCGGGTTTTTTTGTTCTGGCAAGCAAAGCAGCCGGTTCGCATCGAATGTATCTTGAAGAGCGTGTGTTGTTCTCTCGCTCAATCTCCACTCTCACAAAGATTTGAATGGCTTAGGACCATATATCTGAGAGGTGACATTACATCCCAGCAAAGATAAAAACGAGTCCTAGACTTGATATTTAAATATAGGCTTTGGGCATTTAGGACGTGAATGATAATCATTCTGGTCAGAAATTGTGAAACTACTCTTAGATGAGTTTCTAAACAAAAATACACATTTGATAACGACACAAAATTTCTATCCTTAGAAAGAAAATTTGTTTAATAATGATACGAAATTTCTTCCTTTTGGTAGCGGTGATGGCGACTGGCGACTGGCGGCCGACAACAGATGACCGATGGTGGAAGTGGTTGGCGATCGACGACCGACAGTGGCGGCAGCGGGCGGTGGCCGGCAGCTGGCGACGGTGATTGGCGGGGATGGTGGGTGGCGGTCGGCGATCGACGGTAGCGGTGGCTGATGGCGGGGAGTGGCGGCAATGGGCGGCAAACAGCGGCCGGTGACGACGGATGAACCAGAGCAGATATACCCTGGACAGCATATTGAGCAAACTCTCGTGCCCACTGCAGTTAATCTGTGGTGATCTGGACCCGCGAGCTCATCCCACCGAGGCCATTCGTATCAAGGAGTTCTACTCAAACCCATCCTTAGTCATCGTTAGGCGGGGGCACTGCCCTCATGATCAAGTCCTGGAACTCGTCAACAAGGCACTACTCGATTGGCTGGTTGTCGACGATAGCTCCGAAAACCTCCGTTCAGGCATTGTAAATACTGATACTGGATTTTTCCTTCCGGCGCCACTGTCCCTGCTTTATCTCAGGATTCGACCACAGTGTAAATTCTAGTTAAAGTGATTAATCAAAGTTTTGGTGGGTTAGGTTGGGAAGTCCTTCTCAGGATTCAACCACTGCAGTGTAAATTCTATTTAAAGTGATTAATCAGAGTTTTGGCGGGTTAGGTTGGGAAGTCCTTCTCATCGACTGATCAATCACATGTTAGTCTATAAGAAATTAGTTGCCTAATGGTTATCTTAACTAGTGATGTTAGAATCAGTATATTTAATCATTTCAGTAGGGCTGCAAACGAGTGAAATTACTTGCCCAGGAAATTGAGATCATGTGACAGCAACAATCTTGGGTTGACACACTCAAAACAGTGACATTCGAACAGCCTTCTATTTCTGAGCTTCCTGTACAGGTGGGTTCGATTCTAATGGAAAGTAGATTCTTGTGGGATCAAACAAAACTTAGGATGATGGAATTTTCCATCTGCATCATCGTACAGAAACAGATAGAGAATGCATATTTTTGACAGAAAAGATAGATTATTCATTTACAGAGGATTGATAGTTTTTTTTATTCAAGGATTGCGTTCATTGGCTTGCCAATAAGAAAGACTTAGGCATGGTCAACATTTAAAATCATAGGGCCCTGACAATAAAATATGCAAATTCCGAAATGGAGGGATAAGGCTAGAACCTAGACAATAAGTTAGGTGGGGTTCTTCGGATGGATCATACCTTCAAATTCTCCTTACTTAAGCTTCTCTGAATCTGGTCTATTAGCCTACAACTCCTGGAAAAATCCTTCGAGAAGTCAAATTCCCATCTTCTTTCTATATTTCTTGTGCCTTAGAAAGTGTGATGAAAATGGCAGAGAAGAGCAAGTATTTTCTTATGCGTTGGTTAGAGAGAGCACGGCCTCTGATGTCGAGAAGTTGAAGCTCATTGAAAGCTTCAAGAGTTCAGGGGTTTCGGTAGTTTATGTATGACACGGAATACATTTTTGGAAAGTAAATACTTCTTGCTGTATTTCAACCACCTGATGGCACATTCTCACATTAGATTTGTGTTCTATTTGACTTTGCAGGGAGATATTTATGATCACGAGAGCTTAGTGACGGCAATCAAGCAAGTTGATGTGGTGATCTCGGCAGTGGGAGGAGTGCAGCTCGCTGATCAGGTCAAGATCATAGCAGCAATAAAAGAAGCCGGAAATATTATGGCAAGTGACGGTAGTTGATAGTTTCTCAAAATAATGTCATTGAAAAAATGAACTGCTGTTTACCCTCTTCTATTATGGAAGGTGTTGTTTATAATGCTCTTAAGTTTTGGAAATTCATATTCGGCATATAAACTATTTAATTTTTTGAAATTTTTCTCGTTAATCATTCTTAACAGGTTCATTTTGCGCTGTAAATATGTTGAAAAGTAGAGATGGATACACTAAGAAAAGCTCCTGAAAGTACAATTTTATAGTTGCACGCATACTATCCAAAATTGATATGGATATATTTTCCGCTTTTCTCGGGATAACGTCATTACATTAGCTTGTGTTCCCTTGTTTGGAACTCTTTTTAGAGATGTTCATAAATTCTGTAGAGGTTCCTTCCTTCTGAATTCGGTACCAACGTGGACCATGCCCATGCGGTTGAGCCAGCTGCGACCCTTTTCGGCATGAAAGCTGAGATCAGGAGAGCAATCGAGGCCGAAGGAATCCCTTTCACTTATGTTCCATCGAATGGCTTCGCTGGTTACTTTCTTCTAACCTTGGGACAGAAGCTCCTCCAAGGGACAAAGTCACAATCATAGGTGATGGAAATACAAAAGGTAAATGGTTTTGAAGGCCAACTTTTTGTTTTATTCTTTGAATTGTGACTACACATTCCGATTCCCAGAAGACTCTAACGACACCTCAGGCATAACCATCCGCTATCTTATGCATATCGAAATTTCTCTATAACTTGTGTTGGTTTCATGAGCAATTTAGATTTAGCAGATATTGGAGAGATGTTTGCCTGAAATGGGTTTAATAGACTCAGCCTGTGACAGCTTATAATGCACATTAAATATTATGTGTATTGTGAAAATGATGCTCCTCCCAAATTTTTTGGTGATGTCAATTATAAGAAATGTCGTCAGATGAGCAAGGAAACTAATTCGGTAGCCCTGTGTCTCATCTAAGCTCTATGATTGATCTTTTTTTCTTTATAACTTCAGACATGTTGTAGCTGACTTTCAGAAGTGGCTGCTTAATCTCTGTTCCCTGTTCTGTTTGTCAGTTGTTTTTGTCAAGGAGGAAGATATTGCCACATACTGTCACACCCCAAAACCATCATAAATGGGGGATGACACGGCCGTCCTTTCACTCAAAGGACGCAGCCTCAAAGCTCCTAAAAACCAACTCTTAAAGGTCCCCACATCCATATCGCTCTCGTATCTATTCATCGTTAGTCGAGGAACCTGAAAAAGATTGAAAAATAGAGGGGTGAGCAACCACAGCTCGAGTGAGTAGTGCATCTCTTCTAAGCGGATCGAGCACCCACTATGCATATTTACAAAACCAAACCGCAACTCTTTTAACATGGCTATATTTATAGCAAAAATAATCATTTCATAATAACATTGAAACAAACATCAATGGTCTAATCCACCGATCAATCTCATTAATTCACACGCCAATGGTCCATTCCATTGGTTAATCTCATACCACACCAAACCCAGAAATTTAACAAACCTTCAAGACCAAAATATAACTTTTCTTACTTTAACACAATATGTTCAAAGCAAAAATATTCAAGATAATTATAGGCAATTGCCAATGGTCTAACCCATTGGTCAATTTCATAAAACATATATCAATGGTCTATTCCATTGATTAATCTCATCAAACCACACATCGATAATCTAATGAAATTACACGTCGATGGTCCATTCCAACGACTAATCTCAAATCACATGTCGATGGTCCATTCCATCGACCAAACTCATATCACATGTCAATGGTCCACTCCATTGACCAATCCATTGCTCAATATCAAACCATGGTCACGATACAACGCCTAGTGACGAGGCGACCAAGATTCCCCCCTTGGCAAGGTCTCCACCTATTATTAGCCGGTGGCTCGGCCCACAAGGATATCCTAGAGTAGTATGCGCATACCCACAAGCCCCTCGCTGGGCTCACAGCGATATTGAGCATCCATATCAATCCAAAACAACATCATCCATAATTCTCAAACCAAATCCATAAAACATTTCATATATCACGAAAAGATTTCGCAACTCAACTTATCCGCCAGAAATACTTTACATAGAACATTCTCAAATAATTTCAAGACCCGTCTCATAAATCAATTTCAAATCAAATACATTTCAAAAAGCTTATTACAAATCAATATCTATATAACCTTCCACAAATCATCTCAAAGTCGAGCTTTTCGTGAAATGGTTTCACAAACCCAAAACATATAATATTTCTCAACTTCATTCATCAAGCAGAATATGTATTTATAAAAAAGTTCTCACACTATTTTCAAATATCAAAACTTAGTAAATGCCCGATCCAACTTTTATGCAATAAACATGCTTATTCATAACTTATAAAATATCAAATCTTTATCAATTTGAAGACATGAGCTTATAAATTCTTAGAAGAGATAGCACCACTCACCTGGGAAAGTCGAAAATCAACTACGACGCTCACTCGAACCAATGCACTCGGATCCCTAACAATTAACGGAAAAACAATATCACAAGGCCGAGTAAAAAGGATATTGTTATAACGACTCGCCTATACTAGGCCTATTAGTCGATAAAACGACACATATACACCACAAAAGCTCACAATTTAGCGGAAACCCAACATTTCCCGCTAGGCGCGGCCCATGCGCCAACTTCGTCGCGCCATAACTTCCTCCACAAAATTCCGTTTCAAGCCGTCTTACAGTCTTTAGAAAGCTCTCTTAACGTACAACAACAACCCCGACTCCACCGTCCCAAAACAGTACTGAAAACAACAAAAAAAGAGGCTCGAAGCTTCTGTTCGCTACAGTACCAGAATGCGCTCCCAACTTTAAAATTCCGTTCCGGACAAACTGCAAGCTCAAATCACGATCCGTAAAATGTTATAGCTTCACAACATCCCAAAGTACCATTTCTAAAAATTATACAGCTCAACGACTCAAAAATTATACTTCGCCGCTCGATTTTCCCAAAATTCCGAATTTCAAGTCCTAGGTCCAAAACTACTCCGATTGAACGAAGGGGAGCACGAGTGCTTACCAAGCGTTGCGTTACGTAGTTAACGTGGCTTGGCGAGGCTCGCACAATATCCTCTTTCTTCTTCTTCTTCTTCTTCTCTGCCTCTTCCTTTCTTTGAGCGAGAGCTCTCTGCTCTCCGTCTCTCTCTCTCCTCCTTTTTCTTTCTCTCTTTGCCTTTTATCTCCTCCTTTTCCCCCCTTTTTCTTTTCTTTATTTCCTTCTCTCTATCTATTTTCCCTCTCTCCCGAAAACTCTCGATCTCTCTCCCTCTTTCTCTCTTTTTAAAACCCCCGAGGCTTCCTCCACTTTCTTCTAGCCTCCTTCTTT
This sequence comes from Eucalyptus curtisii, assembly GCA_017140595.1. Taxonomy (NCBI): domain Eukaryota; kingdom Viridiplantae; phylum Streptophyta; class Magnoliopsida; order Myrtales; family Myrtaceae; genus Eucalyptus; species Eucalyptus curtisii. The sequence continues at coordinate 33,704,514 of CM029502.1, read as the reverse complement.
GACTTTTCAACCCTTTCTTTTCTTTTTACTTTATTTTAAGCCCATATATTACATTCTCCCCTTCTAAAAAAAAAATTTCGTCCTCGAAATTTACAGGTACCTCAATCATGAAACAAATGAGGGTATTTGCGCCTTGCTTCTTCCTCGAGTTCCCAAGTGGCCTCTCTCTCTCATGGTTTTGCTATTGAATCTTCACATATGTCATTAATATTTTCTCATTGATGATGTGTCCTATCACCAACCTAGAATTCATGAATCACTCCATTTACTTTGATCATGCTACACTTTATCGTTTTTGTCATAAGGCGTTACTCCACAATCTTTTATCATTTGAAATGTGTTTTGTTATCTCATTATCAAGCCATTCATGGCCAACCCAAAAATTATAACATTCCAAGTGGAGACACCTTTGTCCTCTGTTAATTAGAAAACATCAAATGCATTTTAAACACACCCACACTTCATGTACACATCCATCAAGGTTGTACCCAGAATAACATCAACTTCAAGACAATTCTTCCTAATTTTCGCATTAACCAGTTTCCTCGTTCAAGGGCAACCAAGTTCACGAAAATGACTTCATCGTACTACATCTCAATATGTGTGACTAATTCCATATGCCTCAATGATGGCAAGCCAAGTCCAGAAACTTAGATAGGGATTGAAATAAAATATGAACTTTGCAGTAAGAAGTGACCGGCGACTTCCATACACTTTCATTATTTCTGAAGAAACGAAAGGGATCGTCCCAATCCCTTTTTTTTTTTTTTTTTTTTTGATGAACCGTAAAAATAGTTGCTTCGAGTCACTCTGTCTTCAGCACATACACATGAACCTCTCGACCCAATCGTCATGCCTATCACAAGTAGGATTGTTGTCAATATAACTGAATTTGGAGTAATTCCTTTTTTATCTATTTATTTATTTATGTCTAGAGACATAAACTTGGAAGTGGCACATTCACCAATGTCACAATTTAAATTGCCACAACTAGCAATCTTATTTGGCTCCTCAGTTTTAACCCTTGGTCACAAACTTTCAAGCAGTCAAAGGTAAAGAGCCGAAATTTATGTTTAAAACTTCACCATAGTCTAAATATTCACTGTGATAGACCTCATTGCATAATGAGTAGAGACACCACCTCCCATCCTTCCATTATTTGTACTTCACCATTTAACTTTCTTTCGATACCTTTGGCCCGGATTCATAAATATTTTGACTCGTATAAGACGGACGTAAACCCATTGTCCAAAGCAAAACCCCTTCCTTATAAAGATCAACGAATTTAATTGACATGCGCCATCAACCGAAAGTCTAATAGTCCAAGCCGTCCATGAAAGGAGAAGTTGTCGCACCCTCCTTTTCATCCTTAAGGAGTTCAACCACAATTGCTTTGATCGTCATAAAAAGGATGATGCACTAACAATATTAACCAAGGCAAACCTAATAGTTTCCGGTGGATCAATAATTCCAAATTTGACCATAACAACATAGCCACCTTTTGCTAATCTTATCCTCAAAGTTATCATCCAGGTCCAAGACTTTTCCTATGATAATAGCTCTCTCAACTCTAGCATCACAGGCAATGATATTCACAAGTGTCTTCAATGCATTCTGAATATTTCTTAAGAACCAGTTTTTTTTTTTTTTAAATCAAAGTTGGTAATTTGCAACTTGTCCAATTCTTTTTATGCATAAGGAAGAGCATTACCTCCACCTAATGCTATACCCTCTTCTATAGCTGCCTTTCTTGGCATTCAAAGCATCGATAACCCTTGTCCTTCTCCTCACTTACTTCCGTTTCACTAACTTTTTCAATCTTCAAGATAATCGCACCACCATATAGTTTTACTACTCTTTCTTGCAAGTTCTCTTTATTATAGTTTGGAGTGCTCACCTCATTTGCAGACCTAATTTGTCCACTTGTCTCCAAACTTCTTGTCACTAGCACTGTCAAGGATAATTGTGTCATCTTTAGGCACCGCATTCTTGCAAGATCCAAGCATCTCAAGATCTATCTCCTCTAGATTCATTCTAAACTTTTCAATAATTACTTCATCGCCAGTAAGAGTGACAAGATCTTACAAACTTGCCTTCTTGTTCATTTCAAAACCAATAGCCTTGATAGCACAAACCTTGATTCTTATGCAAAGCTTATTTATGGTAAGGGTTGCTAGCCATAACTTTCAATGTCCTTAGCAACAATGAGTAATGGTCCTTGTTTCTTTAATGCCAATAAAACTTTCACAACCAAACTTCAAGAATCTTAAGATACATTTCCAATGTCAAAAGTAATGAATCGCTTGTTTTTGTTGTCCCTTAATAATAAAGCATTCTATTCGTTGATCACTTGGGCCCAAAATAAAACATATGTCCTAGCCTTATTTAGCCTTTTATGGAAGGGATTGTCTTTTCCAATTTTTATCCAATCTCCAAACTTCATCATGCAGTGAAGGTAAATAACGCTTCTTGATAAATTCTCCCATGTGATCCTTAATAGTGAAAGCATTCATTTTGAATCACCAAAATTCTAAAATTCCTTCTCTCTCTCTCTCTCTCTTTTTTTTTTTTTTCACTTCTACCAGACACTTTCTTATTTCACATATATTGCTTAATCTCCTCATTTCGCATAACTATCCTTAAATCAATTCACCAAAAATTATTACTCACAATTTTGCCATGCCTAAAATATCATATCACCAAAGTAATCTAGCATCCAAACACCTCTTGCTCTTAATCAATTCCTACCGGATCTATAATATCTCCAAAGTATCACCAATTGACCTAATACCTTTACGACGATATTCTCTAGTACCATAAAATTCGTTATCAATCATCAATACTTGAACTATAATCCGCCAAATATACATCAAATCAACATATATCACAACCTGAATGTTTCCAAGTCATTGATTCTCCTTTCAAAATTTCCTTCACTTCAATTACATACATAACTTAAGATCGTCACATCAACCACTTAAAGGTTTGTGCAAACCAACTCTTATTTATTGCACAAAAACTTTCAAAAACTTTTCATGTCTTTACTAACACATCGATAAGAGATAATTGATAACACTATTTCAAAATTCACCCATCTAGCGCCATGAGAAAATCAACTCTTAATACATCAAAGACAAGATCCACCTCTTCAAATTCCAATCTCAACTGTCTCGCCAAACATCTTTAAAGAATAAGAGATTTTCAAGTAAGAACTTGTCTACCATAAATCTTATCAAAGAATATCACCACTTAAGAGATCATCACTTACGACTAATTGCCTATAGCTCCTCAAATTGCTGAGATAAGAACTTAGCTAGCTTCCATTAAATCCAATGAGCCTCAAGTTCTCAACTTAAAGAATTATCACTTAAAATTTATCACTTTCTAAATCAAAGACTTAAGTATTCGCCTTATCTCCAAGAATACTACAATTGAAACTAATCTTGTCTACTAGCCCCACAAAGTCACTTAGACTAACATCGTCACCCGCGATTTAGAAGCTCACAAACTGATCTCCCCTACTTACCATAAGTAAATTTATGTCTCACATGACCATTCAAGCTTATAACTTATAAAATCAATTCTTATTACACCAAATATTGTCACGTAACATATCAAGACTTTCAAGATAAATTCTCCATGTCGAGATTGCACCTCGAAAACCATAAAATACATTTGGTATTAAAGATAATAACTCGCCTATCTCTATTATCCCTTACAAAGTAAAGTATGCTTCTTTAAAACATAATCGATGAACACTTGCACCAAAAGAAACATATATCCGAATATCTCACAAAAGGCTAACGCGTTATACGCTAACACACAAGCTCACAACGTCCCAAAAATCTATACCCAAAAATCATAACCTAAGCTCTGATACCACAAGATGTCACACCCCAAAACCATCATAAATGGGGGATGACACGGCCGTCCTTTCACTCAAAGGACGCAGCCTCAAAGCTCCTAAAAACCAACTCTTAAAGGTCCCCACATCCATATCGCTCTCGTATCTATTCATCGTTAGTCGAGGAACCTGAAAAAGATTGAAAAATAGAGGGGTGAGCAACCACAGCTCAGTGAGTAGTGCATCTCTTCTAAGCGGATCGAGCACCCACTATGCATATTTACAAAACCAAACCGCAACTCTTTTAACATGGCTATATTTATAGCAAAAATAATCATTTCATAATAACATTGAAACAAACATCAATGGTCTAATCCACCGATCAATCTCATTAATTCACACGCCAATGGTCCATTCCATTGGTTAATCTCATACCACACCAAACCCAGAAATTTAACAAACCTTCAAGACCAAAATATAACTTTTCTTACTTTAACACAATATGTTCAAAGCAAAAATATTCAAGATAATTATAGGCAATTGCCAATGGTCTAACCCATTGGTCAATTTCATAAAACATATATCAATGGTCTATTCCATTGATTAATCTCATCAAACCACACATCGATAATCTAATGAAATTACACGTCGATGGTCCATTCCAACGACTAATCTCAAATCACATGTCGATGGTCCATTCCATCGACCAAACTCATATCACATGTCAATGGTCCACTCCATTGACCAATCCATTGCTCAATATCAAACCATGGTCACGATACAACGCCTAGTGACGAGGCGACCAAGATTCCCCCCTTGGCAAGGTCTCCACCTATTATTAGCCGGTGGCTCGGCCCACAAGGATATCCTAGAGTAGTATGCGCATACCCACAAGCCCCTCGCTGGGCTCACAGCGATATTGAGCATCCATATCAATCCAAAACAACATCATCCATAATTCTCAAACCAAATCCATAAAACATTTCATATATCACGAAAAGATTTCGCAACTCAACTTATCAGAAATACTTTACATAGAACATTCTCAAATAATTTCAAGACCCGTCTCATAAATCAATTTCAAATCAAATACATTTCAAAAAGCTTATTACAAATCAATATCTATATAACCTTCCACAAATCATCTCAAAGTCGAGCTTTTCGTGAAATGGTTTCACAAACCCAAAACATATAATATTTCTCAACTTCATTCATCAAGCAGAATATGTATTTATAAAAAGTTCTCACACTATTTTCAAATATCAAAACTTAGTAAATGCCCGATCCAACTTTTATGCAATAAACATGCTTATTCATAACTTATAAAATATCAAATCTTTATCAATTTGAAGACATGAGCTTATAAATTCTTAGAAGAGATAGCACCACTCACCTGGGAAAGTCGAAAATCAACTACGACGCTCACTCGAACCAATGCACTCGGATCCCTAACAATTAACGGAAAAACAATATCACAAGGCCGAGTAAAAAGGATATTGTTATAACGACTCGCCTATACTAGGCCTATTAGTCGATAAAACGACACATATACACCACAAAAGCTCACAATTTAGCGGAAACCCAACATTTCCCGCTAGGCGCGGCCCATGCGCCAACTTCGTCGCGCCATAACTTCCTCCACAAAATTCCGTTTCAAGCCGTCTTACAGTCTTTAGAAAGCTCTCTTAACGTACAACAACAACCCCGACTCCACCGTCCCAAAACAGTACTGAAAACAACAAAAAAAGAGGCTCGAAGCTTCTGTTCGCTACAGTACCAGAATGCGCTCCCAACTTTAAAATTCCGTTCCGGACAAACTGCAAGCTCAAATCACGATCCGTAAAATGTTATAGCTTCACAACATCCCAAAGTACCATTTCTAAAAATTATACAGCTCAACGACTCAAAAATTATACTTCGCCGCTCGATTTTCCCAAAATTCCGAATTTCAAGTCCTAGGTCCAAAACTACTCCGATTGAACGAAGGGGGAGCACGAGTGCTTACCGAGCGTTGCGTTACGTAGTTAACGTGGCTTGGCGAGGCTCGCACAATATCCTCTTTCTTCTTCTTCTTCTTCTCTGCCTCTTCCTTTCTTTGAGCGAGAGCTCTCTGCTCTCCGTCTCTCTCTCTCCTCCTTTTTCTTTCTCTCTTTGCCTTTTATCTCCTCCTTTTCCCCCCTTTTTCTTTTCTTTATTTCCTTCTCTCTATCTATTTTCCCTCTCTCCCGAAAACTCTCGATCTCTCTCCCTCTTTCTCTCTTTTTAAAACCCCCGAGGCTTCCTCCACTTTCTTCTAGCCTCCTTCTTTGACTTTTCAACCCTTTCTTTTCTTTTTACTTTATTTTAAGCCCATATATTACATTCTCCCCTTCTAAAAAAAAAAAAAAAAAATTTCGTCCTCGAAATTTACAGGTACCTCAATCATGAAACAAATGAGGGTATTTGCGCCTTGCTTCTTCCTCGAGTTCCCAAGTGGCCTCTCTCTCTCATGGTTTTGCTATTGAATCTTCACATATGTCATTAATATTTTCTCATTGATGATGTGTCCTATCACCAACCTAGAATTCATGAATCACTCCATTTACTTTGATCATGCTACACTTTATCGTTTTTGTCATAAGGCGTTACTCCACAATCTTTTATCATTTGAAATGTGTTTTGTTATCTCATTATCAAGCCATTCATGGCCAACCCAAAAATTATAACATTCCAAGTGGAGACACCTTTGTCCTCTGTTAATTAGAAAACATCAAATGCATTTTAAACACACCCACACTTCATGTACACATCCATCAAGGTTGTACCCAGAATAACATCAACTTCAAGACAATTCTTCCTAATTTTCGCATTAACCAGTTTCCTCGTTCAAGGGCAACCAAGTTCACGAAAATGACTTCATCGTACTACATCTCAATATGTGTGACTAATTCCATATGCCTCAATGATGGCAAGCCAAGTCCAGAAACTTAGATAGGGATTGAAATAAAATATGAACTTTGCAGTAAGAAGTGACCGGCGACTTCCATACACTTTCATTATTTCTGAAGAAACGAAAGGGATCGTCCCAATCCCTTTTTTTTTTTTTTTGATGAACCGTAAAAATAGTTGCTTCGAGTCACTCTGTCTTCAGCACATACACATGAACCTCTCGACCCAATCGTCATGCCTATCACAAGTAGGATTGTTGTCAATATAACTGAATTTGGAGTAATTCCTTTTTTATCTATTTATTTATTTATGTCTAGAGACATAAACTTGGAAGTGGCACATTCACCAATGTCACAATTTAAATTGCCACAACTAGCAATCTTATTTGGCTCCTCGTTTTAACCCTTGGTCACAAACTTTCAAGCAGTCAAAGGTAAAGAGCCGAAATTTATGTTTAAAACTTCACCATAGTCTAAATATTCACTGTGATAGACCTCATTGCATAATGAGTAGAGACACCACCTCCCATCCTTCCATTATTTGTACTTCACCATTTAACTTTCTTTCGATACCTTTGGCCCGGATTCATAAATATTTTGACTCGTATAAGACGGACGTAAACCCATTGTCCAAAGCAAAACCCCTTCCTTATAAAGATCAACGAATTTAATTGACATGCGCCATCAACCGAAAGTCTAATAGTCCAAGCCGTCCATGAAAGGAGAAGTTGTCGCACCCTCCTTTTCATCCTTAAGGAGTTCAACCACAATTGCTTTGATCGTCATAAAAAGGATGATGCACTAACAATATTAACCAAGGCAAACCTAATAGTTTCCGGTGGATCAATAATTCCAAATTTGACCATAACAACATAGCCACCTTTTGCTAATCTTATCCTCAAAGTTATCATCCAGGTCCAAGACTTTTCCTATGATAATAGCTCTCTCAACTCTAGCATCACAGGCAATGATATTCACAAGTGTCTTCAATGCATTCTGAATATTTCTTAAGAACCAGTTTTTTTTTTTTTTTTTTAAATCAAAGTTGGTAATTTGCAACTTGTCCAATTCTTTTTATGCATAAGGAAGAGCATTACCTCCACCTAATGCTATACCCTCTTCTATAGCTGCCTTTACGGCATTCAAAGCATCGATAACCCTTGTCCTTCTCCTCACTTACTTCCGTTTCACTAACTTTTTCAATCTTCAAGATAATCGCACCACCATATAGTTTTACTACTCTTTCTTGCAAGTTCTCTTTATTATAGTTTGGAGTGCTCACCTCATTTGCAGACCTAATTTGTCCACTTGTCTCCAAACTTCTTGTCACTAGCACTGTCAAGGATAATTGTGTCATCTTTAGGCACCGCATTCTTGCAAGATCCAAGCATCTCAAGATCTATCTCCTCTAGATTCATTCTAAACTTTTCAATAATTACTTCATCGCCAGTAAGAGTGACAAGATCTTACAAACTTGCCTTCTTGTTCATTTCAAAACCAATAGCCTTGATAGCACAAACCTTGATTCTTATGCAAAGCTTATTTATGGTAAGGGTTGCTAGCCATAACTTTCAATGTCCTTAGCAACAATGAGTAATGGTCCTTGTTTCTTTAATGCCAATAAAACTTTCACAACCAAACTTCAAGAATCTTAAGATACATTTCCAATGTCAAAAGTAATGAATCGCTTGTTTTTGTTGTCCCTTAATAATAAAGCATTCTATTCGTTGATCACTTGGGCCCAAAATAAAACATATGTCCTAGCCTTATTTAGCCTTTTATGGAAGGGATTGTCTTTTCCAATTTTTATCCAATCTCCAAACTTCATCATGCAGTGAAGGTAAATAACGCTTCTTGATAAATTCTCCCATGTGATCCTTAATAGTGAAAGCATTCATTTTGAATCACCAAAATTCTAAAATTCCTTCTCTCTCTCTCTCTCTCTCTTTTTTTTTTTTTTTTTCACTTCTACCAGACACTTTCTTATTTCACATATATTGCTTAATCTCCTCATTTCGCATAACTATCCTTAAATCAATTCACCAAAAATTATTACTCACAATTTTGCCATGCCTAAAATATCATATCACCAAAGTAATCTAGCATCCAAACACCTCTTGCTCTTAATCAATTCCTACCGGATCTATAATATCTCCAAAGTATCACCAATTGACCTAATACCTTTACGACGATATTCTCTAGTACCATAAAATTCGTTATCAATCATCAATACTTGAACTATAATCCGCCAAATATACATCAAATCAACATATATCACAACCTGAATGTTTCCAAGTCATTGATTCTCCTTTCAAAATTTCCTTCACTTCAATTACATACATAACTTAAGATCGTCACATCAACCACTTAAAGGTTTGTGCAAACCAACTCTTATTTATTGCACAAAAACTTTCAAAAACTTTTCATGTCTTTACTAACACATCGATAAGAGATAATTGATAACACTATTTCAAAATTCACCCATCTAGCGCCATGAGAAAATCAACTCTTAATACATCAAAGACAAGATCCACCTCTTCAAATTCCAATCTCAACTGTCTCGCCAAACATCTTTAAAGAATAAGAGATTTTCAAGTAAGAACTTGTCTACCATAAATCTTATCAAAGAATATCACCACTTAAGAGATCATCACTTACGACTAATTGCCTATAGCTCCTCAAATTGCTGAGATAAGAACTTAGCTAGCTTCCATTAAATCCAATGAGCCTCAAGTTCTCAACTTAAAGAATTATCACTTAAAATTTATCACTTTCTAAATCAAAGACTTAAGTATTCGCCTTATCTCCAAGAATACTACAATTGAAACTAATCTTGTCTACTAGCCCCACAAAGTCACTTAGACTAACATCGTCACCCGCGATTTAGAAGCTCACAAACTGATCTCCCCTACTTACCATAAGTAAATTTATGTCTCACATGACCATTCAAGCTTATAACTTATAAAATCAATTCTTATTACACCAAATATTGTCACGTAACATATCAAGACTTTCAAGATAAATTCTCCATGTCGAGATTGCACCTCGAAAACCATAAAATACATTTGGTATTAAAGATAATAACTCGCCTATCTCTATTATCCCTTACAAAGTAAAGTATGCTTCTTTAAAACATAATCGATGAACACTTGCACCAAAAGAAACATATATCCGAATATCTCACAAAAGGCTAACGCGTTATACGCTAACACACAAGCTCACAACGTCCCAAAAATCTATACCCAAAAATCATAACCTAAGCTCTGATACCACAAGATGTCACACCCCAAAACCATCATAAATGGGGATGACACGGCCGTCCTTTCACTCAAAGGACGCAGCCTCAAAGCTCCTAAAAACCAACTCTTAAAGGTCCCCACATCCATATCGCTCTCGTATCTATTCATCGTTAGTCGAGGAACCTGAAAAAGATTGAAAAATAGAGGGGTGAGCAACCACAGCTCAGTGAGTAGTGCATCTCTTCTAAGCGGATCGAGCACCCACTATGCATATTTACAAAACCAAACCGCAACTCTTTTAACATGGCTATATTTATAGCAAAAATAATCATTTCATAATAACATTGAAACAAACATCAATGGTCTAATCCACCGATCAATCTCATTAATTCACACGCCAATGGTCCATTCCATTGGTTAATCTCATACCACACCAAACCCAGAAATTTAACAAACCTTCAAGACCAAAATATAACTTTTCTTACTTTAACACAATATGTTCAAAGCAAAAATATTCAAGATAATTATAGGCAATTGCCAATGGTCTAACCCATTGGTCAATTTCATAAAACATATATCAATGGTCTATTCCATTGATTAATCTCATCAAACCACACATCGATAATCTAATGAAATTACACGTCGATGGTCCATTCCAACGACTAATCTCAAATCACATGTCGATGGTCCATTCCATCGACCAAACTCATATCACATGTCAATGGTCCACTCCATTGACCAATCCATTGCTCAATATCAAACCATGGTCACGATACAACGCCTAGTGACGAGGCGACCAAGATTCCCCCCTTGGCAAGGTCTCCACCTATTATTAGCCGGTGGCTCGGCCCACAAGGATATCCTAGAGTAGTATGCGCATACCCACAAGCCCCTCGCTGGGCTCACAGCGATATTGAGCATCCATATCAATCCAAAACAACATCATCCATAATTCTCAAACCAAATCCATAAAACATTTCATATATCACGAAAAGATTTCGCAACTCAACTTATCCGCCAGAAATACTTTACATAGAACATTCTCAAATAATTTCAAGACCCGTCTCATAAATCAATTTCAAATCAAATACATTTCAAAAAGCTTATTACAAATCAATATCTATATAACCTTCCACAAATCATCTCAAAGTCGAGCTTTTCGTGAAATGGTTTCACAAACCCAAAACATATAATATTTCTCAACTTCATTCATCAAGCAGAATATGTATTTATAAAAAGTTCTCACACTATTTTCAAATATCAAAACTTAGTAAATGCCCGATCCAACTTTTATGCAATAAACATGCTTATTCATAACTTATAAAATATCAAATCTTTATCAATTTGAAGACATGAGCTTATAAATTCTTAGAAGAGATAGCACCACTCACCTGGGAAAGTCGAAAATCAACTACGACGCTCACTCGAACCAATGCACTCGGATCCCTAACAATTAACGGAAAAACAATATCACAAGGCCGAGTAAAAAGGATATTGTTATAACGACTCGCCTATACTAGGCCTATTAGTCGATAAAACGACACATATACACCACAAAAGCTCACAATTTAGCGGAAACCCAACATTTCCCGCTAGGCGCGGCCCATGCGCCAACTTCGTCGCGCCATAACTTCCTCCACAAAATTCCGTTTCAAGCCGTCTTACAGTCTTTAGAAAGCTCTCTTAACGTACAACAACAACCCCGACTCCACCGTCCCAAAACAGTACTGAAAACAACAAAAAAAGAGGCTCGAAGCTTCTGTTCGCTACAGTACCAGAATGCGCTCCCAACTTTAAAATTCCGTTCCGGACAAACTGCAAGCTCAAATCACGATCCGTAAAATGTTATAGCTTCACAACATCCCAAAGTACCATTTCTAAAAATTATACAGCTCAACGACTCAAAAATTATACTTCGCCGCTCGATTTTCCCAAAATTCCGAATTTCAAGTCCTAGGTCCAAAACTACTCCGATTGAACGAAGGGGAGCACGAGTGCTTACCGAGCGTTGCGTTACGTAGTTAACGTGGCTTGGCGAGGCTCGCACAATATCCTCTTTCTTCTTCTTCTTCTTCTCTGCCTCTTCCTTTCTTTGAGCGAGAGCTCTCTGCTCTCCGTCTCTCTCTCTCCTCCTTTTTCTTTCTCTCTTTGCCTTTTATCTCCTCCTTTTCCCCCCTTTTTCTTTTCTTTATTTCCTTCTCTCTATCTATTTTCCCTCTCTCCCGAAAACTCTCGATCTCTCTCCCTCTTTCTCTCTTTTTAAAACCCCCGAGGCTTCCTCCACTTTCTTCTAGCCTCCTTCTTTGACTTTTCAACCCTTTCTTTTCTTTTTACTTTATTTTAAGCCCATATATTACACATACACTATCAAAACGGTGGATGACCCCAGAACTCTGAACAAGATCGTCTACCTGAGACCGCTGGCCAATGTTCTGGGCTTCAGTGAGATTGTTTCCCTCTGGGAGAAGAAGATCGGGACAAACCTTGAGAAGACATATCTCTTGGAAGATGAGCTTCTCAAGAAGATCCAAGGTTAGTCGATTACCTGGAAGCAATATAGACAGGAAACACACAGAGAGATGTCAGCTTTTCGTTTGGTTTCTTGGTTATAGCCCAATGTTTACTTCTTTTTTCCCTTTTTTGACTGTTGCAGAGTCTCCATTGCCCATCAACATCCTTTTGGCCATAGCCCACTCAACCTTTGTGAAGGGAGATCACACAAACTATGAGATAGACCCTTCGATCGGAACAGAGGCTTCAGAGCTCTATCCGGAAGTGAAATACACAACTGTGGACGAGTACCTCAGTTTCTTTGCCTAGTTCCCTCCTGTGTAATTGTCTCTTGCCCTATCTGGTTCACAAACCAGACTCAGCTCGTGTACAGAATAGCTTTCCATGCACTTTTATAATGACAACGCGCATATACGTACAAGAACCATTCTTAAATTTCCCTGAGAGAGAACACCTACAAACATTCAACTTCCTCTAGTAAAAACAAACATAGGTATCCAAGTCTCAAATAAGGATTTTACCTGGTACTCAATAACTTTATCGAAACGACCAAAAGCTCTTTGTGCTGATGCTTAGCAGTGGTCCACGTTAAATCATCCATGAATATGCAATACTTGTCCTTCACCATCTCTAAGTCCTCGTTCAATTCCGACTGTGGTGGTAGCAGTGGCAATTCCAATGTGGGAATCTATAAGGCAATTATTTTTAAGATCGTTGAAAATATTAGATAATATAAAATATAAAAATTGTTGGAAATCTAAGATAAAAGATCAAGATTAATTGTTTGAGGCATGCAAGCAATGTCTTTACTTTTGCTACTTGGGATACAAAACTCGGTGCGATAAATGGCAACCGTTATAAAACTGTTATTAAACCGTTATAAAATGTTACAAAATCATTGGCTTTCATGGCTATTGCAATTTCTGTAGAAAAAACATTAGTTTCAAATATTTCAAAACTATTGAAATATTCAATATTTTAAAACAATTGAAATATCCAATAAAGAAAGTGTCTTGCAGAAGGTAGTCTTGTAGCCATTGGAAAGTGTCTTGCAGAAGGTAGTCTTGAAGCCATTGAAGGAATTTTTTCAGTGAATATTCCTCGGGTTTTTTTGTTCTGGCAAGCAAAGCAACTGGCTCAGATCGAATCTATCTTTGGGGATGCGAGTCCTAGACTTGATCATTTGAAAGAAATAGAAATGGAGAATAGGAAAAAGTTTGAAATGAACCAATTGTTTCAGGCAAGTCAATGTCATAAACTCCAGTTTTAGGTTCTGTTCAAGCTGCAAAAGCCAAGAAAACAAAATGCCTGAATAAAGCTAACTACATAATCTTCATTATTTCAATTTCATAACTTGATCTATTAAGAGGGATTCCCTTATATTATCTTTTTGATATATAGATCGTCCCTCATGTAAAAAAGGGATCTTGTTAACGAGTGTTCAGGATACTTGTTATGCATATTTCGATAAGAAAGTTTCGATTTTTAAATTACTGATTATATATGACACAAAACTAATAATGCATTGAAAAATGTAAACTTTCACTATTTAGATTGCTTATAATTGCCTCCGGGTCATTCTTTAAAAAGTCCGTATGCAAAACTCACAGGCTGAACTCGACTGGTGTTTTCTGATTATGTTTGTGGGCTGACTTAAGTTATATTGGCAAATTGTAATTGTACTTCAAGTACCTCGGGTTTTGACTTTCGAGCCAACCTGAAGTGTCCTAATGGTTTGGTGCTGCTAGGTCCTGGAGCAGATTGGGATTGCTCCTGGTCATGTCAGGCATCTTTGCCGTGAAATATTAGTTTGAACAGTCAGGAAAGAAATTAAAAAATAAGTGTTGACTAGTCAATGAAGCAAAAAGATATGGGCGCTCTCTTTTACGGGGGCCGAATCACTTCGGAAGAGAGAGGAAAGAAGAGAGAGAAAAGAAAGAGAGAAAGAAATAAGAAGGAAGAAGAGGAAGGAGGTTTGGCACGTGCTGTGAATGCGTCACCAAGTTAACCTGACTCCATAACATAATGCCTGATAAGACCTTAACCCCTCGTTTGTCCAATCGAAATATTTTCTGAGTTTAAGGCTCAAAATCGGAATTTGGGATAATCGAGCGATGAAATCCGATTTTTGAATTGTTGAGCCATATATTTTTATAGAAATGATAGTTTAAGGTATTGTGGAGCTGTAGGATTTCACAGATCTTGATTTGAGCTCACAATTTGCCCGAAACAAAATTTCGAAGTTTCCCACGTGTGATGAACAATGCACATCCAGCATCTTTGGGCCCGTATTTTGTCGATTTTTAGCTTGATTTTGGGATGGTCAAGTTGGGATCCTTATAGTATGTTTGAAAGAATTTCTATTGACTATAAATACATTTGGAACGAGATTCAAAGGAGAAGGTTATGGCGTAACAAAATTTTGCGCTCAAACTCTGCATTGCGAATGACTTGAATAATCGCTTTGAGTACGTGATTTATTAATGCGTGGGAGTCGTTTTGTTAGCCATTAGGCGTAGGATAACCGTTTTGTAGTCAAGGTGACGTGTTACTCAATTTTAACATTATTTCTTGCTTATTTGATAGGATCGGAAGTTCAACAGTTCGAGTAACATTTGTTATTTGGTTTTGAGGCATCCCCAAGTGAGTGGTATTGATATCTTCTTTAGTTTTGTAATACTCATGTATGGAGGTAAGATTTACTTAGTATATACATATATATGAAAGTGAGAACGCATTTGTTATATAAAGCTGGATGGAGTGTTTAGTACTTTTGAGTTATTGTGGGATGATTCGATAAACCTTTCTCGAAGGGTTATGCATATTATTTTGTATATTTAAGATATGGAATGGGTTCTTTGATGATTTGGGAAACGTTTCATGAGAAAGACATTTCGAAATTTATTGATTTACGATATGGATTTTGAATTGGTTTTGGGAGAGAGAATTGATTTGTGAAAAGTTATGTTTTGTTTTGTGAAGTCAATTGTGAGATAAATTGGTTAAGGGCTAAGTGTTACACGATAACGTAATTTTATAGGAGCCATCTCTAGAGCCTTATAGTTAAGGGCTAAGTGTTACATGATAGTATGATTTCGTGAGAGCCATTTCTAGAGTCTTGTACTATTGATATGTGTCGATTAAGAGCCAAGTGCTATACAATAACATAACTTCGTGGGAGCTACCTCTAGTGCCTTGTAGTAAAGGACTTATGTTACATGAAAACTAATTTCGTGAGAACCATCTCTAGAGCCTTATACTATTGATATGTGTTGATCAATGGCTAAGTGCTATACAATGATGCGATCTCGTGAAAGTCACCTCTAGGGCCTTGAGATGTTATGTGGTACGAGTTTGGAAAATGAAATGGATCATTGACATGAAATATGACGATTTTGATTATTGAACTGAGCTAGCAATACTTATTTGGATATTATGGATGAATGTGAAATTCTGCTATTGATATAGTTAGGTTGAAGAAATATATTACTCATTTTGTTTTTATAAGTTATTATATTTTGGACTAGGATAAATGAGTCATGCCTTTTAGTTTCAAAATGTGTAATGTGGAAGTTGATGTGTTTAGAAGATTTATACTACTCACTGAGCTGTGATTTCATAAGCGAAGTGAACTGGCATGCGGTTGAGCTGTGTAGACTTAGGGAGTGTCAAAATTTCTTAAATGGTTCTCCCACCCTGCTGCGATCCGATGAGCAAAATCTTAGGGCTTACCCTACCGAGGTAGGCTTGTCCCAATGACTGAGACAAGGCCTCTGATGGTGTCTAGAAAGACTCTAGCTCCTCACTTAGAATAAATAATGTTCTTTTCACTCCTAGACTCTATTTGTGCAATGCTAATTATGCTATGGCGGTAGCATGAATAAGATTTTCTTTTCTCCAGGTTTACATGTATTCCTCAAATGTAGATGACTGTCTCATCAAGTCAATAACTATAACAGTAGCAGACCCCAATGCTGGAGAAGTTCACAATAGGAATTGTAACAACCCGGTCTGATGAAGGCGGGGAGTGGTCATCCGAGCCAGAGGGGCTAGACAAGGCGTGGCTCTTGACAGGCTTTTAGGATGGGGAAGGGGGCAAGAATTAACCAAACTATACACCGAACATGGGAAAAATGTATGTGAAGACTGAAATTAATTTATGGAGGCGCCTTTTGACTTAACAGTAAGTTTTATTTTGGAACTCCAAAGTTAAGCAAGTCCAAGCTAGAACACTACTAGGATAGATGACCTCATGGGAAAGTGTTTGCCCGTACACCATATAACAAAATCATGAGGCTGGGTATGAGACAAGCCAAAATGGATAATATTTTAAGTGAGTTAATCTAGGGATGTCATAAAAACAAGTTGATGTTCTCTTCCTAAATGTAATTTTCATAAGGTAGTCGCATGGTCATGAATTCTTCGACTTACTCCATATGATTTCCCTTCAACTCAGATCGGATCTATAAGGCGGTGCACGTTAATGCGGTGGCTTACGATGAACCAGAGCATATATACCCGCACAGCGTATTGACAAACTCTCGTGCCAGCTGCAGTTAATTTGCGGCGATCTAGATCTGTGAGCTCATCCCACCGAGGCCATTCGTATCAAGGAGTTCTACCCAAATACATCCTTAGTCATTCTTCAGGTGGGGGCAGTGCCCTCGCGATGAAGTCCTGGAACTCGTCAACAAGGCGCTACTCGATTGGTTGCTTGTCGACGATAGCTCCGAAAGCTTCCCTTCAGGCATTGTAAATACTGACACTGGGTTTTATCTTCCAGCGCCACTGCCCCTGCTTTATCTTAGGATTCAACTGTAAATTCTATTTAAAGTGACTAATTAAGGTTTTGGAGGATTAGGTTGGGAAGTCCTTCTCATTGACTGCGATCAATCCCATGTTAGTCTATAAGATAAAGCATCTGCACATCTCAGCTACTAGCTTGTTTGACGCGTCATGTCTTCTAATATTTAGAATCAGTATATTTAATCATTTCAGTAGGGATGCAAACGTAAGTCAAGTTACTTGTCCTCGATTAGAATGGCAACAGGGCGGGTCATAAAGGATACCTGCCCCGTCCATGGGTTGAGGGACGGGTTTTAGATTTTACTTACTGAATCCTATAGAACTCGGGACAAGTTTCGGATGTTTTTTGTGGGTAATCTGAGACCCGAACTCAAGACCTAATTTACTAATGTGTTTCTACTCTTCTAAAAGAAATAAGATCACTTATGTAATTTTGTGCACCCGAAGTAGAATTCAAGATATGTAATTTACTTTTGTTTGGGAACGCATCGTCTCTACTTTGTTTTGTTTTGTTTTGTTTTGTTTTTTTTGTTTTTTTTATGATCCATAGAATTTATACAATTATTTTGTGTTAGACAATCTTCTAATCAGAAGTTTTAGTGAACGAAATAATAGCCATAGCGGTTACGAGAACCCATTGGGAACCCGACTCATCAGGTTGCGGGCCTAATTGACTATCTTATTTTATATAGAATTTGTTTTTAATTTCAGTGACAGATAATATTAAAGATACTAATATAATTGCTTTTTAACATGTAATTACACTTTCAACCTTTGATATAATATTTAACACAAGCAATAAGGGCGAATGTGAATACGGTAGCACTTTAAGGATGTCCTAGGGTCCAATTCTTATAGGGAGATCCCAGCCACTATATTTTTCAAGGGGTGGGAGATGTCTCTACCCCTACTATTTTTACATCACCAAAGTATTGGGACTTGAGTCTCGGCTCACTCTCGGTCCCTCCTTTCCAGGAACGGAAGCCCCGTATTTGCCTTGAGGGCAGTTTTACCACTTACCCTGGAGGTTTTACTGGAGGTCCCTAGCCACTAAATTTCTCAAGGTGTGGGAGTTGCCTCAACCTCTATTATTTTAACGTCCCCGGAGTATTGGGACCTAGGTCTCGGCTGATCCATGGCTCCTCCTTTCCAAGAGCAGAGGGCCCCTTCATTGGGTTGGGGCATTTTCATCGGAAAAATTACCAAAATAATCCTAAATCTATTGTAACTTTTCCAATTTAGTCCTAATTTTTCTGAATTTGTACCAATTCAGTTAGTCAGACCAAATTTAGCCGGTTAACGCTAATGTCGACACCGACTATTCGGCCAATGCTGATGTGGTAATTTTTAGATATTTTTCCTTTTTCTTCTTTTTCTTTCCTTTTTTTCCCCTTTCCTTCTTCCTTTGGCTGGTCTAGCAACTAGCTAGAGGCTAAAGCTGGTGAGGTCGACACCAGCCACTAGTGAGGCTCGCCCTCATCGGTGGTGGTGAGGGCAAGCCTCAGCTCCCTTGGCAAGGCGTCGCCCTTGCCATCATTGACCGAGGGCGAGCCTTGCCATGGCCGAGCAAGGTTGACCTTGCCGGACTGGCCAAAGGAAGCAGTAAAGGAAAAAAATGAAGAATAAAAAAAATTAAAAAATATTTAAAAATTGCCACATTAGCTTTGATCGGATGGCTGGTGCTGGCTGGCATCAACGTCAGCGTCGACCAGCTGAACTTGGTCAGATAGATTAAATTGGCACAAATGTTAAAGATTTATGACTAAATTACAAAAAAATGGTTTATGACTGAATTATAAAAATTACAATAGATTTATGACTATTTCGATAATTTCCCTCAATTTTACCACTTACCTAGGTAGTAGTCTTACGGGAGGCTTCTAGCCACCATATTTCTTGAGATGTGGGAGTTGCCTCTGCCCCCTATTATTTTTACATCCTTGGAGTATTGGGATCCAGACCGACCCTTGGCTCCTCCTTTCCAGAAGTGGAGGCCCCTTCATTGGCCTGGGCCGGTTATGCCACTTGCCCAGGTGGGTTCATACATATATGGTTGAGCTTTACAATAGTTCTTATCGTACGAAGCGTACGATTCGCCAGCCATGGAGATTGGCTATGCTACCAAACATTATGTTTGTGCATGGTTACATACGAATATGCATTTTTATCTTTTGGATTTCTTCTGCTCGACATAGCACATGATACTGACCTAAAGCCTATTAAAATGGGGAAAATTGTCCAAAAAGTTCTCAATCTATTGCAAAAAGTGAAAATGTTTAAAATTCAATTGGAAAAATTGAAAAGTTTAAAATTGAATTGGCAAAAGTGCAATGAATTTGTGACTTTTAGACAATTTTCCTGCTAAAATGCACGTGTAAGTTGTAGATTGGAGAGCAGGTACTACTATTTCGGATTGATGCATTTTAGTTAAAAGACCCGAAGTAGCAAAGCCTTGGGTAGTGTGAAGTAATTAATATATTCTAATTCGCTCAAAACTTATTGACTTAAGCTTTTAAATGAAAGTGAGTCTAACAAATATGCTAATTGGCTCAGATTTCGACTTCCCCTTGGCGATTTTGGTGATCTTCCTCAGTAAAGGTGCGTTCCAAACAAAGGGCCCAACAAAAGTTAGACTTGATTGCATACATATATTCAACAACCATTCATGGCATGATTTGCCTTGATATCCATGCTTACGTCCCGATCTGCCTTGACATGCATGACATATATGCTTACGTACTGACCTGCCTTGACATCCATGCTTACGTAATGCTCATAACATATGTTACTTATGGAAATCAAATGTTGCATTTCGCAAGCGAATTGCTTGGGCAGGTGATCCCAACAAAGTTGCTATCGAGCTGATTTCTTAAGTATATCATACCACAAACGAGTCAGAGAAATCTATAAACACGGTATAATATAGCCGACAAACATTTTGGGATTTCGTCTTCGGAGCCTTGCGATACATCGGAAAGTACCTGGTGGAGGCAAGTCGGAAAGCAAGATATGTTGGATGCAAATCGCGCAAATCCCAAGATCTCCATAACCAAAACAAGAACATGCATAATTGAGTAGAAAGATCAATGCACCTGTTTTGGGATCCATCGTTCTTGAAGCGGAAGCGGAAAACTGATGTTTCACGCACAAGTCCTTCTCCTCTATTGCCCTCTGTATCACTGGCTCAGTGAGACGGCCATCTCACCCTTTAGCGCTAGGTTAACGCTCCTTATGTGAGAAAACATGTGAGAATTAGGGTTAGAGGAGAGACTTGAGCATTATTTATAGAGTTTTCAACCATGCCCCCTTATTACGGGCCAGGCTCAACTCGGCCCACACTAGACAGTCCCATATTAGACTAATTAAGAAACCTCCTATCTCACCTTAGACAAAACCCCGTTTTACAATAACCGTAAAACGGTAAATTGCAATATCAATTAATGTAGTCCACATCAAGAAAACTCTTACATTCTCCCACTTGGGCTATATTAATTGAAATTGTACTGTATGTGCGCACCTTGGTCTAGAGATAATTATTAATAGTCAATCATATCCCATAAAGTCTCAAACATCGAATCATGGCAGTAACTGCATGTATACACACAGAACTTTCTATGGTCACGAGTACTCTCAACTTTATTGATATGGATTCAATATGGTAGTGTGGCAAATGGATAACATCTCTCATAGAGAGATCCCATTTGTTAGTCACCATTCTCTTACCTTAAGTGTCACAAAAAACTTGTGCCACTAGAGAATGTTTTTATGGTTCCAATGAACCCACATATGTTTTGTCCTTACGATTAACATTTCTTTACGTATAACAAGACATATGCACAAGGCTAATAACCGGATGCCCTTAACCTTCACTCAAAATTTATATAATACCTTGAGACTTTATCAATATGTATTCAACATAATAACAACACATTCAAAAATATTTTATTGAATTCAAAAGTTGATACATATCAAACTGTTACAAAGTGTAACGAACACAGATGAAACCTTTATCAGAGTAAAGCCAAAATAGCTCCCATTAAACAACAGCATCTCATGATGCTCCTAGGCCCATGCTAATGACATGTCGCTCAAATACACATGGGCGTAGGCCTTTAATTAGTGGATCTGCAACAATATCATCTATGAAAATATGTTATATTATAACGTCACATTTCTGTACAGTTTCTTTATGGTTAAAAATTTTGACTGCCATATATTTAGACCCCTTGAGACCTCTGTCGTTAATAAATAATACTACAAATTTATTGTCTCAATACAATTGTATGGGTTTATTCATAAAATTAAAACGATCAACTCCTTCCGGAGTCTAATAGCCCAAGTAACAACCTAAAAGAATGTTACTAACGCTGATTACGTAGTAGAAGATGACATAGAACTTTATTTACTACACTTCCTACTAACATAAATACGTATTCTGTTATTGTTCTCATGTCATCATAACAGCCATCAAAATTTACATCTAAATATCCTACTAACTGAAAGGGCTAGTGTAAACATCTAGAGGGGGGTGAATAAGTGTAAATAAAATTTTTTCACAAAACTTGATAAGAGTAATTTGCTTTTAGAAGATGATCAACTAAGAACGTAATGAATATGCAGATATACAGATGAATATAAGGAGTTCAGGGAAAGAGAATTAGAATACAAGATTTATAGTGGTTCGGTTTAGATCAAGCCTACGTCCACTCTCCCGTGCTGACAATCCTAAGGCTGGATTCCACCATGAATCAAAAGAGATTTTACAACTTGTGATTTTCGACTTTCTCAGTGATGGGTCTCTACTATTCTCTCCCAAAGTCTCACTAAGTATTTCTCTCTTTTGTGTACAATTGTGAGCTCAACGAATGAAACAGTAAGTAACTAGAGATCTTCAGACTTTGGAATTCTTCTTTCACGCACACACTCGAACAACTTAAGAGTCTACCTTAAATACTCCTTCATGCCTTCACAACCGTTGTCACTTACCAAAAGAATTCTTCCAATCTACCCGTTGGACAAAATCAATCAAGGAGATCTTCAAGTCGTTAGATGATTGTGATGAAAGCCCATCAATCATGTTCGCCCATACAATCAAGATCTTTGGTTTCCATAAGTAGAACCTTCCAAGTTTACTCGCCTTTCTCATGATCTTCATATCGGAGTAAGTTCCAATAAGAATAATCAATTAAGTAAATGCTAAATCCAGCCATAAGGTTTTCTAAAACCATACGGAACGAATCCTTGAAGATAATCCCATTTCTGGATAAGTCTTCATTCTTCAGTCTGGAACTGTCAGTGAGGGTAGACTTTGAGACTAAGGTTTGACGGTTTTCAGACTATGATGATAGAGTCTTGAAGTCTTCAGACATAGACTTAGAAATGTTTTGTCAACTTCAAAACAGTAAATGAGTTTTCTCCAACAATCTCCCCCCCTTTTTTTATGGTGACAAAACTTTCCTGCAAATTTGAAAAATTTTGATCTGCAAAATAACACTTAAGTAATACGTGATAAAAATTGATTAAGACCTGGATAGCATCGATTCTGCAACCACATAAAACATGTTACTCCTACAAGACAAACTGACTATCCATCCGTAATCAATATCACTAACTAAGTTATCGTAAGCATCAAAAGTTCAAATCCAAACAGGTCAAGGTCAGTCCAAAATCAAACTAAATAAGTACTAGAGTCCAAAGTACCAAACACAAAATCACCAAACCACCAAGCTAGTCAGATAAAAAGATGATAAAACCAGTCAAATCTGCACAAACTCTCCCCCCTTTTTGTCACAGCAAAAAGTGAGGGATAACTAGAAAAAGAGTTGGGTAAAAATCAGGGCTGCTTGGGGATACGAACGATCTGGAAATCCCCCATCGACTTGACAGTGTCTTCAAGCTTCTTCAAAGACTCCTTGAGTTGTTGTATATCTTCACCATTTGCAATTTCCTACATTTGAAGCTTCAGGGCTTGAATTTGCTCTTGTAGAGAGTCTGAAGTCGACTTGAAAACTACCATCATATCTTCATCTCAAACTCGAAAGCATATTGCTAACCCTTTAATTCCAAAAGAAGTTCCAGCACTCTTTGAAAATATGCTGAATTGTCTGTTGTAGCATTGGGTCTAGCCTAATTAGTTCTAGTAGTCTTGACATGTGAGGGAACATCAGTTGTTCGATCACCAGGACTTGGAGTGGATGCTTCAACATCAGCTTCAGGGTATTATCCTCTAGGTCTAGTGAAGATCTACTAACATCACTTGTAAAAAGAGGTGAAGAAGTACCTCGTTTTTCAGCATCTCCCCCTGTTTTTGTGCCTTCAGGTGGAGAAAAATATTCTTCTTCTTGTTCTGCTTTAGCACTTGAGTGATGTAGTTCTCCTGTCTTTCCACTCCTTGTCTTCTCCGAGTCATCGGACAAGGATACAGTTGGTTCAAAAGAGGCATCGTGAATCCCTTCTTCTTCTTCTCTTCCTCTTTCTTCTTCTGCTCTGCTTTCATTTCTTTCCTCACCCTTCTTCTCTGTTTCTTCTCTTTCTCTGTTCTCTGGCTCCTTAAAGCTAACAAAACTCTGTAAATTTCGCAAGGCAAAAGCTGAGATAGTGAGATCATCTTCATCTTCTTCTCCCTGCAAGATAAGAGATCTTCTTTTCTTCATTGGTTCGATCATGGGCTCTTTGCCTTTCCTTTTCTTTGCAGCAGAGTCTTGCTTGGCCTTGACAGGGGACTTCTCCTTAAAGCGCTCCAATTCCTTGGTCAACTCCTTCAGTTGCATCTTTGAAACCATTTTTAGACCAATCACCATAGGAACAATGGTTTGAACACATAGAGGAGCAGGAAGTTGGATTTTGAAATGCTTGAAAAGTTGAGTGACAAGCGCTGAGTAAGGAAGTTGTCCCTTGTCATTCACAAATGTCCTATACATGTGCATAAGGATAGTGCGAGGTAGCGAGAACTTACAACCAGTGTTGATCGCATACATCAACTTTGCTTCCGAACAAGATACATCTGTCTTTGAAGTTGACTTTCGTCTGACGCAGTTTATCACGACCTTGTGAAGTAGAATGTTGGAGGCATTCATTCTTGAATAAGAAATCTTGCTCTCAACAAGTCTGTCCCAAACAATAGCCAAGGTAGCGTGAGCAATAGATACACCAATTAGTTGGAACCTCCCTCTTTCCACACCAATTATATCAGCTAAGGTGTCCACATCAACCATGAATTCTTTGTCCCTAACTGTAAAATTGAATTTATTTGCATCTAGAAAAGATAGATTTGAATAAAAATAAGCAGTAAGTTTAGGGTAGGCGACAGTGGTCTCGGCGCAAAAATGTTCAAGTTGAAGCAATGCAAGTTTCTCCCTTAGATTTACTTTTAAAGAGTCGAGAAAGTCAAAATCCACACTTCTAGGGTTCATAACCCCTCTCTTCAACAGTTTCGAGTAAGACTTCTTGTGGTCCTTAGAATGAAATAAGTTCGTTCCTTCACCACGAACCTTTGCAGCAACACCCATCCTGGGCTGAAAATGAGTGTACAACCTTTCATCATCATCCTTCTCATCAGGCTGTCCAAAATGCGGATCACTAGGAAAATTGGCAAAAGTCCACTCTGCCAAACCTTGAGGCGCAACGCCTATCCTTTCCATGGCATTTAAGAAAAGGGTCTCATTCTTGGAACCGTGTGCTCTCAAGAATTCGTCGATCAAATTCATTGTAGAACCACTCCTTTTCAAGTTAGAGTATAGTGTAAAAAGAAATTGGGGTTTAAGAGTCCTTACAGATTCAACGTCTTCGATGATTTCTTCTTGTTCTTGTTGAGGAGGAGGATTTTGAGCCGCTTGTTGACGCTGTTGAGAAAGTTGTTGTCGTTGAGGTTGAGGAGAATCTTCTTTTTCGGTCAAGTCAAAATGTGTAGGACCCTCACGCATATGTTGTGGTCCCCTATTTGCAATCCTCGATGACTTCCTCTGGTAAGACATTGTCACAATCGAGGGGAATTTCTCTAGTTCGTTCGTTGAAAAATGTGAGAACTTTATGGATCAAACTTGAGAGAAAAGAGAGAAAGTCGGATCTCTGTATTCTAGGGTTTGAGTGAGCGTAAATGGAGAAGAGGAATGTCAACAGTATATAAAGCAAGTGAAAGAAGATATACGAAACGTCACAAAGGAAAATAAAAACTGTCTTTTTCAAATATGAAAAACTTCCATTTTTCAAGAAAAACTGCCTTTTTTCGAATATAAAAAATCACCATAATTTCAGGGATATTTCTAAAAATAAAATAGGCAAGTAGCGATTAAAAAAATGTACGTACCCTTTTGAAGCTTTATCCAAAAATAAACTCATATTCATTTAGAAAATATTAACTTACAATCGTAACTTCTGGAAACTCTGAGTCTGAATATTTTCAGACTTTACTTAGTAGAAGATGTGATGTTCAGTCTTGCACGAATAGACTCAAATAGATTTTTCTCCAATGGCTTTGTGAATATGTCCGCCAATTGATTTTTTGAGTTTATGACCTGAATCTTAACTTCTCCGTTCTAAACATGATCACGAATGAAGTGATGTCGGATCTCTACATGATTTGCTCTTGAATGAAGAATTGGATTCTTTGTGAGATTGATGACATTGGTGTTATCGCATTTTATCTCTGTGCACAATTCTTCAACACCAAAGTCTCTTAGCTATTGCATTATCCATAAGATTTGAAAACAACAATTTTCAAGAGCCACATATTTTGCTTCAATTGTTGAAAGAGCTACAGTACTCTGTTTTCTTGAAAACCATGATACCAACTTATTGCCCAGCAGTTGACATGTGCCTGAAGTACTTTTTCTGTCTATTTTGCATCCCGCTAAATCTACGTCTGAATAACCAATGAGAGTAAGATCTCATTCTTTGGAATACCACAGACCTAGCTTTGTGGTTGTTGCAACGTACTTGATGATGCGCTTTGCCGCACTTAAGTGAGATTTTTTAGAATTTGATTGAAATTTGGCACAAACACAGACACTAAACAAAATGTCAGGTCTAGATGCAGTGAGATAAAGAAGCAAACCAATAATGCTCATGTATAGCTTCTGGTCTACATTCTTTCCTCATTCATCTTTATCCAGTTTCGAAGAGCTTGACATTGGTGTCTCTGTCTTTTTGCAGTTCTCCAATCCAAGCTTCTTGATGAGATATTTCGCATACTTTTCTTGATGAATGAAAATACCTTCCTTCGATTGTTTAACTTGTAGTCCCAAAAAGAAAGTTAATTCACCCATCATGCTCATCTCGAATTCATCCTGCATACATCTAGAAAACTTTTTGCATAGATTTGCATTAGGTGATTTAAAAATGATATCATCAACATAAATTTGAATAAGTATAAAATCTTTTCATTCTCTTTTAATGAATAAAGTAGTATCTACCTTACCTTTAACAAAACCATTTTGAATCAGAAATTTACTTAACCTTTCATACCAGGCTCGAGGTGCTTGCTTCAATCCATACATGGCATTTTTCAGTTTGTAGATTGAGTCTAACTTTCTTGGATCTTCAAAATCAGGTGGTTGTTCCACATAAACTTCTTCTTGAATGAATCCATTTATGAATGCACTTTTTACATCCATTTGGAATAACCTGAAATTTTTATAGTAAGCAAAAGCAAGTAATAATCTAATTGCTTATAACCTTGCTACTAGTGCATAGGTCTCGTCATAGTCTATCCATTCTTCTTGCGTATATCGTTTGGTTACGAGTCTTGTTTTGTTTCTGACCACTTTTCCTTTATCGTCCACTTTGTTCCTGAAAACCCATTTAGTTCCAATAATGGACTTACCTTTAGGTTTAGGAATTAGTTCCCAAATATCGTTGATGCTGAATTGTCTGAACTCTTCTTGCATGGCTTCAATCCAACTTTCATCAGCCAAGGCTTCTTCTATACTTTTAGGTTCAATTTCAGAAATAAGTGACAAAGCACTAGAATCTTCTCGCTGTTTGAATCTGGTGTGAATTCCTTCATCAATGTTACCGGTTATGAGTTCTTCGGGATGACTTGACTTATGCTTCCGGTTGCTAGTAGGTCTGAATGTTTGCTGATATTTTGCTTCAGTTGATTCTTTTGGTTCTTCCTATTGTTGAACTTCAGAAGTCTGAACCACTTCGGGGGAAGTAGACTTTATGATGTCTAGAGCAGGTTCAGACTCTCCAAGTTGAGTCTGATCCATTTGAGTTTGCATAGAGTCTTGGAACTTGACATTCATAGATTCTTCCACAGATTGAGTCTTTTTGTTAAATACTCTGTAAGCTTTGCTTGAAGTTGAGTAGCTAAGAAAAATTACTTCATTTGATTTTTCTTCAAACTTACTAGTTCGATCATTTGCATTTTTCAAAACAAAACACTTACAACCAAACACATGAAAATAAGAAACATTTGGCTTCTTTCCTTTAAATACTTCATAAGAAGTTTTCTCTAGAATAGGTCTCAAGAACACTCTGTTAGTGATATAGTAAGTTGTAGAAATTGCTTCAGCCCAAAAACGAGAGGAAATATTACTTTCAATTAAAAGTGTTCTAGCCATTTCCTACAAAGATCTATTCTTTCTTTCCACAACCCCATTTTGCTCTGGAGTGTAGGTGAAGAGAAAACATGCTGTAAACCAAATTCATCACAAAAATTTGCAAAATCTTGATTTTCAAACTCACCTCCATGGTCTGTATGAATGCTTGAAACAGCATAACCTTTTTCATTCTGAACTTTCTTGACAAATTTAGAAAAATAGAAGAATGCTTCAGACTTAGTTGCCAGAAAGAATACCCAAGTAAAGCGAGAATAATCATTCACAATTACTAGACAGTATTTCTTTCCATCAATGCTTTGAGTTCTGGTTGGTCCAAAAAGGTCCATATGCAGAAGCTGCAAAACACGATTAGTAAAAACTTGATTTATAGGTTTAAAAAAAAACTTCTAATCTGTTTTCCCAAAATGCATGGTGTGCATAATTCAGACTTTTGATAAGTCAAGTTGGGTAATCCACGAATAAGTTTCTTGGAAGAAATCTTGGCAATCTGCTTCATGTTAACATGACCAAGCTTTTTATGCTAGAGATTCGCTTCATCTTGAATGGAAATTAGACATTGAGAGCTTTCTGGTTTTATATCCAGAAGGTAAATATTTCCATGTCTTCGTCCAGTAAAAGATTGAGATAAATCTTTACTAGTTCCCGAGCAAACGCCTTCTTGAAAATTGATTTTAAATCCAGTATCGCAGAGTTGACTTATGCTGAGTAAATTGTAATTCAAACCTTTCACCAAGGAGACATTGTTGATTGTCAAACTTCCAATTTTTACAGTTTCACATCCAATAATTTTTCCTTTACTGTTTCCACCCAAAAAAACTTTTTCGCCATTCATTTCCATAAACTTTATAAAACAGCTTAAGTCTCCTGTCATATGTTTCGAACGGCTACTATCCAAATACCATTTGATCTTTTTCTTAATAGTGACCTGCAATTATGAAAGAACTCAAATTTTCTTTGGTACCCATATTTTCTTGGATCTAGAGGAGTTAGTACCAAAAACAGTCTTTGCCCAATTCCTCTTAACAAGTCTCCAAACCATGGGACATTTCTTCTCGAAGTGTTCTGAGCTGTTATACTTTGAACATTTAAGAGCACTTCGGCCAACAGGTTTTACAAAAACTCTTTGAAAATGATTTTTATAAATTGTTTTTGTAGGTCTTTGTTTGATTATTTCCTTTACTTTGAGAAAATCAATTAAAAGAATAATTTCTAGTGTCATACCCAAACCAGATCTATTAAAATAGGGTCTTTGCACATAAAGAATCTTTTCTAACTTCTCAGATCCTTTTGAAAACTTTTGTTTCCAAGAAATTTCCTATTGCTCAGTTTCAAATTCTCCATTTTTAGCTCGGAAATCCTGAGATGTTTTGAGACTAAGACATAGTTCATCAACATACTTTGAAACTTTAGCAGGAATTTTAAAATTACTACCCTCGACTTCCTCATCTGAGTCTGAGTCTGAATCTGTTTCAGAGTCTGAGTTTGATTCTGAATTTTCCATTAAACATATGTTGGCATATTCATCTTCACTTTTTTCGCATTCAGTATCGCTCCATGTCTCTGCTTTGAGAGCCTTTTTGAATTTCTCCGTATTTCCCTTTCTTTTCTTCAACAGAGGGCAGTTGGGTCTGATATGCCCCTTTTTTCTTGCATTCGAAGCAAATCACTTCTTTGTTTGTCTCATTGTCTTCATTTGATTTCTTCTGAAACCTTTGAGCGCTCTGCTTCTTCCAATTAAACCTTCTTCCTTTCTTGTTTAACTTCTTGAACTTCCTTATCATGAGTGCGAGTTCTTCATCGTCCAAGTCGTCTTCTGAATTTGTATCATCAGAATCATCGTTAGATTTTAAAGCAATTGACTTCTTACCTTTGGGATCTTCTTCCTCATTAATTTGCTCCACCTCATATGATTCAAGTGTGCCAACTAATTCGTCTACTAACTGAGGCATGATCCTCTGTGTTTCTCTTATTGAAGTATTAATGTGATTCCAGTCTTTGGAGAGTCCTCGCAGCAATTTGTTAACTTTTAGTTTTCCTGAGATTGGCTGTCTATGATATGCTAAACCGTTTACAATCTCTGTGAAGCGACTGAACATATCAGTGATGGATTCTCCTGGCTTCATCTTGAAGGCTTTTATACTGTCTGAGTAGTATATTGATTTTTGTTTCTTTAACTTGATAAGTTCCTTCATAAGTAACATACAACCTGTCCCAGACTTCTTTTGCTGTTTCACAAAATGAAATTCTATTATACTTAGTAGGAGATAAAGCACAATATAAGGAGTAGATAGCTTTAGCATTAAGAGCTTGTCTCTTGGTTATGTCTGCTTGTGTCATTTCGCCATCATCTGCAACTTCCTTTCCTCTTTCTAAGGTTGATGTAACTTTGGGAATGATCCATTTTTCTACCACATCCCATTCTAGAGGATCTTTCGATCTCAGGAATACCTTCATCTTGTTTTTCCAATCATTGTATTCCTTCCCGTCGAAGTAAGGAGGTCTGGTGTTGCTTTGGCCTTCAACCAATCCTGGAGCCAAAATACTAGCCATAGATCTTTAGCTTAAGAAGTAAAACACTTCAATAAATAAGCACACAAGCTCTGATACCAATTGAAAAGGCTAGTGTAAACACCTAGAGGGGGGTGAATAGGTGTAAATAAAAAATTTTCGCAAAACTTGATAAGAGTAATTTGCTTTTAGAAGATGATCAACTAGGAATGTAATGAATATGCGGATATACAGATGAATATAAAGAGTTCAGGGAAAGAGAATGAGAATACAAGATTTATAGTGGTTCGGCTTAGATCAAGCCTACGTCTACTCTCCCGCGCTGACAGCCCTAAGGCTGGATTCCACTATGAATCAAAAGAGATTTTACAACTTGTGATTTTCGACTTTCTCAATGATGAGTCTCTACTGGTCTCTCACAAAGTCTCATTAAGTATTTCTCTCTTTTGTGTACAATTGTGAGCTCAACGAATGAAACAGTAAGTAACTGAAGATTTTCAGACTTTGGAATTCTTCTTTCACGCACACACTCGAACAACTTGAGAGTCCACCTTAAATACTCCTTCATGCTTTCATAACCGTTGGCACTTACCAAAGGAATTCTTCCAATCTACCCATTGGACAGAATCAATCAAGGAGATCTTCCAGTCGTTAGATGATTGTGATGAAAGCCTGTCAATCCTGTTCGCCCATACAATCAAAATTTTTGGTTTTCATAAGTAGAACCTTCCAAGTTTACTCGCCTTTCTCATGATCTTCATATTGGAGTAAGTTCCAATAGGAATAATCAATTAAGTAAATGCTAAATCCAACCATAAGGTTTTCTAAAACCATACGGAACGAATCCTTGAATATAATCCCACATCTAGATAAGTCTTCATTCTTCAGTCTGGAACTGTCAGTGAGGGTAGACTTTGAGACTACGGTCTGACGGTCTTCAGACTATGATGATAGAGTCTTGAAGTCTTCAGACATAGACTTGGAAAGGTTTTGTCAACTTCAAAACAGTAAAGGAGTTTTCTCCAACACTAACTGCAAGAACTGAACATGTCTGTAAATTAGCATATAATCTATTGTCCTCTTTAAGTACCTCAAAACCTTCTTGGCAACAACTTAATGATCGTGTCCTGGATTTGACTGATATCTGACTAGAAGTCTCGTCACAATGACGATATTTAGTCTAGCGCAAATTCGAGCTTACATTATACTTTTAAGTGCACTGACACAAGGTACACCCTTTAACTAGATTTTCTCAATATTTAAATAAGGACAATGTAATAGATTCGGTCCATCACCCTTAATGACATGAGCAATTCCTGGCTTGCAGTGATGTATATTGAATATTTCCAACAAATGTCTTCTGAGATAAATCTAATAAAATATGGCGAGAACAATCCTTACGGATCTCAGTGTAAAGGACAAAAGATGCCTCAAGATTACTACTTGTAAGCAAAATATCATGTACATAGAGTATGAGAAAAATAAATTTCCTCCCACTGACCTCGCAGTATATATATTGAATTACTTTGTTCCCAACTGAACGAAAAGA
Organism: Eucalyptus curtisii; assembly: GCA_017140595.1. NCBI lineage: Eukaryota > Viridiplantae > Streptophyta > Magnoliopsida > Myrtales > Myrtaceae > Eucalyptus > Eucalyptus curtisii. Next base: position 33,672,568 of record CM029502.1, on the reverse strand, counting down.
CAACACTGTGAAACTTTAATATTATTTGGAAACTTACTTAAAACCATGAATAAGACTTTTCAGTCTACACACAAGTTTACTTGAATCTACTACAAAATCCTCCAGTTGCATTATATAGATTCTCTATCTATTTGGCGTAACTTTATATCAAGAAGAACTATCAATGTTATGTTCACTCTGAAAGAATCTTTAAAATACTAAAAATAAATAATTATTTCTTCACTATTAACTATCCACCCCTCTTTCAGAGTGAAAACTTTAGCCACCAGTTTGGCTTTAAATTCCGCAATCTTTCTTTGAAATCCTTTTAGTTTTGTATGTCTATTTGCAACTAATGAACTTGTGATATTTAAGCAAGTCAGTAAGTTTCCAAACACTATGATATTTCATAGATTACATATCGTCTTTTATGACATCTAATCACATACATGATTGAGGATAAGAAACAACACTTACATAAGTAGCTAAATCAACCATGTAGTGGATATTGCAGTCATACTCTCACAGAAATTATATAACCGATTGTCTTTCCCTAACAAATCTCCTGAGTAAAGCTACAATCACTTCATTCTGCACTTAAGAGGTTTGAGAAATTTCAACATAAACTATATCAAAAATAGTACATCGAACCTCAACAAGTTTAGTCTATGGTATAGGAGATTCCACAATTGTCTGTACCACAATTGTCTGTATAGACAAAGACAAAGACACAGTGATCTTCCATCGTAATATTATCCTTAATAGTTTGAGAGCAACTATTTATCCTTAATAGTTTGAGAGTAGCCATCCTCTATAATTATGTCGAACTCTAGAAACTTTATTGTCTGTGATTACATAATTCTTATACTTTCATTAAGGCCATAAAATTGATACCCCTTTAAATAATCTAGCTAAGATACACATTTGTGTATGTGAAAAAAGTTGCTTTCAAAATATCAACCCACAGAAGACCGGATAAATTAGTCTTTCTCATCATACTTATCACCATGTTGATTATGGTGCAATTATGCCTTTCGGCCAAATTATTTTGTCAGGATTTTCAAGTATAGTAAATTAAGTTACCACCCCAGAATTTACCAAGTATTTGACAAATGACCTTTTAAGCTATTAAGCATTGTCATACTTGTCAAAATACTCACGGCCACTATTAAGCTTGACAACCTTTAACACTAATTTTTGTTGGAGAAATCTTTCTGGAATATTTTGAAGCTGACAAAACATTTCTATCGGTCTAGTCTGAAGATTTGCAGACTCTACTATTTAAAGTCTAAAGACCTTTGGACTGCCAGACTCAAGACTCAAAGTCTATTCTCATTGATACCGTAGTTTGTCGAAGAAGGTCTATCGAGAACTATGTGTTTCGTAAAGGATTTGATTTTATCGACTAACGAAGATCTCTTGGCTGGATAAGACATTACGGATTCCTTTATTCGAATCAAGATTGATTGAAGATCCGATGATTGGCGAAGCATACTTGGAAGGTTCTACTTATGGAAACCGAGATCCGATTGTATGGGCGAGCGGGATTGATGGGCTATCGACATGTTCCTTTAATGGCTCGAATGATCTTTCTAATTGATTCGTCCAACGGGAAGATTGGAAAAATTCCTTTGGTAAGTGCCAACGGGTATGATGGCATAAAGGAGTATATAAGGAAGACGTTCCAGTTGTTCGTGGGTGTGCACGATAGAAGAATTCCAAAGTCTGAAGCTCCTTATTCTTAGTCAATTCATTTACTGAGCTGAATCTTGTACGCAAAAGAGAGTCTATATTTTGAGATACCTTGAGGAAGTGTGGTAAAATATCTACACTTTGTGGAATCAAGGGAAAGCATTGCTGTAACTTCTCTTTTGTTCATAGTGAAATCCGGTCGGTGGATCGGTGCGAAAGAGTGGACGTAGGCTTGGAATAAGCCGAACCACTATAAATTATGTGTTCAATTTTTCTCTTCCCTACTCTCTGTTTATTTTGATCATAATCTGTTTTAAGAGGATCTTCTTTCTATTGTTTGCCTAGTATTGCTTTCGTATATTGATAAAATTGTTTTTACACCTATTCACCCCCTCTAGGTGTTTATACTAGCTATATCAATTGGTATCGAGCTTGTGTACTCATTTTGTTTGAAGTGTTTTACTTGAGTTAAAGATCCATGGCTAGTATGTTAGCTCCAGGGCTGGTGGAAGGACAAAGCAATACAAGACCTCCTTACTTTGACGGAAAGGATTAAAACATATGGAAAAACAAGATGAAAGCGTTCTTAAGATCAAAGGATCCTCTGAAATGGGACGTTGTAGAAAAAGGAATCACTCCTAAAGCTGCATCTATCTCAGAGAGAGGAAAAGATACTATTGAGTCTAGTGAAATGACTCGGGAAGAGATAATCAAGAGACAAGCTCTTGATGCAAAAGCAATTTATTCTTTATATTGTGCCTTGTCACCCTCGAATATAATAGAATATCTTCTTGTATTATAGCAAAAGAAGTCTGGGATAGATTACATATTACCTATGAAGGAACTGATCGAGTGAAAGAGACCAGAATCAACATTCTCCTCGGTCAATACGAAGCCTTCAAAATGAATTCAGGAGAATCTATAACGACATGTTTAGTCGTTTTACGAAATCGTGAATGGTCTTGAAAATCAAGGTCAACCAATTTCGATCCCATGAAAGTAAACAAGCTATTGCGTGGACTCTCCAAGGATTGGAATCACATAAAGACCTCAATAGGAGAGACACAAAGAATCATGCCACTATCCGTCGATGAGTTGGTTGGAACTCTTCGATCTTATGAAGTGGAACGAATCAATGAAGACGAATTTCCTAAAGGTAAGAAATCCATTGCATTAACATCCAATGATGATTCGATGTTACTGATTCGAAGGCGATATGGATGATGAGGAGCTTGCACTTATGATAAGAAGATTCAGAAAGCTGAACGAGAAAAGGAAGAAGATTCAATCCAAAGAAACAAAGTTTTCAAAAGCAACATGAGACTAAGTCTGTTGAGGATGATGAATCAAACAAAGATATAGTCTGTTTTGAATGTTAAAAAAAGGACACATCGAGACCTAACTGTCCTCTTCGAGGAAGAAGAAAGGAAAAGCTGAAAAGTATCGAAAGGCTCTTAAAGCGAAACACGGAGTGATACGAGTGTGAAGAAAGTGATGATGATTATGCCAATATTTGTCGATGGCACAATCGGACTCGATTCAAACTCGGACTCGAGACTCGGACGGTGAGTTTGAGGTAAGTAACTTTAAAATCCCTATTAAAGTTTCTAAATACATTGATGAGCTGTGTTCTAGTCTTAAGACTTCTCTTAAAAGAATTTCCGAACTCAAAAAGGAAAACTATACACTAAAACAACGGGAAAATGCTTTGAAAGAAAAGTTGAAATGTTCAGACATGAATGTTTCTACTCTCAAAGAAAGTGAAGAAAATCTTTTAAAAGAAAATGAATTTTTAAAATTAGACATATCAAATATTTCAAAAAGATTTTCAATAGGATCTCGAGAAACTAGAGAAAATTCTTTCAAAGACAAAGACCTTATTTCAATAAATCTGGTGCAGGAATGACAATGGAAACCATTCCTCTAATTGATTTTCCTAAAGTGAAGGAAAGAATTAAGCAAAGACTCACAAGAAATGCTTACAAAAATCATTTCGAAAAGGTTTTTGTAAAACCAAAGTAGGACGAAATGCTCTCGGATGCTCAAAGTGCAATAGTACAGATCATTTTGAAAAGGAATGTTCTATGGTTTGGAAACCTGTTAAAAAGGAATGGGAAAAAATCGCATATCATACTAACACCAATGGACCCAAGAAAATATGGGTACCAAAGAAAGCTTGCGTTTCCTTTTTAAATGCAGGTCACTATCAAGAAAAAGGTAAAATGGTATATGGATAGTGGATGCTCAAGACATATGACAGGAGATTCAAATTGCTTCATAAAGCTCGTTCAAATAAATGGTGGAAAAGTCTCATTTGGAGGAAACAACAAAGGAAGAATTGTGGGGTTTGGAACTATAAAGATTGGAAATCTCACAATAAGCAATATTTCCTTAGTAGAAGGACTCAACTACAATCTGCTCAGTATAAGTCAACTGTGTGATACTGGTTTCAAAATAAACCTTCAAGAGGGAATATGTTCGGGAACCGTAAAGATTCTACTCGGTCATTTATGGGTCGAAGACATGGAAATATCTACCTCTTGGACGTGAAACCGGATGAAACGCAATGTCGATATCAATTCAAGACGAAGCGAACTTATGGCACAAAAAGCTTGGGCACATCAATATGAAGCGAGATAGCTAAAATTTCATCAAAGAAGCTTGTTCATGGTTTACCCAATTTATCATACCAAAAGTCGATCTATGCACTCCATGCGTATTGGGAAAGCGGGTAAGAAATTCCTTTAAACCAATAAATCAAGTTTCAACTAATCGTGTCTGCGGCTTACGCATATGGATCTCTTTGGACCAACCGAACACAAAGCATTGGAGGTAAGAAATATTGCCTAATAATTGTGGATGATTACTCACGATTTACTGGGTATATTTCCGGCAAGTAAGTCCGAAACATTCTTTTACTTTGAAAAGTTTGCTAAAAAGGTTCAAAATGAAAAAGGATATGTTATTTCAAGTATAAGAACAGACCATGGAGGTGAATTTGAAAATCAAGATTTTACAAAATTTTGTGATGAATCTGGTTTTCAGCATTTATTCTCCTCTCCATATACTCCGAGCAAAACGGAGTTGTGGAAAGAAAGAATAGGTCGCTTCAAGAAATGGCTAGAACTCTTTTAATTGAAAGCAACATTTCCTCGCGTTTTTGAAATTTGAAGCAGTTTCTACAAAGCATGTTATATCATTAATAGAGTTTTTCTAAGACCAATTCTGGAAAAAACCTCCTATGAGTTATTCAAAGGAAAGAAACCCATTGTTTCATACTTTCATGTGTTTGGATGTAAATGCTTTATTTTGAAAAATGCAAATGATCGAGTTGGCAAGTTTGAAGAAAAATCAGACGAAGGCATCTTCCTTGGATATTCTATCTCGAGCAAAGCATACAGAGTTTATAACAAGAAGACTCAATCTGTGGAGGAATCAATGAATGTCAAATTCCAAGATTTTATGCAAAATGAATCGTTCGAGACTCATCTTGAAGAATCCGAACTGTTTCGAGACTCTATAAAGTCTAAAGAAGCGGCTCGGACTACGAAAGACCAAAGAACCGATGGTTACCGAAGATTCAAATGAAGGAAGTGATCATAAACCTGAAAAATTAATCGAGAATCGGAAGCATAAGTCCGGTCATCCCAAAGATCTCATTATTGGCGACATTAATGAAGGAATTCGCACAAGATCCAAAAGGCGCGAAGAGTCTAGTGTCGTGGCTCTTATTTCGAAATAGAACCCAAAAGCATAGAAGAAGCTTTATCGATGAAAGCTGGATTGAAGCTATGCAAGAAGAACTCGAGACAATTCAGCATTAATGATGTCCGGGAATTGACTCCTAAACTAAAAGGTAAATCTATTATTGGAGCTAAATGGGTTTTCGGGAACAAGATGAACGAGAAAGGAAAAGTCATAAGAAACAAAGCAAGACTCGTGGCAAAGGGATATACGCAAGAAGAAGGGATAGACTATGACGAGACTTACGCACCAGTAGCAAGGTTAGAAACAATTCGATTATTACTTGCTTTTGCTTGTTATAAGAATTTCAGGTTAGTCCAAATGGATGTCAAAAGTGCTTTCCTGAATGGATTTATCCATGAGGAAGTCTATGTGGAACAACCAGGGTTTGAAGACCCAAAGAAACCGACTCGAGTATTCGATCGAAAAAGGCCTTGTATGGTTTAAAGCAAGCACCTCGAGCTTGGTACGACAGTGAGTAAGTTTTTAATTCAAAATGGCTTTGTTAAAGGTAAAGTAGACACTACTCTATTTATCAAAAGAGAAAGCAAAAGTTTTCTGCTTGTTCAAATATATGTTGATGACATCATTTTTGGATCTTCTAATGAAAGTTTGTGCAAGAATTTCTCTAAGTCTATGCAAAATGAATTTGAAATGAGCATGATGGGTGAACTAACCTTCTTTCTTGGACTTCAAGTGAAACAATTGAAGGAAGGGACCTTTATTCATCAAGAAAAATATGCTAATGATCTTGTCAAAAAGTTTGGATTGGAAAATTGCAAAAAGACTGAAATACCAATGTCAAGCTCTTTGAAGATAGACAAAGATGAAGGAGGAAAGAAAGTTGACCGGAAGCAATACGGGAGTATCATTGGTTCACTTCTTTATCTTACTCGCTTCTAGACGACATTTTGTTTAGTGTTTGCATGTGTGCTAGATTTCAAGCGAGACCCTAAAGAATCTCATCTAAATGCTGCAAAGCGTATTATCAAATACATTGCTTTAACTTCAAGCATCGGTCTTTGGTATCCTAAAAAGGGAGACTTTACTCTTCTTGGATACTCGCACGAGATCTAGCTGGTTGCGAGTTGATAGAAAGAGCACTTCGGGCACTTGTCAACTACTTGGAAACGGGACGGAGTGTCTTGGTTTTCAAGAAAACAAAATACGAGTAGCTCTTTCTGACAGCGAGCGAGTATGTAGCTCTCGGAAGTTGTTGTTCACAAATTCTATGGATAAAACAACAACTAAGAGACTTTGGAATTGAAGATTCATGCACTGAGATTAACTGTGACAACACCAGTGCAATCAATCTTACCAAAAATCCAATCCTTCACTCAAGAGCGAAGCATATAGAGATTCGACATCACTTCATTAGAGATCATGTTCAAAATGGAGAGATTTTGATTCAGTTTGTTGACTCAAAGAACCAACCGGCGGATATATTTACAAAGCCTTTGGAGAAAAATCAATTTGAAATCATCCGTTCCAGACTCAACATCCTGAAGCTTGAAGAAGTTAAAGTCTAGAGACTTTCAGACTCATACAAACAAGGTTCTTGACTGTAAGTTATTTTCTCTAATTATTAATTCTCGGAAAGGTACGATCATCTATCTATAATTGATTTTTGCTATCTTCAATTTCCGTGATAAATACAATCTTTTCTTTTTCAAAAAGGAGTAAATATTTTAAAAATGGCAGGTATCTATTTTTGAAAAAGGCAGTTTTTTTTAAAAGGGCATCTTTTACTTTCCTTTACGACGCTTGGTATACCTCTCTTCGATCGACCTATATACGATCGGTTCCTCTTCGTTCAAAAACCCTAAAAAGGATCGATCTTTCACTCTGTCTTCTTCACTTGTTTAATCTTCGAAAAAGTTATCATCTTTCTTGGGAAAAGTCAAGTTCGGGATCTTTCAAGCGAGAAAGATGTCGTCTTCAAGAAAGTCTTCGAGGATTGCAAAGCGGGGACCACGGCAAATGAGTGAGGGGCCTACTCATTTTGATCTCACCGAGGAAGAGGAGTCACCTAGTCAAGCAACAGAGCCCACAACATTCTCGCGGCGTCATTCTTCTCCAACTAGTTCACAGGTGGAGTCTTTGGTCATCCCGAAGAAGAAGAAATCGTTGAAGAAGCTGTTCCTGTAAGAACTCAAAAGCCCTCTTTTATTTATAAGCTTTACCGTGCTTTAAAGAGGAGCGGTACTCCATTGAACTACATCGACGAGTTTCTTAAGGACAAGGGATATGGAAATGAGTTCATCTTTTTGCAAACTATGGAGCGTTTGGGAATTGCTCCTAAGGGGATGGCAGAAGAATCCCTTGCAAATATCCCAAGTGATCCGCGTGTTGGAGGACTGAATCCGATAGATGGGAATGATGATGATAAATTGTACAGTCAATTTCAACCGAGAATGGGTGTTGCGGCAAAAATTCGAGGAAAAAGGACAGACTTGTTTCGATCGAAGGAACGAAGGATCTATACTCCAAATTGTTAAAGCGTGGGGTGATAAACCCTAGGAGTGTGGATTTTGATTTCCTTGATGCTGTGCATGTTAATTTAAGGGAAAAGTTTCGTTCTCTTCAACTTGAACAATTCTGTTCTGACACTACAGAAGCCTATGATGAACTAACTGCATATTTCTATTCGAATCTCAGCTTCTTGGATGCGAATAAAATTTCTTTTAGTGTCCGAGATCAAGACTTTGTGGTGGATATAGATATGCTAGCTGATGTGATTGGGGTTGAGAGAGGAAAATATCAACCAATTAATGTCTCTATTGCTCGTGCTACATTGGAACTTGTTAAGGACAGAAGAACAGAAGGAAGAATTTCCTACTCAAGAATGCGTGCATTTAACATTTCGCTTCACAAGATTGTGATAAATTGCCCCTGCCCCAGACCGAAATCTACTTCAAAGATTGATGTCTCAAACTCGAGGCAAAGCTGATGTACGCCATCAATGCTTTGGAAAAAGGTTTTCTCTTCCTCACACTATTTTGTTCCACATGTATAGAGCGGTGGTGAAGGACAAGGGTCGACTTCCTTATCCAGGTCTTGTGTCTAAGCTATTCGGACATTTGAATATTCAGCCTCCACAATTTCTTTGTGTTCGACCTTGTGATAAAATGGTGGTAGGACTGAAAATGGTGTCCAAAATGCGTACGAAAGAACTCAACGGGGCTTTGGAGAAATTCAAGGAGACAACCCCCGCCAAACCTCATCAAATCTCTTTGGCAGCAAAAAGAAAAGGAAAGGAGCCTATGGTCACTTCATCTAAAAAGAGAAGAGCTCTCATCATTGAGGATGAAGATGATGAGGATGACATCACCATTTTCGCTATGGCATTGAAGAACCGAGTCGTTCGTTCCAAAAGCAATGGAACGACGGGGAAAGAGAAACGAGAAGAAAAAGAAGCGGAGGAAAAAGAATCGAGAGGAGAGAGAAGCTGAAGAAAAAGAAGCGAGAGGAAGAAAGGCTTGAAAAAGAAGAAGAAGAAAGAGGAAATCCAGAGGAAGGAGAGCATGAAGAACACTCTTCTCCACCCGAAGGCATGGAAACAGGGGAGATGATGAGAAAAGAGGAATGTCCTCATATCCCGCTACCGGTGAAGGAGTCGGCCGCTCTCCAGCAGATCCGGAGGACATTTATGCCTCTTAATTTCCCGAGGAGGAACATGAAGCTTCATCGCCAAATTTGCGTGATTATGCTTTGATGTACCATCGTCTCGCTTTTACTCCATCTAATCGTGTCGAAGCCGACGCGAGACTAATAATTCAGCGAGACTTCCACAGAATTCTTGATGTTCTCTTGGAAATGCGGGGTCGATATATGCTCTAGGATACGAAGTTCGAACTTGCGAGAATCTTTGGACAAGCTTCTTCGTTTCTTTGAATGATCGAGATCCAAGCTCTTACTCTTGATTCAAGCCAATGCTAAAAGTGAAGAGGTAGCTCAAGCGAAGGAAGATTTGAAAAAGCTTGAAGGCATCGTCCAGTCATTGGGAGATTTCTAGCTTGTTCTTATTCCCAAGCAATCTTGACTTTTTCTCAACTTTTTTATGATGACAAAAAGGGGGAGAGATGCAAGATTTGAAAACTTTGAACTTTAATCTTTTAGTTTGTTTGTTTTGATGTTTGATTTGTTTGACTTGTGTGTCTATCTGGTTGTGGACTGAATTTGGGATTTGGATTTGTTGCTTATATTAAGTACTTGTTGATATCTTATAAATGGCTTTACACTCACTAACCTATTTTCGTGGTTGCAGATTCTAGTGTTACATTAATCTTTATGAGATATCCATATTTGCTTAAGTAATGTTTTGCAGGTCAAAGATATTCAAATCTGCAGGAAAGTTTTGTCACCATCAAAAAGGGGGAGATTGTTGGAGAAATCTTTTTGGAATATTTTGAAGCTGACAAAACATTTCTATCAGTCTAGTCTGAAGATTTGCAGACTCTACTATTTAAAGTCTAAAGACCTTTGGACCGCGACTCAAGACTCAAAGTCTATTCTCATTGATGATCGTAGTTTGTCGAAAAAGGTCTATCCAGAACTATGTGTTTCGTAAAGGATTTGATCTTATCGACTAACGAAGATCTCTTGGCTGGATAAGACATTACGGATTCCTTTATTCGAATCAAGATTGATTGAAGATCCGATGATTGGCGAAGCATACTTGGAAGGTTCTACTTATGGAAACCGAGATCCGATTGTATGGGCGAGCGGGATTGATGGGCTATCGACATGTTCCTTTAATGGCTCGAATGATCTTTCTAATTGATTCGTCAACGGGAAGATTGGAAGAATTCCTTTGGTAAGTGCCAACGGGTATGATGGCATAAAGGAGTATATAAGGAAGACGTTCCAGTTGTTCGTGGGTGTGCACGATAGAAGAATTCCAAAGTCGAAGCTCCTTATTCTTAGTCAATTCATTTTTCGAGCTGAATCTTGTACGCAAAAGAGAGTCTATATTTTGAGATACCTTGAGGAAGTGTGGTAAAATATCTACACTGTGGAATCAAGGGAAAGCATTGCTGTAACTTCTCTTTTGTTCATAGTGAAATCCAGTCGGTGAACTGTCAGTGCGAAAGAGTAGATGTAGGCTTGGAATAAGCCGAACCACTATAAATTCTGTGTTCAATTTTTTTCTTCCCTACTCTCTGTTTATTTTGATCATAATCTGTTTTAAGAGGATCTTCTTTCTATTGTTTGCCTAGTATTGCTTTCGTATATTGATAAAATTGTTTTTACACCTATTCACCCCCCCTCTAGGTGTTTATACTAGCTATATCAATTTTAACCAATTTATTTTTTATCTCGGTCATTTTACTTCCACAATAATCTATAGAAGTCTTTAGATAACTGTTAAGAGTAGACAGAATATCAACATTATCACATTTTCTACTATTTCTTTAAACATCTGCGAGATTATTCCTTAGATAGAAAAATTTTGGAAACAACTTTTCAACCTTATATGAGACGTATATATCATTAGGACTTAAACACAATCTTTGCAGATGTGTCTTAATTTCGGTATTAGACAAGACATAATTTCAAACCACTAATGCTTCCATCATTTGCCTAGCAGTGCAGCCCGCAGGCAAACCACTTTTCAAGTGTTCCTGAATGGAAATCTTCATGGACAGTAAGCAAAATTCTATTACTCTTTTCCCAAGCAGCAAATCATCTGTTAACTACTTAAAATTTGAAGCAGTAAAAAAACCTAAATAATTTTAGAGTTATTAATTACAGAAAATGTGACTGAAAAACAAGCAATGTATATAATTAGCATCATGTGAGTATTGTGTAACTTGACATACAAGTACACATTCAGAGAGTTACACGCATAATCATATAATCACATTTGAGCAGAATACATGACATACAGTTGTACACTCCCCACATGATAGCGGTTATGAGAATATATTCCAATATTCGTGAATTAATCACCTTTAGGCATATGAACTACTAGGATCAGTCACTCATCCACCACACCATCATGTATCCCTCCATGAACTAATACATAATCACCTCTTTTGGGAGTATGACTACGCATTAGACTGGGAGACATCCCAATCATCATACGAGACCGAAATTTCTCAAAACCAATCAAGCGTGCCACTTTGGCGGTCACTACTCAATTGAATAATTGAAACTCTCTCATATTAGGGATAAAAACTTTACTTCTCACATACTCCATATACATGTGATTTTAACTTTAGTGATAGGGGCAGTAAATCACTAAAATCACATATCATGTTAATTACATTACTTTATTCATTAATAAAAATGATTATATATATATATATATAACCTGAAAGACAGACTTCAATGAGATCACCGATCATAGCAACACAAGAAACTTCTAATAACATAGAAGCAAGCATCTTTTGTGCACCCCGATTACAGATTACTAGAACAACATAAAAAGAATGTTGATCTAGAAGATCTATCACAAGTTAACATCAATAGCAATACAGGGTACCACAGATCGACAAGCCTAACAGCTGATCCACTATTGCTCATGAGTTTCATAAGGCAAAAAATGACTCCAAGGCCAATAATTGATTTATTAGCCAACTTTAAGTAACAACTTATCATTGCATCAACCTATGGCCTATAAATTGAGTCAAACCACAGAACCAAATATCTAAACTATAACAGTAGATACTATTGTCCTGCGTAAATATTTTCATACTTCTTAACCATAAAAAAAATATTCAATTCGATGGACAACAAGTGACCAGATGAGTTTAGGTACAATATGCAATAACTTAACTGACATGCATTACCCACATTCGGCAGAGGTATTAATTAGTACAATCAATTTGGTCACAAGTTCTTAAGACGTCCATCATTCAAAGGTTACCAGCGTGTAAAAGAGTATGCTTGAGCAACAAAAGTTTAATAACCTTTACTGTTTCTCATCACCTCAATACATAGCTCAATTACCATCCCATAATGGTTGTATACCATTAAGCCAGCTTCATTTCACAATAAAATTTAATTTTTATTAATGAGTCACACTTTTATAATATTTATGTGATAACATACCTGTAACCCAACACTTGTATTTTCAAAATCACAGAAAATACAAGAAAAATACGCAAAAATACACTAAAAATACACGTATTTAGGGCTTTGTATGTATTTTCACATCCATAAAATCATCAAACATATAAAATAAATACACCACAACATAGAGGATTGCCATATGAATCCAACGCCGCCAGCCACGCGCCGATCCGATACTCCACGCGCCCGCATGCGCCGCTTGAGTGCGCGGCTCGTGGAGCGCACGCACGAGCTGCGCCCCGCGCGTGGTAGCGCGTGAGGGCGTGTCTCCGACGCCCTGGCGGCACGTGGCCGTGCGTGGGGGCGCGTGGGGTCTCCTCCAGCGACGCGCCACCCATGGTTCTGCTTGTCTCGACGAGCCCAGTCTGAATATATAATTTAATTTTATTTTATTGAATGAAAAATCTCGAAAATCTCCAATTATGGCAAAATCTCTATGCGTTCGAGTTCTAGGGTTATGGAGGCTCTGATACCACATGTTGGACGCAAATCGAGCAAATCCCAAGATCTCCATAACCAGAACAAGAATATGCATAAATGAGTAGAAAGATTAATGCATCTGTTTTGAGATCCATCGTTCTTGAAGCGGAAACGTAAAACTGATGTTCCACGCACAAGTCCTTCTCCTCTATTGCCCTCCGTATCACTGGCTCAATGAGACGGCTACCTCACCCTTTAGCGCTAGGTTAACGCTCCTTATGTGAGGATACATGTGAGAATTAGGGTTAGAGGAGAGACTTGAGCACTATTTATAGAGTTTCCAACCAGGCCCCCTCATTACGGGTCAAGCTCAACTCGGCCCACACTAGCTAGTCCCATATTAGACTAATTAAGAAACCTCCTATCTCACCTTAGACCAAACCCTATTTTACACTAACCGTAAAACGGTAAATTACAATATCAATTAATGTAGTCCACATCAGGAAAACTCTTACAAGATAACCCACTTTGTGTTTCTATGATTCATAAAATTTATACAAGAATCTAAAATTGATGCAATCGCATGACGTGGATTTATATGACAATGAGGGGTGAGCATGGTTTTAGGATAGAACCTGGAACTTGAGAACCGAACCAATAGGAACTCATAGGTTCTTGGTTCTAAGCTATGTAAGGTATGTGCCAGATTTCAAAAAGTGAAGAATCTGTTTCGAATGTTAGGTTCTAAGCTCTTAATTGGAGGAATGTGGAACTTGGAACTTGGAACCAGTAACCCAAAACTTAGAATAAGTTGTAATGTTTTTCTTGGTCCATATCTCTATATGATCCTCCGATATTTCATGTCATTCGATGATAAGTGTATAATCTGAAAGTAGTAGTCTGAGTTTTCATTTTATGACTAAGATTTTTACTTTATTAATGTTCATATTTTCGTGTGTCTAAATATAAGTTATGATTAGAAAATTATAATCATTCAAATAATAATATAAGTGAAACTTAAGTAGACCCTGGAATCAGTGAAAGGATAGGTTCTAGGTTCTAGAGAATTTATGGTAGGTTTCAAATTTCAAAAAATAAAGAATCTATTCTAATGAGTAAGTTTCAAATTCTAGATGGGACCCGTATGGAGCCCGGAATTCCTCACTCCTACTATCTATCTTGTGTTAGACAACCTTTTAATTAGAAGTTTTGTTGAAGAAAGTAGTCACTGTAATGATTTCGAGAATCCATTGAGAACCCGACAGGTTTTACGATAACTTAAGTGGGGGATTTGGGAAATACTCAAATGTTAGTGGGACAGGTTTGAGACAAGATGTGCTGTCCCAAACCCGTCCAGCTGCCATCTCTAGCTCGACTAATGACCTGCTCAAGATTGCCTCGATTTTTTTCGAGCTCGAGTCGAGTTGAATTTGAGTCTAAAGATATTTAATTCATCAACTAGTAGGTGTAATTGAGTATCTCATTTTTTATATAGATTTCGTTTTTAATTTCAGGGACAAATAATCTTAAATAGACGTTTATTATTGCTTTTTCACATGTAATTACACTTTCATCCTCCAATATAATTTTTAACACTAACAAAAAGAGTGAATGTGAGTATTTTGACTTGAGGTTGAGTTCGATCGAGCTGGAAAAACTCAAATGCATGAGTATTATATATTTAAAATTGAGTTGAGTTGCGTCGTGCTTTGGTACAAAAAAATATTATTTGGAACAAAAATGTAAATAAACGCATTTCTGTTCTTTTTTTGTACAAAAAAAAAAAAAAAAAAAAAAACAGAAATTGTGTTCATGACCAGAAAAAAAGAACACAAACAACCAGGGCCTTAGCCTACAACTCCTGGAAAAATCCTCCGAGCCTGCTGAGTCAAGTTTTCATTAATAATTAAGTCGGCTAAATAAAATATAACGCGACAAAAAATTAGGTCAGATTCTCCTCTCTTATTTTTTTTTTTGAACAGACAGATTCTCCTCTTTTAAAAGCTCCTCTCAGTCCGGCCTAATAGCCTACAACTCCTGGAAAAGTCCGCCAAGCCTGCAGAGTCAAGTTTTCATCTTCTTTCTTGATTTCTTGTGCCTTTAGAAAGTGTGATATAAATGGCAGAGAAGAGCAAGATTTTGGTCATTGGAGGAACTGGATACATTGGCAAGTACCTGGTGGAGGCGAGTGCAAAAGCAGATCATCCCACTTATGCATTGGTTAGAGAGAGCACGGCTTCTGATGCCGAGAAGTCGAAGCTCATCGAAAGCTTCGAGAGCTTCGGGGTTTCAATAGTTCATGTATGACACGCAAAACATTTTTGGAAAGTAATACTCCTTGCTGTATTTCAACCACTTGGTGGCATAATCTCACTTTAGATTTGTGTTCTCTTCGACTTTGCAGGGAGATATCTATGATCACCAGAGCTTAGTGACGGCCATCAAGCAAGTTGATGTGGTGATCTCGGCAGTGGGAGGAGTGCAGCTCGCCGATCAGGTTAAGATCATTGCAGCAATCAAAGAAGCTGGAAATATCAAGGCAAGTGATAATAGCTGATAGTTTTTGAACATATTGTCATTGAATAAAATGGAATTGCTGTTTACCTTCTTGTATTATAGAAGCTGTAGTCTATAATGGTCTATGTTTTCGAAATTCACATCCATTGTGTAAGCTATTCATTTTGTCGCAATTTTTCCCATGAATCATTCCTAGCGTGTTCATTTTGCACTGTATATATGTCAAAAAATGGAGATGGATACGCTAACAAAAGCTTCTGAAAGTATAATTTCATAGTTGCACGACTCGTGTCCAAAATAGATATGGATATATTCTCCTTGTACTCCGGATAATGTCATTACATGAGGCTGTGTTCCCTTTTTTGGAACTCTTTCTAGAGATGTTCATGAATTCTGTAGAGGTTCCTTCCTTCGGAATTCAGTATCAATGTGGACCGTACCAATGTGGTCGAGCCAGCAAAGACCTTTTTCAGCACCAAAGCTAAGGAGAGCAATTGAGGCTGAAGGAATCCCTTTCACTTATGTTGTATCGAATGGCTTCGCGGGATACTCTTCCATCCTTGGGACAGATGGGTGCCAAATCTCCTCCAAGGGATAAAATCACAATCATAGGTGACGGAAATCCGAAAGGTGATTGGTTTGAAGCCCTGCCTTTTGTTTTATTCTTTGATCGTAGTGATTAAGTACATTCACATTCCCAGAAGACACCAACGATCCTCAGTCATAATCAAATGCCCTCTGATGCATATTGAAAATGCTCTGAACTTGGGTTGGTTTCATGAGCAAAATTTAGATCTAGCAGATTTCGGAGAGATGTTTGCCTGGAATGCGTCTAATAGACTCAAACCGTGATAGTTTAGAATGCACATTAGATGTTATCTGTAGTGTGAAAATGCTAATCCTCTCAAGTATTTTTGTGAAGTGGCTGGGAATCATTGTATCATGTTGATTATAAGAAATGTCATCAGACAAACAAGGAAACTATTTCGGTGTCTCGTCTAAACTCTACGATTGATCTATTTCTCGATTATGCCAGACATGTTATAGTCGACTTTCAGAAAAGCCTGCTAAATCTTTGTGTCATGGTTCAACTCGTCAGTTATTTTAGTCAAGGAGGAAGATATTGCCACGTACACTATCAAGGCTCTGGATGACCCCAGAACTCTGAACAAGATCCTCTACCTGAGACCGCCAGCAAATGTTCTGAGCTTCAGCGAGATTGTTTCCCTCTGGGAGAAGAAGATCGGGACAACCCTCGAGAAGACATATCTGTTGGAAGATGAGCTTCTCAAGAAGATAAAAGGTGAGTGGATACCTGGAAGCAATTTTAACAGGAAACACATATAAAGATATCGGCTTTTCGTTGGATGGTTTCTTTGTTAAAGCCCAATTTTTACTTCTTTCTTTCCCTATTTTTGACCGTTGCAGAGTCTCCATTTCCCAGCAACATCCTTTTGAGCATAACCCACTCAACCTTTGTGAAGGGAGAGTTCACAAACTATGAGATAAATGCTTCGATCGGAGCAGAGGCTTCAGAGCTTTATCCGGAAGTGAAATACACAACCGTGGATGAGTACCTCAGTTTCTTTGCCTAGTCCCCTTGTGTTACTGTCTCTTGCTATATGTGTATCACAAACCAGTCTCAACTCGTGTGCTGAATAACTTGTCGTGCACTTTCATAATGACTTCGTGCATCGATGTACCAGAATCATTCCGTATGTTCCATCAAATATGTAAATTGATACTAGCAGGTCCTCCTTTTCCACTCATTTAACATAGAGTACATCGAGTGTTTTGGCCAGTAGAAGTACTGCAGAATGAGTGAACTAATAACGACTTCAGGATGCTCGGCTTTTGAATGGTGAGAAAACCATCTGAAGGGTTGCTCTGCTCTTGTTGATCTTTTCAAGCAATGTTTGAGTTCGATGGTTCGGCAAGACTTGAGCCGGCCCTAACGAAGCATAAGTAAATGAAAGTTATTGTCAGGTCAGCGACATGAAAGAATGCTTATGCAGTTCATCCTCCGCATTGAATCAGTCGTCGCTAGTTCTAAGACTTCGTGCTCTCGCCTAACTTTGATGAATGAAAAAAGCAAGGAGAAAAACAGGTAGCCTGCTTCTATGGAGGGATCACACTTATATCAAAGGAGGGTTTTTGCAAACTTCGATGCAAAGGTCACACTCTTGTGACCTAACCTCTTTTGGCCAATAGGTGAAATCAACCTAGGAGGTTTGGCAAATAGATTATTAAGTCTAAACTTAATTCGAATTCTCCCAAGCCCATATTAATTCGTAACTTAAGGTTCATGTTCTTAACATGCAAATCATTTTTAATGTGGAGTCACCATTAATTAGTTAGTGTAAGTCAATTGGACACGAACTAAAATAATATTTTATTCTTATGAACTAGAGATTTTGATTAAAGAGACTTGGTTACACTAAATTTCTCCAATGCTTTTTCAATACATTCTTTTCATGAAAAAATGTTCAGTACCATCATTTTCATGAAAAAATGTTTGGTAGGTAGCTTAAATCCATTTTATTATGGCAAGGCGGCAGTGTTGGTTCTCTTGGCAAGGCTGCAAAGGACGCCATGGAAACTTTGAAAAAATGACAAACTTTGCTAACTCCCATACTCTTTGTCTGAATCTTTCAGGTCTTGTGACGATCATCTTTAATTTTCAAACTTTGACCCTCTAAACCCCATGATCAAAGTTTTTACTAGCCTCTCCTTGATGGCTCCATGTCTATCAAGCCGCCTGTATGCGTCGTGAAGTCAAGAGGGAAGACCACTTGCATACGTGAAGGTGTGCTGTTTGATGCGACTTGAAGAACAGGAGCATTACCATACGCCTTTCCTCTCTCTATTTCTTCGCGTATCACTCGCGACCGGTTGCGAAAGAAAGTGCTCTGCGATCTTCAGCGAGGCAGCAACTTCTCAGCTTCGTAGCGCAGCAGCGATTGGCAGCGAGGATTCTGATGACAGCGGTGAGGATCAGTGGAGGCACGGCCTTGAGGTGTTTGGCCATGAAGTACTCGGCCGTCGACTCTCTCTCCCTCTTTTTCTTTTCTCACGTGTATCGCTCAGTGTACTCTGAAATTATGATTTGCCGGCTTCTAATTTGTGAGGCATAACGCTCTATTTATAATGCAAACCTAGGTTACCCTCAATATCCTGGGCTTGTCCCTAATTAAACTCTTGATGGGCTAAATGAAGTTCAAATTAGGCTAATTAAAGCCCTTCAAGCCTATGAATTTCGGCCACTATCTCCTCTAGGCTTAGTCAAATTTTCTCTCCTTTCGCGGGCTCACTTTATCAAATTTTAAGCTCAGGGTCATCAACCATCAGTCCAATACTAATACAATTAATTAAAAAATATAAGCCGAATAAAAAAAAGCTCATAAAACTATATGCTATACAATTTAATTTTAATGTTTTTATTTAGGGGTTAAAAATTAATCCATAATTTTCTATCTAATAAATGAATGATTGGGTCACTAAAATTTCGATGTCAACATAAACGACTAAGTTACGAAAAAAATCATGAAAACTGAGAAAGTCGTCGATGCGGAAAACTATCATGTCCCACAATTCTTAATCAATTTACCATGAATAAATAGCATAAGAAATTATGTCTCCAGTTTGACTCCGAAATCCGACCCTATTGGAGATTATAGACCGACCTATGATGCAGGGACGATCCATTGTGTTTCAAGAAAAGTCCAACTTTGGCCGTGAGAGGCGGAATACATGTACACACAAACAGCACAAGATTTTTTCTTGCCCCTAGATTTCAATTTTTGGCCGTGCGGTAGAGGAAAAATTACCAAAAAAGTCCTAAATCTATCGTAATTGTGCCAATTCAGTTCTAAACTTCTTTTTTTTTTTGGCCAATTTAGTCCTAAACCTTTTATAATTGTGCCAATTCAGTCTATCTGGCCAAAATTAGCTAGCCGGCGCTAACATGGACGCCGGCCGTCCAGTGAACGCTGACGTGGCAATTTTTATTTTTTATTTTTTTTTCGAATTTTTAAATATTTTTTTAAAATTTTTAAGTTTTTTTCTTTTTTGCCCTACCTTCTCTTTCCTCTGGCCGGCCACTAGCGAGGCTCGCCCTCACCGACCACTGGTGAAGGCGAGCCTCGCCCGGCCGATCGCGAGGCTACGTCGCCACATCTGGCGACGCTCGGCCTCGCCCAACCATGGCGAGGTCGAGCCTTGCCGGCCACCGCCGAGGCCGCGCGTCGCGATTTGGCGAGGCCCTGCCGGATCTGGCGAGGCTCGGTCCGGCCCAGCCATAGCGAGGATCGACCTCGCCGGTCTTGCCGGTGAGCTCGGCCCTCGCCAAGGCCGGGCGAGGCCGAGCCTCACCAGATCTGGCGGGGCCTCGCCCTTGCCGGCCCTCGCCTCCGGCTGGAGTCAGCTAGCTAGGGGAAGGAGAAGGTGGGGAAAAAAAAGAATTAAAGAATTACAAAAATATTTAAAAATTAAAAAAAAAATAATAAAAAAATTGTCATGTCAGCGTTCGCTGGACGACCGGCGTCCACATCAACGCCTGCCGGCCAATTTTGGCCGGATGAACTGAATTTGCACAATTATAAAATGTTTAGGACTAAATTGGCAAAAAAAAAAGTTTAGGACTGAATTGACACAATTACAATAGGTTTATGACTTTTTTGGTAATTTTCCCTGCGGTAGATGCTCCTTTCCTCTAAGTGTTTGTCCTTTGATCTCTTGAAGCCGCACAAAAGGAAAAAAAAAAGTAGGGGCTCTTGTTTTGGTCGTGTGCAACAAATAGTTTTGTTCGTAAGTTGTCGAGGTTTACAAGCAGTACTTGCCATACAAAGGGTTAGGTGATTCGCTGGTGATGTTCATACATGGAGAATGGCTGTACTACCAAACGTTTTGTCTGTGCATCGTTGCATACGAATATGCATTTTCAATCTTCTGAATTTCTTCTGTTCGACATAGCACGTGATATTGACCTAAAGCCCCCAACATAAGTAAGATTTGAATGCATATATATTCAACAACCATTTATGCCCTAATCTGCCTTGACATACATGCTTGTGTCACGGGCCGATCGATTGAGATCATGACCGCACGGCGACTCAGGTACTTTTGGATCACCTAAGCCAAGCCTTGCACGATCGCACACTCACTCGCTTAACCGGATCGTAGAGAGAGAAAGTTTCTAGAGAGAGGAGCTCTAGAAAGAAAGGAGCTTTGATATTACTAAAATGATTGGATTGATACAAATGAGGGGAAGGGCACCCCTTCTTATACGCGAGGCCCTCTGATTACATCCGTTGATCTAGAATTCATCCGACAGACGAGATCGCACCGCCTCATCTACCGACATTAATAGCAACTACCATCTACCGACATAAATAAAGCTAGAGACTTCTAGAATACGGCTCAATGACGATTTTTCCCGTCCTTGGAAAGTTCTGGAAGAAGGCTCGTCGGGAAGCCAAGCGAGCACAGGAGGTCCTCCACGGATGAGTCACGGCCGTCCCCCAGGAACCTCTTGGATTGGCCTTCTTTCGGGTCGTGACATTCTCCCCCACTCAATCGAGCGATGCCCTCGTCGCTCACAGCTCGATGGGCAGCCTTCCTCGCACGAGCACGGGCTCTCTTCTTTTGGTTTTGCTTCGCTCGGGCGCTCATGAATGAAGGACCACACCCCTCTATTATCAGCTCGGGTTTGGCACGCGACTCCATCTTCGGCTTGGGTGTAGCACGTAGCGAGTACTCAACCTCGGGGAAGAGCACTTGAATCGGCATGGCATGTGTTGGGGTAGGATCCAACTCTACCTTCGGCTTCTCCTCGGCCAGCTTGTTCATGCGCTTCACGGCCTTCAAGCTCTTGTCGAGGCGTTGGATCGTGGCAATGGTCTTGGTGTCGATCACTCCTTTGATCATGGGAATCATCGACAGGCATTTTGGGTCGAGGATCATGATGCACTTGGTCCTCATATCGATCATGGCTCTCACGCTACCGAAGAATTGCATTCCCAAAATGAGATCATAATCGTCGAGAGGGATTACCTCGAATGCCATCTTGCCCTTTCATCCGCCGATTTTGACATCCACATCCGAAGTCGATTCTACGCCAGAGAGGCCTTCCGAGTTGATGGGCTTGAATATCTTCCTAGACAGCTCCACGCTCAGTCCCAAGTCTTTCGCCACCTTGGTTGACATGACATGTTTAAGGCTCCAGTGTTGACCAATGCGTAAAGCACTCGGCCACACACTTCGACTTCCACGAAGAACATGTCCGTGTTCAGTGTAGCTTTTTCTTCTTTGGACGACGATCGGGCTTGGACGGTATTGACGACCTTCACAGCTCCAAGTTGAACTTGCCGCTTTTCTTCTTTGGACTCCTCCTCCTCCTCTTCAATGGCAAGGAGGGCGTTGATCCGGCCCTTCTTCAGGCACTTTTGGGTCCAGTGTGGACCTTTGCAAATAAAGCAAGGAGAAGGCGGGTTGATCGAACTTACTTGTCGGGCAGTCCGTTTGTGGTTGACCCCTTTGGAAGGATGGCTTTGAAGTGCCTTCGCCCCATGTTTTGACTCGACCGCCTTGATCTTGCGCGCCTCGGGGAGTATTCCTTCCTTCGTCCTCGGATCGATCTGACCTCCACTCTCTTACTCTACTCCTTGGTTCGGTTTTGGTGAGGTCGACAAGCGACTCGGCCACGCTAAGCGCTCTCGCGAGACTCGTCACATCCCGTCGCTTGAGCTCGAGTAGTGCCCACAGCTTCAATCCATCCATGAATGCTCCGAGAGCCTCCTCCTCGCTTAGGTTGCAGATTTGGAGTTTGAGCTCCGTGAACTCGTTCACGTACTCTCGTATCACACCTCTTTGTTCGAGGCGATGGAGCTTGCTACGGGCTTCTTGTTGAGCAAACTCGGGGAAGAAGTAGTCTCGGAACTCCTTCACGAAGTCATCCCATGTGTCCACGAGATCGGCGCCACGCTTCGTTTCATTGCACCTATTTCGCCACCAAAGCATCGCGGTATCAGAAAGGAACATCGAAGCGGTTCGTACCTTGATCGACTCGTCTTGGATGTTGACGGCACCAAAGTATTGCTCCATGCTCCAGACGAAGTTATCCACTTCCTTGGCGGATCGGTCGCCTTTAAACTCTTTGGGTTTCGGCACCTCGAGCTTGGGCACCACTTGTGTTGGCATCACTCCATTGGCGATGCTTAGCTTGCACAGGGCGAGCTTGGTCTTGAGCTCTTGGATCTCCGCCTTCATGGCTTCGACCTCGTCCCTACATGGGCTTCCTTCCTCAATCATTTGAACGCGCTCCTTCAACATGTCGATCGACGCTTCAAGGGCTTCGTCCTTGTCATGTAACGGGGCTGTGGCTTCATTGAGGCCGGTCGTGAAATCTTCACGGAGCGAGGTCTCAACCTCCATGATCTGGTCTCTCACATCGTCAAGACCTTCCATGAGCTCGAGCACGGCACTCCGGACCTTCTAGATCTTCTCATCGAACGCAGCTACGGCATCCATCGAGGCATCTCTTTTCTTTGCTTTGCCATGAGTCTCCTTAACTTGTACGGTCTCTCCATCCATAACAGCATCTTGGCTCGACATTCTCTCGAACAATTGGCGCTCCTCAAACTCTCGAAACGGATCCCTCCTTTGCTCTGATACCACTTGTCACGGGCCGATCGGTTGAGATCGTGATTGCGCGGCGACTCAGGCACTTTCGGATCACCTAAGCCAAGCCTTGCTCGATCGCACACTCAAGCGCTTACCCGGATCGTAGAGAGAGAAAGTTTCTAGAGAGAGGAGCTCAAGGAGCTTTAATATTACTGAAATGATTGGATGGATACAAATGAGGGGGGCACCCCTTCTTATACTCGAGGCCCTCTGATTACATCCGTTGATCTAGAATTCATCCGGCGGACGAGATCGCACCGCCTCATCTACCGACATTAATAGCAACTACCATCTACTGACATAAATAAAGCTAGAGACTTCTAGAACACGGCTCAATGACAGTTTTGCCCGCCCTTGGAAAGTTATGGAAGAAGGCTCGTCGGGAAGCCAAGCGAGCACAGGAGGTCCTCCACGGATGAGTCATGGTCGTCCCCCAGGAACCTCTTGGATTGGCCTTCTTTCGGGCCGTGACACTTGCATGATGCTCATAAAATAGCTTATTTCTATAAATATAAAGGTTTCATTCAGTGAGCGACTAATATGGAAAGGTGATCCCGACAAGTCGTTATCGAGCAATTTCTTAAGTATATCATACAACACACGAGTTGGAGAAATCTATAAATACAGTATAATATAGCTAACGAACATTTCGAGATTTCCTCATTTTGAGCCTTGGAAGTTCACGTTTATCATCTCTTCTTCTCTCAAGTCTTGAGAAGGCAGTAATATGGCAGAAAATAGCAAGATTCTGATCATCGGAGTGACTGGATACATCGGAAAGTACCTGATGGAGGCAAGTCAGAAAGCCAAATACCCGACTTATGCATTGGTCAGGGAGAGCATGGCTTCTAATCCTAAGAAGTCGGAGCTGATAGAGATATTCAAGAGCTCAGGAGTTTCACTGATCTATGTATATGTGAAAGAGAATAACCAATCAAAACATCAAATGCTTCTTTTTTTTTTTCCACAGTTTTCTCACAAGAGAGAGCTTCTTCTGTTCGACATCGCAAGGAGATATCCATAATCACGAGCGTTTGGTCACGGCAATGAAGCAAGTTGATGTGGTGATCTCTGCGGTTGGACCAGGACAGCAATCTGATTAGTTCAAGATCATTGCAGCAATCAAAGAAGCTGAAAAATATTAAGGAAAGTATTAGGTGTTCCGCCGAATTATAGAAATTCTTGCGCAAAAAAGCACTGCATAGCCTTAGTCGATGACATAAACATTTTCTCTGCGATGTACACTTAGTTGACATTGTTGTCCACAACTTTAATCTTATGAAATTCATGAGTGATCTAGAGGTTCCTTCTGTTAGAGAAAACTTCCTGATTTGTTTTGAAGTTGACAAAATGTTTCCATTAGTCTAGTATGAAGAATTGAAGACTCTTTTGACAAAGTTTGAAGACCTCTAGACTCAAGATTCAAAGTCTGTCTTCATTGACAGTTTCCAGACCGACGAAGAAAATTTTTATTCGATTAAGACAAGCTTATCCTTAAAGATTTGGTTTGTATGGTTAAGGAAGATCTCACGGCTGGAAATAGCATTTCAAGATCAGTTATTTGTATTGATTAAATCGAGTAAACTTAGATTCTTTTGATCCGCGAATTACACTTGGAAGGTTCTACTTATGGAAACCTAGATCCTGATTGTATGGGCGAATAGGATTGATGGGCTATCGTCATTTTCCTTGAATAACTCGAGATCTCCCTAATTGATTCTGTCCAACGGGTTGATTGGAAGAACTCCTTTGGAATGTGCCAACGGTATTGAAGGCATGAATGAATATTTAAGGGAGACGTTCAAGTTGTTCGAAAGTGCCTGATAGAAAAATTTCAAAGTCTGAATCTCCTTGTTCTTTTGCGATCTTATTCATTGAACTTTACTTGTACTCAAAAGAGAGATTGAATATCTGTGAGACCTTGAGGAAGTGTAGTAGAGTTTCTACACTGTGGAATCAAGGACGCAAGACTGTAAATTCTCTTTTGATTCTTAGTAAAATCTAGCCCAAATTTGTCGGTGCGGGAGAGTGGACGTAGGCTTGGTCTAAGCCGAACCACTATAAACTTAGAGTCTTGATTCTCTATCCCTAATCTCTTTACTTTACATCGCAGCTTCATACATCTATTATTGTCTTCGCTCTTTTAGTCTATTAATTGTTAAAGACTAATCTATCCTGTTACGATTTGCAAAAATCTCTTTGATCACCTGTTCACCCTCCTCTAGGTGCTCATACTAGTACTATCAATTGGTATCGGAGCTTGCGTACTCATTTATTTGAAGTGTTTTTACTTCTGAATTAAAGATCTATGGCTAGTATGTTGGTTCCAGGGTTGGTTGAAGGTCAAAGCAACACCAGACCTCCTTACTTTAATGGAAAGGATTACAGCATATGAAAAAACAAGACGAAAGCATTCCTAAGATCGAAAGATCCTCTGGAATGGGAAGTGGTAGAAAAAGGAATCATTCCTATAGCTACATCAGGATCAGAGAGAGGAAAAGAAGTTGCAGTCCCTATCGAAATGACTCAAGAAGAAATAACCAAGAGATAAGCTCTTGATGCTAAAGCTATTTACTCTTTATATTGTGCTTTATCTCTAACTGAGTATAACATAATATCTTCTTGTGAAACAGCAAAAGAAGTCTGAGATAGGATGCACATTACCTATGAAGGAACTAATCGAGTGAAAGAGACAAGGATCAATATCCTTCTGGGACAATATGAAGTCTTCAAAATGAGATTAGGATAATCAATCACTGATATGTTTAGCCGTTTGACTGAAATCGTGAATGGTCTAGAATATTAGGGACATCCAATCTCAGGACAAATGAAGGTCAACAAACTGCTGCGTGGACTCTCTAAAGACTAGAATTATATAAAGACTTCGATAAGGGAAATACAAAGGATTGCGCCACTTTCTGTAGACGAATTGATTGGAACACTTCAGTCTTACGAAGTGGAGCACACCAACGATGAAAAAGATTCCAAAGGTAAGAAGTCTATTGCTTTAAAGTCTAACGATGATTCTGATGTTACAGACTCTGAAGAATATTTAGATGATGATGAAGAATATTTAGATGATGAAGAGCTAGCACTTATGATAAAGAGGTTCAGAAAACTGAACAAAAAGGGAAGAAAATTCAATTGGAAGAAACAAAGCTCTCAAAAGTTTCAAAATAAATCAGCTGAGGACGATGAATCCAATAAAGATGTGATTTGTTTTGAATGCAAGAAAAAGAGACACATCCGACCCAACTGTCCTTTATTGAAGAAAAAGAAATGAAAGACTAAGAAATACAGAAAGGCTCTCAAAGCAGAAACATTGAGTGATACTGAATGTGAAGAAAGTGATGATGATTATGCCAACATTTGCTTAATGGTAAAATCAGAATCGACTCGGACTTGAGACAGATCTGAGACTCGGACTCAGACAGTGAAATTGAGGTAAGTAATCTAAAAATTCCTACTAAAGTTTCGAAATATATTGATGAACTCTGTCTTAACCTCAAAACCTCTCTTAAGAGGATCTCCGAATTAAAAAAGGAGAATTCTACATTGAGGCAACAGGAAAAGTCTTGGAAAAAAAAAATTGAAAATTTAGACAAAAATTTTATTATTTTGAAAGAAAATGCAGACTCTCTTTCAAGAGAAAACACCTGTTTAAAAGATGACATCTCAAACATCTCAAAAAGATTTTCAAATGGATCTGAGAAGTTGGATAAGATTCTTTCAATACAAATACCATATTTTAACAAATTAGGTCTTGGTATGACTCCTGAAACAATTCCTCTAATCGATTTTCCAAAGGTAAAGGAAAGAATCAAATAGAGACCAACAAAAGCTTTTTATAGAAATCATTTTCAGAAAGCCTTTGTAAAACCTATTGGCCGAAATGCTCTCAAATGTTCAAAGTGTCAAAGCTCGGAACACTTTGAAAAGGAATGCCCTATGGTTTGGAGACCTGTTAAAAAGGATTGGGCAAAGACTGTTTATTGCACTAACTCCACTAGACCCAAGAAAATATGGGTACCAAAGAAAGCTTGAATTTCTTTTAATTGCAGGTCACTATCAAAAGGAAGATCAAATGGTATTTGGATAGTGGCTGCTCAAGACACATGACAGGAAATTCAAGTTGTTTTATAAAACTTGTCCAAATAGATGGAGGAAAAGTTTCTTTTGGTGGTAATAGCAAATGAAGGATTATTGGACGCGGAAAAGTAAAAATTGGAAGTCTAACAATTAATAATGTCTCCTTGGTGGAAGGATTGAATTACAATCTACTCAAAGATAAGCCAATTATGCAATCTTTTCGGATTCAAAATCAACTTCCGGGAAGGAACATGTTCGGGAACTAGTAAAGACTTCTCTCAATCTTTTACTGGGCGCGGACATGGGAATATTTATCTTCTGGATATAAATCAAGAAAGATCACAATGCTTAATATTAGTACAAGATGAAGTGAATCTATGGCACCGAAAGCTTGGCCATATCAACATAAAGCAAATTGCCAAAATCTCTTCCAAGAAGCTTGTTCGAGGACTACCTAACCTTAATTATCAAAAGTCTGACTTATGCACACTATGCGTGTTGGGAAAACAGGTTAGAAATTCTTTTAAACCAATAAATCAAGTTTCCACTAATCGTGTATTGCAGTTCCTACATATGAATCTCTTTGGACCAACCAGAACTCAAAGCATTGGTGGAAAAAGATTCTGCCTAGTAATAGTGGATAATTTTTCATGATTTACTTGAGTCTTCTTTCTTGTAAGTAAGTCTGAGACTTTCTCTCATTTTTTAAAATTTGCTAAGAAAGTACAGAATGAGAAAGGTTATACTATTTCAAGCATTCGTACAAACCATGGAGGTAAGTTTGAAAATCAAGACTTTACTAAATTTTGTGATGAATCAGCATAAGTTCTCCTCTCCATATACACCAAAACAAAATGGGGTGGTGGAAAGGAAAATTAGATCTTTACAAGAAATGGCAAGAACTCTTTTAATTGAAAGGAATGTTTCTTCACGTTTTTGGGCTGAAGCTGTTTCTACAGCCTGTTATGTTATTAACAGAGTATTTTTAAGGCCAATTCTTGAGAAAACTCCTTATGAACTATTTAAAGAAAAGAAGCCAATTGTTTCGTATTTTCAAATGTTTGGTTGTAAAAGTTTTATCCTGAAAAATGCAAATGATCGGGTTGGTAAGTTTGAAGAAAAATCGGACGAAGGATTCTTTCTTGAATACTCAACTTCAAGCAAAGCTTACAAAGTATTCAACAAGAAGACTCAAACTGTGGAAGAATCAATGAACGTCAAATTTCAAGACTCTCCACAAATTCAACCGATTCGGTGAAGAATCGAACCGCTCCGAGACTCTACAAGGTCTACCTCCCCTGAAACAGTTCACACTCCAGTAGAAAAACAACGAACTGATGATGAAGGATTAACTCAAGAAAAAGATCAACAACCTGTCAGATTGTCCAATAACTGGAAGCATAAGTCTAGTCATCCTGAAAAACTCATTATTCGTGATATTAATGAGGGGATTCATACCAGATCCAAAAAGCGAGAAGAGTCTAGTGCTATGGTACTTATTTTTTAAATAGAACCCAAAAATATAGAAGAAGCCTTAACTGACGAAAGCTGGATTGAAGCAATGCAAGAAGAACTCAGGCAATTCAGCATTAACGATGTTTGGGAATTAACTCCTAAACCAAAAGGTAAGTCTATTATTGGAGCTAAATGGGTTTTCAGGAACAAAGTGGACAAAAAAGGAAAAGTGATAAGGAACAAAGCAATACTCGTGGCCAAAGGATATACGCAAGAAGAAGGGATAGACTATGATGAGACTTACACTCCTGTAGCAAGGTTAGAAGCAATTAGATTATTACTTGCTTTTGCTTGCTATAAGAATTTCAGGTTATTCCAAATGACGTCAAAAGTGCATTCCTAAATGGATTCATTCAAGAAGAAGTCTATGTGGAACAAACTCTTGGATTTGAAGATCCAAAGAAACCAGACTTTGTCTTCAGACTAAAGAAGGCTCTATATGGATTAAAACAAGCACCCCATGCTTGGTACGAAATGTTAAGTAAGTTTTTAATTCAAAATGGTTTCATTAAAGGAAAAGTAGACACTACCTTTTTTATCAAAAGGGAAGGTAAAAGCTTTTTACTCGTTCAAATTTATGTTGATGATATTATATTTGGATCATCTAATGAGAATCTGTGCAAGAAATTTTCTAAGTCTATGTAGGATGAATTGAAGATGAGCATGATGGGTGAACTATCATTCTTTCTTGGTCTACAAGTGAAACAACTGAGAAAAGGAATTTTCATTCATCAAGAGAAATACGCAAAAGAACTTGTTAAAAAATTCGGACTGGAGAATTGCAAAAAGACTAACATACCAATGTCAAGTTCTTCGAAGCTAGACAAAGATGAAGGAGGAAAGAAAGTCGACCAAAAACTATACAGGAGTATCATTGGTTCACTTCTCTATCTTACTGCTTCTAAACCTGACATTTTGTTTAGTGTTTGTATTTGTGCCAGATTTCAATCAGATCCCAAAGAATCACATCTAAACGATGCGAAACGTATCATCAAATACGTTGCAACAACTGCTAAGCTTGGTCTATGGTATCCCAAGGAAGGATACTTTACTATCCTTGGATATTTAGACGCAGATCTTGCAGGTTGCAGAGTTGATAGAAAGAGCACATCCGGTACTTGTCAATTGCTTGGTAACAGGGCAGTATCTTGGTTTTCAAGGAAGCAAAGTACTGTAGCTCTTTCAATAGCAAAAGCAGAATATGTAGCTCTTGGAAGCTGTTGCTCTCAAATATTATGGATAAAGCAACAACTACGAGACTTTGAAATCGAATACTCATGCACCGAGATCAAATGTGACAACACCAGTGCAATTAATCTCACAAAAAATCCAATTCTTCATTCGAGAGCAAAGCACATAGAGATTCGACATCACTTTATTAGAGATCATGTTCAAAATGGAGAAGTCTTGATACAATTTATCGACTCAAAGAATCAACTGGCAGACATATTCACAAAACCGCTAGAGAAAAACTTATTTGAGTCTATTCGTTCAAGACTTAATATCTTATCTCTTAAAGACTGATGAAGCTCAGACTCAGGGATAAAATCTGAAAAGTCTCAGACTCAAAAAGATCAGACTCAAAAGACTAAAGGTTACGACTGTAAGTTATTTCGGTTACAGTGCTTTTAGTCTTAAAAATAAAAATCTCGAAAAGGTAAGACTGATTGTTAATCTCTAATTGACATTAAAAAGGTAGTTATCTTTTTGAAAAAAATAGTTATATATTTTCAAAATGGCAGTTATTTTTTGAAAAGGCATTTTTATTTTTCCTTTTGTGACGTTTCGAATACCTTGTTTCGACTAGTTTATATACTGTTCTTCTTCTTCTTATTCGTTTCTATCCACAAACCCTAAAGCTCAGTCTATTCACTCTCGTACCTTTTCTCTCTAGTTTAATCTTTAAAGTTCTCATCTTTCTCGCGAATCGAGTTCGAAAATCCTCTCAAAGACTATGACAATGTCGTATCAAAGAAAGTCGTCAAGGATTGCAAGCAGGGGACCACAGATTATGCATGAGGGTCCTACGCACTTCGATTTGACCGAAGAAGAAGACTCCTCAAGACAGCAGGAAAGTCAACAACAACATTCTCAACCGCGCCGTTCTTCTCCTGCTAGATCACATGAGCGTCATCACCAACAAGCAGAGGAAGAAATCTTTGAGGATGTCAAACCCGTAAGGTCTATTAAGCCCGCATTTACTTACAAGCTTTACTCCGTTTTAAAAGAAGGTGGCTCTGCAATGACTCTTATCGATGAATTTCTAAAAGAAAAGGCGTATCGGAATGAGACCCATTTCTTAAAAGTCATGGAACGTTCGGGAGTTGTTCCTGTTGGTACAGTGGAAAGGGCTTTTGCAAATTTCCCTAGCGATCCTCGTTTTGGAGGAGTAAATCAACCTGAGGGAAGATGACGATGAAAAGATGATAATGCATTTTAAGCCTAGGATGGGTGTCGCTGCGAAAATTCGAGAAAAAATGGCAGAATTGTTTCGTTCTAAGGAACACAAACAAGTTTATTCCAAGTTGTTGAAGCGAGGGGTGATGAACCCAAAAAGTGTGGACTTTGATTTTCTCGACTCCTTAAACATCAAGTTGAGAGAAAAGTTTGAGAAACTTCAACTTGAACGATTAAATCGTATCGAGACAAATGCTGCTTATTCTGAACTTACCGCATATTTCTATTCTAATCTAAGCTTTTTGGATGCGAATAGATTCTCTTTCAGTGTTAGAGATCAGGAGTATGTGGTAGACATGGACATTCTTGCTGATGTAATTGGTATGAAAAGAGAGGCTTTCCAATCCATAAGTGTGTATGTTGGTCATGCGACCATGGAGCTTGCTAGAGATAGAATTACGGAAGGGCAACTCTCTTATCTGAGGATGAGTGCATCTAACATACTGCTCCATAAGATTGTGATCAACTGTCTCAGACCCAAGTCCACATCAAAGACAGACGTCTCAAACTCTGAAGCAAAATTGATGTACGCCATCAAAATCGGTTACAAGTTCTCCTTGCCTCACACTATCATGTTTCACATGTATAGATCCATGACAAAGGACAAGGGCAAACTCCCTTATTCTGCTCTTATCACTCGTTTATTCAGACACTTCAATATTCAGTCTCCCAAGATTTTGTGTGTTTGAACCATTGATCAAATGGTGATAGGGCTGAAAATGGTGACAAAGATGCGTCTGAAGGATCTAAGCAAAGCGTTAGAGTGATTTAAGGAAAAGACCCCTGTCAAGCCTCGACAAGACTCTGCAGCTGCGAAGAGAAAAGGCAAAGAACCCATGACTGTTCCATCCAAAAGAAGGAGAGCAATCATCTTACAGGATGAAGATGATGAGGAAGACATTGCTATCTCCGCCTTTGCCTCACAGAACGTACAGCGTCCTGTTCCAGAGTCGGGAGAACGAGAACACCAAGACAGAGAAGAGACAACGAAAGGGAATGAGGAGAAGGAATCGATGAGGGAAGAAGAAGAAGAAGCAGAAAGAGCAGAAGCACAGGAGCAAGCAGGAGAACAAACTGCAAGAGACAGTCGTGATGATTCTCCAGCAGAAAAAGAAGCTCAAAAGCATCATGGCACTGAGGAAGGGCTTGAGCAAGAAGAATACTTCTCTCCACCTGAAGGCACTGAAACAGGGGGAGCCGTTGTGAAAGAAGATCAAGTTCGAGCGCTTAATCTTCAGATTCAGGCAACTGCGAAGGGTACGGATATAGCGCAACTGCAGGAGCATATGAAGAAGCTAGAAGAGACTGTCAAGTCAATGGGAGATTTTCAGCTCATTCGCATTCCCAAATCTTCTTAAATTTCAATTTTTTTTTATCTCTACCTTTTTGCTGTTGACAAAAAGGGGGAGAAGTTGCAGATTTTGACTCTAGGACTAATTTCGATGTTTTTTGCTTGACTTTATCTTTTATTTGGACATTGGACTGACTTGGATTTTGGATTGCTTTAAACTTTTGATTGCAGTGCTTTAAGCTATGCTGATGATTTCGATAGAAATAACTGATAATTGTCTTTACAGGACTAACTTGTTTTTCTGTGGATGCAGATTCGTCATTATCTTTATCCTAATTTATTATGAGATATCTTTGTTAACTTAAGTGTTGTATTGCAGGTCGAAAGTTTCCAAATCTACAGGAAAGTTTTGTCATCATCAAAAAGGGGGAGATTGTTAGAGAAAACTTCATGATTTGTTTTGAAGTTGACAAAACGTTTCCATCAGTCTAGTCTAAAGACTTGAAGACCCTTTTGACAAAGTCTGAAGACCTCCAGACTCAAGATTCAAAGTCTGTCCTCATTGACAATTTCCAGACCGACGAAGAAAAGTTTCATTCGATTAAGACAAGCTTATCCTTAAGGATTTGGTTTGTATGGTTAAGGAAGATCTCACGGTTGGAAATAGCATTTCAAGATCAGTTATTTGTATTGATTAAATCGAGTAAACTTAGATTCTTTTGATCCGCGAATTACACTTGGAAGGTTCTACTTATGGAAACCTAAATCCTGATTGTATGGGCGAACATGATTGATGGGCTATCATCATTTTCCTTGAATAGCTCGAGATCTCCCTAATTGATTCTGTCCAACGGCTTGATTAGAAGAACTCCTTTGGAATGTGCCAACGGTATTGAAGGCATGAAGGAGTATTTAAGGGAGACGTTCAAGTTGTTCGAAAGTGCCCGATAGAAAAATTTCAAAGTTTGAATCTCCTTGTTCTTTTGCGATCTTATTCATTGAACTTTACTTGTACTCAAAAGAGAAACTGAAAATATCTGTGAGACCTTGAGGAAGTGTAGTGGAGTCTCTATACTGTGGAATCAAGGACGCGAGACTGTAAATTCTCTTTTAATTTTTAGTGAAATCCAGCCAGTAGGCTGTCAGTGCGGGAGAGTGGACGTAGGCTTGGTCTAAGCCGAACCACTATAAACTTAGAGTCTTGATTCTCTATCCCTAATCTCTTTACTTTACATCGCAGCTTCATACGTCTATTATTGTCTTTGCTCTTTTAGTCTATTAATTGTTAAAGACTAATCTATCATGTTACGATTTGCAAAAATCTCTTTGATAACCTATTCACCCCCCTCTAGGTGCTCATACTAGTACTATCACCTTCCATCCGAATTTGGAGTCGATGTGGACCGAATCAATGTGGTTGAGCCAGCTGCAAGCCATTTCCGAATCAAAGCCAAGGTGAGGTGAGTGACCGAGGCTGAGGGAATCCCTTTCACTTATGTAGTGTCCCACGGGTTCGCCGGCTACTATCTTTCCAACTTGGGCCAAATGGGCGCCAAAGTCCCACCGAGGGACAAAATCACCATCTTAGGTGATGGCAATACAAAAGGTGATGTGAACAAGGCCTAAATATCCTGTCCGTGCTATATTCGTTTTCAGCTTTTCCTTAGTGATTATTGCACACGTTCTCGAACCGCCTGACTCATCCTTAGGCTCATGTTTATCAGACAACATGTTGAGCTCAGGTCGGTTTACCATAATGATTGCAGACACCATCATCATAAGTTCAATTTCAGTAATGACAGCTAAGATGGTAGTGTTGTCATTCTATATTACAGTCATTGTTCTCAAGGAAGAAGATATAGCTTCTTACACTATCAAAGCAGTGGATGACCCAAGAACACTGAACAAGATCCTCTACCTGAGTCCGCCGGCTAATATCCTGACCTTCAGCGAGATCATTTCCCTCTGGGAGAGGAAGATCGGGAGCACCCTCGAGAAGACATACATTCTGGAAGACGAGCTTCTCAAGAACATCCATGGCGAGTTGGTAAAATCGAAAACATAACATTTACAAAGACGAATGCACGCCCTCTTGTTAATTACGTAGTTGAATCAGCTTTTGGGTTGAGAGTTTCTTGACAGACACTCCGTTGTTTTTTGCGATGTCTCATGCTTCAGAGTTTCCATTTCCAATGAACATCATTTGTCGATCAGCCACTCTGTGTTCGTGAAGGGGGATCATGCAGCAAAACATGAGATCGGGCTTCAATCGGAGCCGAGGCTTCAGAGCTCTATCCAGAAGTGAAATACACAACTGTAGATGAATACCTGAATCTCTTTGTGTAGTTGGGGATCAAGAACTTCATTAGACCATGCTCTACGTATGTTAAAGAACAGTGTCTGGGGTGAATAATGATATTTCATAGATTTGCCTATGATCTTGCACCACCATGTACGACAAGCCACAGTTCGACTTCAATTAAACACGACGGTTTATATCGTGATATGACTAACTATCTAGGAACGTCTGAATGAGAATGACGAAATCACATTGCTATTCGTCAAACAAGTAGCCCAGCGAATAGGCAAGAACCAAGATATCTTCAGCAAAAGCATCGGTTGTCGACATTACTCATCGCAGGTCGGGTTGCAACTGCACAACAATTGTAACGTGTTCCAAGTTTTTTGTGAAAACTTCAACACCTTGATCGAATCTTCCGTCCACAATCAGCATCGCCAAAAGCTAGTTCTCTTGAGAACCACTTACTGGAACTGCCTTGAATCCCGGTGAGGCGATGATTCATGTTCCGAGTCGCACGGTAAATCCCGAAACAAGAACGCATCCGTGGTCATCTAGACCATCGTGGGCTAACAGGGACCAGTTCCTGTTTCGAATCAGCACCGAATCTTCCCTTTCTTCGGCGGAGCGTAATTACAACTGAACTGTTATGAAATCTTTTCGAGCAAAAGAGTTGCCCTCTAGACGGTTCGGTTCTGACATGACAATAGAGAAACAAGACGAGGGTAGATGAGTTTGTAGTATCAATTGTCTTGCCTAGTTTGGGACTATGTAGTTGTACGATGAAGGTAAAATCATGGAGAGAACCATTAAAAAGCCTAAAGAGCTGGACTCTAGCTACAAAGACGGTATTCTTCCTTGCCTATCCTTGGCATTTTGTAATTTAAGAATACTAGCG
This sequence comes from Eucalyptus curtisii, assembly GCA_017140595.1. Classification (NCBI taxonomy): domain Eukaryota; kingdom Viridiplantae; phylum Streptophyta; class Magnoliopsida; order Myrtales; family Myrtaceae; genus Eucalyptus; species Eucalyptus curtisii. Next base: position 33,636,910 of record CM029502.1, on the reverse strand, counting down.
TTACTAGCAGACGTGTAGCCCATTAAGCTACTCGAATTATTTGGGAGTTACGGTACCCAGAATCAGCGGCTACGCTCAAGTTATTGCAAATTCCTTGAAATCATCATAATTTGATTGCACTTACAATAAGTTTTCTTCATAATTCGCAAGTCGAGAATGATATCATTTGGTAATAGGTTACTAGCATGAAAGGCCCTAACCAATATACTTATGACAAATTTACCGGAAAATAACTTTTTAACTACTAAAAATCCCAAACTAATAATTATGTGATAGATTTATCTCAAACTAATTTTTTAATTACAAAAAAACTCAAATTAATACATTTGTGACAAATTTGTCGTTAATACTAGGAAAAATCACAAATTAGAAATGGGATGTAAAACCCCAAAACCAGTATAGCCATCAACTATAATATGTCACCCAACTCAGTAATTTGGCTATAAAATTTAACGGAAAATAATGAAGGGTAAATTTATCAACGGTATATCAGTTTATGATTTTTGGTGGTATATTTGTTACAGGTATATCAATTTAGAATTTTTTGTGGTATTAATCATTTAGTAATCATCTAACAACAATGTAATTTTCCTCAACATGCTGTCTCGTAGCTTATAGTTGTTGTTCTCATTGATCATACCTTTACTAATTGTAATTTACTCAAAATCAGAGCAAAATCGAGCCATGCTTATAGTTAGCACTTTCTTATCTACATACTAATTTGACCATGTGCATAAAGCGACCATGTTAATACCAGTGATGGCGTGACAAGTTCCCTAAAATTTGGGTGGGGGATAGTACGTATACATTGTAAATTTACCTAAAGTCCCGGTAAACAACAAGTTGTTTTCAAGCTCTTGTTTTACCATTCGTTACTTCTCTCGAGAAATCATAAACATTACGAATTTATTGAAAATTATTTGTTTCCATTGTTAGTAACTTATATCGACGACCACAACGGTCATTTTTGTTAATATAAAACACCTTGAAATCTTTAAGAATTGTGTCCTACCGACACGTTGATTTCCATAAAATCTTTTTGTGATTTTTTTTTTTTGGAATATGAATAAAATTTGGAATTTTGAGGAAAAGTAAATTGTCACTTTTTGACTTTTCAAAAGTCTAGACAAAGATAATCGAACCCAATGGATAATCATCTTTATTTGGAGAATATATTTACTCTTTAAAATAGTGAATATAGGAAAACTAATAATAAATAATAGGACATCGTGAACTTTTTTAGTATGTTTTTTAGGTCTGTACGAACTTTTCTTGGTCACTCAATAAATATCTCCTCGTTTGCCCGTTAACAAACTCCAAAAGTTAAAATTCCGACAAAAAAAAAATCTAAAAGCTAAAATTCTTACGAAAAGATAAAAAGACAAAATGGCATCGAAAAAGATAATTCCCGGCATATCCTCCATGAGCTTAAACTCTACGCCACCGCCCACTTTCGAACGACGCGATTGGCGACCGCCGTTAGCTTTCCCGTGGGTCGCTCTCACGTGATTCCGCCTCCGCACCCGCAAATAATTTATAAAAAGAAGAGAGCTAGCGCTGACCGCTCCGCACACGTGTGCTGCACCCATTGGGTCCTCCTCCTAGGAATTTCTCCACGGTACAGGGAAGCATAAATGACGTAATTAAGCGCAAATCCCTGTATTCTCCGTTCAGTATTATTCAATTCTTTCTCCTTTCTATTTTATTTTATTGAAACCCACTCCCAGAAATAGCGGGATCGATGGCATATTCCTAATAGGGGTGTGCAAAAGAATCAAGCACCGATGGTTCTTAAAGGAACCAGTCCGATTCCCGATTTCATGGGCGGATCGCCCACCCACCCACCCACTCACTCGGATCGAACCGATTAGATTATAATAATATATTAATTTTTAGCAAAAGTATTTATATAGACTCTAGCTTCTACCTCCCCTCTTCCTCCTCCCCCTCCTCAAGCTTCTTCCTATCATCCTCATCTTCGGGGACGAGCAAACTCTAGATCTAAAAACAGCTCATCGTCCTTGTTGTCCTACTCATTATCAGTCTCGAGAGAGGAGTGGGAGACGACGAAGGTGGTGGCCAAGATGGTGGTGGTGTGAAGCAGAGCAAGGTCGCAACCAGTTGAAGGCAAAAAGGGGAAGGCGTGGAGATTGGACCGGTTCTATGGATCTACTCGGGAATCGGACCAGACCGGTGGTCCGGTTCCCGAGTGAATTCATGCAACTAGCGGGCGGTTCCCGATTCCAATTTTTCAGAACCGGTTCTTAGCGAGCGATTCCCGATTCTAAGTCGAGAACCGCCCGCTCGGACCATACACACCCCTAATTCCTAATATCTTGGATCAAACTGTAATGATAATCTTGTCAATTTCAATTAAAGAGTATGACTCGATTAAGACATTAAATTAAAATTGAAAATCGGACTGATATCTTAAGAATCGACTATAATCAACTAGTTCAATCCGATCTGGACAGTTCTTTCTACCCACTCTTATTAGATTATACTTACTCAGGTGCGTAGATCCTCATGGTATTCACACCCCATTTATTTATGTACGCACATTTCTGACATTTTTCAAAGGTCCAGGTTCAATCATGGCGGGATAATAATTTTTTTTTTCCCCGGAAAAAAGTTGCGATTCTCAAGGCCGCATAAAATCCCGACACATGGCCCCGAGCCCTCCACCGTCCGATCATGATCGGTTGCGCATCCGGCGGCCAGCATCCGGCGACGACGGACAGCTGAAAATGCTTTTACGGCATATTTTCTCTATCGAGAGAGAAATGGACACTCGTCCTCCTTCTTCAACATTCCGTTACGCAAGCTTATAACTCACTCTCTCTCTCTCTCTCTCTCTTCGGCTTGCATGCTCGCGTTAGGCTCTCGGATCGAAGAATAACCATCGCCGCCCGCGTCCGCCGTGAGTTCCGGCCTCCTCGCTTCTCCAACGGCGGCGCTCCGCCGCCCGCTTTTCGTCTCCGTCCGTCGCGAGCGACGGTCGATTCGTGTTCCGGTTCGGCGAGTGGGGGAGGGCGGGCGGGCGCGTCGATCTCGCTCGCTCGCGTGCTTTTGACGAGCGACGATTCCCTTCGTGCCGACCTCCTCTCGCCACCGACTTTCCTGCGTTTTTTTTTTTTTGCTCTGCGTGTGCGTGTTATCGGTGTTCTCTCTTTGGCTTGCTGGATTACTGTGCATGGCGATGAACTTGTTTCTCCGCGTGAGTTTTAGGATGCTCTACGAGTGCTTGCTGGTGATTTCGTTGATTCTGCTTTCTTCCTTGTGTTGACTCTGCTACGAGTAATCTGCATGCGGTATTGCGTTTTTTTTTTTTTTTTTTTTGCTTTTGCTGTGAGTGACCCGACTGTGCGCAGTTTTCATGGATATTGCAGAATCTGCACCGACTTCTTGCGTTTCCTTAGCTTTTGGAGTAGTTGGTTGGGCGCTGGGTAGTGATTTTGGTCTAGATTATGCTAGGCATGTGGTTGGTTTTGATGAAGCATCTTAAATGGGGAAGCTTTCGGCTTCGCGAGTACCCGCGAAATTGCATTTTGTGTTTTTGCTAACGGAATGAACCGGTCAACAGAGTTGCAAAGAATCTGCGAGTTGTAATTTCACCTAATGTTGATTCTGTCTCCTTTTAAGTGACTGTTCGGTTCTTCTGCATTGGGTTCTTACAGAGTTTACCATATGTGAAATGTATAAGATTAATCATTCTCTGTAGAGTAGATGCTCTTTTGGTTGTCTGCAATTTTAAAAATTAACCGATCATCATGGTTTGGAAGCATGTTGATGTACCTGATTTTTGTTTGATGTTTCTTCAAGCTGTTTCAAAAGCCAAGATATGGCCAACTCTGGTAAAGGATCAAGTGGGAAGCATTCAGCATTTCCTGGCGTTGCCCTGAATGAAAGGATTCTGACCTCAATGACTCGACGATCTGTAGCTGCTCACCCGTGGCATGACCTGGAAATTGGTATCTCTCTGAGCCTTTTTGGTCCTTTACTATATCGTGAACCACTTATCAGTTGTGAACGTCCAATGCTTACGAAGTTTGTCATTAGTAATCATTTTAACTCTCTATTTTCAATTCCTGATGTTACAGTTTATTCGCTATTTGAATTGCAGGACCAGGTGCTCCAGCAGTTTTTAATTGTGTAAGTTTGGAGGAACCATCTCCCTCATGTGGATTGTAGCCATCATTTTCTAAACCATGTGAATCTCAAGAGCTCTGTTGTTGTGCAGAGTATATGGAAAACTGACAGTGTCCCTTTGTGGATTGTAATCTGCATATGATTATTTGTCTCAGCATTACATCTGCTATTTTGCTTTCTTCTTTCACCGTATAAATGTTGAACCCTTTGTATAGGTCGTTGAGATTAGCAAAGGTAGCAAGGTGAAGTACGAGCTTGACAAAACCACTGGTCTTATAAAGGTCCGTCCTTGTCACTGTCTGCTCCACTTGTTACAGTTTGTTCTCAGGCTTAGCAAATTTGCTTATCATGTTGCCTAGGAGTTGTACTCTATGTAACTTGCCTCATAAGTTCATTGGGTACAATCTGTGGTACCATTTCTTCATTAGGGCAGGAAGATCTTTTAAAATAGATGGTGGAAGTACTGCACTTATAATGACGATGATTATCTAATTTGTTAATTAAAACAAGACGTTGAATTGAGGATTGAAGGCTCTCCTTTAGTCATGTGATCCTTAAAATAAAGTTGCATATGATGTGATTGTCACATTTGCGAGATAGTCATCAATGGATGTCTTGCATGGAGAAAGGTTGTCCTTGATCTTTCATTTTATCGATGTCAATAGTTTAATTAGCAAGCGCTAATGAGTGAAGAGAAATCTCTTTGAATCGAGGTCATGTTATTTATCCTTAGAGAGTCAAACAACATTCGTTGGACATATCCTCTATTCTACCTGCACTTAGCTGTAGGACCACCTTGTAGATGTAGAATTTGGCCCGCTTGGGTGCAGATATGTGTAATATTTCCAGTTGACATGGAAGAGCAGAGTGACTGATGCTTAAGTAAGGACAGGTTGATCGTGTTCTCTACTCTTCAGTGGTTTACCCGCACAACTATGGTTTCATTCCGCGTACAATTTGCGAAGATAGTGATCCCATGGACGTATTGGTACTGATGCAGGTAGATTATCTTTGAACAAGATATTTTAATAACTTTCAAAGCTTTCTACTTCAGCTTCTTTAATGATATGAGGAATTTCGATGCTTCTTCTTACAGGAGCCCATCTTGCCTGGTTCATTCCTCCGTGCTCGGGCTATTGGATTAATGCCAATGATCGATCAGGTAATGGCTTCGTTTTAGATATGTTCTGTGCTGACGCGGTACACAATTACAAAAGCCAGAGAGGAATCATGAGAGGAAAATTTATAATTTCATCTCTACAATGGTGAGACCACTGAACCATATCCATCTGGCAATAATTTTGAGGTCTTATACATTGCAACGGTCTGATTCTTTTTGCAGGGTGAGAAGGATGACAAGATTATTGCTGTTTGTGCTGATGATCCTGAGTTTCGCCATTACACGGACATTAAGCAGCTTCCTCCTCATCGCCTTGCTGAGATCCGGCGTTTTTTTGAGGACTGTATCCTTTACGACAATTCAGTTCTTGAACTTTGCTTATTAGGAAGTTGTAATAGCTAGTATATTCTACTATGTCAAATTCAGTCACTTAGCTTTCTCCGTCACACTATCAAAACAACTTAGTGAACCAAAGTTTTGCAGTATTTGTGAAGATGCTATAGGTACTATTTCTTCAAGAATTCACTGTCCAGACTAATACCTTGCTGAGAGATACATGATTCCTTTACTAGTTGCGGTTGACAGACAAGAAGAATGAGAACAAGGTGGTTAACGTTGAGGACTTTCTGCCAGCTGAGTCTGCCATTGATGCCATCAAGTACTCCATGTGAGTGTTCTTCTCTCTTTAAGTGGTTTCAGATGAGTTTCTTTGGTATACTTGGGTACAGCATGATAAGAGTCTTTTAGTCTGTTTAGGAACTAACCTGATTTTCTTTACTTTATTATCTCTTCAAATTACGGTTCCCAGGAATTGACTTATCATGTCATGTTTTTCCATAAATTGTGTCCATTTATCTTGGTAACCTTATCTGCAGGGACTTGTATGCATCTTACATTGTCGAAAGCTTGAGGCAGTGAGGAAGATGGGACGAGAGGATCAATGTTGTGTTGGGTAGTTATGGTTGAGGCCAATAGACTCCTTGCTGAATGCCCTTCTTGGCAAGTTTTAGCATTTCGAGTAAAGTTAGTCAACTCTTCTTCTTCTGAACAGTACTGATGCTGCAGTTTCAGCCTTTGGTATCTACTCTCTGAATACTACAAGTAAAGAATCATGAGAACCATAAATTAAATTGTTCATAAGCCCATGATCGAGCATGTATCACAACCTATAAGTACAATATATCGTGGTTTCATTATATCAGTACAGATGAGTTCTACGGTCGCAAATTGTGCTTATTTCACTGCGCCGATTTGCTTTGGTAGCTACACTCGCTGTTTTTGCTTAGTTCACTTGGTCATGTTCTCCCGAGGACAAATCGCACTTGCTTGTCAATCTGTTTCCTTCCTTTCCATGTATAGGATAATTGTTTTGGCCAAAACGGAGGGTGGACAGTTTGAACTAGGAAATACCCGAATCTTTTCAATTACTAAAAGGGCTATTTGACCGAGTGGAAGTGTCATTATTGAAATTGTAAAGGACTGGGCTGTGATCTTAAGTACGGAATGGCGTGATATCGATACCATAAACTTTGTTATAAAAAACAACTTTACATGTCCTGCAAGACCCTCGAATCGAATCCACCATCAGTGAACTTTGTCTGGAGTTTCGTCCTGGAGACTGAAAATACTGTCATCTCTTGGCTAAATTATCCGCTGAGACTCCATTAGGTCTCGAGCTTTTTGTCCCGGACCCGCGGTGACCAAACGGAGCACAAATGGAGCACCAAAATGGCAGAGCAGAGTCTTCAAGAAAAGCTCTGTTGGGGAAGCACGAGGTGGGGGAGGCTGTTGGGCCAGGGCACTTTCACTGGTGTTTCTCTGCATTTGCTTTATATATTCAAATTCTTGCAAATATAGTTCGTCTTGACTGCGTTTTTAAGCTATATTATGCATTTGAAAGGGCAGTAAGAAATTAATTTTACTAGCGAGACGATCTAAAAATCGATCGAATAAAATTTCGCTTGATGTGTAACGTGATATCCCTACATAATTATGCTGTTTTTGATCCCATGACGTTTGTGAAATATTTGCTTTCACTCCCTTGAAAGTTCCTAGCATTTCGAACTTGTTTTGCCCTGGATCTTTTGTTCATTTTCTTTTTCTTGATTGGATTGTTTTACCCTAATTACCCATTGACAACTTGCGAGAGATTTCGAGTAGATATTACAGGTTATGTATGAAAAAAGAGCAATACTACATTGATTAATTTTGATTTGCAAAATTAGTTTATTAAGTGATGTGTTAGACTCAACTTAAATTTTAAATAAGTGGTTATATTCAATAACTAATAGCAGCTTGATATATTATTTAGTAAACTAATTTTGCAAATTAGCATTAAAACTAGCCTTCTTCATAAAAAAAAAAAAAAAAAAAAGAGGACACTGCTGTAATAGTAAGCTGGGATGATTAAGAATAGAAGCAACACATCATCTTTCCTTTTAATTTTTTTTTTCACTAAGTAGAAAATTGTGATTTTTTCTCTAAGCAAAAGGGTAGAAAAGAGCATTGAAAGCCAGCCCCACCTCAAGTTTCCATAAGAGTTTCAAGTTCGCGGCAAATATGTTTAATTTGAATCATAATTATTATAAATTTGAGTAGGCCGTCATCGTGATGCAAGTCAAGGTAAAAAGTCGAAATCATCGCATGCTCGATGTACAAGCCGCCGTCTCTATGCCATAGGCGAATCGGGATTTTATAACTCAGGTTAAAGGGACTCATAATCAACCAACCATATCAAACTCGACCAGCTACCTCTACTGCTCAGTACTCAATGTAGAAAATGTACCTATGTCACCAAAAAATATCACTAAAGTCGGCCTCGGTCGCAACTCCACCAGGCCGACACGTGGCACAGGACGATAGGCCGTCTCCGCAGATAAAACGCGAACTTTTTATGCCTCGTCAGCGACGTCGCGCCCCTCTTCTCCCCCTTCCCTTTCTCTCTCCTCCATTTCCTCACTACCAACAACAGTCTCTCTCTCTCTCTTTCTCTCTCTCTCTCTGTCTCGCAGCTTGGAAAACGCCGCCGTCGCGAACCGCCGGCGCCGCCGCTCAGCGATCCTCGATCGGAGGCCGGGGACGGAGAGGATGGGCACGCTGGGGAAAGCGATCTACACCGTCGGGTTCTGGATCCGGGAGACCGGGCAAGCCCTCGATCGCCTCGGCGGCCGATTGCAGGGGAGCTACTACTTCCAGGAACAATGTACGTCTCTCTACCCATCGTTCCGCGCGGATGTCTTTCGTTATTAGCTCTGTTCGGTGCGGAGGCGATTGGAAACGAGGATCGGTGGAGGAATTTGGGGATTCGGAGCTGCGGTTTTTGCGGTGATATCTGTGGATTGATGGAGTGGTGATTTTTTTGTGGGGCTTTTTCGGGCGGCGAGTGATTGATTGCGGTTTACGAGAGCGGTTTTGCCGTCGGTTTGATGGTGCAGAGGTGAAAAGATGAGATTGTAGGTGGATCCCGCTAGGAAAACCGCCCTGTTCAGTTAGTCAAGCGATGGAGGCTGGTGTAGGGTTTTGTAAATTGTTGGAAGCATGGGGTTTTCCTCTATATTCTTTCGAACTTGACTTTAGTTGGACTGCAATTGGACTGCAATTGCCGACCGGAATTTATCGCAAGACATGAGGCATTAAATGGGTACTATAACAGTGAGCTTCCGTGATAGTAATTTCTTGGTGAATTCATAATTATCGCGAGCATCATATTAATCTTCTATATTCCACAAAAAAATGAGAGTTCCAATTTAGTTGTAGGACAGTTGTTATACAGCCCTTTCTCTCTCTCTAGTAGGTTGTACATAGTTTGCTTAATTGGCTCAAAGGCACAACATTTCTCATCTATGCGTGAATGGAAGTAGTATTATGTCCAAAAAACCTGATTGCTTCAAAGGGGAAAATCTCTCTTTTGAGTGGTTGAAATTACTGATGCCATTAGACATGTTTTAGCTAGAGAAACTACAGTTACTTATCTACAGTTTGGTTTCTCGGAACCTGGACAAAGCATTTTTGGGGGAAGCTTAGTTAGCTATGGAGTGAAACTTACAATTTTCATTCCATACCAAAATCTGTTGATGACTGAAAAAGGGAAAAAAAAAAAAGAAGAAGCCATAGCCCCTCTAGGATATGTTTGAAGAATCTGTAGTTATCTTGTATCCCTATTCTCTCCAAGGTGACCAACCTCTTTTTGGTCATGATAAAGCTGAGTGATATTGTTACTACAAGCGATTTAATGAAGAGGGGTCTTGGCTTTACCAGGTCGATCTTGGTTCAAGCTATGAGGAGAGTGGCTTATCCTTGTTGACTTCTTGTCTTCTACTATTATTAATGCCAGAAAAACGACATTTCCTCATACTTTGCAGTCAAATTTTTTTGCACCTGATATTCGATCCTTTATTGAGTTTAATTCTGCAATTTGTTTTCTAGTTGTGCTAGTAGCTAAATATAGACTGCCTTCAATGCATTTTCTGTTACTGTATCATGTCATGCTTCAAATGCTCAACTTTCAGTTGGTCATGTGATAAATGCATGATTGTGCGCGCGCTCGTGCGTGTGCACATGTGCGTGTGTTAAAGAAAGGAGGGAAAAGTTGGGTTGTGTGTTTGGATGCACATGTCATCAAAAAGGTTGATCAACGTAGAAATTTTACTTTTAGATATTTCCACTTCTAATTGAATTAGTCCTTGAGTGCCAACTAAACTTAAGGCGAAAGATCTGTAAAACTAAGGAGTCTTAGTTGAAAATAAACTTTCTTCCAAAAGGATAAAAGGTATAATGACTAGGAAAAACTGCATGATCTCCTTAAAAGTCTTTGGAGGAGACAATTGTTTCAATTCATCAGTGTCTTGGATATGATGAGATTTTTAACTTGAACAACTCCACAGAGAAGTGTCTGGTATTGTTAATTTGAATTTCTTGTTTGAAATATGAGGGAATATGTCAACTATTCAAGGCTGCCTTGCTATGTAATGTGGCTAGCAACATTGGCTATTTGCTTGATGCAAACCAATGTTTGTATAATGGGGGGAAGATATGTTAAGTACAGTCTTGGTGTGATGGGGGTGAGGGAGGAATTTACATACTGGCACATGTTACCTGGTATAATGTGCAATTATAGAGGCAAAATAACTGTGAGGGCACTGAAATGCATTGTTTAAGGTGGTGCATTCTTTCTGTTCTTAAATTTATTTGAATCTACTTTTACATTCATACTTCTGTTTTCTGTTTTTTCTTTTGGGCGCTTGCTAGGACATTCTACAATACCCTCTAAACTGTTTTGGTCCGATGGATCTTTAGTGAAGACATAGATTAAAAGAGAGAGAGAGAGAGAGAGAGAGAGAGAGAGAATAGTGGATCCAAATGGTTGCTATTTTACCTTTGTATTTCATAGGTTGGCTGTATAAGAATTGGACTTCAGTCTTATACATTTACAAAGGTGAGAGGTGAGAGGTGAGAGAGGACATTCTGTTCTTATCTTTCTTATCTTCTTGTCCTTTTTTCCAATCACATAAAAGGTTCCATATAAATTATAACAATAGGTGTAAAAGGGCCTTCTTGCTGCCATCATTGCCTTGTTCTTGTTTTCAATTTTCATTCTCTGAAAAAACTGGTATTATAGTGCACATTAGTTTGCCTAACATAGAACGTTCTCACTAGACCTGAACTGCTTAGGCTCTATTTGGTAGTCCAGATAAGGGCCAAAAGTAGGATATGTGCTTAGTGGCATACTTTGGACTGGACAGACCTGGATTAGGTCAAATAAATTCGGAATAAACTATTTTAGGTTTAGGGGTGGGATAAAATTATCACGCCTAGATTGGATGACAAATTTTTGTTTTAATAACAAAATTGCAAAAAAAGAATTGCGATCATGTTAAGGGACGAACAGCGGTGCCACCATGGGGGCACCACTCGCAACCACTATGCATTGGTCACCAGAGATACTTTCTCTCTCTCTCTCTCTCTCGCGTCCACATATGACCACCACAGACCACCATTGTAACATCACATGTGGTGGTTGCACCCCAAAGCCCCCCTCCCTTCTCTCGGGGTGATGGTCACCCTCTTCATGGTAGATTTGGGTTTTTCCCCTTTTAAAGTTATTGAGATAATTTTCTTTATTATTTATCCAATCCTATTCTAGGTTTACCGAATGCAGTATTATATTCAGTTGCCCGCTGTAGAAGATATAGGATATAGCAATTCTTTTTCAGATTTCTGATGTTATCCTATGTTATCATGATCCTTGTCCTGACAACCAAACACAACATTAGTGGTTCTTTATATGATATGAAAACAGAAAAATTATAGGTGCTTTTCTTTTTGACTAATCTATCTTCTTTGTACAGTGTCAAGGCATCGGACGCTCATGAATATATTTGACAAAGCTCCTGTAATTGACAAAGATGTATTTGTGGCCCCAAGTGCATCTATCATTGGTGACGTTCAGGTTGGCAGAGGTTCCTCCATTTGGTATGGGTGTGTTTTGAGGGGTAAGCTGTGCCACATTGAATTTGATGATCCCTATCAAAACATTATATACTGGATGCTACTGCAATGAGGGGATGCTCTTTCTTCCATATATGCAATCAAGAAGTATGAGCTAATGAGTAAATTGTTGGTAGTGTTTTGAACTTTCTACCACATATTAACCAAAACAATACACATCATAAGTGGGTGTTAGCATCTTGTCTGTATTGTGCTTATCTGTTAGTTTATCAATAATTAACAGTGTCAGTATGGGTGAGATCATTTCCATGAGATCCAAGACGGATTCTGAGTTTGGTATAGATTTGTGCTTTATAACTTATTTGTTTGCGTCTTGTCTGTATCTGCATTTGGGCTTATCTGAGGTAATTGTAGTGCCGGTGAAAAATCTATCTCATGCTAAGTCTTAACTGTCAAGACCTTCAATCTTTGCTTCTGGTTTTCTCAGCCTTCCTACTGGAACGGAGAACCATTCTATATCTAGATGCTGCTGGATCTTCTGCAAGAATGAATTATTATCTGTATATATATAATCTCTTAAGAAGTTTGTCTTGTAACACGAATTGGAATTGAGAAGGAACTTGACCCTTGCAACCTGTTCTGATATCGAAAGATCTTTTTGCTGATTTATGTTCTGACATTTCTGTGTATAGGTGATGTAAACAACATTAGTGTCGGAGCAGGGACCAATATACAAGACAACTCTCTTGTTCATGTGGCAAAATCAAACTTAAGTGGCAAGGTTTTGCCAACTATTATTGGAGATAATGTTACTGTAGGTGTGTCACCATTTGTTTATTCCAAACTATAATCAAATTGAATATCTAGTTGCATTATGTATATGTCATTCTGGTGATTTAGTTTGCCTTCTTCAGGTCATAGTGCTGTTTTACATGGATGTACTGTTGAGGACGAGGCATTTGTTGGTATGGGTGCCACTCTTCTTGATGGAGTCTATGTTGAGAAGCATGCCATGGTTGCTGCTGGAGCCCTTGTAAGGCAGAATACAAGAGTTCCTTGTGGAGAGGTTTGTAATATTAAGCCTGCTGATTTTTCCCCTAAAATTTGTAAATCGCTGATTTGATTGTAATTTTGAAATCCTCATTCTATCCTTTTCATGTATGTTGATGTTTTTGCTGGCATTCTTCTCCTCATCATTATCCTCCTTATGTTATGGTGCACCATTGTCGTTATTACTGATGTTTGCTAAGATTTGGATCTTTCATCTCTTTTGAGTACTATAATTTGATCAACATTACACAGTTGACATTTACAGCCAGATTTTAATCTGTCAATATGGTCAACCTTCACATGGTAATCTCTGAGGCTGACAGTGATTTTACTTTGCACGGTTTACATTTTACCCAAAAGAAACAATGAGAAAAAAAGAACAAAAGAAACTGGATGGTGTATGAGATATAGATATTGAATTGACGAGCTGATGACCAGTGCTTTTGGTTGAGGGCAATTGCATCTGCCTGCTCTGAACCTGGCTGAAGGGAAATTGAATAATCTGGAATGAATTGCTTGTGATTTCCAACATCTCTTTTGTAGCTTGTTGCTTACCTTCCACTATGGTGTCACTCGACTCCTAACTGCTTTACATTTTGCGACTAAAACAACTGAATCACAGGTATGGGGAGGGAATCCAGCCAAGTTCCTGAGGAAGCTCACGGAAGAAGAGATGGCTTTCATATCACAGTCAGCTGTAAATTACTCCAACTTGGCTCAGGTCCATGCTGCTGAAAATGCAAAGAGCTTTGATGAGATTGAGTTTGAGAAGGTGCTCCGCAAAAAGTTTGCTCGCCGTGATGAGGAGTATGACTCTATGCTGGGTGTTGTTCGGGAAACACCTCCAGAGCTTATCCTTCCAGATAATATTTTACAAGATAAATTGCAGAAGGCAACTTGATTACCCTCATGCTGAAGGTTTATCTCCAGTTGAAATTTGATTTCAGAGGTATGCTGTCATCTGAAGATTAAGGAACTACACAATCGATATCCAATAATATTTGTGGCTGGATAAGAATTCAAAGCACGATGCCTACGTGGCGTCTGGTCCTGCTTAATTTTTTAGGTCAAGTGGGCACTCATTTTACATTGACTTGGAGTGACTGTTCCTCTGATTACACATTCAGGTATTCCACCAGATGTTTTCTAAATCTGTGTCAGACTTGTTTTCCATATGTTCTTTCATTAATAAAGAACGTATGATTCTTCAATGAAACCGACAAGTTCTAGGAAGTCGGTCATCATACTTTGCCTCGCTGATTGAATGTTGATGTTTGTGGTATAAGCTCAGGAACCTTCTTAGATCATCCTTGCGCTGGTTTAGTTTAATTCATCCAAGACGTGGAAGAGCACCTTCCTAAAAACCAAAGTACTTGTCCCGACACACCCCTAAAGACCGTGTGAGCAGTGACCGACCCAATTGACATGATAAATAAACTAGTTTTTTGTTACTTTAGTGGTTTGCAATGTCACGGAGCAGACTTTGGGAGGTTCTCGGATATCTGTAGCTACTGGCCCGACATATGTTGCGGTATTTGTGACTGGTGAAATCACTGAGAACTAGTGCAGAGCTGTTGAAGTCCAGGCGATGCTGGGCTGGTCAAGAATTTCCTAGCATCCACGAAAGATTCCCCTGAAATCAGCACCTGAACTGAATGTTGCTTTGTCGAACTTTCTAGCAGAATTCGTGAATCTAACTTAAGCAATCGAGGATGGTACCATTTGTTTTTTTTTTTGGTCGAATCGAGGATAGTACCATACACGAGAAGATTTTGTACTCTTCCATCAAGTATTATCTGTCTCCACGAATAGTTCTCCTGTTTTTCGCTAAGATTTTGCCTGATACGACGGTTCTCGAGAATCTCTCGATTCATTCGTGGCTTAAGCAGAACGCATATGGCTTGTTTTTCGTGATGCTTATAGTAGCTAGTAAAGAAAGGTTTCCTGGATTCATGGGCATGGCGCCCACAATGCATATATAGTCTCATTCATCAGGATGTGATATCATCAAGCAAGAGGCATTAGCTAGCCGTACACGTACAATGGTTCAGTAAACTGTTGGAAGCAGAAAAATCGACGCGCCAATTTGGGGAAGATATGAGACCATGTGCTCTACTTTTTCAAGGGCGTGCGCTTGTGACCTCACTGCAGTCGACATCGGCCACCTCGAGAAATTTGCTGCGCTTCAACGGAAACGAGAGTTGAATGCTGGAATCCCAGAAGAAAATGAAAGTTTGATTGCTTGAAAAAACGTTTTGAAAGATTAGAAACTTAAAATGGAGAAGTCATCAGTCATGAGTTTGCAGACTAGGGATGTAATTAACAGAACAAAAAAGTTAAAATAAAATATTTTCTATGCTTTTAAATTGAAGAAATAATTTTATTTTAAAAATAAAATTTCAAATAGCTTGCCCATCTTTTCGCAATAAGGTTGGAGGAAAATGATCAACCTAGTGAAATTCAGGAAAATTGCCCAAAAAATCCTAAATTTTTAAATTATGCTAGTCAAATCTTAAACTTTTTATATTTTGCCAATTTAATTTAACGGGCTAATTTTAGCTTGAAATCATTAAAATGACATGGGTCATCTTATGTGACATGGGAGGTGGCATTGATATGGATAAATTTTCATAATATTTTAATATTTTTTAAATTTTTATTTATTCTTCTTTTATTTTCTTTTTTCTTTTATTTTTTCCCTTCCATTTTTCCTCTAGCCAGTCGCCCTGGCAACTAGCTAGAGGCAAGGCCTAGTGAGGCCGAAGCTCGCCCCTATCAACCTTTAGCGAGGGCGAGCCTCATTCGCCCCTGGTGTTGGGTGAGGTTGACCTTGTTGACCCTTGCCTTTGGCTGATCGTTGGTTATGATCGAGGCTCAGTGACTAGCTAGAGGAAGAAGGGAAGGAAAAAAAAAAGAAAAAAAATCAAAAAATTATTATTTAATATTATCAATGCATGTGCCAGTGGCACCACGTAGAACAATTGACATTCACATAAGTGATTTCCAATCAAAATTATTCGAATGCATTTGATTGACAAAATATAAAAATGTTTGACTCATTTGGCATAATTAAAAGATATAGGATTACATCAACAAAAATGTAATAAGTTTAGAATTTTTTGGATAATTTTCCTCAATCAATCAATATTGCGGTTTTATCCACATTAGGATAAAACTCCGTATGAACTTCAGCAAAGAATTGGTTGACCGGAATAATTCACTATAATTTTCCTCTCAAAAATTCACTTCGACAACAATATTTGAAGTGAAAAAAAAAAAACATAGCTCTAGACCCGTGGGGTACAAGTGCAGGAGTTCCAAGCGAACGCACGGCATGTCACGATTTAGCCAATGATTCAAAAGAATGTGACAGCATATCTGTCTTTGGTCGATGACTGAATCATGTACTCTCTTCGGGATCAATTTAAGTTGTGCGATTTTTGCTAGCCGAATAAGCTATCGAGATTTTATTTATTTATTTATTGTAGGATAAAACCGCACTCCATTGTAGGACTCGCGAGTTCCGCAAGTAATCTTCCGGTACAATTCTGCAAGTTTTGTTTTCTGATCTGTAGCGTCATATCGCCCCTTCTTGCTTCAGTCTCTTGAGTGCAGCATCGACTCACCTGTGGACCTCAAGATTTCTTGCTAAGGAGAGTCTCTGTTCCTATTACCCACGAACAAAGCTCGACAACATCAGTAGACATCCAAATCGAAGTGCCTTCCACGCCTGAAATAGGAACACCGTGTCGACTACCGCGCGGATGAATAGGTTGTCGAACATACCTAATGACATTTCACACGGGATAGTTACCCGAACCGAAGCAAACATAGAATATGGTGGGGAGAAGAAAAACTCATGACTTTCATACGCTACTCACTTGAGCATCAAAACTTTTTTTTCACTTACTTGAGTGCCACATCAAAGTGGAATTGCTAATTCCGGAAAATCATCCTACGCGAATTTTTTAATTTTTTTTGTTTTTCCTTTTGCTTTTTTCACTTTTTTTTAGAGGCCCACGAGTGTCACCAGCTACTCTCACCCTCAGTTGCAAAGGCCTTGGGCAAGGGCACAATGGCTCTCACCTAATCTAAGCAAGGCGGCGTTGCCCACAGTTGCCTAGAGTTGGCAAGGGCCTTTGCAACCAAATTTGGGCGAGGCGGCCCTTGCCCATGGCCTTCAAGGCCAGATCTAGACGAGGTAACCCTCTACCATTGGGCAAGGGTTTCACAGGCGGTGAGGATCGCCGGTGACCCTTGCCAGCCCTAAAAAAGGGGGAAAAATAGGAAAATAAAAGATTCAAAAAGATTTAAAAAAATTTGTCCACGTCGGTCTTTGGTAAAGCCATGTAGGACAACCGGAATTCAAGTCGGATTTTCTGACAAGGTAAATCGTCAATGGCACCCAAGTGATCGATTTTTTAAATTTACGGCACGTGAGAAAAAAAAAAAATTATAATACTCAAGCGAGTGTCGTACAAAACTTATCTCCCTCCGATTATGGTGCAATGGATATGCCGCTCTCTACAAAAGCCTGATCCAATAAAGGCATAAGTTTTATAGAGGCCTGCAAAAGGCATGAATAATCCCGACGCATGGTCCGATTTACGAGCGTGATGGCTCTAGAAGAATTTTTCAAGATCGTTAGTTCACTAGCGAAACGGACGGAGGACTAAACAAATCGCTTCTTCATTTGAATCGTTCAAGAAACAGGAAGGCGTGAGAAGGTTGAGAATGCTTCTTGGCCTGTAAAATACGAATTTAAAAACGCAACTTTGCGTACCTAACACTTGCTATTTTATGCAGCCAACGTCACAATACCGTTTCATATTCACATCTGCCATTTGACCTTTCACTACTCATCTTTATATAATTAGCAGGCCTGTGTGTAAATCAAATCAATCTGGAGCACTGAAGCGCAACCAGGAATCGGGTCGAGCCATGTTCAGAGCTTTCAGCACCAGAAGAGGCCACGGCAGATACGAGAAGTTAGGCAATGAGTCTGCCGCGACTCCTGTGGAAGCCGGAGAACTGAAAAGGACTAAGAGTTTGCCCACCGGAAGGTTCGGTTCGTCTTCGGGCCCGACGCCGGAGGTAGCCTTTCCGGCCGATCCCCAGGGGAAGCCTCCCAAGAAAGTCAACAAGAGTCACCCCCTGTTCGGTCTCTTCGACGCTCGCCGCAAGAAGAAGACCACGGCGAGGCCCGAACTAGCCAGGTATCTTGAATATGTGAAGGAGGGCGGGTTGTGGGATGCGAACTCGGATAAGCCCATGATACATTATAGCTGAAAGGGGTCATGTTAATAAAAGTTTGGTAGATTTGAGAATCTCGGAGAGCTTCAATGAAAAGCAAGCTCCTATTCTATCTTCTCTGAAGGGTAATTCAATGTGAATAGTCTAGTTGATTACCATGGCCAAGTAGGCTTACAAAGTCATCAGAAACATCAGAAACACGATATTGCACATGTACTTTTCGGTTTTCTGGGATGTCATAGGCAGGATCGATTCTTGTCCTGCTAAACCCTGCCGAATATTTCCGATTTGTAGTGATTTGAGGGGCTTCATACCCCACCTGTCTTGATACTTCAGATCTTAGGAATGGGGAAGTTATCTGTACGGTGGATTCAAGATCTTGTTCATGAATCACGAGCTCTGGAAATGCAGGTCCTTTGATTTGGCAAGCCAAAAGGAGAGTAATTTGTCTCTTGGGATCACGGACGTTATCCAAAAGAGATTCACAGGCATGAAACCCTCTGCAGTGACTCGACATCTCAATCATATCCCGTTTTCTTTCAGGGATACGTTCATGATCTTTCATATGTATTGTCATTCTTTCGTTATTTTTCGTTCTTTGATCATGTATGCCGAGCCCCATGGTCCCGGGCTTGGCTACAAGCGCTGGGGTCCTGGCTTCGGGAGACGAGGCCTCGACCGGGGCACCTAGGGCCGGAGCTTGGTCTTCCGGGTCAGGAACCTAGCCCTCGAGGTCCCAACCTCTGCCCTAGGGTTTCGAACCCCACTCTCGCCCGGGCCCGATCCCCGGGTTCATAAAGTTTTAATTTGTTCGGTGAAATCTCTTAATTTTAGCTCAATATGCATTGTCATCCCTGGAATTTTTAAATTGTTCAATATAGTCTTTGAACATTTGGTACATATTTAATTTAGTCCCTAAATTATATAAAATTGTTCAATGTAGTCATTCCACTAATTCAAGCTCAAGGACAATACTGAACATATACCAAAAGTTTAAGGAGCATATTAAATAAATTTAAAAATTCAAGGACGGCATTACATATTAAGTTAAAGTTCAAAAATCATATTAAGAGCAGCCATGTTGTTCATGAAAATTTTGTGTTATTATCTCTAGAAAAGAAGGCCAAAGTCCAGCATGGGAAGGAACCACTCAGGACAGGCAGAGGTCCATTCTTTATTTTGAAAATGTTTTCTGTTTTGTCGTTTATACGAAAGTATCAAAGAAAGAAGAAATTATAGGAGATGATTACAAATGGACGGTGAGGTGATACTCCCAGATCTGAATAAGCTTTCCCCAGCTGAAGTGGATCCAAAGTCAACAATAGTAAACTGGGCATTGACCTTTTTTTCTTTTTATGCAATGATACCTACCGCAGATAAGAATATGCGAAATAAATAATTAGGTAATTTCTGTATATTTCGCAATCACGCATACATAAAATATTTATAAATTTTACAATATAACTATTTAAAATAACAATATATTGCAATACAAATTTCAATCAATTAAGGATATGTAACACAATGATCAATCTGATATGTATGGAGATATAGGAAAAATAAGAAAAATCTCCTATATATCTTTTGATTTTATCTAATAATAACCATCGTTTTGTTCTTTTTCCTACATCATGGTTAGTAAAGGTAATAAATTAACTTCAAAAATTGTTCAAAATACTGGCCATGTTGGAAAGAGGAACCGTATATGTTCAATATAGTGTACCGCTGTGGTCAACCATCTTGGTTTCTTCTCCTCGGTTTCTTTGATTGATAAAAAATTTGATTGGGCTAAGCGGGCTTGGGAGAACTCCAAAAAGAAAATTGTTTGCATAGATCACACATTTTGTCCTTTAGGTCGCTCGCCTCCCTAATATAATATTAGTAAATAATAAGAAAATTGTGTGGAATGATAGTCTGTGATTCAGCTTCATCATTACAAAGCTTCAATCTGTCCATTTTCCCTTCACATAAGTTGAAAGTACAAACTAATTGGAAACAGTAATAGAATTTAAAAAAATATATATTTATACTAAAATAGACTCTTGAACATTTAATGTATCTCTTTCACAAATAAAAGTCTAAAACTTTGGTAAATGAACATAATAGAGAAAAATATTCCTAAATATGTAAATATATGTCATAATTCATGATTTAAAGTAGCGGTGAACATGATTCTAGGATAGAACCAAATTGGTAACTAGTGAGAACGGTTCGGTTCTAGGTTCCATTGTATCCTGGTCCAGTTCATGGTTTCAATTTTTTAGGAATCGCCGGTCACTAGTTCAGCCCTCAGTTTGTGGGGGAATTGGACCAAGAATGAGAAATCAAAGCGAGGAAATCAAGAAAACCCTAAAAGAAAGTCTTTTGCTTTTTCCTCGTAAGAACTTAGATGTGCTTAGCTATAGAGGGATCTATACTAATCTTTATAGCAATCTATAAGAATCAATGCGCGTGAGGTCATTGTATTTGAAATAGGGATTACTTTTAGGGAGAGATCTAATTCTCTACTAATAGTCACTTAAAAAGTTTTAAAAAAGGGTTTAGACTGAGATATGACATAAAAGGTTTTCAAATATTAGCGACTACATAAAGAGACATTAAAGTTTTATCACACTAATATTCCGAGACCATTCGATTTATTTCAGTTTCATTTTTTGAAAACAAACATATAACATTGATGGAATTCACATTATTTTATGTCATTAATAGACTAAGATAAATTACCCCACAATATGTTAAGGTGAAAATACGCAATGATGAGGATCATACTATCACAAAATTTCACATCACATTCCATATATTCAAGGAAGATTTGTTGTGCCCATTAAGATAGATTGGAATCCATGGACCTTATGCTCTGTAGGATCGTAGATATGGTGATTAATATGGTCATGATCTTCACTGGAGATTGGTGATCATATGTTAATATGTATGGCGATAATTTAGATTTTAATCTTTCACTTGCTTTAATAATATGAAAGCCTTCCATTTATATTTTGTTATCGTTGTGTACATGTGAAGTTAATGTATCAAGATAACATGTCAATGGAGGTAAAGGGACATGAAGAGATGACTCCGATTACATGAGAGGGATGTAGATGATTGAGGACTAAAATTCTATAATTTAGGTTATATGTTATGTGTTTTTAAATTTTTATTGTTTATTTTATTTTATGTGTTCATCTTTTTCTTTTAACAAATGAGAAACGTTCATTTTTGTTATCGTATTTATTTTCATTTTGCTTAACTAAAAAAAAAAAATGAACCTGTTAAACCTCGGAACCGATCTTGGAACCTATGACAGGATAGGTTCGAGATTCCAAGATATGTAGAGTTCATAAAAAATAAAAATAAAAATGAGGAACCTATTCTACCAGGTAAGGAGCATATAATGTGATATTGATATAAAAGTAATGTAAAATGATAAATTAATGAGACTTAAATTTGGGGAAGTTCTCTTGAGGAATAAGGTGCAAAGCTCGCTTGAGGATTTTTTTCTAGATTATTAACAAGAATTTAAACCTTATTGCGTAGATTATAATTACACGCACACCTTATTTAGATCCTTGTCCCATTTTTTTTATAGGAATATCCATATATTAACCTGTCTAAATATATTCAATCAAGAGACATGCAGACTCTGACTTTTAATACCGTCAACGAAAACAACACTAATTAATGACGATGACAATAGTAATCATAGTATAAAAAATTGCTGAACGAACTTTCAGAAAAGTACGATGAAAATAATATGATAAGCAAAAATTCTACTTATGTCATTAAAAGCATAAGACAAAATGGGATGTCTGCACCGAATATGTGCAAAGTAAGTATCGTTACGCTATATACACAATGGCACTGGAAAATTGCATGATTCAACCCTATTTCGCCACATTCAATCAAGTCGCAAATTTTTTAAATTGAACCAATTTAATCCTAAACCTTTAAAGAAAAGTGCAATCGAAATCCTCTCGGTCTAGTCAACTAATTATCTGATGTGGGAGTCCAGTTAATTGCCAACTATCCTACATGCATCAACAAGAGTATCACGTGGACTGATATCTAAGGAAATGAGATGTTTTTGCTTAGCTGAATGGTGTTATTTCTCGCTCTTGGTCAAGCAACTAGAGCCCAAAATCAGCCCCAATACCCAAATCAATGCGCGAATAGTAATCAATCTATTCTAAAAGTCAATTTTTTGCCAGAAATAAAATTTTTATTTCTATTTTCCAGACAAGTTTCTGAGAAAAAAATCAACGATACAAAAATTATGTCTACGCAAAAGAAATTCATTTGATAACGATACAAAACAAGCGCTCGGCAACGGCGGGTGAGTCGTCGGCTAGTAATGAGGGCCAACAATAAAAAGAGTTTTTATTTTAGTTCCAGAAATATTAAAAAAAATAGAAAATTTTTACTTCTCATATTCGTTCTAAATTTATTTCTAAGCTAGAAATTTATTCTATAATTAAAAAAATGAAATTACGTTATCAAACGGATCTCTCGGATTTCTGTATTCTTGTGAGTAACAAAATTTAAAAAAAAAATAGTAAAATAGAATTGTTATTATGTGTATCCTAATTTGTTGATAATGGGGGAGAAATTAGCAAAGTCGTCGTAATCGATGACAGTGATTCCTCTAGTTGACGCCAATAATTTATGCTCTAACCACTTTGTGCGGCCTAAAATTTCCTCTTAGAAACAGTAAGTACGAATGAGAATCGGTGAAGAAATCTGAAGTGCCGATATACGACCTTAAACTGTCCAAAAGTCAACCTTCGATCATGCATCATAGAGGTTGGGATGATCCCATATTCTAGAATTCTCTTGCCTCTTTGTCAACATTGGCAGGTACATCATTAAATAAAAATGTGTTTAAGGATCTTTGCCTTCACTATCATCCAATTCAAAAACAAAAAAACAGAGTAAAAATCTCGCCCATCAATCGAAAAAATCTTTAATTTTTATGCGTTACGATATTCGGCATAAAAATTATGAGAAACATACAAAAAGTTACGGCCTGTTACCATCCAAAAATCCGTCCCTAAAAAATTCCTAAAATTGTCCCACGGCAACATCCAAGCACAAGTTGCCCGCGACATTAGAAATGGCCTTTTTCACGTTTTCTTCCCACCCAAAAAGTCATACCTTCATCCCCCTTTTTTTCTCTCGAAAATTATTATATGACCGGAATTAAGTACTCGTTAATTTCAATTTCAGCAAAAAACTTTTGATTAGCGTGTGAACTGTGTACGTCCACTTTAATCACGGGTTGGTTAATTTAATTGAATTTGGGCAGATGAGTTGGGCGATTGGACCTTAACATTGAAAATTAAAAAGGTTTAGTTGAAGGGTCATAGGCATGTGGGTGTTAGACAAAGCCTTTTCTTCTTTTTGTTCTTTAGACAAAGAGTTGAATTTGCAAGAAATCTCTGCATGCGACTAAGTTCTCCATTGTTCATGATTTGGAGCTGAAATGGGTAGGAAAAACGACATGAATGATCCCTAAATTATGGTTTGATGTTTGAAGAATTTGGAGAAATGTTTGATTGTCCAAATTAGGGTTTATATTTGAGGCAAAGCATGTAGACTACGTCGTGTAGGCTATTCATGCTAACTAGGCACACCAGTGAGTCTCATCAATCAAAGATATTGATAAAATATGGTCACATCGAATTATGGCTATCCAAATATGAGTTTGCACTTAAGTGATAATAGTGACACTTAAGTGAGAAAAAAAAAAACTTTTGACTTTAAAGTGAGCATTGTACGAAATTTTGTGCACTTATAATATCCTTATACTTGGCTATATGTATTGAATCAAGAAACATGCAAACTCAGACTTTTAACACCGTCGATGATAACAACACTAATATTGACAATGACAACAATAATCATAGTATAAAAAAAATGCGGAACGAACTTTCAAAAAATAATGATGACAATAATATGATAAGCAACAATTCTACTTATATCATTAAATTCATTGGACAAAATGGGATGTCTACACCAAATATGTGCAAAACTAAGTTTCATTATAACACCGAAAAATTACACCATCAATTGTAAACCTAGAATTTGATCGAGTTGCAAACCTTTAAATCGAACCAATTTATTTCTAAATCTTTGAGGAAAAGTGTAATAAAATCATCTTAGTCTAGTCTTACCTAATTTCTAGATGTGGGAGTCTAATTATCGTGGACCATTGTATGTATAACAACGAGAGCATGACGTGAACTGATACTAAGGCTGCGCATGACAAAATTTCTGTTTCTCAATTTCTCTATTTCTCTGTTCCAGGAGAACAGGTTTGGAGCAATCCGTTTGGTAACGCAAATTGATTTCTCTATTTCTGAAACAGATTTCTATTTCAGAAATTGTTTTGGAGGAGAAATCAGAAGCTAAAAATTGTAGCTTCTCTATTTCTGAAGTAGAAATAGAAATTATTTCTTACCCATCCACCTTCTTCCTTCAGCAGACATCGACTCCTCCTCTCCTCACTAACGTTGCTTTCCCATTCCTTCTCCTCACCTCAACCAAAAACCCTAGCGACTCCGGGCTGTTCATCCTTGCCGTCACCGCTCATCTCGACCGGCCAATTTGCTCCGGTCGTCCCGTCGAACCCGCCTCGTCCGTCCGCGTCCCCAATCGCGCTCCAGTCGCCATTGCCCAGTAGCCGTCGCCGTCGCCCATCTCTGTCGCCGTCGCCCATCTCCAGTCTTCGTCGCCCCATCTCCAGTCGCCGCGCCCATCTCCAGTCGCCCTCGCCGTCGCCCATCTCCGTCGCCCATCTTTGTCCGCGTCCCCAATCGCGCTCCAGTCGCCATCGCCCAGTAGCCGTCGTCGCCCAACTCCAGTAGCCGTCGCCGTCGCCCATCTCTGTCGCCGTTGCCCATCTCCAGTCTTTGTCGCCCCATCTCTAGTCGCCGTCGCCGTCGCCCATCTCCGTCGCCCATCTTCGTCCGCGTCCCCTTCTGCTCTCAATTCCGCGGATCCAGTCGACGTCGCCCCTTTCTGCTTTCGATTCCTCACGAGGTTCGATCGATCCTTCCCTTTTCGCCTCTTTCTTGGTTGTTCGTGCTTGTTTCGTGCTTGTGCTCGCAATTTGTCTTTGCGAGTCCGGGCGCTCTCATTTCGTGCATAATCACCTTGTGTTCTTTTGTCTTCAAGACTCCTACCGCTACGGCTTCTTCGCTTTAACTTACATGTGGCTATGGCGATTAGAGAGAAACCGGGATCGGAGAGCTCTCGGCTTCGAGCTATGGCGGCCTGATTTCGCGCATCTTCCCCGCTTCACCCGTGCATTGTTTCCGGTTTTTGGGGGGGCGGGGGAAGAGAGAGAGGAAGTTGATACTTGCATGAGTGGCCTAAAATGTTTGCTGCATCGATGTCCCGATAAGAAAATGAAATCATTTCTTCGATTTGGATTACCGTGAACATGAAGAATGCCGCGCCACCTCTTAGAGATTCTCGCTTTTTCCTTTAGGACTTCGATGAGATGTGGATGCGAAATCGGCTACTATCAAGACCGCTAATGCTTAGTATCGCTTCTTCGTTAGCAGTGTTTAAGGTTGCATTAGTGGAGTTTTTAACGTGGCAAATGCCCTTCGAACATATTGCCATGATCTATATCTCAACTTCTGCAAACAGATGAAAACGAATGATTTAGTTAAGTAGTCCTTATGCAGGTGAATTCTTGAACTTCTAAATTAGTGCATCGTCCAGCTGAAATTGATAAGTCAAATAACATTCTTTCACCGAAGGGAATGGATAGTAAGTGTGACGTTACCAGGTTTATTGTACCCGAGTCACCACTGAGGCGATTCCTCAACTCATCCGGTGCAGTTAGAATTTTTCTTGCAGCTATCTAGTTCAGATACAGCCCTATACTTAGTAAGCGTCATTGCATAATTTGATCCTCACCTCATGGTCATGTTAATCAGCCAAATATAGGTGTTCGTTTTTGCATTAGCTTGCCGTTCCCAAGATCTTGTTGTAGCAAGATGATAGTGCCAGCTCGAAGCATTTGTGTTTGCCTAGAATTTGACAATAACCGGAGTTAAAATGGGAAAGAATTGTCCAGTCCGGTTTCTTGTACAAGAAACCGGTGAATCTGAAAACTTCAACAAAACTATTGCTTTACTATATAGCGTTGTTTTCCGGGAAGTTTTTGGTCTTAGGCCTAATAGAAATGCCATTTCCGTCGGTGTCCAACCTGCGAAACACGCCCGCATCCAGATCCAACCCTCCGTTGCTGCATTGGTCAATGATCCTCATTGTCGCCCGAGCTCCGGTCCTCGGGTTGGTCACCTGCGCATGCCAAAGACATGAACCTTTACAGAAGCAGTTTGCTACGAAGTGTGCATATGATTGCTTCAATGTTGCGTTTAGATCTCTTTTTCGAACTGATCCTTTGTGTTTGTTAAAATGCCGAATTAAATGCGTGAACTAATGAGAAGTATTCTTATGCTTATTGTTTGGATTGGTTGTTGTTCAGTATAGTCGTCCTCATCGGAACTCCGAATTGTCACACTACAATCGACTGTCAAGACCTTAATGGATTCACGTTAAATAGCTTGTGTATGTGTTGCCTTTCATGCATATTATCTCATATAAAAAGCAAATAAAAATCTGCCATGAGAAATGTCGGGTGTTACATAAAGTCATTGAGATTTCTTTCGCCGATCGTGCTTGCGGCTTTGGAAGGAACTAAGAGATTTCTCATTGAAATGTTGCTGGCTCCTAGTCGGTTCTCATCGCGAGATATGGGATGGATTGAAGGGGTTTGCATTTCCATTTATTTGTTCCTCTTGAATCCCCGGTTGACATTGCTTAGTAGAAGTCTTATGTATTGTATCAATTTCTTGCTGGTACAAACTCTAAAGCCAGGAGTGACTTGCTTTTGGATTCCATGCATTTTGTGCAATAAAGCATTCACTGTTATATCATAAATTTCACCCTTTAGCTTCTAATAATCTTATGTAACTGTTTTTCTTGTTATTTGTTATTCTTTAACTTCTAATTTCAGCTTATCCTTCATGATGTGCTTGTTAATCACATGCTTTTGTTCTTGAATTGGTGCATCATCGATATATGTCATTGAATACCGATTCAGTTAAGGTTAAATGGCACCACACAAAGAAGCATTTATAGCAAAGTGGTGAGCCTTTGACCAATGTGCTTATAAGTTTGTTGGTGGAAGAGGTGAAAAAGGAAATCGCCCCAATTGCACCTACAACAAAGTAGGGTGGAATAACATACATGTTGAGTTCAATAAACAAACAAAACTCCACTATAATGTAATTCAATTGAAAAATAGGGTAAACAAACTAAAGAAGCAATATAGTAGTTTTAAGAAGCTTCTTTCACAATCTGGATTTGGATGGGATAATGTCAACAAAGCGATTCTTGTGGAGGATTCAAGTGTATGGGATTCTCACATCAAGGTATCACTTTACTTGGGTCCATTTTTTCTTATTGTGGGTGTAAGCTTCAATTATATTGTTCATGTATGTCATTTCTATGAAATTTGCAGGATAATATTGAATGGGCTAACTTCAAGAATGATGGGTTTCCTCGGTATCCGATCTTTGTATTGTGTTTGGTGATACATATGCTCGGGGAGTATGCAGCAGGAAATGCAGAAGAAAATGCAGAAGAGTATGTGGTGTCGGATGGAGAAGACAATGCTGTTAGTGGCGACAATCATGGTGGTGCTACGATAGGTGATGCGGAGGAATCTAATGAAAACTATGTTGATACGGAAGTCCTTGCATCTGACGCGACTCCCACCCCAGTTCGTGAGAAACACAAGTTGAATAGGACTCCAAATTCCAAGAGGAGAAGAAAGAGTAACAGCTATGATCTCGGTGTCACCATGAAAGCCATTCAAGAAATGATCAAATCAAGGACCGCCCAATCAACAAGTGACTCCATAACCTCAGAGGCCCCATCTTCTGTAGCCCCACCTCCTGTAGACCCCTACTCCATAGCAATTGTGGTCGCCGTTCTAAATGGCATGCCCGACTTGCGCGGCAGATCTTTACAATAAGGGCTGTGAACAGGCATGCGTTAATGCCGGTTGGAGAGAGGCTTTCATGATTGCTCTACCCGAAAGGAGACGTGGACTTATTGAATCTCTTTGAGTAGTTGTTAAGAAACATGCTGTAGATTTCTATTTGTCTTAATTTCATTCCATGACTTACGTATTTGAGACTTTGTTTGTTTATGTTCTTACGTTGCAATTATGATGACATTATTGCTATTGTTGATTACTATTGGAGTCCTTATCTAATGGGTTTATATTCTTATTTTGTGTGATGATGTAGGTAATATGGATGAGGGTGAAAGTAGCATGTCTAATGGTCAAGTAGCATCAGTTGAATCAATTGGACAGGATTTTGATGATTTTGATATTGATATACTGATAGCATGGTTGGCCACTGTTGCAGTGGATATGTCCATGCACACGAGAGAACCTATTAGGGACAGCTCATTATCAGGACCGCAATGGATAAGGGAGGTTCTTCATGGGCATTCCGATAGAATATATGAAGCTTTTAGAATGGAGAGACATGTATTTCTCAACCTTTGTGATCTAATGAAGGAAAAATGTTGGTTGAAAGATAGCCGATATATTGGGATAGATGAACAAATCGGGATTTTCTTATCTATGATTTGTCACAAGAATTCAAATAGAGATTTATGTGAGAGATTCCAACGTTCGGGATAAACTATAAGCAAATACTTTACTAAAGTATTGCAAGCAGTTCTCAAATTGGCAAAAGAGGTTATCATACCACCATCATTTGATGTTGTACCACAAGATATTCTTATGAATCCTAACCATAAACGTTACTTCAAGGTAGAATTCTCAAATATTCCTTTACACCATCAATTTTATTTTGTTGATAATCTTGTATAATATTAGTTTTTGATAAAATGACAGGGTTGTATAGGCGCCATTGATGGCACCCATATTCATGCTTCGTGCACTGTGGGCGAAGCAAATCCCATTTAGAGGTAGGAAAGGCATCACCACTCGAGAATGTGTTGTGCGTTTGTTTATTTGATATGAAATTTACTTTTGTATATGCTGGTTGGGAAGGCTCAGCCAATGATTGTCGAGTGCTTGCGGCAAAGACTCGAGACTCCTCGCTTGGAATTTCCTCCGCCGCCACCAGGTATTTGCTTGTCCTTTAAGGAGTAATTTTCTTTATGATCATATTTATAGTTACAAATTATGACCAATGTATGAATACATTGTTATAGGCAAATACTATGTCGTGGATTCTGGTTATGCAGCAACTCCGGGATTTTTAACTCATTTTAAAGGTGAACGGTATCATTTAAATGATTATAGGGGTACAACGAGACGGCCAACAACTGCAAGAGAATTGTTCAACTATAGGCATTCTTCTCTAAGGAATGTCATCGAAAGATCATTTGGGGCATTGAAGAATCGCTTTTGCATTTTGAGGCATATGCCCCCATTTGAAATTCGAAAGCAAGCACATATTGTAATTGCATGTTGTGCCATCCATAATTACATCCGTGATCAGGACAAGATGGATAGGAACTTTTCCCTATATGGAGATCCGCAGTACTTGTTTGAGCCTACGCAAGATGAGCTTGTAAACGATACATTGACCGAGGAGGAAACCAAATGAACACGCTTAAGAAATTCATTGCCAACAAAATGGCAAGAGATAATAATATGCCGAAATTCCATGAAATTGTATCTTCAGCTTTTGTAATGTATTAGTATTATTTCGACTATTATTTTGTATTTGAGGATTTTCTATGTTGTTATCTAATCAATTTCTATTTCTAGCACAGCTTCCATTTTATTAATTTCGAATCTCTCGCAAATTGCACCTCCCTCCATGTCAACTAGTACCTACCATAAAATCACTTCGTTCGGCAATTGGTCTGATGTTCTGTTTGAAGATTTCCTTCTATGGTTTTGTGTGTATTAATGGGTCGTCCGTGACCTTTTGAACACCCAATCTTCCTGTACCTCACACACAGGAAAGTAACCGAAGATCACGCATGTCTGTCCTCCTGAAGTGGTCTCAAAAGAATGCAAAAAAGTGTAGTGACTTGAACCCGAATCTTGAATGAGGAGAATAAATACATTAACTATTTGCATATTAGCATTTGAAAATACCAAATCTTTTATATTTTGCATGTTAGCATTTTTTATACTAATTACTAGCTTTTATTTACATAAATTGCTAATGTTTTGAAGTTCCTAACTACTCTATCGAATTACCAATATAAATTAAAGTGATTTACCAACTTTTATCAAATTAAATTACCATCACAAGCAACAAGAAGAGTGAGGTAAAAGGATGAGGACACCACGATTCATAGAAATAGAAATTTTTTTGGTTATCAAACGGATTTTACATTTGAAATAGAAATTTTGAAAGTCGTTATTAAACAAGGGTTTCTTTGCTCGTAAACTTGGCTGGGAATAGAAATTGAGAAATTGATTTCGGCCGTAAATCAATTTCTATTTCAGAAATTTTTGTCATGCGCTAAGTGAAATGGCACGTTTTTTATTAGCTGAACCGCGTTATTTCTCGGTCTTGGTCCAACAACTAGAGCCCGAAACCAACCTTAAATGCCCAAATCCGCAAATCAATCCTTCTTCGCGCCCCATTTTTCAGAGAAACCCATTTCTGATAACGGTGACATCAAAATCCATGAAGACATTAGCAATGTTGGCGCAATCAATGACAATGATTCCTCCAATCGACGCTAATTGTTTATACTTTTACCGTTGCGGCCTGAAAATTGCTCTGAAAACAGCAAAGACAAACTAAAACAGGGAAGAAGACATCATAACTGCCGAGGCATCGCCTCTAGCCGTTCGAAAGTCAACTTAGGATCATGCATCAGAGATGTTGATCCCATATTCCAGAGTTCTCTAGCCTCTTTGTTAACATTGGCAGGTACATCATTAAATATGGATGTGTTTAAGGAACTTTGGAGAACGATTCCTCACTCCCTTGACAATCATCTAATAAAAAAGAGACTAAAAATCTCGCTCATCAATAGTAATTTCTTTTAAAAATTTTTGTGTTATGATGTTCAACATAAAATTATGAGAAACATATAAAAATTATGACCTGTTACGATCCAAAGGTCCGCCCTTTAAAAAAATTTCCTAAAATTATCTTATTAAATGTATGGCAACACTAAGCGCACGCTGCTTATGACGTTAGAAATTTGCCTTTTTGACATTTTCTTCCCACCCAAAAAGTCGTACCTTCATCCCCTTATTTTCCAATCGAAAATTATTATGTGAACGGAATTATGCACTCGTTAAATTCCATTTCCACCACATGCTTTTGATCCGTACGCGAATTGTGTATGCCTTTAATGGCGTGTTGCTTAATTTAATTGAATTTGGGCAGATGAGTCGGGCAATTGGACCTTGACGTTCACATTGAAAATTCAAAAAGGTTTGGTTCAAGGGTCAAAGGCACGTGGTTGTTAGACAAAGCTTTTTTTCTTCTTTTTTTTTTTTTTTTTTTTTTTTTTTTTGTTCTTTAGACGAAGCGTGGAATTTGCAAGAAATGTGCGCGTGCGTCTAAGTTCTCCATCATTTGCAATCGGTAGCTGAAATGGGGAGGGAAAAACGACATAAGTAGTCCCTTAATTTTGACTTAATGTGTATTATCGTTCATGAATTTTTAATTTATTCAATATAGTTCATGAATATCTTCTACAAACTTTTCATTTATTAAATACGATTTCTGAATTTTTAGTATATGGTCAAGTTAGTTCCTAGACTACATAAAAATGGTCGATGTTGTAATTTATGAGATTAAATTAAACATGTATCAAAAGTTCAAAGACAACATTGCACATAAAATTAAAGTTCGTTGATCACGTTAAATAAATTATAAAGTTTTAGTGATAACATTATACATTAAATAAAAGCTCAGGTATTATTTGAGACACTATCCCCAATGGGAAGTTGTGAACATGTAGTGTGCAAATCAAGGAAAATAGATGTGAATGGAAAATGGGGACGGGAATATAAGGGCATTTCGTGAAGAGAGGGACGTGCACAACTCCAAAGACTATTATCTTTTGATTTAATTTCAATTCTAGTCTATGTATTTCGTCTCAATGTAATCTCATGCACTTGATTTTCCATAGCACTTAGATTCGCATATTTGTCACCTCTTTCAAGCTCCATTCGAGCACTTTCTACTCAAGTGTGGAGGTTGCGAAGCAATCTCAACCGCTCTCCAATCATCTAAGGGTCGGATCGTCTTGATCCTCATTGAGTTTCGTCAACATCTTTTCTAGCACGCTTGCAGAGGTTGATGTTTCTTAGTAGTACAATCGCGAAAAGGCAATAAAATATATACAAAGACTAAATTTGGATCATCGACCTTATATAGGTCCCACATGAATTTCGTTAAATTTAATGATCTAATTCCTAAAAAAAAAAAATTCCATGAGAAAAAAAATTATTCATAGAGGGAATCAGATCGTCAACCTTGGATTCCCCCGTCAATAGATAGAAATTACAAAATATAGTAATAAAAAAAATTAAAACGATTCTCACTTTAATTAAACACGAGAGGCAATCATCTCGGATTGAAGTTTCTTAATCAACAATTGGCAAAACAACAAAGAACATGAGAACAATTACTGAAAGGGAAAGGACGAGACAGCAATTACTATTCCGGTATGAAATTAAGAAACTGAATATACAGTTAGACTAAATTAAACTAGTATTGGAAACTAATAAAAAGAAGTCAAGTCTAAATTATATTTGGTCGAACTAAAAATAAATATTTGACAAAAAAAAAAAGGAACTAAAAATAAATCGGATGGGCAAAACTTGAACTACTAAGCTGAACTGAAAACTAAAAGAAATATTCACTCTTGAGCACAAATTGATGTGTAGCCCCACAAAGAATCCAAATTGAAATTAAATCAACCACTAATTCCAAAATAGATATCAAGAAAGTAATCGAATTTTCGAATTAAATTCTAGACCGAGTTAAATTTGGAATGAGGAATCCAATGTATACGCCGTTCGTAGTAAATACAAGTCAAATCGAGCTCAACACCACAACTAAAAAATGAAAAGAGGAAAAAAAAAAAAGCGAAATCTTATAACAGGAATTAAACTAAACTTCTAAAATGATAAAGTTTTATTGTTTTACAAGCTGATAATAATCAAAGAAATTCCCAATTTAAAAAGTTTACCGTAGGTTTGACATACCAAGATTGTCCACTAAATAGTATATGCCATAAAAAATAGGATTTAAGTCTATTGGTCAAAATTGCAAAGCATTATAATAATTCATTATTATTTTTTTATCAATCTAATTCTTTTAAGTTACTCTGAAAATGAGCATTTTCTTACAAGATTCCTCCCCCGGGGCACAACATGCCAAGGACATTTAGTTGCGATCGTACCGAGTCAGCTTTGATTGAGTGATCTCCATTAAAAACTTGAAATCAAGCTCGCCAATCTAGCTGACTAGTCATAACATGTCATTAATGGAAGTCATATGATTAAATGATACCACATGCCCTCCTTGAAGGATGATCAACACGTCGTATTATTCCACGGCACACGCACGTAAAGACATTAATGAGTGTTTAGAAATCTAGATTTATCTCGCCCGATCAAAGTTAATCGGGAAGAAAAGAGAATATTTTTTTAAATATTTCTTATTTCATATTCCCTAATGTCAGCATTATGCCGGAATTAGTAACTTCCGAAGCCTATACAGCCGAAGCTACCCCGTGACGACACGTGGCACGACATGCCTCGAAAGCCCCTGTCATGTTCTGCTCTCTCCTGGGGCGAAACCCTAGCCGCCGTCGCGCTGCTCCTGGCCATTCATTGCTGCCTGTCTGTCTGCCTGCCTGCCGTCATCCATGATTCTGGAAAGAAAATTAAAATTAAAAAAAAAAGAAAAAAAAGGGGAAAAATCGGAAGGACCGTGGAGAGAGCGCCAAGGAAGCATCCCAGGTGGGGCCCAGCCAGGGTCCGGTCACATCGAAACTTTTTGGGAGGTGGGCCCCTTTTGACGAGGCAAAAGCGTATCAAGACCGCCGCTCTGGAATCACCGAAGCGGCGTCGTAGCGAGCCCCTCTCCCTCTTCGTATCCTCCTTTGCTACTTCCACGCGCGCCTCTCTCGTCCAGCGGTTTTCCCATTTTGCCCCCGCTCCCAAAAACCCCAACTAACCGCGCGCTCGCGCCTGAAAAGTCCATATTGTCCCCCGCCCCTGCTCGCGGATATGAATGCAAAATATACGTGTTCCTGAGAATCTCGTAATTTAAATAATCCTATTTCGAAGATATTATTTTATTTTTTTGCAATATCGATGATGATGTGAGCTCGTAATAACATTATTTTAGGTTCTATTACCATAATGCGGAACCTCTTTATACTAACTTAAGAGGAATGGCGACGTACGTAGGTTTCATATCTTATACCTTAATACTTTGTATCTCATATATTAACTATAGAGGGCGACACGCAACTCTGATTAGATAGATTGGAGCAACTTGAAATTAGTAGACTTGGATGGAAATAACTAACAAATTTGTAAAAAAAAGAAAAAAATGAAATATAAAAGTCATTGGAGTGGATGAATATAGAGGTATGAGTGGAGCTCCATCCCTAGCTAGCATCTATGTACGTTGTTTGCATTGTCATTGGCAAATGATTCGCCATGCTCGAGAATCGAAGCGACTAAAATGCATTATATAGGATAATGATATGAGTATGTTATTATCTTTGATGAATGAGAATTATCAAATGATTCAAGCATTTCACAAAACAACATTTTGGAAATCATCCGCATTAATATTCATGAATATGCCAACGTTGGTTCAAAAGCACATAGGCATTACTATCGTTATCATCATTCATCATCTCTTCCGGCGTTCCAAAGTCGAGCCTTCCCCACCCCCCCCAAAAACCCAAAAAAAAAAAAAAAAATGTAAAAGGCGAAAAAGATCAAGGGGGCATTTTCGACTTTTCATTGAGGCGACGGTCCCGAGGTCCGAGCGGAGAGGATAAATAGGAGGAAAGAGTGGTGGTGGCGAGGGGGTCGAGGAGCAGCAAAATGCAGCTGGTGAAATTTTTTTAAAAAGAAATAAATAAATAAAAAAGAGAAAAATACGGAAATATTAATAAGAAAGGAAAGGAAAATGATGGGGTGGCGTTTGAATCGCTTTGCGTAGGGGAAGAGGCAGACAGGAGGAGGTAGGGAGAGAGAGACTCGACGAATTTATATTTTGCCTGCCTGCTGGGGAAGGGGAATCCACCCCCCCAAGAGATGGCCATGGATTCTTCGTCCCTTCTCCTCCCCCTCCGCCTCTGAAACGCCACGCCACGCCCCACCCCTTTCCCCTTCTCTCCCTCCCTCCCTCCTTCCCTTTTCCCCCTCCGTCCGTCGCTCGCCGGCTAGGGTTTCTCCGGGATCGCCGCCTCGAGGTTAGGACTCGCCGCGGTTTCCGCGCATCTGGGGTTTGGTGTTTTCGTGCGTCGTCGTCGTTGTTGCTGGGATTCGGGATGTCGCGTGTCGATGCGGCTCGCGTCGTTGGGTAGGTGAGGTGCGGCCGGGTCCCGCGCGTGCTTCGGCCGGGAAGTTTGGAGGCGCCCCGGAAATGCTCCGGCGGCGGCTCTCCGGATCGAGACCCGGATGTCTTTCTCTCCCGTCTCCTCCTCCTCCCTCCTCGGCCGAATTGACGAGCGTCGCCGTCGTCTTTCGTGTTTCTGGTTGTTGTTAGCTTTGAGTTGATTTGGTCCCGTGTTCGTTGGGCTGGCGAGTCGGATTTATTGGATTTTTTTTTTTTTTTTTGGTGTTTGCAGCGAGATTGAATTTTTGAATTGTGTTCGTTTGTGGTCGTTAACTTTTTCTTCCTTTGTTTCCGGTTGCTTGATTTGACCGGGTTTCCCATGTTTCTGGACTACCGATGTGGCCTGTCTTGTCGATGTGTTTGGGTGGATTCGTTTATTCGTAGGCCTATGTGTTTGAAAATCTGTGATTCTTGCTTAGTTGATTGGTTTTTGCAAAATTCCAAGCTCGAGTCTTTTTCTGGAGGGTAATCGGCGAATCTCTTAGAATGGTTTCCCCTTGGAAATAAGATGGGATGGGAAATTAGGGAATGCTAAGAAGAGGGTTTATTTGCTTTTCTATTTAATGTTTCGCACGCACGGCGCTTTTAATCGTTGTTTTGTATGTTTTTACGCTATCTAAAAAGTCTAATTTCGTGCTTTGTTTCCCAGAGCCATGCCAACTTTTACTGCAATAGCTTTGGATAGGCTATTGGAACCCAGAACATCCAGAACGGCCGATAAATCTGTTAATAGCCCCATGCCTGTTCCTAAGTCGAAGCCTCCTAGGCCTGAGCCGGTGCCTAATGCGAAGTTGGAGAGGAGGAGAAGCACCTCGGTCATGGAGAGGAAAGTTCAGCGGCCTCAAATGAGTCCGGCGCTCTATGCGACTCCGGAGACTACCCCGGTTCCGGATTCACCGTCCTCGTTCCCTCCGTCCCCCTACATCATCAATCACAAGAGACGCGGCCCACGTCTCGTGAAGAGCTTATCCGAGGATGACGTTTCTGCTAGGAAGAAGAGCATGGACGAAGCAAATACCAATTCAACCGTAACTGAAGTGAAAAGTGAGGAGATTGCTTCTGTGGGGGATGTCCCTGTAACGTTTACACTATCTAATACTGTTGAAGATGAACATGTGAATGGTATTGATGATGGGTGTGAGGTCGGAAGCAGTGACAGATCTGCGAGTAGTGCTCTGGAAGTTGGGACTAGCAATTTGAATGATGGCTTTGTGGGGGAAACTGATACGCTTGTTCCTGTTCCAATGACTCCCGAAAGAGAGGTTGATAGTGAAGATTTTTATGATCCTCAGGAAGCAATGAGTTGTACTAGTAACACTGAGGGAGAGGACAATGGCACCGCGGAACGGTCTGTGAAGTTCACCACGCCAATGGGAGAGTTCTTTGATGCATGGGAAGGTATTTAAGATCTTTTCTTTTCCTATAGCATGTTCCATTTAATTTCTGGAATCTTGCTCTTGTTGTCTGGGTGTTTTAGAAAATCGTCTTGTTTTTACTACAGCAAGCATTACTAAGAAACAGATGGTTTTACATATTATGCAGATGGTTAAGAAACAAATCTGTAACCATAGCATTACTAAGTTGTGGGTCTCTCTATAATTATAATTTTCACACCTATCATATATGAGATTCCCCTTTCCTGAAATTTACGTTGGTTAAGAAAGGCTTACGTGCATCCAACAGAATTATCCTCTGAGGGTGGGGCTCAATCTTCTCTGCGTGATCTTGAAGAGGAATTGCGAGGGATCAGATTGAGTTTATTAATGGAGATTGAGAAGCGGAAGCAAGCAGAAGAAACCCTGAGCAATATGCAAAGCAATTGGCAGAGGATTCGACAACAGCTATCACTGGCTGGTCTTACCCTTCCTGCAGATTTAACTTTGGAGTCTGACCAACTGAGTGTGGAGGCTGCAGAACAGCTGAATCAGCAAGTTCAACTTGCTCGTTTTGTTGCTGAAGCAATTGGAAGGGGCATGGCCAAGGCTGAAGCAGAGACAGAAATGGAAGCTCAGCTTGAGGTTAAGAACTTTGAGATTGCACGATTGTGGGATCGACTGCATTATTATGAGGCTGTGAATCATGAGATGTCTCAGAGGAACCAAGAAGCTGTTGGTGAGTTTCTGAACCTAGCCTTTCTGGTCTTTGCTATTTGGTCCAGTCTGTATCCTGCAGAGCTCATTTCACTCTTTGTTTCAAGCAAATGAGTTGCTCTCATTTGCTGTAGCATCTGTCATTATCAGTGTATTTGCTTATCAATTCTCTTTAGACAATTTAATATCCTTCTCCTGCTTATTGTGGTAGAATACTGGATTGCTTTGTTTGCCTTGTTGTAGATGTTAGATGTCGGATTAGGCTTGAACTACGCACACCCCCTATACATTTTCTTGGGAGAGCAAGACATGGTATGATTGAGTAAATCCACTGCTGGGCTTCGGACTGTTATAAATTTGAGTGAATCCACTGTTGAACTGCTCGATCCCATTTTGAAATTATTGGTTAATTCCTGCTATGTACCCCGATTGCAGCACTCGGATCTATTTGTGAGGATTGTCATTTCTCTCAGGAAAATAATCTCCATATTTTCTTCCCCTAATGAGTTAACTTTACCTTGATCAGTAGCTGTATTTGGTTGCATGCTTTTAACACTTGGTCTAATGATTTGGGAAATGAAAACATCCCTTGTATTTGGTGACATAGTTTTTTGTCCATTATCCATCCACCCGCTTAGAAGAAGCATATCCATGCTTTGACAACATTCTTGTCAAGATTCTGAGGTCTCTTGGCAACTTGTCGTCATTGTCCTTTGTATTCAGCCAACATGGGTTTGGGTTTTGTATGCCAGTTCTTTTTTGAAGTTCTCATTTATTGGATTGTTTGTCAAGGTCATCATGGAAAGACTTTCAAGTTTAACCTCTCCTATTTTTTTGTCTCTGCAGAGACTGCTAGACGACTAAGGCAACAGAGGAAGAGGAGGCAGAGATGGGTGTGGGGTTCGATAGCTGTCGCCTTATCGCTTGGTGCTTCGGCATTAGCATGGTCATACCTCCCATCGGGCAATGGATCACGCAGCAATGATAATCAGGCCAGCGAAAGCAGCAACGACACCGAGTGAGGCAAGGCATTCTTCCTCCAGAGTCTACTAAGATGGGCTCTGTCATTAGAGGAAGAGAATAATAAGAAGGGCCAGTGCTGCCTTGTTGAAATTAATCGTGTTCTCCTAGTAAGTGCGCAAGGCATGCCGCACAATATTAGTTCTGACAAAATAATATGCCAAGCTGCGATGTTGCAGCTAATCCAGAGGTTGATATACCGAGTTTGTATATTTGCTGGAAATACATGATTGTTTTGCGTTAGCTCTTCCTGGCCTCTGGTGCCCGTTTTGCGAGTTCCCGTGGACTTTGGAGGAGCTGAAGACAAGCTTTTCTTGAGCCTCCATGGATGGCGATTTTGTAGCAGTAAGACATCTTAGGCAAAGTTGTTTCGACAAGTCTTATGAACAGATTGATGTTTCATTGTGTTGAGCAAAATATGAGTCTTGGATGTGGGATGTGATGCGGCGGAACAGTAACACTAATGTCATGATGTGTACTATACTGACTCTCTCAATTGTTTCATTAATTGCGAATTAATTTTTTTATTACAAAAAAAATTCTAAACTGATGTGCCACTGCCCTTGTCATTTAATGATTTGGAATATTTCGTCGTACGAAAATTAGTTTGGGAGAATTAGGTATAGATGCATGTGTTTCCGATTCTTAGTGAGTTGGGGCACACATGACAAAATTTCTATTTCTCGATTTCTCTGTTCCTCGAAACTTGAAATGGAAATCCGTTTGGTAATGCGATTTTTTTATTTCGAAACAGGTTTTATTTTAGAAATAGAGAAATTGAAAAAAATTTCTATTTCAGAAATAGAGAAATAAAAGAAATCAGAAGTTGAAATTTTTAACTTCTCAATTTCTGAAATAGAAATCAGAAACTGAAATCAAACCATATAAAAGAACCTTGTATTTTCTTGCTAACTTAATTCACTTATAACTACAACTTCACAAATTATTACTAATTTTCTTTTTCTTATTTTGCTCGTGTTTTTTTTTTATTTTTATTTTTTTTCAATTTTTTTTATAACTTCCTCTTTAGAATGAAATGCAATCGAATAGATCCCAATTTTAAAAAACGACCAAAGTTCTTAAATGCTTACTTAAAAACAATGGAGTCTTTCCTCTTAGAAAGGGCACACGCATGGCCAATTGAAGAAAAAGTTCTTACGCAATAGATGAATAAAAAACGTGCCTAAAAATTTAGCCTTATTTCTTTACGGATTCAAAATTCTTGCAAAATCAAAATAATTAGATTGTTACACAATCTTGAATTTTAATTCGAAGGCAAGAGATTCAAGAGAATCTCTCTTTGCTATGCAGGGGCCATTAAAGGTTCATTGAGCAACAATAAAGAAATTAGGGATGAGCAACTGACCGATTCAATTCGAGAATCAAAATAAACCGACCTTCCCCGATTGGTTCCTAATCATAAATGTTACTTCAAGGTAGAATTCTCATATATTCCTTTACACCATCAATTTTATTTTGTTGATAATCTTGTATAATATTAGTCTTTGATAAAAATGACAGGGCTATATAGGTGCCATTGATGGCACCCATATTCATGCTTCCGCAGTATTTGTCTGAACCTACGCAGGATGAGCTTGCAAACGATATATTGACCGATGAGGGAAACCAAATAAATACGCTTAGGAAAACCATTGCCAATAAAATGGCAATGGATTATATGCCGGAAATTCCATGAAATTGTATTTTCAACTTTTGTAGTATATTATTCTGACTATTATTTTGTATTTGAGGATTTTATATGTTGTTATCTAATCAATTTCTATTCATAGAAATAGAAATTTTATTCTATTATCAAACGAATTTCTGTTCCAAAAATAGAAATTTTGAGTCGTTATCAAACGAGTTTTTTGGCTCAAAAACTTGTATGGAGAATAGAAATTGATTCTCAATTTCTGGCAAGAAATCAATTTTTAGAATAGAAATTTTGTTATGTGCGCCCTTAATTCTTTTGGGGAAAATGTGGTGTGATCTACCTAACCACCTGTGTCGGTTTCGGGTATAGGTACCCTTTTGTTGAAGGTCGTTCGAGCTTTAATTCTTTTGGAGGAAATGTGGTGCGAGAGAGGAGTGATAAGTTATTGGTTCGGTTTGGTGTCACCCAGGAATTGGGAATCGGACCGGGAGAATTGGTTCTCAATTTTTGGGACTCTAGATTGGATCGGCTGGTCTTGGAATTGGGAGCCGGACCGGTCCAGTTCGATGTAGTCCAGTTTGATTTGATCCTTTTCAAATGGACCAAATTACTTTTTGTCATTACATTGAACGATATATATATATACACACACACGTCCCCTAGTCTTTTAGATTAAGAGCTCTCTTCAATCAAAATTTATAAAGACCGCGATACTCCTTGAAAGGCGTTGACGTCGAGCAAGAAGGAAAGGCATCAATGTTGAGATTTGAGCAACTCGATCGGAGCGAGGCGTGAGGCGAGGCTACGATTGTGGGAGTAAAAAAACGTTGGTGTCCGATGGATGTTGTGGAAAGGAGACTACGAGTGCAAGGGAGAGCATGCTGCTCTAGAAAGGACGAGCGAGAGAGAGAGAGAGAGATTCTAAGAAGAAACTTCAAAGAGAGATCCTTTCTCAATTTCATGTAGGCTTGAAAATAAAACAAAGGAAGAGGAGAAAAAAGAGAGGATGTTAGATAGCTTCCTTTTTCCTCCTCCTTCGATTAAGGGAGCAGTTGCATGACAAGTCACGTCTCATTCTAAGATTTCTTTCCTTCCTTGTAAAAGATATTAGGCAGGCAGCACTTTCGATTTTCCTTTTGTGCAAACTTCATTTTGCTCGAGACATCATTACTACTAGGGTTGTTTAGAAATTAAAAAAAAAAAATTATAAATGGTTGGACCGGTTCCCATCCTGAAATATGAACTTGACTGACCGATCACTAGTTCCAAAAATAGGGAGAATTACCAAAAAAGTCCTAAATCTATTGTAATTGTGCCAATTCAGTCTTAAACTTTTTTTTTTTTTGCCAATTTAGTCCTAAACATTTTATAATTGTGCCAATTTAATCTATCCGGCCAAAATTGGCCGACCGGCGCTGACGTGAACGCCGGCGGGGGCAGCCGGTCGGCGAGGCTATTTTTTAATATTTTTTTTCGAATTTTTAATATTTTTAAGATTTTTTAATTTTTTTTTCACCCTCTTCTTTCTCTGGCCGGTTGGAGGTGAGGGCGGGGGAGGGCGAGGCCTCGCTAGATCCGGTGAGCTTGGCCCTCGCCAAGGCTGGGCGAGGCTGCCGTCGCCAAGGGTTGCGGCGGAGCGGTTGCGAAGAGGCGAAGAGGGGCGCTGCAGCTGCTACGGTCACGGCGGTGGCGGGGAGAGCAAGGTGGGGGCGGAGATCTGTGTACGAGTGCGGGGACGACGGCGACGGCGACGACAATGACGGGGATGTCGGGTTTTTTTGGCGCGGAGCAATGCCCCCATCTCGCAGCCGCTTTGCCGCCTCCTCCTCCTCCTCCTCATCCTCTCCCTCCCCGCCTTCGCCGCAACCCTTGGCGACGGTAGCCTCGCCTAGCCTTGGCGAGGGCTGACTCGCCGGATCTGGCGGGGCCTCACCCTCGCCAGTGGCCGGCGAGGCTGACCTCGCCAGCCCTCGCCTTTGGCTGGCACTGGCTAGCCAGAGGAAGAAGAAGGTGAA
Source organism: Eucalyptus curtisii (assembly GCA_017140595.1). NCBI lineage: Eukaryota > Viridiplantae > Streptophyta > Magnoliopsida > Myrtales > Myrtaceae > Eucalyptus > Eucalyptus curtisii. The sequence continues at coordinate 33,594,476 of CM029502.1, read as the reverse complement.
AAAAGAAAAAGAAAAAAGAATTAAAGAATTAATTTTTTTAAAAAAATATTAAAAATATTAAAAAATTGAAAAAATATTAAAAAATTGTCTCGCCGGCCGGCTGTCCTGTCCCCGGCGTCCACGCCACGCACGGCCAGCCCAATTTTGGCCGGATGGATTGAATTGTCACAATTATAAAATGTTTAGGACTAAATTGGCCAAATAAAAAGTTTAGGATTGAATTAGCACAATTACAATAAGTTTAAGATTTTCTTGGCAGTTCTCCCTCCAAAAATATGAACCTGAGATCGGACCGGACCCTTTAGAATCGCCGAGAACTGGCCGGTCCGATCGGATTCGAGCGGTTCCTGTTGACACCCCTTCGAGAGTGTCAACTTGTGAGGTTAGCTCAATTTTTCAGTAATCGAATCTCTGGTTAAGGTGGTGTCCAAAAATTAGAAATCACCCATGTCTGTTACATAAATCTCTAATCAACTAATATAGCTTACCAAAAATTCTCATTTTCCTACGTGGAAATCAGTTGTCGCTGGCTGGAGAGCGACACAGCACAAGCACACCGTGCCGTCCGGCTCCAAAACGGTGCGTTTCAGTCGAAGCGCTCCGATGGAAAAACCAAAAAACGAGCTCACTCACTTTGCGACGCGCGTGAGCAGCGGGCACGTTATCCAGTCAGAACGGAAAAACTCCGCGGGAGAATGAAGAGCAGACCGGCGCGCGACTAGCACCGGCCGGAGCTCCGGCGATGGAGCTGTCTTCTCTGCGCCCTCTCTCCAACCTCCCTCCTTACTCCCGCTTCGCCCCCGCCGGCAGCTCTCTCTTCCCCTCTCGCCGGAGCGCCCCCGCGGTTCCGCGGGCCGGGTGCCGGGTCCGGGCCCCGAGGGCCGCCGGCGCCGGCCGCCGGGGCCTCGCTCTGGAGCGGCGGCGGCGGCAGTTCTGGGTCGACGAGCGGGAGAGCGGCGCCGAGGAAGGCCGGGGAGAATCGAGCTCCCACGCTTCGGAGGGCGACGACGACGGCGACGAGGCTCCGTTGTTGTCGTTGAGCGAGAAGCCGGACCGGAGCGTGGCGCTGCTCGATGATTACGAGATGGAGGAGCTCGATTATGCGTCTAACCCGGATCATAGAAGCGGTACGTGGCTTGTTCATCGATTCGAAGTTCCCAACGGCTAGCGCTGGGGGGTGTATTGGATTTTAAGTTGCATCAGTTCAGTGGTTTGTGCCTCGTATGCCTCCGTCTCCTGAATATAAGCATGAATGGTTGAATTTCAGCTTATTCTGTTGTCTCTTTCGTTGCGTAATTCGATTAGATTTGATCAGGTAAATTATACAATCTCGTCCTGATGGAAGTTCTCCAGGAAATGTGTCCTCTATCCTGAAAATGCATTGCAAATTTGTCTTCTGGCGTTGGCATTATGAGGTGTCTCTTAGGCATGGAGCGAAACAGATGTGGGTTTTTGATTAATTGCTCAAATTTCTACTAGTATCGAACTGTAGAGCATTTGAGAGAGTATAATACATGCTGGAGTAAAAATGGTCACATTTTATGAAAGCAATTGATTGACTTGATTATTATTTGAAGTTGAAAATGTTATAACCTCTCATGTTTTGTTCCACCGCCACGTGCAATTGACATGTGCTGGACCCCCACTCCATGCTATAGTTTTTCCCTGGCCTTGGCCTGGTGTGTGTTAGTTGCTCTCATATGATGAGCTATCAAATGCAGGATATGTGGCTGTTCTAGGAAAGCCTAATGTTGGGAAGAGTACAATTGCGAATCAAATGATAGGCCAGAAGTTGTCAATAGTTACAGATAAGCCGCAAACCACAAGGCATCGCATTCTTGGTATATGTTCAGGCCCAGAGTATCAGGTACGATGAGCATTGTGTTTTGAGTAAGATTTTTTAGTTATGATCTTCCTAGATAGGACTGAAGCAGTTAGTGGTTGTGTTAAGAGACTATCTACAACGGGACTTTTAAGGTTGAATTATAGCTGGACAATGTCTTGTGTAGATTTGCAGAGTAACCTTGGTATGCTCATTGATTTGTAATCCCTTACATTTGAGCATTCCCTTCCTCCTATTGTCTATTCTTATTGTGTATATGATGTGAGGCTTAATCTCCCGTTTATCTATCTTGAGTTATTATAAGAGATGAAATTGTCAGTAATAGGTTTGGATTCCTCTACTTTTCTTTCTTTGTTTTTGACATTATATGATCACCTAAGTTCATTACTCCGGAGACTTTTAGAGTGAGCATTTTCTGTTCCCTTGGTGACACTCGTATGGGAATACTTTTTCAGGTCCAGACAGACCATGCTAATGAAAATGTCCAAAATTTTTTAAACAACCTTATATAATACTATGAATCTGAGAGATTTCAGGTTGAATGACAATTGATTTGAATATGGTAATGTGCTACAGAAATTATATGAGTTCTTCTAATTAGTATCTCCACAACAAGCATCTCTCCTTCCTCCTAATCTTCAACTATTCTCGCAGATGATACTTTATGATACTCCTGGTGTAATTGAGAAGAAGATGCACAAATTGGACTCCATGATGATGAGTAATGTTCGAAGTGCTGCTATAAATGCGGATTGTGTATTAGTTCTCGTGGATGCATGTAAAGTACCTGAGAAAGTATGCATATGTTCTAGAGAATGATTTGCATATCTTGGTTTCCCTCATCAGATTTATGTGAATTTTGCTTATGTAGATTGACGAAGTATTAGAAGAAGGTATCCGGGACCTGAAAAATAAGGTGCCAACTCTGCTAGTAATGAATAAGAAGGATCTGATCAAACCTGGTGAAATTGCGAAGAAGCTCCAGGTTGGAATTTCTTACAGTTATAGGCGTGACTGCATAGACATTCATTAGATTGGACTCCTGCTGTCACTGTGAAAAACATTATAAGAAAGTAGATGGGGCGACTTATTTACTTTGCCAAATGTGATTGTGCTCCTTGTGCTTTCCCTTTGGTTTTAATTTCTTGGGAATTCGGATTTTGTCCTTGAGCCCTGGAAGCTCTTATACCTCACTCAGAATATCAGTTTTCAACAATCGTCTATTGTTGATTGTGATTGCATTCACGAGGTTAAATTTCTGCATGTACATGTCATTTCATACTAGCATATAGTCAGTTGCGAGGCCAATTTTTCTGTATCAATTTATTATCTCCCAGATATTGTGTGTTGTATTCTCTGATTCATCTCCTGAAGGTGTTTAACTATACTTGCAGTGGTATGAGAAATTTACAGACGTGGATGATGTTATACCTGTGAGCGCCAAATATGGTCATGGTGTGGAAGATGTCAAGGACTGGATTTTATCCAAACTTCCTCTGGGGCCAGCTTATTATCCCAAGGCATGTACCAGGCTCCTTCTTCAATATATTTTGCTGTTCCAGACTGCTACTGATAGTATATATCTATGTTAATGCTAGATGTATCGTTTGCTAAAAGCATTGTAATGCAAATAGTGAATCTCCAAATGATTTTTGGTAATCTACGAACTAAAATGAAGAGAAGAGGCTTCATTTTATAATTTCGTTTCTTATCATCTCTTATGCTATACAGAGTAAACAAAATTTAAATTGCTGGAGTGTTCAAACTCCACACCTGAATCAGAGTGGTTCTCATAAGATGCTTCTGTTGGAGATCTGTGAGCAAATGTCCTCAATCAATCTGAGTTTGACGGAAACTCTAGATTAAGTAGTTGAAGGATCAGCGAGGAACTGTAGCTTAGGTCCATCCAGTAGTTTCTTCATTTCTTGATGTTATGGTTGAGTCAGCAATTGTTGGCAGGAAATGACGGCGAATCTTTTCTTCTCATTCTAGTGTGTCTGGCTACCTTTATGCAGTTTTGCTCTATATCGTGTCACATCCTTTGAGAGATTCTAATAGTCAAAATATGCATGACATATATCCATTGGTTAGCAGTGGCAGAGTAGCAAGTTATGATTCAGGATAGGAGGCTGAGGCCAGACGTGTTGTATATGTTTTGGCAGTTCATTTTCTTGAGGAGCATAACATTGTAAAGGTCAGAACTTTACAAGATTATCTATTACTGAAACTTCTTATTCCAGTCCTACATAATAGAATGACTCGCTTCCTTTCAATTGCCATCTTGCAGAGGTATCGTCCTTCTAGATGAACCCATCTAGAAACAGTCACGTTGGGGCTTTAGGAAAGTCTTGCTCTTGCTGATGAGGAGTTTAACTGTGTTTTCCTTTGTTCTTTCAGGACATTGTTAGTGAGCATCCAGAAAGATTCTTTGTGGCCGAAATAGTTAGAGAGAAGATTTTCATGCAATACCGCAATGAAGTTCCTTATGCTAGTCAGGTATAAATATACAATCTTAACTATATCTCCTGCTTTCTGTCTCTGTCTTCCCTCACTCTTGAGTTTTGAGTAAAAGTGTTGGGATTTGCATAATAATTTACTCTTTGGTTTTTGGCTTTTGAATACTCAAGGTTAATGTGGTGAGCTACAAAACCAGGCCAAATGCCAAAGATTTTATACAAGTGGAGATTGTTGTAGAGAAGAACTCACAGAAGATCATCATGATTGGAAAAGTAAGCTCTGGATCTTGCTTATGTAAGAGAAGAAATAAGAAAGATAGGAGAAGAGGAGAAAATGAACATTTTTTTTCCCATGTATTTATTAATTGTTTCTGCATGATGGTTTATGGACTGCACCATGAGCGTCTGCTCCTGTCATCTGGAGCTACATGGGTGTGCTTTCTAGGGTGAGATAGCTCCATGCTACATTGAGATTGGGATACTAACAGGGCATGGACAAGCATAGAAAAGAGAAGAGCAGGACGTGCCTTAGCATGAGCAATTGTGGCTTGTTTGCTAATTTTGAGTTTTAGGAGCCTCCAAAGTCCAACATAAATGATTAAGTTGAGAATACTGGGCCTTTGTGCTGCAGGAGGGTTCATGATTATAATAATTTTATTCCTGAGATTTGCATGAACAGCATCTGCATGCATGGCTTGTAAATCTTTCACTATATCAGTTCCCTTTTTAGCTTCGGTTATGGAAAGTGTGGAGGGGCTACTCAAGTTTTTGCTTCTGGTGTCGTTAACAGTTGCATATTTTTATCCTTTATTCCGGTATAAAACCCTAGACACTTATTGCATAATCTGACTGACTAAGGTTGTTCTGTCAACTATCAACTGCTATTTGGGGACATATTCCGACCTCATTGGTCTTGTCTTCCTCCTTGAGCAGATGCTTTGAGGGAGGACCAACATTTTCCCGTCATTTTTTCAGAGGCTACACTTTCAATTTTGTATATTCATGCATCATGTGGCATGCTGCAGTTTGGCTTTATTTCTTGGTATTTCAAGAACAATTGTTATATACTTTGCTATTAGCCCTTGCATTTTGAATAACTAGTTCTCCTTTGTTGCCCGCAACATATAAAAGAATTTCAGGGGATTGAAAACATAAGTTTGGATGATGGAGATGGAAAAGATAGATGTTCTACGTATAGTTTTGCCTGCTTTTTCTGTTGGCTCATGCATAGGTCTGTATAAACTGGTTAATGTATCTTTGCATATATTTTGCAGCAAGGGAGGGCTCTCAAGCTACTTGCTACTGCTGCTCGGCTTGATATTGAAGATTTCTTGCAGAAGAAAGTATATCTTGAGGTGCCTAATTACTCTCTACTTTTTCTGTAGCCCTACATTTTCTAGTCAAAAAAATTGTTATATATGTAATGAACTTGTCTATCTTGTTTGTTACAATTTCTCTTTCTAATTAATAGCAGCTAAGGTAGGCTATTCTGGGTTTTATATGATGGGTAGTTACTTTCAGAACATGCATTTACTTACGCCAGTATTGAAATGAGAACATGCATTGAGGCTAGCTGTGTGACAGATTGAGGTGAAGGTGAAAGAGAATTGGCGGCAAGACGAAGGACTTCTCAAGTACTATGGTTATGGGGGACAGATTCGAGCACTATGATATAAATTTCTTCAGCATTGTTCTCAGCCCATCGAGCTATTCTAGAGGTCGTGTCACTGGGAAGTCTCTCCAGCTGATGACCAAGCTAATTCTCACCTTGTCCTTTGTGGATAAATGAGCGACCATCTTCATCTTCTTGGTAGCCAATCTTTGTTGATTTTCTAAGCAAATTTTGTTTTCAAAGTCCAAGTTTGTCTAAAGTAGTTGATTATGCCTCGATTTGCCTGCCTTCTTTAGAAAAGAATGCATTGTTTTCGATAGATTTATTTGATTTCTTTCTTAGAAAAGCTTGCAGTTGACTGACTGGTTTGCAGTTGTGTGCTTCATCTCGGAAGAGTGAGGATGCAGAGAAGAAGCATTTCAGTATCGAACTTGCAGGTTTTCGCTTTGTATCAAGAATTTAGGGCTAATTATGTTCTTTTGCGAAGTAGTTTTGGCAAGATTGGGTGAGGTTAAAGAACATGGAAGGTTTGCAAATGTTCAATTCTTCATTGCAATTTGCTTGGACGAAACATCAAGCTAAGGTTGGCAACATCGAACAACATTGATTTCATAGAGTTGGTTCATCACAACCAATACTTACAAATATATTGAAAACCCACCTTTTTTGGGTCAAAATTTTGAAAACTCAATTGCCTATCGACTTTTGCTTTCTTCAAAAGAGAATAAAAGGAGAAAAAGGACCGCAATTTGATCCGCGATTTTGGGCGTGACTTCGCCACTCATGTCCATTTATATTGGAGTACTCTTCTTTTCTTCCCATTCTTTTGGCCCTTTCCTACAGTCGTAACGAAACGCATTGCCTGATGGGCATACCATGTAGAAATATGAGAAGGTGGAGCCAATCGATCTTCATTATTCGTGTGTTGTGAATCTCATTTCACAGGATACTGTTATGCGTTCCGTTCTCACTTTCTCGATTAGCTTGTTATATCACCGATTGTTGCATAAAATACATCCTCATAATTGAGGGCCTTGTACAGTATGGCTTGCGGTTCCCTAGGTTAAAACGATTATTCCAACATAAAAAAAATTTCACCTCACAAGCCGACAGGCAAATGGAATCAATCGTAGCAATATCTCGCGAATTGGTGTACCGACAGTCAAAATCCATTTAAGGGCGTAACCCTAGTGAAGCAAATCCACCAAACGACGAAGGGTCGGTCCCGAACGAACCTAACGTTAGGACAGGGGGATGTGAGTTAGGGGGCAGAGACACATGCGCCTGTGGTACGAAGGATCTTCACAAAGAAATTCGTGGGGGCATCGCCATCATCAATTGAAAGCGGACATGGCTGCGTGGGTAGCTGTAGGGCACCTTCGCTTTTTGGATCCTTCTTCTGCTCTCCTGCCGCGGATGACCATCGGGAGCAGTTGCCCTAATCTTCATCCGCAGATAAAAGCGCCGCGTCGAGGGTGGGTCAGTGCACGAGTGGGGACACGAAGGAAGGAAGCGACAAAAAGGAAAAGGGTAAAAAAGCGTAAAGGGAAAAGGGAAACGAATAGCGTGATTTCGCCCCTTATTTTCCATCCTCTTTGGTTTTCATATTAGGACAGTGCCCCGACCCATGTCATGATTTCAGTTTAGTGCGAGCAATGCTTCCGTGAACCGGGTGCGCATGAGCCCGTTGAAGCATGCGGGTCTTATGCGCGATCCGCATGATTCAACGGCTTAGGGCTTATAAACGTACCAACCGTCCAAGGACTTTTCAGATTGTGCTGCTCTCTTTTCCTTCGAGTGAATCATGACCTTGGCCCACCAATAAGAAGTAAAAGTGTGCCAGTGGTGATTGAGGGAATAAGAACGCTATAATTTTCATATAATAGTCATTTGAGTATCTTAATTTTTTTTTTGACTACTCGAGTTCTATAATTTCTGCAAAACATTCACTTTTAGTGTCATAATTTTCAATTAATTTTAAAAATATTTAACTAAGTGTCGAAAATTTGACGTGACATGACATGACATTTATGATAAATATTTTTAAAAAGTTATTTGACACTTAAATAATCGAAAAAAAAATTTATGACATTTAAGTAAGTATCGTGCTAAAATTATGGCACTTATAGCATTTTTTCCAGCTAATTATGGCGTCCTCCTCACAGGATTAAAGAGATGAACTTAGTCTGATAATGGATACTGATCCGGAACTATCCAGGTAAAAAGCACTTGAGAGGTGGGCTTTCCACTAGCACAGTGATGATGCCTGAAGGGCATTAAATTCTTGAATTGCAAAGCTCCAGATGAAAACTACAGCTCCATTACTAGTCGGTCGGTCAGTCTAGTAGCTAGTCACTTTACTGTAGCTAGCCGGTGTCCCCATACAGGCTCAAACGGACAAGAGGCATCAGAGATCTGCACCGTAGATTTGCACCCTATCTACAGCACAAATTAAAAGACAAATCTCACGCAACCCCAGATTCAGTCCATGCAATGCCATAAAGAGACAGCTCCTTTAAAGCCTCCCTCCTTAACTGTCCTCATCTGCATCCCCTGCTTTCTCAGATACCTCTTCACCACTCTTTTTCTCTCTCACCTTCCTGCTTCACCACTCTCCATCACTTACATGAGCCTCGGAGAGAGAAAGAAGGCCTAGAAGGAAATAAGAAAGAATGAAGCATTTTGCTTTGCCTCTGCTCATCGCCATTGTCACCCACCAGGCTTGTTTCCATGCCCGCCAGGTGGAAGCAGGCGATGGGTTCGTGAGGGCCAGAGGGATACACTTCATGCTGAACGGGAGCCCTTACTATGCCAACGGCTTCAATGCTTACTGGCTGATGTACATGGCGTCTGACCCTTCTCAGAGGCACCAGGTCTCGGCTGCATTCAGGGAGGCCTCGAGCCACGGCCTCACGGTCGCCAGGACTTGGGCCTTCAGCGACGGTGGCTATAGGCCTCTTCAGTACTCCCCTGGTTCCTACAATGAACAGATGTTTCAGGTGATTTAATTAGTCCTCAGAACGATTCTTCATGAAATTGGGATTGTGGGCGTTCCAAATGTCTTGGATTTTGTGAAAACAAGATACTGATCTGTCTAAAGCAAACCACTTTCTTGGTATACTGACATCTGGGTTCTTGGTTTTTCCTCTCTCTCTCTCTCTCTCTCAAGGGTTGGATTTTGTGATAGCTGAAGCCAGAAGGTATGGGATCAAGCTGATACTGAGCTTAGTGAACGACTATGAGAACTTCGGAGGGAAGAAGCAGTATGTGAATTGGGCTAGGAGTAGAGGGCAGTACTTGACGTCTGATGATGATTTCTTCAGGAACCCTGTTGTCAAAGGTTTTTACAAGAATCATGTCAAGGTAAAGCAAAGGATGCATCGATCATTATTTTTTATTTTTTTCCCTTTACTTTTTAGTTTCTTTTGTCTCATTATGTCTCAGATCTTTCGTTGCGAATCATGGCTAAGGAATTGTGAGCATGAAATGGTGCTCTTCTTTCTAATTCAAGCAATCTTGTTTCTGCAGACGGTTCTTTATAGACATAACAGGTTCACTGGAGTACTCTACAAGGATGATCCGACAATCATGGCTTGGGAGCTCATGAATGAGCCTAGATGCACATCAGATACTTCAGGAAGAACCATTCAGGTCACAAAAAAAAAATAAAAAATGGTTTAACTACATCTTTTATAGTCCTTGAAGCAATGTAACTGTTCTAATCGTATAAATGGATTCGGATATAAATCTCCTGGAAATGCATTAAAGACTTAATTACGGAGTTTAGGTCCTTCTTTCTCTGGTTATCATCTCTAATTAACCTCCGATGAATTTCTCCTGGCGTGCACACATTCATTGAATTCACCTGTATTTGTCCATGCTCGTTCTGCATCGACAGCGACGACTTCTCTTCAAAAGCAAACACTTCATGACATTGCCAGTTCAGAAACTTAAAGTTCACATGTCAACTTGCCATTATCTACTTTTGTGCTATCACCATCACGAGTCGACCCCTGCATGAATGGTATGGATGATACTTAAGTAGAAAAGAAATGGAGAGATTCTTTTAAATGTAGTTACTGAGTAATGATTGCCAAACCTTCTTGGTTTCCTTTGCAAAAAATCTGAAGCTGATACCTAATCGTTGGTGCTTGGCTAACAGGCTTGGATAACGGAGATGGCTTCTTTCGTGAAATCAATAGACCGGAATCACTTGCTCGAAGTGGGTCTAGAAGGATTTTATGGACAGTCAACTCCTCAGAGGAAGAGACTTAATCCCGGCTTCGATATCGGAACCGACTTCATTGCAAACAATCAAATTCCTGGGATTGACTTTGCCACTGTCCACTCGTATCCTGACCAATGGTAACTCTTCTATCCACTGTGAATGTATTGCTTAAATTAGCTCAGACTTGCTGTTCTTAAGCTGGGAAGATGAAGATTGTTGACTAGGAATTTCTATAAGCCCTAGGATCTTGATTTTTGTCAGTATCCACTGGTCTGGAAGGACAATTAGTGTAGAGTATAACAGGTACTAGTGATCTTAATTATCTTTAAGATCTTCATTTTGCTACCTCTTCTGGCCTAAGAGACCTCTTTACCAATCAATGTAAGGAAGCAGTAAAGTGAGATTCAAATTATATTAAGTTCAAACATCATTTCATGATCACAAAATCATTTCACTCATAGTTTCATAACAGCTGATTTGCTCAACATTTGTTGATTAAATCCTTGTGGGATGAGCAGGGTGTCGAGTTCGAATGATCAGTACCAGCTTTCCTTCTTGAACAACTGGCTCAACACCCACATCCAAGATGCTCAGTACATCCTCAGGAAGCCGATACTCCTGACCGAGTTCGGGAAATCATGGAAGGACCCCAGTTTCAGCACTTCCCAGAGAGACCAGCTCTTCAACATGGTCTACTACAAGGTGTATGCGTCAGCTAAAAGAGGTGGGGCAGCCGCGGGAAGCCTGTTCTGGCAGCTTCTAACTGAAGGCATGGACTCTTTCCGAGATGGTTATGAGGTTGTCCTCAACCAGAGCCCCTCGACTGCGAACATCATCGCATATCAGTCCCACAAGTTGTATGAGATTCGAAAGATCTTTGCGAGGATGAGGAACCTTGACAGATGGAAAAGAGCACGGGCTGCACGTAACAGGGGAAGGCCGATCGGGAATTGAGAACGTGCATTTTGGTAAAACACTACGCAGGTTTCACAAAACGCAGGTTTAACAAAAATTTAGGGAGTTACAGATAACAATGGTGTTATGTTTGGGAGTGGGCAACCTCTCTTTAGTGATGAGTTGGTTCCTCGTCCAGGAGGGTAAGCTAAAATTAAGAAGCATAAATGTGTGATCTTTATAGGTTTCTGCTCATGTTAAGGGCATCATCCACCATCATCTGAGAAGCTGCTGTATGGAAGCTTAAGCAACGACAGTATGGTTTCTAATCAGTTTATTACCACATCATGTGTTACAATCTTCAAGTTGCTACAAGATCACTTGCCGAAAGGTTACGAATAAACCAGCGCTTTATAATGCCGACGACATTTGGTCCGCTAAGCTGATCAAATTACTGAATTTGTCAGATCAGCTGCGAGACCTATGTAAGCTTAGAGGTTCTCTCATCGAATGTCCATGCGCTTCACCTCGGAAATCATGTGGCGACCGTTGGCTAAAGAAGGACACGATAAACCAGTAATAATGTCTGTCTGGGTGAAAGTATCACAAGTAACCTATCATCCACGAAAGAAATGGAAGCCAAGTTGAAAAAAAACACAAGAAAATGGCGAGAATTGGGTTAATACATTGAAAAACTCCAAACTGGTGCACTTGCGACAAATTTACCTCGACTGACCGTAAAAAATCATAAACTGGTACATTTATGATAAATTTACCCAAACTAATTTATTCGATCGCAAAAAATCCTAAACTGGTAAATTTGTGACAAATATATCATTCGCTAAATTGGATTAATACCACAAAAAAATCACAAAATTATAAACTATGACAAACGGAACGTAAAATCCCAAATTGGTATACCAATCATTTGTCACGTGTTATTTAACTTAATAATTTGACAGTAAAATTTAAGGAAAACTAACGGAGGGTAAATTTGTCACAAGTGTACAAGTTTTAGATAAATTTGTCAAAAGTATACTAGTTTGAGATTTTTAATGGTAAAAAAAATAATTTTGACCTGTACCAGTTTGGGGTTTTTTAGGGTATTAACCCATTATTTTAAATATCATTTTAATGGTGTTTATGATCTCTCGAGGTATTGATCCATCGTCCTAAAAATTATTACATTCCATCACAATTTGTCGCATCTCATAAACCACTTCAAAGATTTTGAAAGACCAAGATTTGTCTTTTCGTGATCCAACAACGACCAATCCCCCCAAAAACCGGATCCTCGGGACTATAGTTTTTTTTATTCTTTTGGGGTGGAGAACCTCGGACTCCTCGGACTATAGCTAAGAGGAGAGAGAAGATTCTCTCTCTTTGTTATTGGTTTTCATGGGCCAGATTTGCTTGGGCTGTGCTTCGGCCTCTGAGCTTTTTCTTCCTTTTTCAGCAGACGACAGGTCGTATCTGATCGAGGGGCCTCCCGCTCTCATTCATCGTTTGTCAGCCACGTTACGAATCGTCTCTGTTTTCCGTGTTCCATACAAGAGCTCCATGGCTCGATAAACATGGAGGTAAACATGGGTCACCACTTGCACCTTCAATCGTAGGACCCAGTAAGAAAGAAGGGGAAGCAGAAACTTCGACTCCATGGAGTCGCGTGGCTGTTTTGTATGTATAAGACGATGAACTCGCTGGGCAGGCCTCGTGCTTGGAGGCTGTTTTCAAGCGCGAGCATGGCGCGCGCTGATCACGGACACCTTCCGTTTCGAGGGACGATGCCGGATTACTTTCCCGCTGAGCCCAACGTCGCAGGTTGTCCGAATATGCCCGAGGCGAACTCGCGACTGAAAGAGCTGGTGAAGCTCGGTCAGTTGAGCAATGCTCGCAGGATGTTCGACAGTATGCCTCACCGGGACGAGATCTCCTGGACCACGATGATTTCCGGGTACGTCGCTGCTATGAACGCCGGCGAGGCTCTGGGCTTGTTCTTGAGTATGTGGGTCGTGCCGGGACTCAAAATGGACCCTTTCATCCTCAGTCTCGCGCTCAAGGCCTGTGGGCTCGACGTGAATCTGAATCTTGGCGAGTCATTACATGGGTATGCTGTGAAAACGGGACTGGTGAACTCCGTTTTTGTGGGCAGTACCCTTCTGGACATGTATACTAAAACGGGCAGAACCGAGCTAGGTTGTTGGGTCTTCGATGAGATGCCACTGAGAAATGTCGTTTCTTGGACGGCCATCATCACCGGACTAGTTCGTAGTGGTAATTGTAGGGAGGGGTTGTCGTACTTCTCCAAAATGTGGAGATCGAAGGTGCAATGTGATACATATACGTTTGCCATTGCACTGAAGGCATGTGCTGATTTGGGTGCTTTGGACCATGGGAGAGAGATACACACTCACACTGTTAAGAAAGGATTTGATGAAACCTCATTTGTTGCCAATACCCTTGCGACAATGTATAATAAGTGTGGAAAGTTGGATTATGGATTGCGATTGTTTGAAAGGATGCCAACGCGAGATGTGGTTTCTTGGACCACAATAATTACTACATACATTCAGATGGGTCAGGAGGAATCTGCCATCAGAGCTTTTCTCAAGATGCGAGAATCGGATGCTAGTCCTAATGAATACACATTTGCTGCAGTTATATCCGGTTGTGCCAATCTTACCAGAATGGACTGGGGCGAACAATTGCATGCCCATGTTCTATGCATAGGTCTTTTCAGTTCTCTGTCAGTGGCAAACTCCATTGTGACTATGTACTCTAAGTGTGGACAGTTGAGTTTGGCTTCAATGGTGTTTAATGAAATGAAAATGAGGGATGTGGTTTCATGGAGCACATTGATTGCGGGGTATTCAAATGGAGGATGTGGTGAGGAAGCTTTTGAGCTTCTATCACTAATGAGAAGAGAAGGACCAAAGCCAACTGAGTTTGCTCTTGCTAGCATCCTGAGTGTGTGTGGAAATATGGCCATCCTTGATTCAGGAAAGCAGCTGCATGTTCATGTCCTGCTGATTGGTTTAGAACATACGCCTATGATACAAAGTGCTCTAATTAACATGTATGGCAAATGCGGGAGTGTGAAAGAAGCATCACAAATCTTTGATGTGGCAACAAACAATGATATTGTTTCTTGGACGGCAATGATAAATGGATATGCTGAACATGGATACAGCCATGAAGCAATTGATTTATTCGAGAAGCTGCCTGCAGTGGGCTTGAGACCGGACCCTATCACCTACATTGGTGTTCTTACGGCCTGTAGCCATGCCGGGCTGGTTGATCTTGCATTTCGTTATTTTGATACAATGAGTGTGAAGCACCAGATAATTCCTACAAAGGAACACTATGGCTGCATGATTGATCTCCTTTGTCGTGCTGGTCGCCTAAATGAGGCAGAGAACATTATTAAAACAATGCCATTCAAACAAGATGATGTTGTTTGGTCAACTTTGTTGAGAGCGTGCAGAGTCCAGGGTGATGTCGACCGTGGAAGGCGCGCTGCTGAGCAAATTCTTGAGTTAGATCCACATTGTGCTGGAACTCACATTACATTGGCTAACATATATTCTGCCCAAGGGAGATGGAGGGAAGCAGCAGATATAAGGAAGACAATGAAGTCTAAGGGAGTAATTAAGGAACCTGGATGGTCTTGGATCAAGGTGAAAGATCGTGTATCTACATTTGTAGCTGGTGACAGGACTCATCTAGAGTGTGAAGAAATATACAACACATTGGATTTCTTGGGTCTGGACGAAATTGATATCACCGATATGGATATTTTTCTGGATGATGTTGGAGATTGAAGAAGCAATGCTTCATCTTTCATTACAGCTGAAGTCAGCTCCATTTATGTTGACTGGCTAGATCTTGTCATGACACAGATTTGTGGGGAAACCATTGCTGGTCATGAGCAACAACTCACGATGGCATGGAATATACTAGTTGTTCCTTGTGAAAGAATCATTTTGGAGACTTCTCAAAGTTCGAAGCAGTTCAAGGTCATCAAATCATTTACTACACACAAGTCTTCAAAGCATCCCTGCGGGGCTTCTGGTTTTTGGGAGGGGATTGCTATCTCAAAGGGGAGCTGCACTAGTGTGAGAAGATGACGCTTCTCCCCTTTGTCGCATACTAACTATGCTGGAGATTTGTCAAATAGTATTCTGGTTTCCACATTTCTCATTAGACGGTAAGAGTTTTTGCACATTGACAACGATTCATAGGTTCCTTGATGCTGAGATTGTGATCTTTGTTCAAGGATGCCTCTCGGTAAACTAAGGTTTAGAAGCTGAAGCAGAATAATTGTCTTTCAGACTTAAGGGCTTAAAGGAATTTTTTCTCCCCTCAACTGGGTTGATTCTGTCAAATGGAATTCACATAGGATCAGCTTTCCTGAGGAAGTTCATGATAATGAGTGTGATTTCTTTTCCAATTGAGTTGAAGAATAACTTTATGAAGGCTGGCTGTAGAAGTTATAGATATCTTGTAATTTAAAGGGAGGCGCTTTTTGTTTCTTCTTGATATTCGGATGTTCTGATCATAGAAGACTGAAGAGGCATATTTTATCTTTTTATACTTGATCGTTGTAAGAGGGTCCGTATTGTTGATCAATTTCCAGAATGGATCTGTTTCTGCATTATTTTTCACCTTTAAACTCCATGGGTCTTTTGTTTGGTATACGACTTGTTGGAAACAAAAAGCTTACAAAAGCTGTGCTGGAACTTGATGGTTTTGGATTATGGTGAAGCACTGTGTACACATTTGTAGCTGTTGACAAGTCTCGTTTAGGAGTGAAAAACTATGCGATGTTCAGAACTTTGTTTGTTCAGGAGAAACAACTCTCGAGGATGCGGTTTCCCTCATGCTTGATGTTGAGGTCTGAAAGGGATCATCCTTTCACTGTTCCATTTTGTAGTTTTCTTCGTCAGTCTCGTTAGTTACCAGAGTTGGCAGCAGAAAAGGCGTGACTGGAAAAAAGCTGATGTTGCCCAGTGTTGGTCTCAGGCAACAGGTATGTGGAAGGTGATTTTGTATGGTTGCCTTGTTCCTGAAAGAATAGATAATTTATTGATTGATGTCGCTTAAACTGCATAGATCCAATCAAAATAGATATGAGAAAAAAGAAGGTGCATTATGCATGTCATCTTCTTCCAGAAAAATGCAAGATATACAACGGATGATGTTGGTTAAGCTTCATGGTTGCAATCAAATTGCAGCTCGAAAAATCTGTTGGTTACTGCAGGTAGACAATTTTCCCATGTGTTGCCATGCTGGCTTAATAGACTTGCATCAAAGTCTCCATACATTTGCTTTCTGTTTGGAGCAGTAGAAATGTGGATGAATTCAGCATCTTAAAATCTTTAACCATCATCAAGCTCAACTGCATTTGCTGATTTTGAGTACAATCATGCTTTTCTCTTCTCTGCTTTACAATTCTCCAGCATTTAGTATTGACAGTTCTTCAGAAGGAATTTAAACAATGAAACATTTTGCATTGCCTTTCCTCTTAGCTATGTTTATATGTCAAGCTTGTTTACTTGTCCAGGTAGAAACAGGTGATGGTTTTGTAGGGATCAGAGATATTAATTTGATGCTGAATGGAACCGCTGCTTGTGCCAGCTGCTTCAGTGCCTATTGGTTGATGTACACAGCTTCTGACCCTTCAGGCATATAAAGATTCAGCTGCATTCGTGAAGCTTCATGCCATGGCCTCACTGTTGCTAGAACATGGGCTTTCACTGACGGTGGTTACAGACCTCTACAGCACTCTTCCGGTTCCTACTGGATAGGTGTTCTCAGGTAATTCACCGTCAGAATATTTCGTAAAATTTTTTTTGTCTTCGAATCACCTAAAATATTTCTAAGCACAAGATACTGATTATCTACTCCACTCCATGTTCAGAAGGATTGGGTGAAAAATAAAATAATTTTAGAAAAAGAGAAGAACTTCTGTATCTTTTCGAACTGAAAGTTCACTCCATTTCGGTTGAGTTTAGTATATGTTGAGAGTGGTAAATAAATTACTCTGCAATTTACAAGAAGTTAGGAAATCCTTCATTTTTTTGGTGTTTCTAGTCGAGGAAGCAGCCTCTTTGAAAAATCAGGGTAAAGGTGCATACTGACCTCTACCCACTTCCCAAGAACCTATGCACCAGGGCGTGCTAAGCAGTCTTATGACGGCAGAGTATTGCTTTGTTTCTGTTTGCTGATTAATTCACTCTTGAACACTGGCTTGACACGCATTCAAGATGCCTGGCACATCCTCAGGAAGCCGTCAGGCCTGAGTCCTGGTCAAGTTTAGTCAATCCTGGGGGGACCTTGGTTTCAGCACTCACCTGAGACATCAGCTCTTCAACACAGTACACTACCAAGTACTTCGGCTACAAGAGGCAGAGTGGCTGCAGGAAGCTCACTCTGGCAACTTTTAATTGATTGTCTCTACCCGAGCCATTTATGAAATGAACCTGAGCCAGAGCCCTTCAAGTGCAAGTTTCATTGTATATTAGCCCAATAGTTGTATCAGATGTGCAAGATTCGAGCTAGGATGAGAAATATTGAGGACTTGAGGAGAGCACTGGCTGCATGTAGTAGGGGAAAGCGTGCTGGAAGCTGAAAACGCTGGGTCTATGCGGGAAGTTGCACGGTTTCATGTAAATATGAAGAGTTGACGACGGTATATATCTTGGAAATAGGTGACCCCTCTCTCTGATTAGCTGTTTTCAACCCTTAGGGTAGCTGAAAATAGTATAAATGGATGATGTTTATAAGGTTCTGTTCTTGTCCACGGCTTTGAAATCTGTAAGCTGTCTGCTATGAAGCTGTTTGCAGTTTCACATTGGTTTGTTGCCGCATAAACTGATCTCCTTTGGATAAATCGGAGCTTTATGATGTCAACGAGGCTACAACATGATTCGTTCACTTCCATCCACGGCTGAGTTTTCATTAGGAAACAATTCCAGGGTTGCTCATTGATTAATTATGGTGTCGTTTTCCCCTTCCGTCATAGGAAAGCGGTTGTGATGGGAAGGGGATGCGACGAAGTTCTACAGTTCAAGCCCCCATTTCGACAAATCTTGTCAAGGGGGAATAAAGGGGAAAGGCTTCAAAAGTTGCTTTTCAACTTCATTCTATTTTGGGTCCCCAATTAAAAATAAAAATAAAAATTCGTCCTATTCATTCCATAGAAGACTTTATGTCCATGCCATCCTATACAAATCGGTTACTTGGTCTGTACATGCTGTTGAGAGATAAAAAACTGAATTAAATGTTTGGTTAGGTTGATGTGATCTCAAGCTATCTATTTATAATAAAAGCAGGGGATCAATTATAATAAAAGCAGGGGATCAAAATTATAATATCACGCTCATTGCCGGCATACATAAAATAATAAAAGAAATTGATAAATATGCCCCAATCGGCCAAGTACTCTCAACCTCCTCAAGTTAATGCATAGATTCACACATGCCCAACTTGACTAAAATGGGATGAAATGATTAACATGTAATTCTTTAGTAAACACATAAGTAAGTTGATCACCGGAATGAATAAATGGCATACAAATTAAATCACTCTCTAACTTTTCCTTGATAAAGTGCTTGTAAATCTACACATATTTCTTATGGACATGCTATAAAAGATTGTGAGCAACACTAATGGCAGCCTTGTTATCACAGGATAGCATTAGAGGAATATGTACAAATACAGCAAGATCTTCAAGGAATTCATTAAGCCATAATAGCTCACGAACTCCCTATGCCATTGCTTGAGACTTTGCTTCAGCACTAGATCGAGTGACCACATTCTACTTTTTGTTGCGTCAAATCACAATATTTCCTCCTAATAAAGATATCAGAAATAGACTTCTAATTAGAAGATCTAGCCCAATCAACATATATATAGGTTTCAACTTTTAAGCCATCATGAGGAAACAAAAAAAAAAAAATTCATTTTGCTACAAGCATACTTCAAATATCAAAGTGCTCGAAAAACAACATAACTATGAGTAGAGTATGAATTATCCATAAAATGACTCACTAGACTTATAGCAAAAAACAATATCAGGTTGGGCGTGGGACAAATAAATCAACTTGCCTACTAACTATTGATAATGACCCTTATTTACTAAATCATCATTTTTTTTTTCTTGAAAACAAGTATTGACCTCAATAAGCGTATTGAAGGATGGCATCTCAATAACCCAACCTCTATCAAAAGATCAAACACATACTTCCTTTGGGATAGAAATATACATTTTGAAAATCTAGCAACTTCAATCCCAATAGAGTATTGAAGCTTCCAAAATCCTTTATCTCGAACTTTTGTCCAAGAAACTTCAAAGCATGCATCTCATCCATCATTACTGCCTTTTACTTCTCATCTCCTCCATGTGGTTTATATCTATCCACTGTACCATGGCCCCACCAGTTGCGGGTGAGGCCACCTTCTCCCTTTACTGGCTAGCCCATGGTGAGATGGCCTTGCCTACAGCTACCTACACCTCAGTCGAGGCTTAGCGAGGGTTGCAACTAAGCAAGGGCTTTGTGGCCCTCTCGTAATGGCTGGTGAGTTTCGATGATCTCATCGGCCATAATGAATAAAAAAATAGAAAATAAGGAAAAGAGAAGAGAAGAAAAGAAAAAAATTAATTCAAAATTAAAAAAAATGAAAAAATTGCTAAAAATATCAAGTTAATACTAGTTGTGCCGCATAGGATAGCTAGCATTTATATTAGCAATTTTTGGTCAAAATTGATAAGATGAATTGAATAAGTACTATTTGAAAATGTTTAGGATTAAATTAGTTCGATTGAAAAATTTATAAGTGAATTGGTATAATGCAATAGACTTAAGATTTTTTTTTCGGCACTTTTTTCTGATGCACACTCGAGAAAACATAATGAATGCACTTTTCTTGAACTTGAAATGCCATTGGAAATTTCAGAGCGTATAAAGCGCCGCATAGCAAGGTAAAAAGGTCATATTTGAGGAGGAATCTACTTTACAAATAAATGGATGCAATTCGAGACAAAGGGAATCTGAGGTACATATGCCGTTCTCTAGTCAGTGATCTATTCTGACGAACGCATGACGGGGGAAATACCGATTTGATGCCCTTTAATTCTTTTTCTCTTTACGAACTAAAAGGCTCACATCGTGCTAATTCATGTGCAGCTTATTCCCCCTCCTCCTCTTCTGGTCCATCTGCCTCTGCATCATCCAGGATAATGGATTCCCCTTGGAAACGTGCGAGATGTCGATCTCGCCTTTTGAGCAAAGTGAACCAGCACCACGTAATCGAAATGAATTCCAGGACTAGGAAAGACACGGATTAAGATTCGATGAGAGTCCCCTAATCAAATCTCTCCACTGTACCTTCACGAGCTCTTTACAGGCAAGAAAGCGGGCACTCGCGTTATCTCCTTACGAAGAAAAATTGCTGCTCCGAATCAGCAAGCCACTCCCTCGAAAAGGGGTCGTCGGGCTGGAGATCAAGTGAGATTGGTTTTCATCTCCATCATTGCTTGAATCAAGGGCAACTTTCGTTATCTGTTTACACGGTGTTTTAGGATTCCACAACTGCAATGTTTTTCCACCACTATGTTTCCTCCCCCCTTTTCAACCCTTTTTTGCCTCATTGTGGCTTTGCTTTTTCCCCTCTCCTCCTTAATGCTTTTGAGATAAGCTAATCTATACAAGGCATGCGAATGCAAAGTGTATCCTTTTGAAACAGTTCACCTGAATGAGAGAGAGAGGGAGGAGGGAATAAAGCAGGAGATGCAGAATTTATGGGGGGAAATGGAGCCCCATGGACCCATCTTTTCTTAATTATAGTGGGAACTTGGGGGAGAGATTTTTGTGTGTTATATGCCCCTCGTTTGCAAAGTGGATAATGGGGTGGGTCATGAGTGCTTTTGCCTCTCTCTGTAACAAGGATTCCTCTTTGGTTCTTCCATGTTTTCCTCTTCCTTTTCTTTCCTCTCCTTTTTGGCATCAAGAGGAGGACAATGATGAGACTTGAATTTACATATGAGAAGGCAGGAGCTCATCCGGTCTCCGCGATCTTGTCGATAAGAGACATGACATATGTGGGTTTTTAGTCGAGAATTACGAGGCTAAAACTTGCGAATGACGATGGAAACATAATTCATGGCTCTTGATATTTAACGGTGCTGACATGGTTGAAAAAATTATCTTTGCTAATATTAGAATGGTCGGCTCTTTTGTCGAT
Source organism: Eucalyptus curtisii (assembly GCA_017140595.1). NCBI lineage: Eukaryota > Viridiplantae > Streptophyta > Magnoliopsida > Myrtales > Myrtaceae > Eucalyptus > Eucalyptus curtisii. The sequence continues at coordinate 33,573,198 of CM029502.1, read as the reverse complement.
TGATTTTAATATGGTTCAGTGATTGTGATGATTGGTGTAAGTCTTTTTCATAGCTAATGTAAGACAGTTTTTTTTTTTTTTTCAAAAATTTTCTCATGCGCACTCGATATATGTGAGCTTAGCATATATATCCTCTTGATTTAACATTCCACATGTACAAGGTTCATATGCCATCATTCATGGTTCTTGATATTTAACGGTGCTGACATTGTTGGGGGAAGTTAACTTTGCTAACATTAGAACGCTGGGCTCTTATGTCAATTGATTTTATATGGTTCAATGATCGTGATGATTGGTGTACGTTTTTTTCATAGCTAATGTAAGACCTTTTTTTTTTTTTTTTTTTTTTTATCAAAAATTTTCTCCTGCGCACTGGATGCATGTGAGCTTAGCACATATATTTTCCTGATTTAACATTCCACATGTACAAGGTTCATATGTAGAGAAAATGACACAAATGGTCTATAGATTTTGACTCGATGTATAATATAATCCATCAACTTTTAATTTGTTCAATATGATTCTTGAACTTTACATCTGTGTGCAATATAATCCCTAAACTTCTAATATATTCAATGCGGTTTTTGAATTTATGCTACACATTCAATTTAGTCTATGTACTTTTTTGAAAATGCTTAATTAGATCCATGAACTTAAATTAACGGAATGATAATATTAAACATTATTGTTCAGGATTAAATTGAATATATTTCAAAAGTTCAGGATTACGTTGAATGATGTACGAGTGCACATTCTTATTTTACCATTTATGGAGGGAAAAAAAAAAAAGGAAAAGGGAAAAGGAAGAAAGAAAGAAAGAAAGATGATATAATTAGTCATGTAAGTCTTCGAAAGGCTTATAAAAGAGCATCACCTTGTCTCGCACAGACAAAAAGGCCTAAAATCTTTTCTTCCAAGCTTCCCCTTCTCCTTCTCTCTCTCTCTCTCTCTCTCTCTCTATCTCTACAGAGTCCATGGACACCGCCGGCTCCGACCGCAAGCCGGAGAAGCAGACGACCGGCCTCTCCAGCTACTTCCGCTTCAATGTGGTGCTGACGGCCTTCCGGTTGCTCGAGGTCGGGTTGGCTCTCTTCTTCCTCCTCCGCGTCTCCGCCCGCGTCCCGTTCGCCGTGAAGCTCTCCTGCGAGTACTCCTGCCTCCTCCTCGGCTTCATGGCGCGGCCGCTGTTCGTCTTCATCCTCTGCAACGCCATCATCGCCGCCCTCCTGACCAAGCCCGGCCGGTTCTGCGCCCACAGGCCCCCGGCCGACGACGACGGCGGCGGCGCGGCCGAGGAGCTCTACGAGGAGATCGTCAAGATCAGCGAGAGCCGGGCCAGGCCCGTGCTTCCCCTGTTTCGCGAGGCGGAGGAGGTCGTGTACGAGGACAAGGAGATCATCAGCGAAGTCAGCACGGCCGCCCGAGCTCGAGGAGGCGGCGTTGGCGCCGTCGACTTTGAGGAAGAGGTTGCCGAGGAGGAGGAGGACGAGGACGAGGAGTGCCGCGGGGGTCGCCGGCCGCCGCAGGCCGAGAAGAGGCCGAGGACGGCGAGATCCGGCGGGGACTCGCGGGAGAGCTCGCGCGCCGACTACAACTGCGGCGGCGATGACGATGAGGAGCTGAGCAACGAGGAGTTCCAGCGGGCGATAGACGCATTCATCGCGAAGCAGCTGAGGTTCCGGCAGGAGGAGAGCTTGGCCATCGTGCTGCAGAGCCACTGAACGGGCGCCAAAACTGGTTTTCAAATCCTGTTGAATAGTGTAGAGAGAGAGAGAGCTCAGGAAGTTGCCGATGGCGAATGGCGAATCTTGTTTTTCCAGTTGTAATGCCCGTGTGTACAGTCAAAAGATATCAAGAGCTGATGAGTTTTAGAGACTTGCTCACTTCCCTTCCTTTTCTTCCACTCTATTCCCTCCCTCCCTCTCGTCTTTGAATTTTTCTTCACTTACTTTTTTAGAAGCATACGATTCCCTCCCTCCCTCCCTTCCTCCCTCCCTGTATCTCTCTCTCTCCTGCTTCTTCTCTTTTTCTTCTGGTGGGGGTTAGAATAATGTGGGGGAAGAGAAATGGCAGGAACTGCAGTGCCGTCGAATCGCTCGGCATTCGGCGCTGAAATCTTTGGAGAGCCCCTCTGAATCGAAAGCGTGAGGAAGCAGAAGGAGAAGGAGAAGTAGCAGCAGCAGCGGTCATTTCGTCGGTCAGAAATAATTCACGGACGCATATATATTACTTATATCTGTTATCTCAAGGCCTGCGTTTGCCTCTTTCCAGTAAAAGACCGAGTAAAATATTAAGCAAGCAATGCCTTTCATAATTCATGAGTGACTGGCTGATAGTTTTTGGTTTCATCAGATGGGTTTCTTTTTCACGAGAGAAATCATTCCGGACGTATAAATCACCGGTTCATTGACAATGGACCGCAAATGTCACAACCTTCGTACCCCTATTTTTTTTTTGTACTCTTAACATTGCTATTAATCGCATGAGTGTTGCAATTCTTAAATAACATTTGTTTCGGCATTGCGACTTTTCAATTGATCGTTTGATTGATATCACTTTTTAAAGAAGAGGTTTGCCACCAATGCCTTTAGTTTTTGATGTGATTTCGGGTTTTCCAACACTTGAGTGGTTGATTGAAAAAATCATGAGTTGAGTGATCGATTGAAAAAATGATGGCATCGAAACGAGCGTCTGTACAAAAGGGTTGAGTGAGACCGTTTGTCAAAATGAAATAATTTGCATCTTGACGGTACAAAGAGGCTTTAATACTATAAATTTAACTTTTTATTTATTTCACCCTAAACCCTCCATAGGTAGTGTAGCCGATGCAAGCTTCATTTCTGCATTTAATTCCTAGAGGGTCGTTGTAGATGTAGACCAATTTTGTTATTATGGAAATGCTACATTGAACACCAATTATTTTGCCAGGCTAACATGTAGCATCCCTAGCTTTGTCTTGTCTCTTGGCCATATGTACTCTCAAGACAATCATATCATCTTATCAAAATTATATTTTCAAAAAAATGTCAAATTACTTACATAGTTGTACAAGCACTTTGTCGCATTAGCTCCCACATCATTTATCTAACTCATTCCCATATTGCCAATCACCTAGCTAAAATTTTGCACCTTTTTGTTAGGCATATAGATGCAAATTTGATTCAAGATTTTTATTATTATCAAATACATTGCATGTCTTGTACCACATTTCATCTTAATTATGTGGAAATATCTCAATCTGTAATGATGGCATGTGGTTAATCAATGTAGATCAGTTGATTATATGTTAAATATTGTGAGAAATTTACTTAAAACATGTGGTACAAGAGAAGTTTCCTCTAATGGGTGTTCCCAAGGCGACATCATTAACCTCTTGTCCTTGGGCTAGGGCTTTCTTTTCAATGATTAGGACTAAAAATCAAGATCTCATTTTTAGGTTAGGGCAAGAATCATGATAAAAAAGTCTAAGAAACCACACCTATTTCTCTTTCCTTCTCCTCGAAAATGATGGGGTTGATCTTTTACAATGAGCCCTAGAGAAAATAGAACGAGAAACAACCATAAACTTTTTTTTATGGACATTAGGACCACTTTTTTAAATTAATTTCTTTTTTGTCATCTTTAATGTGCCACTTTGATCTGTTCTCAGTTGAAAGCAAACTCCAACAAAAAGTCACTTTTGCCTTTTTTTTCCTCCATCGCTCGAACGGAGCAGATTCTTCAAGAATTCTTTAGATTTTATTTATTTATTATAATATAGAGTGCACAACCTCTTTTAGCATGCTAATGACACTTTTCTTGCTCTTTTGTCATTAACATTGGGGCGTCATCATTACTTCCACCACAGATAATTGCGGGTTGGGCCGATTATTTTATCTAATGAGGGATTCTTATGCAGTTCCTCTCCACTTTGCTTTTTTTTTTTTTTTTTTTTTTTGTTATTACTATTTTTTCTTATTTAATGCTTGCTAGGACAAAATTTTAGGATTAAATACCACAAAAATTATAAATTGATTTACATGTGATAAATTTAGTCAAAACTATTTTTTTTTTTTCACTATCAAAAACTCTAAATGGTACACCTATGACAATTTTATCTCAAACTAATTTACTGATCACACAAAATCTAAACTTGTATATTTATGATAAATTTATTTAAGTTAGTTTTCATTAAATTGGATTAATATAGAAAAAAAATCACATATTGGCACACTTGTGACAAACGAGGTAAAATCTTAAACCAGTACACTCATCTTTGTCATGTGTCATCCAACTTAATAATTTGACGGTAAAATGTGATTAAAATTAATGGAGGGTAAATTTATTATATGTGTATTAATTTAATATTTTTTGTAATAAAAAAGTTAGTTTATGGTAAATTTATCACAAATGTATCAGTTTAGAGTTTTTTCGTAATATTATCATAAAATTATAACATATTTCACCTGTAACGAGCTTTCTCCATAAAATAGGTTAGTTTTTTAACAGCTACAGAAATAAAGCTCTTCTATCTTGTCATGTGCGATTCCTAAGTTCTTCAAGGAGATTCCATAAAATTTAGGGATATATGGGCATCGGTTACTGTAATCTTTTGGAAATTCGAAAATTATTTATTTGTTATTTTTGTGAAAAACCGTCCGTGTGCTTTTCTAAATAATCTTTTTGTTGGTTTTTTTTCGCCGGATTGCTCACATGCACAACTAAATTTACTTAAAAAAAAGGGTTTAAATTAGGTTTTTGACTGGCTTGATGCTCTAGCGTATGATAATATGAACCAAACCCGGTGACCAACCGTTATCCGATTGCTCAGGCCTGGACTGATTCTTTTCAAGCTTGGCAAAGGCATGGTCGGACTTCAGGCCTTCTTTTTTTCTTGGGCAAATCCAGGCCATCGATCATGAGTAGGTTTGCTTAAATAGCTTCAACCGGCTCGAAGTTTTTTTTTTTTTTTTTTAAGTACGAGTAGAAAAAAAAAATTATCTAGACATCGTAATAAAATCATAAACCAGTTGAAATACACCATTAAATATGAAATGATTTTTGACTGATTTGATGTTCTGGCATTGTCATAATAGGAACCACATTAAATGTTCAATTGCAGTCTGGTCAAATTGGCTAGTTCAATCTGATTTAAAAATTGATTTACCCTACACTGAGCAAACCTGGAAAGGCGTGGTTGGGTTTTGGACTGTTTTTCTTGTATGTTTTTCCTGAGCGAGTCCAAAAAAAAAAAAAAAAAAAAACTGGAGAAATTCTTTACATTTGTATGAGTTTAGTTTGACAAACGCGTGTATTGAAATTGACGGTTAGCTATCATAGTCTGTTGTAACGTAATCTTAATATAATTGAAAAAACAGAGAAATTATTTCCTTTGGTACGAGTTTAGTTTGACAAATACATGTATCTGTTTTGCGAGCGTCCATTTCCCAATTAAATACGGTTCCCAGTTACGTCTCTCTTATTTTCTTCCACCAAGAACCTTCTTGGCTTCTTGGATGCTCTTACTTTGGGTGTTGTGCTCAATGGATTTCGGTTGAAACTATGCAAGCTATTTTCCCAAATGCAGAATTTCTAATGGCAACCTCTTCATCAAAATAGACTCTGGAGAGATCTACTCTCCATTAGTCTAGATCATAGCAAAAAGGGCGCAGACAAAATTGAAATAAACTTTCCACCTTTGCTATCAAGATAGGTCCCTCCCAAAGATTAATTCTAAGAATGAACCTCCCCCAATTTTTTTTTTTATTTGTGCATATTATATTTCTTATTGCCACATTATACCTAAAGATCGTCTAGTCCTCTTCACAAAATCTGTTGAAATAACGTTTAAAGATTTATATGATCTTTGTATTTTTAGAAATAAGGGTTAATACCACAAGAAGTCCCAAATTGGTATATTTGCGATAAATTTATCCTAAACTAATTTTTTGACAACAAAAAACCTAAAACCGGTATATTTATGATAAATTGACCCTCTGTTAGTTTCCATCAAATTGGATTAGTACCACGGAAAACCACAAATTAGTATATCTATGACAAATGGAGGGTAAAACCTCAAACTAGTAGTCAACTGTTATATGTCATCCAGTTCAGTAATTTGATGGTAAAATTTAACAAAAATTAATTGAGTATAAATTTACTATAGGTGTACTATTTTTTAGAGTTTTTGGTTGTAAAAAAATTAGTTTAAGATAAATTTGTTATGGATATAATAGTTTGGGGTTTTTTTTTATGGTATTAACCCTAGAAATAATCAATAAAAAAGAATCAATCCGAACAAGAAGTTGAATCCATTCAACCTCTAAGCTTTTAATTGTTGATTTGTTACCTTGCAAATTTAATCTCCCAAATTAGGTCTAGATTCAAATTAATAAATTTAATTATTGTTTATAGTAAATACAACAACATCATACCAAAAATAGAAAAAAAAGGTTAATACCAAAAAAGTTGAACACATGACCACTTGATCGCTGATCGCTGGCCGTAAATCGCCGACCGCCCCGACCGATCGACCGTCGACCGTCGTCGACCGCCGACCGCCGCGTCGACCGTCGTCGCCGACCGCCGACCGCCGACTGGCGTCGCCGACCGCCGATCGCTGACCGTCGCCCATAACCCACCGACCGCCATCCTCTCCTGAGGCTGGCGGTCGGTGGTTAGTGGGCTATGGGCGGCGGTCGTGCAGCGGCGATCGGCATGCGGTAGTTGTGCAGCGGCTGGCGGCGACTAGCGATCTGTGAGCACGAAGAAAAAAACGAATAAATACAAAAAAATTATAAATCGCACCAAACGCATTTCTATTCTTTATTTTAAGAATAAAAATTTTGTATTGTTACCAAACACATTATTATACTTAGAAATTATTCCCCGGAGTAGAAATAAAAAAGAACTATTTCTGAAAAGAAACTATTCATTGGAGTAGAAGCGTTGCCATGCGCATCCCAAGACTCTAGAAAGGCAAAGGCAGAGAAATATAAACCCATTCTACACGAGAAATGGCTTTACATCCCGACATAGAGCTCAGCCAAACCGTGGCTCACGAGCCATAGCAAGAAACATTCGACGATCGCGGAATTGAGGTTGAGACCAACGGTGGTGAAAACCTCCGTGAAGATGAGCCGAGGCCGCTTGAGTCTATGTGGATCATCTCCATCAATAAGAACCTCGACCGAGCTGAGCAGGACCACAGGGCATGCTCATGGGCAAGGCGCTCCATTTACCGGATCCCACATCATCTCAAGGATGGCAAGGAGAAGGCTTGCGTCCCGCAGATTGTCTCCCTTGGTCCGTGCCATCACAGTGATGAGTGCCTCTGCGAGAAGGACAAGGATAAGTGGCGCGGCCTCGTGTGCATGCTCAGGCACAAAAAGCAGATGATAAAAGACTATCTAGACGCAGTGAAGCATGTCGAGGAGAGAGCCCATGCTTGCTATGAGGGGACGATAAAGATGCGCAGTGAGGAGTTCGTAATGATGATGGTTCTTGATATAGCTAGTATAAACACCTAGAGGGGGGGTGAATAGGTGTAAAAACAATTTATCAAGATACGAAAGCAATACTAGGCAAACAATAGAAAGAAAGTTCTCTAAAACAGATTATGATCAAAATAAACAGAGAGTAGGGAAGAGAAAATTGAACACAGGATTTATAGTGGTTCAGCTTATTCCAAGCCTACGTCCACTCTTTCGCACTGACAGCCCACCGACTGGATTTCACTATGAACAAAAGAGAAGTTACAGCAATGCTTTCCCTTGATTCCACGGTGTAGATATTTTACCACACTTCCTCAAGGTATCTCAAAATATACTCTCTTTTGCGTACAATATTTAGCTCAGTAAATGAATTGACTAAGAATAAGGAGCTTCAGACTTTGGAATTCTTCTATCGTGACACCCACTTCGAACAACTAGAACGTCTTCCTTATATACTCCTTTATGCCATCATACCCGTTGGCACTTACAAAAGGAATTCTTCCAATCTTCCCGTTGGACAGAATCAATTAGGAAGATCATTCGAGCCATTAAAGGAACATGTCGATAGCCCATCAATCCTGCTCGCCCATACAATCAGGATCTCGGTTTCCATAAGTAGAACCTTCCAAGTATGATTCGCCAATCATCGAATCTTCAATCAATCTTGATTCGAATAAAGAAATCCGTTATGTCATATCCAGCCAAGAGATCTTCGTCAGTCGATAAGATCAAATCCTTAACAAAACACACGATCCGGATAGACCTTCTTCGACAAACTACGATGTCAATGGGAATAGACTTTGAGTCTTGAGTCGCGATCCAAAGGTCTTCGAGACTTTAAATAGTAGAGTACGCAAATCTTGAGACTAGGCGATGGAAATGTTTTGTCAGCTTCAAAATATTCCAGAAAGATTTCTCCAACAATCTCCCCCTTTTTGATGGTGACAAAACTTTCCTGTAGATTTGAATATCTTTGATCTGCAAAACATTACTTAAGAAAATATGGATATCTCATAAAGATTAATGATAACACTAGAATCTGCAACCACAGAAAATAGGTTAGTGAGAGTAAAGCCATTCATAAGATATCAACGAGTACTTAATATAAGCGATCAAATCCAAATCCCAAATTCAGTCCACAACCGAGATAGACACACAAGTCACACAAGTCAAACATCAAAACAAACAAACTAAAAGATTAAGTTCAAAGTTTTCAAATCTTGCATCTCTCCCCCTTTTTGTCATCATAAAAAAAGTTGAGATAAAGTCAAGATTGCTTGAGAATACGAACAAGCTGGAAATCTCCCAATGACTGGACGATGCCTTCAAGCTTTTTCAAATCTTCCTTCAGTTGAGCTACCTCTTCACTTTTAGCATTGGCTTGAATCTGAAGAGTAAGAGCTTGGATCGATCATTCAAAGAAAGCGAAGAAGCTTGTCCAAAGCATTGCAAGTTCGAACTTCGTATCCCGAGCATATATCGACCCCGCATTTCCAAGAGTACATCAAGAATTCTGTGGAAGTCTCGCTGAATTATCGATCCGCGTGTCCGGCTTCGACACGATTAGATGGAGTAAAAGCGAGACGATGGTACATCAGCATAGTCACGCAGATTTGGCGATGAAGCTTCATGTTCCTCCTCGGGAAATTGAGAGGCATAAATGTCCTCTGGATCTGCTGGAGAGCGGTGACTCCTTCACCGGTAGCGAGGATATGAGGACATTTCTCTTTTCTCACCATCTCCCCTGTTTCCATGCCTTCAGGTGGAGAAGAGTGTTCTTCATGCTCTCCTTCCTCTGGATTTCCTCTTTCTTCTTCTTCTTCTTTTTCAAACCTTTCTTCCTCTGCTTCTCTTTCTTCAGCTTCTCTCTCCTCTGATTCTTTCTCCTCTGCTTCTTTTTCTTCTGTTTCTTTTTCTTCAACTTCTCTTTCCTGTCGTTCCATTGATTTTGGAACAGAACGACTCAGGTTCTTCAATGCCATAGCAGAAATGGTGATGTCATCCTCATCATCTTCATCCTCAATGATGAGAGCTCTTCTCTTTTTGGATGAAGTAACCATAGGCTCCTTTCCTTTTCTTTTTTTTGCGCCAAAGAGACTTGATGAGGCTTGGCAGGGGTTGTGTCCTTGAATTTCTCCAAAGCCTTGTTGAGTTCTTTCAGACGCATTTTGGACACCATTTTCAGTCCTACCACCATTTTATCACACGGTCGAACACAAAGAAATTGTGGAGGCTGAATATTCAAATGTCTGAATAACTTAGACACAAGACCGGATAAGGAAGTGACCCTTGTCTTTCACCACTGCTCTATACATGTGGAACAAAATAGTGTGAGGAAGAGAAAACCTTTTTCCAGCATTGATGGCGTACATCAGCTTTGCCTCTGAGTTTGAGACATCAGTCTTTGAAGTAGATTTCGGTCTGAGGCAATTTATCACAATCTTGTGAAGCAGAATGTTGAAAGCACGCATTCTTGAGTAGGAAATTCTTCCCCTCGTCCTTTGTCCTTAACAAGTTCCAATGTAGCATGAGCAATAGAGACATTAATTGGTTGATATTTTCCTCTCTCAACCCCAATCACATCAGCTAGTATATCTACATCCACCACAAAGTCCTGATCTCGGACACTAAAAGAAATTTTATTCGCATCCAAGAAGCTGAGATTCAAATAGAAATATGCAGTTAGTTCAGCATAGGCTTCTGTAGTGTTAGAACAGAATTGTTCAAGTTGAAGAGAACGGAACTTTTCCCTCAAATTAACATGCACAGCATCAAGGAAATCAAAATCCATACTCCTAGGGTTTATCACCCCACGCTTCAACAATTTGGAGTATAGATCCTTCTGTTCCTTCGATCGAAACAAGTCTGTTCTTTTTCCTCGAATTTTTGCCGCAACACCCATTCTCGGTTGAAATTGGTTGTACAATTTATCATCATCATTCCCATCTATCGGATTCGGTCCTCCAACACGCGGATCACTTGGGATATTTGCAAGGGATTCTTCGCCATCCCCTTAGGAGCAATTCCCAAATGCTCCATAGTTCGCAAAAAGATGAACTCATTTCCATATCCCTTGTCCTTAAGAAACTCGTCGATGTAGTTCAATGGAGTAACGCTCCTCTTTAAAGCACGGTAAAGCTTATAAATAAAAGAGGGCTTTTGAGTTCTTACAGGAACAGCTCCTTCAACGATTTCTTCTTCTTCGGGATGACCAGCACCCTGTGAACTAGTTGGTGAAGAATGACGCTGCGAGAATGTTGTGGGCTCTCTTTCTTGACTGGGTGACTCCTCTTCCTCGTGAGATCAAAGTGAGTAGGCCCCTCACTCATTTGCCGTGGTCCCCGCTTGCAATCCTCGAAGACTTCCTTGACGACGACATCTTTCACGGTCTTGAAAGATTCCGAACTTGACTTTTCCCAAGAAGATGATAACTTTTTCGAAGATTAAACAAGCGAAGAAGACATGAGTGAAAGATCGATGCTTTTTAGGGTTTTTGAACGAAGAGGAACCGGCGCGTATATAGGTCGATCGAAGAGAGGTATACCAAGCGTCGTAAAGGAAAGTAAAAGATGCCATTTTTTTAAAAAAATAATTGCCTTTTTCAAAATAGATACCTGCCATTTTTAAAATATCAACTCCTTTTTGAAAAAGAAAAGATTGCATTTATCACGGAAATTGAAGATAGCAAAAATCAATTATAGATAGATGATCGTACCTTTCCGAGATTTAATAATTAGAGAAAATAAAATAACTTACAGTCAAGAACCTTGTTTGTATGAGTTTGAAAGTCTCTAGACTTTAACTTCTTCAAGCTTCAGGATGTTGAGTCTGGAACGGATGATTTCAAATTGATTTTTCTCCAAAGGCTTTGTAAATATATCCGCCAGTTAGTTCTTTGAGTCAACAAACTGAATCAAAATCTCTCCATTTTGAACATGATCTCTAATGAAGTGATGTCAAATCTCTATATGCTTCGCTCTTGAGTGAAGGATTGGATTTTTGGTAAGATTGATTGCACCTTTGGTGTTGTCACGGTTAATCTCCGTGCATGAATCTTCAATTCCAAAGTCTCTTAGCTGTTGTTTTATCCACAGAATTTGTGAACAACAACTTCCGAGAGCTACATACTACTTCTCTTTGTAGAAAGAGCTCGTATTTTGTTTCCTTGAAAACCAAGACAACATCCCGTTTCCAAGTAGTTGACAAGTGCCCGAAGTGCTCTTTCTATCAACTCGCAACCACTAGATCAAGGCGTCGAGTATCCAAGAAGAGTAAAGTCTCCTTTTTAGGATACCAAAGACCGATGCTTGAAGTTGAAGCAATGTATTTGATAATACGCTTTGCAAAGCATTTAGATGAGATTCTTTAGGGTCCGCTTGAAATCTAGCACAAATGCAAACACTAAACAAAATGTCGAGTCTAGAAGCGTAAGATAAAGAAGTGAACCAATTATACTCTGTATAGCTTCCGGTCAACTTTCTTTCCTCCTTCATCTTTGTCTATCTTCAAAGAGCTTGACATTGGTATTTCAGTCTTTTTGCAATTTTCCAGTCCAAACTTTTTGACAAGATCATTAGCATATTTTTCTTGATGAATAAAGGTCCATTCCTTCAATTGTTTCACTTGAAGTCCAAGAAAGAAGGTTAGTTCACCCATCATGCTCATTTCAAATTCATTCTGCATAGACTTAGAGAAGTTCTTGCACAAACTTTCATTAGAGGATCCAAAAATAATATCATCAACATATATTTGAACTAGCAAAAAACTTTTGCTTTCTCTTTTGATAAATAGAGTAGTGTCTACTTTACCTTTAACAAAGCCATCTTGAATTAAAAACTTACTTAGCCTGTCGTACCAAGCTCGAGGTGCTTGCTTTAAACCATACAAGGCCTTTTTCGATCGAATACGAGTCGGTTTCTTTGGGTCTTCAAACCCAGGTGGTTGTTCCACATAGACTTCCTCATGGATAAATCCATTCGGAAAGCACTTTTGACGTCCATTTGGAATAACCTGAAATTCTTATAACAAGCAAAAGCAAGTAATAATCGAATTGCTTCTAACCTTGCTGCGGTGCGTAAGTCTCGTCATAGTCTATCCCTTCTTCTTGCGTATATCCCTTGGCCACGAGTCTTGCTTTGTTTCTTATGACTTTTCCTTTTTCGTTCATCTTGTTCCGAAAACCCATTTAGCTCCAATAATAGATTTACCTTTTGGTTTAGGAGTCAACTCCCGGACATCATTAATACCGAATTGTCTCGAGTTCTTCTTGCATAGCTTCAATCCAGCTTTCATCGATAAAGCTTCTTCTATGCTTTTGGGTTCTATTTCGAAATAAGAGCTACAAAGACACTAGACTCTTCGCGCCTTTTGGATCTTGTGCGAATTCCTTCATTAATGTCGCCAATAATGAGATCTTTGGGATGATTTGGACTTATGCTTCCGATTCTTCGATTGATTTTTCAGGTTGATGATCATTTCCTTCATTTGAATCTTCGTAACCACTTATTCTTGGTCTTTTAGAGTCTCGATTTTTGCTTCTTTAGACTTCATAGAGTCTGAAGCAGGTTCAGATTCTTCAAGATGAGTCTGAACTGATTTATTTTGCATAGAATCTTGGAATTTGACATTCATTGATTCCTCCACAGATTGAGTTTTCTTGTTATAGACTCTGTAGGCTTTGCTCGAGGTAGAATATCCAAGGAAGATGCCTTCGTCTGATTTTTCTTCAAACTTGCCAACTCGATCATTTGCGTTTTTCAAAATAAAGCATTTACATCCAAACACATGAAAGTATGAAACAATGAGTTTCTTTCCTTTGAATAACTCATAGGGGGTTTTTTCCAGAATTGGTCTTAGAAAAACTCTATTAATGATATAACATCTTTAGAAACTGCTTCACCCAAAAACGCGAGGAAATGTTACTTTCAATTAAAAGAGTTCTAGCCATTTCTTGAAGCGACCTATTCTTTCTTTCCACAACTCCGTTTTGCTCCGGAGTATATGGAGAGGAGAATAAATGCTGAAAACCAGATTCATCACAAAATTTTGTAAAATCTTGATTTTCAAATTCACCTCCATGGTCTGTTCTTATACTTGAAACAACATATCCTTTTTCATTTTGAACCTTTTTAGCAAACTTTTCAAAGTAAGAGAATGTTTCAGACTTACTTGCCAGGAAATATATCTAGGTAAATCGTGAGTAATCATCCACAATTACTAGGCAATATTTCTTACCTCCAATGCTTTGTGTTCGGTTGGTCCAAAGAGATCCATATGCGTAAGCCGCTGCATTACACGATTAGTTGAAACTTGATTTATTGGTTTAAAGGAATTTCTTACCTGTTTTCCCAATACGCATGGAGTGCATAGATCAGACTTTTGGTATGATAAATTGGGTAAACCACGAACAAGCTTCTTTGATGAAATTTTAGCTATCTCGCTTCATATTGATGTGCCCAAGCTTTCGTGCCATAAGTTCGCTTCGTCTTGAATTGAGATCAGACATTGCGTTTCATCCGGTTTCACATCCAAGAGGTAGATATTTCCATGTCTTCGACCCATAAATGACTGAGTAGAATCTTTACTGGTTCCTGAACATATTCCCTCTTGAAAGTTTATTTTGAAACCGGTATCACACAGTTGACTGATACTTAGCAGATTGTAGTTGAGTCCTTCCACTAGGGAAACATTGCTTATTGTGAGGTTTCCAATCTTTACAGTTCCAAACCCCACAATTCTTCCTTTGCTGTTTCCTCCAAATGAGACTTTTCCACCATTTACTTGAACGAGCTTTATGAAGCAATTTGAATCTCCTGTCATATGTCTTGAGCATCCACTATCCAGATACCATTTTACCTTTTTCTTGATAGTGACCTGCATTTAAAAAGGAGACTCAAGCTTTCTTTGGTACCCATATTTTCTTGGGTCCATTGGTGTTAGTATGATATGCGGTTTTTGCCCATACATTTTTAACAGGTTTCCAAACCATAGAACATTCCTTTTCAAAATGATCCGTACTATTGCACTTTGAGCATCCGAGAGCATTTCGTCCTACTTTGGTTTTACAAAAACCTTTTCGAAATGATTTTTGTAAGCATTTCTTGTGAGTCTTTGCTTAATTCTTTCCTTCACTTTAGGAAAATCAATTAGAGGAATGGTTTCCACAGTCATTCCCTGACAGATTTATTGAAATAAGGTCTTTATCTTTGAAAGAATTTTCTCAAGTTTCTCGAGATCCTATTGAAAATCTTTTTGAAATATTTGATATGTCAATCTTTAAAAATTCATTTTCTTTTAAAAGATTTTCTTCACTTTCTTTGAGAGTAGAAACATTCATGTCCGAACATTTCAACTTTTCTTTCAAAGCATTTTCTGTTGTTTTAGTGTAGAGTTTTCCTTTTTGAGTTCGGAAATCCTTTTAAGAGAAGTCTTAAGACTAGAACACAGCTCATCAATGTATTTAGAAACTTTAATAGGATTTTAAAGTTACTTACCTCAAACTCACTTTGTTTGAGTCTGAGTCTGTCTCGGAGTTTGAATCGAGTTCGATTGTGCCATCGAGACATATATTGGCATAATCATCATCACTTTCTTCACACTCGTATCACTCCAGGTTTTCGCTTTAAGAGCCTTTCGATACTTTTCAGCTTTTCCTTTCTTCTTCCTTAGAAGAGGACAGTTGGGTACGATGTGTCCTTTTTTCTTACATTCAAAGCGAGACTATATCTTTGTTTGATTCATCATCCTCAACAGACTTAGTCTCTGTTGCTTTTGAAAACTTTGTTTCTTTGGATTGAATCTTCTTCCTTTTCTGTTCAGCTTTTCGAATCTTCTTATCATAAGTGCAAGCTCCTCATCATCCATATCGCCTTCGAGAATCGTAACATCGAATCATCATTGGATTTTAATGCAATGGATTTCTTACCTTTAGGAAATTCGTCTTCATTGATTCGTTCCACTTCATAAGACTGAAGAGTTCCAACCAACTCATCGACAGATAGTGGCATGATTCTTTGTGTCTCTCTTATTGAGGTCTTTATGTGATTCCAATCCTTGGAGAGTCCACGCAATAGCTTGTTTACTTTCATGGGATCAGAAATTGGTTGACCTTGATTTTCAAGACCATTCACGATTTCTGTAAAACGACTAAACATGTTAGTTATAGATTCTCCTGAATTCATTTTGAAGGCTTCGTATTGACCGAGGAGAATGTTGATTTCGGTCTCTTTCACTCGATCGGTTCCTTCATAGGTAATATGTAATCTATCCCGAGACTTCTTTTGCTGTAATACAAGAAGATATTCTATTATATTCAGTAGGTGACAAGGCACAATATAAAGAATAAATTGCTTTTGCATCAAGAGCTTGTCTCTTGATTATCTCTTCTTGAGTCATTTCACTAGACTCAATAGTTTCTTTTCCTCTCTCTGAGACAGATGCAGCTTTAGGAGTGATTCCTTTTTCTACAACGTCCCATTCCAGAGGATCCTTTGCTCTTAAGAAAGCTTTCATTTTGTTTTTCCAGATGTTGTAATCCTTTCCGTCAAAGTAAGGAGGTCTTATATTGCTTTGCCCTTCCACCAGCCCTGGAGCTAACATACTAGCCATGGATCTTTAACTCGAAGTAAAACACTTCAAACAAAATGAGTACACAGTGCTCGATACCAATTGATATAGCTAGTATAAACACCTAGAGGGGGGGTGAATAGGTGTAAAAACAATTTATCAAGATACGAAAGCAATACTAGGCAAACAATAGAAAGAAAGTTCTCTAAAACAGATTATGATCAAAATAAACAGAGAGTAGGGAAGAGAAAATTGAACACAAGATTTATAGTGGTTCGGCTTATTCCAAGCCTACGTCCACTCTTTTTCGCACCGATTGACCCACCGACTAGATTTCACTATGAACAAAAGAGAAGTTACAGCAATGCTTTCCCTTGATTCCACGGTGTAGATATTTTACCACACTTCCTCAAGGTATCTCAAAATATAGACTCTCTTTTGCGTACAAGATTTAGCTCGTAAATGAATTGACTAAGAATAAGGAGCTTCAGACTTTGGAATTCTTCTATCGTGCACACCCACTTCGAACAACTAGAACGTCTTCCTTATATACTCCTTTATGCCATCATACCCGTTGGCACTTACAAAAGGAATTCTTCCAATCTTCCCGTTGGACAGAATCAATTAGGAAGATCATTCGAGCCATTAAAGGAACATGTCGATAGCCCATCAATCCCGCTCGCCCATACAATCGATCTTGGTTTCCATAAGTAGAACCTTCCAAGTATGCTTCGCCAATCATCGGATCTTCAATCAATCTTGATTTGAATAAAGAAATCCGTTATGTCATATCCAGCCAAGAGATCTTCGTCAGTCGATAAGATCAAATCCTTAACAAAACACACGATCTGGATAGACCTTCTTCGACAAACTACAGATATCAATGGGAATAGACTTTGAGTCTTGAGTCTGGCAGTCCAAAGGTCTTCAAACTTTAGATAGTAGAGTCTGCAAATCTTCAGACTAGACTGATGGAAATGTTTTGTCAGCTTCAAAATATTCCAGAAAGATTTCTCCAACAGTTCTCGATGGGTGCTTTGTCATCGAGTTGTTTAGGGATACTCCATGGGGTTCGATAAACTTGGTTACACTCACGATGACCCCGTCTTCTCCTTGTCGCGGAGTTGGACGCACATTATCCAATAGGACATGATCTTGCTCGAGAATCAGATCCTGCTCTTCATTCTCGACTTGCTGATTTGCCTTCAGCTCGGCCGACCTAACCAGGATGGGGTCTTGGCCAAGCTGGCGCTCTAGTTCTTCTACTCTCTGAGGCCGACAGACCGCCACCGATTGCTGCCTGACCGCCGCACGATCGCTGCCCAACCGCCGCACGATCGTTGTACGACAACCGCTTGATAGCCGACTGTCGATCGTCGTCGCTGACTGCCACCCACAACCTACCGACCGCCGTCCTATCCTGCGGCCGGCGGCCAATGGGCTGTGGGCACCGGTCGTGTGGCAACAATCGGCAGCCGATAGCGGTAGGCGGCGGTCGTGCGACCGCCGGTGGAGGTTGGCGATCTGTGAGCAAGAAGAAAAAAAACACACACACACACACACACACACACACACACACACACACACACACACACATATATATATAAATATATAAATTTATAAATCGCACCAAACACATTTCTATTCTTAATTTCAAGAATAGAAATTTTGTATCGTTACCAAACACATTATTTTACTCAGAAATTATTCCCCGGAGTAGAAATAAAAAAGAACTATTTCTCTTTACCAAAAAAAAAAAAGAACTATTTCTAAAAAGAAACTGTTCCTTGGAGTAGAAGCGTTGCCATGCGCACCCCAAGACTCTAGAAAGGCAGAGGTAGAGAAACATAAACTCATTCTACACGAGAAATGGCTTTAAATCCCAACATAAAGCTCAGCCAAACCATGGCACACGAGCCACACCAAGAAACATCCGACGATCACTGAATCGAGGTTGAGATCAATGGTGATGAAAACCTCCGTGAAGATGAGTCGAGGCCGCTTGAGTCTAAGTGGATCATCTCCATCAATAAGAACCTCGACCGAGCTGAGTAGGACCACAGGGCACGCTCATGGGCAAGGCGCTCCATTTACATGATCCCACACCATCTTAAGGATGGCAAGGAGAAGGCCTGCGTCCCACAGATTGTCTCCCTTGGTCCGTACCATCACGGTGACAAGCGCCTCCGCGAGAAGATAGAGGACTATCTAGATGCGGTGAAGCAGGTCAAGGAGAGAGCCCGCGTCTGCTATGAGGAGACGATAAAGATGCATAGCGAGGAGTTCGTAATGATGATTGTTCTCGATGGGTGCTTTTTCATCGAGTTGTTATGAGGATACTCCATGGGGTTCGATAAACTTGGTTCCACTCTCGATGACCCCGTCTTCTCCTCGTCGCGGAGTTGGACGCACATTATCCTGCAGGACATGATCTTGCTCGAGAATTAGATCCCGCTCTTCATTCTCGACCTGTTGTTCTGCCTTCGGCTCGGCCGACTTGACTAGGACGGGGTTTTGGCCAAGCTGGCACTTTAGTTCTTCTACTCTCTGAGGCCGATAGACTGCCACCGATCCCCGTCCGACCGTCGCACGATAGCCGCCTGACAGCCGACCGCCTCCCACAACCCCCCGATCGTCGTCCTCTCCCGCGGCTGGCGGCCGGCATTTAGTGGGCTGTGGGTGGCGGTGATCGGCAGCCAGCAGCGGCAGGAAGCGGTCATGCGGCGGCCGGCGATCTGTGAGTAAGAAGAAAAAACGAATAAATACAGAAATTTATAAATCGCACCAAACGCATTTCTATTCTTTATTTCAAGTATATAAATTTTGTATCGTTACCAAACATATTATTTTACTCATAAATTATTCCCTGGAGTAGAAATAAAAAAAGAACTATTTTTGAAAAGAAATTGTTCCTTGGAGTAGAAGCGTTGTCATGCACACCCCAAGACTCTAGAAAGGCAGAGGCAGAGAAACATAAAACCATTCTACATGAGAAATGGCTTTAAATCCCAACATAGAGCTCAGCCAAACCGTGGCTCATGAGCCACAGCAAGAAAAATTCGACGATCGCCGAATCGAGGTTGAGACCAACGGTGGTGAAAACCTCCGTGAAGATGAGCCGAGGCCGCTTGAGTCTAAGTGGATCATCTCCATCAATAAGAACCTCAACTGAGCTAAGAAGGACCACAGGGCATGCTCATGGGCAAGGCGCTCCATTTACCGAATCCCACACCATCTCAAGGATGGCAAGGAGAAGGCCTGCGTCCCCTAGATTGTCTCCCTTGGTCTGTACCATCATGGTGACGAGCGCCTCCGCGAGAAGGACAAGGATAAGTGGTGCGGCCTCGTGTGCATGCTTAGGCTCAAAAATAAAAAGATAGAGGGCTATCTAGACGTGGTGAAGCAGGTCGCAAATAGAGCCCGCACCTGCTATGAGGGGACGATAAAGATGCGCATCGAGGAGTTTGTAATGACGATGGTTCTCGATGGGTGCTTTGTCATCGAGTTGTTCTGGGGATACTCCATGGCGTTCGATAAACTTGGTTACACTCCCAATGACCCCGTCTTCTCCTCGTCACGGAATTAGATGCAAATTATCCTGTAGAACATGATCTTGCTGGAGAATCAGATCCTGCTTTTCATTCTCCACCTGCTGTTCTACCTTCGGCTTGATGGACCTGACTAGGACGGGGTCTTGGCCAAGCTGGCGCTCTAGTTCTTTTACTCTTTGAGGCTGATGGACCGCCATCGATCGCCGCCTGACCGTTGCATGACAACCGCCCGACCGCTGCACGACAGCCGCCCGATTGCCGCACGATCATCGCACGACAGTTGCTCGACGGCTGACCGCCGGCCGTTGCCCACAACCCATCGACCGCCGTCCTCTCCCGCAGCCGGTGGTCTGTAGGTTGTGGGCAGCGATCGTGCGGCAGCGATCGGCAGCCAGCAGCAATAGGCGGCGGTCGTGTGGCGGCCGACGGCAGCTGGCTATTTGTGAGCAAGAAGAAAAAACGAATAAATACAAAAATTTATAAATCGCACAAAACGCATTTCTCTTCATTTCAAGAATAGAAATTTTGTATCGTTACCAAACACATTATTTTACTCAGAAATTATTCCTTGGAGTAGAAATAAAAAAAAAACTATTTCTGAAAAAAAAAAAACTGTTCCTTGGAGTAGAAGCGTTGCCATGCACATCCCAAGACTCTAGAAAGGCAGAGGCAGAGAAACATAAACCCATTCTACACGAGAAATGGCTTTAAATCCCAACATAAAGCTAAGCCAAACCGTGGCTCATGAGCCACAACAAGAAACATCATATGATCGCCGAATCGAGGTTGAGACCAACGGTCGTGAAAACCTCTGTGAAGATGAACCGAGGCCGCCCGAGTCTAAGTAGATCATCTCCATCAATAAGAACCTCGACCGAGCTGAGCAGGACCACAGGGCACGCTTATGGGCAAGGTCCTCCATTTACTGGATCCCACACCATCTCAAGGATGGCAAGGAGAAGACCTGCGTCCCCCAGATTGTCTCCCTCGGTCCATACCATCACGGTGACGAGTGCCTTCGCGAGAAGGACAATGATAAGTGGCACAGCCTCGTGTGCATGCTCAGGCACAAAAATCAAAAGATAGAGGACTATCTAGGCGCGGTGAAGCAGGTCAAGGAGAGAGCCCGCGCCTGCTATGAGGGGATGATAAAGATGCGCATCGAGCAGTTCGTAATGATGATGGTTCTCGATGGGTGCTTTGTCATCGAGTTGTTCTGGGGATACTCCATGGGGTTCGATAAACTTAGTTATACTCCCGATGAACCTGTCTTCTCCTTGTCGTGGAGTTGGACGCACATTTTCCTGCATGACATGATCTTGCTCGAGAATCAGATCCCGCTCTTCATTTTCGACCTGTTGTTCTGCCTTCGACTTGGCTGACCTGACTAGGACGGGGTCTTGGCCAAGTTGGCGTGCTAGTTCTTCTACTCTTTGAGGCCGACAGACTACCACCGATTGCCGCCCGACCGTCGCACAACAGCCGCACGATAGCCGCTCGACCACCGCATGATAGTCGCCCGGCAGCTAACCATCGACCGTTGTCGCCAACCGCCGCCCGCAACCCACCGACCGTCGTCCTCTCTTGCGGCCGGCAGTCAGTGGGCTGTGGGCGGCGTTCGTGCGGCGGTGATTGGCAGCCGACAGCGGCAGGTAGCGGTCGTGCGGCGGTCAACAGCGGCGGGCGATCTGTGAGCAAGAAGAAAAAACGAATAAATACAGAAATTTATAAATCGCACCAAACGCATTTCTATTCTTTTTTCAAGTATATAAATTTTGTATCGTTACCAAACACATTATTTTACTCATAAATTATTCCCTAGAGTAGAAATAAAAAAGAATTATTTTTGAAAAGAAATTGTTCCTTGGAGTAGAAGTGTTGTCATGCACACCCCAAGACTCTAGAATGGCAGAGGCAGAGAAACATAAACCCATTATACACGAGAAATGACTTTAAATCGCAACATAGAGCTCAACCAAACCGTGGCTCACGAGCCACAGCAAGAAACATCTGACGATCACCGAATCAAGGTTGAGACCAACGGTGGTGAAAACCTCCGTAAAGATGAGCCAAGGCCGCCCGAGTCTAAGTGGATCATCTCAATCAATAAGAACCTCGATCGACCTGAGCAGGACCATAGGGCACGCTCATGGACAACTTGGTTAACTCCGCCAAGACGTGGGGCACCTCCACGATTGCGGGATCATGGAGCACTGTCTTGGGAGTGACGCCAAGGTCGCTGACCTCTTCAACCAGCTTTGCAAGGAGGTGGTATTGGTCAATAGCCACAGTTATCTCTCTGGACTGTCTAAGGATGTGAACACTTACTCCGGCAACAAGTGGAATGGTTGGATAGCCATTCTCGAGCTTAAGTACTTCAGTAATCCCTGGTCAACTATTTCCTTAATTGTCGCTTTCATTTTGCTTGGGCTCACTTTGGCACAGACCTCGTATGGAATCTTTGGCTACAACAAGCTAGGTTCTTGATTTCTCGTACAGTGGAGATTATCTGATGAGCGTTTTGCGAGTGATAAATCTCCGATGAAAATCTAGAATTAGGATTGTGGCTAATAAACTATTAAGGTGCGTATGGTAATTTTTCTATTCCTATTAGAATACATTTGGTGTATGAATCATACATTTTTTTGTGCTATAAAATTTCTTTTAATATTATAATACTTTGTTATATTTTTATTTTTTTCTTTTCTTTTTCTCCTCCTCTAGCCGGCGATGGCGGCTGGTGATCGAAATTTCACCATGCAGGCCCTTAGTAGCCAATTTGCAAATGAATCTATGAGATGTGTTGGTCTCACATTTATAGAAAATATGTGATTGGTTGATCTCAAACTACGTGATGTGTATTTGTTATGTAATTTCGAGTTCATTGTGGTAATATACTTTCTGAAACCCATCTTAGTCTTTTTATGTCAAATTATGACCTTCCACTGATAAATCTTTCAACCTTTTTGTAATTCTATTAAATGTTTAAATTACGTGACAGATGTAACATTTTCGGATAAAATTGAGCTAAAGTTTGAAAGCATTCTTTTAAGAGGTGATAAAAAAGGGGCTCTGAAAAAGATAAAAAAAAGAACAACTCATCCAGAAAAGGAAAAGTAAAGTTTGCCTTTCTGCTATGCCAAAAGAACATCCTGCATGGCAACGTATCTGTTTCTCCAAATTTCTGTTCTTTTGTTCCCCAAAACCAAAAAAGAACAGAAATCCGTTTGGCAACGCCAATTTATTTTTCTATTCCCCAGAATAGAAACGTAGCAGGGGAATAGATTTGGAACAAAAATAAGAAACGAAAATAAGTAACTTCTTATTCTCAAGAACAATTCTAGAAATAAATCCATTTTTTTATTTTCCATTTTTCTTTTGGTCTTCTTCCTTGCTGCAGCCACCGCTGGCTCCCCTGCTAATCGCCGACCACCTCCGGTTGCCCACGGCCATCGTCGGTCGACCGCTGGTTGTCACCGCCCGACCATCGGCGATTGTTGTCGTTGTCGCCACTTGATTGTCGTCGGCCTACGTCGGCCTGTCGTCGCTTCAATGTCGACGATCGTCATCGTCACCGTCGCCCAACCATCGTCACCGTAGCCATTGACTGCCAGCGACCATCATCGCTGCCGCCCACAACCCACCGACCACCACCACCGGCCAACGATCGCCCCCCGCCGGGACGACGCCGCCATCGATCGTCGCGACCGTCGCACGATAGTTGCTCGACCACCGCACGATAGCCGCTTGACCGCCGCACGACAGCCGCCAGACAGCCGATCGCCGACCGCCGCCTACAACCCAACAACCGCCGTCCTCTCCCGTGGCAGGCGGCCAGTGGGCTGTGGGCAGCGGTCGTGCGGCAATGATCGGCAGCCGGCAGCGGCAGGCGATGGTCGTACGGTAGCCGACGACGGCTGGCGATCTGTGAGCAAGAAGAAAAAAACAAATAAATACAAAAATTTATAAATCGCATCAAACAAATTTCTATTCTTTATTTCAAGAATAGAAATTTTGTATCGTGCCAAACACATTATTTTACTGAGAAATTATTCCCCGGAGTAGAAATAAAAAAGAACTATTTCTGAAAGGAAACTGTTCCTTAGAGTAGAAGCGTTGCCATGCGCACCCTAAGGTTCCCAATGTGAGGGGAAATGATTCCCAATAGTTCTCGGGAATTGAGGTTTAGTATTGTGACTTTGTGGCATCAATGACTGCATATTGCCCCTAGCCATTGGCAGAAGTTGGTGTTGTTGTTCCATGAGTGAAGCAACTCAAGAGGGTCACTAGTTATTTCAGTCTTGAAAGCAAGCAATGCAAGTCCGTTTGTATCATTATTAGCAGAAACAACTACACCAAAGCACAACTCAAGAAGGGCGACAAATACAAGAACAACGGAGTTATGTACAATTGAGACGCGAGTGTCCCATTTTACAAGCATAAATTGGGTATTAATTCGCTAAGGGAAGACAAGAAGGAATGAGTGAAGTGATATGTATTGGTTGAGCAGCGTGAGCTACATATCACAGACAAGAACTTATATGGAAGCTGTGTGGACCCCACAAGAGTTCTTTCCGATAGATGTTCGACCCACAAAATCGGTTTGAAGTATGAGGCAGCTTAAGATGGCCTCTCAAGGCTATAATTCTTGCACCAGTATTTCCACCGTTCTTTTTTCCAATCTGAAAGCCCAGAAGACGTGATTGGGCTCCCATTGGCAATATTCGTTTAATGTCAACAAAACCTCTTTGTGAAAGGATTATAATATGTCGATGTTAGTAACCATTGGACACTCCATATACATTATTTTCCACGTACTCATCGTGAATTTGAACCCAAATCGCACTTCTGTGATTAGGGATCTTTACGTGCTTATTCCGCTCAACATCCAAGACAAAAAATTGACTTTTTCACACTCTAATTAGGATGGTTGACAATTCGTATCATCAAATCTAGTATTAGTTATTTGTGTCATTTCGCATTGATTGAAATATTTTTTCAATTAAATATCAGTGATAATTTGTTAATTTGAATCATCTTTTAAATTAGCTCCATGGTGTCATATAGGATTCTTCTCGATAAATCTCTAACTTGTTCAAGCTCATCCTTTTATGAATTGCCACCTTTACCTCTGTTAGTGTGACAATTTGTGGAGAGAGTGATTTTGATGATCGCAAAATCATTCTAGCAGTGCCTTATTTAAGTTAAAAAAGAAGAAGCAGGAGGAGGATTAAGACAAAAGTTGATGATCATCGGAAGTTCTACCAATTGCGATTACCTTGCTCATATGATAAACATAGGAAAGAAAGATTACGTTAAAACTCTTAAACCCTTTTTACGAAATGCAATCAACTACTAAATATTTTCGAAAAGCATCCATATGCAGTGCGATTATTGGCGGCAGTTCCCAATCACCAGATGTGGGGCAGCGTGGGGCACGTCCTCCGGGGACAGCGTGAGAGAAAAGATTTTCATTAATTTTTTTTTTGAATTTTATTAATGTATTTGTTAAATTTTCAACAAAATTATGAATTATTCTGCTGTAAACTTATTCATATACTCTAATTAAAGAAAATCACAATCTCATGAGCTTAATTCTACCTATCTATATTGTTGCGTTTACATCGTTCACTTAAAATATATATACACACGCACACTATAAGAGTGTAGCAAATTATAGTAGGTTATATGATATAATAATTAAATCTTAATTTATTACTTGTAATCAAGATGAGGTGAGATTAATAGCGACCCGCCCATCCCCATGAACTGCTCGCACTTCAATCTGTACAGTTTATTCTGATTTTCCAATTTTGTAACACACATTAAATTTACTTAATTCTCGTCGACAGCATACACAAAAATAACATAGCCCAAAAAATTTGCTTAAATCAAGCCAAGTACGTACAAATTCTTTAGGACCAAATGACTCGGGAAGAACCCAAGGCACCTCACGCAATCGACGATGGTCTAGCTCATGACTACACGCAGTTGTGTCGAAATACACAATTAAACATCAATCATGCGAAACCCAACCGCTGCTATTTAATTAATTTAATTCACTGGGAAATCATATTTAAGTGAAGACGATCGATCGAGGGGAAGAGGTAATTTGATGCACTCAGCAAGGAGCTTTAAACGTAGTTCCTTATGTTTAGCTTATAAATTAAATCGTGCAATAATTTACAGTTGATTAGCAATGCTCTTATAAAATAAAAGTTGCTTATAAAATTAATTGCTCCGAGTAATTTGAACGGTAGAAGCACTAATCAATGCAAAGTATATGAAATAATCTCTGAAATGATGGAATAACTTTCTTATCACCATTCTAAATTGTATAAAGCAAACATGTCGATTCCATTCAACGCGGAGGATCTTTAAGGAAAGCACCTAATTTTTTTTTTTGTCAAAAGAAAATTGTATTAATCTTTCAAAAGGAAATATGAACGGTGTATATATTTCATAACAAAGCAAATTGAACCAGAGCAAAGTTTGCAAAACAAAACCAAATCCAGATAACAAAGTGGATTAATAGAGCACCAACAAAGGTAAGCACACACTTGTTCCATAAGAACAAATCTATGAAGCAAAATATTTGGTGATTGATAACTGAATCTTGTATTTTTATCAATGATGAGCATAAGCTAGAAATTTTTTCTCCAATAACTACGTCATTGCTAGTTTGCGGTGCACGCTTAGGTTTGGCTTCCTCTACATTATTGTTGTATGGAAACAATGGAAACAACAAAAACAGGTTGCATGAACATATAGACACTTGTGCGAGCTAATCCACGCCAAAGTTCTTATGATTACCATTGAAACTAGAGGAAGAGGACTTGTGCATGGACAGAGCACGAGGGCATCAAATCCCAAAAACATATTTATTAAGCTCTCAAGTCTAGACTGGAAGAGAGAATAGCTCACAGATTTAGAACTAACTTGGGAGAGTTTGAATCCTCATATTTGAAATTCAATCGGAAAAAGAGATCTCCTTGTTATTATTTTTGGTGATTCCACATTTCCAGATCCATATTTTCTCTTTAAAGTGACGGTTATTCAACATATAGTTTTTCCACATTTCGTACATCTTCGTGACAACCGTCCATTTGGTAACCGTCTTGATGGGAGACGGTTTATAAAAGGAACGTACGTTCATTTCTGACGGGTAATCACAAGGTCTCCCTCTCATTTGGAATACACCATCAGTACGTGAGGGAATTTGTTTAGTAGAGTGTGCCCAATATTTTCTCTTGAATTTTCAGGATATTTCCGACGAACGTGAGTACAAACAATGGCTGGAGGTTTGTCTTTAATCGATCTTGGCTTCCACATTTTGAATTTTATATCTAACATTTGGTATCAGAGCATGTTTGTAGCCTATGCCTTGTTTTTCTCGGATTTTTGGTGTATTTGAGGGCATTTTAAGGATGAACAATAATTCGGAGTTTTGAGGCCAAGAGAGATACTCGCCGATTCTAGTCAAAATCCGGCAACCCACCCCTTGATTTCGGACCCATACGGTCGTACCGCCATGAGGAACATTAGCCATGAGTTTTTCCGGTATATCGGTGTTTGCCGGAGGCTAATCGGGCGGCGGAAGTCGTGGTGGTGGAGGTTTTGTGTTTTGGAAAATTTGGTTTGATTTGGGGCCATTTTCTTCGTCAATTTCGCCGAAACTTGAACCCATGTGGTCGTGCCGGCGTGGTCTCCAAAGCCCATCATTTATTTCGGACTTAGATGGGCTGCCGGAGAAGAAACGGCGGTGAAATTGCAGCTGAAAACGGCGAAAACCGGCGGAAAAACTTCTGTGCGCGAGAGAAGAAGGTGCGTGGGCCCCACGTGCGTGCTGCAGTTGCAGGCGCGTGGAACCCGTGCGCCATGCGCTCACACGCACGCTCAACCGCTACGAGCATGCTTGGCACGCGCCTGACGTGCCCGCGACGCTGTTTTACGCTTTTGCCCCTCTTTTTACATTTTTGCAATCCTGCCTTGGCCAATTTATTTACTGTTTGGCCATCGGTACATTTATTTATTATTATGTTATTTCATGCATTTTTTTTATGAATATTTTATGCATGAAATTAAATGTCCAATGATCCATATATTTAATTAATTAGAGAGTAGCCACAGTATCTTTAATTAATTAAATTATCTATTAAGAGCCTCCGGATCATATTTAGAAATGGACATTGATTGTAATTAATTATATTAATATGATGAATTTTATCCCACAGGAATTTTCATTATATAAATATGATTAATTATGATGAAATATCATATTATTTTTCTTAATTTACCCACAGGGATTAAGAAAAGGCATGTAATATGGTAGTTTCTTCATGAAGTAACTATGAATCTATTTAAATTAAAAACTTAGCCCACATGCAGTTTTTATGTTATGTGATTTATATTTGTGACATGTTTACATTGGTAAAACATGATTTATGTATATTATGCCTCAAATTTTGTGACATAAGCGTGATTATTTGATATGCAGCTTTACAACCTGTGAATTTCTCTGAATTTAAGTTTGATGTTCCCGTACTGAATGGTGAGAACTATAAAGTTTAGAAGGAGTCAGTTCTTCTTGAATTGGGGTGGATGGACATTGACTATGCTATAAGGAAAGACGAACCGCCTGCTCCTACTGATTCGAGCACTGCAGCTGAGATAGCCCTTTATAATCAATGGGAGCGGTCCAACCGTGTTTATGCTATGTTTATAAGGGCTAAGATATCTCCAAGTATTTGTGGTTCAGTTGCTCAGCATAGCAATGCTAAGGCCTTGTTGGAGGCCATAGATGCGCAGTTTGAGAGTTTTGAGAAGGCGCATGCCATGACCCTAATCATGAAGTTTTCATCATTGAAGCTCACTAGTGTTAAAGGTGTGCGTGAGCACATCATGAAAATGAGGGATATTGCAGCTCAGCTTAAGAATCTTGCGATTGAGATATCTGAATCCTTCCTTGTGTATTATATTCTGAACACTCTCCCACAATAGTATGCACCTTTCAAGATCTCTTATAACACACATAAGAATAAATGGTCAATTAATGAACTCATGACCATGTGTGCTCAAGAGGAAGAAAGACTGATTATGGAATTGGGAGAAAGTGTTTATTTGGCAACACAAGGAAAGAATAAGGGCCATGGCAAGCATAAGGGAAAAGGTAAAATACCTCCCCAAGCTGACATTACGAAAGAATCCAAATGTTTCTTCTGTAAAAGGAATGGGCATATGAAGAAGGATTGCGTCAGATTTAAGGCCTGTCTTGAGAAGAAAGGTAATCCAATCTCTTGTGTTTGTTATGAATCTAATATAGCTGATGTAAGTCACAACACTTGGTGGATTGATTCTGGATCTACAATCCATATTTCGAATTCCTTGTAGGGTTTTCAAAACCACAGGAAGCCAGTGGGAAGTGAACAAAGCATCTATTCAGGAAACAAGATGCATTCGCATGTGGAAGCTATTGGGACATGTAGACTAGTTCTCAATAGTGGCTTTGTGTTAAATTTGGAAAGGACCTTTTATGTTCCTAGTTTTTCTAGAAACTTAATTTCAGTTTCAAGACTTGTACCTTTGGGTTACTCTTTTAACTTTTTAGATTTAACATTCTGTTTATCGTTTAAATTTGAAGTTGTTGGGAGTGGTACTTTGTCTGATGGTCTTTTTCGAATTAATTTACAAGATAATGCCTATTATGATGCGATGCATGTTCATGATAACGCTGGTATAAAACGATGTGTTGTGAAAGAACATTCCTCTATGTTGTGGCACCGGAGATTGGGACATATCTCCATACAAAGAATTAAGCGATTAGTAAATGATGGAGTACTTAGTACTTTAGATTTGACTGATTGTGATACTTGTGTGGACTGCATAAAGGGAAAACAGACCAACAAGACGAAAAAAGGTGCCAAGAGGAGTACATAATATTAAAAATCATACATACGGATATTTGTAGTCCGGATATGGACTCGTGTGGTTAGAAATACTTCATCTCTTTCATAGATGATTATTCACATTACATGTATCTCTACTTGCTTCATAATAAGTATGAAGCGTTAGATGCCTTTAAGGTATTTAAGGCGGAAGTAGAGAAACAATGCGGTAAGCAAATTAAGATCGTGAGATCAGATAGATGTGGAGAATTCTATGGTAGATACACTAAAGATGGACAAGCACCTGGTCCATTTGCAAAGTTTCTTCAAGAGCATGGGATAGTTGTCCAATATACTATGCCTGGTTCTCTGGACCAAAATGGTGTAGCGGAAAGAAGAAACCGAACTTTATTGGACATGGTGCGGAGTATGCTTAGCGGCTCCAAACTTCCTAAGTCCTTGTGGAGTGAAGCACTTAAGAGGCTGTGTACATATTAAACCGAGTTCCGACCAAGGCTGTCCCAAAGACACCTTTTAAGTTATTTAAAGGTTGGAAACCGAGTTTGCAACATGTACGCATTTGGGGATGCCCGTCTGAAGTGAGAGTTTACAATGCACAAGAAAAGAGGTTGGACCCAAGGACCATAAGTGGGTATTTCATTGGATATGCCGAAAGGTCCAAGGGATATAGATTTTATTGTCCATCTCACACCACTAGGATTGTGGAATCAAGAAATGCTAAATTTCTTGAAAATGACTTGATTAGTGGGAGCGATCAATTTAAGGACATTGTTCCTAAGAAAGATCATTCAGATACTCAACTTTCCACCTCAAGTTTAAAGTTGGTTGTTGCTCATAATGCCCTTTCAGTTCAACCGGCTATTGAACAACTAATAGGTGATATTCCACAACCTGCTGATATTGATCCGGTAGATCCAATTGTTCAGCAATTACCAGAAACTGTTGAACAACCAGTTGAGCAACACGCTCCTCAAGAGAGTGTTGATGCAACATTAAGAAGATCTATTAGAATAAGGAAATCAGCAATTCCTAGTGATTATATTGTGTATTTACAAGAGTCGACTACAATATTGGAGCCGAGAATGATCCGAAACGTTTTCACAAGCCATGGATAGTGATAAATCCAATTTGTGGTACAATGCCATGAAGGAAGAGATGAGTTCTATGGCATCTAACGAAGTTTGGGATTTGGTTGAGTTACCTGATGGTGCGAAGGCCATTGGTTGTAAATGGGTCTTCAAAACTAAGAAAGATTCATTGGGTAACATTGAAAGATATAAAGCTAGACTCGTTGCCAAAGGATTCACTCAAAAGGAAGGAATTGATTACATGGAGACTTTTTCTCCTGTATCTAAGAAAGATTCTCTTTGTATTGTTTTGGCATTGGTTGCCCATTTTGATATGTAATTACATCAGATGGATGTGAAAACAGCGTTCCTCAATGGAGAACTAGAAGAGGAGGTTTACATGAAACAACCTGAAGGATTCCTCTCTAGTAAAGGTGAGCATTTGGTGTGCAAGCTTAAGAAATCTATATATGACCTGAAACAATCATCTCGCCAATGGTACTTGAGGTTCCATGATGTCATCTCTTCATTCGATTTTATAGAGAATGTCATGGATCAATGTATATACCAGAAGGTCAGTGGGAGCAAAATTTGTTTTCTTGTGCTATATGTGGATGATATTCTACTTGCAACCAATGATAAGGGGTTGCTACATGAGGTGAAACAATTTCTCTCTAAGAGTTTTGATATGAAGGATATGGGTGAGGCTACTTATGTCATTGGCATTAAGATCCATAGAGATAGACCTCGAGGAATTGTAGGACTATCTCAAGAAACCTATATCAATAAGGTTCTAGAGAGATTTCGGATGAAAGATTGTTCACCAAGTATAACACCCATTGTGAAGGGTGACGGGTTCAATTTGAACCAATGCCCGAAGAACGATCTAGAAATGGAACAAATGTACAACATTCCATATGCTTCTGTTGTCGGAAGCTTGATGTATGCTCAGGTTTGTACTCGACCTGACATCGCTTTTGCTGTGGGAATGTTGGGAAGATATCAGAGTAATCTAGGTTTAGACCGAGCTGCAAAGAAAGTGATGAGATACCTTCAAAGTACCAAAGATTACATGCTTATGTATAGACGAACTGACAACCTGGAAGTAGTTGGTTATTCGGATGCGGACTTCGCGGGTTGCGTTGATTCACGGAAATCAACATCAGGATACATCTTTATGTTAGCTGGCGGAGCCGTGTCATGGAGAAGTGCCAAGCAGACTTTGACTGATACTTCCACTATGGAGTCTGAGTTCGTTTCATGTTTTGAGGCTATCTCACATGGTGTATGGTTCAAGAGTTTCGTTGCTGGGTTTAGAATTGTTGATTCTATCTCTAGGCCATTGAGAATATATTGTGATAATTCAGCTACGGTTTTTATGGGTAAAAATGCCAAAAGTGGCAGTCGAAGTAAGCATATTGACATTAAGTATTTAGCCATAAGGGAACGTGTTAAGGAGAACAAAGTGGTCATTGAACACGTTAGCACTGAATTGATGATAGCTGATCATTTAACTAAAGGCATGCTACCGATGAAATATAAGGATCATGTAGCTAGTATGGGAATAGGTCCCATCATGTAATTTATCGTCATATGAACGATTTTTGTTTTATGAAACTCTTATTCAGTTGTAATGTTAATTCTCAATTTTGGTGCACATTTTGTTGTTTATGAGAATAACATTTATCCTTGGTTCTGGAATAAACATAGGGTTTATTCATTAAGATATGTTGTCACATATAGGCTGACATTAAAGAAATAAGATGCATTGTGATACATGGAAGATATTACTAACTCTTAGAGGACATGTCGCCATGATCCATGTGTTTTGTTTCTTTTCTTTAAGCATAAAGTTTTTTCATGGAATTAGTTGGATAATCCGTATGATGAAAATGATGGGATCAAGTGGGAGAATGTTATTATTTTTGGTGATCCCACATTTCCGGATCCATATTTTCTCTTTAAAGTGACGGTTATTCAACATATAGTTTTTCCACATTTCGTACTTCTTCGTGACAACCGCCCATTTGGTAACCATCTTGATGGGAGACGGTTTATAAAAGGAACGTACGTTCATTTCTGACGGGTAATCACAAGGTCTAACACAAACCCTCTCATTTGGAATACACCATCAGTACATGAGGGAATTGGGTTAGTAGAGTGTGCCCAATATTTTCTCTTGAATTTTCAGGATATTTCCAACAAACGTGAATACAAACAATGGCTGGAGGTTTATCTTTAATCGATCCTGGCTTCCGCATTTTGAATTTTATATTTAACACTCCCACGTCTAGATCGAGAGTGAAGTAGGAATAAGAAAAGAACAAATATATACAAATAATATCAACAAGAGAGAAACTAGTTCAACCCTCTTCCATGCCGAGAGTTGACGAACGATGAAGAGAGGAGAGAGAGTGTAGCGGAAGAGACAACTAGGAAAGCACCTAATTTGAAACCTCTTAATCCATGATCGTAAGGTGTTCTATTCATGGTCTTACTTACCTATTGCGGCACATTTCTCGAAAAATTACAAATAAAAAAATTCATTTAGTTATCTCGGAAGTTATATTATGGAAGTTGGAGATTGCAAATTATATTTATCAAGAAAATTGACCCGACATATGGATAAGCAGCAAAACAAAGTTTTGTGGAAGTGTTATTTTAGTGTGCATTTGGTTGCAACGAAACCGAGTGGTGTTTGACTGCAGATGTCGTTTGACTTGAATCGGGTTACTTCTCGGGTTCTAGTAATGCATGATAATGCTATTGCTTTCTCAAACATTACATTTCAATTGTTAGCAGAAGACTATGTTAGCAGAAGGCTGATCGAGAGTGGAAAATGCGGTCAGTTTTGCTAATTGGGTTCTGAAGCTGATCGATTGTCGTGATTTGTCATCTGTTATTCAACTGTATATGTGATTTATCGAACCTTTGTTATGCTGGAGAAGAAGTTTGTATCGCGGTGAGTTTTGGCTTATGAAATCTTCATTCAAACTTACAAAAAAAAAGGAAGAGGGAATGCAAAAGAGCCGAAGAAAGATAGAGAGCGAGGTTTCTTGCAGACGCAGTTGGAGCTTCCAGAGATTCCTAATTCGTGATGCAAGAGTACTGAGCAGTGAGTACAGCACAAAGCAAAAAGCACAATGCACAAAGCAAAAACTAGTTCCTAGATTCTGGGTCTCTTATACTACCAGACAATTTCTTGATCCGGTCTATTGGAACCACATAATTGATGGCTGCGATGGACCCGATCCGTCGAGGCAAGTGTTTGCCCTCGGTACTACAGTGCAGTCATGATTTCGTGAGAGCCAAGAGGAAAGTGACAGGCCTAATTTCTTCTCTGGTCGCTTCTTCATCTAGAACTCGTTCATAATTCTCAAACAGGCTGTCCACAATTCCTTCACCAAAGTGGTGAGAGATCATGGACTCTTGGACGGCCCTGACCGTGGTCGCCACTGCTGTTCCGTAGCTTTCCCCATCTTTCTCGTCCCTCTCAAGTTCGAACATCTCGAAGCGATCCAATCGGAACGACCCCTCTCTCTCGATCTCGTGCTCCATTTCATCCTTGGAAGGTGCATAGAAGTGCACATCATAGGAATCCAGCTTCTCCTCTTCCACTTCCCCCTGAAAGAATCAAGAAAAAATTGAGCTTGTCGAAAAACATGCATTTTTCCTGTCCAGAATCATCACCAAGCACCCAGACTCTTTCTCTAAGCTTTTAACCGGCAAAATTATTGTATACATAACTACTTTGGATAAGTCAAATATTACACATGGCAACGCAGGATGTGGACGTAATCACGTCATTCAGACAACAAGAGGCGGAAAAAACGGACGGCCTAACAAACCAAACCATTCTTTAGAAAAAGTTTAAGCCATTACAAAACGGGTGAACCATGTATATTCATACCGTATTACTTGACATTAAAAAAAAAAAAAAAATTAGAGCTCGAGGGTCCCTTAGGAATTGAGGTTACCTTTGCAACTAACATGGAGACGCTTCTTGTGAGAAGCTCCCAGAAGAAAGAGTTGCCTCTATCAACATGGTGTGGGTCCCTCCTGCCCAGCAAGATCAGCACCATTCTGCCTCCAGGCACCAGCTCTTCAGATCTCAAGCGGAGGAATGATGTGAAGTCCTCTTGGAACTGCCGCAAGTAAGCCTTGGCTACACAGGGAGGGCTGGACTCAGAGATGAAGATAGTGCCCTTGTTGATTGGTTCTCTGTTCTCACCATAGAGTGCTGGAGGGACCTGAAGAAAAAGACAAGGGAGTTAGCCAGTTTGTGAGGCTGAGTCCATCTACGATTGGTCAATTTCGACATGCCTCATATTGATCTGATGATATGATGTTTTTTCATCATTTGCTGATAGTAAGTTAAGTACATCATGCCTTTAATATCCTAATAATGCCAATTTGAAACTACAAAAAGATACAATTTG
This sequence comes from Eucalyptus curtisii, assembly GCA_017140595.1. NCBI lineage: Eukaryota > Viridiplantae > Streptophyta > Magnoliopsida > Myrtales > Myrtaceae > Eucalyptus > Eucalyptus curtisii. The sequence continues at coordinate 33,538,199 of CM029502.1, read as the reverse complement.
GGCTACCAAGCCCACAAGGGTGTCCATTTCTTTCCGGGTGGTCCTTTTCATCCTTTAATTTGGTATAATTCTTCCGCTGAATGGCTCATGTGTCTCAGCTCAATCAAGATGTAATGCTGTAAAATTCAAGATTCTCCTTGAAATAGTGTCAAAATGGGTGTTGTGACAAGTGAGGCTCTCACCAGTGACCCGAACAGGGCAAAAAAAAAGTGAGGGTGGGATAGAATCTTGTTACCCTTGACAGCCAGTGCAAACTGTAGGATGAATAGACAAAGTGCAAGCATTTGTTGGGAAAAAGCCTCCCATAAAAGGACCCAGGATGAGCTGCCATGTACAGAGGAGGATGACATAGCCCGCCCTCTCTCCTTCTTGCATCCCTGAGCTCTCTGTGGAAATCTGGCAAGGCCTTGAAGATGGAGTTGAAGTCATTGGTGGGGAGGTCATTGAGGTAGACCCTGAACTCTGGGGTTGGACTCGTGACCCTGTGGCTTGTCCCTTCCACTACCTCAATCACATCCCTGATGAGGGACAGTGTGTTGGGTCCTGAGGAACACCCCAAGTCAGCTATTCCAATGCTCTCTGGCATGAGACTCAGGTACACTTGTTGCACTGCTTCCATGGTTATGCTCTTCACCATTTCAGATGCCTTCTTCTGTGGAGAAAGAAAGAGAGAGAGAGTCAGGAAAGTGAATAAAATCAAATCGTGAGGCATGAAAAAAATTTCCTGTTTTGCGAGAGAGAGAGACCTGAAGGGAAGAGTTCTTGGCATAGCTAGTGTTGCCAACACCTCCTGTCATGTGAAAGACCTTCTCCACATCCATGATCTTGTTGGGCAACCGAACAAAGAAAAAGTTCCTTCTCTTTGATTATCTGAAGAGAGCTTGAAGAATATATGGTGTCTTATGCGCTTGCCCTCTGTACAGAGACAGAGAGAAGTCGCAATGAGGCAGCCTTTTCACTTTTTTTTTTAATATATCTATTTGGTTATCATGGTAGTTCAAGATGCATTTAAACTCTAGTGTCATGATGATTTTCGATGTTGATAGAAACTTCGTGGCAGGGGACCTTGAATGAGCCCTCTCTCTGATTCTTAAGGATGGCCCCTGTAAAATTAATGCTCCATTAGTGGGCAGCTCAATACACTTTTGATTAATGCACGACTTTGCTTTTGTGGGCTTCTTTTTCAGTTGTCAGCTTGGTTTGAGAAAGTAGAAACTCTGTACAAGTGAAGATACGAGAGATTCTAAAAGCTTGCGGGACATGTCGGCTGGCTTCATGGACAAAGTGGTCATCTTCAGCTTTGATTACTGTAGCATGTCAGTGAGGATACCATGTATCTTCTCTATCGCAGGCCCACACTTATCTTAAAAGTATCACAAGGCGTTTAATTAGAAAATTCGAGTCAATAGAGTTTAGGAGAGCTCGGGCAAGGTCGAATAGATTGTTTTGGCGCGTGGTGTGGAGCTATCGGGTACGGGGAACTTGTCCTGTCCAAATTTGTTAGATACTCGAACCGGGGGGAAGAAAAAGCATTATAATTTGGAGGGTCTAATCGAAAAGCAGAGCGTGAAGCTAGCGCATGCAGAAAACTAGTGCATTATCGCCCATTATCTTCCTTTTGACAAATCGCCAAAACTCTGGCGTTTGAACAGTGCCATTCACTACCCCGAAGAATATGGGACAACTGAACTTTGTCCCATCTTTCTTCTTTTGACTTGAAGCCATTGGCCAATAGGGTGGTGGTGCGTTCAATTAGCTCCGTAGCAATTGCCTCCTGTCTTGTGCTGAAATAGGAGGTCTCATCATTGCTCCCGCTCGGCGTGGGGATGCTATTTTTTGAGTCCATCAAATCAATGGTTACCTTGGCATGGGGAAAAGAATCTAACTCAGGATAAGAGGGAGACTCGCCGTCCACATAGAAAAATAACATTTTTTTTTAATTATAACCGATAAGTGACGGAATTAGACAATAATAATAGAATTTGATCAACAACTAAAGTCATTGATGAAAAAGCCAGTCAACAATTTGAAGAGCATCGATAGCCCACCAAGGAGGTCATCGACAGTGAGCAATTGACACAAAAATATAACTACTTAATAGTTATGTTTATCGTTGCTATTTTAGAATTTTGTAACTTCTTATAAACAAGCATAGTTGTAACTTCTTGTAACCGCAAATAGGATTAAGAAATTATTGTTTTGAAGAAAGGATTATGAAGTTATCTTTTCAAATTCAATATTCTTGTAACTGTCGATTGTGGGCTATAAATATAGCAATTTTACTCTTTGTAAGAACCCCCTAATCAATCACAAAGTCAATGTTCTTTGTAAATTTATCTATATCTTAATTTTCCGCAATTTAAATAATGGGCCACACCTCCACTTTTCGTTTCTTTAAATTATTTGTCAATTTTATGTCCAAAATCAAGTAAAGATCTTTCATATTCTTCGTCAATTTATTTATCCATTCATTAATACTTCAGAAGATACTTCATCAACATCTTTTGGTTAAACATTTTTTTGGCATGCCTAGTGGGACGCATTGATTCGAGGAGACTATAGTGACAAGAACCGAATTCAACAAGAGTTCAATAATACTGCTAGTAACAATAATCTAGCACCACAATCAGGTGATGGAGTTGCCGCGCTCTTCAACTCTTCAACTGTTAACCAAGCAACAAAAGAAAGACAACGCCAATGGGCAGACCTTCCTTGATGTCTCATTGTTGCAACAAATCCCCATATGTTGGCCGCCATGAAGAGGTTATTTGAAGAGTAACATAATGATACGACCAACTACATTGTGAGTCACACCTTCTATGTAATCAAGCCTCGTCATAATGCTGTGAATGTTGTTCTCTTGAGGTTCGGATCGTCCAATCAATCTAGTGGTAGTAGGTTACTTTCCTAATCCTTCTTCATTTATCGATGCTAACAGTGTTGGTCAAAACAACCAAATTGGTGACAACAATTTGACAAATCTTACCGGTCGACAGGCCGGTCAATTGCCAAATATTGAAAATGTAAGCCAATGGCTTCATTGGTATCACCCAATATTAATATTTCTGTGAGGCCTAACGTGTCGATTAATGTAGACAAGTCGGCAAGGCTAACATCATTGCCTAGGGGGTTAAATGGTCAGACAAATCCACAATTAAACCCAATATAATTTGTCAACGATTACGGTTAGACAGGGGTGTTATCATGCTTGCTTATAGGAAACTATGTTTTGAGCGGGTCGATAATCAGCCTTTCCAAGAGGTTTGAAAATGCTTGACTTTGCCATTTTTATTGGCGAGGATGAACAATCGACCATGAACACATTGTTCGATGATGTGTTCCTAAAACTTATGTCATTTCTCTCGTCTTTGTCAAAAACTGCTTTTACTCAATACACTAGTCTACTAACTAATTCGGTGTGTAATTGGGTAGAGATGAAAAGATGATTCTATTCTCAATTTTACAGAATGATTGCTAGACTCTATTGATACAATAATGAGTTAGCCGATTAGTTTGTTGCTCGATTTAAAAAGGTTAGCAATAAATACCTTACTTCACTCTCAGAAAAAGAGTTCACGAATTTGGCTTTTGATGAATTGAAATTCAATCTAAGAGAAAAATTCGAAGGCCAAGACTTTGCTGATTAATTTTAGTTAGTAATGAGAATGTCTAAGTATGAGAGAGCTAGAGATAAAGGGCCACTTGAAAACTTTGCACAAAATGTGGTTTTAATGAAAGACTATGATTCAAAATATGAATTTAACTCAAATGAAAACATTAAAATGGAGCAAGAATGATGTTCGACAAGCCTTATGGTTGTCGACCCTTAAAGCTTGCCAAAATAAAAGAAAGCATAATGACTAAGGCTAAATACATTCAAGTTTACTTGTTCGACAATAACAAGTTGGACAAAATCTTTAATTTATTCTTAAAAGATAGCCTAATAAAATTAACAGGATGCCAATTTATCCTGAGTAAAGAAGATTTAGTAAAGATATTGCAAGTGGCACCATTCGTGGAGTCATAACATAGTTAATTGTATTGTTTTTAAGAAAGAGGCAATTTAGTAGAAAAAAAAAATCAAAGTCGCTGTTGATCAAGGAGCATATGTTGACTCCTAATTATCTAATTTAAAAGAATTGAATGATCGATGAATATTCAATTCTTTTAAAATGTGCATACAATGACATAAAGAAAAAACTAACTTTTTGTTATAATTGATAAATGATATACTTAATCAATAATAGTATAGTTTGGAGAACAACAAAGTCACCAATGAAAAAGATAGTCGCTAACTTGAAGAGCATGGACAATTTGTCAAGGGAGTCATCAACAATAGGTGATCGACACAAAAAAGTAATTGCTAGGTAGTTATACTTACAAACACCATTTTAGGATTTTGTAACTTCTTGGGATAAGTGTTGTCATAACTTTCGGTAAGCATTAATAGGATTAGGAAGTTATCTTTTCAAATTCAATAACCACTTGTTGTTAGGAGAGGTGCAAGGCAGGTGGGCACCAGCTAAGTAGCACGACACGACACGCGACACGACACGACACGACATGACACGCCGACATGTCGTTTCTCAAAAAATAGAGAATTCCGACACGTTGAGACATGTTGTATATTTATATATACATAATAAATTATTATTTTTATGACAAATTAATTAATTAATAAATAATTAAAAAAGCTTAGAATGAATATACACTAAAAACATTAATTCGTCATTTATTAATATCATTCATTATTTCAATTTGATAAATTCAACTCTATTTCAATGATTCATAAAACTTGGAGAAAAAACAAGCGATCCATATGGACTCGCATGTTAGATATGTTGGAAGAGAAGAAAAAAAACTTAAGGGGTGAATTGTGTATTACGAGAAGTAGGATTTAGAAGAGAAGATAAAACTATGTTTTTCTTCTTTTTCCATTTATTAATTTTATTATTGTATTTTATTTTTTCATATATATATATTTTGACCTCTTATTTATTAAATTTTTAAAATTGACATTGATATCGGAATTATGTATTCAAAAACTCATATGTTAGAATTCCGACTCGAGTGTCGAAAAAGTTGACTAGGTGTCGGATTTTCCGACACGTGTTGACCGAGTGTCGGAGAGTGTCGGAGAGTGTCGGAGAGTGTCGGACATGTGTAGAAGTGTCCGCCACGACACGAAAGCTTCTGGAGAGTGTTGGTGCTTCATAGGGCACTGGCCCAATAAAATAAAGAACACATCCTCGCAGCTCGCTGAGTTACCAAATAGGTAGAGGAGTCCCCTATAGGGGGGAAACTCCACTATCTTGGTGAGGATACCCTTATGACCAAGCCAAGGATGCAAGGTAGCCTTGGTTTACTCCCACATAAGAGGAATTGGAATTAGCAGTGTATCGGGAATTAATCTCTTCTGGTTTTCGCCAGTGTGTCCATAACATTCTTTTGCTCTTGCTAATGTTTTGGTCCTCAACCGCATCACGTGCTATGCAACTTGCGGGATGGAACATTTAACGGAGGGTAATTTTGTCATTTTCTTGGATTATCAGAAAAGAGAAAATATTTTTATCCCTTGAAAAGAAAATCGTAGGTTTTTCTTTGGGATTAGGTCAAATAATTTTCAAGTACCAAAATCTATAGTGCAAGAAATACTTGGATTATATTGGGTAATGCAAAGCTGCTTTTAAAAAATTTCTTCCCACCCCAGCTCTCTCAAGCCAAATTGTTCATGGGTGGGATCCTCACTCCCACTGAGATAGAAAGATTACAGATCGATCATTTCACCACTTTCACCATCCATACTTTTCCCCTAAAAGATGTAATGTTGCTTGACACGTGTCAGTTGAGGGATGACTGATAGTTTGACCATCTTTTTTTTTTGGCCTTTTATAAGTTGAGGCCTGAGGGGGGGCCAGTTTGGGGGATGCATGAAGTGGCCATTTTTGCTTAACATGCATGAATCGAGTGCCGAACCTTTGGTCCCCTAAGTTTGGACCCCGTTAGTGTCGTTTGGTGGGCTTTGAAAAGAATATCCATCCTTGTACCTATTGCCTATCAAGAAAGAGGGTAGGATGTGGGAAGATAGAGTTTCACTTTCTAGGCAAGTGATTTGAGCTTATCTGTTTCGATTCCAAGCCGACATAGTCATCCATTTCTCCAAACCTCAGGTCTTCCTATTAGATTAGATCGCAATATGGTAGGTTTGACGGCGACTTTGGTCGGCCTCTTAGTCGATTCAAGTCACGGGTAGAAACCGTATCACATGTGTGCACTTTCTTAGAATCCCTGTACTTGTGATACCCAGCGGGGTCGAGGAGGGGCGAGCAGAGGTTGTTGCTCCCCTCGCGATGTACTGCTATAGGGTTTAAGGCCTATTATGTTGAAGGATTATGGAGGTGGCTTTAATTGTCACGGTGTCCCTTCAACAAGAAACGGACTTTACTTATATCGTCCACCCTTATGATGGAAGATGAAATTTCTATCTTCGATCTGAGTCCATCTAAACCAGTTTAATGAGTCGAGCAATTATTAAACTATAAGGGACTCCCTAAATCTAAGGACATATGAGTTTAATCAACTGATGGGGATGGGGAGGGAAAATTACTAATAAAAGGTTTTAGACATGTATGAATGCCAATTCAGCTCTAAAACTTTTCCATGTATTTAATTTAATTCTAAATATTTTGACAATTTGCCAATTTTGTCATTCTATCTAATTTTACAGAAAATCACTAATATGGACGTCAGCCATTTTACGTGGCACCATTTTTATAATTTTTTAATATTAATATTTAATATTTTCTTTGTTTCTTTTTCTCATTATAGCTAGCAGAGGTTGTGGTCCTTGCTAGGGACCAACAAAGACCTAGGTGAGGGCTGTAACCCTGGTCAACCACATGAAAAAAGGGAAAGAAAAGCTATAAAAATTATAAAAAATTAATAATTGCACATGTTGTAAAAATTAACAGGTTGAAGATTGAATTGGTATCTACATGACAGATTTATAATTTTTTTTTTTTTGATAATTTTCCCTATACGGGTATGGCTTGAGAAGTGAGTGCAAGAGCCCCATAGGAATTTCAAAATTGTTTTATGTTAAATGGTTTATTTCTTAACTAGTTGATTTATACTTATAAGAGGTTTTGATCCCCACTGATCAGAGTAAACTGCGAACTTTAATCTCTCAATGCTATATACCTCATTTTTTTTTTCCTGGTCAGATATATACCTCAGTTTAAAAAGCCTACTTCAACGGAAATCCAAGTTTCAATTTCAACTCATGAAAGATGTGAAATCCCATATTGCTCACTCAACATGAATTTACATGTTAAATCTCTTTGCTGAGGATAATAAAATGTAATCATTCCATTCTTTTTTTTTTTTTTTTTTTTTTGCAAAGGTAATGCCAAAATTATTTACGCAGTTACATTTTTATGTTTTTAATCTTGTTACGGTTTTCTTTCGTGGCTCATAATAAGAAATATTCATATTTTAGACATGGGAATAAAAACTAGATATTTGTTTACATTTCAAATAATTTAATTTCTCAGACCAAAAAAATAATAATAATAATTTAATTTCGTTACGTCACCGCATCCGGCGCTTCAATGTACATGCTCCAACTCCGTCCGTGTCCACAAACGACTCATCGACAGGGAAGTTTTTCACGTCACGAAGATTTGAAGTAAATTGCAGGTGGGCAACTACCTAACTTTGACTAAACCTTTAGGAGCTCCTGTCACATGTAGAACCATATTCAAAAGTCCTGACCTCATCGTGTATGCAACATTGTTACAATATGAGATAGAGATAATTGCACAAATAATTTCTAAACTTTGACCCAATATGTAATGTGATTTTTGGATTTTTAATTTATTCTATGCGATTCTTGGACTTTAGTAAATGTTTAGTTTAGCGTAAATGAAAATATTCAATGTTGTCAAGGGTAATATTAAATATTTTTATATAGTCTAGGAACTAAATTGAACATTTACCAAAAATCTAGAGACCGCATTGAATAAATTAAAAGTTCAAGAATCATACTGTATATTGGATTGAAGTTTAGAGACCACATTATACATAGGGTTGGAGTTCAAGAATTATTTGTGTCATTTTTTCTATGAACTAAGGTAGTTACATTGCAATTCACACTCATGATCAATGACTTGATATCGTTAATGAATTTGAATAACACTAGGTAAATTCTCCAAGTTTGATGTGATTTTTGTAAGCCAAGCCAATCTATCGGGGAACACATATTGTGCATCTTTATTTGCTACGTATTTTACATTTTCAGTATTATTTACATTATTGGCAATAGTTATTCTCGGTATTCTTACCTTTAAACTTTTCCCCATTTATATTTCATGTCCAAGAATCAATGAAGAATCCTTCAAAGCTTTGTCGATCGGATAAGTTCGCGTAATTCGAAAGGTATTTCACCCTTTTGGTGGAACAAGTATAAAATAAGAGAGTTAAATTGCAACTCACGCCCACGATCAATAGCTTGATATAATAAATTATTTTGAATAATTCTAGGTAAAATTTTCACGCTATAGGACAAATTCCCATTAGATTTTGAGTCGAAAGAAGACTCTAATTAGGTTTGGATATGACCACTCATTCGGATATCAACTCGCCCATGTACCATGTTATTATTATATCTGTTTATAAATCCATTTACCAACACTGCTTTAGGTGTTTTATTTGATTCACCGTCGGAAAATATATCTCACTTTATAGAATCGCCTAATGCGAATTCCACTTTATGATAAGGTCCTAAATGCATTTAATTTTTTTTTCTTTCTCCATGATGTAATTGGAGGGAAGTTGAGGGTGGGAATGGAACTAATGATGCTGGTTGAGTGTTGAGTGGACTTTCAAGACTTTTTAAGCGTTCATTAACAACTAAAAGAATGTAGGCCGCATAGAGAGGAGCACCATACTGAAAATAATAATTATTTTGTTCAAGGGAGAAGGCAGCGGTGTACCGTTGAATATATATATTCAAGTTTAAAAAAAGAAAAATACTTGACTGAACTTGATGGTGTGTGCACATGACTTTCATTTGCGCATCGTGCGTTTGATTAAAAACTCACCCTTTGAAACCCTTCGATTTCCATCTTATACAACTTTAAGACGAGGATGGTTCTACTATGCCGTTAAAAAAATGTATTTTTCTTCGTGATGATATAATTCTGAAAGGCTGTGTTTGGTAGTCGGAATAAAATTCGGGATAGGATATGATTTATCCTATTCTACGTTTGATGCTCGCTCAGGACATGATAAAGTCGGATATAAGAGGGATATAGACAGGATAAAATTATCCCATGGGGGAGGTGGGTTAAAGGTGGATAGGATTTCTAATGTTCATAATAGGAAAGTTATTTTTCTTGAATAACAAACTTATTAAATTAACAAAATTGAAATTATATTTCAATATAAATAATATTTGAATTCTAATTTGAATTCTAATTTAAATAATTAAAAATAAAAAAATAAAAATTTATTTTTAATTAATCTTATTTTAATTTATATATTCAACTTTAATTCTATCTTATAATAAACATTCAATCTATAAATTAAATATTTATATTTATTATATATTTTAGGTATTTTTGTATTTTAGGTATGTTAGTACAATTTACTATTTGATAAAATTTTATTAAAGAATGGTGAAAGGGGAAAAAAGAAATAATAATGAAAATAATATAAAAAATAGGAAAAATAAAATAAAAAATAAACAAAAATAAATTAAGGAATAGTATTACGGGAGATTTTCATCATCTCCGTTTATGAACACTTACGTTAATTTATAATGATATGCCATTTATATATAAAAATGTATACGTGATATGATGTGAACATATCCGACTTTAATACTTGTGATTCACCAAATAATGGACGGGATATAAAAAAATCCTGGGATTTCATATCATATCCTATCCAGTCCTATCCCGATTAGAAATCCGGATGACCAAACGTAGCCAAAGAGTATGGAAACGTTGGATAGGCGATTAGGTCACCAAATTTTCGCATAACTTACTAATAATTTATCGGCCCAACTTTTTTTAACAAATTACAAATTGCTGGTTTTTCTTTGACAACTAAAATTTACTAACTCATATATGGAATTAATCTTTATTTAAGTGAGTTACTAACTTTTTTCCGATTAAAACACTAATGAATTTTGAGTCACCGACTCTTATTTAAGTTACTTACCAACATTTATTTTATTTTTTTTTTTAACATCTACCTACTTTTATTCGTCTATCTTACAAATGCTTTAAGATATTAAGGTCTTACATGGATTTAGCAAACCTAATTTTTGTAACTTATTGGGTTTTCTTTCTCACAAGGTCACCAACTAGTTGTGGTTAAGTCTTATTTAACTTGCTTACTGACGTTTATTTGATTTATTTTTAAAATTTAACAACTTTTATTTGCATTAACTACCAATTTGTTACATTTACCAACTTTTTTGATAAATCACTAGCCTTAATTGGGAGTAATTCACGAATTTTATCACAAAAAATTACTAACAAATTTTGCGTTACGAAGTTTTATTTGAATTAGTCACTAACTTTATTTTATTTTTTCAGGTTAATGAGTTCTTTTATTGATAAAAGAATAATATTTTTCTTATAATCTACAAACTTTAAATTGCCTTTCTTACTTAAGTCTTAAATCTATCAAATATTATGTGAAATTATCAATATTTGTTTAAATGACACTTTCATACCATTAATTATCAACGACTTTTGGATTACCAACTCTCATTTAAGTTGCTTATGGTCAAATTTTAATTGTTTATTTTTAATTTACTAATTCTCTTTGAGTTATTACTTTTATTAACCTTACATGCTAACTTTTAGATTTACCAATTCTTTATACATATTACTAACCTCAAGTAAAGTGATTACCAACTTCTCTTTAAGTATCATGCCAATTGCTTTTGTATTACTAACTTTTATTTGAGTTAGTTACTGAAATCATTTGCCTTTTAGTCGTACGAACTACAAACCTTTCTCCAGTTAAATTACCAGCACTCATTTGAGTTGCATACCATATTCATTATTTTTAAATTTTACTAACTTCTCTAATGAGTTACCATATTTATTTGCCTTGCTTATCAACTCTTATAAGTTTTTGATTACTCCAACACTTATAAATATTACCAGTACGGAAAAAAATTTTCTGTATTTGTGGTCACAGAATAGTTCTGCCTTTAAGTTTTTTTTTTTTTTTTTTTTTTTTTGAGAGAGGGTTTATTTGGCTTTCAGATTTTATTTAAGCATTCGAGTTTGAAAAGGAAACTTTATATAATATTAAATATCTCAAAATTGGAAAATTGTAAATATATATTACAATATTTTAAATCACCTCAACATTTTTAGTCATTTGGAGAAAAATCCTTAAGAAGTATTTTGGTTTTGCTAATGGGCCCACAAAACCCCAAAAAAAAGAGAAAAAAAAAAAGAAAAGACATTCTATGCCTCTATATTACCATGTGGTAGTGGCACGCTAAGAGGGAATCTGACTAAAGGAAGAGTTTTGAAAAGTCATGCCTCAGATTAGTTGAGATTATCGTGACTTCGTGTAGTATACCATGTCAATCATGCAAAGGCCCAACCAAACAAGAGGCGTGATTGCAATCTGCAACCACTTATCTAACAAACTGAAGATCCAGATGCAATTAAACCTCAGATTTTCTACATGGAGTTACACTATGGTCTTTTTCAGGTGCTTTGGTGACCATGGATTATCTCATAAGTGGGTGTTGGCTGACTTTAATGAGCCAATGAGATTCTTCTCTTTGGCATTGAAAAGTATACATTAGCAGGCTGCAGTCATCATGGTAACTAATTTAGGTGTCCTTTTACACTTACACATACGGAAAAAGAGAGAAATATGTCAATCACTTGCTAGGGTTGGTGCAACTTTCGTACCTTTATTGGGTAAAAAAAAAAAGAAAAAATTTGCGATCTAATTTGACACGACTCCGTTTAAGGAATTCTTTACTCCCTAATTAGCATACGAAATTGCATGCGGTCCGTAATCATTGCTCATCAGCGATCTCAGGTCGTGACCAATGAGCGATCGATGCAGAGATGATCAATGACTGTAGGTCACATGAGATTCTGTACACGGGTCTTTGTGAACCTCTTTGTGTGGAGCAGTACCTCTCTTAGGACTTAACTTTAATTCAACAGGTGGCGAGTTCATATGGTGGTTGACCAGGCTCCCAATCGACAAGCACATAAATCCAACTTCGCAACATTGGGGAAGATGTCATATGGCACGAGGATGAGGGGGTTGGAATCCCAAGGCTTTGTTGGGGGGGGGTGCTTTCATTGACATAAGATTTGCCAAAATATGATTATAAAAATATTGCCATTCTATGACTAAATGACAAGGGAGTTGAACCACTCTGAATTTAGATCCTCAAACCCTAATGCCGGTGCTCAGATTCTCTCCTTAAAAACCGTCTCCAGCTGATGCCAAGTTCGAGAGCTCTAAGATTGTAATCGAGGTGGGAGAGAGAACACTGTATCCGTTCCTTAATTATGGTGAAGAAGACAGCCTTGAAGGTTAGTATCCCATGCGAGAAATGCAAGAAGAAGCTCCTCAAAGCAGTCTCTACATTAGAAGGTAAGTTACAAACTTCCCATCTCATGCACCTTCTTGCCCTGATTTCTTTTTGTCTGCCCGTTTAATTGCAGAACAGTTTCCATTCCAATGCATTTTGGAATTTGAATGTGTGTTAGAGTCGAGAAAATGCTCGCTTTTCCTGTTAATTTTCCATCCCGTCTCCACATCATTATTTGATACTATGCTCCTGAAACATGAAGGAACCGAATCTTGAGTCTCCTATTGTGATTTCATTTCGCAAATTTGGTCTAGATTATGGGTGATGGTTAAACGGGTTGCTAATTTGTGAATGCAGGTGTAGATAAAATCGAAGTGGACTCCTCCAAGGGAATGTTGACGGTGACGGGCGACGTGGACCCTTACGACGTCATACTCCAGGCAAGAAAAGCGGGCAAATACGCTGAGGTCGTGAGCATTGGGCCTCCTCCTCCTCCGCCTAAGAAAGACGGCCAGAAGAAGCAAGAAGAGAAGAAGCCTGCGGAGAAGAAGCCCGAGGAGAAGAAGCCCGAGGTGACGGCGACCCATATCCACAGGCCCTACGATTGCCCCATCTGCTGGCAAATGGCGATCGTCCAAGCGCCGAGATGGGAAGAGCCCGATCCGTCCTGCTCCATCATGTGACATCCCATCTGCACTGGGGAATCTGCCAAGATCTAGATTTGGTAGATGGGAGATACCAGTCATTTAGCCACATTATTCTTACTTTCTTAGCAACATGCGCTTTTCTTCCTTATGATCATATAATTGGAATCCAATCAAATTTAGTTTCAGACGGCCCCCAAATCTAATTTAAAAAAGGAATGGATTGTAAAATAATGAAGTAAAAAAATAGGGCTCGTCATGGTTGCAGTTCAGCTATACTCCAGCTCATAAATCGAATAATATAAAAATCAATTTCGAGTCAGCTGCATATGACATGAAATTCGTAGTTCTCATCCAGTCTTGATTACATCGACCCGGCCAATTTAAGTTAGTCATATACAATCAACTGGTCATGCCGTGTCTTGTCTTGTGATCAAATTTTGCTTTGGGTTTCTACACGCCTGGGAGAGCTTGAGTGATGGATCTGCTAACTCACCAAGCATTTATGTGTACCATTCTTTTTTCCGTGGACCGAAACAAAAGTGGTTTTTCAATTCCCTCGTGAATGCGTGTTTGGTAAGTGAAATAAATCAATATTAGGAATATTTGTTTATATACTGCCAGTGTAAAAAACTTTTCCGCACAAAAGGTTTTATTCTCCTTTGATTTGAGAATTATAACTGCTCACTCTCTCGAATCAACAGGCCCGCTTGTGTATGATTCCTTTTCACACCAGCATGCTATTCCAAAATGACTTTGGTATCTAACGAAAAAAAGTGCTTTAGGCTTTGCCAGAGTTACAGATTAGGCTATTTTTGAAGTTTTCCAAGTGCCCTTGTCTTTCATTTTGGAATGAAAATAACATTATTAGATTTAGAGTAGCTTTTTCGCTTAATTTACCTTGTTTTCAATTTGTCGATATTCTACATTCATAGGATGTATAACTAAAACAAATATCAATTTGTTGGAAGTTGGAACTAACAGAAGTGGCAAGTTATAACATAAAAACAGTACTCCAAATTCTAAGTAATATTATAACTATTTATTGGACGTAGGAAAATTTGAGTTGCTAATAGGTGAGGAAAGATCTCAATGATGCTAATAGCTCTTGTAAGTCGATGGGAGAGGAATCGATATTGATTATAATGATAGGCGACTTGCTGCTGAATTTATCATTTAATCCTTCATAAAATTTCGAAAGAACTAAAAAGAAGGAAATTTATGATATCTTTGAATAGTCTTATTATTTACTTTTTACTAAATTTAAAATCTTGCAATGGAATTTCGTCTTAACTTGAAAAACTCAAGACTTTCATAATACACAAATGCTGACACGTGTATTCACATGTAATATCTTCTTACATTTATGAAATTTGAATAAATTTTAAATTTTGGGCTGAAATTAAGAATTTTTCCCTTTGCTTAAGTGCAAACAAGTACATCCATCAGTTCTTATATAGAAAACAAACTTTTTCGTCCCGAAAAAGGAAAAAAAAACTATGTTTTGGAATTCGTGTCAAAAAAAGGGGAACACCAATTTCATCACAAATGGGAGAAAGACAAAAAAAGAAAGAAAAAAAAGGCCCCACATTTTATCTTAATATTTATTCTTTGAGTTTTTTTTTATTGGTCATAAATTCTTTGAGTTAAACATGGTAGATTTGTTAACTAAAGAAAAAAAAAATTAAAACAGGTAAGAAATCTTAAATTAAGAGTAGGACCAAAATAACTTATTAATTATTTACTGAATAAACAATTATGTTTTGCAAAAAGGGATATCACTTTCTTTACAAACGAGAGAAAAACAAAACAAGGAAAAAAAACCAAAAAGAAGAAAAAAACAGGTGAAGTAATAGTCTGTACATTTGACCTTAATATTTGTTGTTGGAATTGAATATGGGAGGTTTGTTAACTAAAGAAAAAAACATAGAAAAGGCAAGAAATCTTAAATCAAGAAGGGAAACCACAATAACTTATTAGTTATTTGTCGAATAGATTATTTTATTTTTGGGTAAAGAGGGATACCAATTTCGTTTAAAATGGGAGAAAAACAAAACTAGAAAAAAGAAGAAGAAGAAAACCTAAAAAGAAGAAAAGAAGGTAAGAACTAATAAGCCATACATTTGACCTTAATATTTGTTGTTGGAATTGAATATGGTAGATTTGTTAACTAAAGAAAAAACGTTAAAAATGTAAGAAAATCTTAAATCAAGAATGGGAACCACAATAACTTATTATTATTTGTCAAATAAACTTTTTTTTTTTTTTTGGGTAAAGAGGATACCATTTTCATTCCAAATGGGAGAAAAACAAAAGAAGAATAAAAAAAAGAGTGTCGGACACCTAGAGTGCCAAAACTTGGCATAGAAGGACACTTAAGTGCCAAAATCGAAGCAAAATGGATCACTTAAGTGCCAACGGTGAGAAAATCCGGCCAAAATGCTGACGTGGCAATTTTTCGATGAGGTAAGTGCAAAACGACGTTATTTTGAACGCTGACGTGGCTAGATAAATGCAAAAATGACGTTGTTTTGTTTCTAACATGATAAATAATTAATAGAAAAATTAATTAAATTAAATTAAAACTAAATTTATTTAAACATTTAAAACTAAAAAAAAAAAAAAAAGAAGAAGAAAGGGAGGGATGTGGCTAAGGGTTGAGCCCTCGTCACCGCCGCCTCCCCACGTCGCCGAGAAGGGCCGACGACGATGGGGGGAGCGTCGGCCGGGGTCGTCGAGCCCTGGCTAGGGGTCAGCAAGCACGGTCGACCAGCGGCAAGGGCCCACGAGCCCTCCCCTAGATCCGGCGATGGTCGACGGCCCTCGCTTGGCCGAGCCAAGGGCCGCCACCGGCTAGGGCAACCCCCCAATGGGCGGCGGCCCTTAGCTCGGCTGGGCGAGGGCCACCGACCCTCACTGGATCTGGGGGAGGGCTCACAAGCCCTCGCCACTGGTCGATCGAGGTTGTCGGGCCCTGGTCGCTCCCCTCACCTTTGCTGGCCCATCCGGCGAGAGTGGGAAGGCGGTGGCGGCAAGGGCTTAGCCCTCAGTCGCGTGCCTCCTCCCTCTCCTATTTATTTATAATTTAATTAAATTAATTTTTATATTAAAATTCGAATTTGTGCCAAAACGACGTAGTTTTTGCGTTTTTTTGTTGAGTCAGCTCTTCGACGAACCACGTAGGCGAGAAAAAAAAATTGCCACATAGGATTTCCGGCAAGGTTTGCAAGAGATGGCACTAAAGTGTCCAACTTTTAAAAAAAAAATAGCACTTAAGTGTCCATTCATGTCAAGTTTTGGCACTTGGGCTGAACTTTATTCAAAGTAATAGCTAAAAAGAGTTAGTAAATTAATAGAAACAAATAATAGTTGGGTATAAGTAACTTAAAAGACGGATAGAGAGGAGTCCATGAATCATGCCGAGCCCTAAACTGTCAATCTGAACCCCTAATAGGGTTCTAGCACCACATCTAAGCCCTAAATCTCACTTCAATACCATCCAAGCCTTTACATTCCCAACCGACCCCCAAATTTCAAGTTGGAGCCCTAATAAATGAGTCGGAGCCCTAATTTCACCACAGGGGAGAGGAATAAGAGAACAAACCTAAGCGAGCGATGATGGCGAGTGACGACGGCAAGCGACGATGGTGAGCGATGACGGTGAGCGATGATGATGAGCGTTGACTTGTGAACGACGACCTGTGAATGGTGACTTGTGAACGGCGATGGAGAGGACGTCAGATCTGGTGTGAACGCGAGCGATGACTGGTTGAACCCTAAATAAGCTAAACGATGTCGTTTAGCACTAAGGAAAAACGACGTCGTTTAGGTTGGCCAAGCCAGAGTGGATGGGGTGATGTATTTTTCCTCGTTCAAGTGTGTGTGTGTGTGTGTGTGTGTTTTTTTTTTTTTTTTAAATATTTGCCATGTCGGTAAAGCATGTCGCCGGAAAATGCCACGTATGCAATTTGGTAGGATTTTCTCGCCGTTGGCACTTAACTGATCCATTTTGCTCCGATTTTAACACTTAAGTGTCACTTTCCAAACTTTTCGGCACTTAAGTATTCATCCGTGCCAATTTTGGCACTCCAGGTATCCGTACCTCCTATTACTATTAACCTTACTTGCCAACTTTTTAAGTTTACCAACTCCTTTTAAATATTATTATAATAAAAAACTCTTCTTAGGTATTACCAACCTCAACTAAAGTGAACTTGTCTCCAATTACCATGTAAACTACTAACTCTTATTTGAGTTACTTAGTGAAATTATTTACCTTTACTAGTGTGACCTACAAATCTTTCTCCAGTTCAATTTCCAACTGGATTACCAACTCTCAAATGAGTTGCATATCATGATTTATTTATTTTTCTTAATTTTACTAACCTCATTAATCAGTTACCACTTTTATTTTCCTTACTTATCAACTCTTATAAGTTTTCACTTACTCCCACCAGTATAAATATTACCAGTACGGAGAAAAAAAATCTGTATTTGTGGGCATAATATAAATCTGCCTTCCAAAATTTTATTAGGGTGTTTATTTGGCCTTTAAATTTTCTTCAATCTTAGTTTAAAAAGGAGAACTTTTATAATATTAAATAACTCAAAATCAGAAAATTATATATATCTTACAAGATTTTTAATCACCTCAAAATGTTTACTCATTTGGAGAAAAATTCTTATTAAGTATTTTAGTTTCGGTAATGGGCCAACAACCAAACGAGAAGAATCCAATTAAAAAAAAGACAAGAAAAAGAAAATACATTTTATGCCTTTAGATTATCATGTGCCCACGTGAAGAGGAAATCCGACTAAAAAAGAATTTTTAAATTCATACATAAGATTAGTTGAGATTATATCTCACGAACTTTGTGTATTATAGTATGTCAATCATGCAGATGATGCATAAAATACTTCTTTCCCCAACCAAACAGGAGGCGTGATTGCAATTTACAACCACCTATCTAACAAACTGAAGATCCGTATGCAATTAAACCTCCGATTTCTTCATGGAGTTATCCAAGGAGTCTTTTCAGATGCTCTAGTGACCATTGATCATCTCATAGGTAGGTGTTGGTTGACTTTAATGAGCCAATGAGATTCTTCTCTTTGGCATTCGAACTTATACCAAGCAAGCCATTTAGTTGTGCTTTTACACATATAAATATGAAAAGTTAGAAACAGAATTTGTCGATTTCCTCATATCTGAACATGTTGACATGCATTCCCTGTTTGCTAGGGTTGGTGCAACTTCCATATCTTTATGCGGGTGAAAGCACTAACACCGATCCCATTTAAGAAATTCTATCCACCCTATTTAGCATTTAAAATCGCATTCGGTCTAGAATCATCCATCGTCTTTGATCATGGGTTGTGACCAATGAGCAATCGATGCACAGATGATTAATGGCCATAGGTCACAAAAGATTCTTTACCCGGGTCTTCGTGAACTTTATGTATGAAGCAGTATTACTCCTTAGAACTCAAATCCAGTTCAACAGGTGGTGAACTCGTATGGTGGTTGACCAAGCTCGCAATGGACCCAAGCACAAAAATCCAACTTCGCAACATTGGGGAAGGTGTCAATATGGTATGAGGATGAGGGGGTTGGAGTCCCAAGGCTTTTTTTTTTTTTTTTTGGTTGGGGGGGGGGTTCATTAACATAAGATTTGCCAAAATAAGGTTATAAAAAGATTGCAATTCTATGACTAAATGACAAGGGAGTTGAACCACTCTGAATTTAGTTCCTCAAACCCTAAAGCCGGTCCTTGGGTTCTCTCCTTAAAACCATCCCCAGCTGATGCCAAGTTTGAGAGCTCTAAGATTGTAATCGAAGAGAGAGAGAACATCGTATCAGTTCCTCTATTATGGTGAAGAAGACGGTCTTGAAAGTTAGTATCCCTTGCGAGAAATGCAAGAAGAAGCTCCTCAAATCAGTGTCCACATTAGAAGGTAAGTTACAAGCTGCCCATCCCATGCACCTTCTTGCCCTAATTTCTTTTTGTCTGCTTATTTAATTGCAGAACTGTATCTCTTCCAATGCACTTTGGAATTTGAATGTATGTTAGAGTCGAGAAAATGCTCACTTTTCCTGTTAATTTTCGCATCCCGTCTCCAAGTCATTATATGGTACTATGCTCCTGAAACGTGAAGGAACTGAATCTTGAGTCTCGGTCTAGATTATGATTGATGGTTGATGGTTAAATGGATTGCTAATTTGTGAATGCAGGGGTAGATAAAATCGAAGTGGACTCCTCGAAGGAAACGTTGACGGTGACAGGCGACGTGGACCCTTACGATGTCATACATCAGGCGAGAAAAGCCGGCAAATATGCCGAGGTCGTGAGCATCGGGCCTCCTCCTCCGCCGCCTAAGCAAGACGGGCAGAAGAAGCAAGAAGAGAAGAAGCCTGAGGAGAAGAAGCCCGAGGCGAAGGCGACCCATATCCACCCGCCCTGCGATTGCCCGATTTGCTGGCAAACGGCGGTCGTCTACGCACCGAGATGGGAAGAGCCCGAACCGTCTTGCTCCATCATGTGACATCCCATCTGCATTAGGGAATCTGTCAAGATTCAGATTTGGTAGATGGGAGATAAAAGTCATTGGCCGCGTTATTCTTACTTTCTCAGCAACATGCGCTTTTCTTCCTTGTGATCATACAGTTGGAATCCAATTAAATTTAGTTTCAGATGATCCTCAAATCTTATTTAACAAAAGAATAAATTGTAAAATAATGAAATAGAGATAGGGTGCATCATGTTTGCAGTTCAGCTATGCTCCAGCTAATTAGTTGGATAATATATAAATCGTTTTGAGTCAACGGCATATGAGATGGAATTAGTACTTCATGTCTATCTCAATTACATCAATCGACCTACCCAATTTGACTAACTGAGTCGGTCGCGTTGTATCTTGTGGTCCATTGTGTCCAATTTAGGTCTCTACTCACCTAATAGAGCTTGAGTGATGGGTCTGCTCATTCACTAAGCATTTATATGTACCATTCTTTTTTCCATGGAGAAAAAAACAAGAGCAGTTTTCAATTTCCTTGAATGTGTGCTTGCTAAGTGAAAATCACTAAATATTTAGGAATATTTGGCCATACACCGCCAGCGTATAGAAAAATTTACAGGAGGGTTTCATTCGCCTTTGCAACGAGGACTGTGATTATTTACTCTCTCAAATCGACATCATATAAAGTCGCTTGTGTACTATTCTTTTTCGCACCATCATGGTATTCTATATTTACTTAAATATCTAACTAATAAAAAGTAATAAAAGTGCTTTATGTTTCAACAAAGTTACAGGAGAGGCTGTTCTTTTAGTTTTCCAAGCGCCCTTGTTTTCATTTTGGAATGAAAATAACATATATTAGATTTATAGTAGCTTTTTAACTTCATTTACCTTGTTTTAGTTTATTGGTATTCTAAATTCGTAGGTTGTATAACTAAGATAAATATCGAATAGTTAGAAATAGCAAAATCGGCAAATTCATAACATCAAAAAAGTACTCTGAATTCTTAGCAATACTATAACTATGTATTGGACGCAAGAAAATTTTCGTTGCCTATAGACGAGCAAAAATCTCTATGACGGTAATAGCTCTTGTAGCATGTTAGAAGAGGAATCAATATTGATTGTAACAACGGGTGACTACCGTTGAATTTATTATTTCATCCTTCATATATATTTCAAAAGAACCTAAAAGAAAGAAATTTATGACACGTTTAGATAAACTTTTATCATTTACTCTTTATTGAATTTAAATATTACGATGGATACACTTTATTTATTGTCTTGAATAGAAGAACCTCAGACTTTCATAATATACTGATGTTGACATCCGTATTCGCATGTAATATCTTCATACATTTTAGGGATTTGAATAATATTTGAAATTTTGGCAGGAAATTAAGAAAATACTTTGTCACTTTGCTTAAGTGTAAACAAGCACATTCCTCTAGTTCTTTAATAGAAATGATCCGTAGTGATTTCTTCCATCAACTTAAAATTATATATAAATCAGAATTGCATTATTTGATATTGAAAAAAAATCTTTTAAGATGGTTATCTAAATGGTAGTTATATAGAATTTAATTTTTTTTTTTACTTTTGAAAAAAAAAAAAGAAACTTTATATGTAAATGCAATTAAGGCTTGTGCTTTTTCCATCCCTTTCTGCTTCTCACATTCTCTATCATCTTAAATTAACTACAATATCCCTTGCATATCCTAGATATGAGATTATTTTTTTACTTTTTTTTTCCTGTTTCTTTGGAAATTATAATGAATTTAGAATTGACAAATAATATGCTTTTGCAAATTGAATAGACTGTCTAACAATGCAATTGCAACTGTCATAATTTTCTTGTTAACAGCTAGTTATTCCATGTAATCAAGGTAAACATAATATTCTATATAATGTTTTAAAGAGCATTTTCTTCTGAATTTGCATGATAATAATGGATGTTTAGAATTTTTAATATAGTTAATTTTGTCATACTTTTAAATATTTTGAAACTATTTTTATAAAACCATGCAGTGATGGCATGAAAAATAAATAAAAGTTGGAATATTACGTTCACCAAATAAAACAAAGGTGGAGCAGTTAAAATACATAGATTATAAAGTAATCCCACATATTAGAATTATAATTAAACTGGATGCATTCATTAAAGTTAGTAGATCATTTTTTCACTTTTACTTGTGCTTTTGTTATTTTTTGAATAATGGTTTCCTAGTAAACAAAAAGTAGAACTATACAACTCATTAACACGATAATTTATTAGTTATTTGTCGAATAAAGTATTATTTTGAAGACGAGAGATACCAATTTCGTTCCAAACAAGAGAAAAACCAAAGAGAAAAATGAAAACAAAAAAAGAACAAAAAAAGCTAAAAAAGAGAGAGAGTAAACCCCATATTTGACATTCTTAATGATTTGTTTTTAAGGCTCTGCTCGTTTTACAAAAATATGATGTTTTTGAAAAATGTTTTTCAAAGAAGTCATTTTCTACAAAAATGACAATATTTTTCAGTATTTGACTGAAACTTAAAAATAATTAAAATATATATTCTCCCTTTGGTTTCTCGTTTACTTTTTCTAGGGAAAATTAACCAAAAATTCAAATTTTTAATTATTTTTTAAAACTATATTTCTCTCTTTGTTTTCTTGTTTTTCCTTCTTCAAGTGAGGTGGAGCTCACTTGAGGCCAATAAGTTGGGTGCGGTAGCTGACCTCGAGCTTTAACGGAAGCCGGTGAGGCTTGAGGTCATTTGTGAATGATCGGCGGCTACCGCCACGGTCGACATCGGTCGAGGAAGAAGAAAAATACAATAAAGAAAAGGAAAAAAAGAAAAGAAAAGAAATTAAAAAAATTAAAAACTTGCTTTTTTATAAAAATAAAAAATGAAAAATAAAAATAAAAAACAAAAGATGTTTGGTGAAAAAAAGTGCTTGGAATGAATGGGAATGGAAGATGTTTTCCGTTTTTCGAAAAGCAGAAAATATTTGCCCTATTTTTACAGGTATTTTTTTTATTGATGAAAAATGTTATTCTGGACTAATTTTTTTTTTTTTTTTTAGGTAAGTCAAATACTGAAACATTTAGAAAAATATTTTTTTTAAAGTTATTTTTCATGAAATGAATATTTTTTCTAGTGGATTTGAAGCTAAAGTAAAAGGAAAATTAAAAAAAAAAAAAAAATGCATGGAAAAAGTGTAAGGTCGATCGTCCCTCTCTATGATTTCACTCTCCTGTCTTCACCATTTCTTCAGCCAACCGCTTCCGCCGCAACGGAGTCAACCACCGACCCATCGCCAACCACCGCTTCCTTCTTCGCACCCCTCCTCGCTCCCCAGGCCAAACTCCAGCTCCCTCCGGCCGCCGTCTCCGATCGCCGCGAGATAATACGGAGGAGGAGGCAATGGCGGCGGCAGCTCCACCGCGAGTCTTCTGCATCGGGACGGCCGACACGAAGCTCGACGAGCTCCGCTTCCTCGCCGCCTCCGTCAAATCGCACGTCGCCGCCTTCGCCGCCGGCTCTCGCTCTCCGGTACGTTCGCTTCCCCGCTTGAATCCGAACGGCGTTCGCATTGATCAGAGAGGACTTGATCCAGCGAAACGTAGATATGCTTCTGCACTGCGTTGCGAATAGCCTGCCGAGTTTGATTCCGGCTTTTGAGTATTGCAATTGTGTCAAACGACAGGTAGAAGTAGCCGTTGTCGATGTATCGGCCGGTCCGGATGAGATTCAGAGTGTCGAAGGCCTGATGTTTACCTCTCGGAAGGAGCTGCTCTCTGAGTACTTCGAATTCAGTGACCAAGAGCCGCAGAAACTTCCGAACGACAGAGGCGAGGCGGTCTCGTTAATGAGCAAAGCGCTGGAGATTTACCTGAAAAGAGCCAGCGAGGATCGGATTCTAGTCGGAGCTATCGGACTCGGAGGAAGCGGAGGCACCTCTCTCATAGCAGCTGCATTTAGAGCTCTCCCACTGGGTTTACCCAAGGTAATTGTGTCGACCGTGGCTAGCGGACGAACGGAGCCTTACATTGGATCAACGGATATGGTGCTATTTCCTTCTGTAGTGGATGTGTGTGGGATCAATAGCGTGAGTAAGATGGTGTTTTCCAATGCTGCGGCTGCTTTTGCTGGAATGGTGATCGGGAGGATTGATAGGTGCAGGGAGAAAAGTAAGGCGGATGTGAAGTCAACTGTGGGTATTACTATGTTTGGGGTTACAACTCCGTGCGTGAATGCTGTGGTGGAGAGGTTAAGTAAGAATGGTTACGAGACTTTGGTTTTCCATGCCACAGGCGTCGGAGGCAGGGCCATGGAGTCTTTGGTTAGAGAAGGATTCATACAGGTATGTTCTGATTGCAACTTTCCAGCATGCAGTCTTTGAATGTTGTTAATTTAACTAGTTAACGTCCCGTGTTTAAAAGAAGAAACAACGGGACACATAGTTATGCTAAGGGGAGAAAAGACTATTGGTTCCAATGAGTGCGTTGGTATAGACTAAATCTTTTTTTTAGCTCCACTTTTTGTGTTGTTCAGGGTGTTTTGGACATCACGACAACTGAGCTTGCTGATCATATTGTCGGAGGTGTTATGGCTTGTGACAGTTCCCGTTTTGATGTTATAATAGAAAAGAAGGTTCCTCTAGTCCTCAGTGTGGGTGCTCTAGACATGGTGAATTTTGGAGCTAGAGATACCATACCTTCTAGTTTTCAGCAAAGGAAGATCCATGAACATAATAAACAGGTGATGAGACTTGAATGTTTTTTCCCCTTCATTAGTAGCTGGCATCATGTTATTCTGCTCATCAGTTTTTTTTATCTTCTTTTTCTGATGCCTTAGTTTGTACTTCATTTTTCAACACAATGTTATATGATTATTTTATGAGGAAGATGGACCTTTCTGTTCATTGAAATCACAACAGACAAGATGAGATGCCTTTTCCTATAACCAGAGTACAGAGCAAGATCTCATAAAAGAATGAAATTTGGCAGGTTTCACTTATGCGGACTACAGTTGAGGAGAACAAGAAATTTGCTGATTTCATAGCGGACAAATTGAACAAATCATCATCAAAAGTTTGTGTTTGTCTTCCGGAGAAGGGTGTTTCTGCTCTGGATGCACCAGGAAAGCCATTTCATGACCCTGATGCTACTGCTGCTCTTTTAAACGAACTACAGAAACTTATTAACACGAACAATGACAGAAAGGTATTTGGTTGCTTACCAAACATGATCAATTGAAATTTGATGCAGTCGTATTTGCTCTCCTACTCCAAAGACACAATGTATCTATAATTGAATTGACTTTATAGTACCCCATTGTTATTTAACACAGATCAAAGTGTATCCTTACCATATCAATGATGTGGAGTTTGCAAATGCAATTGTTGATTCCTTCTTGGAGATTGATAAGAACAGTGGTAAAGAATTCAGTCCTCAAACTTCTGTAGCTGTATCTACTGAAGATTCCAATGTGGGAGCAGCATCGACGATGGGTTATTCAAGCTTCAAGGCTGCTATTTACTCTCCAAGTGATTTCCCAGATGCACATCCAGGTGAAAATTTGATCACTTTACTGTTCTGTCAGATGAGGGGCATGACTAGATTAACCTTTATGTGTTGCTGGAAGTTGTTTTAGGTGTATTATTTGGCTTACTGGTAGATCTAATGAGTAGTGACAGATGAGAAGTGCAAAAAAGATAGCATAAAACAGAAAGAATGCTTGCTTGAGGTTTGTAACAGCCTTTGTGTGGTGTCCCAGATTTCAATTGCGGATTTGGTTGACGTAGCTTATTTGTCAATACATCACGTTCATTTGAAAAGATGGAACAGTTGTGGCAGAGTTTCACATCTTCCAAACAGTCATGTAGGCATGTAAAATATGGTGATTCTATATGTTATTGTTGGAAGCAGCCCAACATGTTCGGGAGTCGATTTGATATATCCTGATAATTGCTCATCAAGAATGCCTAATGGGAAGGAGTCCTATTATGGTGGGACGCTGAAAAGGACGAAATCTAAATAAGGAGTCTCAGTTTGGAAGAATACCAGGATGAAATCAATTCTGATGATTACCCAAATAGAGGAATTGCGGTCCATTGGGAGGTGATTATCAATCAATTAGGGAGGATTCCTACTTGGGTGGAGGTCTACCACTATAAACAGAAGGGCTTGAGTGGAGGTTTTTTTGTGCACTAGAAAATACTGGAAAAAGATCACAAGAATCTTCAATAATGTGTGTAAACACAAGAGATCTTGAGAGTTCATCAAGTGAGGATGTGTTTTTGTGACAATTGTGAGGATATATTGTGAGAGAAACACTGTTAAGAGTGTTAACCGTAATCCTTTGATTATAGTAGAGTAGTTCTTGGATCAGCTTCCTCTGGTTGTACCCATTTGGGATTTTCCACGTAAAAACTTCTGTTGTATTGTGTTATTTACGTTCTTCTGTAAAGAGAATATATGGCCGCATATTGCGTGATTCTGATAGTTAGAATTCTGCTACGATCAGTTGCGATCTGACTTAAATTACAACAGTTATTTGGCTAGCGATTATTACCATAGCTATCCCCATCCTCTATGGGCTTTTATTTCTGTTCTTATATTTATTTATTGTGGCTGCAAGGCAACTATATATTACGAAGCATCTCTCATCTTCTTCCTGCTTTGCCTACACGACTAGGATCTGCATGCGGTCCTAATCTTAAAATATGATATCTAACTGTTTAAGTAGGTTCTATGTTGTTCAGTGGCAGTGATACTTATGTAAGCAATTGATTGCAGAAACTTTGAAAAGAACACAAGCTATATTGCACCAGCTGCAAGATCAAATAAATAGAGGGATTCCAATAATAGGGGCTGGTGCAGGGACAGGCATCTCTGCGAAATTTGAAGAAGCAGGGGGTGTTGATCTGATAGTTTTGTACAACTCTGGACGCTTTCGCATGGCAGGAAGAGGTTCTTTGGCAGGGTTGTTGCCTTATGCTGATGCCAATGCGGTTGTGCTAGATATGGCTAATGAAGTGCTGCCTGTAAGTCTTCTTTCCAGTGCCATTGATAAAATAGAATCATTTGTTGTCAAATTTTGAATGAGCATACTTTAGTGCCATGTAAGTTTTTCACTTTTCTATGGTTGCCTTCTAAAACCACACTAACCTTGAAGATATCTTCAAAGGAAAAAAAAAAAAAAAAAAAAAGAAGTTTATTGGAGAATGCAATTAAGATATGGCATTCGGTATATTTTTTTACCGTAACCTTTCTTGTATTCACATCGCTAAACAGAAACAAAATAGGATACAAATGTGGTAGAAAGAGTGCACAATTCCATTTTTTCACCCTATCTTGCAAAAGAATGGAGAAATTGACGAAGATCTCACTGGAAAACAAAATCATATTGAATGAAGTAGATAAGCGCTTGTCTTGTGCGATCATAGAATGCCTTGTGTAAGATGGCAATGGGATGAGGATGCATTGCGCATGAGGTTGGATGGTTAAGCACCAATATACTTAGAAAATGAGCGGGGGAAATGAAAATTTTACGTTGCGTATGGCCTCACTCAGTGAAAAGATAGGATGCAAGCTAAGTGTCTAATTGGTGGATTTACAATGGAGAACACTATGAAACTGTTTGAGGTGGTTTGTTGATGTGTAACAATAGCCATTGGATGTTATGGTGAGAATATGTGACTCTCTCATTGAGATGCACATGAAAAGGGATGGGATGATCTTTAAAAAATGTGACAAGAGATTATGATGAAAATGTGAATCTCTAGTATCTGGATCTTTCTATAAACTCAATGTGAAGTGGAGTTCAACAGCGCAAGAGGATCTACCAAGTTGACCACACTTAGTGGGATAAGCTTGGTGGCTGTTGTTGTTCCTCCTGTTGACAGCTTGTATAATATCTCATCTAAGACACTGAGCAAGAAAGGGGGAGTGCAAATCTAAATAAGGTGTTAGAGAACCTTGGCAGCACTGGTAGGCAAAGTGGAAAAGGTGGACTCTTCTCATCTCACTATGGGTATTTCGTTCAGTTACAGCGATATTTGGAAAGATTGAGATGGATGAGTGAAATCTGTCAAGGTGGATTGGTTAGGAAAACACCTTCACATGCTCACAGAGTTTCCTTGGGTAGCCACAACCTAGGATGGTGCTAGATATGACTGCCATACTTGGGGAGAATTTTCAAAATTTTGCTTATTTGATATCTATCCATGCCTGTGCCATCTGAATATATCTAATTTATCCCCTGTTACATCTATTAATATCAGAAACGTTATTTTTCCATGGTTATATTTGCTTTTCTTCCACATAATATGCTCAAATGAATTAATGGATGCTTAACCTTTAAATTTAGTTTTTCATTACCTTATCGAAATAGGTGCCTTCATATATCGAGTCTATATTTACGCAGGTTGTGAAGGCTGTACCTGTTCTTGCTGGAGTATGTGGAACTGACCCTTTTCGTCGAATGGATTACTTCCTAAGGCAAGTTGAGTCCATCGGATTTTTTGGGGTGCAAAATTTTCCCACAGTGGGGCTTTTTGATGGTAATTTCAGACAGAATCTGGAAGAAACAGGAATGGGATATGGGTAGGTTTTCCCAGATAACATCTCTTAGTTCTCCAACTTGATCCCTTATGGCTTAATGAGCAGTTTCTCTCTTTGATCTTTGTAGCTTGGAAGTTGAGATGATAGCAAAAGCTCACAAGAAGGGTCTATTAACAACTCCTTATGCTTTCAACGAAGATGAAGCTGCAGAAATGGCAAAAGCTGGAGCTGATATTATAGTGGCTCATATGGGCCTCACAACTTCTGGCTCGATAGGTGCAAAGACTGCTTTCACATTGGAGGAAAGTGTAGTTCGTGTACAAGCTATTGCAAATGCCGCGCATAGGATCAATTCCCATGCTATCGTCTTATGCCATGGAGGTATATCATGAAAGCATCTTTTACGTTGTTTCTGTACTGTTTTCCTTCGTCACCTCTGATTGCATCTCTCTGGAGTATGATTATGAGTGGCATTTTTTTTACTCTGCTTATGCCCAACTTCTTGTGGTTGAACCATTATCCAAATCATTCCGGCACCTCAGAGTAACTTTTGTGCAGCATGACTGGAGAGATGTGTGCTATTAGTCAGTTCTCTTTTCTAGGCGTTCTTAATTCCTCGTGCATTGTCTTTGTTTCTTCCTTTGAGTTTTCTGGTTCTTCCACTTGTTTTGCTTGAGTTCTTTTTCAGCTCCTTTTTTTCTTTGTCATATATTGTAAAACATCAAATGCTATTCGCTGTTCTTGCTTCGGCCTTTGAACAGAACACTCTGTCCAACTTTACTTATTTTGCCTCAAATGGTTTATGTTCTGATCTACACCTTGGGTGAGTAGTCATATTGGTGGTTCTGTTGTCACTGATCATCCAATAGTTCTGGACATCTTGGAAAAGTGAATGAATTTTGTTGTGAATGTGCAGGTCCTATATCTGGTCCGAAAGAGGCAGAATTCGTACTAAAGAACACTGAGGGAGTTCATGGGTTTTATGGTGCATCAAGCATGGAGAGGCTCCCCGTTGAGCAAGCAATTAAAAACACAGTCCAAGAATACAAATTGATATCCCTGAAGTGAGGTTCAATGCATCACTCTGTACACTAAGATGTTAGTTACAAGTTTGTACTTACCTACATCTGAGTACTATAACAATAAATTAGCTGTCAAATTTTTTGTGGCTGAATAATCAATAATATCCCTCTCTATCACGATCGGGAGCTTTTTGAAAATGAGTACGCTGACTGCTACAATAACTGAAGGCTGGTGAGCGATTCTATATTTTCTTCCATTCTGATTGAAAATGAAAATTACTCTTAGCTTCTTTGTTTTCCTGCTTTCCTGAAGTTTCTTTCTCTTTGGAATTGTTAAAATGGAGGAAACACTTTTAGCGGGACTGGTGTCCTGTCACTTCCTCCCACTTCAGCATGATTCGTGGACTTCTCTTTTGACACAAGAAGCAAGCACAGTTTTGTTCTTACTTCTAGTGAGCTGGTGTTCCTGACAAGCGCCAGCAGAAAAAAGCTAAGGGTGCCTGATTATGATTTCTTCTCGGAACTGAAATTAGATCTTTTGATTGACATGAAAGCCCTCGTTGCACTGATTGTACCCACAAATATCAACAAGTTTTTTTTATGTCTTTTCAAATATGGAGCTTCAGCTTGTTCTATCTGCTGATAAAACAGAGTAGGCACTTGTTGCACCACATCACCGCTAGGATTTTCTGAGCCATCTTTCTTCTCCTTCTCTATCATATTGCCTTCAAGGTTATGGGACAGCCACTCCTCAGCCTTGGAATATGTGCCTTTTTTTCTAAGCTGGCATCTGGGTCATCAACTGTCCACCTGTAACAAGAGGAAATCAAATTTCATGCGATAGAGACGAGGATTCTTCTAATACTCATAAATATTTTCTTTTGTTTTATTTTTTTGGCTATTTGAAAGGGTTATACGATAACGTCAAGATCTCTTCTATGAATGATATGGTAGACAGAACCGATCATACTGAAGGCTACATGATTGTTGATTGATTTGTGATGGGCTGAATCTTTTAGAAACGAGTTTATACAATGAACTTTTGGAAGGAAACATTGCTTAGCGGAGCTGCAGATAGACATACCTGTATCCACTTGTCAGCCGGTGCAAGAAGGCCAACATGGTAACTTTTGCCATGTTCATTCCCAAGCATGTTCTTGGTCCAGACCCAAAAGCTATGAAACTGTATGGCTTTTGCATTTCCTGAAGATTTGCAGCAGGTAAAGCAATGGTCAGAGCTTTGAAATGCTCATCAGTCACACGCTGATCAAGGAAATTGCAAGACAGAGAAACAAAAGGTGGTGAAGATGGCATATTTACATCAAATCTCGAAGGGTCAAATTGAACGGGATCCTTGTATATGCTGGGATCATAGTGAATGCAAGTCGCATCGACGTTCACATGCCATCCTTTCTTGATACTGTGACCTGCATGTTCCACGGATGATTTAGTACGTAGTTTTCAGGTAAAGCTTCTCCGCAAAAGATAACGTTGACTTGCCTTCGATAGTACAGTCCGCGAGTGCCACCCGAGGGTACCACAGGAGCACATTTGACATTCTAAGCGTCTCTTTAGCAACCTGGAATTTCATTAAAATGTCAGCATTGCTCTGATCACACATGCCGCATTGTCCACGGAAAGAGGTCAAAATCTGCACCCACGCATGCGATAGGGAGATTGTCACCTTTAAGCCGTATGACATGCTGTTGAGATCTTCAAGAGTGAAGGCAGCCCCTTGAGGTTTCTTCCTCAGAATAGCCAACTGCTCTTCCTGAAATTTCATCTTCATATCAGTTTTGTGTTTCAGCGAGTTTACACTGGTCGGTCTCTCTCTCTCTCTCTCTCTCTCAAGTAAAAAATTGAAACTTATAAGTAACATAGCAAGTATTTCTTTGGATGACTACAGAGAAGGCATTTACTTCTATATGCAACGTCTCATCCTGATCAAACTAAAATTTTTGGTTCATATGGCTGTCTAATCTCTTCAATTTGGTTTGGCTTTCAGCTCGAAAAAGATTTGCAAATCAACATTTTGATTCCGTTCAAAACTTACCCTGAGCCTATCCTGAGCTTCTGGGTTCTCATCCAGGAACTTGACACTCCACATCATGGCAGCTGCAGTGGTGGTTTGCCCAGCAATGATCAGGGTCAAAAGATTGTCCATGATCTCCGAGTCATCCAGCTTCTCTTCAGGAGGTAATGAATCTCTGTCCAGCATTGACTGCAGGAAGTCCTCAGGAGCTCCCTTCCCTCTTCCTCTTCTCTCCTCTATCATCTCTCTGAATGTTTCCATCAGCCTATTTCTTGCCTGCATCAACCATTTCACCATATTCTATCAGGTTCTTTTACTTTTGTATCTTTATTGCAATTTTAAATGCAATTTCGGGTTTCAAATGGCGGGCTATGATAACTGGATTGAACATTTTTTAATCGTTTAAACGAAATTATTCAAAAATTCCCAAGTAGGATAAAAATTTCTAACCAAGAAGACATGCTGGACAATATCGTGAAAACAAACGAATTTAGTGATATCATGAGGCCTAGTGTGATTAAATTAAACATAGAAAACTTGATGAGTGAACTTAATGCGGTACTTTTCTAACTTCTTTTGAGTTTATATCTCTTTTTTATTTTTATTTTTTTTATTATATACCTTGAAGGAAAAAACACCTGTTGACATGCCTATGTCAGCCGATTGGTTTGGGAACAAATCATCGACCAGTTCAATTTTATTGACTTTTTTCCCCTGAAAGGCATTTGTCAATGTAGTTCGGAAAGTGGGACTGCAGTGCATTTGACTTCCCTCTTCTTGTTCTCTGTTTTTTTGGAAGGATTTGAATTGTTTTCTTCCTTAAGGATGCTAATGATATAATGTAATGAACGAAGTATGATGTTCTTCTGGCCAAGAAAAAAAGGAATGCACTCGACTTCCCTCTCAACTTCTAGGGTCATGAAGAAGTTTCAAATTCTAGAACGAACTTCATTTCCTAGACAGAGTCTACCCTCTGCTGTTTAGTTGGGTCCATCTACCATCTTGGACAGTACCATATATTGCTTTCATGATTCAGCCTAGTTCCTACTCTAGTCGTACCATGCATGAAGGGCCCAAAAAACGTGTTACCTTAATTCCCCTGTAGTACCGAGTGCCCGGCATCATGACCGGGAAGGACAACATGGCATTGGACACGTCCGTGCAGTCATTCTCTATCCGTCGCAGCATCGATTCCTCCGTCATGCTCATCAGCATTTCGCACATTGCATCAAAAGCAATCTGTTCATCATAATTCACATGAACCAGTTGCGACAATACGTTGGAAACTTTTTAACTAACGAATCTTGTCTTCTTTGTTGCATTCTCTATCTGTTACAAAGATTCATTGGTGGATTGAAACAATCATATAGTTCGAGCATTGTTCACCTTCATATTGAAATCCAGCACCACAAAGCTTTTGCCATGCTCTTCTAGCTTCTTCAATCTCTGGCACAGCATCTTGTCAAACTTGGTAACGAACTTGGATAAAGAAGGCATCGAGAAAGGGTCGGACAGAAGATGCCTTATCCTTTTGTGGCTCTCATGAGGCACACAAAGCAAGCTCTTCTTCCCGACAGCATCAGCCATGGACTTCACATACCCCTTGTTGAATTGCGCAAAGTCGTTCGCAAACACCGTTTTCGCACCCCCGTGGTTGGAATAAACACATGGACCTTCCCGAATATCCTCGTCTTGAACCATTTCCCGTACCTGCACTTTCACCAACAAATGGGTTGTAAATTTGTTATCGGTAAGCCTGGAGGCATCAAATCATTAGTTAGTATTATTCCCACTTCATATGATTCAAAATTAAAGTGGATTTTCCTGGTTTCCCAATGATCTTCTTCATATCATGGTTGATGTGCATTTTAGAGATTAAGAAACCTCCATGTTTACATTGAAGGTTTGTGTCTACAGCGTCAGAGGTAAACCAGTATGCAAGTTTCGATGGTATTAGGTATGATTCATTGAAAGATCCCTCGTAGTTGAATTTGAGATCAATATATATACCAGAACGAGTAAGTTTAAACCAAAATGATCAACATGAACTAAATTGGATGATCATGATAACATACAGACTAGTTAGGGGTCAAAACTACATCTCATACGGATGATATAGAAAATAAAAAATGGAACAAAATGAGAAGAAGAATAATCACTGACCAGAGTCTCCTGAGTCTCACAAACTCATAGCATCCCTTAGTGCTGTTGGTGGCTGAGAGAAAAGAGAAGGTCTCTCCTACGAATGGTACTCCCAATCTACCAGGAATATGGTCTCTCTCACCTGATATTTTTTTGGCTTTTGCTGAGAAATAAAACATGAACCCAACTGAAACAAGGACAGCAAAGAGAACATCATAGTAACTCCTCACAAAGAAGATCAACTCTTCCTTTGACCTGATCATCATGGTCCTGTGCTGACTTGTGCTTTAACAAAAAGGAACTCTTTTGCAGATGAAGAACATAAAGTGATCTACAATGGGGATTTAAGGAGAATCCAATCAGTGAAATCTTCAATAAGTGGACTGATAGAGAATAAAACGTTTTGAAAAGAGACAAGATGCTTCGGGCGGCAAGAATTAGAAAATGCAAAGGGCATCTTTGCTTAGGTCTTGAGACAAAAAGTTGGCAAGATTCATAGAAGTAGAAGACGAGTCCTCATTCTTCATTCTTGTCAGAAAGCCGAACCTACAATTTTAAACTTGTTAGCGGAGAGTGACCGGCATATAAACCGTCGTTAACAGGCCATGTGCCATGCTTTTACCATTCTTCTTGGGACTCTAGTCAACAAAAACGTGAGATGAGTGACACTGCAAGCAATAAAATAGTGCACTGAAACTGAAATACTTTTAGTTTCTTGATAATTATCCTGATGTGGACCTTGGACAATTCAGAAAAATGCTCCATAGTGATCCAGAGATGCTTTGCCGAAGCGGATTGCATGCTGAGATGTCCTCTCTCTCTCTCTCTCTCTCTCTTCCCCCCAACTTTGTGTGTATGTTGGGGCACTACAACTGCACATGATGAGCCAAAAAGCTCTACAGTGAATTAATGGTGACATGAGGTCTAGTCACAACGTAAGCCACCCCCAAGTTACTTTGGGGAAGGATAATTGGCTCGATACACCGTGTTCCGCCCTGACAAGTCAAGTAGTCAATTCATACAACCTTTTCTCTCCCCAAATGCACCACCCACGAATAAATGGATTACGTTCCTCACTTTATATCCCAAGAGTGATCCTAGCAATGCAAAAAATTTAGTTTGCAAAGCTCTCTGAAAGAGCTTTTTTCCAATCTTATGTGGCTCAGTGAAAGATTATATGCC
Source organism: Eucalyptus curtisii (assembly GCA_017140595.1). Lineage (NCBI taxonomy): Eukaryota > Viridiplantae > Streptophyta > Magnoliopsida > Myrtales > Myrtaceae > Eucalyptus > Eucalyptus curtisii. Next base: position 33,503,512 of record CM029502.1, on the reverse strand, counting down.
TGTCCTTGGAGTGAAATATTTTCACTGGATATATGACTCCCCCCTTTTCTTCAAGAAATTCACCGATGATTCATCGTGTTATTTATTTTGTAAATCAATCGTTGTCTTTCTAGTGTTCTTACATTCGTTTGTTACTCATGTTCGAAGAAATTTGATGATTGGAAGTGGATAAAGAGATGACATGTGAGGCTTTGGTGGATGTTCTATTCTGCTTCTGATACGCATGGATATCGAAGGACCCACGTAAAGAGAGGATTGGACATCCTGAATTAATGGGATACTGTCCCTTTACAGGTCCAACGTCAAAAATCGAATATTCATCGATCTCTAGGCATAATTATTGCCACCTTAGATAGATGGACTTCATCTTTATAGAGACGTACATCTGATTAACAACCACAAAATAGGCATAATCAAGGAGTCCAAAAGAACGCATGACCAGATTCCAATTGAAGGTGCACCTCCCTCCCTCCCTCTCAAGGATGTACAAGTCTGTCAACCTCACCAACTTAGCAGAGAGCGTGTGTGGAGAGAGACAGAGATTAGGACGGCAACAACGAGGAGAGGATGACCAAGCATGGTCCGAGACTATGGTTGTGCACGATGCGTGGTTGTGACAAGGAGATGAGAGCGAGAAGAGAGAGCTAAGGAAAGAAGATAAAAATAGGACTCATTTTCTTGGATTTATTTGGGGTTTTTATGGGCGTGACTGTCACCAAGGTTAATTTATTTTATACTTAAATAGCCTCTCAAACATAATCAAGCAGGAACCACTGGAGTTTGCCCTAGTGGCCACCCTTCCAACATGGAAGGGGAGGTAGGGGGTTCGAATCCCCACCTTCTCAAGGGGGTTGGGGTGAGGATGAATTAGTTTCAATTATACTTAGCACCACTAGATGGACCTTCCATCGTAGAGCTTTTAAGGATTGGAGGTTGTTGCTTTTGGTGATATAGCCTCGTTCAATCACGCATTATGCAAGATTTACTAATACATCCTCATGACCATTGGAGTCCCCACTCTCGCCACGTGGCAGTCTTAAATTGCTTGATAGCTGCTTAATATGATATCTTGTACGTTATTACTCTTGATTAAGAAGAGATTAAGTTCTATAAATTTACTAGCTACTAAACAGTTTGGATGATTAGGAAGAAATATAGTGCCTCAGGAGACGGGGAGAGTGGCAGTGGTAAGTTTGCCCACATGGACTATGCCATGTGATATTCATCTTCAGCAGACCCACACACAAGGCGACTTTCTAAGCAGCTATCAGTACAAGCTTTACCTATATACTTTTTAGAATTGGATCAATTAGACAGATAACACGGGGAGAGTGGCAGTGGCAAGTTTGCCCGCATGGCCTATGCCATGTGATATTCATCTTCAGCAGACCCACACACTCGGATATTGAAAAGGCGACTTTCTAAGCAGCTATCAGTACAAGCTTTACCTGTATGCTTTTTGGAATTGGATCAATTAGACAGATAACTCTCTCTCTCTCTCTTCTTTTGTTTTTTTTTTCCTTCCTTTTCTCGATTAGTTAGTTTGAAAAAAGATCATAGACTTTGAGAACTTTGGAGAGGTTGATGACAAACTAATTGATATGCATGACTTCTTTATAGATACTGGCATTTAGGTACGTGATTCATTTGGGACACTAGTTATTTGTTCAATCTAAGAGAAATTTAAATCATGAAAAGCAAAAAAGAATAAAAGATTCCTGAGAAAGATTGGGAGCTCAATTGAAGAAAACACACTCATTTATTAGAAGCACTCTCTATAATATATAGATAGGAAGAACTTCGTACATACTAACACAAATGAAAGCACTTGGCCATTTATATCCTTAATAAAATCATGGTTCACTCCTCCTAGATCATTTTAGAGATTGTGGTCCCACCCCTCCCCTCCTTTTTGAGAAAATTTTATTAGAGAAAATTCATTTATTATTTTGAAGTTGACAAAAGCTTTTCAAGTCTATATTTGAAGATCTCAAGACTTTATCATCAAAGTCTGAAGACTGACAGACCATCAGATTTTAATCTCAAAGTCTATCCTCATTGACAGTTCTAGACTAAAGTATGAAGACTTATCCAATTGCATGATTATTATCTAGATGCAAGATTATTTTCAAAGTTTCGTTTCGTATGATTATTGGAAGATCTTATAGCTGGATTTCACATCTACTTGATTGATTATTCTTATTGGAAACTACTCCGATATGAAGATCTTTGAAATGCGAGCTAAACTTGGAAGGTTTTACTTATGGAAACTCAAGATCCTGATTTGTATGGGTGAACAGGATTGACGGGCTTTCAACACAAATCATCTAACGACTCGAGATCACCTTAATCGATTCTGTCCGACGGGTAGATTGGAAGAATTCATTTGGAAAGTGCTAACGGTCAAGAAGGCATGAAGGAGTATTTAAGGATTGACTCTTTGGTTGTTCGATACGGTGCTTGAAAGAGAATTCCAAAGTCTGAAGCTTTCTAGTCTCTTGCTTTTTCATTCATCGAGCAAAACATTGTATATAAAAGAGAGAAACTCTTAGTGAAGACTATATGAGAGTTTGATAGAGACTCATCACTGTGAAAGTTGAGATCACAAGCTATAACATCTCTTTGATCCTTAGTGGAATCCAGCCAATAGGCTGTCAGCGAGGAGAGTGGACGTAGGCTTGGTTTAAACCTAACCACTATAAACTCTGTGTTCATATTCTCTTTTCCTTGAACTTATTACTTTTATTTACTGATTGTCTATTTGCTTAAAGTTGAAATACGCTTAATGTCTAACATCTTCTAAAAGCAAATTACTTTCATTAAGTCCTGCAAAATTTTTTATTTATACCTATTTATCCCCTCTAGGTGTATTCACTAACCATTTCAATTGGTATCAGAGCTTGTGTGCTTATTCTGTTGAAGTGTTTTTACTTCTTAAGCTAAAGATCTATGGCTAATATTTTGGTTTTAGGACCGGTTGAAGGCCAAAGCAACATCATACCTCCTTACTTTGATGGAAAGGAATACAACGTATGGAAGAACAAGATGAAAGTATTCATAAAATCGAAAGATCCCCTGGAATGGGATGTGGTAGAAAAATGGATTATTCCTAAAGTCACATCAACTTCAGAAAGAGGAAAGGAGACTGAGGATGTTAGCGAAATGACACAAGCTGAAATAACCAAGAGACAAGCTCTTGATGCTAAAGCCATTTATTCCTTATATTGTGCTTTATCTCCGACTGAATATAATAGAATTTCATCTTGTGAAACAACAAAAGAAGTCTAGGACAGGTTGCACGTTACCTATGAAGGAACTGATCAAGTTAAAGAAACAAAGATCAATATTCTACTCGGACAGTACGAAGCCTTCAAGATGAAGCCAGGAGAATCCATTACTGACATGTTTAGTCGTTTCACAGAAATTGTGAATGGTCTAGCATATCATGGACAACCAATCTCAGGGCAAATGAAAGTCAACAAGTTGTTGCGAGGACTCTCCAAAGACTGAAATCACATAAAGATTTCAATAAGAGAAACCCAAAGGATCATGCCTCTTTCAGTGGATGAACTAGTGGGCACACTTCAATTCTATGAAGTGGAACAAATCAATGAGGAAGAAGATCCTAAAGGTAAGAAGTCAATTGCTTTAAAGTCTAATGATGATTCTAATGATACGGATTCAGAAGATGACCTGGACGATGAAAAACTAGCACTCATGATTAGGAAGTTTAGAAAGTTAAACAGAAAAAGAAGAAAGTACAACTAGAGGAAGCAGAGTACTCAAATATTTCAGAATAAATCGACTGAAGACAATGAGACCAACAAAGATGTGATTTGCTTCGAATGCAAGAAAAAAGGAGACATCATACCCAACTGTCCTCTATTGAAGAAAAAGAAGGGAAATACAGAGAAATTCAAAAAGGCTATCAAAGCAGAGACATTGAGTGATACTAAATGTGAAGAGAGTGATGAAAAATATGCCAACATTTGTTTAATGATAAATTCAGAATTAGACTCAGACTCTGAAATAGGTTTAGACTCAAACTCAGACAAGGAAATCAAGGTTAGTAAATTTAAAATTCCTGCTAAAGTTTCAAAGTATATTGATGAACTCTGTCTTAGTCTCAAGGTATCTCCTAAAAGAATTTCTGAACTAAAAAAAGGAAAATTCCAAACTGAAGCAACAGGAAATTTCTTGGAAAGAAAAATTTGAAAATCTAAGCAAAAACTTTGTTGTCTTGAAAGAAAATGCAGATTCTCTTTCGAAGGAAAACCTATTTTTGAAAGAAGATATTTCGAATATCTCAAAGAAGTTTTCAAAAGGATCTGAAAAGTTAGATAAAATTCTTTTAATACAAAGACCTTATTTCAACAAATCAGGTTTAGGAATGACACCAGAAACTATTCCTTTAATTGATTTTCCAAAAGTAAAAGATAGAATCAAACAAAGACCTACAAAATTTTTTTACAAAAATCATTTTCAAAAAGTTTTTGTAAAACATGTTGGCGAAGTGCTCTCAAATGTTCAAAGTGTAACAACTCAGAACATTTCGAGAATGATTGTCCTAAAGTTTGGAGACCTGTTAAGAGAGATTGGATAAAGACTGTTTTTGGAACTAACTCCCCTGGACCTAAGAAAATATGGGTACCAAAGAAAACTTGAAATCTTCTTATAACTGCATGTTACTATAAAAAAAAAAAAAAAGATCAAATGGTATTTAGATAGTGGCTGTTCGAGACATAAGACAGGAGATTCAAACTGTTTTATAAAGCTTGCTCAAATAAATGGTGGAAAAGACTATTTTGGTGAAAATAGCAAAGAAAGAATCGTTGGATGTGGAACTGTGAAGATTGGAAGTCTCACAATCAACTACGTCTTCTTGGTGGAAGGCTTGCACTATAATCTACTCAGCATAAGTCAATTATGCGATACTGGATTCAAAATCAACTTCCAAGAAGACATTTGCTCAGGAACTAGTAAAGATTTGTCTCAATCTTTTACTGGATGAAGACATGGAAACATCTATCTACTGGATATAAAACCAGAAATCTCCCAGTGTTTAATTTCTATTCAAGATGAAGAAAATCTTTGGTATTGAAAGCTAGGTCATGTCAATATGAAATAGATAGCCAAAATTTCCTCCAAGAAGCTTGTTCATGGGCTATCCAATTTGGCTTATCGAAAATCAGAATTATACACACCTTGCATTTTGGGTAAACATGTTAGAAGTTCTTTTAAGCCTATAAATCAAGTATCTACTAATCGTGTTCTGCAACTTCTACATATGGATCTTTTTGGACCAACCAGAACTCAAAGTATTTGTGGAAAGAAATACTGCTTAGTAATCGTGGATGATTACTCTCGCTTTACATGGGTATTCTTCTTGGCAAGTAAGTTTGAAGCATTTTCTCATTTTTCAAAGTTCGCTAAGAAAATTCATAATGAGAAAGGATATGCTATTACAAGCATACGATTAGACCATGGAGGTGAGTTTGAAAATCAAGACTTTGCAAATTTCTGTGATGAATTTGGTTTACATCATGTTTTCTCATCGCCATATACTCCAGAGCAAAATGAGGTTGTGGAAAGAAAGAATAGATCATTATAGGAAATGACAAGAACTCTTTTAATTGAAAGCAATATTTCTTCTCGTTTTTGGGCTGAAGCAGTTTTTACAGCTTGTTATATCATTAACAGAGTTTTTTTTAGGCCTATTCTAGAGAAAACTCCTTATAAAATATTTAAAGGAAAGAAGCCAAATGTTTCTTATTTTCACGTGTTTGGTTGTAAATGTTTTATTTTGAAAAATGCAAATGATCGAACTGGTAAGTTTGAGGAAAAGTCAGACGAAGGAATTTTTCTCGACTACTCAACATCAAGCAAAGCCTACAGAGTATTCAACAAAAAGACTCAGTCTGTTGAAGAGTCTATGAATGTCAAGTTTCAAGACTCTACACAGAATCAAGTGATAGAAACTTAACTTGAAGAGACTGAACCTGCTCGAGATGTTACAAAGTCTACTTCCCCCGCAGAAGTTCAGACTTCTGAAATTCAACAATAGGAAGAGCCAGAAGATTCAACTAAAGCTGTCACTTCCCGATCCTCGAACATGTGCCCATCCCTCGCCTGGTCGATTTATAGCGATGTCCCAGGATGCATCGTCGACCCATTCATTTCATATGTGCATGCGGAAGCATATAAATTATCCCCAGACAATAAAACATTGGGATAGAACAGTAGGACTAAATTTCAAACTTTTAAAAACATTCACTCTTATATACATTGCAAACCAGTGCACATATATATACAAGGTGAACTATTAAGTCAAATTCAACTTAAGCCAGTTTAAAAACAAGATCTACAAGCAGGAGTGGGGTTCTACAAACTACGGATCCTCGTCCTCCTCTTCATCATCCTCCACACTCCAACTAGAGCCTTCAGCAGACTGCACCGGACTTTTGAGGTCTTCAAAATCCAAGTCTGCTGCATCTAGGGACCTGAAATGGTTATTCAATAACCAATGAGACAACGTCTCAGCAAGTTCTACCCCTTAAGACCTGATTAGTAAACCAATACACCTTAGGGCTGCCTATGCACAACACAAGTCAGAGGGCTTACCTTGGCCTCAATCCCAACCTGCAAATCAGTACAGTTCAATAGGCACCCAACAATCTCAACATATTGAAGCATCAATCAAATCGACCTAGTTGATTACATGTTAGACGGACCAACTCTTGGTCATTTCAATTCAATTAATTCACGACATCATATCAAGGAAATGATCAATCGACTTAGTCGATTACATGTCAGTCGGACCATCTCTAGGTCATTTCACTCCTCACTATATAACCTCCAATAATACACTTAGTCACAGAGCCATATTAATGCTCTCGGGTGTCGTTTTCGCCAAGGTGACGTATGTAATAGATAGCAGTTGTGCGTTCTTTAAGGCGCCGTTTTCACTAGTGATATCCCCAATCAACGAACCACGTATGTCTATAAACCTAGGTGATGTATGTAATAGACAGCAGTCGTGCGTTCTTTAAGGCGCTGTTTTCACCACTGATATCCTCAATCATTGAACCACGTATGTCTATAAGCCTAGGTGATGTATGTAATAGACAGCAGTCGTGCGTTCTTTAAGGCGCGGTTTTCACCAGTGATATCCTCAATCACCGAACCACGTATGTCTATAATGATGTATGTACTAGACCGTAACATGCGTTCTTTAAGGCGTCGTTTTCACCGGTGATGTCCTTAATCACCAAACCACGTTAGTCCATAATGATGTAAGTACTAGACCGTAACGTGCGTTCTTTAAGACGCCGTTTTCATCAATGATGTCCTTAATCACTGAACCACGTTGGTCCATACCATCGTACCTGATTGGTCTTAGCCAAGAGTATTTCCAATTCGCTCTCATAATTCTCTCTACTTTAGCCCATCAAAGCATTAATGATGCTAAATAATTATACTCGACCATCTACCAATCAATCACTAAATTTCCATTCAACTTAGAATAAATTCTTGAATATCACAAACAATTCAATTCAGCACAACATAAAGCTCAAATAAAGAAATGGGCTACACCACGACAATCAGCATAAAATTTCGGTCGTCGGCTATCCCAACCTAATTTTCGAAAAATAAATAAATAATTAAATTAATTTCGAAAATTAATAAATAAATACTAAAAATCCAATTTAGACTCGTAATGCCTAATTAGAGTCCGAGACGGGTCGGGAAAAATCCCAAGATGCATTCAATAGATAATATAGACTATCCTCTAGCTAAATGCACTAGTCAAATGCTTAACATGCATCATAATTAAATAATAATCACTAATTTAATTGTTCAAAACTAATCTAACCACCTAATTGCACTTAATTAAATCTAATCAACCCATAAGCATCATTAGCAAACTAAGTAAGGATTAGTGATAAAACTCACTTGTACAAAGCGAAGATCGAGACACCGCGACGACGGCTGAATTTGGGCTTGTGACGACACTAACGAGCTTGGGCCGGGCCTTAAACTTGGCCCAACAAATCTCAGCCCAATCTGAGATTTGTTTTTGTGTTGGACTGGGCTCGCTCTTGGGCTTGCTGAATTGGGCCCATCGAAGTTGGGCTTCACGACTGGGCTTCGGGTTGCTAGGCTTCTTTGTCTTGTGGGCTGAAAACAAAAAATTTCGTGGGCTGTTGAACTAGGCTTTGTTGGGCCCGAACTTCTACTGGATCCATGGGCTGCTAAACTCAAATTTTGCTAGCTTTGAATGGGCTTGTAGTTGAAGATCGCGGTTTCAAATGGGCTGAGCTGCTTTGGTGGATCTCACGGGTGTGGAAGCTTAGGCAGCTTGCTAGCGTCAACGAAGGGGGCTACAGGCGGCAAGGTTAGAGCAGAAGAGTGGAGCTGGCATCGATCTAAAGGAGAAGCAGCAGGCGTCGCTGCTAGAGGAGAGGCAGCTGGTGGATGGAGTCAACAAACTAGTGGAAGACTCCACTAGTTGACCGAACGTGGCAACAAATGGCCGTTTGGTGGATTGGACGCGTGGAGATGGAGCAGCTTCGTGGGATGTTGTTGACCTCGGTGGGTTGGCGAGCTGGCATGCGCTGCTTCAGTCGACAAAACCGGTAGTCAACTTCGGTGAGGGGATGACACGAGGACGTTGGCTTGCTCAGTGGATCATGGCTTTGGTTCCACTGAAGATGTTGGGGGAGATGGGATGATGCGGTCGGTTGCGTGGGGTCTTCAGTGGGCTGCTGGGTTTTCTTCCGTGCTGCTACTGGAGGTGTAGCACGAGATGGGGAGGGAGAGAGAAGGCTGTCCGGTTGAGGTGAGAGAAAGAGAGAGATGGATAGAGATGAGAGGTGAGGGTTCCACCAAGCCTTGATTTTCCACAACAAATATCTTCCAAGGCCATCCTAAGCCAAACATTGGTCCTTGGCTCATATTGAGCCACACATGCACCTCTTCTAGAAGTCGAAATGGTCCAAAGGTTGTGGCTTGGTGGGGGTACACGAATTTGGGGGAGGATGGACTCAATTGTACATCAATTCTCTCTTGATTCACTTTCAATTGATTCCCATAATTTCAATTGGTACCTCAATGCCTCAATTGATAATTTTCCTCGTCCAAGAACCCATCTTGCGTCTCAATTTTGCATCCAAAACTAATCCTCGGCTTGTTTTGCACAAAAACGACCATGCGACGACTTTTTCCCAAAAAGTTTCGGGTGTTAGAAAAATTTTCTGAGATTGAGTCGACGCTCCTAGAATTTATTGTGACACAAGAAAATCTTCAATTTCTGAAATCGGACTCAAATCGGCAGTTAATTTCACTCCGACGCGTTTTTAGTGCGATCTAGGCTACCAGATAGTTTTCAGAACTTTTTAGAGCAATTGACTTCTTCGAGCCACACTGAACCCACTCGACACATTGGCGACTCTCGATTGTCGTGAAAATCTCGAGAATTCAATTACGGGCAAATGGTACCAAAATGACAGTAAAATCAAATTAGTGCCGGTCGACGAGAATTTTCCAATTTAGTGGAGTCACCCACGATCGGCCACACATCTCAGTCGACTGACCTATCTCTGATCTCAAATCGGTTTTATACTGTGCCGTAATGGCCTCTAAAGATGAGCACGGTCGAAAAGCCGATTCCTGATTGAATTCTCAAATCCATTGCCTTAAAATTCATTAATGGCTTCCCTAGATAGTTTAGTTGTCTCGTGAGTGGCCAACTCAGAGAAAAGCACTATAGTCGCATCGATGAAATGCCTAACTTATCCAATCGAAATCAGAACTTGAAAATCAGGATGTCACAAAAGTAGAGGATGAGCAGACTCACAAATCAACCAGAAATTGGAAGCATAAGTCTAGTCATTCCAAAGAACCATCATTGGCAACATTGATGAAGGAATTCGTACCAGATCCAAAAGGCGAGAAGAGTCTAGTGCTTTGGCACTAATTTCTGAAATTGAACCCAAAAGTATAGAAGAAGCCTTGTGTGATGCCCAAAATTTTTCGTTTCGTTCTCGTTAGTTAGATTAAGCATATTAGAGACTAAGGTCGTTAGGTAATATATATATATATATATATATATATATATATTGTTGTAAAATATTGCGTTGCGAATATATAATAGAGAAGGGATTGAGAAGAGAAAGCAAGTGAACACTAGAGATAGTAGAGAAAGCCAAATTGAGTAGAGAAAATGGGACACTAGAGATTATAGAGAAAGTCAAAGGAGAGAGTTTTATTTCCAGCGACTGTTGTATTCTGATGGTTGTTCTGATAGTTGTTGTTGTACATCAAAACTAAACTCCTATTTATAGGAGAATAAGAATGTACTTATCATTAATATCAATGTATCGAATGATACATGTACTGGATAAGGGAGATGAACGTTCATTGTATAGGGAGGTGTACTTAGAAAGTATGATACAAATGTACCATAATAAGTACATTAGATAAGATGAATATAATGAATATTCATTCATGTATCTCATTCATTCATGTATTTTATAACACTCCCCCTTGAATATTCATTGTATTCATTATGATTCATTGTATTCATTATGAATTGTGCATCGAATGATACTGCCTCATTAAAAACCTTAAGCCGGAAAAACCCAGTGGGACAAAAATCGGACAAAAGGGAAAAAGAGTGTAGAGCACAAATGTTGTGATCTCTCCCTTTTATGGATGCATTAATTGCCTCGTTAAAAACTTTAAGCCGGAAAACCCTGTGGGAAAAAAACCGGACAAAAAGAAAAGAGTGCAATGCATATATAGCCACTGCTGGGGCTAATCAATCTTGCATTTTGTGAACTCGCCGTATATCAATACTGCAATGCATAGTTCATAATATCTCCCCCTCAATTGAGCCATATAGCCACTTCTGGGGCTAATCAATCTTGTATCTTGTGAACTCGCCGCATATCAATACTGCAATGCATAGTTCATAATATCCCCCCCTCAATTGAGCCATATAGCCACTTCTGGGGCTAATTAATCTTGCATCTTGTGAACTCGCCGCATACTAATGCCATATACTCATTTCTCAAAACTTGATGTTGGCAATGATTTGGTAAAAAGATCTGCAAGATTATTTATGGATTGAATCTATTTAACATCAATTTGTTGACTTTCTTGGAGTTCATGAGTATAGAAAAATTTCGGCGAGATATGCTTGGTCCTATCACCTTTGATATATTCTCCCCTGACTTGTGCAACACAAGCAGCATTATCTTTATAATTTATAGTGGGAGAATTTGTAACCGGTATTAAGCAACAAGAATTATGAATATGTGTTATAACGGATCTTAACCAAACACACTCTCTTCCAGCTTCATATAAAGCAATAATCTCAGAGTGGTTAGAAGATGTAACTACTAGCGATTGCTTCATAGAACGCCAAGAAATAGCGGTGTTGTTATAACAAAATAAATACCCGATTTGAGAGCGAGCCTTATGTGGATCAGATCTATATCCAACATCAGCATATCTAACTAAACCAGAGTTAGTGGAATCCTTGGAATAATATAATCCCAAATCTATGGTTTCTCGGAAATAACGGAAAATATGTTTAACTCCATTCCAATGTCTCCGAGTTGACTCAGAACTAAAACGTGCCAATAAATTTACCGCAAAAACGATATCTGGTCTCGTACATTGTGCCAAGTACATCAAAGCCCCAATTGCATTGAGATATGGTACTTCAGGACCAGGTATCTCTTCATCAGATTCTCTAGGACAAAATGGGTCCTTTTGGGGATCTAGAGATCTTACAACCATAGGGGTGCTTAATGGGTGAACTTTGTCCATGTTGAAACGTTTAAGCAATCTTTCAACGTATGTTGATTGATGGACGATTATTCCATTTGCTTTATGCTCAAACTCTAGACCAAGACAAAGTTTGGTTTACCCAAATCTTTAACTTCAAACTCCATTTTCAAATACTTATCAGTTTCAGCTAACTCTTCTGGATTTCCAATTAAATTGATATCGTCGACATAAACTGCTACAATAGCAAATCCGGTTTTTGATTTCTTAATAAACACGCATGGGTAGATATGATCATTCTTGTACCTTTCCTTAATTAGGTACTCACTTAGGCGTTGATACCATATGCGATCGGATTGCTTTAACTCGTACAAGGATCTTTGCAATTTTATTGAGAATAAATTGCGGGGAGTGCATGGTTCAGGCATTTTGAATCCCTCGGGAATTTTCATATAAATATCAGAGTCTAATTAGCCATATAGATATGCCGTCACAACGTCCATAAGACGCATTTCCAATCTTTCAAAGATTGCTAAGCTAATGAGAAAACGAAATGTAATCATATCCATCACAGGTGAATATGTCTCATTATAATCAATTTCAGGTCTTTGGGAGAATCCTTGGGCAACGAGTCGGGCTTTATACCTAACAACCTCTTTTTTCTCATTTCCTTTTCGGATAAATACCCATTTATATCCAACGGGCTTTACATTATCGGGGATACGAGTTACAGGTCCAAAAACTTCTTGTTTAGTTAGAGAAGCTAATTCTTCTTTAATTGCTTCCTCCCACTTAGGCCAATCTTGCCTTTGACAACATTCAATAATAGATTGCGGCTCACAATCATTATCCATAATTTTATGAGTAATTGAGAATGCAAAAGCATCATCAATGATGATTTCATTTCGATCCCAAATTTCATTACAATATGTAATGGAATTCTCGATATTCCCGGGGCTAGTGTTCCTTTCATGGGTTTGCGCCTCTTCAAGGGCAATAAGCTCTTTGGGAGCAAGCACAATGCCAGGCTCTTCTGGAGCGGATTCCTAATTCTTTCACATTCGTTTTCGAGGAGTAGTATCTTTTGATCCTATCGGTCTACCACACTTAAAGTGCAGGGGATTTTGATCCATTTAAGCCTGTCCTTCGGGAACAGCTATCCTAGCTGGAGCATTTGCAGTTGGAATATGATAATAGTGCAAATAAACATGCAAATGTGTCATTGCGTGTAGATAATAGGCAAACATGGGACCATCTACAGGACGCGTCCACTAATACCATAAAATATCGAAATGGTCCACTTGGTGATTGTATTGGTCCATAAATATTACCCTGAATTCTTTGCAAGAATAAAAGAGATTCAAGATTAACCTTTAGGTTTGATAATGAGCTTTCATTGTGAGCAAACCTCACAATTATAATCTTTGGACAACAATACCTTTATATCTTTTAAAGGGTGCCCTTTTGTATTTTGAATTATCCTACGCATCATTGAAGCGCCAGGATGACCAAGGCGATCATGCCACAGTCCAAACTGATCAGGGCTTACCAATCTCCAGGATGTGGTGGTGTAGGTTTCAACAACCTTAATCATGACACAATATAAACTTATAGAAGAAGCTTCTAGCTTCTCATGGATGGTCTTCAGGCTTATCTTATAAGAGGAAATGCCAATATATTCTTTATCTTGCTCATAAATAGTCTCAATATGGTACCCATTACGGCGTACATCTTTGAAACTGAGCAGCCTTTTGGATTTAATGCTTAGAAACGCATTCTCAATATGCAGGATGGTGCCATTTAGTAAAATAATTGTGGCATTCCCAAAACCATCAATAATCGGAATAGGATCTGATATTGTATGGATTTGTGCCTTCCGCAATGTCACACTCGAGAAAAAGTGTCTACTACAAAATATAGTATGTATTCCTTTTTCTCTGTATTTTCCATTTGCATTTATATTGACAACTTCAGGTGTCAAGTATCATAAAAGTTGCATATTAGTTATAGAGTCAAATAAATATTATATTAGGTTCATAATCATTTCATAACCATATTAAAGAACAATAAAAAGTAATACATTTAAAGCGAAATAACTAAAAAAAATTATTAAATCATAGAATTCAAAATTCAAATTATCATCCTTCAATATGATGCCTCATCAAAGTAATCAGAGGTCCTCAAAGAAATCAGAGACATCCAAGGATGCATTTGCTACTTCAGGAGCAAGAGGAGTCCCACCAACGGAGATATTGTTGGCCTCAACAGTGGTTATGGCAGTAGAATTGATTTCAATGGCATGGGATTCACCACGCTCGCCCATATTTTTTAAAGATGCTTGGTATAGGTCAACAAAATGTTTTGGCGTACGACAGGTACGTGACCAGTGCCCAGTCATGCCACAACGATGACAAATACTTTCATTAATCACCTTCTTTGGCTTCTTTTCTTTGCCATGATTCAGGCCATAGTTTGATTTTCTAGGGCGGTTAAATTTCTTGCCATCCCTTCTAGGATTATGTTCTTGCCGGCGCTTATAGCCCTTAAAATGGCCAGTATTTTTCTCAAAGTTAGCATGTGCTTCAGGCAATGCTTTTGAGCCAGCAGGTCTAAGATCATGATTTTTGAGCAGCAATTCATTAGTTTGCTCGGCAGTAAGAAGCACGAAAATTAATTCAGAGTATGTGGCAAACTAACGCTGCTGGTATTGCTGTTGCAATACAATATTTGAAGCATGGAAGGTGGAGAAAGTTTTTTCTAACAATTCCGCATCAGCGAGTTTGATATCGCATAACTCAAGCCGAAAAATAATATCAAATAAAACGGAATTATAGTTAGACATTGATTTAAAATCTTGCAGTCTGAGATTTTACCAGTCATATTGTGCTTAAGGGAGGATAACAGTCTTAGTATGATCATACCTATCTTTCAACCTCCTCCACAGGATCTAAGGGTCTTGAACGGATAAATATTGAGTCTGTAGGCTCTCATGCAAATGACGACGAATAAAAATCAGCGCATTTGCTTTATCCTTTTCATTTGAGGTTCCATCCTCTCTAATTGTATTAGCAAGACCTTACCCTTGGAGGTGCATTTCCATGTCAAGGCACTAGGATAGATAATTCTTTCCACTCACTTCCAGGATGTGGAATTTGGGCTTTTCAATATTTGCCATAATCCTTACAAAAATAAATCCTTAAATTAATTAAAAGAATTTCCAAATGTCCACCGCTACTTCAGGAGCAGAAGGATACTTTTAGATTTGAAATTTGGCTTTAGGCCAAGAAAAATAAAAATGAAGAATTGATAGAAGAAGGTGAAGTATAAGTTGATTAATAAAAAGAATACCCATCTTGCAAAAATTACTTACTCAATCGGTAGATCTCCGTGCTTGCAAAAATTACTTACTCAGTCGGTAGATTTTCGTGCTGATAACGTGTTGTAAAATATTACGTTGCGAATATATAATAGAGAAGGGATTGAGAAGAGAAAGTAAGTGAACACTAGAGATAGTAGAGAAAGCAAGATTGAGTAGAGAAAATGGGACACCAGAGATCGTAGAGAAAGTCAGAGGAGAGAGTTTTATTTCCAGCGATTGTACATCAAAACTAAACTCCTATTTATAGAAGAATAAGAATGTACTTATCATTAATATCAATGTATCGAATGATACATGTACTGGAGAAGGGAGATGAACGTTCATTGTATAGGGAGGTGTACTTAGAAAGTATGATACAAATGTACCATAATAAGTACATGAATGAATGAGATATATGAATGAATAATAAGTACATTAGATAAGATGAATATAATGAATATTCATTCATATATCTCATTCATTCATGTATTTTATATATATACACAGGCAGAGAGATGGGTATATTTTCTAGTTGTAACGTTCCTTTGCTCCGACCATTTTAGTTTTTTTTTTTTAAAAAGGGGAGAAATAAAATTAAGAGAAACATTCTGCCCTTCCCCCACGTGGTCACCAGGTGGAGTTTGAAAGAGGGGGGTGGCTGCACCTTCATTTTATTTTATTCTCCTTTTTCTCCCTTTCTTGAAAATACTTAGCTTCAGCAGCCCTGTTCTTCACGAATGCTGCAGCCCTTCCTTTTGGACGACACCCACCCTTTTCTTCTTCTATTTCTTTTCCTGCACCCGAATTCCAAACCGATCCCTGCCCTCGTAGCCCAATGCTTCCGACCAGCAGCGAGATCACCGCCGTTCGGTTCCGTTCGGAGCTCCCGCTGCCGGCCGCGAAGCCCAACTCGCCCGACGCTTCCTCTTCCTTCTGTCGGTGAAAAATCCAGGCAAGTAGGGCATCTATTAAGGTCTTGAGTTCATGGATTAGCTTTGCCTAGTTGTGCATGTCGATTTCGGACTTGGTATTGCGATTTAGGTGCAGAAGTGGGGCGCTAAAGTTCTGCCCAGAGCTGGGTTGGGAACGTATGGGTTCGCTATTGTTCGGATGCTGAGTGTAGAGCTGTCCTTGGGGTCTAGGATGGTCGGATGAACTCCTCGTAGCTCTGCATGTGCGATTTATGGACTGTGGTTGTTGCTTGAGTCCAAAATTGGGTACTAAAATGCACGTTTTTGGACTAGGTAGGCCTTCGATGTAACCACTTAACTTCAGCGAGTCATGGGTGTCGAGAATCGCTTAGTCGACCACTCAAAGGCTTCCGTTTGGTTAGCTGGTTCCGTTAGATTTAATCTAGGTTTGTAGATTGCGAGTGCTTTGAGTTTTGCCTGCTGTTTTCCAGAACTGAGAACTCTTGACCTCTCTGGTTTGTCAATTTTGTGTGGCTTGTTGTGTTGAGATTTGGGTGAAACTTTTTTCATGAAAGTTGTGCAAGATACCTTAAACTATTACATATATTTTTCGTGGATTTTTCTGAGGTTAAATAGCCAGCGTATGGACATGAGTTTCTATCGGGTGTATGCTGCGTAGAACTACAGTACGTGTGACTCTGTGACCTTGCGAATTTTCTATAGAAGTTCCTAGCTTGATTCTGGTCACAATTCCTTCATGAAAGTTGTAGCAGACATCTTCATTCATGATATATTAAAATTTCGTAGAAATTGGTGAAGTTTTATGTACTGGAACATACTCTTAATTGTGCACGCTGATGCTGGAAAACAGTTCAGTTTGTGAGTCTTAGTTGTGCGATTTGCTGCTCCCTGTACAGAAATAATTAGGTTCAGCATCCTCCGTGAAAAATGTTTGTTAATGTCTTATTTATAATATACTAAAATTTTAGGATCTTTCAAGCCCATTTCTTATGGTTTTCAAATTAATTCCCGAAACTATGCATTCTGGTTGAGGTTGCCCTTATTCCGAGTTTGTTGGAATTCATGAGGAAGGTGATCGAATCCCAGGTTATGGTCTTCTGATGGTTTTGCATATGACATATTGTCTGATGTTGTTATTTTGATCTCAATAAGACATTGGTTACTTAAGAATTTAATGAGATGGCTTGTGATACACAAGTTTGTTTAAGTCTAGGACTCATACTCGACTTTAGAAAAGCGAGAGCTGTTTTGTGCATTGGAGTTGTTGGTGCTGCAACAAGGCGGAACTATGAATGTGTGATTGGCTAAAGAGCCAATGTGAGACCCCGGATGTCAGGATGCCTAGAGAGGGATGAAAAGAAGTAATGGTGTTCTCTCCAGAGGTTTGAGAAGGGTTGAACAGCTTCTCAGGGGATCTCGTGATGCCAGGTTGGGTGCGAGGGGTTCAGGGTGAAGTGTCGTCTTCCCCTAGGTGATTGTGGACCTCGTGATGTCAGGTTGGGTGCGAGGGGTTCAGGGCGGAGTGTCGTCTCCCCTTGGGTTATTGTTGCAGCTAGACTTCCATGGATTTAGTGAAATGATAGCTTGTTTAATTATTTGTTGTGCTATTGGTCAAATCCAAGTTAGGACTAACCGCCCACTTGCTGACACACTTGTTTATTATGTTGTGTTTTTTTTTTTTTTTTTTTTTTTTTTTTTTCAGATTAGAAGATGTCGTATGTGCCGCTTCACCGCTTGCTACCACGACAACCATCCTGTATGACTCTCCCATTGATTTTGTATGGCGGCAAGAGGAATTCCACGACCGACATTTTCCGGGTGTAGTCTTTGTCAAATGCACATCTTGTTTGACAGTAGACATAGAGGCTCCCGTAGGGCCGGCATACAAGGTCTTCGTTGCCCTCTGCTCGTGTTGATGGTCGGTTGGTGGCGCCCTTGGCGCTGTATGACGACGGATCGGGCCACGGTGGTAGTTCCGCGGTGTAGGAGGTGGCTGAGGAGCGTTCAACGCGTGGGAGAATTTTGTTTTTTGGGCTGTTGACAACATGTACATAGTCGATGGGAGGCGGGATGTTTAGTGTTCATGTCTCCTAGTGTGTTTTTTTTTGTAAATCCCCCTCTTAACATCATCTCCCCACGTGTAAAGAGACAAAGTTTTATAAATAATAGAGCCAAGTACAGCTCAGTTTCTCATAATTCAGCTTGACCGCAATTCATTTCAAAATTGTTCAAGTTTATGTTATGATCAGAAATTAAAGTTTCACTAAATTAATAAAGTAAGTCTTGTAATATGGTTTGAGATCCCGGGTGCCACACCTTGGCTGATGAAAGCTGGATTAAAGCTATGCAAGAAGAACTCAGACAGTTCAGCATCAACGATGTTTGGGAGCTCATTCCTAAACCAAAAGGTAAATATATTATTGGACCTAAATTGCTTTTTAGGAACAAAGTGGAGGAGAAAAGAAAAGTGATCAGGAACAAAGCAAGACTCGTGGCCAAAGAATATACACAAGAAGAAGGGTTAGACTATGACGAGACCTATGCACCAGTAGCGAGGTTAGAATCAATTAGATTACTTCTTGCTTTTGCTTGCTTTAAAAGTTTCAGGTTATTCCAAATGGATGTAAAGAGCGCATTCCTAAATGAATTTATCCAAGAAGAAGTTTATGTGGAATAACCACCTGGTTTTGAAGAACCAAGAATGCCAAACTCAATCTACAGACTGAAAAATGCTCTGTATAGACTGAAGCAAGCACCTCAAGCATGGTATGAAATGTTAAGTAATTTCTTAATATAAAATGGATTTGTTAAAGGAAAAGTTGATACTACCTTGTTCATTAAAAATGAAGGTAAATATTTTCTACTTGTTCAAATTTATGTTGATGACATTATTTTTGGATCACCTAATGAAAGTCTATGCAATAAGTTTTCTAGATGCATGTAGGATGAATTCGAAATGAGTATGATGGGTGAGCTAAATTTCTTTATGGGATTACAAGTAAAACAGTCAAAGGAAGAATTTTCATTCACCAAGAGAAGTATGCGAAAGATCTCATCAAGAAGTTTGGATTGGAAAACTGCAAAAAGACAGAGACACTTATGTCAAGTTCTTCAAAGCTTGATAAAGATGAAGAAGGAAAGAATGTGGACCAGAAGCTATACAAGAGTATTATTGGATCACTTTTTTACCTTACTACATTTAGACCTAATATTTTGTTTAGTGTTTGTATATATGCTAGATTCCGATCAAATCCCAAAGAATCTCATCTCAGTGCAGCAAAGCAAATCATCAAATACGTTGCAACTACTCCAAAGCTAGGTCTATGGTATTCCAAAAAATGAGACTTTACTCTCCTTGGATATTCAGATGCAGATCTTGCAGGATGCAAAGTGGATAGAAAAAGTACTTCTGGTACATGTCAACCGCTTGGCAACAAGCTGGTATCATGGTTTTCAAGAAAACAGAGTACCGTAGCTCTTTCAACAGCTGAAGCGGAAAATGTGACACTTGGAAGTTGCTGTTCTCAAATCTTATGGATGAGGCAATAGCTAAGAGACTTTGGAATTGAAGAATCATGCACTGAAATCAAATGCGACAACACAAGCGCCATCAATCTAACAAAGAATCCAATTCTTCATTCAAGAACAAAGCATATAGAAATACGTCATCATTTTATTAGAGATCATGTTCAGAATGGAGAAGTTTTGATTCAATTCATTAACTCGAAGAATCAACTGGCGGACATATTTACAAAGCCACTGGATAAAAGCCTATTTGAGTCTATTCGTGCAAGACTGAACATTCTATCTTTTGCCGAGTAAAGTTTGAAGGTGTTCAGACTCAGAATTTCCAGATGTTACGATTGTAAGTAAATTTCTTCTAATTTAATGTGAAGTTATTTTTGGACAAAATTTTGAAAAGGTACGTTATCCTTTAATTGCTTTTTGCTTATTTTTTTTTTGAAATTATCTTTATTGACGATTGTTCATTTTCAAAAAGGAAGTTATTATTGAAAAATGCAGTTATTATTTTTGAAAAAGGCAGTTTATCATTTAAAAAAAGGCAGTTTTTACCTTTTCCTTGCGACGCTTCGCATACCTACTTTATATATTGTCGAAACTCTTCTTCTCCATTTAGGCTCTCTTTTTGAAACCCTAAAATATTGTGATCTTACTCTTTCTCATCTTTACTTGAGTTTCATCCAAAAAGTTTTAACGTTTTTGAAAGAGAGAGTTCGAGAAATTATTGACAATGTCTTCCCAAAGAAAGTCTTCGAGAATCGCAAGTCGAAGACCACAACGTATGCATGAGGGACTCACGCATTTCGATTTGATCGAGGAAGAAGATTCTCCTCAACAACGACAACAACAGCATCGACCAAGACAACATTCTCAACCGCGTCAACAAGCAGCACAAGATCCTCCTCCACAGCAAGAACATGAAGAGGTTATTGAAGACGTTGAACCTGTAAGGACTCAAAAATCCCAATTTATCTATAGACTGTATTCCAACTTGAAGAGGGGTGGTTCTGCTATGAATCTGATCGATGAGTTCTTAAAAGCGCACGGTTATAGAAATGAGACATTTTTCTTAAACACTATGGAAAGATTAGGCATTGCACCTCAGGGTTTGGCATAATGGTCGTTTGAAAATTTTCCTAGTGATTTGAGATTCGGTCAACCAAAGGAGAAGGACAATGATGAAAGAATGTTTGTTAATTTTCAGCCTAGGATGGGCGTTGTTGCAAAGGTTCGTGGTGAAGGGACGAATTTATTTCGATCCAAGGACCACAAGAAGACTTATTCGAATTTGCTGAAAAGAGGGGTTATGCACCCCAGGAGCGTAGATTTCGATTTTCTTGATTATTTAAAAGTTAATTTGAGGGAGAAGTTTGGTTTGCTTAAACTGGAACGCTTTTGCACCGAGACGACCGTTGCATACCCCGAACTTACTACTATTTTTATTCAAATCTGTCATTTATAGATGAAAATAAACTTAGTTTTACTGTGAGGGATAAAGAGTTCGTAGTTGATGTAGACACTTTGGCTGACTTAATTGGTGTGGAAAGAGGAAGATTCCAACCAATTGGTGTGTCTCATGCCCATGCTACCTTGTCCATTGTTAATGACAGAATGGTCGAAGGAAAATTTTCTTATTCAAGAATGAATGCCTATAATATTCTTCTTCACAAGGTGGTGATTAATTGCATCAGGCCAAAGTCTACCTCAAAGACAGACGTTTCTCGTTTTGAAGCGAAGCTCATGTACGCGATCATCTCTGGCCGTAAGTTCTCTCTGCCTCACACAATTCTTATGCACATGTATAGAACTGTGGTAAAAGACAAAAGACAACTTCCCTACTTGGCGCTTATCTCACAACTCTTCAAGCATTTCAAGATCAAACTTCCTACTCCTCTTTTTGCTAGAACCATTGCTTCAATGGTTATTGGTCTCAAAATGGTTTCTAAGATGAGGCTGAAGAAACTAAGCAAGGAGCTAGAGTGCTTTAACGAGAAGCCCCCTGTGAAGGTGAAGCAAGACTCTGCTGCAAAGAAAAGGAAAGGCAAGGAGCCCATGACAGAACCGGTGAAGAAAATGAGATCTCTTATCTTAGAAGACGAAGAAGAAGATGATGATGATCTCATTATCTCAGCTCTTGCCTTGCAAAATCTACGAAGTTATGTGAGCCATACAGAGAACAGAGAACGAGAAGGAATAGAGAGAAGAGAAGAAGAAAGAGAAGAAAGAAGAAAAGAAGAAGGAGGAGGAGGAGAAAGAGAAGAACAAGAAGGAAGAAGAAGCGAAGAAGAAAGGAGTTGCGATGACTCTTTTGAACCAACACTGGCTACATCATTGTCTGATGATTCGGAGAAGACAAGGAGTGGAAAGACTGGAGAACAACATCGCTACAGTGCTGAAGTAGAGCTTGAAGAAGAACATATTTCTTCACCTGAAGGCACAAAGACATGGGGAGATGGTGAAAAACGAGGTACTTCTTCACCCATCTTTGCTAGTGATATTAATAGATCTCCACCAGACCCAGAAGAGGTCTATGCCTCTCAATTTCCTGAAGCAGATTTCGAGGCATACACTCCTAGTCATGGTGATTGAACAACTGATGTTCCCCCTCATTTTCAAACTCCTGCAACTGATTCGGCTGGACCCAGCACTGCTATAGATCACTCAACAGATTTTCAGAGAGTGATGGAGCTTCTTTTGGAATTAAAAGGAGAGCAATATGCTTTTGAGTTTGAAATGAAGCACATGATGACTGTCTTCAAGGCATCTACAGACTCTCTTCAAAAACAGATTCAAGCCCTAAAGCTTCAACTGCAAGAACAGGCAAATGGTGTGGATATTCAACAGCTTAATGAGTCTTTGCAGAAGCTTGAAGACACTGTCAAGTCTATGGGGGATTTCCAGCTCGTTCGTATCCCCAAGCAGCCCTGATTTTATCCAACTCTTTTCAATTGTTTTCCTCCACTTTTTGCTGATGCCAAAAATGGGGAGAGTTTGAGTGCAGATTTGCATTTTGGTTTTTATTGACTTTGAACTTTACTTTCTGTGGACTTTTTGATTATGATTTGGTTTAACATTTGACTTTGGATATTGTTAATCTTTTGATGCTTGCAGTGCAGTGACTAAGTTTGCGATATTACTTATGACTGGTTTGGACTAACATGTGTTCTGTGGTTGCAGAATCAAGGTTTTCAAAGTCCTAATTAAATTTATAAGATATTATATATATTGCATAAGTACTGTTTTGCAGGTCAAAAAGTTTTCCAAATCTGCAGGAAAGTTTTGTCACCATAAAAAAAGGGGAGATTGTTAGAGAAAACTCTTTTATTGTTTTGAAACTGACAAAAGCTTTCCAAGTCTATATCTGAAGATCTCAAGACTTTATCGTCAAAGTCTAAAGACCGACAGACCATCAGATTTTAATCTCAAAGTCTATCCTCACTGACAGTTCCAGACTGAAGTATGAAGACTTATCCAATTGCAGGATTATTATCCAAATGCAAGATTATCTTCAAAGTTTCGTTTCGTATGATTATTGGAAGATCTTATGGCTGGATTTCACATCTACTTGATTGATTATTCTTATTGGAAACTACTCCGATATGAAGATCTTTGAAAGGCAAGCTAAACTTGAAAGGTTCTACTTATGGAAACTCAAGATCTTGATTTGTATGAGCGAACAGGATTAACGAGCTTTCAACACAAATCATCTAACGACTCGAGATCACCTTAATTGATTCTGTCAATGGGTAGATTGGAAGAATTCATTTGGAAAGTGCCAATGGTCAAGAAGGCATGAAGGAGTATTTAAGGATTGACTCTTTGGTTGTTCGATACGGTGCTTGAAAGAGAATTACAAAGTCTGAAACTTTCTAATTTCTTGCTTTTTCATTCATCGAGCAAAACATTGTATACAAAAGAGAGAAACTCTTAGTGAGACTGTGTGAGAGTTTGATAGAGACTCATCACTGTGAAAGTCGAGATCACAAGCTGTAACATCTCTTTTGATTTTGAGTAGAATCAGCCAATAGGCTGTCAACGAGGAGAGTGGACGTAGGCTTGGTCTAAGCCGAACCACTATAAACTCTGTTTTCATATTCTCTTTTCTCTGAACTTCTTACTTTTATTTACTGATTGTCTATTTGCTTAAAGTTGAAATACGCTTAATTTCTAACATTTTCTAAAAGCAATTACTTTCATTAAGTCATGCGAAATTTTTATTTACACCTATTCACCATCCTCTAGGTGTATTCACTAGCCCTTTCAAGAAGGGAGGCACAAAGGATGGGAGACAAGGAAGGAGTAAATAGGGCAGGAAGGGTACCAAGAGATGGGCCACAAGGGCAGGTTAAGCACCACCGATGTGACATTCTAAAATTTCAATCGTGTTTTCAATTGAATAAATCGGGCCTTTCATCGACGCATTTATAGTGCTATTCTCTGAGCTGATTACTCATGAGTTAACTAGACTATCTAGGGAAGTCATTAAGGGATTTTAACGCAATAGACTTGAGAATTCGACCAGGAATCGACTACTCGACCGTGCTAATTTGCAAGGGTCATTACGGGACAATTAAAATCAATCAGAGACCGGAGATAGGTCAATTCGACTGAGGTGTGTGATTAAGTGTGGGTGATTCCACTTTATTACAAAATTCTCATTGATCGGCAATAGACCGATTTTCTGTCATTTTGGGTACCTTGTGTCTGTATTCGAAATATCAAGATTTTTACGACAATCGAGAGTCGCCAATATGTTGAAGATGTACATTGTGGCTCAAAAATAATCGACCACGGGTCAATTGCACTAAAAATTCCTAAAAGCTACCCGGCAGGTTAGATCACGCTGAAATCGTGTCAGATTGAAATTAACTGCGAATTTGAAACCGATTTCAGAAATTGAAAGTTCTGTCATGTCACGATTCATTTTAGGAACGTCTACTCATCCTTCGAAGAATTTTTTACAATTCCGGGATTTTTACGGAAAATCGATTTGGACGTCTCGGAAAAGAACGAAAATTCGGATTGGCCAAATTGAAGGGATTTTTGACTTCCAAACCTAACTACTTGATGAAGGAATTTGTAGAAATTGTGTGGGCTTTTTCTTCAACAAAATTGGACATCAAGTTGGAGGAGTGGTGAAGAAATTGGAAGCTCAAAGTGAGGAAATTTGGAGCTAGGAAGAGGGCAATAATTTTGGCTTCAAAATTTATTATTTGGTGGATTTATTTTGCTAGAAAGAATTAGGGGACCAAGCTTTTATTGTGTTATATATTTTAATTTAACTTTTAGGACTTTGGTCCCCTCTCTCCCTTATCCATTCCCTTTCTCCTCCCTCGCACGTTTCTTTTTCCTCATCTGTCCCCTCCTTCTTCGCGCTTCTGTTTCTCTTTTATTTCTGTCATTGCCAATTCTGCTTTTCTCTTTCATTTCAAACCTAGCGAAGCTTCAAGTCAGCGCCATCTTCGTTGTTTTCCCCCTGCCACCGATACTCCATCTCCACGTGCGGCCAACTCCTCGCGTCCTCCAACAAACTTTGTCTCCTTCGGTCAACATCAACACCCACCGAAGCCCCATCTTTGACCACCCCCATCTCCTCCAAGTTTGTCTGCCACCGAAGCAAGCTGTCGTGGCCAACAACGCCCCCTCTCCTTTGGCTTCTCTCCCATACGTCCATCTATCCACCAAGTCAACCGAGCGGCAGCCCCTCCCCAAAGTTGACTCCATTGAAGCCAGCCTATTCGAAGCCCGCGTCTCTCCGTGTGTTCAGCCCGTAGATTTCCAGCCCTTGGCCGTGAGTTGCGGGCCATTTTTCTGGCTCGATCCGTGCCCCGTTGGTGTCACCGTTTTGGATTTTATCGCTCGTCGTTGCGCCGCCATTGCAGTGAACTCACCGGCTCGCAAATCTGGTGAGTTAACTCGCTAAACCTCGCTTAGTAGGTTAATTGTGCTTAGGGATAATTAGTTTAAGTTAATTAAAGTTTAGGTGGTTAGTTAGATTAGATTAGTAATTTAATTATCCAATTTTGCATGTTAGGTTGTTAGACTAGATTAATTAAGTAGACTAGATTAATTAAGGCCTAGATAGGTTGTATTAATTATCTAGATTGGTTCACAAATTTTCCAAGGCCGTCTCGATATTTAATTAAGCAATTCCGGCCTAGGTTAGCAATTTTGGCATTTAAATTGAATTAATTAATTAATTTTGATAATTATTTAATTATTAAATATTTTTTCGGAAATTAGATCGGAATAACCAGTAATCGGAATTTCGTGCTGATTGCAATGGTGTGTTCGGTTTATGCAATTGGATGTTAATTTGTGCAAATTGAGTGTTGATTGGATTTTTGGTAATTTATTCCAAAAAATTGTGAATTTCAATATTTATTCAGAAAATCTCGAGTGTCAGGTTTTAGCACCGAAAATAGTTTTAAATACTATATAAAATAGTGGGATTTTAAATTGGAGATTATAAATTTTTCAGGTTCAATCTAACCGTGTACCCCCACACGACTATTTTCACAGAGTGTTTTTAATATGAAGAATATATGCCAAGATCATTATTTTAATGGAGGCATTTTAATGCAATGCACACTGTCCTAGGTCGAGATTGATTGGTCGTGTGTTAGTTAAAAAGAACCCGTCTCGAGCATTTAAGCTGGACGTTACCCTAGATGGGATACCCATTCATTGAGACTCGGGTCGTAGTAGATTCTGGACCTACGCCCCTTTGAGGAAGCCGTCTAATTGAGAGACGTCGCCATGCTCAATGGGGGTGAGATGAAGCTTGGCTATGCCAGAAGACACCGAATTTTGGAGTAGGTGATACCCTTGAGGGGCAAAATTAACAATTGAAACGCATGGGTGATTGAGTTAGATGTCCCTAATTATGAGACAAAACTGTGTGGCATGGTATGGGAAGTGTCATAACGGTTTGGCCTTATAATCAGGACCCTTGTGAATGATTGAGTTAATAAAGCGTTTCAATTGTTATGTGCATTAATTATATGCATTTGAGATATGAACTGTACCGACGTGTAGGAAGGAATTGAGGCGAGGTAAGTCCCCTGCTCTAATTGTGTGGTTGTGTGGCTAGGGCGCCCTGTGGTGTATTTCCTTCCTAATAAGGGTTTAGAGGGTGGACTTGCTGAGACATTGTCTCACTGGTTATTGTATAACCATTTTCAAGTCCTTAGATGGTGGTCGTAGAGGACCGAAGCCTCGGAGTCTGTGGAGGTGGAGTCTGAAGGATCAGCGTATGTGTCCTACAAGTATGTTGTAGGATAGCTTCTTTTGGGAGCCGATATTTTTGTAGACCTTTATCTAGACTCTTCTCGTATTGAAACCCAGTTGTTTATAAAAGTGTGCTTTTGTGAAATGTCGCCTTGCTTTCCTATCCCATTTGTTTGTTGTCAGGGGATATTGTTTCGCTTCCGCATGTGCATTAAAAATGAAAGCGTCGGCGACTAGTCCTAGGAAGTCGTAATTGTATTGACCGCAGTGGGATGTGCGCACGCTCAAGGGTCGGGGTGTGACAACCGATGAGTCTGGCAGAGAAAGGGTGGCTCGCGAGGGCATCTTGATCTATGAGTCCAAGTTCAGAACCATGAGCTAAGTTAAAACGTAGGAAAAAAGATAGGTAGATGTCTAGTATTTGCGACTGTCGAGATTTGTTGCTATAAGGCAGCGTGTCTAGGTTTTTTGTTTTTGCCAGTTCAAGGAGCGCATCATGGTTCTTGTATATTTGTGCTTCTTGATTGCGTAGGGCAATCACTGTAGGTACTCTCATACTTTCTTTTTCCACCTTATGGAAAAATGGTCACTAGGATACAGGTCCACTGATAAAACGGAGGGAAGACCCACACACCGCGCATAAACACCGGTGCCTACATGGCAACAATAGCACGCTCGCCTCCTCCTTCTTGCACTTCCAAGACCACGTCGTCATCGCCCTCCCTCTCCTCTTATCCTCCTGCGCCCCCTCTTGCCTGCCTCCCGCTCTCTTCCTCCCCGACTTCATAATTGCTCCCGCAACATAATGTGTCATCGTTCGCTTCATCCTCTAGGGAGGGCCCGCCACGGGGGCAGTCGTTCTTGCTGACCTTCGCTAGGACCTGCTCGAGGTTGGTGCAGAGGGCATTGGTGGTGGCCTCGTTGGCCTGGGCAAGGTCCTCCAAATCTAGTTTTCCACGCACGACGACTTCACCTTCTCCTCCAGCGCCGAGTTGAGTTTCCCGATCTTCTAGATCTCCTCGTCCTTGGCCAGAGTAGCAACAAGCGCAAAGACAGAGGCAAGTAAGTGCCAAAGCAGGGGCGGTCGTAATGTGCTTCGTTGAAGACGGCGGGGAAACGGCTGCTTGACGAATGCCGGAGCAGCAACTAGTGCGGAGAGAGAATTTGGGATTCAAAATTTCGGAACCTTCGTGTGAAGAAAGAAATGGAGAGGAACGATTGCTTCTCTTTCTTGAGAAGGAAAGAGAAAATTTTCTGGTAATAAATGCATTTCAGAGGAGAGGGAGGAGGTGAATTTATGTTTATTCAATACTCTCCTTCACCAACTACTCTTGTTTCAACGTGGATCTAGCAACCGTACCAAGTAGCTTTTGGAACTTTTCAAGCTTTGTAGTAGCAAGTCCTTTGGTGAAAATATGTGCTGCTTGATCATTTGTCAATATGTACTCCATCTCTATCCCTCCCAACAACACTTTTCACATGAAAAATTATAGTGTACTTCTACATGAGTAATCCTTACGTGAAGGATTGAGTTCTCCACCAACCATATAGCTCACTGATTATTACAATGGAACTCTACGAGGAATTCAATAGGTTGATTAAATCCTCCATAACCTGCAATAACCTCGTACTTTCTTGAGGCGCCATAACTACTGCTCTTTACTAAGTGGTTGCCTCTAGCTGCACCACGACTCTACTCTCGATCTAAGGTGAAACATATATTCAGTGGTTGAACATCGTGTGTCATAGTAACCGACATAATTTGAATCCAATATCTTGTTTACTTCACATCGGAGAACATTCCAAAACCAAAGGTCCCCTTCACCTGCCTTAGTATGGGTCTAACTACATCTAAGTGAGGATTTTGTGGTTTGTTTATGAACCGACTTATTACGCCCATTGTAAAGGCAATGTTCATGTTATAGTTAGGTGGATTAGCTTCCTACTAATTGACTATGCATGATTCATCTTACAATTCTCTTCCTTCTACCATGCATAGTTTGTATATCCATCCATAGGCGTAGGAATCGGCTTGCAATCAAGCATCCCGAACTTCTCTAGAAAGGAACGATCGTTCATTTCTTAAGGGTAATCACAAGGTCTAACGCAAACCCTCTCATTTGGAATACACCATAAGTACGTGAGGGAATTGGGTTAGTAGAGTGTGCCCAATATTTCGCCAAATCTCTGTGAATTTTCGACGAACAATGGCTAGAGGTTTGTTTACATTTGATCCTGTTTTTCCGCATTTGATTTTTATGTCTAACAGAAGTTGCAATTACATATTTAGGATTAAACTTCCTTTTGCCCTATTGATCTCTTTAGCTAAGGTGCTTACTCTTCAGGTTGGTCCATTTAAATTGGTCGAGGCTCTTCCATTATTTTTTGATGTACACTTGTTTGCAACGGGCTCTTTGATTTTTCAGGCAGTTTTCTCTGAGTTCTTCTCCAAATTCACATTATATAATTACTTATTGAGATAATAATAGAAACGGTCCTTGAACTTTGGCCTAATGTGCAAATGCGGTCCTTGAATTTTAGCCTAATATTCAATGTGGTCTCTAAACTTTTAATTTGTTCAATATGGTCTTTGAACTTTTGGTACTTATTCAGTGTAGTCCATACAAAATATTCAATGTAGTCCTTTTATTAATTCAATATCATGGACAATATTAAATATTTTCATATAGTTTAGAAATTAAATTGAACATGTACCAAAAGTTCAGGGACTATATTTCACATTGAGCTTTGTTTATGGACTATTTGTGCCATTTTCCTTACTATTACAATCCATTGGGCCTCACCATACACATCTTCCATTCTTTCTTGTGCCTCTTCAATTTATCTTGAATTTGGTAGTACAACGGCTTGCGAAGATCACGACGATGGTGCTTTGTTGAACACCACATTCTTGGAAGTGTAACGTCCCCTTGTTGTAGGATTGCAGTGCTTCCACCTTTCCTTTAGTCATCATATCACACATATGCAATGAATTGTCTTCTTGTCGAACTTGTTTCGTGGGTGATCGAGTACAAATGCATAACATATGCATCCAAACACTTTGAAGTGACTACTTGTAGACTTGTAGTTCGACAGCTTCTTATATAGTGTCACCAAGCGTAGCTTTGAGGTATGCTGCAGATTAAGTGTGCTACTGTCTTCAATGATCCAAAAACTTGGTGGAACATTCTTAGCTTGCAGCATGTTCCTACAAGTCTTTGCCATATGCCAATTTGTCGACAACTCCAATTTGTTGCAATGCAAGGAA
This sequence comes from Eucalyptus curtisii, assembly GCA_017140595.1. Lineage (NCBI taxonomy): Eukaryota > Viridiplantae > Streptophyta > Magnoliopsida > Myrtales > Myrtaceae > Eucalyptus > Eucalyptus curtisii. The sequence continues at coordinate 33,473,409 of CM029502.1, read as the reverse complement.
AACTATTAGTGTCTTACCCTTCTACAGATATTTTGTAAACTCATATGATGTGTACTCGCCCCATTGTTAGTACGAAGGCATCATATTTCCATGCCTATTTCTTTTTCTGTTTTTTCTTTAAAGTTATAAAAGTCATTTAATGCCTCAAATTTTTCTTTCAAAAAATCAACCCAGACATAACTGAAGAAATCATCAATGAACATTATCGTGTATTCTGAACTCAGATTGATGGTTGCTTTGTTGGTTCAAATACAGCTGAGTAGAAGAGCTCGAGAGATGTCTTGCCTTCGTACTTTGACTCCCCATACCAAAGTTGGTGTGCCTTCCTGTACTAACACTCGGCAAATACTATGTCTTCTCAAATATCTAGCAAGGGAAGTCCCTTTAAAATAGCCTTCTTCATCATCACCTTTAGCTTATGATAACTTATGTGTCTGAGCCAAGAAAGCCACAAATTAGGTATTTTGCTCTTTCATGTTTTGTTCATGTATCTTGCCTATGCAGACGTCATGTAGATAGACTCTAGTTGATGCCCAACCATGATTGGTGTACTAATGGTGTCTAGCCGTGGTACACCTTACATCATTCAGGCCAAACAATACATAGTTCCCAAGTTTGTAAGTTGCGATACCAACAAGAGATATGTCTTCATTCTTGGCATGCAATATACGTTTTGCAATTCTATCTATTTGGAACTGAAACGAGTGTTATCACCATTTGGCCAACGTGTGTGATTGGCAACATTGAGTTGTTTTGTTGACGATTACTTGTCTGCTAGTGTACTCAAACACGCTTGATAGCTTGTATTGATTTACCCTCATATTGTTTGAGCATCTTGAGTCAACTCTCCAATCATCATCATCATAGTTGATAAACTTATCACATACTGTGACAAAGGCCATCCATCGCATCATCCAACTCGATGATAGAGGAGGCTGCAAGCTCTTCTTATTCCCCTAACCCGATGAGCACTTAAAAATCCCACTCTTCTTTGTGGTCATTCTCCTTCTTGATAAACGCTGCAACATTTCCTTCTACTCGTTTGAATGGACAGTTTGCAAAGTGACCTATTTTGCCATAAATGTAGTAGCAACTGTCTCGCCTCCAGCTGTTCTTAATCTTCGATCTTGTCATCTTTCCCTCAATTTCGACAAGCTCCCACTAGTTAAGTGCCCATCCTTTCTGGTCTTCTTTGCCAGTCTCATAACCATTCTTCTGTTTCCCATCTCTAGTGCCTAGGGGTGTAAATGGGTCGGGTCGGGTCGGGTTTTGATGTTACCCGACCCGACCCGAAACATAAAGGTCGCATACTGTGACCCGACCCGACCCGACCCGAAACACATTAAACTTGCATCGGAAAGTCGGGTCGGGTCGGGTCGGGTCAGGTTGGGTCGGGTCGGGTCGGGTTTATGTGTTTTTCCTTTTTTTTTTTTTTAACCTCCCTTTTTTCTATACGTTCGGGTGAGAGTCAAACGGGGGCATTCATCTTCATCGTTGTTCGCGACTTCTTGCAACTGTTATAGGCTATTATTTATTTAAATTGCATGAATGGAAATTGATATTTTTGCACTAAACACTCAAGCTACTTCTTTCATTTATACATAGGAAACTCATTTCTTTTTAGAGAGTAATTGTGACTTGTCCATTCACTTCTTGCAACTGTTTTGCTGGTGCGCGAACACACCAAGCACACAAAATCAAAAGCCACACTGTTCCTAGCAAATGCTCGTCTAGATATGAGATAACAAGATTAATCCACACTAAGCCAACCTGAGAGGGAACCAGAAATGGGTTGTGCATGTGGTGTCATCAAAGCTTCATGGCAGCAAAAATATCAGTAAAGGAACTCTAACCAAGATCAATTCAATCCAATGTCAAAAGCATGCAATATCCTCAAACCAATCTAACCATGGAGTGTGGACAATCCACCATAATATTTTGAGACACAAAAATGTGAAAACTGAAATGATTTTCTTTCACCAAAATGCTCCTTTCTCCTCATAATCACCGGAGCTTTGCTTGCTAGATTGCATCTCAATTAGCTGCTGCTGTTCCTCCTCAGTCTCTTCGGTCCATAGCTTGGGTCAAAAGCATGCAATATCCTCAGACCAATCTAACCATGGAATGCTTGTCCCAGATAACAAGATTAATCACAACTGTCAATAGCTAGGGTCCATAAGCAAGCCAAAAGAAACTGTTAGGAGTGCAAAAAAAGAAATAGGACTTACACAAGTTGCATATTATAAAATACTAACCTCTAATACATCAATCATCTAGAGAAGTCAACATCGAGCTTGACTCTGTGGTCGTTTTTGGCAATTCTACAATAAATTCACGACAAAAGTGAGAACACTAACACATGCATTAAAATAAAGAAAGGTATAAATATTCTACAATTATATTTTCTCATCCGACTCAAAGATTTCAAGGTCTTCTAAGTCCTCCTCAATCGAACGTAAAAGTGGCGCGGATCGTAACCAATCTTGAGCACATATAAGAGCTTCCGCCATGGTTGGGGTCAAGGAACTCCGAAGCATATCGAGCACACGACCTCCCGTGCTAAATGCCGCCTCTGATGCTACAGTCGAGATGGGCACGGCCAAAATATCTCGAGCAACAGTAGAAAGTACAGGATATCTCGATGAATTTCCTTTCCACCAACTTAATATATCAAATTCAGAGTTATAATGTTCACATGCTTCCTCCAAGTACTTGTCCAGTTCTGATTTTTCATTCAAATATTGTTGTCCAGTTTGACTAAAATACATTTTAGTCATAATATCAGCACCAACCACTGGGGATCTTGACATGCTTACCATCCTTGTGCTCTTTAGCCTCAAGTTGCTTTGAGGGCATACACCCGTGCGATATTGTTCAAACAATAATGTCAAAGATGTTATCACTTTCTCTTGTAAAGTTTCTGCCTCCCTGCTTTCATAAACATGACTAATCATCCACTTCACATAGTCCCACTTATGTCGTGGGTCAAGTATGCAGTGCAATGAATAAAGTGAGATTTATGTTGTTTACATTGCCAAAATACTTATGGAATTTCGTTTTCATTCTTTGAGCCATTTGTCGCAAGCTTTGATCTTCATTTCCACAATATCTCTCAATCATCATATAAATCCCATACACGTCCTTCGCCATATTATTGCTAGTGACATAAGAAGAACCTGAAACTTTTATAGTTGTATCAAAGAACAACTTCAGAAAAGGAAGAAAGTGACGTGCATAATTCCAATCCTCACCGGGTGGGCAACCCTTTCCCCTTGGAAAGCTCTTGGGCATAATTGCTATTCCGAAATTCCATATTGCTAAAAGCTCTTTCAAACTTCAAAGCTGATTCCAACATCAAATATGTTGAGTTCCAACGAGTTTCCACATCTAAACATACAAGACTCTTCGACTCAATATTCTCTAACTCAACAACAGCCTTGAACTTTCTTAGCCTGCTAGGGGAAGATCTCACATAACGTACGGCTGAACGTATTCTAGCAATTGAATCGTTCATGTCTTTTAACCCCTCTCTAACAATCAAACTTAATATATGGGCACAACACCTCACATGGAGTAACTCACCTCTTAACAACAGAGAGTTCCAAGAGTTAAGTATCTTTTTCAAGTATTGAACTCCCAAGTCATTCGAGCTAGCATTGTCTACAGTGATAGAAAAAACACTATGAATCCCCCAATCAGTCAAACATTTCTCAATTGCTTTTCCTATTATCTCAGCAGAATGACCTGAGATCTGACAAAAATTTAATATCTTCTTCTGCAATTTCCAATCAGCATCAACAAAATGAGCAGTCAGACACATATAACTTAAGTTTTGACAAGATGTCCATGTGTCAGTTGTTAGACATACTCTAAGAGATGTCTCGGAGAAATATTTCTTCAATTTGCTTCTTTCCTCCATGTATAAATCAAAACAATCATGCCTCAATGTGTTGCGTGACGGGATTAAGAATTTTGGCTGGATTCTATTCACAAATCGATGAAATCCCTCATGCTCTACCAACTTAAAGGCAACTCACTAAGAATAAACATAATCGCTAATTCTTTTCTCGCTAGCATCCCGATCAAATTTCCAAGGACCCGATGAACTACCACCCCCAACAACTTGACTTGAGGCACTTTTTTGCCTTTTTCCAACATCTGCATATGGATATTCCTTACATCTAGCTAGATGATGATGCATTGAGCTAGTCCCTTGACCACTAGCACAACCAATAAGGGTGCTACAATATAAACACTCAGCCTTTTCTTGACCATGAATCTCTTTAAAATGCTCCCACATTGTAGATCTCCTCTTTCTATTTGTGACATTAGAATCCCCTACTGAAGACATCTAGCAATCCTTCTATTTATAACACTTAGAGCCTGCAAATTATTATTTCAATAATTTATAGTAAGCTAGCATTCGAAAGAAATTAAGAATGAGGAAAAAAACAAGTGCATGTATGTATGACTAGTATGAAAAATAACTCATGCATGACGTCCACTAGAAGTTACTCTCGCAAGACAAACATAGTAATGGAGTTCCAAATCCAACAACTACTTCGAAAAAATGAGGCAAGTAGAAAAGAACAAAAAGAAATCTTTATTAAACCCAGCTGTTTTTTCACTCATCGTAGTCATCCTATACTAAGAACAAAAGAAAGCCTCGATCCAAATGCCGCCTACATCCAAGTGAATATGTTGGGAGTTATATAAGTGCAGTTAAAACAATGAAGCAACTCATTTAGGTTGAATTCGCCTGAAAAGTAAAAGCAATAACTAGACCCATAATTAAAAAAAAAAATTATATGGAGATGATGACAAGCGTAACCGTTTCTCATCATATAATAAGGGGAAACAAAAACTTCAAAGCAACCCTTAAAATCTAACAGCCAAGGACAATCTTTGGGTGTAATAAAATATCTCATAAGCAACAGCAGCAGAAGATAATCATAACATTCACTTGTGAAATTTATAGATGGAAACTCAAGTGATCAAATGGTAGCAGCAAAAACCGCCACAAGTCGTCAATGCAGATCATATTAATCACCAAGGTGAAGTCATCCCATACAAGAACACAACAAGGGATCGGTATGCTTGTAATCCACATCATTTATACGGACCAACTACGCATCAATGAATTGCTCGCCCTACCTATAAAAAGAATTTGATTATACAGACTTTCCGTGCCCCATAATGGAGATTTCAGCACCAATACATATCAATTTAATCAATTAAAACCGATTCTACCAAATAAGCGCATGATGCTTTGGAGAAGGGCATGTCGGATCATAATCTTAATCAAACACATGCAAGAAGCCATAATGGCCAAGTTACTCATTGGCTACATAGTACCCGATTGAGCTTCTACAAGATAGAATGGCACAAGTTCTTAAAGAACTCGAAAGTTAAAAAGCGGGGAATCGATCCGAAGCAAGCAATAAGCAAAATGATCTGCGATGTCATCTCCCACATGGGTCTCATGAATAAGGTAAGAGTGGATGGATGAGATGAGACAGAGCATCTGTTTTTCTTTACCTTTGAGAGTTGAGGAGTTGAGGAGGTGGAGGGAGGAGCAGAGCAACCGCAGGAGAGCAGCCTTAAAGAGAACTTCCGACCGTCGTCATTAGGAGGCAAAGTACGAATTTAGAACAACCCTCAAGGAGAACAAATCAATTTAAGAACCAAGTTGGAACCAATGCTTCTGTCAAGGACTCGCTACTTTGTTAAATTCAACATGCATAGACACATTGAAGCCTTTAGCTTCGATGATACGTAGATGGAGAAGACATCAAATGCAGCAACTCTTTTACCTTGTATTTTTTTACATTAGAAAACCCGTCTCTCCGATTCTTGTTCAGCTACCTAAATCCAACTCCACCGACGACTCACCCCATTTCCCGAAATCATCCAAAGCTAAAGAAGATGACGCAGAGACCCATCAATCATTTTAGCTATAATTTTCGGCAGAACAAGAATGCCGCACTCGCTCGACATGAAAACCGACAACTCGCAGAAACAAAACAAAAACGAAAACCCAGGAAATCAAGAAGAAGCAGATCAAACCTATATAGAGCGTAATCGAGGACTACGGGGAGAAGCGAACCTTGAAATTCCACGGAAGCAGACGGAGCTCGGGGTCAAGAGCCGACTCGTCCTCCTCCTCGGCGTCGCCGGCAACGATCGATTGATTCGACGGCGGCTAGGGTTCCGGCGGTCGTGAGCGACGTCGAGAAGAAGGCGGAGCCGAGAAAGAAGGCGGCGGCTAGGGTTCCGACTAGTTTACTGTTTAGTGTTTAGTGTTTATGTTTGTTTGTTTATTTGGATTTTGGGTCATTGTGTTCCGGATCGGAACATGCTCGAACAATGTTCCGACCCTACCCGACCCTAAACATATATGTTTCGCTTGTTTTATATTTGTCTCTTAAACAATATCAAGACCCGAAACAAGTATAATACTTGTTTCGTGTTTGGGTCATGTTCGGGTCTGGTCGGGTCGGGTCGGGTCGGGTTTGTTTGACACCCCTACTAGTGCCCAAATCTGCTTACCCTCTCACTCTTGAAGCCTTCTTTATCATTCAAGAGGGCACTTTCTGTTGGGTTTTCATGAATCATGTATAGGCAAAATTAACATAAACACAACGGAAACAAAGATGATATATTTCTATATATGATTCTCCGAAGGGGTTGTTCGTGCGTTTTAATAAAAAATTCAAATATAAAATGGAGTTAAACGTATTACCTTTCGAAGCGCGCTTTAAACGAATTGGTTCGGATGTTCTTCAGTTCGAGCCCCACAAATATCGAAGCTCTAGTTCAGACACACCATCAATGGACGTCGAATGGAAGATAGAACTTTTGGATAATCATCACTATTATTGTTGGGAAAATGTCACAAACAGTCCCTGAACTTCTACTTAATGTGCAATCTCGTCCCTAGACTTTTAATTTGTCCAATTTGATCCTTGAATTATCAATTAATGTCCGATCTAGTCCCTGACTATTTGAAAATTGACCGATTTCATCCTTCCTTAGTTAAAGTTAACGGAATTAGGCATTTTGGTCTTTTTATCTTTTTAATTTTTTTCTTTTTTTTCTTCTTCTTCTCTCTTCCCTCCGCCGGCCATGGCGGAGGGAAGCTGGCGTCTAGCGAGGGTCGCCCTCGCTGAGTTGCTAGGTTCGCAGGTCGCGCCACAGGGGAGCGCCGGGCTTGGCGCAGAGGCTGGAGGAGATTGTGGTGGTGCCGACGGAGGGAGGCCGAGGTTCGAAGCGGGTGCAGGGGGATTGGGTGCTGGCGTCACTGGAGCTGTGGTGAGGAAGAGAAGAGGGAGGCCGAGGAAGTACAGACTTGGTGGAGGAGCCATGCAGTCGGCGTCCTCATCTCGTGGCCTCGTGTGGCAAGGCTCGGTGAGTCGTGGCAGGGGGAGGCATCGAGGTCCCTCCGGTGGAATTCTACATGTCCCTCTTGTGGGTTGGCGAGGGCAGCCTTAGCCTGCGTCGGGCGAGGATGGCCCTCGCTAGATCTGGCGAGGGCACCCCTCGCCCGACGCCGACGAGGGCCGCCCTCGCTTGAATCGAGCGAGGGCCGCCCCTGTCGGCGTTCCGCGAGGGTCACCCTCGCTGGACGCCGGCTTCCGTCCGCCGGCTCCGCCATGGCCGGCAGAGGGAAGAGAGAAGAAAGGAAAAAAAAGAATAAGGAAAAACAGTAGTCACTTGACGGTAAGGACTAAATGGAACATTTGTTAATAGTTCATGACCAAATTGAGCCAATCGAAAGTTCAAGGACGAAATTGAGCATCACATAAGATTTTAGGGACTATTTGTGACATTTTCCCATTATTGTTCTAGCAATCTCGTGGCGACAATCCTCCGTATCCTTGATGTTTTTGCCATGGCCCGAATGAGAGAGAATCCCTCTTTTTCTCGCCTCTCGAACACACAAAACACACATTTCTCTCTTTTTAGCAATCGTTGCTCATGCCCTCCTTTATGTTGTACATCGCATTTGAAAAAAAAAAAAAAAAAAAAAAAAACTTCTCCAATCAGCAACGATTGCTGATCGTTCATGCACGATGCTTCGTGCATGATGGTCAACAACGGTTGCTAACCATCTTGCACGAAGCTTTACTCTCTTTTTTTTTATTTTATTATTATTTATAATTATCATTTATTAAAACACGCACATGTGATGTGCGTTGCACATGGTCAGCAACAATTGCTGACCATGTGCACATTGATTAATTAATTAAATAAATGAATAAATAATTAATCAATCCTTTTTTATATAAATAAAAAAATAAAAAGACATAATCTTCATGTGTGCATTTGGAATATATTAACATATATTCACTTTGGGCATATGATGCACGTAGGCTCTTGACTATAATACAAATTAAATTAAATCTCATTTAATTTTAGGTCGACTCAATTCGATTGCAGTAATTGCAAACGCATTTGCAACATTATTTCTCTCTTATTCCACGTTATCCTAATTGTTTATGATGTGTGACATCCCTAGGTTCATCACTAAGCTAGTAGTAAGACTTGTACTAACACATTAATACTCCCAAAAGGATTAATTGTCCTGATTAATCTTTGGGTCCTACAAGCCATGATTGACATCTAGCAATATGTCATGACTACCCAGACAGTATGAATGTTTTAAGAACATAATGAACCTGTCAGCTTTAGCTACAGTATAATTCAATCCTTCTGTCTTACTATGTCCCGATCGAACAAAAACCATGAAATATTTGTTAAGTCACCAATTCGATCATATGCATAAATCTAATTGACATGCATTTTATTCGAGATATAAACAATTTATTCTCAGTTACAACCCCGGCTGATGATTTCAATGCAGTGTCATAATTAGATCTCATAGGACATCATTATTATACCTTGCATGTAACAAGGAGACAAATTCCATATTGCGTACATATGTGACTTCGTATATGAACAAAATATGACCATTAGATATAAAGATGGATCAACGACTCGGCATTATGTGCACCTGTGAACCATAGTTGTTCGACACATAAGTTAACACCATGCCTCAGGTCTAAGGATTATTTACACCAGACCAAATCATGAACAATTAGACATTGACCATGTTAAAAGCTTCCATATCGCTAATCATTCCATATGCGTCACGTTCAGTGAACTTGTCTAATGCAAACACTCGTGTTCTTAACTCAAGCATCACAATACCCAATGACTTGCGACTCATCATTCCCTTAAGTATCCAATACTTAATGATGAAGTTAAGAACACATCGATCTCAACATGATTATTAATATCCAGGATTATTAATATCCACTCAATAATCTATCGACCGGGAATGATTTAAAGATTCAGTCTAACTATGAACCCGTCACATATATTCTTAACGTCTCAAGAATAGGTCTAGTTGCAACTAATCTTATGAAATCATTTGTAAATATAAAATAATTGGACAAATCAATGAATACGTCACTGCCATTAATTAAATAATAATGATAATACAACCGAAATCCCTAATATATAATTATTACATGGTAACTTTAAGGCATACATCCAACACTTTCACCATCCTCAACATCCTCAATTGAGATCTTAGACAACTGACTGTCTAAATCCTCTTGGCAAGAATATTGTTAAGCTCAGTAAGAGTTGAGTCACTTGCCTCTCCATGGGTGGACATAACAACCCTATTATACTCCGGTGGTAACCAGTCAATGGTTATTCTCCTCATCCTTGTCTCAAAGATGACATTAACAGAGGAAAATTATCCAAAAAAGTTTTAAACCTATTACATTTTTGCCAATTCAGTTCCAAACCTTTTAATTGTGCTAATTGTGTCCTAAACATTTTCACATTTAGTCAATTGAGTCCATCCAGCCAATTTTTGACATGGACGTTGTTGTTATCCGTGGCATATTTACAACTAACGCGGACAAATTTAATAATATTTAAATATATTTTTATTTTTTATACTTTTCTTTTCTTTTTATTTTTCCTTCTTTGTTTTTTTTTTTTTTATATATTGTTAAGGTCGACGGGGGTAGCTAGCCATCACCTGAGGCTTAATGACCCTCATCAACCACCGTGTAAGGGCTTATGAGGGTGGCGATGAGGCCCTCAAACGTGATGAATGAGCTATATCACTAGCCACTAGGTGAGGTCATAGCCCTTGGTCATAGCTAGGCGAAGCCACAACCCTAGCCCAATGGCAACAAGGGCAAGCCCTCGCCAAGTGGCTGGCTAGGGTCACTAGGCCTTGGCCAATGGCTAGCAGCCCCTACTAGCCTTAAAAAAAAAAAAAGATAAAAAAAGAAAAGGAAAGAAAATAAAATAAAAATATTAAAATTCAAAAAATATTAAAATATTAATAAAAATTATCTACATTAATACCGACTATGCCACATTGAATAAGTGACATTCACTTTAGTGATTTCCGGCCAATGATGGCCTAATGGATTCAATTGGCAAAATATGAAATTGTATAGAACTCAATTGGTACAAACAAAATGTTTAGAATAAAATTAGCAAAAGTACAATAAATTAAGATTTTTTAAAAAAATTTCCCCATTATAAGGATCCAACTTTGAAATTTCTTTGTAAAAATATCATTCTAGCAATTTGAGAATCCAACTTTGGAAAAGTTTTGACTCATTGTCATGTGTTGATACGAGACTAAAAGTAGTTCATTCTCCAACCTTTACAGCTTGGCATCATTCGTCCTCTTGAATCGCACTGCCAAGTTATTTTATGCCCCTGTTGGGATCTTGACATTCTTGATGTACCCTAATAACTCATCTTCAACGGTTACCGTATTAATAGAGCGCCTTATTAGCCTTTTGTCTTTCACTTTCTCCGCTTGTCATCATTTGTGGGTGGTGTATTATTGCTACCGTCGATTATAATCCACAAGTCATAACCCAACAGATAAAATTGAATGCAGGCACTTCGATTATTGGAGTTGTTGAACTTCTCCACATCGCTTATAGAGCTTGAGATATTTGCTGTCATGACTTGGAGGGAAAGTGCTAAAAAAATCTTAAGCCAATTGTATTGATATTAATTCAATGTTAAACATTTCAATTTGACCAATTTAGTGCTAAACATTTTCATATTATTACTAATTCAGTCAATTCAATCAATTTTACTGATATTGACGCCGGTTATCCTACATGACATGACTAGTACTAACGAATTTTTTTAAAATATATTTTTTTATATTTATCTTTTTTCTTTTCCTTTCCTTTTTCCGATTGTTGCTAAAGGCTAGCCTTGGCAAGTGTGGCCCAACAAGGCCGACCCTCACTTGGTGAGGGTTGGCCTCATCGGACATGGCCTGTGACTAGTGGTTGAAGAAAAGGGAAAGCAAAAAAAAAAAAAAATCAATTATAAAAATAACCAATGTCATCGCTAACCATTCACATAAGACAATTGGCATCCACGTCATATTTTCGACCTAAATTGGGTAGATGACTAAATTGGTATCAATGTAAAAATGTTTGAACTAAATTGGTTCAATTGAAATGTTTAGAATTACATTGATATCAATGTAATAGGTTTATAACTTTTTTTGTACTTTTCCTCGTGACTTGATTATTTGCCAAGCACTATACCAAATAAGCCTAATCTCAAACTAATCGACTTCATAGTGTCGAACTATGCACTAGTAGTATTGCAGCATAGTCCGATCCCAAACCGTTGGGCTATAGTCCTTAACTGTCTACTCCGATTTAATTGTTGAGAACTCAATTAAAGAAAACACACTTTTTTATTAGATGCACATCCCAAACACTGGTGAAGAAAACGAAGTACGAAGAAGGGTTTTTGCTGCTTTGACCTTCAAGACTAAGAATTGCATGCGGTGCCAATCTCGAAGGCATATAAGTGATCTCCAACTGTTTTGAGTGGGTTCTATGTTGTTTAAGGAACGTCACCGATAATTATGTAAGTAATTGAAATGCAGAAACTTCGAAAAGAACACAAGCAATATAGCGGCAGCTGCAAGATCAAATAAGTAGAGGGATCCCAATCGTAGGGGTTGGTGCAGGGACAGGTATCTCTGCTAATATTCGAAGAAGCAGGTGGTGTTGATATCATAGTTTTGTACACCTCGGGGCTTTTGCATGGCAGGAAGAGGTTTGCTGTCAGGGTTGTTGCCTTATGCTGTGCGGTGCAGTCGTGCTAGTTATGGCTAATGAAGATGCTGCCTGAAAGTCTTTTTCCACTGCCATTAAACTAATAGAACTGCTTGGATTCTCGAATTGTGAAGGAGCATGCTTTAGTAACTTGTGAGTATTTCATTTTTCTATTAATGCCTTCTAAAATTGGACTAATCATGAAGACATATTCAAAGGGAAAAACATTAATTAGAGAATTCAATTAAAATGTCACTCCGTGTTCTTTTATTGTAAATTTTCTTGCTAGCCCATCGCTAAACAGAAAAAGATAGGAGGCAAATGTGGTACCAAAGAGTAGAGAAATTAATGAGATCTCACTGGAAAAAAAATTCATGTTAATGAAGTAGATAAGCGCATTTATTGTCTTGTGCGATCATATGATGCCTTCTGTGTGAGATGGCAATGGGGTGAGGATGCATGGCGCATGATGTTGGGTGTTTAATAAACGTACAAGATGAGCGAGGCAGATGAAATTTATACATTGAATGTATGGCAACTCGGGGAAAGAAAGGATGTAAGATGAGCGTGTCAAATTGGTGAATTGCCATGGAGAACAAGATGAGAGTAACCATTTGATGTGGTTTATATATGGGTGACAATGGATATTGGATGTTATGGTGAGAATGTGCCTCTCTGATTGAGATGCACATGAAAAGGAACGGGAAGATTTTAAATTAAATGTGAGAAGAGACGATTATGAAAAGATCACTAGCATCTGGATTTTTCTGCAACTCAATGTGAAATGGAGTTCAACGGCATAAGATGATCAATCAGGTCCTCCCCACTTGGTGGGATGAGTTTGGTGGTTGTTCTTGTTCTTCCAGTGCACAAATTTTTTATATCTTGTCTAGGCCATTGAGCGAGAAAGGGGGAATGCAAATATATGTGTTAGAAAACCTTGGCTGCACTGATAGGGAAAGGGGAAAAGATGGACTCTTTTCTCACTACTGATATTTTCTTTTGGTTACTGGGATATTTAGAAAGATTGAGATGGATGAATGAAATCTGTAAAGGTGGATTGGTTAGGAAAAAACCTTCACATGTTCATAGAGTTTCCTTGTGAAGCCACAGCTTAGGACATTGCTAGATATGACTGATATACTCAGAGAATATTAAAAATTAAATTATTTCATAAATGCTCAATTATTTATTTCATACTTGCCCCGTAACATCTATTAATATTGGGAAAGCATGTTCCTCCACGATTCTTTTGAATTAGTGAAATGCTTTGCCTTTAAATTGTTTTTCATTACCTTCTTGAAATAGTTCCGCTCTGATATGGAGTAGATATTTGTGGAGGTGGTGAAGCCAGTGCCTGTTCTTGCTGGAGCATGTGGAACTGACACTTTTCATCGAATGGATTACTTCCCAAGGCAAGTGGAGTCAATTGGATTTTTTTGGCTGCAAAATTTTCTTACCGTGGGCATGGCAATTTCAGACAGAATCTAGAAGAAACAGGAATGGGTTATGAGTAGGTTTTCCCAGATAACATTCCTTAATACTCCGACTTGAGTATTTCTGGGTTTATGAGCAGCTTCTCTCTTTGCTCTTTGTTGCTTGGAAGTTGAGATGATCACAAAAGCTTCCAAAAGGGGTTAATAAAAACTCCTTATGCATAAGATCAAGCTGCAGAAATGGAAAAAGCTGGAGCTGATATCATAGTGGCTCATATGTGCCTTACAACTTCTGGCTCAATAGGTGCAAAGACTGCTGTCGCATTGGAGGAAAGTGTAATTCATGTACAAGCTATTGCAAATGCCACACATAGGATCCATTCCCACGCCATCATCTTATGCCATGAGGTATTTTTGAACGCATCTTCTAGATCTTTTCGGTGCTGAATTCCTTCACCGCCTCTGATTACATCTCTCTGGAACATGATTATGACTGTCATTGTCTATCCTCTGCTTTTGCACAACTTGTGGTTGAACCATTATCCAAACAATTCCAGACACCTCTGAGCAATTTTCATGCAGCATGACCGGAGAGATGTGTGCTGTTAGTTAGTTCTGTTTTCTAGGTGTTCTTAATACTTCCTGCATTGTCCCCCTTTTTTCTTCTTTTTGAATTTTCTGGTTCTTCCACTCGTTTTGGTTGAGTTCTTTTTCAACTCTTGTTCTCTTAGTTAGAGATTTTAGAGCATCAAATTCTGTTCACTGTTCTTGCTTCGGCCTTAGCACTCTATTCTACTTTGCTTAGTTTGCCTCAAATAGTTTATGATCTGATGTCCTACACCTTGGATGAGTCATAGTAGCGGTCTTCTCTACCTGATCATCCAACAGTTCTGGACACGGTAGAGAAGTGAAAGAATTTTAATGTGATTGTGCAGGTCCTATATCTGGTCCAAAAGAGGCAGAATTCATACTGGAGGGAGCTCATGGGTTTTTTGGTGCATCAAGCATGGGAGACTACCTGTAGAACAAGCAATTAAAAGCACAGTCCAAGAATACAAATTCATGTTGCAGGGGTGGAGTTCAGTATATCACTCTGTATACTGAAATGTTAATTAGGATTTTGTACTTCCCAACATCTTAGTACTATGATTGTCACTTTAATTGGAAAATATTTTTATGGCTGAATAATGAATAATATCCTTCTCTATCAAGATTGAGAGTTTTTGAGTATACGGATGCTGACTGCTACTACATGAATAATCAAACTGATGAGCTTAATCCTTGTTTTCTTCTGCCCTTTAAAACAAGACAGAGGCCCAACTCTTATTAGGAAAATTTATGGCTGACTAGTGAATGATATCCCTCGCTAGGATTTTTGTTTTCCTGCTTTCCTCAAGTTCCTTTCACTTTAAAATTGTCGAAGTGGAGGCCAGGAATGATCTTCTGTCACTTCCTTTCACTTTAGCATTATTCATAGACTTCTCCTTTGACACAAGAAGCAAGCACAGTTTTGTTCTTAATAGTGAGATGATATTCCTGAAAAGCGCCAGCAGAAAAAAGTTAATGGTGCCTGATTATGATTTGTACACTCCATCACTTCCTTTCACTTTAGCACTATTCGTTGACTTCTCCTTTGACACAAGAAGCAAACCCAGTTTTTTTCTTAATTCTAGTGAGCTGATATCCCTGAAAAGCACCAGCAGAAATAACCTAATGGTGCCTGATTATGGTTTGTTCTGCGAACTGAAAATTGATCTTTTGATTGACATGAAAGCCCACGTCGTTTTCAGTGGAATAGGCTTACTATATCTGCAGATAATCATCAAAGTGCTTTATTTCTCAGCCATCTTTCTTCTCCTTCTCTATCAAATTGAATTCAAGGTTATGGGGCAGCCATTCCTCAGCCATGGCATGTGTGCATTCTTTTTTAGGCTGGCTTCTAGGTCATCAAGTGTCCACCTGTAAGGAGAGCAAATCAAATTTTATGCAATGAGGAAGATGATTTTTCTGATATATATATAAATATATATATATATTATGTTGCTTTTTGGCTATTTGAAAAGGGTTGGAATATTATTGTCAAGATCTATTGTATGAATGATACGGCAGACAGAACCGATCATGCCCAAAGGATAAAAATTTTCTTTTTGTTGGGTGGACCCCGTTGTTTATTGATTTGTGAAGGGCTGAATCTTTCATAACTAGTTTAGCAATGAATCTTTAGAATGATGCATTTCTTAGCAGACCAGTGGATGACATAACTGTACATGCTCGTCAGCCGGTGCAAGAAGGTCAACATGATAACTTTTGCCATGTCTATTCCCAAGCATGTTCTGGATCCTGATCCAAATGGTATAAAACTGCGTGGCTTTTGCATTCCCTGAAGATTTGTAGAATGTAAACTATGATCAGAGCTTTGAAATGCTTATCAGTCAAATAGTGATTAAGGAAGTTGGAAAAGAGATGGAAAAAAAGAGGCTTTGAAGATGACATATTACATCAATTTTGAAGGGTTAAATTGATTGGAATCCTTGTAAATGCTGTGATCATAGTGAATCCAAGTCGCATTGATATCTACATTCCATCCTTTCTTGATATTGTAACCTGCATATTCATCGGATGACTGAATGGGACTTTGAAAAAGAATGATACACATAACTTTTAGTGCATAGTTTGCAAGTATAGTGAAAGGGCTAGTGAGAACACCTAGAGGGGGTGAATAGGTGTAAATAAAAATTTTCGCAGGACTTAATAAAAGTAATTTGCTTTTAGAAGATGTTGGACATTAAGCGTATTTCAACTTTAAGCAAATAGACAATCAATAAATAACAGTAAGAAGTTCAGGAAAAAGAGAATATGAACACGGAGTTTATAGTGGTTCGGCTTAGGTCAAGCCTATGTTCACTCTCCTCGCTGATAGCCTATTGGCTAGATTCCACTAAGTATCAAAAGAGATGTTACAGCTTGTGATCTCAACTATCACAGTGATGAGTCTCTATCGAACTCTCACACAGTCTCACTAAGACTTTCTCTCTTTTGTATACAATGTTTAGCTCGATGAATGAAAAAGCAAGAGACTAAAAAGCTTCAGACGTTTGAAATTCTCTTTCAAGCACTTCACGAACAACTAAAGAGTCAATCCTTAAAACTCCTTCATGCCTTCTCGACCGTTGGCACTTTCCAAATGAATTCTTCCAATCTATCCGTTGGATAGAATCAATTAAGGTGATCTCGAGTCGTAGATGATTTGTGTTGAAAGCCCATCAATCCTGTTCGCCCATACAAATTAGGATCTTGAGTTTCCATAGTAGAACCTTCCAAGTTTAGCTCGTCTTTCGAAGATTTCCATATCGGAGTAGTTTCCAATAAGAATAATCAATCAAGTAAATGTGAAACTCCAATAATCATACGAAACGAAACATTGAAGGTAATCTTGCATCTGGATAATAATCCTGTATTTGGATAAGTCTTCATACTTCAGTCTGGAACTGTCAGTGAGGATAGACTTTGAGACTAAAATCTGATGGTCTATCGGTCTTCAGACTTTGACACTAAAGTCTTGAGATCTTCCAATATAGACTTGGAAAGGTTTTGTTAATTTCAAAACAATAAAGGAGTTTTCTCTAACAATCTCCCCATTTTTTATGGTGACAAAACTTTCCTGCAGATTTAGAAAACTTTTGACCTGCAAAATAGCACTTATGCAATATATGATATCTTATAAAATAAATTTGATTAGGACTTGTAAACCTTGATTCTGCAACCACAGAACACATGTTAGTCCAAACCAGTCATAATTAATATTGCAAACTTAGTCACTGCACTGCAAGCATCAAAAGATTAACAATATCCAAAGTCAAATGTCAAACCAAACCAAAATCAAAAAGTCCACAGAAAGTAAAGTTCAAAGTCAATAAAACCAAAATGCAAATCTGCACTCAAACTCTCCCCCTTTTTGTCATCAGCAAAAAGTGGAGAAAAACGGTTGAAAAGATTTGGATAGAATCAGGGTTGCTTGGGGATACGAACGAGCTGGAAATCCCCCATGGACTTGACAGTGTCTTCAAGCTTCTGCAAAGACTCCTTAAGCTATTGAATATCCGCACCCTTTGCCTGTTCTTGCCGTTGAAGCTTTAGGGCTTGAATTAGTTCTTGAAGAGAGTCTATAGATGCCTTGAAGACAGTCATCATGTGCTTCATTTCAAACTCAAAAGTATATTGATGTCCCTTTAATTCCAAAAGAAGCTCCATCACTCTTTGAAAATCTGCTGAGTGATCTATAGTAATGCTGGGTCCAGCCGAATGAGTTACATAAGTTTGAAAATGAGGAGGAACATCAGTTGTTCTATCACCATGACTAGGAGTGTATGCCTCGAAATCTACTTCAGGAAATTGAGAGGCATAAACCTCTTCTAGGTCTGGTGGAGATCTACTAACATCACTAGCAAAGATGGGTGAAGAAGAACCTCATTTTTCACCATCTCCCCCTGTCTTCATGCCTTCAAGTGGAGAGATATGTTCGTCTTCACGCTCTGCTTCAGCACTATAGCGATGTTGTTCTCCAGTCTTTCCACTCATTGTCTTCTCCAAATCATCGGACAATGATGCAGCCATTGTTGGTTCAAAGAAGTCATCGCGACTCCTTTCTTCTTTGCTTCTTCTCTTTTCTTGTTCTCTTTCCCCGTCTCTTCTCTCTATTTCTTCTCGTTCTCTGTTCTCTGTATGGCTCACAAAACTCTGTAGATTCTGCAATGCAAATACTGAGATAGTGAGATCATCATCATCTTCTTCTTCGTCTTCCAAAATAAGAGATCTCCTTTTCTTTGCAGGTTTTGTTATCGGCTCCTTGCCTTTCCTTTTATTTGCAGCAGAGTCTAGCTTTGCCTTCACAGGAGAGCGCTCCAACTCCTTGCTCAATTCCTTCAGACTCATCTTAGAAACCATTTTAAAACCAATAACCATTAGGGCAATGGTTCTAACACAAAGAGGAGCATGAAGTGTGATCTTGAAATGCTTGAAGAGTTGTGAGATAAGCGCCGAGTAGGGAAGTTGTCCCTTGTCTTTCACCATAATTCTATACATGTGCATAAGAATTGTGTGAGGCAGAAAGAACTTACGACCAGTGTTGATCGCGTACATGAGCTTAGCTTCAGAATGAGAAACGTTTGTCTTTGAAGTAGACTTTGGCCTGATGCAATTAATCACCACATTGTGAAGAAGAATATTAGAGGCATTCATTCTTGAATAAGAAATTTTTCCTTCGACCATTATGTTATTAACAATGGACAAGGTAGCATGGACATAAGACACACCAATTGGTTGGAATCTTCCTCTTTCTACACCAATTATATCAGCCAAAGTATCTACATCAACTACGAACTCTTTGTCCCTAATAGTAAAGCTAAATTTATTCGCATCTATAAATGACAGATTTGAATAAAAGTAGGCAGTAAGTTCGAGAATAAGCGACGGTAGTCTCGGTGCAAAAATGTTCAAGTTGAAGCAAACCAAGCTTCTCCCTCAAATTAACTTTCAAAGAGTCAAGAAAATCGAAATCTATGCTCCTGGGGTGCATAACCCCTCTTTTCAGCAAACTCGAATAAGTCTTTTTATGGTCCTTGGAATGAAATAAATTCATCCATTGACCACGAATCTTTGCAGCAACGCCCATCTTGGGTTGAAAATGAGCAAACATTTTTTCATCATCGTCCTTCTCCTTTGGCCGACCGAATCTTGGATCACTAGAAAAATTTTTAAACAACCATTGTGCCAAACCCTGAGGCGCAATACCTAATCTTTCCATAGTGTTCAAGAAAAAGGTCTCATTTTTGTAACCATGTGCTTTTAAGAACTCATCGATCAGATTCATTGCAAAGCTACCCCTTTTCAAGTTGGAATCTAGTTTATAGATAAATTAGGGTTTTTGAGTCCTTACAGGTTCAACGTCTTCTATAACCTCTTCTTGTTCTTGCTGTGGAGGAGGATCTTGCGTTGTCTGTTGACGCTATTGAGAATGTTGTCTTGGTTGTCGCTGTTGTTATTATTGTTGATGAGAATATTCTTCATCGGTCAAATCGAAATGAGTAGGTCCCTCACGCATACGCTGTGGTCCCCGACTTGCGATTCTCGAAGACTTTCTTTGGGAAGACATTGTCAAAGTCTAGGAGAATTTCTCGAACTCGCTCTTTCGAAAAGGTTAAAACTTTTTGGATGAAACTCAAGTAAAGCTGAGAAAGAGTAAGATCACAGTATTCTAGGGTTTCAAAAAGAAGGCGTAAATGGAGAAGAAGAGTTTCTACTGTATATTAAGCAAGTTGAAACGAGATATATGAAACGTCATAAGGAAAAAGTAAAACTGCCTTTTTCAAAAATGATAAACTGCCTTTTTGAAAATGAGAAATCGTCATTAAGGATAATTTCTAAAAATGAAATAATTCAGAGGGATAACGTACATTTTCAAAATTTTATCTAAAAATAACTTCACAACAATTTGAAGAAACTAACTTACAGTTGTAACATCTAGAAATTCTGAGTCTAAACACCTTCAGACTTTACCCGGCAAAAGATAGAATGTTCAGTCTTGCACGAATAAACTCAAATAAGTTTTTCTCTAGTGGCTTTGTGAATATGTCTGCTAGTAGATTCTTTGAGTCAATGAACTAAATCATAACTTCTCCATTCTAAACATGATCTCTAATGAAATGATGACGTATTTCTATATGCTTTGCCCTTGAATGAAAAATTGGATTCTTTGTGAGATTAATGGCGCTTGTGTTGTCGTATTTGATTTCAGTGCATGATTCTTCAATTCTAAAGTCTCTTAACCGTTGCCTTATCCATAAGATTTGAGAACATCAACTTCCAAGTGCTACATATTCCGCTTCAGTTGTTGAAAGAGTTACAGTACTCTGTTTTCTTGAAAACCATGATACCAGCTTGTTGCCAAACAGTTGACAAGTACCAGAAGTACTTTTTCTATCCACTTTGCATCATGCTAGATCTGCGTCTGAATATCCAAGGAGAGTAAAGTCTCATTCTTTGGGATACCACAGTCCTAGCTTTGGAGTAGTTGCAACGCATTTGATGATTCGCTTTGCTACACTAAGATGAGATTCTTTGGGATTTGATTGGAATCTAGCACATATACAAACACTAAACAAAATGTCAAGTCTAGATGCAGTAAGGTAAAGAAGTGATCCAATAATACTCATGTATAGCTTCTGGTCCACATTCTTTCATTCTTCATCTTTATCTAGCTTTGAAAAACTTGACATAGGTGTCTCTGTCTGTTTGCTGTTTTCCAATCCAAACTTCTTGATGAGATCTTTCACATGCTTTTCTTGGTGAATGAAAATTCCTTCCTTTGACCATTTTACTTGTAATCCCAGAAAGAAATTTAACTCACCCATCATACTCATTTCGAATTCATCCTGCATGCATCTAGAAAACTTCTTGTGTAGACTTTCATTAGGTGATCCAAAGATAATATCATCAACATAAATTTGAACGAGTATAAAGTCTTTACCTTCTCTTTTAATAAACAATGTAGTATCTACTTTTCATTTAACAAATCCATTTTGAGTTAAGAAATTACTTAACCTTTCATACCAGGCTCGAGGTGCTTGTTTCAGTCCATATAGTGCCTTTTTCAGTCTGTAGACTGAGTTTGGCTTTCTTGGATCTTCAAAATCAGGTGGTTGTTCCACATAGACTTCTTCTTGGATAAATCCATTTAGGAATGCGCTTTTTACATCCATTTGGAATAACCTGAAACTTTTATAACAAGCAAAAGCAAGTAATAATCTAATTGCTTCTAACCTCGCTACTGGTGCATAGGTCTCGTCATAGTCTATCCCTTCCTTTTGTGTATATCCTTTGGCAACGAGTCTTGCTTTGTTCCTGATCACTTTTTCTTTCTTGTCCACTTTGTTCTTGAAAACCCATTTAGTTTCTATAATAGACTTACCTTTTGGTTTGGAGATTAGTTCCCAAACATCATTGATGCTGAAATATCTGAGTTCTTCTTGCATAGCTTTAATCCAGCTTTCATTAGCCAATGCTTCTTCTATACTTTTGGGTTCAACTTCAAAAATAAGTGCCAAAGCATTAGACTCTTCTCGCCTTTTGGATCTGATAGAATTCCTTCATCAATGTTGCCAATGATGAGTTATTTGGGATGACTAGACTTATGCTTCCAGTTGCTGGTTGGTTTGTGGGTTTGCTCATCCTCTGCTTCAGTTGAATCTTCTGGTTCTTTCTGTTATTGAATCTCAGAAGTCTGAACTTCTGCGAGGGAAGTAGACTTTGTAACGTCTCGAGCAAGTTCAATCTCTTCAAGTTGAGTCTCTACCACTTGATTCTGTGTAGAGTCTTGAAACTTGACATTCATAGACTCTTCAACAGACTGAGTCTTTTTGTTGAATACTCTGTAGGCTTTGCTTGATGTTGAGTAGTCGAGAAAAATTCCCTCATCTGATTTTTCTTCAAACTTACCAGTTCGATCATTTGCATTTTTCAAAAAAAAAAAAAACACTTACAACCAAACACATGAAAACAAGAAACATTTGGCTTCTTTCCTTTAAACACTTCATAAGGAGTTTTCTCTAGAATAGGCCTAAAAAATACTCTGTTAATGATATAACAAGCTGTAAAAACTGCTTCAGCCCAAAAACGAGAAGAAATATTGCTTTCAATTAAAAGAGTTCTTGCCATTTCCTACAACGATCTATTCTTTCTTTCCACAACCCCATTTTGCTCTGGAGTATATGGTGATGAGAAAACATGCTGTAAACCAAATTCATCACATAAATTTGCAAAGTCTTGATTTTCAAACTCGCCTCCATGGTCTGTTCGTATGCTTGAAATAACATAACATTTCTCATTTTGAACTTTCTTGGCAAACTTTGAAAAGTGAGAAAAGGTTTCAAACTTACTTGCTAAGAAGTAAACCCAAGTAAATCGAGAATAATCATCCACGATTACTAAGCAATGTCTCTTTCCATCAATGCTTTGAGTTTTGGTTGGTCCAAAGAGATCCATATGCAGAAGTTGCAAAACACGATTAGTAGATACTTGATTTATAGGCTTAAAAGAACTTCTAACATGTTTACCCAAAACACAAGGTGTGCATAATTCAGATTTTTTATAAGCCAAATTGGGTAGTCCACGAACAAGCTTCCTAGAGAAAATTTTGGCTATCTGTTTCATGTTGACATGACCAAGCTTTCGATGCCAAAGATTTTCTTCATCTTGAATAGAAATTAGACACTGTGAGCTTTTTGGTTTTATATCTAGTAGATAAATGTTTCCATGTCTTCGTTCAGTAAAAGATTGAGACAAATCTTTACTAGTTCCTGAGCAAATGCCTTCTTGGAAGTGATTTTGAATCCAGTGTCGCATAGTTGACTTATACTAAGCAAATTATAGTTCAAGCCTTCCACCAAGGAAATGTTATTGATTGTGAGACTTCCAATCTTGACAGTTCCACATCTAACAATTCTTCCTTTGCTATTTCCACCAAAAGAGACTTTTCCACCAGTTATTTGAATAAGCTTTATAAAGCAGCTTGAATCTCCCGTCATTTGTCTCGAACAGCCACTCTCTAAATACCATTTGATCTTTTTCTTGATAATGACCTGCAGTTATAAGAAGATTTCAATTTTTCTTTGGTACCCACATTTTCTTGGGTCCAAGGGAGTTAGTACCAAAAACAGTCTTTACCCAATCTCTCTCAACGGGTCTCCAAACTTTAGGACAATCCTTCTCGAAATGTTCTGAGCTATTACACTTTGAACATTTGAGAGCACTTCGGCTAACAGGTTTTACAAAAACTTTTTGAAAAATGATTTTTGTAGGTCTTTATTTAATTATTTCTTTTACTTTTGGAAAATCAATCAAAGGAATAGTTTCTAGTGTCCATCCTAAACCTGATTTGTTGAAATAAGGTCTTTATATTGAAAGAATTTTATCTAGCTTCTCAGATCCTTTTGAAAACCTTTTTGAAATATTTGAAATATCTTCTTTCAAAAAAAATGTTCTCCTTTGAAAAAGAATCTGCATTTTCTTTCAAAACAACAAAACTTTTGTCAAGATTTTCAAATTTTTCTTTCCAAGAAATTTCATGTTGCTTCAATTTGTAATTTTCCTTCTTTAATTCTGAAATTCTTTTAAGAGATATCTTAAGACTAAGACAGAGTTCATCAATATACTTTGAAACTTTAGCAGGAATTTTAGAATTAGTAACCTCAATTTCCTTGTCTAAATCTGAGTTTGATTCTGAATTTGCCATTAAACAAGTGTCGTTCCATGTTTCTTCTTTGAGAGCCTTCTTGAATTTCTCTGTTTTTCCTCTTTTCTTGTTCAACAGAGGACAGTTGGGTGTGATATGCCCATTTTTTTTGCATTCAAAGCAAATCACTTCTTTGTTTGTCTCATTGTCTTCAGTTGATTTATTCTAAAGTCTTTGAGTACTTTGTTTCCTCCAGTTGAACTTTCTTCATTTTCTATTTAACTTTCTGAACTTCCTAATCATTAGTGCTAGCTCTTCATCATCCAGGTCATCTTCTAAATCTGTATCATCAGAATCATCGTTGGATTTTAAAGTAATTGACTTCTTACCTTTGGGATCTTCTTCCTCATTGATTTGCTCAACTTCATAAGATTGAAGTGTGTCCACTAGTTCGTCTACTGATAGAGGCACGATCCTCTGTGTTTCTCTAATGGAAGTCTTAATGTGATTCTAGTCTTTGGAGAGTCCTCGCAACAACTTGTTGACTTTCATCTGTCCTGAGATTGGTTGTCCATGATATGCTAGACCATTTGCAATCTCTGTGAAACGACTAAACATGTCGGTAATGGATTCTCATGACTTCATCTTGAAGGCTTCATACTGTCCGAGTAGTATATTGATTTTTGTTTCTTTAACTCGATCAGTTCCTTCATAGGTAACATGCAACATGTCCCAGACTTCTTTCGTTGTTTCACAAGATGAAATTATGTTATACTCAGTAGGAGATAAAGCACAATATAAAGAGTAGATAGCTTTAGCATCAAGAGCTTATCTCTTGGTTATGTCTACTTGTGTTATCTCGCCAGCATCTGTAACTTCCTTTACTCTTTCTGAAGTTGATGTTTCTTTAGGAATAATCCATTTTTCTACCACATCTCATTCCAAGGGATCTTTCGATCTTAGGAATGCCTTCATTTTGTTCTTTCATACGTTGTATTCCTTCCCAGCAAAGTAAGGAGGTCTGGTGTTGCTTTGACCTTCAACCAATCCTGGAGCCAAAATATTAGCCATAGATATTTAGCTTAAGAAGTAAAACACTTCAACAAATAAGCACGCAAGCTCTGATACCAATTGAAAGGGCTAGTGAGAACACCTAGAGGAGGGTAAATAGGTGTAAATAAAAAATTTCGCATGACTTAATGAAAGTAATTTGCTTTTAGAAGATATTGGACATTAAGCGTATTTCAACTTTAAGCAAATAGACAATCAGTAAATAACAGTAAGAAGTTCAAGGAAAAGAGAATATGAACACAAAGTTTATAGTGGTTCGGCTTAGGTCAAGTCTACGTCCACTCTCCTCGCTTACAGCCTATTGGCTGGATTCCACTAAGGATCAAAAGAGATGTTACAGCTTGTGATCTCGACTATCACAGTGATGAGTCTCTATCGAACTCTCACACAGTCTCACTAAGACTTTCTCTCTTTTGTATACAATGTTTAGCTCGATGAATGAAAAAGCAAGAGACTAGAAAGCTTCAGACTTTTGGAATTCTCTTTCAAGCACTTCACGAACAACTAAAGAGTCAATCCTTAAATACTCCTTCATACCTTCTCGACCGTTGGCACTTCCAAATGAATTCTTGCAATCTACCCATTAGACAGAATCAATTAAGGTGATCTCGAGTTGTTAGATGATTTGTGTTGAAAGTCCGTCAATCCTGTTCGCTCATACAAATCAGGATCTTGAGTTTCCATAAGTAGAACCTTCCAAGTTTTGCTCGCCCCTCGAAGATTTCCATATCGGAGTAGTTTCCAATAAAAATAATCAATCAAGTAGATGTGAAACCTAGCTATAAGATCTTCTAATAATCATACGAAACGAAACATTGAAGATAATCTTGCATCTGGATAATAATCCTGCATTTGCATAAGTCTTCATACTTCAATCTGGAATTGTCAGTGAGGATAGACTTTGAGACTAAAATCTGATGGTTTGTCGGTCATCAGACTTTGACACTAAAGTCTTGAGATCTTCCGATATAGACTTGGAAAGGTTTTGTCAACTTCAAAACAATAAATGAGTTTTCTCTAACATATAGCTTCTTCGAAAAAGAGACGTTTGACTTGCCTTCATTATTACAGTCATTGAGTGCCACCCAGGTGTGCCATAAGAGCACATTTACCATTCTAAGCGTCTCTTTAGCAACCTGGAATTTCGTCAAATGTCAGCATTGTTCTGAACACATGCCACGTTGTTCATGGGCATGAAGAGGACAAAATTTGCAATATGCATGTGATAGGGAGATTCTCACCTTTAAGCTGTATGACATGCCGTTGAGATCTTCAAGAGTGAGAGCAGCCCCTTTTGGTTTATTCCTCACTAGCCAACTGTTCTTCCTGAAATTTCATCTTCATATCAGTTCAGCGTTCAGCTAGTTTATACTACTAGTTTTATCTCTCTCTCTCTCTCTCTCTCTCTCTCTCTCTGGTACTCTGGCCCGGTTTTAAATTCCATTTATTTACCAAATCAAAATAAACAGATAGAAGACATTCCGTACAGTTTCTTTGCACATTGCATCTCATATAATTAAAGATTCACGTTAACTGTTGTTCAGGCCCTATGCTGAAAACTTACTCTAGAATGAAAAGTTAAGAATGTGACTTGCAAGTAACATAGCAGGTGTGTCTTCGGATGACCACCTAGAAGGCATTCACTTATATCTGCAGTGTCTCATCTGGATTAAGCTGAAATTTTTTTTTCCCCTTGGCTGTCTAATCTCTTCAATTTGGTTTGAGTCACGGTTCAAAACATATTTGCAAATTAGCATATTCAATTCAGTTTAAAACCCTTCCCAAACCAAACTATGGACATCCCTCACACGACACACAGATTATGATTTGATTAACAAGAAAAACTCAACCAGAACCTATCCTGAGCATCTGTGTTCTCATCCAGGAACTTAACACTCCACATTAAGGTAGTTGCCATGGTGGACTGCCCAGCATGGATCAGAGATTACAAATTGTCCATGATCTCTAAGTCATCCATCTTCTCTTCAGGAGGCAATGAATCTCTCTCTAACATGGACTATAGGAAGTCCTCAGGAACTTCCTTCCCTCTTCCTCCTCTGTCCTCTCTCATTTTTCTGAAAGTTTCCATCAGCCTATTTCTTGCCTCATCAATTATCTTACCATGTCACCGCCTGTTGCTCTCACATCCTAATATACTATTTGATATTTTATTTTTTAATTTTATTGGAACTATAGATACAACTTTGTCTTTCGAATGGCAGGCTATGATAACTGGGTTGAACTATTTTTCATTGCTTGCACAAAATTATCCAGAAACAGCAAAGTAGAAGAAAATTTTCATACAAAGAAGATAAGCTGGATAATATATCATGAAAACAACAAATAAGTCCGTTACTGTGTAGCCCCTGGTTTTTAAAATCATGAATTTAGGGATATATATGATGTTTAGTATGATTAAGTTAAAAATAGAAACTCGAATGAGTGAACTTAAAGGCGTTTTTTTTTTCCAATTCTTTCTTGAATCTCTTCATTTATATCATTGTTATGTATTTTGAAAAAGTATATGTTGACATTCTAATGTCAGCAGATTGAATTTGGATCAGATCATTGAGCAGTCCAATTATTGAACTTTTGCCCCCAAAGGCATTGGTTAATGTGGTTCAGAAAGTCTGAGTTGAGTGAACTTGACTTCCCTCTTGTTCTTGTTCTTATCCTTCTTCATTTTTTGTTTTGTTAGAGAAGGATTTCGAAATGTTTTCTTCCATAACGATGCTAATGATGTTATGAAATGAAAGAAGTACTGATATCCTTTTGGCCAAAAAAAAAAAGAAAATAAGAATGTTCTTGACTTCCCTCTCAACCTCTGAGGTCATGAGGAAGTTTCAAATTCCAGAACTCATTCAATTCCTAGACAGAGTCAACTTTTAGAGGGTGATTTGCTAAACATAAAGAGACTTTTTTCCGCAGATGAAGAACATAAGATGATATCAACAATGGAGCTTCAGGGAGGGTCAAATTAGTGCAATCTGCAATAAGAGGACAGCTAGAGAATAAGTAGCTTCAAAAAGAGACAAGATACTTTGGAAGCAAGAACTATGAACTGCGAAGGAATCTTTGCGTTAGGTCTTGACAAAAAGATAGTGGCAAGACTCGTTCAAGTAAAAGACAAATCCTCATTCTTTATTCTTCCGGGGACTCCTAGTCAACTAAAACGTGACATGAGTTGACATTGTAAGCAACAAATAGTGCACCAAAACTGAAGTATCTATAGTTTCTTGATTATCATCCGACGTGGAGCTTAGAAATTTCAGATGCTCCTTGATGAACCTCAGATGCTTTGCATGCCTCACAAACTCTCTCTCTCTCTCTCTCTCTCTCTCTCTCTCTCTCTCTCTCTCTCTCTCATGAGGTCTAGTGACACCAGAAGCCACCCCCAAGTTACTTTAGGGAAGCATGATTAGCTTGATACACCGTGTCAATTTAACCTGCCAAGTAGTCTATTCATCAAACTCCATCTCTCCTCAAATGCACCAACACAGATTAATGGGTTACGGTCCTCACTTTATATCACAAGAGTGATCCTAGCACTGCAACAATTAGTTTGCAAAGCTATGTGATAGAATTTTGTTTCTTTTTTGGGGCTTGGTTGAAGATTGTATATTGTTTCTTTCATAGATTTTTGTTGGGTACATGACTCAAATGCACCGACATCCATATCTGAGGTCGACCTCGAAGGGGCAACCGGAGCTTGCATCAGATTGCATCGATCGATGAGGGGGTGGGTCGGCGACGAAAAGACGAGGACGGCAGCAGAGGTGTACCAAGTTTTTTGCACTTTTGCAATCTCTCTCTCATCTAGTTTGATTTTTCTTCTCTTTTTTGTTCAGTTTTTCAGTTTGTCTATTTCTTTTATAGTCTTTTTCTAATGCAGCACCCGGCGCTAGGGGTGAGTATGGTCTAGGTTGGCCCGGTCCACTCCCTAACTCTAGGAGTAATCTACATGGTGTTGATCCTTAATTTTTGGGACCGAGAACCAGACCGACCTAATGGGTTTGGTCCGATTCCGAGGTCAACCTGCGACCAACCGATAATTTTTTTTAGTCATTTTTTGTACTTCTTGAAAAGGCAACCGAGGACCAAACTGATCTAATGGGTTCGACGATAAGCGAGGTTAGTGAAGAGAGGCGAGCAGCGCAAGCAGCGAGCGTCGAGTGTGGCAATTTTAAGCGACGAGCAGGGCAAGTGCCCATCAACAAGCAGAGCGAGCAACTAGAAGCGAGCGAGGCGACTATCGAGCGGCAAGTGGGGAAGTTATTTCTTTCGATTTTGGCAAATTAAAGACTAAGAGGACAAAGAATATGGAAGAGAACGAGTACTAGAGGAGGATATCGTGAGGAGCTATTTACACCGATTTGGATGCTGTGAGGACTTCTCATAAAGACATTTTCCTCCTTTGTAGATTATAGCTATTAATGTCGCAAAAAACATTAAAAGTCTAACTATTAAAGAACAACGTAAAATTACTTGCACTTCTCATTAAAAAGATGTTTAATGATGTTGACGCCGTTTGATTTATGATTTTTTATATATAAACAATTATAAATAATATATTACATATTTTAGATATTATATAATATATATAATCAAGGTTGGTCCGCTAGAATTGAGAACCAACCCGCATAGTATTGGTCCAGGAATTCCAAGACTAAGGACCAATCCAGTGCCCCTGGGAACCGGACAAGGTTAGGCCAGTCCAAGGTTGGTCTAGGGTTGACCCTAGACTGATGCTCACCCCTACCCGGTGCCATTTGCTCTTGAGATATATCAATAATACCTTGTCAGCCGCCACTTCAAATTTCAAATGACGGTCTTAAACAAAACCTTGATATGTGTCATATGAATAGGTTTGAATATTTCGTAACGTATAAAAAAAATTAGGATGAATATAATTTAGAGTTCTTGGCGTTATCTTTTCTAAAATAAAATAAAAAGGGGGCGAGGAGAGGCAGATAGCTGTGGGAACTGGGAAGTTAGCCCAGATGGCCCATGCCATGTGATATTATTATTCATCTTCAGTAAGCCCACACGCTCAAATCAGAAAAGGTGTCTTTCTAAGCAGCTAGTAGTACAAGCTTTTCCCAATTGCCTTCTGGAATTGGATCACTCAAACAGACAACATCTCTCTCTCTCTCTCTCTCTCTCTCTCTCTCTCTCTCTCTCCTCCTTTCCTTTTCCAATGTAGTTTGGTGGCAACGTTCATAGAATCGGATGCAATTGCGGGCATTCTTTCGATTAAGCGAGGAACGCTGACTGGCACTTGGAAAACCCTCAAATCAAGTGGTCCAAAGTTCAGCAAAGCTTAGACTGCAAAATGCACATACGACTTCTTGGAGTTTCCTGGCAACTTCGATTTTGGAGGGCATGGAAAACGTACAAGAATTTCTGACCAAAATAAATAAATAAATAAAGTACAATATTGGACCATAGTCTATGTGAATTTCGGGGGACTGAACCTTGGTGTTGAACCTCGAGCCTATTCTTTTCACGCTCAACAAAATGAGTGAAAACTTCATTAGCCTCTGATGGTGCTATGGTGATGAGTGGATCATAATTTTCACACGAATCACAAAGAAAAGCTTGACTAGGCGATGCTATAACCAAGTGCTATGGATGTCCCCTCCACATGGTATTACACCCTGCGTGTCCAGGAATTTGGCGTCGAACTAGCTTGACATCAAGGATCACGTGCTCCTTGGAGAGACTGAGGATTCGGCCTGAACCGCCAAAGTCATTCTGGCCTAGCTTGCGAAGCAGACTTTGAAGGACGTGATTGAGTTTCTTCAACGTGAGGATGAAGGAGAATGAGACGCTCAAAGCCAAGAAGGCCGAGCAAGAATTGTTAGTAGAAAAAGAGGGGAAGATAGTGGAGGTGCAACAAGTACAGGATGCGAATGAGGGGTAGGATGAAACAGATGATGACGAGTAGTGACTATTGTTATTATTATTGGCCTTTTGTATTTGTGTATTACATGATTATCTTAGATCCTAGTACAAATCATTGGATTGGAGCATCTAAATAGGTTTCCACGAGTCTTGTCCATCCTCCCAATCGCTTTTTTAAGCTTTTAGATAGATTTGCATATGTTATACTAACAGCGTAAAATGATTATTCGTTAAGCAGGACTCAAGCAATGACACAGGTATTTCAGTAACCGGAACTAGATAAATCATTGGGGGTTAAGTGGAAATCTGTTGAATTATCAATATTTCTTGGCCTCTGGCAAGCTGGAACTAGATAAAACAACAAAAGGAAGAGCTAGAATTTTTATGAACAACATAGAGGAAACTTAAAAAAAAAAAAAAAAAAAAAAGCAAAATAATTGGCTACATGTATCGCATCGGGATATTTTTAATATGCGTCCACAACATGTGAACCAATTGCAGCGTCCTCATTCATTTTGATGATTTTCAGATGAGATTTCGCTAGATCTAGTTATCGCGGTACGACTGGCGCACATAAGCCGAATGCGACTGATAATGCCTCCATCGCATTGAGGAGAGATGCCAAGACGACAAGAGTTAATCGGAAGCTGAAAATAAAAATAAAAAAAAAAAATAATAATAAAAAAAAATGACCTTTCTTTCTTCTTTGCCAGTAGTTGGGCATCCGATTCCGTTAGTAATCTTGTAGTTATTTATGTTATGGAACTATGGTTGCTCCTGATCCAATAATTCACACGTGACCCAAGGTTTACTTTCATGAATCACAAAGGACGAGACCTGAGAGCCCTTGGTCTATAGTATAGTTTTTTCCTCTTCAGTCAGCATATAGAAATAGGGAAAAGTATTAAAAAAAGTCATAAACCTTTTATTTTTGTGCTAATTTAGTCATAAACATTATTTATGTCAATTTAGTCATAAACATTTTTACTTTATGCCAATTCAATCATTTCCGATTAATTTAGGCCTGATTTTGCTGACTGGGCACCGATCAGCTGACGTGGCATAATCAATGCTGATGTATACAACTTTTAATAATATTTTAATTTTATTTTCTTTTTCCTTTTCCTTTTTTCCTTTCTCCTCCTCCTTCCTCCAACTAGTTGCTGGAACTCGGTGATCGGCCAGAGGTGACAGCGAGCGAGGTCAAGGTCGACCTCACCGGCCTTTGGTGAGCTCGCTAGCCATTGCAAGGGTCGAGCCTCGCCCATGGCCAGCGAGGCTCAACCCTCACCAGATTCGGCGAGGGCAAGCCTCGTCGTCCCGCACGAGGCCGCCCTCATGACCAAGGCCTCGCCAGAGGCTGGGCGAGGCTCAACCCTCGCCAACCCCACATGAGGCCACCCTCACGGCCAAGGCCTTGCCAGAGGTTAGGTGAGCTCGACCTAGCCAAAACTGGCGAGGTCGAGCCTTGCCCATGGCCAGCAAGGCTCGACCCTCGCTAGATCCGACGATGGCAAGCCTCGTCGCCCCACACGAGGCCGGCCTTGCAACCACTGGCAAGGGCTCGAGCCTTGCTGGTTGTCACCTTTGGCCGGTCGTCGAAGGAAGGAGGAGGAGAAGGAAAAAAGAAAAAAAAAGAAAAAAAAATAAAAGGAATAAGAAAATAAAAAAATTCAAAAATATTATTAAAAGTTGTATACGTCAGCACCGATCATGCCACGTCAGTTGGCCGACACCCGGTCAGCAAAATCCAACAAAAATTAACTGGAAAGGACTGAATCGACATCAAGAGAAAAGATTTATGACTAAAATTGGCACAAATACAAAATGTTTATAACTTTTTTAACACTTTTCCCTATAGAAATTTGTAAATTGAGTGGACTTTATATATTCGACCCCAAAAGTTGAATTATATTGGTGTAACTGAGAACGTTCCACAAGCAGGGTTAAGATATGATTTTTTTTTTTTTTTAAATTTATATATTCTTAAATTCAATAGATTGCCCTCTAAGTAGACTGCCGAATAAGGCTTGGCAGATTTAGATCTTCAAATAAAAAGTGGATGAGGTGGGTTGATAAGAATAACATCTGTGCTCCCCTTAAAGAATAATACATGTTTGGCCTTTCAAATAGAAGTCGCGCCGTTTTCTCCTCGGATGAGATGATTTTAAAATGGTTTCTTATCAAGTATTGTATGCGGTGCGACTCATGTCCCGATATCATCTTCTAAAGAAGAGACTCGAGAGGGAATTACGAAAATAAAAATGGTCAGCCTCATATTTATGTGCTTGAATCAGCATCGATAGACATACCCTTTTGACGGATTGTCGAGTAACACTTGACAAATTTAGATCTTCGAATGAGAAGTGGATGGAGTGACTTGACAAGTAGCATTTGTACCGCCCTTAAAGAACAATGTATAATGCCTAGTGTTGCAGATAATAGTCTCTCCGTTTTTTCCTTCAATGAAATGAATCTTAAATTGGTTTCTTGCTAATTGCTATCTGTTGGAAGAAGAGTTGACGAAAGAAACGATTAACTTCATCGATGCACAATAAACGAATTATCCAAGAACATACATTGAATCACGAGCGAACGATGGACTATATGAGTTCACAATAGTCCAAATACAATCACGAATAAAGTATTCGCATTCAACAGCATTAATGTCGATTTTTTTTCTCAAAGTAAAAATAAAAGTTTTTTTGTTTACTGTTTGTTGATAATGGAGAAAGGAAAGGAAAGAACTGTTTTCACAACGTTCTTTTTGCAATTAATTATGGCGGTTATCTTAAGAAGGTTATTTATATGTTAACTTCCCCTTAATAGATAACCATTCACCAGACAACGTCTCACATCTTTTCTAAAGGTGTCTTTCTATCACGTTACATTAAGATGAACTGGTGTATCTTAATCGTACCCCATCATATATGTACCAACAAAATATAACATCTCCCACTTGGACATGATGGGCAATGCTCTATCAAGAATATAAGACATTTAACATTCATTTACTTTATAAACAATTCATACTGGCAAAAAAGTCGTGTAGTTAGTGAGTATACCTATACTTGGAAGCTCAAATTATGCACCTATTACAAATAACACCATATATTTATAATTATATCTAAAATCACATAAAGCAATATAATTGGTCAATAGGTAAATACATGTGATAGATATAAAACAATAATAATCTTCCTTCACACTTATATCTCTCTCCATTTCAAGAAAAAAAAATGTTTTCCTAAACACGTATCATAAAGGCATATTTATTCTTGACCATCGATAACATGTTAAAATAGCAACATTGATCTCTCACTTTGAGAATTTAGTTAAAAGTAATATATGGCATAAAAATAAGGTAAATTATAAATTACCTCAAGAGCTCACAAATAAATAGAAATAATTTCACTCATCTTTCCTTATCAGTCATACAATGCACATATAGTATGAATTACATACTATAGTGAATTTCTCTTTTTGTAAGAGCATATGTCATTTATTGAACATATTCACTATGCAGATATTAGCCTAAACATAGTCATCTGTTTTTCATACATTCATGTTTAACTCGAGTGGTATATCAATTCGCTTTTTATAACATCCAATTAAGTATTCGCATTCGGCATCTTTCAGGCAAACATGATTATGGGACTATCATGTTTAGTCTTATCACATATAAATCGTGAACCTCATCTTAACGCCAATCAAGACGACATAAAATTATTTTATGTACTAAAATTACTCTTCCAGCGTTTAGAAGTACATAACGTCTCATCTCAACGTGCTAACTATAAAAATTGAGGTGATTACTCATGTGAGTGAGCTAATTATTGTCTACCAACATACATGTCAAACGATATATGTGTATTTGTACTAGTCTCATATTAAATTTGTACTTATTGATGAAATATAAAGTCACTAAAGACAAACAAGTATAATATATATGTTCACATATATACAAATCAATGATCTTCAACAATATTGCATATCATATTCTACACAACCCTATAGACATCATGTGAGTCAATAATACGTTTTTAGGAACAACTTTCGTAAACGGATCATCAACCATTCGATTGGTTAAAATGTATTATAAAACCACTTCTTTCTATACTATTATATATTTGATGAAGTTGTTTTTTATATCAATATATTTCGTACTACTATGATATTTAAGATCTTTCATATAGACAATGGCCGCTTAACTATCACAATAAGCTGTCATTGGTCTTGGAACCTTAGTGACAATAGCTAAATTTTCCAAAAAACGTTTTAGTCATATTACTTTTTGCACTACAGTAGAGCATGCAATAAATTCTGCATTCATTGTAGATAAGACTGTACAATTTTGCTTTTTGCTTTTCCAAGAAATTACACATTCATTGAATAAGAACATATACCTAAAGTCGATTTATGTTATTTAGGTCTCATTCCCAATCAGCATCTAAGTAACTTGATAAGCATAAATCATTACCTTGATAATAAAGTCGATAGTTCATAATGCTTTTCAAGAATCTTAAAATCAACTTTACTGCTTTCTACTTTATTTGACTAGTATTTGATTGATATCGACTCACCAATCCCACGGTATATGACATATGTCGAGTCTAGTACACATCATAGCATTTATCAAACTTCCAACCGTACCAGCGTAAGGAACAGTTTCCATTTTTTTTCTTTTCTTCTAGAGTTTTAGGACACATCTTAGAACTGAGGCATTCGCTTTGCATAATAGAAATATCAATGGGATTACAATGCTTCATGTTGAAGTGCTAAAAAATCTTTATTATATAAGACTCTTGTGATAAAGTAAGAAGTTTCCTTAGTCGATCTCTTTCCATTTTAACTCTCAATATATAGGCAGCTTCTCTCATGTCATTCATTTCAAAATTAGAGAGCAATCATTCTTTTATGATGATCATCAAACCCTTATCATATCGTCCACATAAAGTGATAAAATCACAAATTTATCTTTGGACCGTTTGACATATACATAGTGATCTTCTTTGATCATCGTGAACCCAAAATACATTATGGCTCGATGAAAATGAAAATACCTCTATCGAAATAATTGCTTAAGACTATATATGAGCAATGAAGCTTGCAAACTTTACATTCTTAACCTTTAGCTATGAAGGTCATCTAGATTTTTTCATCTACTTGTCCATTGAGAAATGTTGTCTTTACATCTAGTTGATGCAATTCTAGGTCCAAATGTGCGACAATGGTTATGATAAGGCATTTAGAGGCAAATCTTATAACTGATGAAAATGTTTCTTCATAATCTATACCCTCTTATTAAGTGTAGCTTGTCGCCGCAAGATGAGTCTTATACTTTTCAAGGATCCATCTGTTACTTAATTTTGAAAACCTATTTATTTTGAATAGCCTTATGATTATCTGACAAAACAACCAAGTTCCAGACGTAATTTGCCCTCACTGACTCCATTTCATCTTCCAAAACTTTTTTCCATTTTTCCTTATTAGAAAATGAGAGAGCCTTTTAGACAGTTTTAAGCTTAGCATCATTTTGTGAAGCAATCATAAATACTTCCCCTTTAATCAAAACGACGACAAAGAATACTTTTATGATTACTTTTACGTAACCGAATTTTTTTAAATTCAGTTCGTTAGGCGATACGACACCATCACTAGATCTTATATGTTGAGGTAAATTTCATTTCCCTCAACAACATTAATGAGTGCGTTATCAGGATTTTTGATCTCATATAATTGGAGTCCTTGCAATGTCACCTTTACTAAGAAAATCATTATTAAAAAATGGGACAGCTCGTGACTCCATTTCAATCACACTTCCATCAACATGTTCACCTATGAATACCTACTTTTTGAAGTGTTCATAATATCTTATAAAGATATATCCCTCTAGGGCTTAATTTGACATATTTATGGGGAGAATCATGAACATAAGCTACACACCATCAATGTCGTAGATTACTCAAGTTTAGTTTCCTACCAGCCCATAAATCATAAGGGGTACACCAGGTTAAGTATATAGACAATAGTTAATAACGTATCTCCCCAATATGAGACAGGTAAATTTGCATGCGCCATAATAGACCTAACTATCTCTCGGTAACCCCATTTTGTTATGGAGTTTAAGGAATAATCAATTGTCTTGCAATTCCTTTTTCATTATAAAGAGCATTAAATTGTTCAGATAGATATTCACGTTCACGATTAGTTCTCAATGCCTTTATTATTTTGTTCAACTAACTATCTACTAAAGCTACATATTGTCACCACCCGCCGTGGTGGCGTCGCTGGCTTTAGGCCTTCTCCCCTTCACGAAGGGGAGAGGTTCGAATCCCTAGCGCGTCATTTGGTGACTTAACCGCTGGCGTGAGTGTGGTGGCTAGTTTGCGTCAGCCCCAGGGTTTGCCCGCCGGCTGTCGACTTACGAGGTTCCCCGGGTTAAAAAAAAAAAAGCTACATATCGTTTAAAGCAATACAAAGCATTGGACTTATGGGAGATTAGAAAAATATAACAAAAACGCGTGAAGTCATCTACTAAAGTAATGAAATATGAGGTTCTATGCCTTGCTCTCACATTCAATGAACCACAAATGCCAAAATGTATAAGTTGTAATAGAAGTTTAGCTCTAGTTTCTTTAGCAAATGGTTTTCTAATTACTTTTTCCGCTAGACAATATTCACATACGGGTAGATCAATATTAGCGAATAACCATAAAAATATTCTCTTATTAATCATTTCATTCTTTATAACATAATATGACTTAATCTTGCATGACAAGTACTTGCATCAATATTCACATTATTAAAAGATATAATTAAAGAAGAACAACCATCAATATTAATATTGTACATACCATAGTCAATATCTAGCACCACAAAACCATTCAATGCATGATCAGAACTGTAATAAACTGTTTCAATTAAAAATCTCAACACAATCACCATAAAAATTCAATAGATGACCTAAGTTTAGAAGAACAACTATGGAGACCATGTTCCGTCAAATATTTGAACCGTAGAGGACATCATATAGGAATAGGTTTCGGCTATCACCTAAAATTAATTTACATGTGCCAATACCCTTCACTTCACTCTTGAGTTAGTTTCAATATATATCTATCTTTTTCTAAG
The DNA here is from genome assembly GCA_017140595.1 of Eucalyptus curtisii. NCBI lineage: Eukaryota > Viridiplantae > Streptophyta > Magnoliopsida > Myrtales > Myrtaceae > Eucalyptus > Eucalyptus curtisii. The sequence continues at coordinate 33,435,502 of CM029502.1, read as the reverse complement.
CTGTATTGACGATAATCCACAAATACTCCTCAGTCTATAGTTACATGATTTATTGCTCCTGAGTCTACAACCCACATAGGATAACATTCAGCAAGAATTACTATGCTAAAAATAAAACCATTGCTTCAAGTAATGGAGTAATGAGATACCTCTTTCAGCTCAGTGCATTCACGAGCTAAGTGACCCAATTTGTTATAATTATAGCACTTCATCTTAGCATTGTCTTTCTTTCCACTACGCTTCTTGCATCGAAGGATTTTAGCTCTCTTGGGTGCCTACTTAGTACTCTTTCCTTTATTCTTGGATTTATGATTCCCATTATGCTTGAAACCCAAAACTTTGCTCGAACCTGATTTAGCAACATAGACACGGATAGAAGATCTTGTAACCTCTAAATATCCATCCTTTAATTTCAAATGATGCGCTATATTATCAAAAGTGACGATATTCTCATTGTGTGTCATGTTGATTTTCATATACTTCCGGCTATCAAGAAGAGACCTTATAATAGCCTAAACTTACTATTTATTAATAAATGTGTGACTTGCAGACTTCAGCTCAAGTATCATAATTGATATCTCCTGAAGATGTTGCCTTGTCATTAGATTTGGGCACTTTTAGTATGTGTCAAACTTGATAATAAGCCTCCTCAACTTAGTGACAGACATACTCCCAAACTTATCTTTCAAGGCAGCCCAGATTGCTTGAGTTTTAGCATACAACTCAGCAACGTGATGTGAGTAATGCTTTTTTTTTTTTTTTTTTCTAAGCTTGATAAGTTTCTTGATATCTTTTGTGTTAAGCTAAAGTTCCATGCTCAGACTGATACCAATGAAGGGATCTATGCTTAGAATTAAGGAAGACCAGGTCACTTACAGTAGGTATGCTATCACACAATAGGCGAACCTCTATTCAAACCTTCTAGGGACTGCCTTTTAGCGATGAACTATCCAAAATTTTGGATCAAAGCATAGAGACGCTCAAAGACGCCGGGATAGTAACATCTTTAACTTAGCTGAGCTGCATTTCTCATAGGATCCTATCAGGCTAGAGAAGAAGAAGTGTTTAGAGAGACATTGAGAGAATTTGCATAAGCACACACCTTACTTCAAGAGACTCTGCCCATAACATTACATCATATTTGTTTTTTATATGTATTAAGGGGTGACAAAAAATAAAGACCGAGCTCACGGGTATTAAAACATATAGAGGCTTCGAGATTCCCGGTCGAGAATTATTCTAAGTGATTTGAATAGTGATTGTGAACAATGATTTCTCTAGTTTATTGCTACAATACTTTGTTGTAGTAACCTGTGCTATAGTAACTTTTGCTACAGGTCTATCTACCATCTTGAGAGTTATAGTCATAGTCTGAATTATCAGAGTTATGTCTTGCAAGCCGTTCTTCCCTATAGCATTAGTCCATTCCAATATCATCAGAAGGACTATTGGTATTACGAGAGGATTCCCATTATGAGATCAGAGCATCCTACATACTTTGACTGCTTGAGATAGATTCTTCTTCTGAATCCTAGAGGGTCTCGAAGTGTCGGCAGGCATGACTGGCTGGGGCTAGTTTGATGTTTGGGCATAATGGGAGACTGTGCTGGGGTCCATTCCAAGAGATAAGGACAAAAGTCCTTAATCATAGGGATCTTGAGGAATAGAACCTCCCCATTGGGCGTAGGATGCCTAAGCATTGGATTCCTGATAAGACTATGTGGAATCATTCATGTCTACCATTTCTTGTTCTAGTGATGGAGGTGTCCTCGCTTGAGTCTATGCTTGCTTGAATTCCTCAAGTGCTTGTTTGGCTTCAGGTGCAAGACCATAGTGGTCCCATGGGACAGGTTTAAAGTAGTCCCATACTTCTCTAGAAATGGTCCAGTTTTCTTGGCATAGGACTCTTTGCAGTTCTTTGTAATTGTATTCGACATATCTGACGCAATCAGGAAATGATTTGTAGATACAAGCTTCTTGAAGATGTGGTTGAGACTTGTAGATAGTGGTTCCTACTCCTTCCGGTGCATTGATGAGAGTACCATTATATTGTACAAAAGTCCATGATCGATAGAAAAACACAACCGTATGTGTTTCTAGTTCTAGCCGAGGGGCACTTCTAAGTTCTTGTAGAGAGAAGCATTTCTAGTAAGTAGGAGGATAAAACAAATTAAGCACCTTTAGGAGGTTCATGTCGCTTTCACTTCTCTCGTTATGTCGAAGCGCAATCAGTTTGGTTAACTTGATAATGAATTTTGTGATGGGGAACTCAGTAGCTATTAAGTACTTATTGGTTAAGTACCAAAACAGCCATCAAAACTTGTTAGGGAAATCATATTCTTTTAAGATTAATGGATGGATAAATGGGTACCTAGAGTTTAATATGAAAGGATAAAGAATTGAGCCTCTATGGAATTGGAATAGATCTGCATGGCGTTGCCATATAAGGTTATTAAGATTTTTAGTGAGGCTGTCATTTTAGATCGGTTCAATGATTTCTTGAGGATATTCCAGACTTGGCCAACCTCACATTCTTTCAAAATTGTACTTCTCCTGTTAAGGAAAAGCATGCATGAAAATGTACATATTGATCTTGGCTGGTGCCTTTGTTCTGAAGAGAAAATCAGCAAGAACATTTTTTTTTTTTTTTTTTTGCAATATGTTTGGTTTCAAAAGAGTATTTTGAAAATCATTTAGCCCATTAAAGTAACTAAGAGTGGGGAATATGCTTCTGTTTGAATTTAGTCATCTGAGAAAAAGATGCGATATCTAATTCTACCAGGAAATAATGGCCAATAAGATGGATTTCAGACTTTTTTTTATCACATTCTTTATTGCTAATATTTTCTTGAAAGTAGAATGATAATCTATTTTAGCCTAAGAAAACTTTCCACTTTTATAAGCGTAAATGTTTCACTTACCTTCAATTTCTTCAAACAATATAGCTGCCCAGAATTCGTCACTAGTATCGGTTTGGAGGATTCTCTTCCTTAAAAGGTATTTGCAATGGGGGAAGATTTTGTATAACTTTTTTTAGCTCTGTATTTGTTTTAGTTTGAGTTTTACTCTAAGGCAGAGGATTCTTCTTCAACATCAATTATAGTGGAAGCAACAATTGCAACAAAGTCTCGGAGATAATTGATTATCCAAAGAAATTGCTGAACTTACTTTGTCATAAAATTTTCTTCTGAGAATTTTAATAATTCCTAAGCAATGTGCGGCTCTAGATACGATGTACCTTATTGAGGTACATATCAAGAAATTCAATTTTTGTCTGGGTAATGTTCATATGTCTTTGAGAAAGCATGATTCCATATTTTTTCTCAATGTTTGCAAATTGATAGAGGAGTCGGCAACAAGATTCCTCATCAAAGCTATAAAGTAAGATGTCATCAATCTAGACCATTGCACTTAATAAGATTGACTAAAAATACAGTACATTACTTTTTGGAATAATTATTGGGCTACTTTGAAGCTAATAGAGAGAACTTTCCATTGATAATGTTGATTTGAAATATAGAACTCTATCTTGGGTTTGTCTTCAGGATGAATGTCTAGTTGCCAAAATCCGGCTTTAAGGTCGAATTTGGAGTAATTGTAGGCTTTGGATAATCCAGCAAAAATGGAATTTCGATAGGGTAAAGGGAATTTGACATTTTGAATGAAGAGATTGAGGGGCTGATAATTGATTACTAGCCACATCTTTCCTCGATTTTACTTGACTCGTTTATGACATAAAAAGCTTCGTAAGCCCATTTGAGATCTGAGATTTCAATAAGGCATTGATGTAACAGCTCTGAGCACTCCTTCTGAGCAGTAACATCATTCTCATGTGACTCACCTATGTGGGATTTATGTCTTCATTTTTTTTAAAGGACGGCTAACAAAGAACTCTTGATTTTTTCACAAAGGATGGAGACACTTTTGAGAGAAGTTAGTGTGAGATTCTAAACAAAATTCTAACAATTTTTGCATGATTAGATCCAGTAAACTCATTTGGATGGAAAAGAGCCGTTGGATATTGACAAATTCAGAGAGTTTATCTTTATACTTAAGGTCTTTTCCAAGAATGATTCGAAGTTGAGGAATTTGAGTTATAACATCCCAACCAATAATCAAATCTTTGTTAAAGAGGCTATATTTAAATATTTTAGTGGTTATAGAACACTGAGGGAAGAACTGGATAGTTACTAGTGTAGAATTAAAGAATTGGCACTAGTATCTATAAGAGTAATAATTGTGATGGTTTAATAAACTTTGAGGTGAGAATTTTTACAAGAAAATGAGCATAATGGACTTAACTAGAATATATACTAGGGTCTTATTCTAAATAGGTGAGGGACATATAGAAAATATCTTCAGAGTCTAAATCAGAATCAATTTCACTAAGAGTTTGATAACAAGGAATGACATAAAGTGTTTGCTCAGATGAGTCTTCATCGATGAAAAACAATAATTCAACATTATCATTTTCAAGTGAAATGCTAGTTTCAATTTCGATGTGATGTATCGAGTGGTTCTTACCCTTTTTCACCTAGGAGCAATTTTTGGCATAATGATGTTTTTGTTGCAAATGAAGTATCGGGTTGATTTTTTGCGATCTAAGCAATCTTTCATTTTCGCATGAAGTGCCATTTTTCTTCCTCTGGAAAATTTTAGATCCATACTTGGACCTTTCCACCCAATATTTTTTAAAATGCTCTTCTTTCGAAATATTCTCTTCTTTTGAACTTAATAAGATATACAAGTTTTCCTATGAAAAAGTGGTAGCTGGTTGTCATGGCTTAGCCAAAGTCTATTAAAAGTAGTAATTGAACTTGGTCATTTTTTGGGTTGATTGCCACCAGTGTTTAAGGCTTCTAGTAAACTTTGTAACAAATTTGAGGAGGACCTCATACTGTCATGATTCGTGAGATTTTGAGTGCTTAGCCAAGATTGAAATTCTTCAAATCTTTTTGGTTATTTCGAATAAGAAATATCATCAACAGTTAAAAAACTATTTGGAAGAAGAAGTTGGATTCTAAGATGGGTTTTTGGTTGGATAACCTCTGGCTTAGAGGGATTTGAATCCATTTCCTAATCTAGAAGATCAACCATGAATATTGAAGAGGCGACTGGTATAATATGAAATGATTCAACAGCCAGGATCGAAAAAGAGGAGGAGGATGAGAAAGATACCGAATCTGATTTTGAATATGAATCAATCGAAAGAATCGGTTCTAGAAGAGGCTGAATCTGGTTTTTCAAGACAGTGGGATCAAGCCATTTTTCCTCATGATTGCTCAGATCTCTTAGAAATGATTCCAACGAGTTTGATTGCATCATTTGGTCTAGTTTCTCCTTTGTAGAAGTTGAAGATTCTTAATGAATCTTTTTTTCCCATTTTCTTTTCTTAGTTGGTTCATTTCTCTAAGTCGGTTTTGCATTTCTATCACATGCGTTTTGTCTCTTCTAGTAGAGGTTTCTACAAGAGCGGTAAAGATCAAAGTATTTTGTAGTGATGAAAGAGAATTCTCAGTTCGTGTGAAGGTGGGGAATGGATCAGAAGGTTTGAGTTTCCCTTATTCAAGAAGTTGGATATACCTTTTGAGTTTCTCCATTTCGGCTTTTAGGCTTTCAAGAAAATGATATCCCAAATGTTGTCCTGATTCCAGGGCATAAAGCCATTTTTGGAAGTCCACAAGCATCTTTTTGGTAGTCTCATCATATCTTTTGAGATCTTTCGGTACTTCAACAATTTTGGAATCAATTGTTTTGAAAGCATTGTTGTGTGCCAAAAGAGTATTTGATTGCCAATTTAGTACAGTTTCAACAACAGGAGTTCTCTTTTGTCTTTTGTCTTTCATCTTCATCCACATCGGTTGGCATAGGCATTTTTGGGACATGACGGTACATTTCATGTGGATCAACAAATTCTCCGACAACAGGGAAAGAAAGTTTAGAGCCTTGTCGACCAAAAGGAGGAAAGTCTGCATCATGGAGGAGATAGAAGGATTATCCTTCTTCTGCTCTTCTTGGTTAAGTGGTGTCTCATTTAGGAGTTCTAGTGGGTATGAATGTCTTTTTGTCCACTTCAGGATTGTCATGTAAAATGGAGAAATAGTTGGTTTTTTATGAGGGGGAGAAGGAGGAGGCGACAGTGGCAAAGCCGATGACGATGAAACATATGAAATTGGTGGAAATAGAGCATAAAAAACCATGAACTAAAATTTATCACTTTCTCCAAGGTTGTCAATTGAGAGATTTTCATTCAAATACCTATGGTATATATCATCTTTTGGTTTTCCCCTAAGCTTTGTAGTTTGGTCCATTTCATCAGGAGAATTTTTGTAGTACGAACACTAACAGAAAAAGGATCTCAAAAATAATGACCATATCGATCTCTGTAGCAATAAACAGGATTTCCATTACTCTTGAAGTATTTGACAATATATTTTGGATCTGACTCAGAGATTAATTCTGGAACACAAGGTTTGATCATAAATAGAGTTTGGAAGCTAGAAGTGTTTTCTTCATTTTCTTTACCGAATTTGATGGCAATGGTGTTATCCTTTTTTCTCACAAATTCAGAATTTGAGGACCAGAAAGGCTTATTGTTCTGGTGCAGCTTTTCATAGTTGGTAATCCAAGTTTCCGGAAGGAGTTTGGCCAACTTTTCCTTAGGAATTGCCTAGGGACATAGATGCAGGATGCCTAGTCATTTTGCATAGAGATGAATAAGGCATCTTCATTCCCATTTTGGAAATTTAGATCAAGAGCGTGATTCTGCATTCGATAGACCATCTGATAGTGTAGTGTCGTCGCAATGGAATCAACGGTTTGGGGTGCTCCAGTAAGTTGAATTTGAACCTTCGAGAAGGAAAGCAATTGAGGATCTGAAAGAGCAACATTGAAGTTTGGATATAGAGTTGCAAAGATTGTCCCAACATTCGAAGTGGTTTGGACGATGCTAATCCAAGCATGCTTGTATTCTAAGAACTGAATGTCCAATAGGGTTATCTTGGCCACAACTAGCAAGCCTTTTTGGCCATGAAAAGTGAGTACAAAACGAACAGCTCATAGTGGATACAAAAATATCCAAGTTGGATCCACTATTTAGAAAATTCTAGAGGGACCGGAAGAGTAAGAAAGTACTCATTTTCAGTGACTATAATCGAATGATGATCAAACTTGGAGGACTGCACGTACTCTTTCACTTCTTTGGGAATTTGGCAGATAAGATGTCGGATAGAACAGATGAGGGAAAATGATGAAGAGGGTTTAGCAAAAGCAAAATATGGGTTCACAACAGGAGGTTGAGTTTCAGAGATCTTTGTGTCATCACTAAGAGAGATCTAATAAAGATAGTCAATCTTAGAAACATTTGACACACGAAAGTTTGAAAGAGAAGAGGAAGATGGAGATGAATTAAGAGTAATAGGTGCATTGAGAGTTTCAGGGTCAATCATGATGATGAGAAGACCTTCTCAACACTGGATTCACCATCTAAGTGCATGAAACTAACAAAGTTGTGGATGAAATCATGGCTCTGATATTAATGAGATGATCTATGCTTTGAATTAGGGAAGATTAGGTGGTTGAGAGATTCTACAACCTCTTATTCCTTAAGGATATACTGAATCTTTCGATACCAAATATCATAATTGTCACCATTCATCTTCTCACCCTTCTTTAGGTTAGCCTCAATAATCTTGCATGCTGAAACCATAATCAATTGCTACTAAATATTGACATAATAAACATAGAATCAATAGTAGCACATTTTCCACAGTAACACATATGAAATTTGCAGCAAAAACAAACTAAGTTAATGATAATTCAACAAAAGACGCAGAAACATAAGTTCACCGTGTTCCTTCTATGTACTATTATTATACTATTATTGCGTAAATTTTAAGTTCTATGTGAGAATTTCTTCGAATTCTACCAACTTATGAATTCCCACTAGAAAGAATAATTACATGACTTCGTATAATTATCATATTTTCAAATGAACATTAAAAAAATAGCATGATATGAACCAACATACAAAACAATCATGCAGCAACTATAATCAAAAGAGAAATTCATAACATAATAAAAAAGATCAAGGATCTACAGCTATAATTCAAGCTTGCTTGAAATTAGGAAATTGCTAGCACGTTAAACCATATACGTGTTATCATCGAACCAAGCTCTACACAACTTATATGTGCTAATTTTCATGTAGGCTGACTTCTGTATTTCCAAAGCCATAGGGAAATATAGATTAGAAGGAATAATTAATGCACTTATACCCCAAAAATATGCATATTTAGGGTTTCATACGTATTTTTATACTTTTAAGAGTCTCAAACATATAAAACAATCATACCACAATGTAGAGCACTTTAATATGAATGCATTGACACCAAGCATGCTCCAAACGGAGCTAGCACGCGCCCACACACCCTGCCTTTTTGCGCGGCGCATGTGGCGCACTCTTTAGCAAGCCAATGTGGCTCCTGGCCAGTCTGAACAATTAGACCAGTCCAATAGTCAATCGAGTCGGGTCATCGATGACGTTAGTGAATTGGTTACCAATGGTTTGCTAATGTCAACATGGTCACGCTACCCTCACGCGTTGGCATTCCCAGCCTTGAGATCATGTTCTGATGGGTCTTCCAATCAAGTCGTGCACTTTACCCATCGGGGAAAAAAAACAAATGTCAATTGTCAAAAGTTTAATTAAAACAAGGCTCTTGATGAATTTCGTGAAGTGCACAATCTGAATTCGATGTGAGAGATCGACCCGACGAAGAAAGGTCAACAACAAAACAAAGCCACGATGTTTCCTCAATTTGGAGGTTTGTTCCGAAGCTATTCAACCTGGATGGCCAAGGAAACAAGACGTATATAACACCAGGAAGGTTAAAAAAGAAAAAAGAAAAAAAGGAGCATCATATAAGGCATTTCATCGTCTCAAAAGATCTCCTTCATTTTCAGTCTAGAAGAAGGAAGAGGGCAGAAGAAAAGGATATTCGATGGAGTCAACTTCATCCTCCGAGTCCAATCTCGCCACGGCCAAGGCGGTGCTCTCGGTCGCCGCATCCGTCACGGCCACCATGATGCTCGCTCGCTCCATCACCCAGGACCTGCTCCCCGAAGACCTCAGGTACTACTTCTCCTCCGCCCTCCAGGGCTTCCTCGCCCGCTTCTCCTCCCAGCTCACCCTCGTCATCAAGGAGTACGACGGTCTGGTCAGCAACCAGATCTACGATGCCGCACAGACCTACCTGTCCGCCAAGACCTCCCCCACCACGCGCCGTCTGCAGGTCGCAAAGCCCGAAGGCGAGGACAACCTCAACGTTTCGATGGAGCCGTGGGAAGAGATCGTTGACATGTTCGACGGCGTCGAGCTCAGGTGGGTCATGGCCTCAAGGAGGGTCGAGACTACTGTCGGAGCCAACCGAGGGTGGTGGATGATGGAGGGCCCGGTTGCCAGGGAGTCGGAAACCCGGTACTTCGAGCTCAGCTTCCACAAGAGGCACAAGGACATGGTCATGGGCACGTACCTGTCCCACGTGGTGGAGGAGGCCAAGTCGATGAAGCAGGACAAGAAGACGCTGAAGCTGTTCACGCTGAGCTGGGAGAACGTTTATGAGGACAACCTCTCCGATGCGTGGACCCCGGTTAACCTCGACCACCCTGCGACGTTCGAGACGCTCGCAATGGAGGCGGGGACCAAGGAGTTCATCATGGAGGACTTGATGAGGTTCGTCAAGAGGAGAGAGTTCTACAGGAAAGTAGGCAAGGCGTGGAAGAGGGGGTACTTGCTGTACGGACCGCCAGGGACGGGGAAGTCGAGCCTGATCGCGGCGATGGCGAATTACTTGAAGTTCGATATTTACGACCTCGAGCTGACGGAGCTGACCCGGAACTCGGAGCTGAGGAAGCTGCTGGTAGCGACGGCGAACCGGTCGATCTTGGTGGTGGAGGACATTGACTGCACCATCGAGTTCCACGACCGCATGGCTGAGGCCCGGGCGGCGTACCCCACGCCCCAAGGCGAGCAGGGGAACCAGGTTCATCTCTTCATACTTCAATTATTGAGGTTTTTTCTTTATCATTAGGTGGTTAAAAATGACTGTCCTGTACGTTAAGCAATATAAGCGAATTACGGTTCATTTCACAAGTGTATCCATGTCATGATCCTGAGATTGTCAATAGAAAGAAAACTATGTTTCTTGTAATATTTTTTTTTTACCTCATTAACTGAAAATAGACTAGAACACCAAGCACAAGCATAGAATCTTACTCACACAACTCACAATTGAAATTTGCCAGTGTTGGTGGTGATAGAGAGATTTAGAATTGGAGATTTTATCAGTAACTAGGTTTTCAAAAGGACGTGAATCCTCTCACTTAATTTAGATAAATTGATCTAACTACTCTCAAACATATCAAAATTAATCCAGTCTTTTGTTTGATTTAATGTCGTGCTTAGATGTTAAAGGGTGATTAAGTATGTGACATGACAGGACATGGAAAAGCAACCCCGTCACATGGGTTAGAAAAAGAAAATATACACATCCAACTTACGCTGACACTATGAAATTCTCAAATGGTTGAATTCGTCAGTTCAGATGTGATAGATAATACAGTTTTGGACGAAATAAATTATGAGGATTAGAGTACACAACACGGGGCCTCTTCTTCCATGGGAGTTTTCTGTCAAGGCGTGGATCCATCTTGCGACCCACTTAGAAGCCAAACATTAAAGGAGAATAATGAACCTTGGTTTTCAAGAAGAAAGCGTAATTAATTATCTAAAAATATTCTATCACTGACCCTAAAGCTTAAGTTGGGTTTTGATTTCGACTTAAAATTAAGCATAAAAGTATATAATAAAAGAGACAAATTAAGGATTTCGGAATCATGTAAAATTTTGTGAGATTATTATCAACTATTACAAAAGCCTAAACTGTTAATTGAATACATGATTAAATATTTAAATATTCTAATACGACCCTTAATGAAGTCCATACATGAAGATTGATTTTGGGAAAGAGCATATATTTCGGTTTTAAATGGGTTTATTCACTCTCGGGCAAATGACAAAATTGAAGTTGCAATGGGAGAAAAAGGATGAATAAACAATTTCTTTAAATCCTCATACCACATTTATTGGCTTGTGCTTCTGGATTTTGAACGAACACATGCATCAATATGGAATTTACATTTTGAAAGTGCGGAAAGATAGAGATGGAAATCCCAAGCAAATTGAAGTCACGGCTAAAGCTGGAAATCAAAATTCAAATAGCCACAACCGAGTCAACCGCACAATTATAGTCAAAATCACCCTGTATAGACATAAACTTGTCTGATTTCTCTTTAAGTGATATATATATTCTCTTTGCTCCAATTGTTGATGATCATTGACTTTGGCATACCGCAGGTCATGTTGCAGGTTTCCTCAATTTCATCGACGGATTGTATGTGTACCCTTTCTATTTGCACCGATTGTTAATGATCATTGACTTTGGCATGCCGCAGGTCACGTTGTCAGGCTTCCTCAATTTCATCGACGGACTCTGGTCGAGTTGTGGTGATGAGAGGATTATAATATTCACCACAAATCACAAAGAAAAGCTTGACCCAGCACTTCTTCGGCCGGGCCGTATGGACGTTCATGTTCATATGTCTTACTGCACCCCATGTGGGTTTAGACTCCTGGCTTCGAATTACCTCGAGATCAAGGATCATGTGCTTTTTGAAGAGATCGAGGACTTGCTCTGCACCGCCGAAGTAACTCCAGCTGAAGTCGCGGAGCAGCTGATGAAGTGCGAGAAGCCCGAAGATGCATTGAGGGACGTGATTGAGTTCGTGAAGGTGAAGATCAAGGAAAATGAGGAGCTCAAAGCCAAGAAGGTTGAGCAAGAATTGTTAGCACAGAAAGAGGAAAAAGTGGAAGTGCGAGAGGTTCCAAATATTAATGTGGAGGACAAATATGAAGATGATGAGGAATATTAAAAACAATTTATAAGCATTTTGTACTATAATTATCTCGAAAATTCAAATAATAACCATTGAGTCTTTCCTGCAGAAGTGACGTCTCAAATAAATTTCTCATTTCATATCCTCTAGTAGTAACTTCTTCCATAAATTTCATGGACGTTGTACCATGGCCATCGCTATTAACACATTTCACCACCGCTTTATTTGCAACACTATTGTCACGCTTCGATATCGTCACTACATCACATCGACCACCACCATCGACAGTATTCCACCACTATTTATTTGGGACAAATAAATCCCACGTCTTTTGCCCTTATATTTGTTCACTTCACTTTGGCGGCAAGTCACGTTGGTCAAAATATATTAAAATATAGTTACATCGGATATTCCTGCAATCCAAATTAGTAATAGTAATCTAAATCGACAATGGCATTAAAATGATCGTTTTTTTTTTTTTTTACCAAAATGACATTGAAGTGAATGCTTGAAAAATTTTAACATTCAATTTGAAAATTATCACACTTTTAGTATCTTTTTTCCTATTCTTATAATTATTTATGTTATGGATTAGTAACTTCCAAATTGCTCTTGATCCAAAAATTTAGGCGTGACTCAAAATTCATGTTTGTGAATCTTATAGGACGAGACCCAAGAGTTGCAATGGTACTCTATTTTATCTTGGACTTAGGACACAAATCATCCAACGGTCTCCCTTTTTGCTCATTCATAATTTTCTTGTTGTTTCGGCTTCGTTTGTCTTACAAAAAATGAACAATTTGAAAAACATTTTTCTAAAACCAATTGCTTGTATCGCTTATGACTAAATAAGAAATATTTTCATTGTTCATGAAATTATGTAAACATAAATTGATGTCGATAACAAAAACATTTTCTATTAATTATTTAAAATGATACAAACAATCATTTTTTGGAAAAATATTTTTTAAATTATTCATTTTTCGCCAGCTTTCATTTTGCTTTTATAATTTCACTTCCACGATAGTTAGATTGGCCATGATCAATGTGTTTGAGGGGGGCAGCAATATGGCACTGAAGTGGTGCGTGCTCATAGTTAAAAATGGCTGTACAACGGAGGAGATGCCGAGAACTGTTGAGGATAGCAACGGGCCGGTTAAGAACAAAGGGAAAAAGAGAATTATAGAGAGGAAAAAAAAGGCATGAACTTAGAAATTTAGTATGCGACATGAAAGGAGTTTTAAAAATTAACGGTCAAGATATTACAAGAGTTAGACAATTTTGGCCACATCAAACTACAAAAGACGTACGTAACATGTGGCTTGTTCTTCTATGGGAGTTTCCTGGCAACTTCGATCGGGCAAAGGCGTGCATCTATTTGAGACCTCTTTCGAAAAATTCAACCATTAAAGTTTGATAATGGGCCGTGAATAGACCATATAAACTTGTCAAATCACCCCGATATATCATGCGATTTCTCTAAGTAAAATGTATGTACCGTATAATCATTGCTTTTGGGATGTCACAGGCCACATTATCAAGGCTTCCTCAACTGTATCGACTATGAACCACAAAGACAAAGAAAAGCTCGACCTGCCGCTTCTCCTGTTTGATCGTAGATGAGAATCCAATTCAAAAAGTTGAAATTGATAGGTGAAAAAATAATACATTAATCTATTGAGTATTTAAGACTCATTATCAAGCGAAGAGGGACAATATAGATGTCCATGTTCACATGTTTTACTGTACCCCACATGGGTTTAGGCTCCTGACTTCAAATTACCTTAGGGTCAAGGATCACGCGCTCTTTGGTGAGATCGAGGATTTGGTCTACATTGCCAAAGTCATTTCGGACGAAGTCACGGAGCATATGATGAAGCGGGCGAAGTCTGAAGATGCATTGGGTGACATGATTGGGTTCCTTATGTAAGAATATTCCTAATGTGGGCTGAGTTGAACCTAACCCGTAATGAGAGGGTCTGGTTAGAAAATATATAAATAGTGTTCAAATCTCTCATCTAATCCTAATTCTCACAATTATTCTCATAATTGAGCATTTACCTAGCGCTAAAGAGTGAGGGGGCCATCTCATTGAGTCAATAATACAGAGGGTAATAGAAAAGAAGATCTTGAGTTTGGATCGTCGCTATTCCGCATCAAAAACGATAGTCCAAATCAGGTGTGTAAATCCGTTTATATGATTACATATGTGTTCTTATTTCTAGTTATGAAGCCCTTGGGTTGCGCTTTCGCATCTTACACCTTAAGGTGAAGATTAAGGAAAATGAGGAGCTCAAAGCCAAGAAGGAGCATAAAAAATAGCAAAGAAAGAGGGGAAGATATCGGAGGGGGAAAAAAGTAACAAATGTCAATGAGGAGGATGAAACTCGATTATGATGAGAGTGAATAAAGTACCGAATGTCAATTTGGTATACTAACGGCGGAAAAAGATTATTAGACAAGTAGAATTAAAGCAATGACACGTATATCTTAGTAACTGCATCGATACCATTATTTGATTAAAATATCTAGTTTATATTTTCTTGTATGAAGTAGATATTTTACACAGACGGTATTTTTTTAATATAAAAACGATTATTTTGAACTCGCAAAAAACTTAAAACTTCCATCCAAATCGGCACCTTTGGCCGTCGCTTGATTTGCACCACACACTTTGCCCATCATCGTCGCATCAGCTTAAACGCCGTCGGCCGCTGCCCGCCCCCGTCAGCATGACCACCACTAATTCGCTATTCCACCATGGCCGGTTTCAATGAATCCGCTTAACATTCTCGGTCTATATCTATTATGGGGAGAATTACCAAAAAAGTCCTAAACCTATTGCAATTGTGCCAATTCAGTCCTAAACTTTTTTTTTTGGCCAATTTAGTCCTAAACCTTTTATAATAATGCCAATTCAGTCCATCCGGCCAAAATTGGCCGGCCGGCGCTGATGTGGATGCCGGCCATCCGGCAAACGCCGACGTGTCATTTTTAAATTTTTATTTTTTTTAATTTTTAAAAAAAAAATTAATTTTTAAATTTTTTTTTGAATTCTTTTTTTTTTCCATCTTCTCTTCCCCTGGCCGGTCGGCGGCGAGGGCCGGTGAGGTCAGCCTCGCAAGCCACTGGCAATGTCAGCCTCCCGCCGGCCACTGGCGAGGGTGAGGCCTTGCCAGATCCGGCGAGCTCGGCCCTCGCCGAATCTGGCAGGGCCTCATCCTTGCCAATGGCCGCGCTCGAAGAGGGACTCGCCGAGCCCCACGGTGGCCATGCCGTACCAGCCTTCGCAAGGTCCCCGTAGCCGCACGCGCCGCCGATGGCTTCCGGGGGTCGGCGCGGCGTAGTAGGTGGCCCAGGCAGATCGCCACTCGGAGAGGGAGGAGGACTGGGAGGGCGACGGCGACGACGACGACGCCGTGGGCGTGTGGGACGCGGTCGAGGACGTGAGAGCGAGGAAGAGAGCTAGGGTTTGGAGGATCCGAGCTGACGGCGACATCGCCGGAGGGAGACGAGGACGGAGACAACTACATGGAAGCTTTGATTCGATTCTACATTGATGTTTCTTTTTCTAGTTTGTCGGCTCCATGGATGGACTTGCGTGTGTGCTCGGTGCTCAAGCTCGGAGCTCACGCAATGAGTGCTCGGCCCTCTTCGCCTCTCCGCAGCCGCTCCGCCGCCTCCTCGTCCTCCTTATCCTCTCCCTCCCCGCCTTCGCCGCAGCCCGTGGCGAGGGCCGAGCTCACCGGATCTGGCGGGGCCTTGCCCTCGCCAGTGGCCGACGAGGCTGACCTCGCCAGATCTGGCGAGGCCTTGCCCTCACCGGCCCTCGCCTCCGGCCGGCGGGGGCGAGCCTCGCCAGTGGCCAGCGAGGCTGGCCTCGCCGGCCCTCTCCTCTGGCCGGCGCCAGCCAGCTAGAGGAAGAAGAAGGTGAAAAAAAGAAAAATTAAAAATAATTAAAAAATATTAAAATATTAAAAATTCGAAAAAAAAATTAAAAAATTGCCTCGCCGGCCGGCTGTCCCCGTCGACGTCCGCGTCAGCGCCGGCCAGCCAATTTTGGCCGGATGGACTGAATTGATATAATTATGAAAAGTTTAGGACTAAATTGACAAAAAAAAAAGTTTAGGACTGAATTGGCACAATTGCAATAGGTTTAGGACTTTTTTGGTAATTCTCCCATCTATTATGCACTATTTCAATCATCTATCTAAAATGTCGGATAATCAATATAGGCACTCACTTAAATGATTTGCTTCAGAATTCCCTCATGGTTCGTGGGAGAACCAGTTTTGATTGATTCAGATTTCAGAGGAAGACAAAAAGTCAAAACAAAAGGTGAGATGGACCCAAATTCAATTAGATCCATTTCTCTACAATTTAGCATTTGCGAATGAATGGAATGGCTGCCTCGCGATTAACAAAAGATCTTCTTTAGAGGGTTAATTTTATCTTTTTTAGTTTATCGTTGGTTACCATGTTTCCCTACACAAATTGTAGAATCAAAAGAAGTTTAATGGTAGCTAGAGAGAAAATGAAAAGGCAATTAGAAATACGATTTAGATGAGAGAGAAGAGAGGGTGGGGTGGAACCGGCAGCAATGATGGTTGCAACTCCTAGAGGTGAAGATTGTCATCGCCAATCATTCGAGTGTTCTTGTTTGGGAGCACCCATGCATGCACGCGAGAGTATGTGTTTGTCCTTGGCAAATGAAGTCTGGCAAATTTAAAAGGGCAGTTTGGCTAACTAGATCTTAGGCGAAAAATCGACTCAGGCACCTAAGAAAGGGTATTGTAACCCACCTTGTAGACGCACACACAAAGACAATGATACCACATTCACACATACAAAAGGTAACGTGATAATTTTCTCCAAAGCATGGGAATATCAATCGCAACAAGTTGGATGAATTAAGATAGATCCATACCCAGGATGAGTATTTCTATAGTGTGATCTTAGTTCACGGGCATGAGATGCATACTATGATTTGAATTGCATGGACATCGGATGGAATCCGTCAGGACTATGCGATCAGGATTCCACTCACCGGATAGAGGCCGTCCAAACTCGCCATTAGCTAGCCCGTAGATTAGGATCCCCGGTCGGCCCGGAGTCTAAGTTTCAGTTCAGGGAATCGTCGTCGGTCTGCCTGGTTTACTTTCTAGAAACCTCAGTCAATGCCGTTTCGGTTGGACTAGGGAGTCTCGAAGAACGAGTCTACACAAGCCCATCCTAAAGTCTCGAACATGACTCCCGGAAGCAGGAAAGTCTAGGATGCGTTTCCACACGTGCTGAACACGATGTGGTTTCTCTTGATAGACGTGTGGATAATCCATTAGATGTGTGGACATTTCTTTGTCCTTTTCCCCTCTTTTCTATTTGGGTGGTCAGTTGGAATCTGTTGAATTATTGGTGTTCCTTAGCCACTACTCGAGCAAGCTGGAATTAAATAGGACGACCAAAGGAAGAGCCTGAAGCTTCATTAGACGCGTCCGCGGACATGTGTAACGAGTTTAATGCCCTCGTTCATTTTAATAATAGGGGTACGATAAGTGCACATGAACTGGATGCACCCGATAACGCCTCCATCATGCCGAGTAGAGACGTTGAGGCGACCAGGGTTACTCGGAAAAGCAGAAACATGAAATGGGATGCTAATTTGCTGCCTCTTTTCCCCACCCCCAACCTAAAGTAAATTTGTTTGGCCAATTGGGGTGGCTTGCCAGCAGTTGAGAATCTAATTATTCTTGTAATTGTTTATGTTATCGCTTTAGCAATTTCCCACGTTTTTCTTTATCCAATAACTCACCCGTGACTCGAAATATCACGTTCGTGAATCATGAAAGACGAGACCTAAGAGTTATTGGTCAATAGTACTATATTTTCTCTCAAACTAGGTCACAATGATCAAGCGGTCTCCTTTTCATTTATTCACAACTTCCACAATGAAAGTTGCACAATATTGTACAACAGATCACATAATACAATGGAGATTACAATCATACTAGAGTTATTCAAAGACCCTCAATGTTTTTCGATCGCTAATTACTCTTAATCTCTCGAAAGAATTCACAAATTTTACAATTTCGAAATACTTATATTTTATTTAGAATGTAATTCACACACGCGCCGGCCAAAAGCTCATATTCTCATTGATGTGCGAAAACCAACACTCACCTCTTATGTATAGTTAAGAAATATAATGCAAAAAAAGAGAATATGGAATTTTCTATATATTTTTATATGTATCAATAAATAATATATGATCCTATTTAAAGTAACAAGATAAATATAATAACATATATAATCTAAAAGATATACAGAATCAAGTAAATAACATAATATCGCTAGCTTGTCTAATAGTTCTATCTTAAATAAAAAAATCTAGGAAACCTACTCAAAATTTTAAAACATAATTAGATTGAGTTCTCTTAATGGGATCAAACTCGAGTATTATTTTCGTCGGTAAAGCTCCGGCTAAAATAAAATAGAACAATAAAAGTAAACGAAAAGTCAACAACAAAATTCAAATTCGAGGCTCATTCAAAAGCTATTCAAGCTTGATGGCCACGGTTCGACCAAAAAAAGGAAAGAAAAAGCTTGATGGCCAAGGAAACAAGAACCAGAAAAAGAAAAAGAAAGTTAAGCCCATAAGAAAAACATAGTCGATGGAGTCAACTGCATCGTCCGAGTCCAAGATCGCCACGGCCAAGGCGGTGTTCTCGGCCGCCGCATCCGTCACGGCCACGGTGATGCTTGCCCGCTCCATCGCCCAGGATCTGCTCCCCAACGACTTCCAGTACTACCTCTCCTCCGCCGTCCACGGCTTCCTCGCCCGCTTCTCCTCCCAGCTGACCCTCGTCATCGAGGAGTACGACGGCCTCGTCAGCAACCAGATCTACGATGCTGCGCAGATCTACCTGTCCGACAAGATCTCCCCCACCATTCGCCGCCTGCGGGTTGCCAAGCCCGAAGGCGAGGACAACCTCAATGTTTCAATGGAGCCCCGCGAGGAGGTTGTAGACATATTCGGCGGTGCCAAGCTCAGGTGGGTCATGTCCTCGAGGAGGGTCGAGACAGGTTTCGGAGCCGACCGAGGGAGGTGGAGGTCGATGGGCCCGGTCGCCACGGAGTCCGAGGCCCGCTTCTTCGAGCTCAGCTTCCACAAGAAGCACAAGGACATGGTGATGAGCACGTATCTGCCCCACGTGGTGGAGGAGGCCAAGTGGATGAGGCAGGACAAGAAGACGCTGAAGCTGTTCACTCCGTGCTGGGAGAACATGTATGGCGGCAGCCCCTCCGATGCGTGGACCCCGGTTAACCTCGACCACCCTGCGACGTTCGAGACGCTCGCAATGGAGGCGGGGAGCAAGGAGTTCATCATGGAGGACTTGATGAGGTTCGTCAAGAGGAGAGAGTTCTACAGGAAAGTAGGCAAGGCGTGGAAGAGGGGGTACTTGCTGTACGGACCGCCGGGGACAGGGAAGTCGAGCCTGATTGCAGCGATGGCGAATTACTTGAAGTTCGACATTTACGACCTTGAGCTGACGGAGCTGACCCGGAACTCGGAGTTGAGGAAGCTGCTGGTGGCGACAGCGAACCGGTCAATCCTGGTGGTGGAGGACATCGACTGCACCATTGCGTTCCACGACCGCATGGCTGAGGCCCGGGCGGCAAGCCCCTCATCCGGCGGGGAACCGGAGAACCAGGTTTGTCTCTTCATACTTTGATTATTAGTTTTTTTTTCCTTATTATTAGGTGACTATTTAATATACTCGTCTGATGATCTCAAGGCCTCTTATAAAAACAGAACTTCGTTTTTTATAAAAATGCTTTTTTTACCAAATTAACTGAAAATAGACTAGAACAGGAAGCACAAACATAGAGCCTCACCCACACCACTCATAATTGTGCCCGTTAACGTTGGTGGCGATGAAGAGAGAGATGCATAGAGAATTTGAGGGTTTTTATTAGTAACTACCTTTTCAGAGGACATAACTTAGCGTTGTGTCCAGAAGTTATAGGGTAATTAAGTTAAAGGATCCAACTTTCTTTCTTAATCTAGTGAATTACAAATCAAAAGTAACAAGCAAATCAGATAGAAAAATGCATGATTAGGCAGAAAAATGCATGATAAGGCGAAATTAAGGATGTGACATGAAAGGCGAAGAAAAT
Source organism: Eucalyptus curtisii (assembly GCA_017140595.1). Taxonomy (NCBI): domain Eukaryota; kingdom Viridiplantae; phylum Streptophyta; class Magnoliopsida; order Myrtales; family Myrtaceae; genus Eucalyptus; species Eucalyptus curtisii. The sequence goes on along the minus strand of CM029502.1, from coordinate 33,415,372 downwards.
CGACCCCGTCGCATGGGTTAGAAACTGTCCACTGTATATACCCTACTTAACCACAATGACCCTTTGAAATTTTCAATAGTTTGAACTAATCAATCAAGACACATTAAATTAGTCATTTTTGGCCAAAATAAACTATAAAGCAGTAGAGTACATAACACGTGGCCTCTTCTTCTATGGAAGTTTCTTGGAAACTTCATTATTGTCCTTTGGCATGTGCCGTATATGTACTCTTTCTAAACTTCACATGTCAATGGCATTGCCCTTTGGGATGCCCAGGTGACATTATCAGGATTCCTTAATTTCATTGACGGCCTTTGGTCAAGTTGCGGCGACGAGAGGATTATAATCTTTACCACGAATCATAAAGAAAAGCTCGACGCAGCACTTCTCTGACCGGGTCGTATGGATGTCCATATTCACATGTCTTATTGCACCCCGTGTGGGTTTAGACTCTTGGCTTCAAATTACATTGGCATTAAGGATCACGATCTTTTTGGAGAGATCGAGGATTTGATCCGCATAGCTGAAGTCACTCCTGCCGAAGTCGCGGAGCAAATGATGAAGAGCGAGAAGCCCGAAGATGCGTTGAGGGACGTGATTGAGTTCCTCAAGATAAAGATCAAGGAAAATGAGGAGCTCAAAGCCAAGGAGGCTGAGCAAAAATTGTTAGCAGAGAAAGAGGGAAAAGTGGAGGTACAAGAGGTACAAAATACGAATGCGAAGGGAGATGAATAAGCAGATGATGACGAAACTTAATGTCTATTTATTAGCCTTTTCGTACTATAATTATCTTGCAAATATAAATACTGATCATCGAGGAAAAAGCGAAAGGGTTTGTACTATAATAATGTCGAAAGCGGAGGGGTTAGCAGAGAAAGAGGGAAAAGTGGAGGTGCAAGAGGTACAAAATACGAATGCGGAGGGAGATGAATAAGCAGATGATGACGAAAATTAATGTCTATTTATTAGCCTTTTTGTACTATAATTATCTTGCAGATATAAATACTAATAATCGAGAAAAAAGCGAAGGGGTTTGTAATTTTTTTCAACACATTTATTTAATGGAAAATCTTTGCATTCACGAACGGCCTCGTTTATTGTTGATCCGAAAGCCGTATGCTGAGTCTTTCTTGCACCGGTGATGTCTAAAATAAATTTCTTGTTTTATACCACTAGTAATTACTTCTTCTATAAATCCCGCAAGCACCACGCCATGGCCACCGCCACCTTTCACCAGTACTTTATTTGCAAAGGTTTTGCCGCGCTTCGATATCTTCACTGCATCACATCAACAACCGCCGCTGCCGCCGCCGATGGTAGTTCACCATTGCTGCCAATCTCGATCGAACCATTGCAAATGTGTCTATTCTTATTATATCGTGGCTCTCTCAACTTGAATTAATATGTAGTTTTTTACTTATACTATTCATTAAGTGCTATTTAGCTAAAGATTATCACACGCAATTAAAAATCTTGGAAGTTATCATATGCCCTCTTATAAGCAAATGAATAAATAAACCAAATGAATAAGTAAAAAGAAAATAGCAGAACAATCTAGATCCAAAATGTGCAAAATTCACTAGGACGTGACCATATATTGGGCCCTGACCAGAAAATCATGTATTGGGCCTGGCCCATTCATGTCCAAAATGGGCCGGGCTACCTTTTTCCCTTCTCACGTCCCCCGTCTTCTTCTAGACCTATTATGCACTAACTCAATCGTCTATCTAAAATGTCAAATAGTCATTATTGGCACTAACTTAAATGATTTGCTTTAAAATTACCTTTCGGTTCTTGGCTTAAACAGTGTTGAGTGATTCAGATTTCAGAGAAGACAAAAGGTTAAAACAAAAGGCCAGATGGACCCAAACTCAACTAGATCCATTTCTCTAAAAATTTAGCATTTGCGGATGTAATGGTCGCCCTGTGATTAACAAAAGATCTTCTTCTTTAGAGGGTTCATTTTTTTTTTTTTTGTATGTTGAATTATCCTTGGTTTCCATGTTTCCCTGCACAAATTGTAGAGTCAAAAGCAATTGAACGGTAATTAGAGAGAAAATGAAAAGGCAATTAGAAATATGAATCCAATGAGAAAGAGAGAACAAGGTTGGATGGTGGCCGCGGCGGCGGCGGCGGCGGCGGCGGCAATGATTGCCAATCCTAATGAAGAAGATTGTCATCACCAATTGTTCGAGTGTTATCGTTTGGGAGCACCCATGCATGCACATGAGTAAGTATGTGTTTGTCCTTGGTAGATGAAGTCTCGTTAGTCCATGTGGCGTGACCTAAAAAATGACAATTTAGCTAACTAGAGATCTTATGCAAAAAATCAACTCGGATAACTGAAAAAAAAGTGTTGCAACCCAACACGTAGATGTGCACAAAGAGATAATGATACCGCATTACTGAGTACAAAATGTTACATGATAGATTTTCTCGAAAGATCAGGAATATCAATCAAAATAAATCAAATGAACTAACATAGATCTGTACACTCCATACTCACGAGAAATATTTCTGTTATGTGGTCCCGGGTCACAAGGGCATATTATAATTCGACTTGCATTGACATCAAATGGAATCGGGCTGATCCAAAGATTAGAATCCGCCGGTCGGGCCTATGCGATCGGGACAACATGAAAATCCCCGGCAGAAAGTCTTGGTCGATGCTGACTCGGCTGACTTGGGGAGTCTCGGACAAGGAGTCTACAGAAGCTCATCCTAAAGTCTCGAACGGGTCCTTGGGAAGCCGGAAAGCCTAGGATGCGTTTCCTCGTGCGTTGAACGGAGTCTAAGTTCTCTTGCTCGTCGTGTCGACAATTCATTAGATGTTAAACATTTCTTCGTCCTTGTACCCCCCTTTTTTAAATGGTTGGTGAGTTGGAATCTGTTGAACTATCAGTGTTTCTTGGCCGCTGCACAGGTAAGCTGGGATTAAAATAAAACGACCAAAGGAAGACCCAGAAGTTTTATTACCGACGGTGCGGAAAGTTACATAAAAAAAGAAAAAAATTTGGTTACACTGAGGATACAACATTAGAAAATTATAAGATGCCATCTGCGGATGTGTGATCCGAGCACAGTGTCCTCATTCGTTTTAATAATGAGGGTGCGACAGGTGCACATAAGCCCGATGCAATTGATAATGCCTCCATTGCACCGACTCAGACGTTGAGGCGATGAGTGTTACTCGAAAACCAAAAAGATAAAATGAGATTACTCTTTCCTTTCCTCTCTTGCCACTCTTAACCTATAGTAAATTACTTTGGTCATTTGAGGTAACATGCCATTATCCTCTCAAGGGTTCGATACATTCTTTGTACCAAAATCTTTTAGGTAAATAATGTGACTCAAACGCTTCGTGTAACCAAACTGCATGCTAGATATCAATCAAACATATCGTGTGAAGGACAAAAAATAACAGCATAAAAATCAAAAAAGATGTGCACAGATTGTTAATCAAGTCGGCTACCAATTCTTAAGTAGTTATGGCTCGATTACGAGGATATAACATAAGCAACAAGGGCCCCTTCCCTAAAAAATGAAAATTCGGTACAAGACGAGCAAATCTGCTTGCTCATGACTTAAAAACACATCCCATCCTTTGATTTGAGGAAGGGCGGTGGATCAACAGCTCACCTCGTAGATGTGCTTCATCAAAAAACAAGTATAATCGAGATCGCATAAGTATTACAAGTCCCATCGGATCTACTTGACACGAACTAGACAAGTTATGCCTCATCACAAAACAAAAATCACGAGCAAAATGCAAATGCCGATCGCCTGCACTGTGGTTTTTTCCTTTTTAATAATCGAAAGAAAATTACATTTATTGCTCAAAAGGTCACATGAGAAGTACATAAACTTCATGGCAAAGCAAATCAAAAGAGAGTAAAGTTCAAAATACTGCAAAATAAAGCCAAATCCCAAAAAACAAGAAAATTCAATGGATCACTAGTAGGATTAAGCACACACTCCTTTTACAATAATAGATTTGTCAAGTAAAATAATTGATGGGTGTCTTCATCAATGATAAGCACGGGTCGGAAATTCTTTCTCCAATAATTACGGTGTTGCCAGTTGGCGATGTGTGCTTAAGTTTGACTTCCTCTACACTATCGTTATACAAAGATAATCGAAACAAGCTGAGCAAACACAAATATATCATTTGAAAGAGCAAATTTTCATAGTTCGGTGAAATGTGCAATTACCATTGAAGCTAGAGGCAAGGGATTTGTATATGAATAGAGCGGAAAAGTATCAAATCCTCAAAAGTATAATTATTAAATTCTCAAATCTAGGTTTGGAGAGTATAGCTCTCATATTTAATATTAGATTGGAAGAAATTCCAAATCTACATCGAAAAAAAAGAAAAAAATAATAATAAAATACAAACAAAATCAATAAGAGAGGGAAGAGAGAGTGAACGCTTTAGTACCTTCCCACGTTGCTCTTCATCCAGGAACTCTCACGTGGCTCTGAAAATTCACGTTCTTGAATTATAAAGGATGAGGCCCAAGAGTTATTGGTCAAATTACCATACTTCATCTCAAAAAAGGGCGCAACCGTCCGGCGGTTTCCTTTTCACTTATTCACGAGTTCTGTGAAGGAAGGAGCATGGTATTGTTTGATAGATCAAAGCATCACATTAGAGATTACAACTATACTTGAATAACTCTATAGTCTTCATCGTTTCTCAACTACCCATTAGTCTTAATTTCTCAAACGAATTCACGAATTATACAACTTCAAACTTGTATTTTCTCTACGATGTAATTCACGATCACTCCATTATTATGACCAAAAGCTCATAATCTTATTGATGGGTAGAAATTGACACTCACATCTTATGTATGATATTTGTATTGAGAAAAGTGTCAAAAAATCGTAAATATATTAAACGACAACTATAAACCTCTCAATTATATCAATTCAATCTAAACTTTCTACAAACTTGTCAATTTAGTCATAAACCTTGTAACAATTTATTAATTTAGTCATTTTAGTCAATTTTAGTCGAAAATTACTAACATAACAATTTAGTCAACACCATCCATCTTACATGGTCTACTTGGAGTTGAGTTGACAATTTTTACAATTTTTTTCTTTCCTTTCCTTTAGTTGTTTTTTCTTTTCTTTTTTCTTTTCCCCTCCATCGGTCATTGCCAAACCTCGTCAATGGCTAGCAGATGTTGTGGGTCTTAGGTGAGGGCCACCATTGCCGGATCAAGGGTCACCTTCGCGAGGGCTAGCGATGCATGAGCATTAAAAGAAAAAGAAAAGGAAAAATAGAAAAAAAAAAAAAAGGAAAACAATCATAACATTAAAAAAAATTGTAAAAATTATCCATATTAGTCCTGGCTATACTAGTTAAGACAGTCAATGCTGACTAAACTGTTATGTCGGCAACTTCTAATCAAAATTTATGGGAAGAATTAAATTGATAAATCATTAGAAAGGTTTAAGATTAAATTAATATGATTAAAAGGTTTATGATTCAATTGGCAAATTGTCAAAATGTTTAAAACTAAATTAGCAAAATTGAAATCTTTAGAATTGAATTGACCATTTACAATAGATTTAAGATGTTTGGGACAATCTTCTCTATTTGTATCTAAAATAAAAGTTCTACTCAAATGAAGAAACTACTTAAATGACAAAACATAATTGGTTCGTATTATCTTCTATAGTTCAAACTCGGGGAAAGTGCCAAAAAAGTCCTAAACCTTTTTTTGGTTCCGATTTAATCATAAACCTTTTTACATTGTGCCAATTCAGTCCTTTCCGGCTAATTTTGGTCAGATTTTGCTAACTGGACGCTGGCCGGACGACGTGACCTAATCAGCGTTGACGTGGACAACTTTTAATAATATTTTAATATCTTTGATTTTTTTTTCCTTTTTTTTCTTTTTATTTTTACTTTTTACTTTTTTATTGTTTCTTTTCTTCTTTTTTTTTTTCTTCTCCTCTTCTTCCTCTAGCTAGTCGCCAGATCTCGGTAACCGGCCAGAGGCAACGGCCGGTGAGGTCAAGGTCGACCTCGCCAGCCACCTCGCCAGTGGCCGCGAGGGCAACCTCGCGCTGGGCAGCGAGGGTCGAGCCTCGCCCATGGCCGGCAAGGCTCAACCTTGCCAGATCCGGCGAGGGCGAGCCTCACCCGCTCGACACAAGGCCGCCCTCGAGGCTTGGGCGGCGAGACTCACCCGCCCAGTGCGAGGCCACCCTCAAGGCCTAGGCGGCGAGGGCAAGCCTTGCCTCCCTCGCGGCCACTAGCGAGGTGGCCGGCAAGGTCGAGTTGCCTCTAGCCAGTCGCCGAGGCCCGGCGACCGGCTGAAGAAAGAAGAGGAGAAGAAAAATAAAATTCAAAAATTCAAAAATATTATTAAAAGTTGTTCACGTCAGCGCCGATCAGGCCACGTTAGCCGACCAGCGTCCAATCAGCAAAATCTGGCCAAAATTAGCCGGAAATGATTGAATTGGCACAACATAAAAAGGTTTAGAATTAAATCGGCACAAAGACAAAAAGTTTAAGTAGTTTCTTCATTTGAGTAGAACTTTTATTTTATTCACTAAGAAAAGTTACGTTTCTTCGTGAATTTTTTTAGGTTACTATCTGACTTCAATTTGAGAGGTAACTTTTCTCGTACAGAAGCGACGATGTTTCCTCAATTTCGAGGTTCATTCAAAAGCCATTCAACCTTGATGGCTGGGAAACAAGACGTGGGTATAAGTATATGTATAGCCCTCACACACACATACACAGGAACCGGAAAAAGTAAAAGCAAAATTTGCATCCTCCAGATCAAGCCTAAAAGAAAAGGCCATTCGATGGAGTCAACTTCGTCTTCCGAGTCCAAAATCGCCACGGCCAAGGCAGTGTTCGCGGCCGCCGCATCCTTCACGGCCACGGTGATGCTTGCCCGCTCCATCACCCAGGATCTGCTTCCTGACGACCTCCAGTACTACCTCTCCTCCGCCGTCCGCGGCTTCCTCACCCGCTTCTCCTCCCAGCTCACCCTCGTCATCGAGGAATACGATGGCCTCGTCAGCAACCAAATCTACGACGCCGCGCGGATCTACCTGTCCGCCAAGATCTCCCCCACCACTCGCCGTCTGCGGGTTGCCAAGCCCGCAGGCGAGGACAACCTCAACATTTCAATGGAGCCCCGAGAGGAGGTCGTAGACCTGTTCGGCGGTGCCAAGCTCAGGTGGGTCGTGGCCTCGAGGACAGTCGAGACGGGTTTTGGAGCCAGCCGAGGGAGGGGGAGGGGGAGGAGGACGACGATGGACCTGGTCCCCACGGAGTCCGAGGCCCGCTTCTTCGTGCTCAGCTTCCACAAGAGGCACAAGGACATGGTGTTGAGCACGTACCTGCCCCACGTGGTGGAGGAGGCCAAGGGGATGAGGCAGGACAAGAAGACGCTGAAGCTGTTCACGCCGTGCATTGAGCGCATGTATCACAGCAGCCTCTCCGATGTGTGGACCCCGATTAACCTCGACCACCCAGCAACGTTCGAGACGCTCGCGATGGAGGCGGGGACCAAGCAGTTCATCATGGAGGACTTGAACAGTTCGTCAAGAGGAGAGAGTATTATAGGAAAGTGGGCAAGGCGTGGAAGAGGGGCTACTTGCTGTACGGTCCGCCGGGGACAGGGAAGTCGAGCCTGATCGCAGCCATGGCGAATTACTTGAAGTTCGACATCTACGACCTCGAGCTGACCGAGGTGACCCGGAACTCGGCATTGAGGAAGCTGCTGGTGGCGACGGCGAACCGGTCGATCCTGGTCGTGGAGGACATCGACTGCACCGTCGAGTTCCACGACCGCATGGCTGAGGCCCGGGTGGCGAGCTCCTCGGACGGTAGCGAACCCGAGAACCAGGTCTGTCTCTTCTAACTTTGATTATTCTTATTCAGGTTTTTTCTTTATCGTTAGGTGACTAAATAAATATAGTCGCCTCATGATCTCGAGGTCACTTGATAAAATGAAAACTTTATTGCTTATAAAAACACTTTTTTTTTTACCTAAATAACTGAAAATAGATTAGAACGGGAAGCACAAGCATAGATCCCTCAGGCCACTCATGGTTTGTACCTGTTAGCGTTGGTGGCGATAGAGAGAGAGATGCAAAGAGATTGTGAGGGTTTTCATTAGTAACTAGGTTTTCAGAGGACATTAATCCTCTCAAGAATCCATGTCATTTACTCTCCTCATATGGATTTCGTCCTTTTTAATTTAATTTAATGTCGTGTCCAGATATAATAAAAGGTAATTAAGTTAACAACAATGCTTAGCTAACCATACTGTTAGCTTGGAAATGGACGGTCAATTTTCAACCATTCATTTTGGATAAGAGAGGGAGATTTGTGTCTTGCTTGGAAACTTCCTAGTGCTTGTGTTTGGGAAAAGAAATTTTTGTGGACATCTTTTGATTGTCACACTGTGAGACGGTGATACTAGCATCACTATTAAGTTAAAGGATTCGAGTCTCTTTCTTAATTTTAGTGAATTAAAAATTAATAGTAGTGAGAAAATCAGAGAGAAAAATGCATGATTTGGAGAAACTAAGGATGTGAACGCGAAAGGAGATGAAATTTAAGCCCGTCGCATGGGTTAAAACTGTACATTAGACATGTCCTACTTACTCATGATGACACGAGAAAATTTTAATTGGTCGAACCAATCAGTCAAGATATAGTAGATTAGTCAACTTAGGCCAAAATAAAATATAAATTATTTGAGTACATGAGACGTGGCTTCTTTTTCCATGAGAGTTTCTTGGAAATTTCATTATTGGTGCGTGCCATGGGATTTTGAATAAACACGTGCATCTATAAGAAATTTACATTTTAAGATCACACAAATTTCAATTTGAAAGTTACAACTTCCAAACAACAAACCTAATAGCACTTTTCACATGGGAATAATGACACACACAGTCTCTAAACTTTAACTTAATGTGCAATTTGGTCTCTAAACTTTTAATTTGTTCAATGTGGTCCTTAAACTTTAGCATAATGTATAATGTAGTCCTTGAATTTTTTGTACATGTTCAATATAAACCCTTATGAAAATATTCAATATAATCATTCTACTTATTTAAGGCCAAAGATTACATTGAACATTTTCATACAGTTCAAGGACTGTATTGAATATGTACAAAAAATTCAGTGATTATTAAAGTTCGGGGATTAAATTGCATATCAAATAAAAATTTAGGAACTATTTGTGTCATTTTTCCTTTCACACATGCAAATCACACACAATTCGAAGTTACGTTAAAATAGGGACCAAAAATAATAATAATAAGACCATAATTGAATCAAAAAGCATGTTTGTAGTCAAAACCAAAATGACTATTGCTTTGGGATGCCACAGGTCACCTTATCAGGCTTCCTCAACTTCATTGACGGGCTCTGGTCAAGCTGCGGCGATGAGCGAATCATAATCTTCACCACGAACCATAAAGAAAAGCTTGATCCGGCACTTCTTCGGCCAGGTCGTATGGACGTTCATGTTCACATGTCTTATTGCACCCCGTGTGGGTTTAGGCTTCTGGCTTCAAACTACCTCGAGGTCAAGGATCACGCGCTCTTTGGAGAGATCGATGATTTGATTTGCACCGCCGAAGTCACCCCCGCCGAAGTCGCGGAGCAGATGATAAAGAGCGAGAAGCCCGAAGATGCTTTGAAGGATATGATTGAGTTCCTCAAGATGAAGATTAAGGAAAAGGAGGAGCTCAAATCCAAGAAGGTGGAGCGAGAATTGTTACCAGAGAAGGAGGGGGAAAAGGAGAAGCAAGAGGGGTACAAAATATGAACGTGAAGGAAGACAACAAAGCGAATGATGACGAAAATAGTTTAATTGCGATAAAGTGATGGCCCACTCCCTTTTTTTTTTTTTTCTACTTATAATAGTTACTATAAATAAGCATTTCATATGTTTTGTTCTTTTAGCTTATTAAAGATAAGTGCATTCGAGCCCCATTTGGAATGTTTTCTCTATTTTTTGTCTCTTTTATCTCAAAAGCTCACTTTCTTGGTAAACTTTTTATTAATTTCATTAATCTAAATAGCATATCAAGTCCCTTTATTTGCTATATCAAAGAATTTATCTTTTTTTCCTTATTATACTGGTGAATACTTTTATACATAGTATGTAAGACATTAAAGGAATATATAGAAATAAACTAAAAACATTTATGCATAATGAAGTACCTTAATATTTTTCTACAAACAGTTTATCAGTGATATTAATTTTTGTCAATCCAAAATAATGATATGTCGCTAGTATTTTCAAAAAAAAAAAATTCTTGCTCCAAGCAATTTTTTGATTTAATTAAATTTCATCTACTATATCAACTTATCCCTAAATATGATCAGCAACATGGAAAAGAAATAGATTTCTTGGAAATTTCTCTTTTCGACAAAACAAATTAGTATGGAAGTAATATCTAACATTAAATAATAATAAAAAACATGGTGCCTTTAATGTACATGGAAAATCAGCAATAAAAATAAACTAAATATATGAAATTCTTAATTATGGTAAGTAGATCTTACAATAAATTTGAGAGCCCCAATTTAAATTACAATTGAATAACATAGGACAATTTTGTCTTCTTGTTAAAAAGTGGGTGATTTTAGTTATATAAAGAATAGAAGTAGTCCCACCATAAAATAAAACAAAACAACAAAAGTAAAAAAGAAATGTCGACAACAAAACAAAGTCACGATGTTTCCTCAATTTTGAGATTCATTCAAGAGCTATTCTTCCTTGATGGCCAAGAAAACAAGACGCGTGTATATATATATGGTACATTCCATGCATGATTAGGCCATATAAATAATCATTTTTTAGGAAATATTTTCCAAACCACTCTTTTTTTTTTTCTTTTTTCTTTTTATTTGTGAAACGAACACATCATTAGTCTATGTCAATTCGGTTGACTCGGGAGTCTCGGAGAAGGAGTCTACACAAGCTCATCCTAAAGTCTCGAACATGTCTCTTTCTTAATTTAGTGAGTTACAAATTAAAAGTAGTGAGAAAATCAGAGAGAAAATGCATGATTTGGAGAAATTAAGGATGTGAACACGAAGGACATCAAAATCAACCCCGTCGCATGGGTTCGAAACTGTACATTGGATATATCCTACTTACTCACAATGACACTTCAAAAACTTTTAGTTCGTTGAACCAATCAGTCAAGATATTTTAGATTAGTCAACTAAGGCCAAAATAAAATATAAATTATTAGACTACATGACACGTGGCTTCTTTTGCCATGAGAGTTTCTTGGAAATTTCATTATTGGCGTGTGCTTTTGAATTTTGAATGAACACATGCATCTATATGATATTTACATTTTAAGATTACACAAATTACAATTTAAAAGTTACAACTTCCAAACAACAAACCTAATATCACTTTTCACATGGAGATAATGTCACAAACAACCCCTAAATCTTGGCCTAATGTGCAATTTGGTTCATAATTTCTGAACTTTTGATATATATTCAATATAGTCCATGAACTGTATGAAAATTTTAAATATAGTCCTTCCATTAATTCAATACTAGAGGTTACGTTGAACATTTTCATATAATTCAACAATTGTATTAAACAAGGTAAAGCTTAGAATTACATTACACATTGAGTTAAAGTTTAAAAACCACGTTGGACAAATTAAAAGATTAGGAATCAAATTGTACATTGGGCCAAAGTTTAGGGACTGTTTGTATCATTTTCCTTTTCACACATGCAAATCACACACAATTTGAAGTCACACTAAAGCATGTTTGTAGTCAAAACCAAAATGATTATTGCTTTTGGATGCTGCATGTCACATTATCAGGCTTTCTCAATTTCATCGACAGCCTCTAATAGAGTTGCGGCGACGAGCGAATCATAATCTTCACCACGAACCATAAAGAGAAGCTCGATCCAGTACTTCTCCAGTCAGGCGTATGAACATCCATGTTCACATGTCTTATTGAACCTATTGTGGGTTTAGGCTTCTAGCTTCAAACTACCTCGGGGTTAAGGATCAGGCGTTTTTTGGAGAGATTGACGATTTCATTTGCAATGCTGAAGTCACTTTGACCAAAGTCGCAGAGCAGATGATAAAGAGCGAAATGCCTGAAGATGCATTGAAGGACATGATAGAGTTCCTCAAGATGAAGATCAAGGAAAACGAGGAGCTCAAAGGCAAGAAGATTGAGCTAGAATTGTTAGCAGAGAAAGAGTGGAAAAAGGAGGGGCAGTAAGAACAAGATGTCAACGTGAAGGAAGACGAACAGGCAGATGATGACGAAAATTAAGAATGATTTATTAGACTTTTTGTACTGTAATTATCTTAGAAATTCAAGTACTGATCATTGTTTGGAGGATGTAAACCAATAAATATGAGCATCCCTCATATGATTTTCTAATTTTTTTAAACATATTAAATTTATGAACAAAGTTTATATCTATGATAGTAAAAGAACTTTTGCAAGTGACTTTGTCTATACTAATATGATAGCTGTAACTATACATTTTTACACTGAACGGCGTATGCTATAAGAATTTATAATTCACGCCCACTATTAGTTAATGCTTCCATAAATCGTGCATGGATACCACAACATGACCATTGCGATCAGCACCATTCACCTAATTGTAATCTGCACCACTATTGTCGCTCTTCGCCATCATCACGGCATCACCTTAACCGCCAGCACCACCACTGGCAGTGGCTTCAGCATTACCGATCTCGATCAAACCATTGCGACCGTGATCGCATCTATGCATATCATATCATGTCTCTCCCATCATATACCCCGAAATTAAATTAAAAAGAGAGTAGTAGAACAGTCTAAATTCCAATATGAGCAGATTCATAATGGCGTGAAACCATCTATTGGGCCCATTGGGCCCAGGCCGAGAACCGTTCATTGGGCCTGGTCCATTTATGTCTTAAAGCCTGTAAAAGCTCCGGTCTGACCCGGCCCGTTTTCCCGTGCCTCGCGTCCTCCGGTTCTCGCCAACCGGTTCGCTGCGATTTTCCGCTTTGTCGTTCTCGCGTCGACAAGGTTTTCGAAATCCAACAGTTTTTCTTCCGCTCCGCCTTCGATCTCGAAACCTGTCTCAGGAACCAGCCGTCCCGATTCTAGCCCGATCCAGATCACGCGGGTCAGTAACGAGCACAACCCGCCTCCGCTTTTCGAGGCTCCGGATGATCCTGCCCTCGATCTGTTCTTGCTTTTCTTGAATTTTCTCGTTTCCGGTTCTTCTGATCGGTGTCCCGATCGATTCAGGTTTTTCAGAGAGAGAAAGAGAGACAGGCGAAGATGGACCCGGATGCGGTTAAATCCACCCTCTCCAATTTGGCATTTGGGAATGTAATGGCTGCCGCCGCTCGCGATTATCAAAAGGTGCGTTTTTTAAACTTTTTTAGCATCTGGGTTCGTTTTCTTTTGTTCTTCTGTTCGTGTAATTTTCTGGGTATATTGAGATTTTCGGTTCTGTGTTTCGAATTTGTGGAAAGCTGGGAAATTTGCAATGACGGTCTCTTGCTGTTGCTGGGATTGCTCCTTTTTGATATAGTGACTGTTGAGATTGGATTCCTTTTCTGCTTCCTCCTCCTTCTTTTTTCCCTTCATTCTTACTGTTTTTGTTAAAGGTTTTGAAGGTTCAAGTGTAAGCTTTAGCCTTTTGTACATTCTTGGTGTTGTGCTTGACCATCTACTGAATTTCATAGGAGGTACTGGCCCAGCAGAAAGCTCAAACTTCCACTTCTACCCACCAGGAGGTTGATCTTGATGAGTTGATGGATGTAAGTCTGTATCTTTTGTTATGATCTTTTACATGTAAATTCATAAGCATATGCATGAACCGTTGTTTCTACTCTGTAGTTCTAATATTGCCTTACGATGACAGGATCCTGAACTAGAAAAATTGCATGCTGATCGGATTGCAGCCCTCAAGGTGAGAAATTTAACTACTTGTGAATTGTAAATATGAAATTTCGGTGGTTGATTTGTCAATTTCACTGTCCGTTTTTCTTTTCTGCTTGAACAGAAAGAAGCTGAGAAGCGCCAAGCATTGAAGCGGCAGGGACATGGTGAATACAGGGAGATAACTGAGGGTGATTTCTTGGGCGAAGTCACCGGGAGTGAAAAAGTGATCTGTCACTTTTATCACCGAGAGTTTTACCGTTGCAAGTAATGTCACGAGAATATTCTTCCTCACTTGCAAGTTTCTTAGTGTTGGTGTTTGCTTGGTGCTCAATTGTGTATGTGTTTATACTTGGGTAATGCCTTCACAGAATAATGGATAAGCATTTGAAGACACTTGCTTCAAAGCATGTGGATACCAAGTTCACCAAGCTTGATGCAGAGGTTAGACATTTACCCGTCAGATTGCTTCTTTGAAACTTTGGCGTAGAAGTTATCCCAAAAGCAATGAAACCAGAGTCCTAATATCTGCTGTTGGCTATGATGCAGAATGCGCCCTTTTTTGTGACCAAACTAGGAATCAAAACATTGCCTTGCGTCATACTTTTCAGGTCAGGGCTTAGCTATATATTTCTGATATGTTTGTATTCAGTTATTCATTAGTGTGTGCTACTTGTTTGCCTCAATTTTGGATATTTACCGTTTCATTAGCCAGGCAGAGTCTGGCTACATCGAAGCTTGAGGTGATCCAGAGTCACTCTGTTCATGTTTACCCTAAGACGAAATGTTAAGCTCGAGATTCTCCTTCGTTCTCATTTCAGGAAAGGGATTGCAGAAGATAGACTAGTGGGATTTCAAGATCTTGGAGGGAAAGATGATTTTTCTACAAGGGCACTGGAGGCTCTTCTTATAAAGAAAGGTCTCTCTCTCTCTCTCTCTCTCTCTCTCTCTCTCTCTCTCTACATGCACGCACACAGGTGCGCGGGCGCACATGCACGAGTTTGATACTAAATGCTCGTTGACATACAGGCATAGTTAGTGAGAAGAAGGACGATAAAGAGGATGAAGATAGCGAATATCTGGAAAATAGGCACAGAAGTGTGAGATCTTCTGTGGATCCAGATTCCGATTCTGACTAAAAATGGAAAGCAAATGCAAGCTCTTTTCTCCAAGATTTTGTAGCTTTCACCGGCAACTTGTTGTATAATTGTTTTTGTTTGCTATCATGTTTTCACCAATCAAATGCAGTTGACATGCATTTCCCGGAAGTCTGAAGCTTGATGCTGTATCTGACTAGAAAAGAGAAAACCAGATGCAGCTTTTTCTTGAAATATTGTTGCTTCCTTACCACATGTTTGTATGACTATGTCACATTTGTTATGCTTTCGCCATTCAAATGCAGTCACCTGCAAATGTTGCTCTAGCTACTGGATCACATACCTTAAGTGCCTGTGACACGTTCAATCGAGAGATTATGAATAGTGAAATGAGACATGAACAAATTTTGCATCTCTAACTTAGCTGAGCAATGACTTATATATAACTTGCATCTTTTGGTGTGTGCTTTGCTTGTTTACGTTTCCACCATAATTCTCGATTTGAGAACGAAAGACATGATTAGCAAGAATGAACTTTTTTTTTTCCAAGGAGTCCGAAGAAAGAAACTCTTTGCTCACTTCTTTTAGCACTAGAGAAAAGATAATCAAAGGTTGCACTATTGCGTCTGGTTGATCCTTGGAGAATGCAGTCATTTTTCCAAAGATCATTGACCAGATAAGTATTTACGAATGCAAATGGCATTTGGATCATTGACACCGAATCGAGCTTAGATTGGGTCAGCGACGACTGCAAATGGCTCGTTGGCATGGCGGTCGAGTGGCATGGGGTGGATATAGGGAGGCTCATTGGCGGAATGGGCTCGTTGGTATTGGTGGCTAGTTGAGCACGAGGGAGCGAAGGAGTTGATTGAGCTACGTCAAAGAACGGCGACCAGGGGCCATAAAGGCTGCTGCTTCGTGACTTCTCTTCTTCGTCCTCTTCACCGATCGTTGTGGCTGATCTTGTTGCTCCAACTTTTCGTAAAAGTCGTGGCCGAGGCAATTGATTTGACTGGCTCGTTGATTTGACTGGCTCGTTGGCATAGCGACGGTCAGGCAACCGTCAAGCGATGGCGGTGTAGTTGAGCGGTGGAGATGGGTGTGTTTGCAGGCTCGCCCGAACATGGCAGGCGAGCAACAGGGGGTGGAGCAGAGAGAGGAAGAAGACAGAGATTGTGTAACGTAAGGGTAGAACTAGAATTTAGATAATATAATGAGGGCAGTTTGGGAAGGAAAAAAATTCATTAATCCTTTAAACTTGACTTCCAAAAATGCTGAAAGTCATGAAAATGTGGAAAGCCTAAAGCAAGTCTCTACCTATCTTGGCTTTTAATTTTGCCAAGGTCAGCATTTTTCCAACATGATTCCAATAAAAAATGTTTGGAAAAATTGTTTCCAAACGCACCCATGAATATAATAAAGAACGATAGATCCTCATTCAAGAAAAATCGACTTCTTCCCAAACTTGGTTCTTTTAATAATGAAATTGCCAAGTAATATGCTTGTCTCTCTCATTTTCTGTTAGTTGAGTTTCGATATTTTCGTTTGAAATTTCTTCGTTCATACCGAACCACTAGTAAAATCAAATCCCGTTCGACATGATCCTCTATTAGCTATACATCCGCCTAGCTGAGATGTTAGCGCCAGGGGCTTTGAATGGTTTCGAGCATTTTACAATAGAAAGGTTGATGACAAATAGCGATCCGCCAATAAGATATGCTAAAGTAACGAATAACATCTTTTGAGATTAATGTTTGGCCGGCATAAAAGAGTAGGGCGAGGGTTTTATCTTCCTTGGTGAGTTCCACGAAACCAAAGCAATGCTTTTGCAAGAAACAAAGAATTTTCTAGGCTATTCAAAACTGAGGGAAGTCAAGGTCAACACTCGAGATAGAGGGAACGAACTTTCCCGGGAAAATTTGGTAGGACGTTGATGGAGTCGTTCGGGCTTTCCCATGATGTCAAAGATGTGTCAAAGATGTGTCTTGAACGAATTTGCCTTCGAATTCGCATGACACTCGCACGAACTCGGAAAGTCTGCATGTTCCTGTCTGTTGAAACACACGTCATGTCCGAAAACCGCTCCCCTCCACTGGACAATCGTGAGGCTATGCTCTCCCTTCTTCCTCAAAACCCTCTGCCTCTCCAAGGAGCACCACCCCTCCAAAAAAAGAGCAAAAAAAGAATCATTACACATTCCCCACCAGCTTCCTGTTCTCACCCTTTTGGATTAGGTGCGCATTCTTCAGCTATGAATTTCATTTGATTCGTATACTTACATCTTTTGATATCGGATTTGGGTTTTGAATTGCGATTCGTATCGGGGTGGCTTCGAGCTAGGATTCTTGTTGCATGTAGAACCGACAATTCGTGTTGGCGGCAACGCATTTGCAAATATCATCCAATGCAATCCTGCAATTTCGTATTTCGGGTAGTTGTAGAAGTTTTGCAGATTTGTTTTCCCTTCGTAATTTGTTTTCTCGGGACGTATGCAGATAATTGATTAGGCATTCAAGGTCCTGGCATTGGATTTTATCGAGGCGAAATAGAAATGAGCGGTACCATGTCGGGACCACTATCTCCCAAACCAGGTAATGCTTTCCGCTACAATTCGCGACTTTATTAATTTGTGGTTGCATTAATGCATCGGCATTCAAGATTTGAGAGATTAGTATGGCCGGCAATATTCCAACATATACAAAAACTGCTAGCGTATTGATCCATACCTAGAAAGAAAAGACAGTGCTGAAAGCTGATTGAAGTACTGTTGCCATTGTAACTCGTCACATGAAATCTTAGTGAACTTTTGGGCAGCTACATCTTCCATATTGCGGGAAATATCCCAACCGCTGTTACGGACTCAGAATGGGATTTCTGATGGTTTTCTGCTCCTATTGTTTTCGATATGCAGCTGATGAGAGACATGATGAGAAGAACAAGATTTCATCTTTCAAGAAGAAAGCTATCAATGCGTCCAACAAGTTCAGGCATTCTTTGACCAAGAAGGGTAGGAGGAGCAGCAAAGTCATGTCTGTTGACATCGAGGATGAGCACGATGCTGAGGAGTTGAAAGCTGTTGATGCTTTCCGTCAAGCTCTGATACTGGAGGAACTCCTGCCGTCAAAGCATGACGATTACCACATGATGCTCCGGTACCTGATATTCATTTCAGCCTGTGAATGCATGAGTTACTGACTTAGCTATCACGCGAGGAGCAAAAACATGAGTTTGTTTTAACTAATATTTTGTGTTGTGTTGTGTTGTGTATGCTTGATATATGACAGCATGTATTACATATTTACTTTACTAGGGATGTCTATTTTTTTCACTGTTGCTTATGCCAAAAGTGTATATGATTGTGCTGACCAGTCACTGCATCCGGTGTGCTAAGATATCGTTATTCTAATTGTTGGGTACTTGACAGCGGTCCCTATTAGCAATTAGTACCGAGTCATCAGCAAGCAAACTCTGATAGATTCATGTAGAAAACTCGAAGAGCAGAAGTGATTTTCCTATTTTCCTAAATCACAGATAGAACACGGCTAAATTTATGGAGAAATGTGCTTTACCTAACAATTCAGACCCTGATACTGTAGGTTCTTGAAGGCCAGGAAGTTTGACATCGAGAAATCGAAGCAAATGTGGGCCAATATGATCCAGTGGAGGGAAGAATTTGGCGCTGACACCATCCTAGAGGTAATTGTCGCAGGAAATGTTGTTGAAACTAAAGATTCTCTCTACGAGTGATGTCTCGAGATGTAGACCCACACTCTGTTTTATCACGAGTCTGGTTTCCTGTCATGAGAGTCAGCATATCCTTGAGTTGCAATGTATTTATGCTAATTCCTGTTTGTTTGTAAGGAATTCGAATTCGATGAGATTAATGAAGTCCTCAAGTATTACCCCCAAGGGCATCATGGGGTAGATAAGGAAGGTCGACCCGTGTATATTGAGAGACTCGGTCAAGTGGATGCCACAAAGCTGATGCAGGTCACGACCATGGAGCGTTATGTGAAATACCATGTTCGGGAGTTTGAGAGGATCTTTGCCGTAAAATTCCCAGCTTGTTCCATAGCAGCAAAGAAGCACATTGATCAAAGCACTACAATCCTGGATGTGCAGGGAGTGGTAAGCCAAAAAGCGATGATAAACAAAGGTTTTCATGTTACTGATATGAAAGGAAAATTAGTTGCTTGTCACAAGTACAAGATGTACAAGATCAAACCAGATTAGGGCCTTCTCTTAGAATTCGTTGAATCTGCAGGGGCTTAAAAACTTCAATAAAGCTGCCAGGGACCTCGTCACTCGCCTTCAGAAGATTGACGGTGACAATTACCCCGAGGTAATACATCACTCTTACCTTATCTCAAGGCAACTTGCTATTGAGCATCAGTCGTTAGTCTTTACTAGCTATCAGTTCTTTAACTTCACTTGATGTGACATGTTTTGTCTCCACTGCAGACCTTGAACCGGATGTTCATCATCAATGCGGGTTCCGGCTTTAGAATGTTGTGGAACACTGTTAAGTCTTTCCTTGATCCAAAGACCACGGCTAAGATTCATGTAAGCGCGTGCAATGTGCATCATATATATTTGAGCTATTGGACTTACATTGAAGACTTGAATTAACAAGACTACGTACTCATGCCAGGTCCTCGGTAACAAGTACCAGAGCAAGTTGCTTGAAATAATTGATGCAAGGTAAGCCTATAATTGTACTTTCTCTTTTTATTTTGTCACACGTTATCCTAATCTTTAGGGTCCTGATCATTTTTTTCTTCGATCATTCGGCAGCGAGTTGCCAGAATTCTTGGGAGGCACTTGCACTTGTTCTGACCAGGGTGGCTGTATGCTTTCTGACAAAGGCCCATGGAAGGACCAAGAGATAATGAAGGTCCCCCAGAACAACCCGCTTTTTGAGTCTTTGCTGTTCGTTAGTGTTGGTTTGTTGAATTCTTTAGCTTCGGTCTTCGACTTAATCTCACTTAGCCACATGCTTTGCAGATGGTTCAAAATGGTGATCACATGTGCCGAAAGAAATCAATGCCTGGATTTGATGGGAAGATAACTTCTGAGGATGAGATGGCAAATGCCAAGGTTCGCCTTCTTTCTTAATCTCATTATTTGCTTTGTCTAATCATGTATATGCATTTTGTTTTGTGGCATAGTGGGTACCAGGTAACTTCTTTCTAGTTGTCAGGTCATTTTTTGCGGTCTTTACTTCATTTGTTTCCTTGCTGAGATTTGTTGCTAACTTCTACAGGGATGTGATCACCCCAATGCCGATGCTTTGGACGCACGACCTCAACCTCCCCATCTTTCTCCAATTGTTGAAGAAGTACGTACAGCTGGCTTCTTAACCTTCAGACAGAATAGATTAGCGAGTAGAAGGCACACGAGAATGTTATCATATCTTAGCAACCACTTTCTTGCTTACAGCCGTGTTCTTGTTTCAGTCCGTTCATAAAACTAAGAAGCAAAGCAAGAAACTACGATGGCCCGCGTGATGTTTCAAAGTCTTTTTCAACTCTACAAGATTCGTTTGTTTAGACAAAAAGCTTTAAGGAAGCATGCACTTTTTCTATTTCTATCTTTTTGCTCCCCTTATGCACACAAATTAGACTGGCAAGGCTATCTGTAATCACTTCCTTGCCTCCAAATATTCATTCCATTGGTCTCTTTTAGCCGGAAAATTGTTCATTTTATTCATTATCATTTTCCATATTATCCACATTTATCAGATTTTGCTATTTCCTGCGTTCCTAAAGAAGAGTTTTTGCAGGGCTACAATAGCCAAAATTGCAAGAAATCTTTCAGGAGAGAGGATTTTGTACCAGTGGTCAATAAAAACGTTGTCACGGCTTGGGAAAAGTTTGCACATGATGATAAATTGGCACTTCCAAAAGGTACATTATGTCTTTTATTTTTCTGCCTGCCTCCTGACATACCTTGTTCTTTATTAAGTTAGTTACTTAACTGCCTCTTGATCAAAGACAAGTCTTCAATAGTTACTTAACTGCCTCTTGATCAAAGATGAGTCTTCAATAGTTTGTGCATAGAATCCTCCAATTTCTGTCCTACCGGTTAGGCATAGTATGTTGCGCCAATGAATCCCCAAACTTTTCGAGAAATGAAGTGATCCATGTACTATTCTTTTTATTCGTTCTTGTCCCCCTGATCTGTGTTTTCTTCATGCTGCATCAGGAAATCACTTTGCCATGGCTGATCATCACAAGGCCCCCCAATCTGAAGGCTTTAGCTCTCATCTTTTCTCCGGCCTAATGACAGTGGTCATGGGCGTCGCCACCGTCATTAGAATGACACGCAACATGCCCAAGAAGGTCACTGATGCTACCTTGTACTCTAGCTCGGAATACTATCCCGACAACATGGTTAAGAGCCAGATGCACGAGTTCGCTCCAGCCCCCATCTCTTCTTCTGACTACTTCATGATGCTGAAGCGCATGGCTGAGTTGGAGGAGAAGGTCACTGTCCTGAACATGAAGCCCGCTGCCATGCCAGTGGAGAAGCAGGAATTGTTGGATGCTGCGATAAGCAGGGTCAGCACATTGGAGCAAGAGCTTACGGCAACCAAGAAGGTTAGTACATCTGTCACGGTGGCCAAACGGTCAATGCAACACTTTATCAGAACAGCTTTAACTTGCATCTCCCATGCACAATGATTGGAGTTTGAACTTGAAAATGAAGTTTCATCTATTTGATGTGTTAACATCCATCCAAATGTATCACTGTCTAAGCATCCTGGCTTTGCCCTGAAGTAAGGGTTCTTCAAAAAAGAGATTCTTCTGAAAAGTTCACGGTCATAATGAGCTGCGAGGATTCGAATGGCCATGTAAATTCTTGAAATTAGTTCACTGATTTATATTTATCTAGCTGGATGGGCAATTTCAATTGAAAGCTGTCAAAAAGATAACCACATGTCTTGTTGCTTGTCCAGGCTCTGGACGATGCGATTAGCCGACAGCAGGAGCTCCTGGACTACATGGATAAAAAGAAGAAGAAGAAATCACTGGTAAGACCGACTGCTTCTTCTTCTCTTCCTCCATTTTTGCGTAATTTTAAGTCCCACGAAGTGAAGATGCTTCACAATTTGAATAATTTTTGCTTTGTTTTTTTGTCTCTGATGCAGTTTGGCTGGTAAGGGGGAGACACTGAATGCCCACCAAGGGAGATTGCTGGTGATCCCAAAAAGTGGTGGTTGGGTTATGTTCAGAGTTTTCAAGGCCATCCTGAAATTCCCAGTCTTTTTCCTAAAACAGTTTCCTATAAACTCGTTCTACAAACTATTAAACATTGCAAGGGCTTTCACTATCTGGTGTATATATGGTGTGGAAGATATGTTTTGCGCTCGTTTTCCCGGCAACGGACTGCTCCAACTCCGCAACTTTTTTATCGGATACTAAACAATCATCCCCGCCTTTGTCGTGTGAGGGAGAGATTCGAGAGAGCAAGAGTTACGAATTGAACTACTGACTTTTTCATTGCCACAATGAGATCATGCATCTTAAAGGCTGATTTTCGTGGATAAAAGTGAAGTGAGAGAGGAAATAAATAGCCTGCAAGCCCCTGAATCCACGTAGTCGACTATTGATTGAAACTTTCTGTCTAGCCATAATTTCCCTAAATTTGGTTTTCAAAGGCGAATAATAAGACGAAGGATATGTCGGTACGTCGGCTAATGTACATAAGTCGAGAAGTTACGGGCACCGTACCTTCTAGTTTCCCATGCCAATGATTTGGAAAACTTATATTCTCCTATGGTACTTGTTAGCATCTCCCAATAATTTCACTAATTAGGCCCTGATCTCACCAAAAAAGCTTTGACATAAAATGACATTATTGAAAAGGAATTAATGGTACATTTTGTCTGGCCTGAAACATCATCTCGTGCAAGAACATGATTGAAAAAGTCTCCCGCTTTCGGCTAGAAAAAATTAAGGAAGCGTTTAGTTCATATTAGCTTTTCAAGATTTTTGGCAAGTTTTCTTAGTAGTTTTAGGGCAACAACATTTTCATTTCCTCAAGGCCCATTTGCAAAGCCAAACCAAACTCATCCTAAGCCGCATTTGTTATTAGAGAATCTGAAGTGAAACATATCATTTTGTATAAATTGGAATGTATTGAAGTTTGGGCAACACACGGTGGCTGTAGTTTAGTGGTTAGAATTCCACGTTGTGGCCGTGGAGACCTGGGCTCGAATCCCAGCAGCCACATTTCCGCTTTTTTTTGGCCGTTCTGTCACATCCGCTTTTGCTTCAATTTGCACATGCATCGGCTCCTTTCTTAGAAGTATATGCATGTGAAATCATCGAATATAGTTGCAACTCTATCATAATTAACTACATGATAATTTAGTTTATTTCATTTTCCATTCTCCTTTTTTATGTTAGATTGATCGTCTCTCATACGCTAGTCACGAGAGGGAGAATGTTACGATTCCGCATCGCTTTAAAATTGAGTTTCCAATTTGCTGACTTTGGATTAAATATTATTCTCTACAGATAGTGACGCATTACTAATGATGCGTCGAATGTAGTTGCAACTCTATGATAATTAACTTTATTCCGTTTTCTATTCTTCTTCTTCTTCTTCTTCTTCTTCTTCTTCTTTTATTGTTAGATTGATCATCTCCCATATACTAGTCACGAGAGAGAGAATGTTATGAGTTTGAATCACTTTAAAATTGGGTTTCCAGTTTGCTGACTTTGGTTTTAAATCATATTCTCTGAAGATAGTGATGCATTACTAATGATATTACTTTTCGGCGACATCCCATTATCTGAAAGAGGGTAACACTATCCGAAAAGGGCAATTGAGCAAACTTGATCATATTTTCACAACAAGAGGATCGCCATCATCATATATTTCATTTGCATTGCACGGATGGTTTTGTCCCCTAGACAATATCCGACAAGATCATGCAAGTGGTGAGCCTTTTTTTCTTTCATTCTGGGAGTGATGAACGGTGGAAAGTGGCAAAAGCATTCCAGAATTGCCCTTTAAAGTGAGGAGCCAATCTTAGTAGGGGCATGAAGAGAAAATATCCGAATGGACACGGATGGCGACACGGGTGAAATGGCTGCGTCAAAGCATTTGCCAACGTGCGTATAAACATGTGGTTGGATGCATGTCGAAAAGTCAGAGAAGGTGGGTTGCTAATTTGCATTCGGATTTCATCCGAAGTTGAAAATAAAACTTTCGAGCCCTCCCTCATCCGAATCTCCAGTATCTTTCCATATTGCAAATGTAATAACATGTCATGAAATAGTAACATACGGTCTCTTTCGACGCTTAGGAGGAAAGAATAAGCGGTATGACGACCGCCTGAACAAGTTATCGCCAAGTCGAACCATGTAAACTCGGGATTGCTCGACAGCTAGCCACACGAAAAGGGTTCGGAACAAAACCGAGTACATCGGATTTCGCAGACCCACTTTGAATTAATTGCGTGTCTTAGTAGCTTTCTTCCTATTAATAAATCTACTAAGCTGGCCCTCTTGTGTATATGATCAGCATCATTTCTTTTCTTCCATCTTTTCCTCTGAGAGAGAGAGAGAGAGAAATTTGTCTTTTCTTAGGATATAGAAGATAATTAGAAGGAAGGAAGAAAGAGGGTCTTCTCTCAGGGGCGGTTGGCAATTTCCGCATTCTTCTGTGGAGAACAATCAGTGGGCTTCAATCATCATCCTAGAGCCGACATCTTGTAGACAAAGGGTGGTGTCTCATATGAACTTATTAAAAGATGCAATCCTTGCATGCAGTGTTATCCCAAAAAATTTATAATGATAGGATATGATTCTTCTCTTACTTTTGTGGGCAGCCTTTTAGAAAAATTATTTTCTATATAGGCTTTATGTTTATTAAGGTGCGTAGGATAAAATTTCTGGAAAGAAAACAATTTCTGGCTATAAATTGATTTCTCAATTTCTATTCCATGGAAGAGTTTCTAAGTAAAGAAATGTGTTTGATAACAATTCAAAATTTATATTTCTGAAATAAAAATCCGTTTGATAACATAATAAAAATTCTATTTCTAGGAACGGCAACGACCGGCGTTTGGTGGCCGGAGTCGACGTTCGGCGACCGGCGTTCGGCGTCCGGTGACCGGGCGAAAGCGGCCAAAGTCCAGAGTCCAACACTGGAGTTCGACGACCGACAATCGGCATCCAACATCCGGAGTCCGACGATAGGAGGCCGGCGGTGGGTGGCAGGCGGCCGACATCCGGCGGATGGTCGCCGACGAACATCCGGTGGTTGGTGGTGAGCCTCCGGCATCCAATCATTGGCGATGAGCGGCCAACGATTGGTGGGCGTCCAGCATCTGGTGACCGGCGGTTGGCGACGAGCGGCCGGAGTGCGGTGGCGGCGGTCGGCCAGCTGGGCATCCGGCATCCCACGGGCGGCAAGTGGGCGACGGGCGATGACGAGAGTGAACGATAAGAAAAATTTTGATTTCTCATTTCTATTCTAGAAATAGAAAAGCTAAAAATTTTAACTTCTCGATTTATGCTTCAAATCTATTTTCGGAATAGAAATATGTTCCGAGAAATAGAAAAAAATGAAATTGCGTTACCAAATGGATTTGTTCCAAACATGTTAGGGGAAAAAACACGAGAAATAGAGAAACAAAAATTTTGTTATGCACGCCCTTATTCATTTTATGTCCTAAAATTAGCCTTTTCTAGTGATATATATATATATATATAGTTACTTGTTTAGTCTTTACAATTATCTTGACATGAGATTATTGTGATTTGTGCGATTAATTATAGTAAATGAACGGCAAAACGTCCCATTTTTGGACTAGTGATGATCGCTTGTCGAAAACCCATATAAGATCCATCATTATTGACAATAGAGATTCCATCGATTTATCAAGATTTGAGCAGAAATTGTACGAAAGAAAGGAGGGTTGGGGACTTCACAGAAGCTTCCCTAAAGCTATTCATATTCAACTTCGCCAAAAAGGAAAAAAGGAAGGCTATTCAATGTATGCATAGATTAGATAATTAGAGCAGCAGCCAAGTATTAGATAGCTGATAAATGTGGTAGTATAGGAAAGCACTAATTATAAGCACATGCTCATATCATTCACCCACCACTTAGCTATTACTTTAGTTCTTCATTGCCCGTGGCATTTGTGGCCGTGGTTGTTGAATGAACCGTTTTATGTTCATTGGGGGATGTATTCAAGAACTTTGACCGTCTTTGTCTATTATATGTATCTATATTATTTGATTGAATAAAACTTGCCAAAACTTTAACTCTTTGGCCAATAAAAGTGGGGAGAAAGGGAAATTAAAAAGCTTAAATTTTAAATTGAGCACGTGCTAGTGATTTCACTTTCTATCCTTTAAATTTGCACCTTTAGGCAAAGGAGGGTCCATGTGACGGAACAAAACTGTAAAGTTGAGAAAATGATTCAATTCAATTCAATTCAACCCCATTGGGCTGCTTTTCTATCACTTTTCCAATAAATATTCAATGTAATGAGATAGGATTCAACCCAAAGTCTTTTTCTTTACAATGTTTGCAACCAAGCTAAGGCACTGCGAGAAAGTGCCCTAGGCACCATGATCTTGACATCACATGTCACGTTGAGGATCGAATATATCACCATACTTGTCCAAGGTCCATTATCGAATATGTTGTCTTGCCTACTCGATCACATACTGCTATCAACATAACCCATTATCAATAATTGTGATGGTTCCCCACCAACAACACCCCCCCCCCCGCCAACCTTCCCTCCCTTACGTGATAGACTAATTGTAGGCATGCGATGTTTCTTCTAGATTTTCTATTTTAAAAAGAGCGAGTGAGGTAGTAAAGGTGGTCACGCCTAAGTATCTAGATGTATTAAGGTCGTTATCCAATGCTATTCTTACTTACTAATCAAGCCACCGCTTCATACATGGATAGAGCTACGGCACATTCTCATTCTTGCCTCATTCGTCCATGTGTGACTGAACCCTGAATAAGATAAATCAGGAGAGTTTCATCCAATGTATCTACGATGCCTTTGTCCTTAATACGTCTCTTGTCAGATTGGACACAGGAAAAATCATAACTTGGATTTGCTCACATAAAGAAAAGATAACAAGAAAAGGGAGGGAGAGCACGAAACCGTGCACTGATTCCCTTCTTTATCATTTGTTTTGTGAAATAAGCAAGTGGTTTTCTTGATGGACTTTCCATCATCCACTTACAATTGTGAACCGAATTGGGTTTGAAGGAGTTTACATCTCTGACCCTGGTGGTAAAACCCTCAACAAAGGTCGCTTTTTAGGAGTCGTGCTGGACTTCGCGTTCCCTTACGTGCTTTCTTCTTCTACCTGATTTTGACTTAATTATATATGAAAAAAAAAAAATAGGTTGAATAATCTTGTGAACCAAGTCGCTATTGAGATCACTCAACCATGGGGTCAGCGTACCTGGTTGGAGTCATTGAAAGATTTCCAACTCATGAATTGGAGTCATCTAATCGAATCTCATCAATTGTGAGCAAATAGATATGAATTTGGCCTCCTATATAAACCAAAGATCTTGATTTTTAACCCGTTCATGTGGCTTGGAGGGTATTCCATGAATCTTCTTATAGCTGAGTCTCGATAGTCATTTTCAGATTATCATAATAGAAATAAATTACGGTGAGAATGCTCTACCATGCGTAGACAACTTAACCATAAAAAAGAGGCTCAAAGTCAATACTTATATTGCCCTACGTAAGCCACAAAAACAAAAGGGTTATGGAGTTTTAGAATATGCTTGTCAACGTAAATCGTTTGGCTTTCTAAATCTTATAATCGTGCATTGGTGGGAGGTGATGTTTCTTTTCAAGCTTTTGATATTTGCATCATAATTCATATTTCCATCAATAATTACATCATAATTGGTGTGAGATGTCTTTTCTTAAGTGGCATATTTTACTTTATCTGTCATGGAGTGTTCACAGGGGAAGTTTTATTTTCTTTGCATCAAAACATTAATTTAATGAAAGTAAAAATCTAGTAGATAGACATCTATTTGGGATCCTACATCCTAGTCACTTTCAATTGAAAAAAAAATGGCCAGAAAAGAAAGAAAGAAAGAAAGAAAAATGATTTCACTGGTATAACAACTCACCTTCTTAGAAAGATAAAAGAAAACGAGAAGAAGGGTGCACATCTAAGTTGTGACACCATCATGTGGAAAGATAATCAAAGGCTAATATTTTAACAAAGTATATTGAAATGCTTGGAGCACTATAGCACTCAGAACGTCCTTTTCCTGATGTTAGGACTCTAGGAAGTGGTAGAATTCATGATCTGCAACTTGTGTCGATAGCAATGCGTACGCAAGAGTTCCAATAAAGCGTTGAAATACTCCA
This sequence comes from Eucalyptus curtisii, assembly GCA_017140595.1. Classification (NCBI taxonomy): domain Eukaryota; kingdom Viridiplantae; phylum Streptophyta; class Magnoliopsida; order Myrtales; family Myrtaceae; genus Eucalyptus; species Eucalyptus curtisii. Next base: position 33,386,949 of record CM029502.1, on the reverse strand, counting down.
CATTACTTGTTCACGGAGTTTCAACGGGCCTCACATTCATTTAGCACATCTTCATTCACCACTTAAAACTTTCGGATTTGGTTTTCTAATATCAAAAAGTATTATCGAGCACTATCTAACGAATGTAAAGATCTTTCTTGCTCAGCAACTATGGCACTGATCTTCACTGTGATAGCTCAAGGTCACTATCACTCGAAGGGTTGGCACACAAAGCAATCGGTTCATTAATTTATATGAAAATTTTGAGACGAGTGGACAAAGATCGATATTGAGTTCACGTCCTCCCTTCGTTATTTTAAGGTGGAAAACCCAAATTGTTGGAGTGCGTATAAAGCAAATTATATGAACTAGAATTAGAATGAAGCATAATAAAAGTGATAAATTACACAAATGACTCATAAAGTCTGCTTTAATGTGCAATGTAGTTCTTGGACTTTTAATTTGTTCATTATGGTCCATGAACTTTATTTTAATCTACAATTTCATCCATAAATTTTAAATTTGTTCAATATGATTTCTAAATTTTTAATAAATGTTCAATCTAGCCCCTATGTTATATGAAAATATTCATTGTCATCTTTAATTAATTCAAATTTAGGGACAATAATGAACATTTTCATATGGTTTAGTACCAAAGTCCAGGAATCACATGGAACAAAATAAAAGTTCAAGAATGACATTACACGTTGAACTAAAGTTCAGAAACATCATTAAACAAGTTAAAAATTCAAGGATTACATTACACATTAGGCTAAAATTCATAAACCATATGTATCAATTTACCCATAATAAAGTTAACCCCAATATTCTTCATCATGATAGAAGGTTGCAAAGATGATTGAAAAATGTCTTGAGAGTGCAAACTCAATATATAGGGCGAAAAAATGATTAAGATCTAAGATGTATGTTAAAAGAAATTACGAATTACATCAATCATTGTCATCCACTCTACTAATATATAGATATAGCCACGCCGAGATTATTAATTTTATTTTTCAATTTCAAGAGACTTGATTAACTTGATAAAATTATGTAACATGACATTTGAGACACAGACATGATCTTTTCCAAAATGAATGCGCACACCATTAATTAATCCTTGCCATTAGATTTGACGAATTATAAGCCTACGTATGTAACAACTTATATAGTCACGTGACACGTGCACCCACTTCACACAAAATTATATTGTCCACATTCCACACGCAATGATTTTTTTTTTTTTTTTTTTGCATAAATTCGAGATTGATGCGACTACACATTACAGTCGTTAAATTATATGCAAACAACCATACGTCATGCATGATTATGACCAACCGTGGTTCATGTGATGTCCAACATAATCATGTTTTAAAGAAGTAATTACCCTCGTATGAGTAACTATCTCGTGGAAAACAACAATAGAGAAAAGCAAAGATCATTGAAAAAAAAAAAAAACAACCGGATCCGCGTCCCTAATTGGAAATTCACATTATGAACGGCTCGGATCGGATCCAGATTCGAATCCGGACAACATTTCCTGGCCCCGGCCAGTGCGGTGGGTCGCGGCGCACTGACTGGGGCCCGCCTGCTCGCGAGACCCGACGCCCCGCACGTGCTGTCGTACCGCGAACGCTTTTACCGCGGATTTTCCACACGGTACGGTGTTCCTTCATCGCGAGTTACCAAAGCATTCCAACAACTCTCATTGGTCCTCGCTCCCACATAGGCCAACCAGCTCCCGCCACGTGGAACCTCAAATTCTTTATTTCCACTTTTGCCCCCGGTAAAAGTGCGCGGTTAACTGCCGAACGGTAACTCCACTCGAGCACGTCTGGCGGTTAAAAAATGTGCACACGGAGTTTCTCATCGCGCCGTGTGCACCGGCACGCAAAAATGTACTGCGGAAATAAAGATTCTCATTGGTCTACACTTTTTTTTAAATAAAAATTACTTTGTCAACACTTTCTATTTTTCATCCAGAAAGGTTGAAAAAGGGGGGAAAGTATTTGGAATTTCTCAAAACTACGAAGCAGTTAAATAGAACTTTACGCTTCAATAAATTACACATTTTTGAAATTTTAAAGCTGTTCTCACAGTCTCTAACAAATAATCAAGTGAATCACGTGATTTCACAAAATGATGAAGAAAAAAAAAAGATGCTCCAGTTGGCTTAAATTTGTACTTAAAATGCATCCCACACGTTCACTGACTTTATTCCTTAAACTACATTTTTTTCCTCACAATATTACTTTTGTATAGATGAAAGGTACAATCTTACGTAAATACGTTGGAGAACAAAATTACTTTTCCTAAATATGTGTTTATTTTATAAAAAATAAATGATTTAAAAAATATTTTTTAAAAACGATCGTTATATATTCACAAAAATAAACGAACGAAAAATAATTTAATTGCCCAAAAAATTATTTAGACATAAGTTATTATTGATAATAAAAATATTATTTATTTACTAATTATTTTAAATAATATAAGTGATCATTTTCTGGAAATTATTTTTCAAATTTAACAAACGAAGCCTAATTACGAAAATAGCCTCGTCACAACACTAATTTAATGGCGAAAAAATTTCGATGATCTAGGGAGGCATGACCTTTCACTTTTTCTTGCGTTTCATCATCGTGGCTTTGAAGTTTATTAATTAAAATGTTTTACAATGGCGAAAATAAAACAAAAATGAAAACAATTTCCTCATCAAAAAAAAAAAAAAAAAAAAAAAAAAAAAAAAAAAAAAAAAAGCCCTCTCTGTCTCAGCTCAATGATATATGGCCCAACTTCTTCCTCAGCCCTCCATTAAACAATTATTTCCCCCTTTGTCTAAAAATAAAATAAAAAAGATTCCTCCAGAGCTTTTCAGCTTTTTCCATTTGTTTATCATTCCTGAAATCAGCAGCCACCAAAGTTTTCTGCGTCATTTTTCCACCATCTCCCCTTATAAATTCCACCCTCCATTCCTTCAGAAAACCTCTTCTCCTTCTCCTTCTCCTTCTACCTTCTACCTTCTTTCCCTCTGGTTTTGCCTTCTCCTCCTTCCTTCCTTCTTCCTCCTTCCTTCTTCTCCTTCCTCTGCTCCTTCCCGTTGCTCTGTCTCCGCGCTTCTCGCCCTTTTCCTCTCCTCCCTTCCCTCGCCCCGCGCAGAAACCGAGACCTCCCGGTCCCCTCCGCCCCGTTTTCATGTTTTCCCACGAGACGCCGCGGCTCTTGATGCTGCGAGACTCATGACGTCTCCCGTGCTCAGCGAGATCCTGCTCCTGCGTTTTATGGTCAACTCCGCCCTCCGTCGCAGGACCCACCTCGTTCAATCCTTCTCCGTCGTCTTCCTCTACTGGTTCTACGTTTTCTCATGAACGCCCTCCTCCGCTCCTCTTCCCAACCCTAGCGTCCCATAGAACTCCCCCCTGTAGTCTTTCCTGCGTGCTTTTTCCTAGGTTGTGGGCTGTAGTTTTGTTGTTTCTTTTCGTTTTCTGGTCGCCGGTGTTGTGCTATTTGTACCGTGGTCATGGCTTCTTCCAGTACGGGAGCATCTTCGGGGTCGTCCTCCTTGGCACTCCAGAACTCGGGCTCCGGCTCCGAGGGGTGTGTGCAGGAGCAGAACCAGATCATGGACCAGCGGAAGCGGAAGCGGATGATCTCGAACCGCGAGTCCGCCCGCCGCTCGCGGATGCGGAAGCAGAAGCACCTGGGCGACCTTATGGCCCAGGCGGAGCAGCTCAGGGGCCAGAACGCCCAGATCGCGCACAGCCTCGACGTGACGACCGAGCTCTACCTGAGAATCGAGGCCGAGAACTCCATCCTCAGCGCCCAGGCGGCGGAGCTGAGCAACAGATTGCAGTCGCTCAACGAGATCATCAGTTACGTGAGTTCCGCGAGCTTGCTCTTCGAGAACGACGAGCAAGTGCCGGTGCTCGGCGAGGACGATGGATTCATGAACTCGTGGAACGCCTCGGCGGCGTGGATGAACCCGCCCGTCATGGCTCCGACCGATATCTTGATGTACTGATGGAAAATGGGCGTGGTTGACCGAAGATCGAAAGATATTTTAGCTGCTGGATGGCTCCTTTTCTTTGACGTTTTTCTCTCTTTTTCTTTTCTGATGTTCAAAACAAATTTGGCTCCTGGGAATATTTTAGGCCTGTAAGATGGACTGTCATTAAGTTGATCATGTGTCATTAGATCATGTGTCGTCAGATGCAAGTGGGTCCCCGCTGTAATTCCCTGTTGATTAAATGAAAATTTGTTTTATTATTCTAACAAGGTGTTTCTCTCAGCCTCTTGCCGATAAAATAATCCTTATTGCAAAAAATAGACCACATGTCAAATCATCAACGAGTTTATTCCCTTTGGCTCTACTCTTATACATAAGATCCTATATTCGAAATTGAAGAATACCGTCTTATTCAAGCATTACATGCGTCGTTGTACTCTTCTTGATGGACTAAACTCATAATATAAAAAAAGTTATGTAGGTAGGGGTGAACTGAGTCAAGCAACTCGCGGGTCACTCAAGCTTCGGATCAATGATTACTCGGATATCAACTTGTTTGAATTCTACTGGAGCTCGACCTTGACATTTGGTTTGGTCGGGTTTCTATTCATTGAATCTTAGTTTGGTCGCTCACGAGCATAATTAAACCCGATCGAATTGGGAAATCGCCCATTTAGATAAAACGTTGAGCAAATAGATGGTCCAAATCGGTTGTTCCCATTTTCTCTTTTTCACATTTTTCTTTGTCCTTTTATCCATATTTTTCCTCTTCCCATTTTGTCATTGCTCCCGAAAAACAATGAGTTATTAATAAATAAATAAATAAAATCTCATTTCTCTTCCTTTTCCCTCCATCGTCTTCTTCACTCTTCAGTCATGAAGGGAAGGTTTCGACTTGTATCACCTACCGCTCCCTCTCTTGATGATTTTGTTTGTGTATTTTTCTTTCTTTCTTGTTTCATCTTCTTTCCCATTCTAAATTTGGGAGCTTTTTTCTTCCGATCTAGTTCTACATTTTGGAACTATCATCTTCTAAGTTAGATCTAAGAGATTAATAGATACTTTTCGGGGATTTGATATATTGTGCTTTATCGGTTTACAAGTCCTATGTCTCCAACTTCAATGGCAGCGTAGGAGCTTTGGCGTCTCACTATTTATGAAAATTTGCTCTCCTAAAGATTATATATGTGTTCGTTTAATCTATTTTAGTTGACTCCATACAATGATGATGTAGAGGAAGCCAAATTTAGGTGTGCACTACCAACTAGCAATGTTGTAGTAACTAGAGAAGGAATTTATGGCATGTGTATTAACGGATACATGAGATCTAGTAATCAGTCGTTGATTAGTTTGCTTAACAAATCCATTTTTGTAGACTGATTGCATGACCCTTTTTTTTTTTCGGATTTTGTTTTGTTTTGAAGTATTCTAGGGTTTGCTTTGCTTAAATTTGCTTTACTATGAAATTTATGCATTTCTCATGTATCCTATTGAGAAATGAATACAAGTTTCTTTCGACAGAAATAAATACCACCAAAATTTCCGAACTAATATTCTCATGAAACATCTACCTCAAACTAATTTTCATTTCACAAAAAATTTCAAATTAGTATTTCATGACACATTTATTTGAAATTACTTTTCGTTCAATAAAAAATCCAAACTTGACTAAAATCTACCATATGTTAAAATGCATGGTGTCAAGACATGTATGCTGCGTGTATTGGCACAAATGTGTTTATATGAGATATTAAACAAAAAACTAACGAAGAGTAGAGTTGGGTCAGGAGTGGTTTGGAATTCTTAATGAGGCAAATTTTAGTTCGTTATAAATGTGCCATGAGATACTAATTTGATATTCTTAATGGTATTAACTCAAGTCAAAGTCACAATTGCTTTGGCCTCTGTTTAAAGATGGAATAGACCCCATCCTCAACCTCTGCCGCTCGTCGATGCCATAGAGTCTCCTATGCTCACGTCAGTTAGCCCACAAGCCCCTAACCCGAATCCCTCTCTTGATCTCCTTTCTCCTCTCCATCCAACCCGGCACGGTTCCGGTTAGGGCTCACAACGCCCTATCCTACGTTGCTGAGCCTAATCCTGTCCTCATTAAGCTCGGGCGACACAATATTTGGCATAGTTCAGCCATAGGCAACCGACCCTCCTCCAGTGACATCGATGTAGAGGATGCTATGTTGAACTCGAAGTGGCTTGGCAAGCAAAACGATAACAATAGGGAGGCACGGAGGCGAAGGGACAGCATTCAATTAAGTTGCAACGGCGACGGAGGGGAAGGGACGACATTCAATTAAGTTGCAATGGCGATGCAAACAGGCAGTAGCTCGACGGTGTCAACTACAACTAGCAAAGCTCCACTAAGAGAGGAGGGAGGGGAAAGTTTGCTTGGGATTTGTGGTTTGTTGTGTAAGTATCATATTTTGGCGGCGAGGTAACTTTATCAGGTAAATTTGCCTTTCCTAACAGTAGGAGGATCCTAAATCCTAATCGAAATAGGGACAACATCGATATCATGCACGCGTAGCACCATGTTTCATTTAATAGTTGAGGGTAGTGTTGACGTCCGATTCAACAAAACCTAAAACAATCTCACAGTTTTGGAAATGCCTTTGGCCATGTGGAAAACCCTTTTAGAGAAGGGAAAAAAAGGAGGAAAATAAAGAAAAGAAAGGGACATTCGAGATCACTAACCATGTTCTCTAACCTTTCTCTTAAACTTTAATTGCATGCTGTTAGATCGAGATTAGATGTGAATCGAGCAAGACTAAAGCATGTGGCCAGCCATCAACACCAAGGCTAAGCAATATAATAAAATCAACATGGGGTGGTCTAAATTTCAAGGGAATGCATTGGTCTATAGTGGAATCCTGCGGCTTTTGTCCTTCATGTGGGCATAGAACAAAGCTGTGCCGATGATGTCATCGAAGTGAAAATGTATTAGGTATCATGCAATACCCACTTGACATTTTGTAAGCAACCTATCTAAAGGATATTTAATTATTTAATTAGCTTTGTTAGGCGATTTGGAACCCATTGATTGCGTCATCTGAAAACCCATTATTAAGTGAACATTATTCGACATGCCGATTGTGTGGAGAGGAAGGATAGCTGATCGCCGCAGAAACATTATACTTCAATTCCCGTACCAAACGTTTATATTCTTCTTCGTGAAAATTTTAAAAGATACATTTGGGCTATTTTTTCCCTAATTTATCACCTAATAGACCAGAAAAATCATGGACGGTAGCATAGTCAAAATTGGATAAAAAGTCAAACCCGACGCAATCAGTAGCGATCCCAAGCTAGAAATTTATACATCGATTATGACTAAACAAATTAGTTGATTAGATAAGGTTATAATGGGTAAGACAATCGACGGCATTCTTTACTTGAATTCAATAATCGTGCTTAATCGTGGCCGTATGGGATTCTACGACTGATCTCAAGCTGGCCTACTTTAACTTTCTTTTCCCCCTGTTTTATTCTCCCCTCTATTATTATTGAACGAAGAAAAGATTGAGGATCGAAGGCATGTTCGTCGGTCAAAAAACTTTCTTTTTATTATTTATGATTTTTAAGTAGAAAGACGCAACTGTGCCTTCGAATCAAAGAAATGCCGTGATTGGTTTGATATGTGTGTCGTGCAACTTTTTTTTAACGCCTTTTTTTCCTTTTCCTTTAGGGAAAAAATAGTAGCTTTATTTTTATCTTTTTGCTCTACCGTATTTAATAATATATAAAGCTTAATATACAAGGAAAATGGTGTGGCAAGGCACTCATAATTATTATTTTTTGAGTTTAGGGTTTTTGGATGCTTTTTGCCTTCTCTTTGATTTCATTAGGAGAACACCAATGGAAGCACAAAACGTTGGACTATTACATATGCAATAGTGGTGATTGCATCACATGAATTATGAATAAATGTGAGATTTTTTTACAAAAGATATTTTTAATTAAATGCCCAAGTTTCATCCTGTCCCTCTCGATGTCGTCATCAAAATTCACACACTAATTGACTATTCTATGCTACAGTAAAGTGATTCTAATGAGACGAAATTTGGGGTCAAATTCCTCTTAGATAATTACACATTGGTAGTGAGAGAAACCGCCTAATGATATCAAATTTTTCCCCGGGTCCTGAAGATACCACCCAAGCATCTGACGTGAGGTTTGGCAGCACGAGGCTGCATATTAATTAATGTTGTACACATATTAATCCTGCAAAACACAGGTGAAGAAGTCACTCGGCAGTATTTTTGGTCAGATTCCCAAACACCATTGTTGTTCAGAGTAACAATATTAAATGAGCATAGATCTAACACTTAAGAGATTGCCTTTACTTGACAAGAATGAAATGAGTTCTATTTATGACTAACCTCCTGAATATTGCACGAGTCCGGAATTCGATATTGAGGGCACCTACAGTGCTCGGTCAGACGTTTTGAGAGTTCCATCGTACTCCCGGTGGGCACGTCCGGACAAGGACAAAGTCTCTGGGCCTCCGAATGAGGCCGGACTTGTCGGATGGGCTTGAGCCCTAAATGGTTTGGAAGATGGATTTTCGTCTTTATCTAGTTGGTCTCATTCGTCTGCGATTATTGTATTGCACCATGCATAACCATAGGCCCGGTCCACATCACGACGGTAATCAGGGATGTAAGCCCCTCGTCATAATTAAGGATAAAATAGTGGATTGTCGGTCAGCTAATGACTAGATGAAGATGTTGATTTTGGACAAATTGCATGGTGGGATTTTTTCCCCCAAGACATTACTGAAGTACCCTCGCCTTTCCCAGTACAATGAGAATCTCTTTTCATTTGATTTACTCTTTATGTATATAAAAATTACATTATCGTTCAAGAAGAGTTACAACTTACATTGAGCTGATACGTCGTAAGTAGATGTGCTCAAAGAGCTTGCGATAAATTCTTTAAGTTGAGAGAATCCACTTCTGAGGAGCGATTTGAGCTTCCTTGAAGAAAGGATGAAGAGAGTCTTAGTATAAGATTCTAACAAGGAGTGTAGAATAAAGCCAACCCCTTTCTTTGCCAGAATAGAACAATTATATGGAGAAAAGCAACTAGCGTGGATCATCCAACCAGACCGATCTAAAATCGATACGGTAGTCGCTAGACTTACCACAATCAGTTTACAAAATCGGTTTATCGAGCGATGTGTCAAGCTTGTTATTGATTCCGGAATCACTAGCGGACCAAATTTGCCAATCCATTTTTAGTAAGTCTAGCGCTGCTCAATCGATAGGGAAATGAAAGCAAAGTTTCCTTGAGGTTTTACTTAAATCAGGTGGCAGCATTGCGCAAAATTTTTTTTGTGCCCACTGCCTGTAGTTTTCATACAGCCTGGCCCAAGCATAGCTCGGTACCTATCGGGTCTGATTCTCGAGTTGGATCGTTTTAGCGGCTATATCAACCTCTCGGACTGGCTCGGTTAGCACCCGGGTTCCGATTCAAAGTTTGGAAGCAAGGAATGCGGGTGTCCTTAAAAACTTTTCGAGAGTCGGATGCTCATAGTGTGCTCGAATTCGTCAAAAGAAGGGAGAAAGAAGCGGATCCTGATCTCCACGGAATACGAACGATTGGTTCGCTTGTTGAATGAATTAACGTGACTTCCAACAGCACCACGGGTGTCTCATCCCGGACTCCCCGCCCCCGCGCTCGCTGTTTACTCGCCCGACCAAGAACAAGATCGATGCGAACCTAGTCAGATAAATCTTATCCTCTTCCTCGGACATCCATCCACGTAGCTTGCCCGTTCGTTTTTGTCTGTTTCCCAGCAATTTTTTCTGTTTGTGGAGCCGTGTCTCATTCGTTCCCCTCTAGGATGTTATGGGATCTGAATTTCATGTGAGTCCTATATTATCCAAAGATATTCGAATAAATTGTGATCATCCCACGAAATGAAGCTGAGCTAGGTCCAATGAGATCGATTAGCCAAATAGTTGAATTAACTGATCCGATATTAGCCAGTATGTGAATGAGCAAGCTGTATTTATCTAGATAAGAAATCGTCTCATCGTTTAGTGCATCAGTTCCAATATGCCGACATGACTTTTCATACACAGATAAGAAGAAAGCAATCGACAAGGCATTAATATCATTGATTGTGCAAGTTGATAACGTACGTAGGGAACCTATTGACGTACGACGTGTGTAATAACATGTGGAGCAATTTCTGTGATTCACGAACGAGTCCTCTCCATTGCCGACACGAACTCCAACGGCTCCCGTAACGCGGTGAAGTGCCTCCGTGGCCGTTAAAGCTCTTCCGGTGGAGCTTAGCGACAACCCCGCCGACCCTCATCCACACGCAGCCGACGCTACCGGACACCTCCCCCCTCCCACAACCGGACGCGTGTCCTCATCCGAAGCAAGTGGGCGTGGCATGCACGTGTCGCGTGGCCGAGCCATGCACTCGGAGGCTCGCACGGTCTTCCACTGCCTTGCGAGGCTCCCTTTAAAAGCCCCCTCGGAGTCGGATAGATCGATCATCAATCTCCAAACAGAAAGAGACATTCAGTGCGAAAGAGCGTGATTTCTTGGTCCTTGGTCATTTGCACAGTTTCACTTTTTGTAGAGACGTTTGAGAGAGGAAATGGCGGGATACGGCGGGCAGTATGGTGACTCTGACATGCGTCGCTCTGGCGACGAGTTCGGCAACACGATCCGCCAGACGGACGAGTTCGGAGACCAGGTCCAGCAGACTGGATATGGAACTGGCGGTTACGGTGCCGGAACTGGTGGGCATGGCGCTGGAACTGGTGGTTACGGAGCCGGAACTGGTGGTCATGGCGCTGGAACTGGTGGTTACGGTGCCGGAACTGGTGGTTATGGCGCTGGAACTGGTGGTTATGGTGCTGGAACTGACAGCTACGGCGCCGGAACCGGCGGTGTAGGTGGAGCGACTGGTGGCCTCGGTTATGGCGGAGACCAGCAGCAGCAGATGAGAGGCGAACGTCGTGGAGGTGGCGGCGGTGGCGGAATGCTCCAGCGATCCGGAAGCTCCGGTTCTAGCTCCGTCAGTCTCTAACCCTACTTCATTTTTAATTTCCTTCCTTTCCCTTTTGTAATCCGAACTTTCAGCGACATTTAATTTCACGAATGCACGTAAATTACTCGTCAGTTGTCCACACCTTCTGTCAAAGCTTTGAGAATGTCACGGCACGTCCTTCAATTTATAGGAAAGCCATGCAAGTGAATCTCAACTGTTCTTTTAAAAAACAATTCTTCTGCTATGGGTGCAGTCGGAGGATGATGGCCAAGGCGGGAGGAGGAAGAAGGGGATCAAGGACAAGATAAAGGATAAGATTCCAGGGATGGGCGGCGACAATGAGCAGCAGCAGCAGGGGGGGTCGTACCCATATTCCACCGCCGGGAGCGGAGGAGGCTATGGGGCGGAGATGGGGCAGCAGCAGGAGAAGAAGGGGATGATGGACAAGATCATGGATAAGCTGCCCGGACATCATTAGATACAATTATTGCATAAGTCCCTCGATAAGTACTAGATATCTAAGCGGGGGTACGTATTTGTCATTCTGTCTCTCTGTATATGAGAGAGACTTCGAGTTTTGAGTTTTCCAAATAAGTGCAAGAAGGCCGCTACTTGTCTTACTTCCCTTTTCCTTGGGAAGCTTGCACCTGAAAGTTGTTCTTCTGTGTTGTGTACTGAGATCCTTTGCAGTTTAAATATATATAAAGAGCTTTTGTATTCGTTTGTTTAAAGTGATGTATTTTGGACATTGCGAGTGACCATTTAAATAAGCGGGTCTTAGTAACGAATGCGGTGCCGCCTACCGGTGGCAAACCGGCCAGGCTTCCAGGGACGGTTGTTCCTGATGGCCTTCTGTCTTGCATCCTACGATTCGTGCAACCGAGGTCTGTTCCCCGTTGCACAACCTAAGAGCCAAGGACAGCAACAGGAGCTGCGTAAATATCTGGAGGGAAAGAGAGTATTAGTACCGATGTTTCTACTTATATTTTTCATAAGTGTGAATACTTAAGATATACATAAGCTAGTAATGACTGTGGTCAAAGAGAAGAGAAATGATCGAAAAGTTTTTAACTTAGAGTCTCTCCCAATCAATTGCAGACATTAATCATGCGGAACTCATTTGTGCGGTCTACATGATCGGTTCAGCGATCTTAGGCGCATGAAAAAAATTGTGCCGATAAAGAAAGATGTTTCATAAATAGGTTTACAAGAGAACGTATTTATTCCAATATAGGAATAACATTTAATGTTTCTCCATAAATTAGGTGGTCAAAGGTTAGGAGAGATACTATTTTGGATCCTATAATACAATAATAATAAAGTTGCGCTTTACATTGTCATATGACTAGAACATTAATTTTTCCATTAATTAATGATCCTATTTTATTAACCGTTCCTTTTTCAATTTTTTTCCCTTTATTTGGAACTACTATTACAAATGTACTTTCGGATGCTTGGCTCATTTAATCAAATATTAGCGCATATCATTAAATAATTCTGGAGATTATTGCAAAATTATAGTTTTTGATTATTTTAATATATCGTTATATGCCTCTAAATATGGTTGCAGGTACATTCTGAGTCTACCCAGAGAGTACACGATATTTGTTAATATACATACGACAGGACTGCTTTGTTTCAAACACTAGAACAAGTGCATTTGGTTTGGCTTTTGGGAAAGTTTTTCAGAAATGCAAGTAGTATTTAGTAAATCATAATTTCAAAGTGTATTGACAAACAACATTAGTTTAAACGATGTTTGGAAGAATCACATTTTGTAAAGCAATTTTACTTTTTTTTTCATTAAAAAAACTCAAAAGCGACGAAGTTCAGCGGCTGGCCAATGGCTAGCAAGCCATGGGCAATGCTAAATCTCACTATCAACAAGCCAGATTTGGTGCTGGCAGCCTCGCCTAAGGTCACACACGCTCACCTAAATTGCTCAAATCCTAGCGGTCGCACGACCTCTTGCCTAGGTCGCATAACCTGCATTGCTTGAAATCACGCGATCTAGGTAATGGCTGCCTAGGTTTGAGCGACTCATTTGAGGGTCACTTAAGGCCATGCCACCTAGGAGAAAGCTGCCTCGGTTCGAGTGACCCAAGCGAGCCCTACTTGGGTCACGCAACCCCTCGCTTGGTTTCGAGTGACCATCGGCTACCATTGGTGACCGTAGACCAGAGTCTACGGAAGCAAAGAGAGAGGCGAGATTCAAGGAGAAGAGCAAGTGGCTACTTGAGGTATATATCTAGGATTCTATTTAAAAAGGTTAAAGTTCAAATTTTAATAAATTTTTTAGGGCAATAAGGCAATTAAAAGTTGTCATTAACTTGTTCCAGCTGCTTTTTGATAAAGCTAAAAAATCCTAGGCAACCTTCTACTTGTCTCAAGCTCTCAGCCTTCCCGAGGCTAATTTTTCTCGAATGTGTTTTCTAAAAATCTTTCCGAACAGTTATATTTGGGCCCAAGGGGAAAGCCCTTGAGAAAGCCTTTCTCAAATCCTGCCAACGTCATCATCTCCGACATGGGAAAAGTGGAAAACTATATTTCCTAGAGTGAAAAAAGATAATTTTATGTAGAGATAATCATAATTATTTTCTTCGGTTTCCCACCACTCCCCCTTATATTTTTTTCCTTTCTTTGCCCTTTTGCTTGCATTTTGTCGTCCTTCGAAGGACTTCGAGACGACTTGTAAAGCGGATCGTTTATCGGGTATTGGGCCCGGAGGTTTTAAAGCGGATCTAGGCCACACTTGCACGAACCAGATGCACAAGGTCCGAATGAATTTCAGCAGTTAGATGACGTTGGTCTTAGGGCCGTTTGGTTTGACTTTGGGGGAATACCTTTGGTCAAATGCAAATATCTTTGGGGTAAAGGAGTTTTCGAAAATACTTAAACGTTTGGCAAATTATAATTTAAAGGGTATTGGACAGTAACTTTGGTGTAAATACAGTTTGGTAAACCCAACATTTGCAAAGGGCTTTTATTATTTTTTAAAATAAAATAAAAATAAAATCCGATGATATTCAGTTGCCGATCAACGGCGAGCCAACCACCGGCGACTAGATCTGGCCGGCGGCGGTTAAGTAGACTCCACATAAATGAACGTAGGAGATCCTCTGGATTCATCTACATGCGGAGCATCTTGTTAATGTGGATGCAAGGTCGAGCCAACTTGAAAGGAAATGGTCTCCTCAAAGGTTGATAAAAAGGTGATTGTCTATGTTTGTCGTGAAACACGTTACTTTAGATTGGATAATATAAAAAATGACTGCCCGACAGAGGAGTCAATTATCAAAATAATTTGTCACGAGGGAGCACTTGATTTAACTAATTTAGCCAAAATCATCCTTATAGCTCATTCCTTGGAATTTTAAAAGATTATGTGTGTTACAAAGATTGAAACATCAATAATCAACCCCGGGACAGCAGCATAATCGGGCCGACACTATTCTATCATGCACTTCTATCTGGGAAATCAATTCCAATCTGCATTATATGCAAAAATATTATAATAAAGTCATGCTTTACTTTGTCCTATCCATCTTTCTAGTAATTAATGATGTATTTAACTATACTTTAATAACCATCAACCAAGTGCCTTTTTCAATTTTTTTTCTCCTTGTTCAGAACTACTCTTACCAATGAACTTTTGGATGCTTATCTCATTTAATCAAGTACTCCTGCATATCGTTAGAAAATTCTTGAAATTATTGCAAGATTATTTTTTTTGATGATTCTAATACATTTTTGTTTGACCCTAAATATGGTCATGGGTACATGTCAAGTCTCTATGGAAAGTACATGATATTTGTTAATGAGATTAATATCATGAAAAATTTCAAATTGGTACACATGTATATGTTTACCCCAAATTATTTTTTTGATTATGAAAAATTCAAAATTGGTATACTTGTAACAAATTTACCCCAAATGAAGATACAAAAAAATCCAAATTGATATAGTTGTGACAAATCTATTTCAAACTAATTTTTTGACTTCAAAAAACCACAAACTGGTATATTTGTGATAAATATACTCTCCATAAAATCTTAAACTGGTACACCGGTCAATTATTATGTGTCATCTAACTCAATAATTCAACATTAAAATTTAATTGAAAATAACAAATGGTAAATTTGTCACAAGTGTACCAATTTGATGTAAATTTGTCAAAAGTGTATCAATTTAGGGTTTTTGTGGTCAAAAAATTAATTTGGATTAAATTTGTTATAGGTGTACTAGTTTAAGGTTTTTCATGGTATTAACCCTTATTAATATTAGGAATGAACATGGTTCGAGAAGGTAGTTCCCACCTTGGAATCGGAAACCGCCCACTAAAGGCCGGTTTTATAAAACTAGAACTGGAAACCATCCCTTAGTTCTATGGATCCACCTGAAAATTAGACCATCGGTCCAATCCGATTCTTGGGTGAGTCCATGGAACCGGTTCCCAATCCTTCCAAAATTGCATGCATCAAATAATATTATGGTGAACCTAATTTCTAAATAAAACATTAAAATTTGTTTAGTCTTAAATTTGGGTTGAACATCTCCCATCGGTCTCTTTCATCCTTTTTGTTTGTTTATTTTGTTTGACTAAGAAAGTAAGTAAATGGATCGCTAGAATGAACGACAAGTAGGAAGTTTAATCCTATTACACGCGCGAGAGACAAAATGAGTCAATAATATCCAATACTACAAATATACGTATATATTGATCGAAAAACTACAAAATAATTAAGTAATTGAGTTAAAATTTCTTTTTTTAAATACATATATACCAATCCGAGTGGATGATTCCACTTTTGGATTCGAGAACTGGATTGATACTTACCAGTTATAGCAATAAGGAACCAAGAATTGGATCGATTCTTATGGGAATCACTAGTTCCGAGCTAATTCAATCTGATTCCGGACGATCCAAGCAGTTCTCGATTACTTTGCATGCCCCTAATTGATATACATAAAAGGAGATTTCTTTTTTGGGTTAATACCTTGAAAAATCCAAAATTGTACACATGTGATAAATTTATCCCAAACTAATTTTTTGATCATCAAAAATCTCAAATCGGTACACTTGTGAAAAATTTTCCTTGTATTACTTTTCATTAAATTTTACTGTCAAATTGATAAGTTGGATGACATATGACAGTGAATTAATGTATTAGTTTGAGATTTTACTATATATTTATCACAATTGAATGTTCTTGTGTTCCAATGTTTCGATTTATATTTTTCGTAAGTTTGCTTTTGAGCTTGAGAGATGAAGAATCCATTATGATATGATTATGGTCGAAGAGACGAGAAATGATCGAGAGGGTTTAACTTGAGCCTCTCCCACAACTACAGACTTTTAACTTGAAGACAAGTAGTTAACGGGAAAATTACCAAAAAAGTCCTAAACATATTGCAATTGTGCCAATTTAGTCATAAACTTATTTTTTGACCAATTGAATCCTAAACCTTTTACAATTATTCCTGATCAGTCCATCCGGCCAAAAATGGCCGGCCGGCTGACGTGGCAATCGGCCGATGCCGGCGACATTTTTTTAATAATATATTTTTTAATTTTTTTAATCTTTTTTTTTTTTTTTTTTTTTCCCTCTCCCACCTTCCTCCTCCTCTCCTCCTTCTTCCCTTGGCTCCACTGACCAGCCGGAGGGGAGGGCTGGCCGGTCACCGAACTGAGGCGGTCGGCGGGGCGAGCCCTCGGCAAATCCGGCGAGGGGGGCCTCGCCGTCGTCGGGTCAGGCAAGGGCTCACCTCGCCAGTTGGCGCGCGCCCAGCGATGACGGGGCGAGCCCCCGTCGGATCTGGCGAGGGCTCGCCTCGCGGTCACCGAGCGAGGTGAGCCCTCGCCAGAGCGGCGGCCTCGATGGCCTCGCGCGACCCACACCGCCTCCTCCTCCTCGACCCGTCGCCCTCACCACCGCCTTATTAGGGTTCAATGGTGTTGACACTACAGCCACCATTGCGCGTGGTGGAAGCCGACCCTCGGAATCACATGCCGGGGGGGGAACCGCGGCTCCCTGCAAATCGGCGAGGGCTCGCCCTACCGGCCGCCTTAGTCCGACGACCAGCCAGCCCTCCCCTCTAGCCGGTCGCCGAAGCCAAGGGAAGAAGGAGGAGAGGAGGAGGAAGGAGGGAGGGAGAGGGAAAAAAAAGAAAAAAAAAGGAAAAAAATCAAAAAAGTTAATAAAATATTTCAAAAAATAAATTATTATTAAAAAATGTCGCTGGCGCCGACTGGCTGCCACGTCAATGCTGACCAGCCATGTTTGGCCGAATGGAATGATTGGGAATAATTGTAAAAGATTTAGGACTCAATTGATTAAAAAAATAAGTTTATGATTGAATTTGCATAATTACAATAGGTTCAGGACTTTTTTGATAATTTTCTTGTCGGAATATAAAGGAGATATTGGGAAAGAAAAAGGCGTCATTCTCATGACTTCATTCTAAACTTACCTTTTTTTTTTTCTTTCTTCTATGGTAAATGACTTTTCTCCACCTCCCTTTTCATTGTGATTGTCTTGTTTTCTCTTTTCATAGATCATTGTCATCTTTCGTTGGTTTTTTTTTAATTATTATTATTTATATTTTGCACGTATTTCAACAATAAACCTTTATAGCTTTTTTTTTTATCATGTGCATATATTGCAACCTTTTATATAAAGTGTAGCAATATATAAAAACTTAAATTATTTCGCGAACCATTAGTGAGATTAATTCTTATTTGGTCTAATGTCTCTCAATCTCCCGGGAAAACCATCGCTGGTGGGATTGTAAAAGCCTCCTTTTGCATTGATGGTTGGAAAACCATAAAGCAATTAAATTTGACATCTCTTTTCGAGCTCTCTTCAGAGAATCCCAAGAGTTTTTTATTAAGCAATCAAATAAGAATCGAGTCATGCCAAAGCCGGATCTGGCTCCATCCTCGATGCGCGCTAGAAAGAGAGAGCACCAACAGCGAAAATGGCGCAATCGGAATGACCTAGGTGGAATGCGGCAACGCCGGCAAGGCTGGGCACGGCTGGGGACGCAACCATGACTATTCAGCCATAGCGGCAAGGAGAGAGAGAGAGAGAGCTTAGGAACAGTTGGGAAATCCTTAGTGACACAAGAGTGAATGACAATCATGTATCCTAACAGCTTTGCAGCCTGACTGCAAAATCTCTCCTACATACCCTATTTCTTTGTTGATCATGTTTAACAAGTATCGACACTCGTGAGCATGAGACCTATTTGTTCTCTTGACCTAAACGTATTCCATTGTGCTGCTCCCCGCAAAATCTCTCGAGGCTGGCAAGATAATATAAATAACAAAAGAAGTATCTGATAGTTTCATTCTTATTCGAAGGAGATAGAGACACCACATACGGCACATCTAAGTGACGTCTAGATATGACTCCATCTCCCAGGCCATAATATGCCCTCATAAACCACTCAATCTCACCTCAACCAGACTTGAAAACCATAACAATGACAATCCAAAGGCGACCAACAGCACCATTCGGTCCTTCTTTCTTGGCTCATGAATCCATAAGCCGAGAGAAAGTCCGAAATCGTCCCGGCTTCCCGTAATGGTACTTACCGTAATGTCATCAAGCCGCCGCGGAGAGAGTCTTCCTCTTCCTCTCGAAGCGAGCCTTGAAGAAGGCGAAGAGTTGCTCTCTCGGAGGCAAATTTTCCCTGATGATGGGGAAGTTTTGGAACTCGCAGCACCACTTGCATAGCAGGGGGAACTTTTCCGGGGTCAGCAGACGGACCCCGGCCACTTCTTGGATCACTCCGATCCAGTAGCCGATGAAGTTGCCTGCGATATCCACGAACCCGATGGTGTCTCCTCCGAAGAACCTCTTCTGCTTGTCCCTGAGCTCGGCTTCAAGCACATTTAGGAGGGCACATGCTTCCTTGAATGCGTTTTCTCGTTCAATACCCTCGCGCCGACAAGATCGCCATAGGCCTGGAACGCACTGCAATCAAAATGGCACGATCCACCAAACTTTTTCTTCAGGATCACTTAATTTCACTTTGCTTTCATGCGATGCCACTGAATTATATAGTTCAACACTCAACAAGCGGTTCACTTAGCTTTAGTCTAATTTGTCAAACAAAAGAGGTTTTCAATGGCTTATCGGTGGCAAAATGAATTCAACCGATTTGCTGAAAGCGAGCCTAAAGTCGAGTGACCTGAGAAACGTAAGGACATACCTAAGAACAAACATATATAAGGGTGCAAACTCATCACTCTATAGTCTCAAGACTGAGGACTTTTGATTAAGCGAGTTCAAAACTGTCACCTCTTAAGAAATAAAGCCAAAGGCACCTGTTGTTGTCCATGCATCATAAAGAAAAAGATCCCGTGAAGGCGGTGGAGTCGAAGGTAGACATACGTTGTCATCCATGAACTTGGCCCAGAAACGTGCGATGGCTCGGTCGCGCGGATCTTGAGGCAACAAGATCACAGGGCGGTCATTCCAAATCTCATCGATGTACTCGAGAATCACCAGCGACTCAGCAATGGACTTGCCATTGTGGACGAGCACGGGTATCTTCTTATGGACCGGGTTGTACTCGAGAAGCAAAGAGCTTTTGGGGCGGTTCATCAAGTCCTCGTCAAAATACTCGTACTCGACTCCTTTCATTTTGAGAGCCACCTCCACCCGCCAGCTAAACGGGCTCCCCCATGCACCCAGCAGCTTCACTTCTTCCTCACACATCTGGGCACTCTCTCTTCTTCTGTGGCCGTGGACTTGTGAGAATCCTCACAGCTACACACTTATTTTGGGTGTTGAGCAAGTGACAGCGAGGCAATGGCGGATTTATACTAGTGTGAGTCTCTGTACCGATCAAATATGGGAAAATTGTTCAAAATGAACTAAACCTATTTCACTTTCACCAATTCAGTCGTAAACTTTTTAATTTCGTAAATTGAGTCTTAGACATTATTACATTTTACCAATTGAGTTCATCCAGTCAATTTTAGCTAGAATTCACTGACGTGGATACTAACCATCCTACAGGGCCCAGCTAATACTAAAGTTGACAATTTATAACAATATTTTAATATTTATTTTTTATTTGTTTATTATTATATTTTATTTTTTTATTTTTCTTCTTCCCACCGCCCATAGCTATGCGGGACATCCCGCTCGCCACAAGCGAGGGTGAGGCCCACATCAGGCAAGGTCGAGCAAAGGCAACGCCCCCGCGAAGTCGCCATGGCCTGGGGGAGACCGACATTGCCAGATCTAGCAAGGGAAGCCCTCGTTGGGGATCACCCTCCCAAGCGATGGTCAACCTCACCTAAGCCAAGGCGGCCTCAACCACGTCGCCTTCATCCAGCCGATGCCTAGGGAGGCCACCCTAGCCTGAGCAAGGCTAGCCCACATTAGGTCTCACCCTCGCCTAGACGCACCTCGCTTGTGGCAAGCAAGGGTGACCATTGCCCAAGCAAGACTAGTTGACCTAGCCATCGGCAAAAAGAAAAAGAAAGAAAGAAAGAAATTTAAATATTTTAAAAAATTAACAAAAAATATTAAAATATTATTAAAAATTGTTCATGTCAGCGTCTACCATCCCACGTGACAGCATCGGCATCCACATCAATGATTTTTAGTCAAAATTAGTCAGATGGTCTATGTTGACAACCGAAATTTTGTCGACATTTTAAACATCCATTTTTGCAAAAAATATAAAAGATAAAGAGCAAAAAGATTAAAAAAAAAAATTGAATGAATGAAAACGTAAGATAATAATAATAAAAAAAATAAAGAAAACAAAAATAAATAGGGACGGAGAGGCCTTCGCAAAATGGGGGGTTTTCTATTTCGCTCTCTCTCGGCTCTGGTTTTTTTAGGGTGCGTTTGTTTGTGTTTATTTTTTTTTGTTAGGAACAGAAATAGAAAAAACTATTTTTCGTTTAACGTTTTTGAACAAAAGAACGCGTTTGGTAAAACTTGTTTTTAGAATAAAAAAAGAAGTAAACATGTTTGGTAAATTTGTGTTTTTTTTTCTTTTAATTTTTTAATTTTTTTTTTTTTTTTTTTTTTTTTTTCTTTTGGCCGGTCGCAGGCCTTGGCCATGGCCGGCGAGTGGCCGACGAGGGCCGGCGGCCTAGCCCAGCCACGGTGAGGCTCGCCGGCCCCCGGCGAGACCGAGCCTCGCCCGGGGCCGGCGACGCTCCGGCGAGGTCACCGGCCCTCGACGGCCGATCACCGGCCATGGCCGAGGCCGGCGACCGGCCAAAGAAAAAGAAGAAGATCCCCTAACTGAAAAGCGGAAGGGGCAGAAGAAGATCGATCGATCGATCGATCGCCATAGCTCCTTTTCCCCCGCCTCGTGTGTGATTTGAGCCGATTGGGATCGTCGTTGGCGGCGGTGAGCGACATGGCGGAGGACAAGTACAACCGAAAAAACCTGGCGGTGAAGCGGATCTTGTAGGAGATCAAGGATATGCAGTCCAACCCCTCCGTCTCCGACGGTTCTCCGTCGAGTTCCCAGCTTCGCTCCCACTTGATTTCGGAGATCTCCGGATAACTCAAGCCGGCCTCGCGTCCGGTTCTCTGCTCTAGCTGACAGGCATTGGCGTTTCCGGATCGTTTCCGGAGGAAACGAGTTGCGTTGCTTTTCTTGTGCGAACTTCAGGACGAGATTCAGCCGTTGAAGTTGCAGATTCGGTCACCCACAGTGTTCTTCCAATAATCCTTGACGCTCCGAAGGTGCTGTAGTGGTTTGGTGTGTGCTTGATTGAGCTCAAACCACTCGAATCGCACAAAAGGTAACTATCGACTGCTCGAGCTCGATGAAGCGAGGTTGATCTAGACAACCAGGGCTAGAGCTCACACTAGGATTCTCATATCTGCAAATGATGAGATATTAGGATGTTAGAATGGCCTTAGGTTAGCATTGATTGAGTTTGATTGTTTGAATATGCTTGTTCTGCAAAAATCACATGTCTCTGTGACAGATCTGAGAAATGCTGTGCTATAAACTTGTTATTATTTTTTTTATGTTCGATGTCTTCACAAGAGTTGAAGATGACTCGAAGACCTTTCTAACGACCCATAGAACGTTCCGATCTGGTGTCGATTACTACCTGAAAATAGCTCGGCATTTAGTGCATGTTTCTGAAAAATTGTTGTGTTCTGACTTGTTCTCTGTTTCGGATGACCTTCTTTGCAAATGACTTGATACGAGCTGGTTGCTGTGGATTTCTGTGTTCGAAGTCTTCATGAAGGCTGAATATGGTTCGAATATCTTTCCAATGAGCTATAGATTGTCTTGATCGGACCTCATTTGATATGGTTTTTGCATGTCCAAAGTCTAGTCCAGAATCTGTCAACTGTTTGTTTTTCTGTTAACTGGATGACTGATCTGAGAAATGGCTTGATATCAGCTTGTAAATGTGGTTTTCTGTGTTCAAAGTCTTCATGAAAGTCGTAGTATACTTCATGGGCTTTTCAACGATATAAATTTTGCACCGATTGGCATCCATTTTTCCTATCAATTTCATGTCCGAAGTTCTACTATGTTCTATGATATTGATGTGATATCGTATTTTGGACAACCTGATACGTTTCACAATTTCATGTGCAATTTTGTTGATTGAATTGGACTAGGGTATCTTCATGAGATTTAACCCTAACATCCAAGCCTAGTTGCATAAATTTTTTTAGAATTTTCTCATATCATATAGATATCACAATTGATTCTGGTTTGTTCTGTGTTTCTATTACTGATCTGACTTCCAAGAGGAATGTCTTCGATTGAGCTTATTAATGAACCAATTTGCAGAAGATGCCTTCTAGACATTCATAGAGGACATCTCAAGCTCTAAAATGTCATATAACGTACATGAATTGAGTATTGTTTGCTACATCAAGACCCCTTGTGAAGTGGGTGTATCTGATCTGCAATTTCGTATCTCTGACTTCTTTGCGTATATGCCTGAAAATGAGTTTGTACATGTGCTTTTTAGTGTATGATGTCTTCATGAGAGTTGAAGATGGTTCGATTAGCTTTCCAAAGAGCTATAGTACGTCCCGATCCGAGATCATTAGCTACCTGAAATCCTTTTCGAAAGTTAAGAAGTAATTTTGGAAAACTGATACATTGCAGTTTACTGTTATACTTTGTTCGACCTTGTCTGCTCTTTTTTCGATTTTCTATCTAATTTTGTGCTTGGATTCATAGATCGGTGTCTTATGAAAAGTTGCTTGAACTATCTTTGGCTACAACATATAATTATTTTCAGAATTTTTGGAGTTGATTTGATTAGGAAAATGCTCATTAAATCATCCTTAGTGTGGACTGTCTTGTCTGTGGCTAGTTGCTGTTAGTCTTGAAATGAGATAGTAGATGTGTCTAATTGCATTCAATATGTTGTAGAATGCCTGTGTTACATGCTGCCTTCTATTTTTGACATGTTCTAGTATTTTTGGAAATTCATGTGTTAGGAATTTTGAGAAGCTTCCTCGTGAAATTTGTTCCTCATATGCTGGTTTATCTGCCATAAAAATTCTAGGATGAGATAGCCATTGATTGTGCTTTTAATGAGCCTATATTGAATGCCCAGTTTCTATGATGGATGATTTGGTTGATGGACGTGCATGCATTCTTGAATCTTTCGGAATATTATGCATGCTAAATTTGATGATATTCTTTTTTGAGAATTGATGTATAACGTGCCTCATTTGAGGATCATTTACTATGTAAAAATCATGCATCAAGTTGATATGTCGCAACTGAAATTGTCATACATTTTGCCCCTAATGACAAGTCACATATCAATGTTAATGAATTTGTGTGACCTTTTGCACATAGATTTAGGGTTATATGTCTTAATCAAACTTGTTCTTCACATTTAGCCCTACGTCATGTTCAAATTTCATAATTTTCATGCATTGATTAGGCGACTTAACAAGACAGTTATCACGCATCATTTTCTGGTTTGCTTATGATTGATTTGCATGCTTTAGGGATTGTTGATTTTCGGCCATAAATTTGACCTTACTTGAACCCGAAATCTCTCCGTCTTAATCTTTCTAGTGACACTAATTTTGCATTATTTGCATGCCATTTGTCCATTTTTTCCATTTTTTTTTTTTTGCAAAGTTGGCATTGAAATTTGCTATGAGTAAAATTCGAAATGCTTTTCTGCCCTTGTTGAGTCAGGCCTCTTATTATTTTTACATGGATTTTTCCCTAAAGATTTCGCGATCAACTTCTTAATGAAATTTGTTTGTCTTTCTCATGACTATGTCATGATGAAATTTCAGAATTTTTAGACATTGTCTACTAGGACAAATTGTTGTTGATTTGCTATGATGTCTTGCTGTCCTGTTATGTTTCTGATGTGTTGTTACGTGGTCTTGAATTTTTATAAATTCGTGTGTAACCCATCTTAGGAAACTTCATTCATGAAAATTGTTCCTCATAGTGTGCTTGATGTACTGTACTTTTCTTAGAACCAATTATCCATGGGCTCTACCCCGATTGCTTTGATCTTATGTGAGATGTTTGATGATTTCTGTTGTGATTCTTTGTTATGATTTCATTCTAGGATTTCTTTTAGAATATCTTGCATACTGAATTGAGATTACTTGTCTTCATAAGAGTTGTTTTGATGTGTATGCTTATTTCTTTCCATTGTATGCACGTAGTTATAAGTCTCTTAGGTTAGGATTAGATTAGAACCTCGAAGATGAAGAAAGAGTGAAGACGGTAGAGGTCGATGTTCATTCCGACCATTATCATGTATTATTCTTTTTTCCCGACATATGTCTTGGGTTCCTTTTGTTGTATAAAACACGACGAGTTACGAGTTTTCTCTTTTTCTCTCATTTTTAATTGTGTTATCTTTTATATTTTTTAGGATTGCATGATAGATTAACTGCTTTCCTCGATTGTTTACTTGCTGTCTTGCAATTTCAATTTCATTGATTGTTTTCCTTTCTTGTTTTTCTAGGAATAGAATAGAATGAAAGTGACCAACCACGCATGATCACTTAGTTTAGGACAAATGATCCCGAAAATATAAAAAGAAATGCATGGACATGTTAGGAAAACATAACATACTGTTTAGGTACCGAAAGGGCGCTAATAGAAGTATTAGCGTAACCCAAGTCCTCGAACCTAGATATTTGGTTGTGAAGGAATCGAGGGAACACTCTTGACCCTCGATTGGATTTTCGAGCCGACCTCCAAAACGAGGTTAGTGGCGACTCCCGTCTATTTTTAGGTTGTCATAAATAACTAGATTGTATAAATGAACCCGTCGCGCGGGGTATGAGTTTCGATGAAACTCACCATGGTTTAGCATACTCAATGTGGAAGTAACATAAAGGATGAAGTGATGCCATCCTAATGGGCGAAGTGTACTATCGAGAGGGCTACCATGGTAAAGGTACCCTTTAATCTAATATCCACACCCGACCTCTTTTTTCTAAGGTGTGTCGCTCGTGTGGGTATAGATCGTGACACCCCGCTGTCACGCGGGGTACAAGCTTGGGAGAGCTCGTGATCTCTTGGAGGGAACTCACGAGAGGCTTAATCCAAAAGACAAGGGGATGACGTCTTTTGGAATACAAGCCGTGAGGGAACTCTCGTGATTAAGTACCTCTAAACTCGACCTTTCCCCTTTTGACACGAGGGCGGCGAGATCGGGTCGCGACAGTCTAATGGCAAAAAATGAAAAAGAAAATTTAGGACTCAATTGTCAAAATTGAAAAAATTTAGACTTAATTAGTAAAAATACAATAATTTCATGATTTTTTGGATAATTTTCCCAATCAAAGATGATTGAAGACACTGTCGCTATCTATAAGAGCATAAGCTGCCAAGAACAATGATATTGTAATTTTATATGCCGACAGTCGAAGCGAAAGAGGAGTAAATAGGGAACTTTCGGCTCAAGGCACATTTATCATCTGGGAAAATTACCAAAAAAGTTCTAAACCTATTGTAATTGTGTCAATTCAGTCCTAAACTTATTTTTTTGACCAATTGAGTCCTAAACCTTTTACAATTATTCTCGAACAATCCATCCCGCCAAAAATGGCCGGCTGGTCTTGCGTGGCAGCCAGCCAGCGTCGGCGATATTTTTTTATAATATTTATTTTTTGGAATATTTTATTAACTTTTTTTTTCCCTCTCCCTCCTTCCTCCTCCTCACCTCCTTCATCCCTTGACTCCGACCGGCTAGAAGAGAGGGCTGACCGGTCACCGAACTAAGGTGGCCGGCGAGGCGAGCCCGCGTTAGATCCAGCGAGGCGACCCTTGCCTGATATGGCGAGGGGGGCCTTGCCGTCGCTAGGTCTGGCGAGGCGAGCCCCACCTGATCTAGCGAGGGTTCGCCTCGCCAATCGGCGCGCGCCCAACGACGGCGGGGCGAGCCCCCACCGGATCTAGCAAGGGCTTGCCTCACGCTCATTAGGCGAGGCCAGCCCTCGCCGATTTGTAGGAAGCTGCAGTTTCTCTCGCCCACGCATGTGATTCCAAGGGCTGGCTTCCACCGCGCGCGATGGTGGCTGCAGTGTCAACACCGGTGAACCCTAATAAGGCGGTGGCAGCGGTGACGGCGGCGACGGCGACGGGTCGAGGAGGAGGAGGCAGTGCTGGTCGCGTGAGGCCTTCGAGGCCGCCGCTCTGGCGAGGGCTCGCCCCGCCGACGTTGGGCGCGCGCCGACTGGCGAGGCAAGCCCTCACCAGATCAGGTGGGGCTCACCTCGCCAAACCAAGCGACGGCGAGGCCCCCCCTCGCCAGATTTGGGGAGGGCTCGCCTCGCCAGCCGCCTCAATCCGGCGACCGACCAGCCCTCCCCTCTGGCCAGTCGCCAGAGCCAAGGGAAGAAGGAGGAGAGGAGGAGGAAGGAGGGAGAGGGAAAAAAAAAAGGAAAAAAAGATAAATAAAATTAATAAAATATTTTTAAAATAAAATATTATTAAAAAAAATGTCGTCGGCGCGGCCGACCGCCACGCGGTGCCGACCGGCCATTTTTGGCCAGTGGACTAATCATGAATAATTATAAAAGGTTTAGGACTCAATTGGTCATAAAAATAAGTTTATGACTGAATTAGCACAATTGCAATAGGTTTAGGACTTTTTTGGTAATTTTCCCAATAGTTAAACCCTTGGCCAACATCTTTAATGGATATATTTTTCCGAGCCCAATTTTCTCAAAAAAGCACTCATTCTAACTAGATATGTTTCCCCGTAAAAAGCACTAATTCTAACTCGGGTCTCAATTTTAATAAAAAAAATTATCCCATAAAATGACAGGAACTTTTTATGAACACCCAAATCTCACACCCTTCAAGTTTTTGTCCAATAACTGAGTAAACATGGAATAACATGTTGCATCTTCAACGTCCTTAGACGGAAACTTGATAGGGGCTGAATTTTGGTACCGACTGAAAATTGGTACATTTTTTGTGAGACAATAAAAAAAAATTAGATTAAAAAGCACTCAATCTAAAGTTTGTACTTTTTTATGTGGTAAACATAATTCGGGTCCAAATTGATCTAGCCTAAGGTTTGTACTTTAAGGAAATAGGCCTATTCTGCTGAATTGGGATAAAAAGTAGGCATAGGAAGCTCAACTCTAAATTCTTGAGTGTGTTATTAACCGGGGATAATTACGCAAATAGTTTATGAATTTTAATATAATATGCAATATTGTTTCTAAACTTTAATTTGTTCAATATGTTTATTAAACTTTTGATACATATTCAATCTATTTCTTGGACCATAAAAGTTTAGGATCACGTTAAGCAAATTAAAAGTTTACTGACGATATTACATATTACACTAAAGTTCAGAAACAACATTAAACAAATTAAAAGTTCAAGAATGACATTACAACTTAGGCCAAAGTTCAAGGATCATTTGTATTATTTTCCCTATTAACAATATAAGTATTTTCAATAAAGATGATCAAGTGTATTATTGCTTGCTATAAAGTGTACATGGGGTACCTGAAAAACAATATTTATCTTAGCAAGGATGGCCATCTCAGGAATTGCTAGAAAGTGCACGTGAGGAACTTATGTCCCGGGCAGGGCTCAAGTCAAATGGGGACTTCTGGGCTTTCTTTTCCCAGTCAAACAAATAACGGGGTCCAAACAAATAGGTGGAAGCTTAATATTTCAATCAATAGGTGCTCTCTGATTTGCACAGATAGATGTAATTACCAATTCCACAAGGTCCAAGGGTTGTTTCATTCTCCTTTTCTATTGTATTGACAACATAGGTTGGAATAACAAGGATAATTTCATGTTATTTTCTTTATAACTTCACGGAGTAGGCCGAAAATGACAAGAATTGTATCGCTAATTAATAATTATTCCCCATTTGTGAGATGAAGGACATGGTTGAAGTTAGCAATGTGCTGGGTGTCAAGGTCATCAGAGATCAATTTACTGAGTTTCTTAGAGATAAATTTACTGAGTTTCTTAGTTTGTCTCAAGAAATTTACATCAAGAAGCTGCTTGAACGATACTACCAAATGTACAATTGTAAACCTATGGAGGATTAAGTCGATCTGAGGATATGACTGTCCAACTCAGTATTAACCCCATCAGTTTTGGAACCCTTCACCAGTTCCATAATTTATTTTTGCGCACAAATCAGAAGAGAAGAAATTATTATAGGGTATTTAGACCAAACAGATCGAAATCATCTAAATTATTAATCGTATGGTCCATTATAGACCCCCCATGATCGGATAACTGTAAATCCTTGATAGTAAATCTCTGTGTACGTTGAATCTCAAAGATATCTAGAACTTTTATGTGAGATAAATATATAATCTATTGAATCAAGGTGCAAAACTTGATTTGGCTTGGGTTGACTCGGAACAAACTGCGGAAAAAGAGTATAGTTTTTCAATTCAAAATTTGAGAAAACTTCAAAAACATTTCATAAGCTTTTTGTGTAAATGCTATTTTAGACGCTCATAATGTATTTGAATTCGTCAAAAGAAGAGAGAAAGAAGTTGATCATGATTTCCACGATATACAAGCGATTTGTTCGCTTGATGCTTTCCTTCGTGTGATCAATGAATGAATCAAGATACTTAGGGACCAGGTCAGATGAATCTCATCCTCTTCCTCGGACATCCGTCCTCGCAGCTCAACCCTTCCTTTGTCTATTTCCCAACAACCATGTCTTCATACCTCTGCATAGAACTTTTTCTTTTATTTTATTTTATTATTTTTTTTTTTTGTCATTAGAGCCGGGTCTCATCTATATTTGTTCACGATGTTAAGCGAACAGACGATGTTAAGGAGACACTCCTTGCATCTATTTAGTACATTCGGAATTTTACATTCGAAAACATATTAAATTATATGAGTCTCACATGAGTCTTATGTCGCTCCAGATTTACCAAGATGAACTAGGATCATTCCATAATTTCTTTTTTCCTTTTTTCCATCCCTAGAAATGAAGCTGAGCCATATTCAACGAAATCGATGAGCCAAATCGGCATATTAACTAATCTAATATTGTACCAGCTAAAATGTGAACGAGTGATGTGTATTTATATAAAATAAGGAATCATCTCATCATTTAGTACATCGCTTCTAACATTATGAGAAACATTATCTTACATACCTCAAAGTTAAAAAGCACTCCATAAATATATTAATTTCGTTGAATTATGTAAGCTAACAATCTAGATGCGAACCAATTTTCATTCGACGTGTGCACCGACGACTCCTATTTATTTCCGACACAAACTGCCAAAGCTCGGATTACGCGGTGAAGTGTCACCGTTGTCCCTAAAAGCTACTCCGGCGGAGCTCAGCGGCAGCCCAGCCGACCCTTATCCACACGCAGCCGAAACTACGGGACACCTCCCCACTCCCGCCCCAGCACACGTGTCCTCATCCTGTACGTGGGCGTGGCATGCACGTGTCCCCTCGCCGAGCCATGCACGTGGAGGCTCGCAGAGTCTCCCGCCACACCTTACAGCTCCCTATAAAACCCCGCTCGGATTCAGATCGATCGATCATCAGTCTCCAAACAGAAAAAGAGACATTCAGTGTGAAGAGTGTGTTTCTTGGTCCTTGGTTGTCTGCACAGTTTCGCTTTGCGTAGAGACGTTTGAGAGGAAGAGAGGAAATGGCGGGATACGGTGGCCAGTATGGTGACTCCGACGTGCGTCGCCAGAACGACGAGTACGGCAACACGATTCGCCAGACGGACGAGTTCGGGAACCCGGTGCCGCAGACCGGATACGGAACAGGTGTTTACAGTGCTGGAACTGGCGGTGCAGCTGGGGTGACCGGCGGCCTCGGTTATGGTGGAGACCAGCAGCAGCAGCCGAGAGGCGGACATCATGGAGGTGGCGGTGGTGGAGTGCTCCAGCGATCCGGAAGCTCCGGTTCTAGCTCCGTCAGTCTTTAACTCTACTCCATTTTCTTCTCGTTTTTTCCCTTTCTGTGGTTTGAACTTTCAGCTACATTCAATTTCACGAAAGCACGTAAACTAATTCTCAGTTGTCCACATATTTTGTCAAAGCTTTGAGAATGTCACGGCACGTGCTTCAATTTATAGGAAAGCGGTGCAAATGAATTTCAACTGTTCTTTAAAAGACAACTCTTCTGTTATGGGTGCAGTCGGAAGATGATGGTCAAGGCGGGAGGAGGAAGAAGGGGATTAAGGAGAAGATAAAGGAGAAGATTCCGGGGATGGGCAGCAAGGACGAGCAGCAGCAGCAGGAGGCGGGGTCGTACCCGACGTCCACCACCGTGAGCGGAGGCTACAGGGCGGAGATGGGGCAGCAGCAGGAGAAGAAGGGGATGATGGACAAGATCAAGGAGAAGCTGCCCGGACATCATTAGATATTACTTATGTTGCATCAATTACTTGATCAGTACTCGATATCTAAGTGGGTGCGCATAGTTGTCTTTTTGTCTTGTGTGTATGAGGGAGGGACTTGAATTTGGGTGTGCCAAAATAAGTGCAAGAAGGTCACTATGTCTCCTTCCCCCTGGGCAGCTTGCACCTGAAAGTTGCTCTATTGTGTTGTGTAGTGTGTACTGAGTCCTTTGCAGTCTAAATATATGGTGAGTTTTTGTATTCAGTCTCGCAGCAGACCGGTTTTACGACGTATGCAGTGCTGCCTAGCGGTGGCAAACCGGCCGGGCCTCTGGGGACGGTTGTTCCTGATGGCCTTTTCTTGCATCCTACGTTTCGTGCGACCAAGGTTGGTTCTCCGTTGCACAACCTAAGAGCCGAGGACAGCAACAGGAGCTGCTTAAATTTCTGGAAGGAGGGGGAGAGAGAGAGAGAGAGAGGATATTCTTCTGTTCCAATGTTTTGAGGGTACTCAAAGGCGAGGACTCCATTTGGATACGCTCAGCTGGTCATGCTTGTGGTCAAAGTGGGAGAAATGATCGAAATGCTTTGACTTGAGCATCTCCCACGGCCACACACTTGAAGACAAGTAATTAACAAAAGGAAAACATCTTTAATGGATATAATTTTTCTGGGCTCGATTTTCTTAAGTGCACTCATGTTAGCTCACGTTTTCATTCTTACTCGGAATTTTTTCTAATAAAAAGCATTAATTTTAAGTGGCGTCTCAATTTTAGTCTAAATTTTTTTATTGTCTCGTAAAAAAGGCATTTTTTTTAGTCAGCAACAAGATTTGACTCCCATCAAGTTTCCTCCTATTGATGTTGAAGAAGCAACATGTCATTCCACATTTAATCGGCAACAAGATATGACTCCCTAACTAAAGTTTGTGCTTATGAGGTAAAAATAGTTCGAGTCCAAATCGTAATTGGTCCTAAAGGTCGTACTTTTAACAGAACAAGGCCTATTCTACTGAATAGGCATAGCAAAATAGGCATTTGGATTCTCAACTTTCTTGAGTGTGTTATTAACGAGAGATAATTACACAAATGATCTCTAAGACTTTTAAAATTTGGTCAAATGTGCAGTATTATTTTTGAACTTTTAATTTATTCAATATCGTTGCTAAATTTTTAATTTTTTTCAAGTGATCTCTAAGACTTTTGCATGTTCAATTTAGTCCCTAGACTATATAAAAATATTGAATACTCAATAGATTCCTTTCGGGAGCAATTTATCCTCCCCGAATGTAGTATACAACTTGATCTGTGCTATCCAAGTGTGCTCCCCCCCCCCCCCCCCCGCCACTCTCTTCCTTACCATGGCAAGTTTTTGTGAAATAACTCCAATGAAAAGAAAAAAGAATGCGTTAAGAGACGAGATAAACAAATAGACACATCCGATTGCACTAATCAAGGGTGTTCTTAGTGACTAAGGGTTCAATGTATAGTGCAAGGACTAGATTGAATATATACCAAAAGTTCATATACCACAATTTAGGGACAGTATTACATATTGGATAAAATTTAGGGATCATATTAAGCAAATCAAAAGTTGAAAGAAGACATTGTACATTAGGCCTCGGAAATCATTTTTGTCATTTTCCCTATTTACAATACAAGTTTTTTTAGCAAAGAGGATCAAGTGTTCTATTATTTCCACATCAAGTTTAAAAATGTTCGCATTTCCTTCTCAGCTCTTCAATTGCTTGCTAGTAAGTGCACTTGGGGGTAAGGGTGAGCCAAAAAAAAAAATTGACTAGACTGGAAACCACCCAAACTAGACTAACCGACTGGTTCGATCCGGTCCTTAGGGCGTCGGCCTAGTTCTTAATTCCATAAAATTGGAATCGGTGATTTCAGTCTAATTCCAGATATGGAACCACCGCGATTGGACCAATTATTTTTTAAAATTTTAATCTTATTTCTTCAAAATTATTAAAGAAATAATTTGAACTTTTAATTGTTAGGGATTTTCTCAATGTTGTTGAGATGCAAATATTTAGAAAAAGAAGTCGACAAAGGTATGCTTTGCACATGCGCATGACTTGGCTTTGATTCACAACCTCCCTTACAATCTTTGTGCGCCCGTTCGATGTGTGACTCTCAGGATGTGCTTGATTCAACATTTCGAAGGGGCTTTCGGGGGCTTTCGGCCTCCAAAGCCCCTTAAGGAAATGTTGAACCGTTTGACAACTATTTTAAAGAAGCTTTCACTTAAAAGTAAGCATTGTGAAGACTTAAAGCCCAATGCTAGTAGGGACTAACATTGGGCTTTCAACATTTGGTCAAATGCTGAACTCATTTTTTTCCTTCCAAAACTACCCTTACCAATTCTTTAATTTTTTTTATTATGTCCCTTATTATTTTTTTATTAAAAAGGGACCAAACCCTTCGCCAATTTGACGAAGGGCTACAGTCACCAATGAGCTAGATCTGGTGCTGGCAGCCATCGGTCAAGTGACCTTGACGGCGTGTGATCCAAGCGGCCTTGATCGACGGTCACCAACACCTGACCTAGCTCGCCAGCAACCATAGCCCTTCACCGGTTCGACAAAGAGTTTGGTCTTTTTCTTAGAAAAATATATATATTTGATTTTTTCCAATTTTAAACAAATAAAAATTAAAAAACTAATATTAATTGCCAAAAGACTTTTCAAATGTGCGGCATTTCTCTCAAAGTTGCTTATCAATGCGTAGTTTACCAAGCGGCCTTTGCACTTACCCAAAGCCCTTTATGCTAAATTGCTTTGTATTTACCCAATGAGCTTTCAAAATACTAAACCAAACGCACCCTCAACACGTTCGGCTTGTCTCTCTTGTGGTGTCTAGCCTTCCATGCAAATGCCTTTGATGTAGGACTCTTGGATTGTCTCTGTTGCTGTATCAAGTCTTCCACGCAAATGCCGAGAGTCCTATATCGAATGAGCACGCAGAGACCGTAAAAGGGTTTATGAATAAAAGCCAAGCCATGCTCCAACAAAAGTATATCTTTCTTGGTCTTTTGGCTAAGATTGAGTATAGTATTTATTAATGTGTGATGCTCACACAATTTTTGAAGCATTTTGATCTTCTTGCAAGTAAAGAGCAAATGCTTGATTTTAAGGGAGAGGGCAAACTAATTTACTACTCTGATTCACCGATTCCATTGGACCACCTAGGAACTAGATCGGTCCAAACTGGTTTCTGGTTCCACAACCAGTCCATCTGGTTCCCGATCCTAAAAATGTGGAATTGGTCCTACTGGTCCAATTCCCAATACTTATTCCTGTGAGACCAAATTTAATCGGGAACTAATCACCCTTATATGGGAAGTGAGCATGGATCTAAGGTAAGACAAAAAACTAGACCGAACGAGCCATAGAAATTGGTCCATTCCAAGTTACGGCAGTTACTAGTTTGGTTCCCAGTTCCAAAAAGGTTGAACCGGTATTGTGTAGTTCGAAACTTGGTTCTAGGATAAGAATCAAATTTGGAACCAAAGAACCAAGCTAGGAATTGGGAATCGATAAACTGTGGTTACATTTTGAACTTTTTATTGTTTATTTTATTTTACATGTTCATTTTTTTATGGATTGTTTTTGTTGTTGCATTCACTTCCATTTATATATATATACATATGTATATGTATGTATATGTATGTATACATATGTATATGTATGTATGTATCATATGTATATGTATACATACATACATACATACATACATACATACATACATACATATACATATGTATACATATATATATATATGGCCAACTCGGGTAAATTTTGCAACTAATTGACGGGATTGCTTATAGATTTCAAGGTATGCAAGGTAATTTATGTTGGAAGTTTCTTTGTAAAACAAACAAAGAGTGTTTCTCTTTGTCCCACATGGGAAAGGTGAAAAGAGATGGGCCAATTAATAAGTATGAGTATTCTATAATTTATTTAAAAAAAAAAAAAAAGATTAGGTATAGGCTAGACCTTACAATATCCGCGTGCGGGTGCGCGATTATTTTTATTTTATTTCATACGGTCACCTTATTAGCCTTTATTTTTTTTCAAGGGTTGTTTTTTGTTTATTAAGTATTTTTAGAAATTATGAAAATTCGGAATTTTATTAATTAAAAATTATTTTTTATTTTATTTATTATTTCGAATTTTTCAAATGTGTTTTTTCAAATTATGAAAATTCGGAATTTTATTAATTAAAAATTATTTTTTATTTTATTTATTATTTCGAATTTTTCAAATGTGTTTTTTCAAGACAACATTTGGAAATTATACTTGTTCAGTTTGCAACAATTTCCAAAAGGTTGCATTTGTTCATTTTGCAGCTCCTTCCAAACGAAAAGGTATCCTTGTTCAATTTACAACCTTTCGCGAAGAGTTGCCTTTGTTCTTTAAGACTGATTTATGTCATTTTTTTTTTTTTATGAACGAGCATGAGATCATATTCGAGTCTTCTTTCCAAAAAGTATATCCATTTTTCAATTGTTTCATAGAGAAACCCTGGAGATATTAGAATTGATATCTAATATTCTCATTTGAAACTTTGTTGTATTCTGGAGGATATTTGCCGGTGACTGTTAGCAACATTGTGGTGCAAATAAATCCTTAAAAAAAGTGATATCACACATTAAAGTCTGACTTGATTGCTCTATTAATTCGAGATCATATTTTCCAACAACTTCTAAGTTTCAAAAACTAAGAAACCATTTTTAACATAATAGGTTTCAGGGAAATCTGAATCCATCTTAAAACGGCCTACCCCGGTACCTGAAAAACACAATTTATCTCAGCAAGAATTGCAATTTCAAGTCCCTTATGAGTAGAGCCATGACGCCCTAAAATTAGTGGGAACATATGTCTAGTGCAGGGCTCGAGTCAAAATGAGGCGGCTTTGGGCTTTTCTTTTGCCTATCAAAAAGACAACGTGATCCAAATAATTAGGTGGAAGGCTGAGTACTTTATAATCTGTCGGTGATCTCTGATTTGTATATGACAGCTGTAATTAACCATTACACAAGGTCCAAGGGAACTTCCTTGCTGCTTTTTTCTTTTATATTGACAACGTAGGTTGGAATGACAAGGACAGCTTCGGCTCTTTTCTTTTCACCTTTAATGGCGTAGGCTGAAACTGACAGGAATTATTTCATTATTTAATAATTGTCCTATAACTTTGAGACGAAGGAAATGGATGAAGTTAACTATGTGCTTGTTGTTGGAATCATCGGGGATAAATTTAATAAATTTTCTTGATTAAGAAATCTACATCAAAAGCTACTTAAACAATATCGATTGCGTAATT
The DNA here is from genome assembly GCA_017140595.1 of Eucalyptus curtisii. Classification (NCBI taxonomy): domain Eukaryota; kingdom Viridiplantae; phylum Streptophyta; class Magnoliopsida; order Myrtales; family Myrtaceae; genus Eucalyptus; species Eucalyptus curtisii. The sequence continues at coordinate 33,350,773 of CM029502.1, read as the reverse complement.
GCAATTCCATAGAGATTCCAATAGAGACTTGTGGAAAAATTGGTTGAATTAAGCCAATCTGAGGAGATGACTTTCCTAATGTCTTTCCTAATGTCTTGGCATTTATCCCATTGGTTTTGGAATCTTTCATCACTTTCATAGTTTATTTTCGAGCGTTTTCACGCACAAATCCAAAAGATAAGAAATTATGGCATGATTTATAAATAAAAAAGTAGAAATCATTAATCACATGGCATAGACCCCACACGATTAAATCAATATTAATTCCCCGTCGCAAGTGTCTTTGTACATTGAAACTTAGAGATGCCTAGAATCTTCATTTGATTCGCTAATTAAGTTATAAGTATACAAGCTATTAAATTCAGGTGCAAAACTTGACTTGGGTTGACTCGGAACGAACTGTGAAAAAGAGTATAGTTCTTCAATTCAAACGCCTGTCCAAATAGCATTTTCCTTAGATGTAGTCGTGCAGTTGTGAACTAAGTTATGGTGAAGTAACTGCCCATGCCTTGTATTCTCATGTTTCAAATGCTGAACTCGTTCTCGAATCAATGACTAAATTAGCCTCCCCGCTTGAAGTTGATAACGGGGAGTTGTCCGCTGTTTTTATAATTGAATCTATAGAAAGCAACATTCGATCAAACTTACTTCTCGCCTTTAAGCAGCATACGACATAAGATTCCCCGGTAGAGTTTTCGTGATGACCAACCATATTTTACTTAGATTAGTATAAGCATCAGGAGGAGATCAGATACTTATCCAACTCCCGAGATATCCCCGTAATTCTCGTTGCGTTGGCAATTGCATATTCTAGGTAGATATAGCATTATTTTCTGAAAAAAATTATTTATCTTTTGGACTATTGAACTATGCTTGAGCAAGCTTCAAAACCAAGAAGGAAATATGATGCTAAACCACTTGCGGCAAGGAAGAGTGTATTTATCTTTTGGACTGTTAAACTATGCTCGGGCAAACTTCAAAACCAAGAAGGAAATACGATGCTAAACCACTTGTGGCAAGAAAGAGCTCTCTCTCTCTCTCTCTCTCTCTCTTCATTTTTTGAAATAGATTCCTAAAGCAGACAACGTGGGATTTCTTTTAATCGATTGCTTTAGTCACCCTCTATAGAAAATCCTCCTAAAAGCTCACAACTCTCGAGACCCATCATTCAATGCATACCCCTCATACCAGTCAATGATTTAGATGTCATCCGGGTTTTGTCAACAAAGCAGTTGAGCCTACTGCAATAAGAAATTCCCGGCTTTTGTGGGGTCCATCCATGGCGTGCTTTTTCAGATTCCAGGCTGCCTGTCGCATGTTTGTAACGGTCCGATCGACCAAGGTAGATGTTCCTCCTTATTTGAGTGATGTGGACCCAAAATTGCCTCGAGTAGAGCAGTGGATGTTGATATGTCTACTGAAAATAATCGTCAAGGAGAAAAAGAGGGGAGCATCATAATGCATGCATTGACCCACAGTCCCTCCCTAATCCCATGAGCTTTTTAGTTATTATCGTGACCTAAAAGCAGCAGGAATCAAAGAAAAATGAATAAAGATATCCAATTTTCTATGCATGGAACTTGAGGCGTGGTGACACTGGTGAGGCTTAGACAGGCTGAGGGGGCTAACAACTCCAATATGTTATGTGATCTTCTGTTAGCAGTAGCTAGTAGAGCGAATCAGCTACCTACTCCAGCTTTGTGTTTCCTCTAGCTGATCCGTTGAGGGACTAGATCACTAGAAAAAATCTATATAGACCTCTCTAAAGCACCCTATTTTCCTCATCACAAGCAACCAAAACATTTTCTCTTCCCACTACAAGGGCTCTTCTGGAGAGATCATTCCTAAAGAAAGAGGGGCAAAAATGAGTCAATCCAAGAACTTCCTCGTTATTTTCTGTGTTCTTGCTCTGGCTCCACTCGGTCTCTGTGCCAAGGCAGGTTATGGGGGTTACCTTTATCCACAATTCTACGACCATTCTTGCCCCAAGGCTCAAGAGATAGTGAAGTCGGTGGTGGCCAAGGCCGTTGCGAAAGAGCCTCGCATGGCCGCTTCACTCCTCCGCTTACATTTCCACGATTGCTTCGTTAAGGTCAGCGGCTAAGCAATTACTTGGAGTAAATAAGTTTCCACGTCTAATCTTTGGTTTCAAAAAGTTGCAAAAATAGTTTCTTATACATGTACTCTAAGTCAGCACTCTATGCGAAGAGTAAACAATCTCATCGATCATTTTTCCCGGTTTAGAAGCTTTCTCGATGCTTTCAGTGCATTAACTGCTCGTCATAGCACAACAAAGCATTTCTTATCGCCACAGTCAGGAGTAATTTGTACTTACATTTTGCTGCCTATTAGAACATGTTTATAATATGCTCTGTCTAAGTACCAACGTTGTCGATGTATGTGACAGGGCTGCGACGCATCCTTATTGCTGGACAGCAGTGGCACTATAGTCAGTGAGAAGCGGTCCGTCCCTAACACGAACTCAGCCAGAGGCTTTGAAGTGCTTGATGAGATCAAATCTGCATTGGAGAAGGAGTGCCCTCAAACAGTGTCTTGTGCTGACCTGTTGGCCTTGGCTGCCAGAGACTCCACTGTTCTTGTAAGCATATGTAGATACATTAGTGCCCAGCGAAAAAAAAAAAAAAAAAACTCATTTGAAATGCCTAACGAGCATAAATCAATGCTTGAATGTGTAAACAGACTGGTGGGCCTAGCTGGGTAGTGCCACTGGGAAGGAGGGACTCAAGAGGAGCAAGCTTGAGTGGCTCTAACAACAACATTCCTGCTCCAAACAACACTTTCCAGACCATTCTCACCAAGTTCAAGCTTAAAGGACTTGATATTGTTGATCTTGTTGCCCTCTCCGGTAAAATAATTGGAATTTATTGACCTTAGTTTCGATTATAACATTCGAGTCCAAGTTAGGGAAAATAAAATTGGAATTGTCCCGTTACACAGGAAGCCACACAATTGGAAATGCAAGATGCACCACCTTCAGGCAGAGGCTCTACAACCAGACCGGCAACGGGCAGCCCGACTTCACGCTCGACCAATCCTACGCCGCTCAGCTCCGCACCCGATGCCCGCAGTCCGGGGGCGACCAGACCCTCTTCTTCTTGGACTTTGTCAGCCCGATAAAGTTCGACAACAGCTACTTCAAGAACCTGCTGGCTAAGAAGGGGCTCCTGAGCTCCGACGAAGTCCTCGTGACGCAGAGCCAGGCCACGCTGCAGCTGGTGAAGCAGTATGCGGGGAACCAAGAGCTCTTCTTCGAGCAGTTCGCCAAGTCCATGGTCAAGATGGGCAACATCACGCCACTGACAGGGTCCAAGGGAGAGATCAGGAAGCGTTGTAGGCAGGTCAATAAATAATAGTGCGAAGAAGAAATTTCCAATCTAGTAGTTGGAATTACTTCTTTGATTTCCGGAATGAATCAGTCCGTGAGTCTTAATTTGCTTGCTTTGGCCTACTCTATTATGGCTGTTGTGTACTGGAATTGCAGGATCGCAATTTGTTGTTCTGTTCGAATGAAGTCAATAATTTTTCATTCATAACATCTTGTTTTCTTCTCTATTCATGAGTCAATTCCATATCGAATCAGGCAGCGATAGGATTTATCGAATCTAAAATGCATTTGCATATCCAGATGAGGAGTAGAGCACTTGCATCAAATTGTTGTGTCATCTTATTTCTCCACCTCGAGCGTTAATTTTTCTCAATTAACCATTAATTTAGTTGATGAATGGAAATGGAATCTCAGTTAACGAGTAAATCAAGTTAGGTATACATAACTAGATTGATTTGTAAATCACAAGCTGTGCACGAATCAATGCAAAATATATGAACATTCAAATGAAATCAAGGATTTGAATTTACTTATTTCTCTCAGTAACTTCTTGTTCGAATGGGAACACAATGCTAAATACGAACAACAATTTGTTGCGGTCACAAAACCTCCTGAAAATGGCATATGAACTGGCACCAGTAGTGAAAAATCCATCCAATGCTCCTTACATCGACCTCGCAACCACTGTTTTGAGGATCGCGGCAATGTTACAGAGGGTACACCTCACAAACAGTGGAAAGAAGCCACCAGGTATGTGATAACAAGGTCAGTAAGCTAGATCCCTCGTCTGCTTTGTCCTACAGCAGGGTACAGATCTATAAGCACAAAACAAACTTGAGGTTGATGGGTATGAAAAAGCTCAACAGAGGCTGAACGTCTACTTTTTCAAGTCTCACAAAAAAATTAAGCTGTTTGAACAAGGAAAGCTCCATGTTATGAGGAAATAACAGCAATCCCCAAGCTTGGCAATAACGCTTACACCAAATATCTCCCACGGTTCCACTGCTATTGCATTTTCACTTGCTTCAGTAAATCTGAAGAAGAACGAAAATATGAAAAAGCGGGTCTTAGACAAAAGTGCAGATATATGGGGAAAGCATATCAAAGAGCATCTTTGTCCTGTCGGATTCTCCGACAAAATTTGAGTGGGGTGCTCTATGACTGGACAAATAAAGCTGCAATAACTAATGAGGGTGCAAGGAGAACAAAGAAATAAGGCCTAAATACATCTTCCTGAGAATAATACATGAGATGCTCCCAACCAAAAACATACTTTTCAACCACAATTAAGCCAGCTCTCTTACCAAATGAATTATATCACAAAAAAGGCAAAGAGCTAAAAACTTAGCATCCTAAATACTAATTACACATAATTGAAAATTCCACAATGCTTCAAAGCCCGTAATACCATGCTGAAATTAGCTGGTTAGCCTCATCCCCACTGACACTTACCATAACACTCTTTCTGCTTTTGCTCCGTCTCTCACATGCATAAAAAAAATTTCAAGGTCCATGTGCTCCGAAAGGACACAACCTTACACTCTCAGTTGGCTAAGTCTTTTAGCCTTAACAGGTCGAATCTTAGATGCCATTAAAAGCATCATCCTTGGTCTTGCTCTTGCTCTTGCTCTTGCTCTTAGTCTATTTCCCAGGATAATCATCATGTATACTTACTCTCCATAAATTGTAAAAAATTAACACAAAATGTTCATGCACAGTAGAAGAAAAGCTCATATTTTGTAGAAAAAGTGATCATTTTAAAATTTCTTCACTTATTTCTGGTACAATTAAATCAACAAAATTCACCGGAGAACATTCTTTTCAATCAATAAAAAGAGGATATAAGCAACAAGCTAATCTGTGGGTTTCAAATTAAATCATCTTTTCACCCAAATAAAAGCTTAAAGCTAAAGTTCCATGGCACTTGCTCAATGTTACACTCCTATAAAAGTCCCCAAAGTAAAAAAATCAAAAATGAAGATCGGAAGACGATAAGGTTCAATTACAAGTAGTTATAATGAAAGAAGTGTGCCCTCTTCCAATACACGTGCATCTTGCCATCTGTAAACATGGCGCAACATAACAACTGCCCCCACCTCCTTTCTTTCAATGAACACATAGATCCACTCCTGTACCACTGCATTTTTAAGATTCTTCAAATTAATGGGCTCAGATAGTTTGATCCTAGAGAACCCGGCTGGAGGGGTAAAGACAAGAAAGTAAAAGGGAAAAGCAGAAACGTGCTGTGGTTATGATAATTGATTGTTAAGACTGCGGAGCATAATATGCAGCGAAGGTCATGACTTGGACTAAAGAGAAAAGCCAGTCTCTTGACAGTGGCAATGAACCACCGCAGCCAGTAAAAAGGAAAGAAATTGTGACTCTGCCGTTCATCTGAGTGCCCTTAGCCAAGTCTCCAAACACACCGTCCACTAAAACCTCCATAATTTTCCCTAGCACTTGTCTAGACCAAATCGCGCCCGCCCAATCCATTCACATAATCTATCCACTGCAACTTCAGAGACATTCCCACCAATGATTCAATTTAGACGATGTTTATTCAGTAAATGTTTGGACTTTATGTCGAAAAGGCACGAATTATAATCCAACACAAGATATCAAGCAGACCACTTTCTTCAGTACTCGGCCAAAAAGATTGGACACCCAAAATTGGTGGCATGAAATGCAACAAGAAGCAATTTTCAGAAAAGCAAATAAAGGCTTGATTCATTACCTCACTCCATACTGACTTTGGCACCAACTGCCTTCATCTTCTCCACGATCTTCTCCGCCTCCTCCTTCGCCACGCCCTTCTTCAGCAGCGTCGGGGCCTTCTCCACCAGGTCCTTGGCCTCCTTCAGCCCCAGGTCCGTGCACGCCCGCACCTCCTTGATCACCTTGATCTTCCCGGCGGCGTCGAAGCCCTCCAGCTTCAGGTCGAACGCCGTCTTCTCCGCCTTCTTCTCGTCCGCCGCGGCCGCCGCCCCGGCCCCGGCCCCCGCCCTCCCGGGGCCCCGCACCGCGAACCCCATCCCGGGCATCATGACCGCCATGGCCGGCATCTCCTCGACGCCCATCCTCTTGCGCATCTCCTCGGTGAGGTCGGAGACCTCGAGGAGCGTGAGGGCGGCGATCTCGTCGACGAGGGCGGAGACGCGGCCGGAGGGAGGGGGCCGCGGCGACTGCTCCGGCGAGGCGGCGGCCGCGGCGGAGAACCCGCGGCCGAGGGGGCGGAGGGCGCGGCGGGCGCCGGCGAAGTGCGGGGAGATCGATCGGAGGAACCTCATTCTGGAAATGCTACGCGAGCAAAAACGACATCAGATTGAAGAGAGAGACTGCAATGGAGAGTGATGAATCTGCTGCATCGTCGTCGTCTTCTTCCTCGTTTCGCCTGCGCCGGGCATAAACCCTAACGGGGAGGAGGCTTTAGCGAGCAAATACGGGTCGGGTTCGGGTTCGAGTAATTCGGATTCGGGTTTCATGCGAGTCCGATTCATCATCCCCTGCTTGCACGCACAATTGCAGACTGAAATCCCATGGACAAATTCGTTGTTCAATAAAAACGCTCCGCCTTTATTTCGATGAAAAATGAATAATTTGAATGACATTTTTTTAACAATGATAATTTATATCATTTAAAATAATTAATCAGTTAAAAATATTTATGTTATCGACAACTATATATGTTTAAACATTTTCACAAATTTAAAAATATATTTCATTTCTTCATTTTTGTAATCGATATAAATAGTTCTTTTTAGGAAAATATTTTCCAAATCATTTTTTTTTTTTGCGAAAAAATGGAGCTTGGATCTTAGTAATTCTTATAAATGGGCTGTGATTTGCTAAAAATGTATTTCAACCCATTTATATTGGGTTGACCCCTTTTTCTTTAGTAAGCCAAAGATTTAGGTGCATTGCGACACAAACAAAAATTTAAGATATTTGTATCACAATGGGCCAATTGGGGATAGTACTAACCATCTCTCCGAAAATATTGTTAAAATATCATCAATTCCTAATGAAATGAAGGTAGCAATGGCTCATTGAAAACCTAGAATCTTTACTTAATCTAGATTATGTGATGTACATACCAATTAGAAAGTGACACAAAAGAAAATTCGGGATATTTGTGTTATAATGAGTAGAGTTTAGGCTTTTTTGTGATATCAATCCTATATTTTAAATAAATCTTGATAAATTTGGCAAATGCATATTTTGGCCATTTCTACTTAGGACTAATGATGATCAATTCCCGGTATGATCCGATTCCAAAATGGAACCAGGAATCCTGCCAAAGGATCGGTTCCCAATTTTGAGAATCAGGACCGGCCCATTTGGTCCTAAGATTGAGAACCGGACCGGACCATTGGTTTTGGTCTGGTCCAATCCGACGATACCGACCGCTTTTTTATTCCATTAACTTATATGTGTGTGTGTCTAAGAAATAAAATAGTCTATTTTGGAATTTATGACTATTTTTAAGAAATAAATAAAAAAATATTTTTTTAAAAATGCCTGTCCAATCTTAGACCAATTCCCCCGGAACTAAGAATTGAACCGAAAATCACCAGTTCCATATTTATGGAAGTGGGAACCAGACCGATGCCTCCAAGAACTGAACCCAGCCAGTCAATCCGAACAATTCCCTGTTTGGACAGTCCAATATGCTCACCCTTACTTAGGAGATTGTATAAATCATCCCATGTTCTTGTCCAATAATCCTAACGAATTCCATGAAAAAATCGAATTGGCGATGCAAGAGAAAAAAGACATCCAGCACTTTTAACCAGTCAAAATCGGGCCCAATTTTGTCATCCCAACCGACCAACGGATAAATTGACTAGACTCAATTTTGTGACCTTAAACTCGATTACGAAGTCGTTTCGACTCGATTCCTATGTGATACTAACGCAAGATTCGTAAATATGATTTTATGGTGTTCGTGTTTGTCACCATGATTGCTAACGAAGGCAAGACAACATTGTCTTAAAAAGCATTGTCTTTCCCTTTCCTCACGATGCGTGGGCTTAACGGACCAAGGACGAGAACTCCTCCACGGCGCAGTACCTTACCCCCAACCCCAATACAAACTTTCCCATCATCGACCCGACCCGTCGCTTCACTCGCCTGCGTAGCACAAGGTAAAACACTGCAACCGATTCGCAAGAATTGCGAATGCCTCTCGACCCGTCGCTTCACTCGCCTGCGTAGCGCAAGGTAAAACACTGCAACCGATTCGCAAGCATTGCGAATGCCTCTCGTCGATGCAACACAGAAGCCTAAGGATGCGAATGCAGGCTACCTACCCAAGCTCGACTAGCTTGATGAGGTAAATACTGTCCTAAGTGATTCTAGTTCATCGTCACCATCAACTCATTCCTAATAAAATGGCGAGGGCAACCTCCTTGGCTAACTCGCAGGTCCTGAGCAGTCTGACATTGAGAAGGGTATGATTTTACCAGTACCAACACTGTTTTGTTGTCTCATAACTGGATTGCGATAATCAAAGCTCTAGCTGTACCAATCACGAAACAGTGCACTCGTTCCAGCACGATTGAATGTGAAAAAACCCTCGAGTTATCGGTGGCATAGAGCATAAACAGCACATCAAGGCTCAATCATATTTCATGCGACAAAGATGGCTGGAGGAAGCAACGGTGCCCAAATTAAGAAGGCAGGGCCTCTGTATTACAAGCTCAAACTCAAGCTATGATAGTATGACGGGGTCGCAGCAAAGGTTTATAAAATCAGAATGACAAGAAATGGAGATGACATCAAGCTAAATACAGGAGAATATCATTGGCAATCGTACTAGGCACACAATGCACTGCAAGGAGTTATACTGGTTAAACCCAAAGAACGCATCCCAGCAATTTTAAAGAAGCTGTAATTAATTAATATAACCGATTCAAATTTGTGGACGGAAACCGCACCAACCATTCCTTCGGAGAATTCCAAAGACCCCAGTTTGTTTTGCACACAGTTAAAGCAAGAAATCTTCCTCTTCCTTTACAAATGCCAGACATTGCGACTTTACAGGAGGGTTATTAAGCATTTGACACAATCACTAGTTTTTTTCCCAGGATTTTCTCTTTCTTTTTTCCCCCTTCATTTTTCTTTTGAAGAGATGCCCTCTACCCTAGTGCTTTAGCAACTACTAGAGGAAGATACCTTCGTTGTTATACTTTATCATCATGAAACCACCACCTGGTCTCTTTAGGAGACCTCCCATTCCGACAGTTCTTCACATAACGATCATTATCTTCTGGGCGTTGCTGGGAAGCATAAAAACAGACTGTCAGACCAATTGAGAACAAAATGGAAGAACTACTCCCTTCAAATTGACAATAGGGGTGACACATATGAGTAGTTTGAACTTCACCATTCAACCAAAAATCCAGTCTAATCAAGATAAATTTATGTAAGTTAGTATAGCATTGGTATTCATACTCAGTGCAGTAGTGAGTGCACCAACAAACATTAGTAGCTGCAGTAGAACTCAAAAGATATAAAGACAAACCTTAACAGTCGAGCTAGAAAGCATCGACAGAATGCTGATGCAGACGGAACTGACGGTCATAGCGGGCGACCAAGAATCATACAATATGTCTAGCAATAATAAAACAGGGATCCATATTAATACTACTGCCAATGTAGCAAAAGCCAAGTCAAATAGACATTTATGTATTTGCTTAAGGGACATTATAATCATGATCAAAATGGAAACAAGAAGCAAAACAATGATATCTCAATAATCCGGACAGCAAGCTCTGTGTGAGTGCATAAGAGAGTGTGTGGGTGTGGGTGTGTGTGTGAGAGAGAGAGAGAGAGAGCTCTCCTACACAACTTGACTAATCTTACAAATTTATAAAACTATATCACCAATCAAATTGTAAGTACCATACTCAATCGAACTCCATGACTCGGAAGGATTTATCATTCTGCCTTTCAACCATTTATCTTAGCCACACGCATAATATTCCGTTGGTTTATTAGTTAGGACTAACGTCCAGATGATAAAAGGAAACCATCTTAAGCTGGTGTGAAAAGACTATCTTTTAATAAACAAGAATCTTCTTGCTGATATGAATTGTGGAAGCAGGATTTGAAGGGCAGGACAGTCTAATGGTTCACTTTCAAGAACCATGATCTGTCTATACAAGCAGCAGCATAAACCTATAAAAAAATAATGACATCACCTTTCTGAAGTTTCAGTGGCAAAGCCACTTAGAAAACAAAACCATTTGAAAGCTTCAAGATAAGTTAAGACCATAGTATCAATTTATTCAGTGGTAATATATGGCATGAGGAGCAGATATTTCAGCCACAATTAATAACAAAAAAGTAAAGAGAACTATCAAAGTTACTTAAAGAACTAGTTTGATTAAGTAGCTATGGATCTGACATATTGGATACACTGACCAGATCCTGCATAGAAATAGACAACTGTTTTAACAAAAATTATGCTGAAGCATCCTAGCTTTGAATTATTGAAAGTGAAGTAGTTTGTCAAATAGATATGATGCTTATTTCAACAAGGTGCAATACGTGCTTATTGATTCAACAAGCCTTCCTTAACGTAAGCCAACACATAGAAGAAGACTTTCCAGTGAGATTAACATCATTGTGAAGCATTAGGTAAGACTTGCATGGAAGCTGGTATCAGTAACTAAATAACTTATTTACAAACCAAACCTCATGATGAACTTAAAATTGTTTTAATGTTAATGATACCACCACAAAACGTAGGTTGTGCATAATCTGCTTAATTAAGATATGAACCACCACCTTATGTTATTTCCTGTCAAGTTGTACACAAACTCCATTTCCTCTCTCTACTCACTAATGTGCACAAGCTGATTTCTACAAACAATTTTTTCTAATGTATTTTAATTTTTTTGGTAGGCTTTGTTAATTAACATGTCTTAAATATAAATTATAATCATAAAAGTTTACAACTTTTAACTGAAAAATTTCCCTAGAAAAACTTGAAGTAAGAGTTATGTATCACAAGGACTTGTTAGAGATTGAACTTTAGAGACACGTTTGAAAAAAATGTACATTATTAAAGATCTTTAACTTATGAAAATACTCAAATCTTAGATGAATGTCACAAAGAAGCAACAAAGATGTAAACTTATCCAATTTGAACTCAGAAGAAGAAGAAGACATTTTAGGAAAGATTGATAAAAATTACTAGCTTAATCGATCTTACAATTAATGAGGGAAATTTTGCACCATTTAAATATTCAAATGTGTCTAAGACTATATGAGGGATAGAAATAGCGTGAGCATTGTAGGTTGTGCATTTTTTGCTTAATAGTGCTCTGAAACTACTTACCATTGGCAGACTAAACTAGTCCAAACAAGAAAAGTGCTTAGTGATACATTCAGCTGTGGATGGGTCCTTTAGCAAATGTTTCATTCATTAATCCTTCAAGGCTACTAGTGATTCGCAGAATTTATCTAAAGCAATCACTTTAAAGAAAGGGCTGGCAAGTCTATTAATACAAATAAGAAAGATCGACTTTAAAAGAGGAATGCCCCACAACTAGAGCTGTAGCACAAACGATTCTATATGAAAGCTCACTACATAAATGGAAAGCAGCAATTGCAAGCACTGTCGCTAGAGCTGGCTTTGTAATTTAGACTCAGAAGAAACTTTGAAAGAAGGTTCAATATCAAATTTGAAAAATCCGAAGTGTAACTTATACAGTTCTCACAACAAAGACTTCTCTGAAGATGTGATTCTCCAAAAAGAAAATCAATTACAAGCAATTTCAAGCCACCAGAAGAACACTGAGAGCCGAAGTCACAAACACAGAATTGAAACCAGCAGAAACACATTGGCAAGCTGAAGCCAAAAACACAAGCAAACAAGAGAGACTCCAGAGTAAGCTATTAATAGTTTACTTCATCACAAAAGGTCGACTTAGACAATTAAGCCTTTCAAAGTTGCCAATACAGTAAAAAATGTATGGAAACAAAAGTCCCAGGAAAAACGTATCAATGTCGCGATCCTCGACAAGATGAATAGAGTGTCACCAAAATCCAAGTCAAGACTTGGATGATACCGTGCTTCTTGAGGGAGCCTGAGATAAAATCATCTCCTTTGAGTTGAAAAAGTTTTTTATGCACCTGATTCTCATAGAGAAAGACAATACAAGCTTCTAACATCAATTCTCAATTCCATAGTTTGAAGCCCAAGAAAAGATGCACAATATCTTCAAAACTTCAATACTCAGGGCACAGGACATATAAACTTCTCAGAATATAACCAACTTCTACAATGAAGCAACTGAAGAAAAAAACAGCAGAAACAAAGCAGCACCCAAAAAAAAACCGATGCAGAGCTACAACTTCGAAGCAATCTGCGTAAATTACCTAAACAAATATGGCCGTTGCTGTATATATGAGGATGGAGAGGAGCCGGAGGCACAAAAATGACCTGTCAACCACAAACCCATGTTGGACAAAGATCCAGAAACATAATTCATACCCTAACCCCAAACTCAAATAACAAAATCCGCACCCGCAACGCCAATCCCGCACATCAAAAGTACTCCGACAGAACAGCGATGCGAAAAAGACATCGGCTTCGACGAAATTACCTGCGGGGCTTCCATGGGGTAATGCTCAGGGAAGTCCACCTGAAGCTGGTAAGTCTCATTAGCATACAGAGTTCCAGGAGCTCCATTCACTTCGATAACCCACCTATAGATATTCCCCCCACCAACAATCGCAGAAGGTAAGACAAAAATCAAACTTCACAACGACCCAGCACTACTTTTTTGCAGCCCAGAAAAAAAGATCGAAAATTTCTCAGAACCCTAGAGGAGAAAATTGATGGGTACCTCTGGAGATTGTCGGTGACCTTGTGCTTGAACCCGGTCGGAGGATTGACCTGCCACTCCACCAGCTCCTTCTGGAGGCGGTTCGAGGCAATCTTACTCAGGGCCTGAAAACCCATCGGGACCCAAAAACAAAAACACAAAATTAACAAAAAGGGGTGAAGAAAAAACTCGATCGTTTTCCCGGAATCTTCCCGGAAACGACGGGCAATCGAGCGCGCGACCGGAAACGCCGGGAAATCCTCCGCGGCGCGAGCGAGCGCGCGTCGCCGGGGAGGAAATCAGAGAGGGGGGGGGGGGGGCGCGGAGGAGGAGAGACCTTGCGAGAGGCGGCGGAGGAGCTGGTCATAGTTGTCGTTCGCCTGCAATTGGCGGAGAGTTTGAGAGAGAGAGAGATGGATTGATGGCGTTGACGAGAGAGAGAAAAAGAGAGAGAGAGAGAGAGAGAGAGAGAAGGGGGAGAGAGAGGAGAGAAGAAAGGGAAAGGAGGAGGAGCTCGCGGGAGTTTCTGACCCACAAGGAGTACTACCACCACCACCACATCTCTCTCCTCTCTCTCTCTCTCTTTTATTTCTCTCTCTGTAAACTTCGAATTGGGTTTGTCTTCGTTGTCGTCTTTCCTTTGCTTTGGCCAGGTCCATTCTTGTAAATGGGGGAAATGAAAAATAATCGAGAAGATTTGATCATCTTGAAACGACTGATTATTATATGAGGAGTACTGAGGAAAAACTATTCTAGAAATTGCTTAGAACCATGTGAAAAAAAAATTACTCTTATTCATTGAACCATCTCTTAACTGGGACGATTCTTGATGATCTGTCTATTTAAGTAATTCTAGTTTGACTAGAATATATCGCATGGATTATTTGGTCGGGTCATATCACTCGAGAGGAAAAGTGAGGCTTGACTTGGCTTGGCATAGCCTGATTTGCCCTAACATCGCTACGATTTTTATGTCTCGCTCTCCTGCTTCTTTTCTATTTTGCTTCCTCGTGAGTATTCGAGTTTTTGTCAACATGAGGAGTGTTAAGAACGCATATTCGGCTTTATTTCATGGTACTTCCTTCACGTTTAAAGTTTGTGCATTGAAATCAACAGTCAGCAGAATCTATTGTAATGTAATCTTAATGTTTTTTTTTTGTATTTTACGACACATCTATCTAACTCGATAGATTAACTTAATTATCCGTCCGGAGTCTGATATAATGTAATCTGAATATTAAAATCAATCCCCTTTAGCGCACGGTTTTGTTTAGTATTAGCAAAGTAGATTAAGTTACTGTCATGATATCACAAAAAGGAGCATATCATTCCTCGATGACAGCTGAATTTTGTGAGTTATGGCACCTCCTTTTCCAGCATTATACTGTTGAATTTGCATTTCTTAAGAATTAAGCCAGAAATTAAAAACAACTCAAGGAAAAAAAGAGCAACAAGAGTAACTTATCAACCTAATGAGCTCCTTGATTTCTTACTCTTTGTGATTTAAATTGCATACGGTCAATGTCGTAGTTGGTTGAGTTGATTTCATTAGCAACTTTTCCCCCTTTCGATGCACTTTGAATTGATAGTTGCTTTCATGCATAAAAGCACCAGACCATGGCTTCCAAAGGGTACAAACCACCAACCCAAAAAAAAGAAAAAAGAAAAAATGATTAATCATTTGCTTCGTGGAAAATTGAGAAGAAGAGTCTGTTGAGAAAACATGTAATTCATTTATGGCCCACGAACCCCCGATATTTGAGTAATTGAGATTGGAAGACACTAAGATATCCGTGAAGCTCAAAGAGGTTTTCAAATACATTTCGAATTAAGAGATAAAACTATTGGAGAATGGCCGCCTTAATATTGCTAGGCACCTACTAAAATAGGTGAGAATATATGCTGAGGAAATTTAACATTGGGTGGGTCAGCAAATTTGCATCCCCCCCTCTAGTTCAGAAGAATATTTAGTTCATCTTTCGGCCATATAAAATTAAAGAATATTTCGCAAGTGGGGTGGTTGCAAAGACAAGCACAAAGGCAAGCCACCGGTCAAACTTCAGCGGCAGAGCATATGGGGGGATTTCATGTGGAGAGGGGGGAGGAACTTTTTCCTCATTGGCCTTTTCTTTGATATCGCAAATGTTCTAATTCCTTCTTATCCAGCATAGAATAAAGGCAGAGTGGAAAAATATAAAATGGAGGAAGAAGAAGGGAGAGAGGGTTCATGTGCAAATCTCCATTTGCTTTTTCTTTTTCTTTTTTTTGGCAAGCCCCATGAGGAAGGTATATGCCTGCCTTTTGACTAATTTCCTAACGTGTATAAACAAGATAAAAGAAAGGACCACGGTGAATGCGGGCCGATCTCAGCTCCATCTACATCAGAAAAAATTTAGGGAAAATGCCACAGATTATCCCTATACTATTACTTAATGTGCAATTTGGTCCCTGAACTTTCGATCAGCTTAATTTAGTCCCTGAACTATTGATAAATACCCGATTTGGTCTATGAATTTTCGATCGGCTCAATTTGGTTCCTGAATTATTGATAAATGTCCGATTTAGTCATTCGTTACTATTTTTTTTTTTTTTTTTTTTTTTTGCTTATAGTAACAAAATTGAAAAAAAAAATAACGAAAAAACGAAGAAAAAATGGTAACGAAAAGGAAAAAGAAAAGAAAAAAAAATAGTAACGAAAAAAAAAAGAAAAAAAGTTCAATAGTAACGAAAAAAAGAAAAAAAAAAGGAAAAATAGTAACGAAGGACTAAATCAGACATTTATTAATAGTTCATGGACTAAATTGAGTCGATTGAAAGTTCAGGGACCAAATCGGGCATTTATCAAAAGTTCAGGGATCAAATTGAGCTGATCAAAAGTTTAGAGACCAAATTGCACATTAAGTAATAGTATAGAGACCATTTGTGATATTTTCCCAAAAATTTAAGATGACACGACTATCCGAACCGTGAGTTTTTTCCTATCTCTGCTCACCCTGCTTGGACATTGCATGTCTATTTTGTTGATGAACATCGACCCAAGATGAGGATAGCTTCACTCTAAGTAAAGGGTGCTAATGTGCCTATGGAAATTCATGTCCGTGTCTCTCTTCTTGCTCATATCTCTCAGATGTCATTTCTTAGGACTCTGTTAAACCAGTTCAGTTAAGCTCTTCCCCGACGGACATCCTTGTCCTCTCCCCATTTCGAAACTTCTTCCAGTGAAAGAACATCCGACCCATCCTCATCCACGATCTGCCGGTCAATATTCCCTCATCCACGATCTGCCGGTCAATATTCCCTCTAAATCGCGTGAAGTTGCCTCAAGGCATGGATGCCAAATTTCTTGCTGCCGACGAGCCGTGATCTCGAGCCTTGAGATTGCCAAGGCAGTAGCCATGGCCTTCATGGCGGTCTTGTGTGAGGGCAATCAGTACGTCAATAGTGGATACTGCGGCTTCAGTCGGTGCAACCTTGGATCTAGGACTTTGAATCGATGAAAAATCACTTTTTTTTCTCTATCTCCAGCCGGACCGGCCGTCAAACTCATTAGCTCCGCTGCATTGGGCAACTCTAACTCATCCGCCGCTCATCCGGGTTTCGAGCTCCAAGCCCATGCCACCATGATCGGCCAATATTTTTAGCTCGTTCATATTTGAAACATCTAGAAATGTCTCATGCCTAGTTCAAGTTAGATTCACAATTGATGAGATAAAACTCAGTTACAAAACGTGTCTTGGCTCCCTACCCTCTTTTGAAAGTAGACGCATACTCATCACCATTTCTCTCTCATTCAAGTAGTGAAAATTGAATGGAAAGTCTGACCGCTTAAACTAATAGATGAAGAATGCTATATAAATATAAAAAGTATATAAATCCCATAATCAAGTAATGCGAAATATTTCAACAATTATCATTGGTAACCGCTCGGCCAAGGGCAGGGAGGGCCTCCATGGAAGGGGCGGGAGTAGAGGCGCACACTGAGTGCCGAGCAAGGAGAGAGATGGGGGAGCTTACGAGAGAAAAGAAAGTGGTGGTAGGGCCCACAATTTTGTTTCTTTTTATAATCAATTCAATTTTAAACTTTTCAATTATCCTAATTTAATCCTGAACTTTAGTAGATTTGCTAATATAGTCCTTTGAGTCAATTTTAATAAGAAATCATTGACGTGAACTTATTAAATAAAGTCTTCAAAGTAGCGTAAGATCTGAGTAGCTAACAAAAAAGTAGGGTGATTACCACCGATTGGGCCACCGTCACTTACATAAACAATTTTTAAACTTTTTTGAAATTTCAAATTTTTTTTTCTTTTCCTTTTTTTTTCCCCAAACTTGGGCCAATGTAAAAAAACATTCAGAAATTTTTTTTAAAAAAATTTGCTTGTTGGTCAAGCCACGTGGAATAGTTGATGTCTGCATTAGCACTTTCGAATCAATTTGATCAGAATGACTATATTGACAAATCATCAAAAGATTCAATACTAAATTAGTACAACAAAAAAACTTAAGATTGAATCGGTCGTCATTAAGTATATTTAGAATTTTTTTCCAATAATTTTTCCTGATTTTGCGAGGCGTACGATGAAGTCATTTCAGGAGTGAATTTTAGGACGGTCCTAAAGAAACCAGGAATAACGGACCTTCCATAGCAGGATTAGAATATGCCAAGCCTTCATTAGCGGAAATGCTTCCCACCCCCGGCAATGTCTTTTGGAGAATCTTGCAGAGGGGACAGCCAAGACACATGCCCAAGTTGGGGGCAAGATCTTGGCTGGATTTGGTCCACGTGGACCGGGTCTGGATCCAAATCGATTATTGTCATTGACCTTGGAACTCCTTGTAAATTCATCAAATCTTAACCACTTTATTTCACCATTCTGTCCCCTTCGCACCATCCAACCTCGAATGTTCCGGGAAGCAGAGGTGGACTCAAAAAGTCAATCCTACAAAATGCCCCCCAACGATTTGTCTTCTTGCTCCTTTATGGATCTGATTTCTCAATCTTCATATGAAAATTAGGTATTGACTTTCTTTTCTCTTAGTTAATACCACGCAAAATCCAAACTGATATATCGTGACAAATTTATCCTAATTTAAAGGCCTAAAGTAGTATATTTGTCACAAATTCACCTCCATTAATTTTCAATAAATTTTACTGAATGACACATTGTTTTACCACAAGTTTGTTATAAGTGTATCATATATGATTTTTGGTTGTTAGCAAAAACTAAAAGAGAATAAATTTTATCAGAAATATATCAATTTAGAATTTTTGATGATAAAAAAATTAATTTAAAGTAAATTTATTACAAATGTAATAACTTAGAATTTTTTATCATCTAAAAGTTTTATTAAGATAAATTTATCATAAATATATTTATTTAGAGTTTTTCATCATATTGACCCTTTCTTTCTTTTCTACCTTGTTGATGCATAGTTGTGACTTCCACACAAAACCTGACAAATAGCTGTGACTCCGAGCATAGAATCTTCTCCTTGCTTAAGAATGTTTGCAGTCACAGCAACCAGTTCATATCTTCCATTTAAACGGCAACAGCAAGTAGCGACCTTCTTTCTTTATGCCGTGCCGAAATATAACAGGATATTAGGGCAAATGTTCGTGTTGGAAACCATCCAGCGTGAAGAAACTATTTCCATCAACGGACTCATAGCCGGTGGTCTTCGAATTAAGATCTTTAGATCAGCCTACATCTCTCTTTACCTCTCTTTACCTTACAGATATAGAGATGTCGGACATTGTCAGAAGAAACAGTACAACGTTCCAACAATAAGATTTTACAAGATTATCCTGTCACAGCAATGGACGGGACCTTATTATTGCATAAGATTTTACAAGATTATCCTGTCACAGCAATGAACATGACCTTATTATTGCATACAGCATTTATATTGCAGAGATAAGATACTCTATTACACCTCCCAGAGATGAGAGCCAATGTTATGATTGATATCTACACAGAAAACTCCTCCATTTTCCCACAATGGCGTGACTCTTCACCATGAGATTATGCTTGATTAGTTCCTGCAGTTGCTGTAGCAATGTCTTAGTTACAACTTAAAGCCGGAATTAAGAACTGAGAAGCAGACAAAGCATCTAGTGTGTAGGACTTCCAACCTCATCACGGGGAACTTAGAGAATGGGGAAGAACTTTGTACGGGTTAAGTATGTGATTGTGGTCCAGCAAGTTCTTGACGGAAGCCATCAATTGCACCTACACAGGCAGAGTATTATTCACCAACTTGCACAACTAGAAAAAAGAAATATCCACCCTCGACTAGAGGTGGTCATAAGCGAATTTTTGCCAGGGCCCGGCCAAAGATGTGCGGGCCGGGCTTTATCATGTATGATCTTTGCCCGGGCCCACCCATTTACCTCTCGGGCCTGGCGGCCGGGTGGGGTTGATCACTTTTACCCTTGAGACATCTAAAGAGCATGCTTTCTCATGAATTTTTAGATATTGCCCAATGGGCTAGAAGATCTTTCAGCTATAGAAATGAGTGAAATAATGTCTATATTGCTACCAATAGAAGTGTAATATAGATAATGGATCATGCTATAAGAATGTTATGAACTACTAGGAAAAATGGTGTGTAGACATTATGGGCATGACTCCAGACAACCTAAACTTTGGGGGATAAGGACTATTCAACACAGTTAGGGCACAAGTCAATGTCCAACGCCTGATACTCGTCCTTACTATGTCAGTTTTCTGTCATTGTGGTCTAGTCACTAGTTATGGCCTTGATGTGGTTATGTCCAGCTAGTGCGCTTCACACGTCTCACTTGCATGAGAGAGGGAACTTTCACAAATACGCTGGATTTACATTGGACCATTTCTAGACAGCTTAAATTTTTGGGGCAGAAAATGGCTGTTAAACACAAGCAATAAATCAGAAAACCATTTTTAGGCAGACCTTCAACTATGTAAAATGCAATGCCTCCAAGCAACTAAGTTTCAAGGTAAGTTATAAACATCCCAAGCTCCCAGTTCTAGTGCCATATACAAGTATTGCCCACACCGCCTTTCTTTCACGAAAGGCCACACCTAGACACGGTACAGTTGTTATCATCTGCATATAAGTTAAGCTCTGGATGAACCATAGATTCTCAAATAGATCTCCCCGTTTCTTAAATGGTAGACCATGTCCAACAAAGGATGACTATTTTTTCTCTTTGCCCTATATGCTGCAAAGAAACTTCTGAGTTTTACCTGATCTTAACCATCTAAACTACCTGCTTTTATTCACCGTAATATATCAATGTCAAACGTTACCCCTATGAGAAGTGCCTCTCACCCCAAATACCTTTCTGGTCATTGTTTTCCAACAAGTTTTGATTTGTGATCATCGAAATATCGACAACTATGGAGTGTTACAAATACTCAAGTGTGCAATTCCAGGTAATAAACCCCCACAACTTATGTACCAGTACTGCCGCAAGAAGCACAACTTACGGCTGCAGGTGACTGGCTGTAGAAAATCTTATCAGCTTTCATCAGTCCCAAGCCATGCTCCGCACTAATACTTCCACGATGCTTAGAGGTCCATTCATAGACAAAAGGTTCAATCTGTGCTAATACCTGCAATGCACCCCTTCTTATGAGATTGTATTCAAATGCATAGAAGCTTTCTAAATAAAGACCAAGGAGATTACAGCATCATCATATTGAGGACACGAAATATTGAGATGCAGGTTTCCATCTCCAAGGTGCCCAAATCCCACGACCCTGGCCAAGTGACCTACAAATTTGAAAACCAATAGAAAGTTTATTATTGGCTAATTATTCATGCTCCGGCGTCCTTGGAAGATTATGACGAAGTGACAAAATGCTGGTTACATTCATGGAAGAAGCAACTCCAATCCTATGTTATTAATCGTCTATCACACTGTAAATGTCAATCTCAAAACTGATGGCTACAAACATCCTAGAACAATTTATACAAGTAGCTTGATTTTGCTCTTTAAAGTTCACCTTCACGTTTATAGTCCAAGACCTCCTAAACATGCACACAAGGAATTCCAGCAACATGTTATGATGTATGACAGAGGTGAAGTGAGACATTGGACCAGCTTAGGATTCTTAAGGATTCTAAAATGGAGTATCTTTTAGCCAACAGAACACCTGCTAAGACACTAAAATCCCGTGGTTCACATTACGTAACAAAATCACTTTTTTCATCCCACATTAAGATTATAGACCTGGAAAAGGAATATCATGGTATTCAAGTATTGAATATGTAACAGCAATAAGTTCTCTCACCAAGTTTATTTCGCAGTTCCTCCACAATATCATAAATCTTTTCAACAGGTATTGATAAATCATATTTGTAGACAGCTCCTGCTTTCATCAATGCTTCTGCTATACCCTGCGATGCACCAATATGGCTATTGCTACTCCCAATGTATGTAAGCAGGAGTTTGACAATAATAAGAAATCACAAAGAACTGGAAACCTCACGAATATTCCAAACTGATGATGCCTGCTGGATGTCCTGTGCAACAACACCATCTGAAATCAAGCCTTCTTCCATGGAATGAACAAGGAAAGCTTCAAGCTTTTCTCTGAAATTATCCAAATTGAATATTATGTACGAAGGTGATAAAAGGACCATAACCTTTTCTTTCGCTACAGCAGAACCAAACTATGCATGGCACTATCAAGTTACCACCAAATTGCAAACAGAAAATACCCAGCACACATATGCTATTGCAATCTCATATGCTTAGTTGACAAGAAAAGGTCAGTAATGCAGAAAGCCAAATTGCAAAATGTGTGGGGTTGCCTCTTGACAGTGAGCTTCCATTTTAATTGCAAGTCCAAGATTTGCATAAAGTAGGTCGGGCACTATATTCTAGATGAGTTTTTAATCTCAAAGGTTAAACTTGAGCGGCAGAATAACAAAGTGATGAACTTTCATCCTAAGTTTGAGAAATCTGATTGCCCGCAACTTTAAAATCCAGGAATGAATATTTCTACTCTGCAGCAAGGATTCGATTTGTCTTGAGCTTGGAATCCCCATTGAAACTAGATTCACCTTTTTTTCCTCATCGAAGATCTTCATATTGGAGCCTTCGCAGCTCTCCAGTTAATTCAGACTAACAATGAAGAATATTCAAAGGTAATCTTGCATCCTGGCTAGTTAAAATAAATAATAATAAAAAAATTGTGCAGTGACCAAGGAGAGGAGTGTAATTTTCCAGTAGATGCAGGTTATAGTGCATCAGAGCTTCATGTGGACTTAAATGGAACACCTCAATTTGAGCAGTAGAAGAAGAGATTTACCTGTCTGAACGTTCATCGCTGCCTGTCGTCTCTATCAGAACATAAAATTTGTGCAGTGCAGGAGGTAATGGATTCCGGACTCCTTCTAAATGATTTAGTGCCTGCCACGTATAGTGAAATAACTTGGCTTAAGGATCTACTTTTATTTTTACTTTCAAGACTTGCTTCACAGAAATAAATAGACTGTCAAGCAAAAAGGTGTTAATTTAGACTTAGTCCATCTATAACAGTCAAGCCATGTGTTTCATAGTCATAAAACAGCATGCCAAGAAGGACAAAAAAAATAGAGGAAGGTTAAGAAGCACACAATCTATAACGGGAAACGAAGAGATGGTCATAAATGTAGCATCTTCTAGACCAAGCAATGGAACAAACTACTGAAAATTACTAGAGTGACATGCAGTCAACTGTAATGGAAAATGGATGAGCTAAAAGTGAAAATTATTTTTTATGGAAAGTGGAAGTAAGAACAGAAAACTGTAAGACATAAATGGCATATAGATGGCAGCTCTAGCAGCCACATTCGATCTTTTTGCAACTTACAACTCTATTCCAAGATAGGCGATATATCCAAATTCAGAGGATAAGATAGTTACGTTACTTATGTACAAAATGCCTGATGTAATACTTAAAAGTTAAATGTGCAGAAAGCTTACAAGATCCATTGCCTGTTCATCCAAAAACTCAAAAGCAGAGAGAACTTCTCCCAGTTTCCTCCTCGCTTCCAACAAAAGTTTCTGATGCACATGATAAAAAATGATACTGACTTGTGCTCAATTAAAAGAGGCCTTAAGACCATGGGACAGAGTATGCCCGGATTATAAGGTTGAGGTCTAGATCAAAATGTTGTCATTCTGGAATATGTAGGTCAATCTGGAGAAGAAACTAATTTTACCTGGCAGCTTAAATAGTCTGTACATGCAAGAAAAGCTACATTAACTGATGATAACTTTGGAGGAGTCAGAATTGACACCTTTGTAACAATTCCCAGAGACCCCTCACTGCCTACAACATCAAATAGAATCATTGTTCAGTGGAATACTATGCTATTAATCATATGGGTTGTACCATAAATTTATCAATTGAAACGGCCTGTCATATTGATAATACCTATAAACAAATGCTTCAGATCGTACCCAGTGTTGTCTTTTCGTAAAGTACCGAGCATGTCAAGCACATCTCCATTAGCTAAAACTGCTTCAAGACCTGCAACACAGACCTAAACTATGAACTCCGGGATAAAAGCAATAGAAGTCCTAAACTTTTTGGCAGTCAGTCGATTAAGTCCTAAACGTTCTATTGTAGGCAATTGAGTCCTAAACCTTTGAAGGATGTGCAACGGTTTGTTTTTCTTCACAAATCAATCATTAGATCAACCATAATCAAGGAAAAAAAAAACACATGGGTTTATGAATAATTGAGCAAAGAATTTGAATTTATGAATCAATTGAAAATTAAAACCAGAATGTCATACGAATCAAGGAAAATTCATAATAACAAAAGTTGGGTTCTCCGCCCTTTTAGAGTATAAGGGTAAAGTAGTCTTTAGGACCTTTAGGGTTTATTTTTTATGTATATATTGAACATTATTGAATAATACAAAATACTTTTTCCTCTCACACTACCTATTTACATAATATTTAAATTTTCTTTCAACTGATTCCATAATTGAGCTTGCTACTCTATGATTCAGAAAACTAGTGTTTTATTCCTTGAATCTAGTAAAAAATTATGCTTAACTGCAAATAAAGCTGATAGCTGAAAGGGTCCTTTCTCTGGTGACAAATTACACCGATGATGAGAGCAAGCCTTGATTGCAACTCTTTCAAAAGGTTTGGGACTTGATTAACCAAAATAGAAAGATTAGGACACAATCAACGAAGAGTGAAAACATTTATCCCTCCAGTTGCACTATCCTAAAACTTCACAGAAACTTGATTTGGAACATAAATGGATGCAGATTAAGTTTTGCGATCCATGTATATTTAAACCTTTGAGAAAGTAACTACATATCCAGCGCCATCGTCATAGTTATGCAAAAGGGAGAGATGATAATCAGAAGAAGAAGAAGAGACTTAGTATTCTCTCTCCCAAAAAGAAACTATACATTTTGAAGATCTACTTACCGAGTACATTAGCATGAAGTGAGCCATATCGGATAAGGCGCAGCCCACCAGCATTAGTCGAAACATTTCCTCCAATTTGGCAGCTTCCCTTTGAACCTAAGTCCAGTGGCATAATAAATCTGAATGGAAGCATGATGTACTTAAAGACAAAGTTGATGAAGGTCTGCCATTTTCATAACTTTTATCTCTTTTTTGCTTCCAATAAATAAATCATATGCGCAAATTCCTAATTTACAACCTGGAGCAGGATGATCAGGAAATCGATTTCCACTAAGACAAATTTAAGCATATGAAGATACATTTAGCATGTATTTGGTTTGGGGAAAATAGCAGAGTTCACGATCTGCACATACACAGCCTGCCGTTCCCTTCCAGGAAAATTATGTCTATGCAACTATTTATGATCTGTCTTTTGTTTCTGTTATTGGCATCATGCACAAAACCTCTCATTCCCCAAGATGCACAATCCTCTGTGAACTCTGCAGAAATAAAGTTATGCTAATAGCACTTACCCTTTGTTGTCTAGAAAATTCACCAAGCTTTCCAGTATGCACCCTGCTTCAGAAACTAGTATACCACTGACCTATAAAACACTAATATAAGATTTCAAATAATTTGAAGCAAATATCTTCTCAACATCTTATCAATGATTTCAGCATGTCAAACTGCTGAAGAGCTATCAAAACCCAAAGCAGGAGATGAAGTATCCGGTGAAAAAAAAAAAGTGCGCCTAATAGTATAATTTTAGGGGAAAAACCTTCTTGAAATAAGAAGGTTGATGCTAAAAAGATTCAATAGTGAAGTCTCACAAGCATATAGAGAGAATTCAGATCCTAGACAAAAATATACGTGTTATTTGGAGGAGAACCAGCATAAAATGACAATCCATCATGCTGTACAACGTACCTCATCAAAAGATATGACTTTATTCATTGAACCTAAGTTCACAATCACCTGTGGAATAAATAACCAAAAGCCATTCAGATTGCAGGCAATCAAGCTACATCAGGCCTACTCTTATAAAGATTATGCTGAACAAATTTAGTGTTGAAGACACTTATGATTTCTAATCAAGGTTGTCCACTTTTAGTGCTCAAACTTCACTTTGAGACATTTGCCATTTCTAAAACTCCATAAATAATGCAGTTGTAGGACAATCGCCCAATTTTTCACCAAACACACATGATAACGGCATGGTCAATAGTGGTTCACCTTCAGGATCAACAACAATAGGCAACACAAACCATTTTTCTGCCAAATCTCTGAGAAAATCAGAATCTAAGTTGGATTCCCCTAGCTGAATTTCTATCTCACAGCTTTCCCAAATTCAAACATTCCTCCCATTCACAATCACTCTAGAAAGATTCGGCTACTATACACTTTAGTTTGGTAAACAACTGTCGATTGCATGATTTTGATTTTCTTTTGCCACAGAACTCTAACGATTGTCCTACATCCAACAACTTATAAAAATTTAAGGATCATGGATACTATCAAGTAAAATTCAATCACCAAAAAGAACCCTCAAAAGTCGGTTCGTAAGTGTATTTAACCACCAAATTTTTATGTAGCACACTCTTGAAGGCCATCTGGCTATATGGTGTTTTCCATCTGCTGGTCATCAATGTCAAAACATGTCAACATGGAAGCACAAGTAGAAGTTCCTAGCAATTTCTAAAACAGATTTTCTTTGGTGAGTTGTAACATTAGAAAAATAGAAAATAACCTTTCATCTGTACTCTAAAATCATATTCTTACCATCTTCATTTGTGCATTTTTAGGTTCATTTACACTTACATACTGTTTATACTAAATATTCGAAGGATATGATGTGAAAATATCTGGCTTTATTACTGCGATTCACCAAACATTGTCTACTCTCTAGGACCACAGAAAAACATTAATATCCTCTCAAGTCTCAATAGTCAATGTCTTCAGCTATAAACAGATATTCAGAATGGAGATACTTGTAAAGCAATGAGAAAAAGAAACCATTAAGATTATCACATGCTTTTCGCAGTATGAAAGGAAAGAAATATGAGGCGGCTTGATGTGGGAAAATTTCAAGTTTTGTAAATTACAAATCTTCTTCTTAATGCTATTCTTTAGGTACAGGAAGGACATATTAATATACAAAACTGATGTTAGGTAAAAGAAGAAAATAGGTGAGAATGATGCGATGGTGTCAAATAACTTCAGCATGCATCCTCTCTTCCTAGTGCCATCTGCCATTTTGACTAACTGGTTTTTCTTGCTTGTTAAGTCTGTTCATAACAGAACAGGCATTCATAATTAGATGGCAGTAAATTAAAATATCATAAAGAGACCAAAAGGAGACTGGTCAGTGCGTGCACAAGCATGCATGCAATGAATTTCATTAAATTAAAAAAGAAAAAAGAAAAAGAAAAGGAGTATCATATCAATAACAGGTGTACCTCATCAAAAACAGGCACACTTCCTCCAACAAGACCAGTGTTCCCACCCTGAGGAACAACGGCCAAGCATCTGGAGTTACAATATTTGAGAACTTGAGAGACCTGGGACAAAATTTTTTCACAAGCATTCAATGAATCAACTATATGACAGCATGAGCAAAGCAGAAGACTGAATAAGAGAGGTATTTACGGCAGAATGGACATCGTGCATGTGAGAAACATGCGTGTTCAAATGTACAGCAAATCTATTAAGAACTTAAGAATATTATGGTGTGCCTAAATGTGTGCGGATCAACAAGCGGGACACGCGGATGTGCATGCACAAACACCCACAGAGAGAGAGAGAGAGAGAGAGAGAGAGCTGTCTTGTACTTGATACTTGAGAGTCATATGAACCAATGTAACCAAGCACAAGATAATATGCAACTTCCAAAATTTTTAGAGGGAGAGAGAGATAGAGCAACTGTCTCATACTTGAGGCTTCAGAGTCATATGAACCAATGTAACCACGCACGAGGTAATATGCAACTCACAAAATCTTTTGAAGAAAAAGATATCTACTATTGCATTGACATTCCGAAGGTCGAATGCAGAATGTTCCATCATCGAGAGAAAACCAAATATATCAAGAAGAAGAAAGAAATGGACCTCTTCAGTGCTCCGAGGCAGAAGCAGAAGCTTACTCGAACCTTTGTACTTCCGCATCCAATCCATATTTGCAGCCAGGAGAGCATCTTCATCCTGGACAACATTTTTCTCCCCCAACAAGTCCCTAAAATACCTTATGTCATCCGAATTTATCGTGGCAAACTTGGGGTTCCTCTGAATCATTGCGGCCACAGAACCAAAGCATCGATTTTGGATAAAGCTTACTCCCAAAGCACATTCTTTCCCTTGTAAATGCACGGAAAGAGGCTGCTTGTGTCCGAAATGAAATTGAGTTCCTCGGCAGGACCCGCCAGAGCGACGCAGTGAGCCTGTATTCAGGACAGTGTCGTCAGGACGTGTTTTTTAGACCCGATGTCCATTAACTGTAATCAACAATCAAATCACGAGCGAGTTCAGGCATTAACAGAGTGATTCAGTACTCTTATGTAAGAACAACTCGAGACTTCGGTGCATGGACAGTAATCGACGCCGTGTCATCTACCGCGACGCGCGATCCGTGACACCCGATCACATTCCATCATGTGATCGAGCATCGGACAGGAAAGACTCGAACGCTCAGAAACCAAGTGATTTCGGTCAACGAGTCGGCGGCCGACCGGCGGCGCACCTCATTCCTCACGACGCGGATGATGAATAGGAGCACAAAACAAAGACTCGCTCCGAAAGCGACGATCTCGCTAGAGAAACTTCCCGATCGGAACGGAAAAAACAACGGTCGAACGGACGGGGAAAACGCGAGCCGAGCTTTTTTGAGGCGCTCGCTGGAAGCGACCGTACCGTGGCGAGCCGGATTGCCGGGACCGGGGCGCGAGGAGAGCTTGAGAATGCGGCGAGCCGAAGCTCTCCACCCGTCCATCTTCATCTTCTTCCTCGTCGGGACTTTGCAGAGCGCGAGGTCTCAGTGGCGTCGACGAGGTCCGGGAAGAGACGAAATGAGGTGATGAAATGAAATGACCGCGACGCCCCCCTTCTATTTGGATTTTCACCCGAAACTGGAGAAAAGAAATCATTTTCAGCAGGCCGTCATGTTGAGTCTGTTGATTATTTGTGATGGCGATATCCATTGAATTCCGAATATCTCCTATATCATAATATCATTATTCTGATTTATTGTAATATTATGTTATTATAGACTATCATTTTATAAATACACTGTATTTACACTTATTATGATATTACGAAGGTGTCACGACGCGAACCGAATAGGCCGCATCGCTCTTGCTTCTCCACAAAGTCTGTAACTTCAGTTGTCATTAAAGTGACTTCCAATGCTTGTTTCGTCACTGAACGTCGCCACCACGCACCACCTTCTCAAACCCATCAAAGTCGAATATTGTAAGTCTATTTCGGAGTTGTATTGACAACACAAGACCACAAATAGGTTCTTCGTCACTCAAGGAATACAGCCAGCAAAAATTGCGCTACCAAACAACGCCACACTCGCCCACACGCGCCACCCGAAGACTCTGCACTTGAGATCTACACACCCACGACACGAGCGTCTCAAGTGATCAAAGCCGGCCATGTATTGCTAACGTCATCATTGTGTCATCCTAACATCAACCCCCCGCTTCGTATGCCACGTCACTCATCACGTCATTGCCACGTCACTCGCCACATCATCTACTGCGTCAATCGCCACATCATCTGTTGACCATCATTGACCCGCGTTGATCACTGTTGACCGACGTTGACCAGATTGGTTCGCCTACCAATCCGATTGATTCTTCACATTTTTCGATCGGTTCTTGAGGTATTTAGACTTTGGAACTGCCGATTTTCTTTGAACTATACTATTTTATTGCATATTATGCAAAAATTGGAAGTTTCAATACCCATACAGGCCATTTTAAATGGTTCCAATTATATTTTATTATCTCAAGAAATATCCAATTTTTTAGAGGATGCCGACTCTGGCGCTATGTCACCAGTGATATTCATGAACCTACTCAAACTATTGGTACAGCTAAGGACAAATTTAATGAACGCTTAGAGGATTGGGATAGCAAAAACTATCATATCCTTACATGGTTTCGCAACACTTCAATTCCCTCTATTAGACCTCACTTTGATCATCTTAATACGACCAAGGAAGCATGGGACTTACTTGCTAGTCAATATTCGACTTCAGATATTGCCCATCAGTATTAGCTATTAGGAATCCGCATTGCATGCATCAAGAGGCAGATTAGTCTATTAATGATTTTTTATTATCAATGCATGCTATCTAGGATCACTGGCATTACTTGAACCACAATGGGAAGCGGACTCTGATGCTCGCAAGTTTGTTGAATATCGCGATCACATAAGGGTTATGCAAATTTTTATGGCACTTAATGATGTATTTGAACCTATGCGAGCTTCACTTCTATATTGAGATCCATTAGGTCATCTTGAGCCAGTTGTCTCAGAGTTGTTGACTAAAGAGACTGGACTTGCTACCTTGACAATGCAACACTTTATATCCTCACCTGTAGACACAGTACCTACAACTCCTAGTTCTTCCTCCATACTCAAACAATATTGCAATAATTGTCATCGATATGGTCATCTTGCATTCAATTGTTATCGATGGCAGTCCAAGCAACCTACAGGGACAAAACAACCAATCCCCATACAGAGGTCCATCTCAACCTACACGTCAATCCACTGCTGCTATCATGGAGGGTTCCGCCAAAGACTCATCTGTTACTCTATCATTAAAGGATTTTATTCTATTCTTCGAGAATATAGTAGTTCTCACTCCATTGTTTCTAGCACTTCCGCTCCATCGGTCACTCAAGGTACTCCCGATTCATAGTTCTTTGATTCTGCCTTCTGTAATCACACGACTTTCATTTCCAATCTATTTAAGTCAAAATCATTTGCTTCACAAGTACCTACTATTCATATAGCCAACAACTCACATATGATAGTTAGTCATACAGGGAACATTTTGACACCAAAATTGTCCTTATCTAACACATTCTTAGTTCATGTGTAGGATCCACGAATGGGACAAATAATTGGGACATGCCGTAAAGTGGAACGTCCGTTTGAACTTGTCTTTTTTCAACTTCTAAACTAATTCATTAGTTGTGTTGTCATAGTTTCTTCTGAAACTTGGCATTTTCGTTTGGGTCATGCTTCTATCTCTAAATTAGGTCTTTTGATTTCTAATGGTTATCTAGGTTCCGTTGACAATAAACATTTTGATTGCTTGTCTTGTAAGTTGGGAAAACATCATGTTTTATCAATTGATCTTAATAACTCCATCTCTCATGCTCCTTTTGATCTTAATCACTCCGCTATTTGAGGGCCATCTCCTACTCCCATTGTGGGAGAATCTCATTATTTTGTGATTTTTGTTTGATGATCACTCTCGTTATACATGGCTTTATCTTATGAAAATTCGCTCTAAACTTTTTAATATCTATCATGATATTGTTGTCATGATCAAAACACAATTTTCTCGAGAATCAAGGTTTTTCATATCGATAATGTCACGGAATAAAAAGATACAGAGTTTCTTAAAAGTATCTCTCAAAACAATACTGTCATGTATCGTTCTTGTCGAAGAACTTTGCAACAAAATGGTCAAGCAAAGCGAAAACATAGACATATCTTAGATGTTGTTCGCACTCTCCTCATATCTTCCTCTTGTGCAAAACAGTTTTAGGGAGAAGCTTGTCACACTACCATGTACACTATCAATCGTATTCCATCACCTACTCTTGGTAATGTATCTCCTTATGAACGTTTATATGGCAATGTTCCAAATTACAATCCTCTTCGAGTCTTTGGCAGTGCATATGTTGTGCATCTACTTCCTAATGAACGCACGAAGTTAGAACCTCATGCTCGATTATGTTGCTTTCTTGGGTGTGGCATTGAGCACAAAAAGTATAAATGTTGGGATTCATTATCTAACCATCTACGTGTGTCTTGTCATGTTACTTTTTGGGAACACAAGATATTCGCATCTCTCCATCCTTTTGAGTCATCCCTAACCATTCGTTTCTTTAACAATCCTTTGGTGGAACTATTTCCTGAAGATGACACATTTGTATCTTCCTCTTCGGAGTTGTCCTCTTGTAGTCTTAATGCAGGTACATCCGGCGATCTCATTTCAGCAATGTCTAACATATATGTGCCATCCGTGGATTCTCTACCCTTAGAAATATCTTCTTCTCCTATTTGTCGTTCTACCTGTGTAAGTCAACCTTCTGTTCAGCTTTGTGACTTTCATTGTTACTCTACTATTGCTTCTTTCCACGAGTCTCGCACATATAGGGAAGCTCGTACCAATCCTTGTTGGCAGCAAGCAATGGTGGATGAGTTACAAGCATTAGATAAATCTCAGATTTAAGATTTGCTTGATTTGTCACCTAGAAAGTCTGCTATAGGTTGTTAATGGGTGTATAAGATCAAAACAAAGGCAGATGGTACAGGGAAACACTCCAAAGCTCGACTAGTAGCAAAGGGTTTTACTCAAGAGTATATGATTGATTATGATGAGACGTGTGCTCCAGTTGCATGTCTTACATCCGTTCGAAGCCTTCTTGCCGTCTTACTTAGGAGTATTTGTCTGATTGCAGTATCCGTCGAATTTTGAGTATCTCTCGTATCATAATCTCATTATAAATAGTCATTATGTAATATCTATAAATAAGCTCATGTATAGTTCAATACAATATATTGAAAATTTCACAACTTTATGTTTTTCGCTTTAAACTTATCATGGTATCAGAGCCTCTTTCCTGAGAAGCTCTTTTTTTCTTTTCAGAAATTTTTGCAACGCCAGTCGAATGGGCCGCATTTGCTCCACAAAGATGTCACGACGCCAACTGAATAGGCCGCGTTGCTATCATTTCTCCACGAGGCCCACAACTTCAATTGCCATTAAAGCGACTTTTGCTGCTTATTTCATCATCGATCGCTACCGCCACACGCCACCTTCTTGGACCAATTAAGGCCAAATATTGTAAGTCTATTTCAGACATATTTAGCTGATTGTATTAACAACACGACCACAAATAGGTTCTCCATCACTTAAGGAATCCAGCCAGCCAAACCACACCCCCAAATGATGCTACCCGTACACGTGCCACCCGTAGACTCTACATATGAGATCCATGTGCCCTCGTACATATCACATGATCGAAGCCAGCCATATTTTGTTGACGTCATTGTTACGTCATCCTAACATCACCCGCTGCTTCGTCCACCACATCGCTTGCCGCGTCATTGCCACGTCACTTGCCACATCGTCTACCATGTCATCTTTTGACGAGTTGACCATTGACCGCTCTTGACCATTGTTTGACCGTCATTGATTGGCATTGACTAGACCGATCACCTACCGATCTGACCGATATGCCACTAATCTTCTTTCTCGAGCGAGACTCTTTGATAACAAGATTGCTACAGCTCCCATTGAGACTAATGTCAAATTTGACGACAAAGATGGGTTTCCTCTTCCGAATCCTACTCTATATCGATAGCTAGGTGGCAATCTTGTATACCTCACTATGACTCATGCAGAGATAGCCTACGTCGTTGACATTGTTAGTTAGTTCATGACTGCACTGCGAACCACTCATTCTGCTATAGTTCTTTGCATTCTTCGTTATGTTAAAGGCACCTTATTTCATAGTCTTCACTTATTTGCTCAATCTACCTTGGAGTTGAAGGCTTACTCTAATGTTGATTGGGTTGAAGACCTCTTGATCGTTGTTCCACCACTAGCTATTGCTTCTTTCTAGGTAACTCACTAATCTTATGGCGTAGTAAGAAACAAATTGTTGTTGCTCGATCTAGTACAAAAGCATAATATCATGTTTTTGCTTATACAATAGCAGAATTATTATGGTTGCAATGGTTATTAGAGGAAATGGGCGTCCATCATAACGGTGGGACGGTACTTTATTGTGACAATAAGAGTGCTATCGAAATAGAACATAATGATGTTTTTCATGAATGCACCAAGCATATCGAGATAGATTGTCATTTTATACATTCTTACGTGCATCAAGGCACCGTTCATCTTGTCTCCACTTCATCAGTTAATCAAATTGCCAATGTATTTTCAAAGGCACATCCACCAAGATGTTTTCATGATCTCTTCTCCAAACTCTAGTTGACTTCTTCCATGTCACCTTGAGTTTGAGGGGGATGTTAGAAATATATTTTGATATCTATCTGAGTCCGATTCCAAATATTATTATGAGTATCTATATGATTGCAATATCCTTTAGATTCTGAGTATCTCTCATATCATAATCTCGTTATGTTGGAAGATATGCAGCTTGACAGAATATTTGACTGATTCTAATCCGATTTGTACAGATCAATTAAGATTAGATCTAGAATAGATTGATTTGTAGGATCATTAATTTCCTTGTTCGCTCTTACTCTTGTATTATAATTGCTGAAGATGTACATCGATTCTATTCATTGAAGATAATAGAATACACAAAATATTCTCTCCATTCTCGAGTTCTTCAATCCTTCTGTTTTTCTTCATCTTCTTACATGGTATCAGAGCAGTAATGAAGTTCTGATTTGTTTCCGCTTCTTTATCTCGTCCTCTGTCGAGAGCTCCAAATACCTTCTCTTCGTTCCTTCTGTCGAGATCGTCAATCTTGCACAAAATTGACATCTTAGTATTTTTTTTTCTACCATAACAAATATCTTACCTTCAGTCTCTGATGAGCGTCCGCAGGATGAAAATCTCGTGCAAACTACAGAAAGCCAAGACACTATCTCCGCTGGAGACGCCGCCAGATCTTCCGAACAACCTGTTCGAACTCAAGAAAATTACAATCCTCTGGCTCAGTCAATTCTGGGGCAACCCTACTCGGTTCAGCCCATTCCGGGCCAACCAATAGTGGGCCATCCTTACCAGTGGCCACTGTTTCAGATGCAGCCCAACCCATGGTTGTTTAGGCCTAATACATCATCGCCAGGAGTTCAAGGGCCATGGGCCTCTAGCCAACCCGCCGGCAGCCCACCAACCATAAGCGGGGCAAGCGTGACCGACGGGTCGGGTGGAGCAAATACGGGGCCAACAGATGCGGGTCATGGATCCGGTTCAAATCCGGGTATGGGAGCGAATCCCTACCCGAATTTCTCACCCGGATTTTTGCCGTTTCCAGGATCAATTTTCACCGGACGGCCAGAATCCGGCGACCCCCTGTTCGTTTCCACCGCCGACGGACCTGAACTGAGGTTAATCAGCCAGCAACTTACCGGGCACGAAAACTACTCCAGGTGGTCGCAGGAATTCCGGCGAGCGCTGGTGACTAAGGACAAAGATGGATTCATTGACGGGACCATCGCTGTTCCTTCGGATGAGCGCCTGGCGCGACACTGGAGGAAATGCAATCAGCTCGTCCGAACCTGGATCGGCAATTGCATCTCCCCAGAGGTCGCAGCCGGACTTCCACCCACAGAAGACGCTCAAAGGATATGGGAGAATATAAAAGAAATGTACGGCAAACTCGACCGTGCCAAAATTTTTTTGCTTATGCAGGAACTGAGCAATTTAAAACAGGGGAACATGACGGTTACGACTTGTTTCAACAAGCTATCGTCTTTGTGGAACGAACTAGAAGTCGTCAAGGAAAAACTCGAGGGACCATAATCCACTTTACAGCAATATCGTTCGATCAAAGAAAGGGAAAAGGCTACGCGTTTCTTACTGATTTTGAACGAGACTTACTTTACCTTTCGTTCACAGATCCTGGCCATGGATCCTGTCCCTCCGATCGGACGGATCTACCAGTTGGCTATGCAGGAGGAGAGCCAACGTCTCGCGTCGCCGGAGCATGCAAGGAATGGCGACAGCATCGCTCTCGCAGCTCGCAGCGAACGGAAAGACGGATCCGTGAAAACCCTAAATCGAGAGAGAGACAGAAGAGGCGGATTAGGGTTCGGCGGAGGAGATGTCGCCCGCTCCTTTAAAAGAGAAGGCATCAACGGCCGAGATCTAATCCGCGGATCGGACGGGCCAGATCATGGGCACGGAACGAACGTGCCAGATCGTGCGCGCGGATCGGACGGTCTTCTTGGCCCTGAAGGCGCGGATGGATCCGACGGTGGATATGATTCCGCAACTAAAGGAGTGGACGGCCAGATATTTGCCACGTCATCAAAGAATTTTCGACCGAATTTTAAGGCAAAGGGTAAAATGTTTTGCGATTATTGCAAACGTTCTAACCATATGATTGATAGCTGTTGGAAATTACATGGAAGGCCCGAAGAAAAGGAGAAAAAAATATCAGCTGCCTATCAAGTGACTAGACCTGCCGGCCAAAGTACTGACCAACCTATCTCTTCTGGTCAATATCGACAATTGATGCATGCTCTACAGAAATTGGAAACCTCAAACAAGGGAGGAAGTTTTTCAGGTGTCTCACATTGCCTCATTAATTCGATTTCAAGAAAGGCATGGATTATTGATTCGGGTGCTAGCGATCACATTATTTGTGATAAGGGATTTTTTACAAGTCTGAATAAGGCATTAATTTTTCTTGTCACTGTGCAATTACCCAACGGGAATGTCACACATGTGAATGTGACAGGAACAGTAAAGCTTAGTCCTCAAATTACACTTGAGAATGTTCTTTATGTCCCGGAATTCCAGTTTAATCTTATTTCTGTCTCAAGAGTATGCAAGGAGAATTCATGCCGGGTATTCTTCGATTCTGACACATGCTGCTTTCAGGCCCTTTCGACTGGCAGACTGATGGGCTTGGGTAATCTTTCTGAAGGCCTTTATTTCTGGACACAGTTTCCAAGTAATTTCAGTTTTTCTAGTGCATCTTTCAATAAGACATCATTGTGTAATTTGACTACCAATGAAAAGAATTTTATTATGCACTTAAGAATGGGCCATAGTACTTCCTTTCCTTATGCACAATGTTCCATATGCCCTCTTGCCAAACAGTCACGTAATCCATTTCCTTTAGGGAATACTCGTGCAAATGAAATTTATCATTAATTCATGTGGATATCTGGGGGCCTTACCATACAGCGAATCATGATGGGTCTCGTTATTTTCTCACCATAGTAGATGATTGTTCTCGTGCAACATGGATTTTCCTAATGCAGTCTAAAGGCCAGGCATATTCTCATTTGAAGACATTTATTACTCTTTCAAAAAATCAATTCGGAAAGTCTATTAAAAGGATCCGAACTGATAATGGAAGAGAGTTCTTCAGCCATGATTGCATCTCATTATTTTCATCTCATGGAATTCAACATGAAAGCTCTTGTATATACACCCCACAACAGAATGGGGTAGTTGAGCGCAAACACAGGCACCTTCTGGAAGTTGCTAGAGTTTTGAAATTTCAAGCAGCAATTCCAGATGAATATTGGGGAGAATGTGTTGTTACAGCAACTTATCTTATCAACCGAATGCCTACTCGGGTATTAAATGGGAAGACACCCTTTGAAGTATTATTTGGCAAGGCACCGGAGCGGACACACCTCAAAGTCTTCGGGTGTCTCTGTTATGCAGCTATAATGGGCCTTCGAGGCAAACTGGATCCTCGTGCACGTCGCTGCGTATTCATGGGATATCCTAATCTTCAGAAGGGATATAGAGTCATGGAGCTATCTACAAAAGAATTTTTTGTAAGTAGAGATGTTTTATTTCATGAGAATATCTTTCCTTTCAATGAAAAAACACTCTCACATGAAGAATCCGGTACGGTGAGCATTCCCCGTCGCCCTGTGTGAGATAATTCGGATCTTGATTATATACCATTAGCAGTATCTACTCATAATCATTATGTGCAAATGAATCCTTCAGTAGCAGCACCTATTTCTGATGAGGATCAGGTTTTAGAAAATGTCTTAGGGAATTCACCTGCAGATTTTTCTGTTAATGAAGAAATGGAAGAAATCTTTCCTGCTTCAGCCGGGGAAACAACATCTTCACTGCGAGAGAAGATCTTCCACGACGTTCGGTCGAGCTACACGACCTCCTACCTGGACCAAAGATTATGTATGTTCTGCTCTCAACTCACCAGGTATCAAATATCCAGTTTCATCCTATGTTTCCTTCCATAATTTGTCATCGGAACATAGATGTTGTATCAGTAAATTATCAGAGGATAAGGAACCTACCAGCTATAATGAAGCATCTGCTGATCCAAGATGGCAGAAGGCCATGGAAGCAGAACTACAGGCTTTGATTGACAATAAGACCTGGGATCTCGTCACATTGCCGCCAAATTGTAAACCAATTGGCTGTAAATGGGTATACAAGATCAAATATCGAGCTGATGGCTCCATTGAAAGATTCAAGGCACGCTTGGTTGCTAAAGGCTTCACTCAGCGGGACGGGTTCGATTATCACGAAACATTCTCACCTGTCGCCAAAGACGTCACAGTACGTTCATTTTTTACAGTTGCAGCTATTCGTGACTGGTCCTTACACTAGATGGATGTTCACAACGCCTTCCTCCATGGAGACTTAGATGAAGAAATTTATATGGATGTTCCTCAGGGATTACGAAGACAGGGGGAGAAGAAAGTGTGTCGCCTCCGAAAATCCCTTTATGGGTTGAAACAAGCTTCCAGGCAATGGTATGCCAAATTTACAAGCGCTCTTACAACAGCAGGCTTCCAACAGTCTCGACATGATTATGCCCTATTCACGCGGACTGAAGGTATATCATCCATCTATTTGATGATATATGTTGATGATATTCTCATTATGGGAAATGATGAGACTGCCATAGGAGATTTTAAGAAATATCTGCATGCAGTTTTTCACATTAAAGACTTAGGAGCACCTAAGTACTTTCTTGGCATTGAAATTGCCCGTTCTGAACAAGGAATTTCGCTTAGTCAGCGAAAATTCATATTGGAGATTATTTCAGAAACAGGTTTGTCAGGTTGCAAGCCAGCCGTTATTCCCATTGAACAGAACACTAAATTGACAACCGCGGATTATGATAAGGGAACTTCTCAAGAAGATGACTTCATTTTGGAAGATCCTTCAAGCTATCAAAGGCTTGTTGGAAAGCTCATATACCTAACTATGACCAGGCTTGACATCTCTTATGCAGTGCAGACTCTTAGTCAGTTCATGCACAATCCGAAGCAGTCACATCTGAATGCTGCATTTAAAGTCGTGAAATATCTGAAGAAGTGTCCAGGTCTTGGAATACTCTTGTCTAGAAAATGTAACATGGAGATGACAGCATATTGTGATGCAGACTATGCAATTTGTCCCATGAGTCGAAGATCTGTCATTGGATATTGCATCAAATTAGGAGATTCTTTACTCTCTTGGAAGACTAAAAAACAGCCCACTGTTTCTCTATCTTCAGCTGAAGCAGAGTATCGAGCTATGGCCAAAACCACTTGTCAAATAGTATGGATTCGAGGTCTTCTTAAGGATCTTGGAATACAGGTACAAGGGGCAACAAAGTTATTCTGTGACAATGATGCAGCTTTGAAACTTGCAGCAAACCCCATAGTGCATGAAAGAACCAAGCATATAGAGGTAGACTGCCACTTTACATGAGACAAGATCTTAGAAGGAGTCAGTGAAGCAAGAGGAATTGGGACAACAGAACAGCCTGCAGACATCTTCACCAAACCTCTATGTCAAAGACAGCACGCATATCTTCTGAACAAGCTAGGTGTCTTAGACATATACAAGCCACCAGCTTGAGGGGGAGTGTTGGAAGACACGCAGCTTGACAGAATATTTGACTAATTCTAATCCGATTTGTACAAATCAATTAAGATTAGATCTAGAATAGATTGATTTGTAGGATCATTAATTTCCTTGTTCGCTCTTACTCTTGTATTATAATTGCCGAAGATGTACATCGATTCTATTCATTGAAGATAATAGAATACACAAAATATTCTCTCCATTCTCGAGTTCTTCAATCCTTCTGTTTTTCTTCATCTTCTTACACGTTATTATGATTTATTGTAATATTATGTTATTATAGATAGTCATTCTGTGAAGTTTATAAATAGGTTCAATGTATGGTTCAATACAATATACTGAAAATTTCACAACTTTATTATTTTCTATTTACACTTATCAATGCCAACAATTGGAAATAATGTCTTTGAGACCACAATTCTTCAAGCCTGCTCGAGGAGGATTACTTTTACCGTCGTGCATGTCTCATGCTCAAAGACAGTTTGTCTGCAAGTGGGAAATGTTCAAAATGGAAAACTTTGTGAATGGGCAAACGTGTACCTACTAATCCTTCCACGAGAGACCGCGTTATTTGATCGAGACGGGTTTGTCACTTGAAGCATTGACCGAAGGATTTCAAATTTTACATCACAAGTTCAGGGCATCATCTTTCGAGCTTGGCACTTGGATGTCTATGGGGAATGTGCAAGGGAGCCTACTCATCTCTCTTGTTGATATCATTGTCCCCCTTCCTGGGGTTATTACTCCAACGTGCCTTCAAAGTGCAATTAGTAAGTGGTGCTTAGCTTGGAGCCTTAGAGTTTTTGTTATCTTCACATTTGGATTCATTTTATGATACTGAAGTGTGCTATTTTCAATAGTCGTTCCGTTGCTACATCGGTTAATTTAGTCTGGCAAGACATCCAGTATATCTTGAGATCAGCAAAACTTGTTGTCACAAAAGAAGAAAAATGCACTGAGCCAGTGCTCTACTTTACTTGAATCCATCTTATCTAGATCACAATTTCACTGCCAAGAGAAAAAAATTGGCATTTAGGTTACACTAGCGCATTTACATCCACTCCTTAAAAGTTTGTTTCACAGCACGGAAACAACATGATGGATCAGCAAAACAATTGTTTCATTGCATTTCATGCTTCAGAGACAAACACTAGATTGCAAGCATACTGAGCAACATTGCCAATTAATCTAGAACTAGCTCCACATTTAAGTAAAATTGAAGTGAAATATAAGAAGAAAAGCATGAACCGGATATAATCACAAATCGAATCTACTTAATAATAGTTGTACATGATATAAAAGCCCCATCTAAAAGTCATTAAAGCACAATACAAGTTGTTGTGCTCTCTCCCCCTTCCACAATTAGTCATCTTCATTCTTCACACTGAATGAAGGCATCATATACCTACGGCATAATAATTTTATTTCTTGTTTGATTATTAAGATGAAAATGCAAGTGCAAATACAAGCACAACTACGAAATATTTCTATTAAAAAATTAATACTCTCCAAGAAATAAGTCTAGACAATTCAAATAATATTTGTAAATATTGTATTTGATATTACATAAATCTCCAGAGCATATTTGACTACATTCATTATCCTAAAACAAGTATTCAATAGCATTTGGAAAGTTTGTAAGCATCATATCACTTTATGATGACAAATAATTAGGATTCATCCTAGCGTTGAGCATTCATGCCAACATCTATTATAAAAACAAACTAATATTTAAAATGACAAATGGAATGTTAAGCATGGAAAATCATGTCGAGTTTTACAGGTACAATTGCTCCAAGATTGAAGTCATAATAAAATATTGATTGTAGATACAAAGAATGACATACTTTTCATCATGGAGAGGATACAAAAGAGCAACACAATAGAAAATATCATAAAACTAACCCGAACCGCTATTTAACAAAGATGCATCGTTCATCTTATAGTGGCAAGTCCTGTCAATGCTGATAGGTAGATTAAGCTGCACGAATACATGGTACTTCTGCATACACCATTGTTAATGAAATCGCTGGCCACGCGTGCCATAACCTAGGATGGAAGCAATAACTCTAAAATTAACCGAGTCTCATTTGTAGCTAACCATGCCAAAACCCTTAACGTGGAGATTTTCCTGGTAGTAAGTTCTAAATGTCTAGAATGATAAACTTTGACGGACTTCTATAGAACTTCTATAGGCAAAAATGAGCATGGCTTTAATCATCAACCAATAACTCGCCCATCAACAAATTATTCGTGCACTAGGAATAGAAACTGCAACAATCAACTTGGGTCTTATTCGAATGAAGCCTTCATTCCTAAGCTGCGAAGTTCTAATATCAAACACAACATCTACCCTTCCCAAAATGAGGTTCAGCACAAGTGTAAAAGGAACTAACTGACTACGAATCAGTACCTAAATGGAGGTAGAAGGCAGAGGCGGAGAGGGTGAGACAAAGTGAGTCGAAGAGAACACATGATGTCGTTTGGTGCGGTTTCCTTGAACGGCAGAGGCAATAGACGAGGCAAATGTGGAAGCGGCGATAGCGGCAGCTTGGTTTGTCGGACGGCGAGCTCCGTCATGAGTCGAAGAAAGAGCAACATGAAGCGAGGGGGAGAGCAAATGGGAGAGAGAGTGGAGAGAGAAAGTCCCTCTTTGCTGAAATTGAAATCAACTAATAGGGAGAGAAGAACCGACCAAAAAAAAAAAAAGAGGGTGAGAAGAGAGGCCCAAGCGATAAAAGCCTTCTAGCGCACGGTAGGGCCAAAGCAACACATGTTGCCCAATGAATGGTGTGGAATTTTCACATGCCAACGTCTTAGCAGTACCTAATTTTTTCTCCGGAGATCCTCCTATGGTCCAAGAAGAGCCAAATGACAGGATGAAATGACCGCAACGCCCTTTTTTTTTTTTTTTCGGTGACCCAGGGATCCCCCGCACCATACCAACGCGGACAGCCCGTCAAGCCCGGGGTAACCGGGGGGTAAAACCTGGGGGTGACACGTGCTAGCCACCACACACGGCCACCGGGTAAGTCACCCTGCAACGCCCGGGATTCGAACGCTCGACCTTTACCGCAACGCCCTTTTTATTTTGATTTTTGCCCAAAATAGGAGAAAAGAAAAATTCATTTTTAGGTACTCATACTCAATTTCTTGATTTTGATAATCCAGAGAAAGAAATGACGGACACGGAAATCTTATTATTTGGAGTTTGATACCAATTTCAAAAGAGAGCGATATTACATTAGTTTGGCAAATAGAAAATGACACAAATAATCTCTGAACTTTGACTTACCATATAATGTAGTGTCTAAACTCTTAATTTATTTAATGTGATTTCTAAACTTTTGGTACATGTTCAATTTAATCACTAAATTCCAACCTTAAATTAATGAAAAGACTAGTTCAGAGATTATATTGAACTTAATACCAAAAAAATTCAGAAAACATAATAAACAAATCAAATATTTAAGGATCACAATACATATTATATTAAAATCTAAAGATCATTTATGTCATTATCCCTTTGCCAAAGAGAATATCGTCGCCTCCAAAATCTAGCCCGAGTGAGTGCTACTGAACCGACATTTTGCTTGCCTCCAGATGCTCATTCTTAGATACGGATGCATTGTATAGTGTCTGACTGGAGTGTCTAGCTAGATTGTTCGTGTTTCCGATTGTCGGTGTTTTGGGCAAATGCTCCCCGCTGCGTAGAACCCTGGTCGTGTGTCTCCAAGCATCTGCTTTTTTTTTTTTTTTTTTAATGTGTAAGGGATGTTTGGATGGTACAATGTTGTGAAGTGCAATAGTCATGTTGGGGAGAATTACCAAAAAAGTCCTAAACATATTGCAATTGTGCCAATTCAGTCCTAAACTTT
Source organism: Eucalyptus curtisii (assembly GCA_017140595.1). Lineage (NCBI taxonomy): Eukaryota > Viridiplantae > Streptophyta > Magnoliopsida > Myrtales > Myrtaceae > Eucalyptus > Eucalyptus curtisii. The sequence continues at coordinate 33,307,501 of CM029502.1, read as the reverse complement.
TTTTTTGCCAATTTAGTCCTAAACCTTTTACAATTGTGTCAATTCAGTCCATCTGGCCAAAATTGGCTGGCCGGCGCTGACGTGGACGCCAGCCGGGGACAGCTGGCCGGTGAACCTATTTTTTTTTTCTAATTTTTGAATTTTCTTTTCTTTTTTTTTCCCCACATTCTTCTTCCTCTGGCCGGACGGCCGGCCGGCGCCTGCCAGAGGCAAGGGCCGACAAGGTCAGCCTCACCGGCCACTAGCAAGGCTCGCCCCCCGCCGGCCACTAGCGAAGGCGAGCATCACCCAGTGACGGCGGCCTTTCTGGCCACCAGCGAGGACAGTCGCCAGATCTCGAGGGCGTCCCCGAAGAGGGTGCGGACGGCGGACGAGGCCGAAGGAGGCGGTAGGGCCGAGTCACCGACGACCGAAGCGCAAGAGGTCGCCAAATCGGCACGGTCCTCGGCGGGCGGCCGGCGAGGCGACCGTCGCCCGATCCGGCGAGGCTCGACCTCACCACGCCTCACCCATCCATGGCGAGGTCGAGCCTCGCCGTCCAAATCTACGATGGTCCTCGTTGGCGGCCGGCGAGGCCGCCGTCGGCCGGGCGAGGCTCGCCTTCGCCAGTGGTCGGCGAGGCTGACCTCGCCGGCTCTCGCCTTTGGCCGGCGCCGGCCGGCTAGAGGAAGAAGAAGGTGAGAAAAAAATAAATAATAAAAATAAAAAAATTTGAAAAAATAAAAAATATATATATTAAAATTTTGGTTCGCCGACCAAGCTGTCCCCGGTCGGCGTCCACGTCGGCGTCGACCAGCCAATTTGGCTAGATGGACCGAATTGGCACAATTATAAAAAGTTTAAGACTAAATTGGCCTAAAAAAACGTTTATGACTGAATTGACACAATTACAATAGGTTTATGACTTTTTTGGTAATTCTCCCGTCATGTTGGCACTAGTTCATTCGCGATCAACACGTGTCGCTGGCGAGCCAGCCTTTTAGAACAGTTACAAGTCCCTCTCTCTCCTTGGTTTCTCTTTCTTTACTGATTCTTTCATCCTTTGCTTTTTGCCTTATGGGACCATGGACGATGCTCGATTGCAGTGGCCAGCCATGGATGAAACGCTCACAAGCATGCCACCGCTCAACTATGGCAGTCACCGACATTGTTCGGGCATTCTATTGATCCCCAAATATCCATCTCTTCCATCCAGCAATGGACGAATGGCTCACGAGCAACGTTGATGCTCATCACTAGTCGTCGGCCAGCCCCGCAACTGTCGTCGGAACTTTGCCAGATCCAACGTCCGTCACCTCCCAAAACCTTATCAAATCCGGCGAGAGCGACCCTAGCCTTGTCCACAAGGGTTGAGCCCTCCCCAAATTCGACAAAAGCAATCCTCACCATCACAAGCAAGGGCCAGGACCCTCTCGCTGGCCTTGACTTGTGCCTGGCCGCTAGCCATAGGCCTAAGGGAAAGGAAAAAGAAAAAACAAGAAAAAAAAAAAGAGAGAGAGAGAGAGAAAGAAACAGTGAAGAAGAGAGAGAAAGGAAGGAAAGAGAATAGATTTGCAGCTTTTTTTAAAGGTGAGTCCACAAATGACACATGTCGCTTGCAAAATGGACTAATGCATTACTGAGGTGGCCGCCCCAACTTTACTTAATATTTCCTCAATGTGAATCGGTGACCTAATCTGAGACTCATGGCAACTCTTTTTCCAGCATTATACAGTTAAGTTTGTATTTCTTAAGAATTAAGGCAGAAATTGAAGGCAATTCAAGGAAAGAAAGAAACAACAAGAGTAACCTATCCACATAATCAGCTCCTTGATTTCCTACTCTGTGATTTGAACTGCAGATGGGTCAATGTCGTAGTTGGCCGAGTTGATTTCAATGGCAGCTTTTCCCTCTTTTTGGATGCACTTTGTATTAGTAGTTGCTTTCATGCATAAAAGCACCTTACCAAGTAACCATAGCTCCCAAAGGGTACAAAAACCAAATAAAAAATAAAATGGATTATTCATTTGCTCCACAGAAGAATAAGAAGAAGAGTCCATGCTAGTGCTACGGGTTATCCATTTTCAGTCCACGAGCCCCCCGAGATTTGAGTAATTGAGGTTCAAAGAACACTCATTTATCCCCGAGCTCAGAGGGATTTCCAAATGCATTACAAATCGAGAGAAAAGACAACCAAGAATCGCCGCCTAAATATTGCTAGAGACCAACTAAATAGGTAAGAACATATGCTGAGGAAATTTAACACTGGGTGGGTCAGCAAATTTGTATATCTCCCTCTAATTTGGAAGAATATTTAGGCTTTCGTTTCGTGAAAAATATGATATGTCAAGAAAATATTTTCCAAAAACCCATTTTCAAGAAAAGACAATATTTTTTAATATTCAGTTAAAACCTGAAACTTAAGTGAAAAAAATATTTTCCACCATTTGATATCTAATTTGATTTTCTTTCGTGCACTAATTCTAATCATTTTTATTTATATTTATATTTTTGTGTTCTTTTTTATTTTTAAAAAAATTCGAATTTTTAATATTTTTTTATTTTTTTTATTCCTTTTCTTTTCTTGCTTTGCCATAGGGCATGGCTCAGGCCTTGCCGCTCTCGCGATGCTTGCCATAGGGTGGGGTCCAAGCCTCACCACTTTCTGGCAATGCCCGAGCATCGAGGCTCAAGCCTCACAGCCCTCTAGCATTGCTCGAGGCCTGAGCATCGCCGCCCTCTAGTGATGCTCAAGCATCACTGTTTGGCGAGCTTGAGCTCGCCAGTGGCCGATCACCAACCTTCATCATGGCGGGCAACTAGCCAAAGAAGAAGAACAAGGGAAAATATTAAATAAAAAAAATTGAATTTAAAACAAAATAAAATAAAAATTATTAAAATGAGTGGCAAAGAAAAAGGGTAGTGGAAAATGTTTTCCTCTTTCTGAAAGAGTTTTCTCCACTTTTAAAGGGGTTTTCTTCGTCCATAGGAATTGTTTCCTTGACTAGTTTTTTTTTTCGTGACAAAAAAATTGTGATTTTTTGTGATATTAATTTAATTTAAAGAAAATTAATGGAGATGAATTCGTTACAAATATATCAATTTGAAATTTTTTGTTATCAAAAAGTTAATTTGGGGCAAATTTTTCAAAAGTACTACAATTTAGAGTTTTTTATAATAAAAAAATAATTTAAGATAAATTTATCATAAATGTACCATTTTGGAGTTTATTTATCATATCAACCCTAATTTTTTGTATCTTGTGTGATACATAGTTGTGACTACCACACAAAACCTGACAAATAGCTGTAGCTACAAGCAGAGAATCTCCTCCTTTGCTTAAGAATGTTTGCAGCAACAGCGACCAGTACATATCTTCCATTCAAACAGCAACAGCAAGTAGCAACCTCCTTTGTTTATCCCTTGCAGAAATTCAACAGGAAATTGGGGAAAATGTTCGTGTTGGAAACCATCCGGTGCAAAAAAATAGTTCCATCGACGAAGCCATAGCTGGTAGCCTTCGAATTAAGATCTTTAAATCAGCCGACATCTCTCTTTACGTTACAGATAAAGATGTCAGACATTGTCAGAACTAGCAATACAATATTCCAACAATAAGATTTTACAAGATTTTACATTGTCACGGCAACGAACGTGACCTTATTATTGCATACAGCATTTATATTGCAGAGATAAGATGCTCTATTACATCTCCCAAAGATGAGAGCCAATGTTCTGATTGATATCTACACAGAGAACTCCTCCATTTTCCTACAATAGCGTTACTCTTCACCATGAGATTATGCTCGATTAGTTCCTGTAGTTGCTGTAACAATATCTTAGTTACAATTAAAAGCCCGAATTAAGAACTGAGAAGCACACAAAGCATTCAGTGTATAGGACTTCCAACCTCATCACGTAGAGCTTAGAGACTGGGGAAGAACTTTGTACGGGTTAAGTATGTGATTGGGGTCCAGCAAGTTCTTGATAGAAGCCATCAAGTGCACCTATACAGGCAGAGTATTATTCACCAACTTGCACAACTAGATAAAAGAAGCATCCACCCTTGAGAGGTGACCATAAGGGAATTTTTGCCAGGGCCCAGCCAAAGATGTGTGGGCCGGGCTTTATCATGTATGATCTTTGCCCAAGCCCACCCATTTACCTCTCGGGCCTGGGCAGCCAAGCAGGGTTGATCACTTCTACCCTTGAGACATCTAAAGAGCAAGCTTTCTCACGAATTTTCAGATTGCCTAATAGGCTAGAAGATCTTTCAGCTATAGAAATGAGTGAAATAATGTATATATTGCTACCAATTGAAACGTCTTATCTAATATAGATAATGAATGGATCATGCTACGAGAATGTCATTAACTGCTAAAGAAAAATGGAGTATAAACATTATGGGCACGACTCCAGACAACCTAAACGTTGGGGGATAATGGTTGTTCAACACAGTTATGGCACAAGTCAAGGTCCAACACCTGACACTCGTCCTTACCATGTTAGTTTTCTGTTATTGTGGTCTAGTCTCTAGTTATGGCCTGGATATGGTTACGTCCAGCTAGTGCACTTCACACACCTCACTTACACAAGAGAGGAACTTTAACAAATATGCTGGATTTACATAAGACCATTTCTAGATAGCTTAAACTTTTGGGGCAGAAAATGGCGGCTAAACACGAGTAATAAATCAGAAAAACACTTTTTAGGCAGACCTTAACTATGCAAAATGCAACGCCTCCAAGCAACTAGGTTTCAAGGGAAGTTATAAACATCCCAAGCTCCCAGCTCTGGGCCATTTTCTATCAATAGTCTTTGCCACATCCACTTTGTGTTAGATAGAGTTCTAGTGCCATATACAAGTATTGCCCACGCCACGGTACAGTTGTTATCATCTGCATATAAGTTAAGCTCTGGATGAACCTTAGATTCTTGACTAGATCTCCCGTTTCTTAAATGGTAGACCATGTCCAACAAAGGATGACCATTTTTTCTCTTTGCCCTAATACGCTGCAAGAAGCTTCTGAGTTTTACCTGATCTTAACTATCTAACCTAGCTGCTTTGATTTGCAATCATCAAAATATCAACAACTATGGAATGTCGCAAATACTTAAGAGTGCAATTCCAAGTAATAAACCCCTACAATTTATGTACGGGTACTGCTGCACGAAGCTTAACTTACAGCTGCAGGTGACTTGCTGTAGAGAATCTTATCAGCTTTCATCAGTCCCAAGCCATGCTCCGCACTAATACTTCCACGATGCTTAGAAGTCCATTCATAGACAAAAGGTTCAATCTGTGCTAATACCTGCAATGCACCTCTTCTCATGAGATTGTATTCAAACACATAGAAGCTTTCTAAAGAAAGACAAGGGAGATTACAGCATCATCATATTGAGGACATGAAATATTGAGATGCAGGTTTCCATCTCCAAGGTGCCCATATCCCACGACCCTGGCCGAGTGACCTAGAAATTTGAAAACCAATAGAAAGTTAATTATTGGCTAATTATTCAAGCTCCAGCATCCTTGGAAGATTATGACAAGTGACAAAATGTTGGCAACATTCATGGAAGAAGCAACTCAAATTCGATGTTATTAATCATCTATCACACTGTAAGGTGTCAATCTCCAAACTGATGGCTATAAACATCTTATAACGATTTATACGAGTAGCTTGTTTTCACTCTTTGAAGTTCACCTTCAGGTTCATAGTCCATGACCTCCTAAACATTTAATGCACACAAGGAATTCCAGCAACAAGTTACGATGTATGACGGAGATGAAGTTAGACAATGCACCAGCTTAGTATTCTTAAGGATTCTAAAAAGGAGTATCTTTTAGCAAACAGAACACCTGCTAAGACACTGCAACCCCGTGGTTCACATTAGGTAACGAAATCACTGTTTTCATCGCACGTCAATATTATAGGCCTGGAAAAAGAATATCATGGCATTCAAGTATTGAGTAAGTAACAGCAATAAGTTCTCTCACCAAGTTTATTTCGCATTTCCTCCACAATATCATAAATCTTTTCAACAGGTATTGAAAAATCATATTTGTAGACAGCCCCTGCTTTCATCAATGCTTCTGGTATACCCTGTGATGCAACACAGAAAAGTGGCAACCTAAGCATGCAAAATCAGTTACAAGCAAAAACAATCATCTTCTTGCACTCATAATTATATCCGCTGTAGCTGACTTTTTTATGGGAGGTAATTACATGAACTTTCCACCCAGACTTTTTCAACATGATTCTCGATCTAACTGTTACTTGATTTCTATTCTTAATAAGTCTTGACACGAATTATCGATCATGAAACCTGGAAATTCATCTTAATCTACGAAAGGTGAGACAGTGTTTAGCCTGTAATAAGCTTCAACAAATATTGAATATTTTTTATGTATCTTCAAAAGAGGGAGAACAACCAAGAAGACAGCATTCCGACAGGGTTTGTTGTATTCAAGCAGCAATCAATGCACCTTTATAGTTATAGCCTTCAATTTTTCAAATACAGGATATTGCAGCTTCAGATGCAAACAAAAGAAAGAGAGCTGTCGATTCAAAAAGAGGGAAAGAAGAGCCAATTGGTCGACCAAACAAACAGCTGGGACTACAAGAAATGCTTCTCATAGAGTTGACAAGAGACAGAAAGAAAGTAAAAGCCCCTGTAGAGGGGAAAATTCAAGTGTATATATATGATATAAATAGCCCAAAGTCCTATTTTCATAGTTGAAGATCAAGAAACAATCTGTAAATCATCTTAAATTCATGAAAAGCAAACCAAATCAAATTGAAAGATTCAGCGAAATGATTCAGTTTAATGAGTCTATCACAAGTACATGTCATGTGTCATGTTTCATACATGTTAATAAGTATCACACTTAAGAATAAAGACACGATGTTTGGATACCATTTGTTCAATAAGCAGATTAAAAAATAATAAATTTAGTCATATTGTTGTCAGATCATTAAATATATAAGATATGTCATGGACTATACCCAAAAAAACTATACTATGCAACGCATAAACTAACAAATTGTGAATTGATAGACTCATTAAACTTATATCACGTTAGTAAAACTCGCTGATGATACAATGGACATGCGTGTGATTTAAATATATAGGATTCATTGGATAAACCCAAATTTTACAGGCCTTAACTCTACTTGGATCGAAGTAAAATACGAATTTTAGAATTGATGGATTGTGATAAATATGGCTATTGCTACTCCCAATGTATATAAGCAGGAATTTGACAATAAAAAAATCACAGAGAACTGGAAACCTCACGAATATTCCAAACTGATGATGCCTGCTGGATGTCTTGTGCAACAACACCATCTGAAATCAAGCCTTCTTCCATGGAATGAACAAGGAAAGCTTCAAGCTTTTCTCTGAAATTATCCAAATTGAATATCATGTACAAAAGGTGATAAGAGAACCATAACCTGTTCTTTCGCTATAGTAGAACCAAACTATGCATGGCACTATCAAGTTACCACCAAATAGCAAACAGAAAATGTCCAGCACACATATGCTATTGCAATCTCTTATGCTTTGGTGACAAGAAAAGGTCAGCAATGCAGAAAGCCAAATTGCCTAAGGTGTGGTTGCCTCTTTACAGTGAGCTTCCATTTTTATTGCAAATCCAAGAATTGCAAAAAGCAGGTCAGGTACTATATTCTAGATGTATTGTTAATCTAAAAGGGAAATTAAACTTGAGCAGCAGAATAACAAAGTGATGAACTTTCATCCTAAGTTTGAGAAATCTGATTGCCTGCAACTTTAAAATCCAGGAATGAATATCTATACTCTGCTTTGATAAGATCAGCAAGGATTCAATTTGTCTTAAGCTTGGAATCCCCATTGAAACTAGATTCACTTTTTTTCCCTCATCGAAGATCTTTCTATTGAAGCCTTCGCAGCTCTCCAGTTAATTCAGACTAACAATGAAGAATATTCAAAGGTAATCTTGCCATCCTGGCCAGTTAAAATAAATCAAAAAAAAAAATTGTGCAGTGACCAAGGAGAGGAGTGTAATTTTCCAGTAGATGCAGGTTATAGTGCATCAGAGGTTCATGTGGACTTAAATGTGACACCTCAATTTGAGCAGTAAAAGAAGAGATTTACCTGTCAGAACGTTCATCGCTGCCTGTCGTCTCCATCAGAACATAAAACTTGTGCAGTGCAGGTAATGGATTCCGGACTCCTTCTAAATGGTTTAGTGCCTGCCACAAATAGTGAAATAACTTGGCTTAAAAAAACCATAAGGATCTACTTTTACTTTTACTTTCAAGACTTGCTTCACAGTAATAAATAGACTGTCAAGCAAAAAGATGTTAACTTAGACTTAGTCCATCTATAACAGTCAAGTCATGTGTTTCATAGTCATAAAATAGCATGCCAAGAGGGGGGGGGGGGGGGGTGGGGTGGGAACAGAGGAAGGTTAAGAAATACACAATCTATAACAGGAAACGAAGAGATGGTCATAATAGACCAAGCAGTGGAACAAACTACTGAAAATTACTTTAGTGACATGTAGTGCACTGTAATGGAAAATGGATGACCTAAAAGTGAAAAGTATTTAGTATGGAAAGTGGAAGTAAGAGCAGAAAACTGTAAGACATAAATGACATATCATGGCAGCTCTAGCAGCCACATTCAATCCTGTTGCATCTTACAACTCCATTCCAAGACGGGCGATATATCCAAAATCAAAGGATAAGATAGTAATGTTACTTATGTACAAAATGACTGATGAAATACTTAAAAGTGCAGAAAGCTTACAAGATCCATTGCCTGTTCATCCAAAAACTCAAAAGCGGAGAGAACTTCTCCCAGTTTCCTCCTTGCTTCCAACAATAGTTTCTGATGGACATGATAAAAAAAGGGGTACTGACTTGTGCTCAATTAAAAGATGTTTTAAGACCATTGGACATAGTATGCCCAGATTACAAGCTTAAGGTCTAGATCAAAAAATTTTCATTCTGGAATATGTAAGTCAATCTGGAGAAGAAACTAATTGTACCTGGCAGCTTAAATAGTCTGTACATGCAAGAAAAGCTACATTAACTGATGATAACTTTGGAGGAGTCAGAATTGACACCTTTGTAACAATTCCCAGGGACCCCTCACTGCCTACAACATCAAATAGAATCATTGTTTGGTGGCATACTGTCCTATAAATCATATGGGTAGTACCATAAATTTATCAATTGAAATGGCCCATCGTGTTGATAATACCTATAAACAAATGCTTCAGATCGTACCCAGTGTTGTCTTTGCGTAAAGTACCGAGCACGTCAAGCACATCTCCATTAGCTAAAACTGCTTCAAGACCTGCAACACAGACCTAAACTAATTGTCCAGAAACAAACAAAAACCTGGCAATGTCTTCAAATAAGTTGAAATAAGACACTATATTGCAGCATATGAACTCAGGGATAAAAGCTATAGAAGTCCTAAACTTTTTGACAGTTAGTCGATTAAGTCCCGAACATTCTACTGTAGGCAATTGAGTCCTAAACCTTTTGAAGGATGTGCAACCGTTTTTTTTTTTTTTTTTTTTTCACAAATCAATCATGATTTCAACCATAATCAAGGAGAAAAACACACGGGTTTTATCAATAATTGAGCAAAGAAATTGAATTTGTGAATCAATTGCAAAATAAAACCAGAATGTCATACAAATCAAGGAAAATTCATAATAACGAGAGTTGGGATTTCCTCCCTATTTACATAATCTTTGAATTTTCTTTCAATTGATTCCGTAATCAAATTTGCTACTCTATGATTCAGGAAACTTGTGTTTTATCCCTTGAATATAGTCAAAAATCATGCTTAATTGAATATAAAGCCGAGAGCCGAAAGGGTCCTTTCTCTGGTGACCAAATTACACTGATGATGAGATCAAGCCTTGATTGGACCTCTTTCAAGAGGTTTGGGACTCGATTAACCAAAATAGAAAGATTAGGACACAATCAACAAAGAGTGAAAACATTTATGACTCCACTTACACAATCCTAAAACTTCGCAGACTTGCTTTGGAACTTACATGGATGCAGATTTAAGTATTGCAATCCACGTAAATTGAAACCTTCGAGAAAGTAACTACACATCCAGTGCCATCGTCATGGATATGGGAAAATTCAGAAAAAGAAACTATACATTTTGAAGATCTACTTACCGAGTATATTAGCATGAAGTGAGCCATATCGGAGAAGGCGCAGCCCACCAGCATTTGTCGAAACATTTCCTCCAATTTGGCAGCTTCCCTTTGCACCTAAGTCCAGTGGCATAATAAATCTGAATGGAAGCATGATGCACTTAAAGACAAAGTTGATGAAGGTCTGCCATTTTCATAACCTTTAAATGTTTGATTCCAAAAAATAAATCATATGCAGGAATTCCTAATTTACAACCTGAAGCAGGATGATGGGGAAATTGATTTTCATGAAGAAAAATTTAAGCATATGAAGATACATTTAGCATGTATTTGGTTTGGGAAAAATAGCAGAGTTTACGGTCTGCACATACACAGTCTGCCATTCCCTTCGATGAAATTATATCTATGCAACTATATATGATCTGTCTTTCATTTCTGTTATTGGCATCATACACAAAACCACTCATTCCCTGAGATGCACAATCCTCTGTGAACTCTGCAGAAATAAAGTAATGCTAATAGCACTTACCCTTTGCTGTCTAGAAAATTCACCAAGCTTTCCAGTATGCACCCTGCTTCAGAAACCAGTATACCACTAACCTATAAAGCAATAATATAAAATTTCAAATAATTTGAAGCAAATATCTTCTGAACATCTTATCAATGAGTTCAGCATGCCAAACTGCCGAATAACAGAGCTTGCAGAGCTCTCAAAACCCAAAGCAGGAGATGAAGTATCAGGTAAAAAAAAAAGTGCGCCTAATAGGATAATTTTAGGAGAAAAACCTTGAACTAAGGAGATTGATGCTAAAAAGATTCAATAATGAAGTCTCAATATCATACAGAGAGAATTCAGATCCTGGACAAAAATATAATGTGTAATTTGAAGGAGGAGAACCAGCATAAAATGACAACTCCATCATGCTGTATAACGTACCTTGTCAAAAGATAAAACTTTATTCATTGAACCTAAGTTCACAATCACCTGCGGAATAAATAACCAAAAGCCATTCAGATTGCAGGCAATCAAGCTACATAAGGCATACTTTCAAAAAGATTAAGCTGAATAAATTTAGCTTTGAAGACACTTATGATTTCTAATCGAGGTTGTCCACTTTTAGTGCTCAAGCTTCACTTTGAGACATTTACCATATTTAAAACTCCATAAGTAATGCAGTTGTAGGACAATCGCCCAATTTTTCGCCAAACACATGATAAGGGCATGGGTCAATAGTGGTTCACCTTCAGGATCAACAATAGGCAACAGAAACCATTTTTCTGCAAAATCTCTGAGAAAATCAGAATCCAAGTTGGATTCCGCTAGCTGAATTTCTCTCTCACAGCCGAAATTCAAACACTCCTCCCATTCAAGATCACTTTAGATAGAGATTCGGCTACTATACACTTCAGTTTGGTAAACAACTGTGCATTGCGTGATTTTGAATTTTTTTTTTTTTCCGTCACAGATCTCTGTAAATTGTCCTACATCCAACAACTCATAAAAATTTAAGGATCATGGATACTATCAAGTAAAATTCAATCACCGAAAAGAACCCTCAAAAGTCAGTTCGTAAGAGTATTTAACCACCACATTTCTATGTCAGCACTCTCAAAGGCCATCTGGTTATATGGTGTTTTCTATCTGCCAGTCATTCATGTCAAAACGCATCAATGTGAAAGCACAAGTAGAAGTTCCTAGCAATTTCTAAAACAGATTTTCTTTGGTAAGTTGTAACATTATAAAAATGGAAAATAACATTTCATCTATACTCTAAAAACATTTGTCTACTCTTTAGGGCCACTGAAAAACATTAATATCCTCTCAAGTCTCAATAGTCAGTATCTTCAGCTATAAACAGATATTCAGAATGGAGATACTTGTAAAACAATGAGAAAAAGAAATCCCTAAGATTCTCACATGCTTTTCACAATTTGAAAGGAAAGAAATATGAGGCGGTTTGATGTGGGAAAATTTCAAATTTTGTAAATTACAAATCTTTTTCTTAATGCTTATCTTTTAGGTACAAGAAGGACATTTTCATATACAAAACTGATGTTTGGTAAAGGAAGAAAATAGGTGAGAATGATGTGATGGTGTCAAATAACTTCAGCATGCGCCCTCTCTTCCTAGTGCCATCTGCCATTATGACTAAGTGGTTTATCTTGCTGATTAAGGAAAAATCTCTGTTCATAACAGAACAGGCATTCATAATTAGATGGCAGTAAGTTAAAATATGATAAAGAGACCAAAAGGAGACTGGTGAGTGCATGCACAAGCATGCATGCAATAAATTCCATTAAAAAAAAAAAAAAAAAAGAGTATCATATCAATAACAGGTGTACCTCATCAAAAACGGGCACACTTCCTCCTACAAGACCAGTGTTCCCACCCTGAGGAACAACAGCCAAGCATCTGGAGTTACAATATTTGAGAATTTGAGAAACCTGGGACAGAAAATTTCCACAAGCATTCAATGAGTGAACTATATGACAGCATGAACAAAGCAGAAGACTGAATAAGAGAAATATTCAAGGCAGAATGGACATCATGCATGTGAGCAACGTGCATGTTCAAATGTACACTGAAGACTGTTATAGTGTGCCTACATGTGTGCGGGTGAACAAGCAGGACACATGGACGCGCATGCACGAACCCCGAGAGAGAGAGAGAGAGCTGTCTAATACTTGATACTTGAGAGTCAAAACCAATATAACCAAGCACAAGGTAAATGCAACTTACAAAATCTTTAGAGGAAGAGAGAGAGAGAGAACTGCCCTATACTCGAGACTTGAGAGTCATATGAACCAATGTAACCAAGCACAAGGTAACATGCAGCTCACAACATCTTTCGAAGAAAAAGATATCTACTATCACATTGAAATTTTGGAGGTCAAATGCAGAATGTTGCATCATCAAGAGAAAAACCAAATATATCGAGGAGAAGAAAGAAATGGACCTCTTCAGTGCTCCGAGGCAGAAGCAGAAGCTTACTTGAACCTTTGTACTTCCGCATCCAATCCATATTTGCAGCCTGGAGAGCATCTTCATCCTGGATAACATTTTTATCCCCCAACAAGTCCCTAAAATACCTTATATCATCCGAATTTATCGTGGCGAACTTGGGGTTCCTCTGAATCTTTGTGGCCATGGAACCAAACCATCTACTTTGGATAAAGCTTGCTCCCGAAGTGAATTCTCTCTCTCGTAAATGCACAGAAAGAGGCTGCTGATGTCCAAAATAAAATTGAGTTCCTCGGCAAGATCCACCAGAGCAATGCAGCGAGCCTGCATTCAGGACAATGTCATCAGGATTTGTTTATGATCCAAAACGTCCATTTAACCTAATCGAAGGTCAAATCACAAGCGAGTTCAGGCATTTATGGAGTTAATTAGTATTCTTATGCAAGAATAACTTGAGACTCCAGTGCATAGACAGTCAACGATCGTCTAATGTATTATCTTGCTTCAAATTAGCTCGTCCAATCTCCATCCGTGAAGAAACATAACAATCAACGCTATGTCATCATATGATCGAGTATTGGACAGGAAACACTCGAACGCTCAGAAAACACGTTATTTCCGCGGACCAGTCGCCGCCGGTCGCCGGCACACCTCATGTCTCGCGACACAGATGACAAATAGGAGAACAAACGCCATCATGCTCCCAGTAAACAACGTCCACAACAACAGAATCGAAGCGAACAACGGCGCGATACTCCGGTCGTATAATTCCCATTCGAGACGAACGAGCTTCCGAAGCGACGATCTCGCTAAAGAAACTTCCCATCGGGACACAGAACAACGCTCGAAACAACGGAAAACGCAAAGCCGAAGCCGATTTTTGAGATGCTCGCTCGAAGTGACGATACCGTAACGAGCTGGATTGCCGCGATCGGGAGCGGATCGAGGAGCGGGATCAGCGCGCGAGGAGAGCTTGAGGATGCGACGAGCCGAAGCTCTCCACCTGTCCATCTTCATCGTCTTCCCCACCCACGCCTGGGCTTCCTCGTCGGGAGTTGCAGAGCGCGAGTTTTCTGGTCGTCGACGACGGGGGAGATCCTCCTGCGGTCCGGGAAGAGCCGAAAATGGCGGTGCGAAATGACCGCAACGCCCTTTCTATTTCGATTTTTTGCCCGAAACGGGGGAAGAAAATTCATTTTCAGGTATTTCTTAGTCGATTTTTTAATTTTGATAATCTAGAGAGGGGAAAAAGAAAAAGACGGACGTGGAAATCTGATGATCAAGGGATACAAAAATTCCTCTATTTTGACTTAATATATAATATGATTTATAAATTTTTAATTTATTTAATATAATTATTAAACTTTAACATATTATATAATATAGTGTATGAACTTTTGGTACATATTTAATTTAATCTTAAAATTATATGAAAATATTTAATATTATTATTATGTTTGTGTGTTCAAACTATACAAAACAAATTCTTCCTTTTTCTTTTTAAATTTCTGTCCGATATTAGAGGTTTTAAAATGATAAGATGGTATGCTCTACCTTCATTTTCCTAAGAAACCAAGGCCACGAAGCCTTATATTTTCAGGACTAATATGTACAAAAAAATCTCAATATCATATTGAACAAATTTAAGCTAAAGTTTTATTGATGATTTGCGTCATTATCTAATTAGCAAAAAAGGGAATATTGCTCGCCAATTGACTTTATTACCCCTGTTACCAATTTGCTCATCTCCAAGCTCGCCGCAGCTCCGCCACAATCCCTATCCATCCTCTCTCTCTCTTTCTTTCTGCAACTACAATGGCGTCTTCCCTGACGTCGCTCTCCTCCATCAAAATCCCTAGGCGCTGTTGCCGGTTCGCGCTCCGGCGTCTCCCCTCGACGCCGCCGCCGCCGACGCGCGTCTCGCTCTATTCGCCTCCGGGCCGCCGCGCGGCGCCGCGGCCTCCGGGGGCTCCTTTCCCTATCGGTTTCTCGAGAAGACTGTCTCGGTCTTCCTTCTCCGGCGGTAGCAACAGGAGGAGCTCCGAGATCCCGAGCCTGACGGACTTCATGGCCGCGCAGTCCGCAGCGTCTCTCTCCGCCCCCGGAGTCCAGCCCGAGTGAGTTTCTCTGAACCGTCTTTTTGCTTGCCTCCAGATGTAATGTAGAGCTATCGGTGTCTGACTCGTGTGTCCGGCTAGATTGTTCGTGCTTTCGGTTGCTGGTGTTCTCGGTAGCTGCGCTTCCCTGTGGAATCCTGGTTGAGTGTGTCTCCAAGTGTTTGGCTTTTTGTGCGTAAGGAATGGTTCGGATAGTACAGTGTTAAGAAGTGCAGTAGTTGATGAATCCTCGACTTGATGTCCAACTGGATGTCATGAACTTCGTGCTTCGGCAGAAGCAGAATCGGTTCTCTTCTAATGACTCGCGAGTACTAGAACAATTGGAATTCTTGAACATTCCTTCGACAGTGGCTGTCGACGTATTTACTTGATATTTTTCTCGTTCTAGTCGAGCAATGATACTTTCACTTAATATTGCTCGTGGAAACTCGATTGTTGACATCGGCCCTTTAGTAATTGTCCAAAATAAACTTTCATACCTGTCGATAAACTGTATGAGTTCAGGTAGCATACTCCTTTCAGTTTATTTGGGAGTATACCAATGTATTACTTTGCAAGCTGTACCTCAGTGTGGCATTGACATCAAAAGTGAAACATCATAAAACTGGAAGCTTCACTGACAGTCAACTGAAAAGTATGAAAGTTCACAATCATTTTAGTCAGAAAGTTATATGCAGGATTATAGGAATATGCAGCGATTCAGTAATTCATTATAAACATCATATCGGTAGAACGTTGGCATTAGCTCTAGAAAACCATTTAACATCTTATTGCTTTCTGAAAACAGAAGTTCCCTCTTTCTGCCTTGCGAAATATGCAGAAAGTCATTTTCAAGAAGAAACTGGAAAAGCTCAGCCTCTTTTTTCTTTCTCCTATTCTTCAATATGAGTAATTCTAAAACTTATGGATGCTTTCTTACTTTTCTTAAATCCACTAGTCTTGTACCAGCTGCCGAAGGTCTTTCCAAAGGTCGAATTTATCAAGAGACTTATGGTTGTCAGATGAACATCAACGATATGGAGATTGTCCTTTCAATCATGAAGAATGCAGGATATAGTGAAGTTGTGGATGTCCCTGAAAGTGCTGAGATCATCTTTATCAACACCTGTGCTATAAGAGACAATGCAGAGCAGAAGGTTTGGCAAAGACTTAACTACTTTTGGTTCCTCAAGAGACGTTGGAAGAGCAATGTCAAAATCGGTAGGTCACAGTCGTTGCGCCCTCCAAAGGTAGTTGTGTTGGGATGTATGGCAGAGAGGTTAAAAGAGAAGATACTAGATGCTGATAAGATGGTTGATGTGGTTTGCGGACCAGACGCTTACAGAGATTTGCCTCGATTGTTGGAGGAGGTTGACTATGGTCAGAAAGGAATTAATACTCTCCTCTCACTTGAAGAAACTTATGCTGATGTCAGTCCAGTTAGAATCTCTAAGAACTCTGTTACTGCTTTTGTCTCGATAATGAGGGGTTGCAACAACATGTGCTCATTTTGCATTGTTCCTTTTACTAGAGGTAGAGAACGGTCACGCCCTGTTGAGTCAATCGTAAGGGAGGTGGAAGAGTTGTCAAAAGAAGGTGTGAAGGAGGTGACACTACTTGGCCAGAATGTTAATAGCTACAACGACATGTCTGGGCTTGAAAAAGATGTTGAACCTGGCACGAATTGGAAGTTGAGTGAAGGATTTTCCAGCACGTGCAAGGTGAAAAAAACGGGTCTGCGTTTTGCAGATCTTCTAGACAGACTCTCCACAGAATTTCCTGAAATGCGATTCAGATACACGTCCCCTCACCCTAAAGACTTTCCTGATGAGTTGCTGTACCTGATGAGAGACAGACATAACATCTGCAAATACATTCATTTACCAGCACAAACAGGGAGCTCGACAGTGCTTGAGAGAATGCGTCGTGGCTATACCCGTGAGGCATACCTAGACCTTGTGCAAAAGATAAGGGAAATTGTTCCTCAGATGGGGATAAGCAGCGACTTTATCTGTGGTAAGAGATGTCATAACATTCTGATCTGATTACGTTAATCTCAAATGTGCAGTTCTGTGCCCGCTACTAATTGTCTGGGAATCTTATGACTATGAGGTTTATTGTGAAGCTTATATTGAATCATGAGGGACTAAGATTTTATTAACGTTCACGTTCCTTGCCATAATCCGTCCTTATGATGATCTGGCAGAAATTACCTTCCGTCCTTCGCACTGCATATGGAAATTGATTGACATCGGGTTATTCCCCATTAATTTTCGCATTTATTCTGGTTTCAAGTGTGACCTCCAACTTTGCATGTGTAGCTCCAGTTGCTCATTTTCTTTTGCCTGTCTTTTTAAGAATATGGTTGGTTAATCTCCACATTGCATTCTGTTAGCTCTGTAACTGGGGATCTTTTATGTGGGTGCATGTAGCTCAAACAAACATAATCCGACCTGACATGAAAGAACTTAAATAACACACAAAAAGGCAGGAATAAACCACAGATGCAATTATATCAAGTAAATTATGTGCTATTTACTTTGTGCCACTTCACCTGGAAATTGAGATGGTTTAGCAAAGACACCAAATGAGATGGTACAAAGATAAGTTAGAAGCACAAGCCATTAACGGTTTGGAAATGAGTTGATATGCTTAACCGTGGCATTATGGATGGCTAATGTGCCATGCTTAATCGTGGCAATATGGAGGCTAATGTGCCAATCCAATGCTAAAACCTACAAGTTATGTTTTCCTTCTTAAATTTCTCTTCTAACGAGGTTGTAGGCTTTCTGATTCTTTTCTGTCCCCTCATTTCTTTGGCTCACAGGCTTTTGTGGAGAAACTGAAGAGGAGCATGAAGACACACTTAGCCTTGTAAGAACAGTTGGTTATGATATGGCATACATGTTTGCTTATAGCATGAGAGAGAAAACACATGCTAATAGAAACTACGATGACGATGTTCCTGAAGAAGTCAAGCAAAGGAGGCTGAATGAACTTATTGAGGCTTTCCGTGAGAGTACAGGTCAATGTTATGATTCCCAAATTGGAAGCATCCAACTTGTATTGGTTGAAGGGCCCAACAAGAGAGCTCCTGACACTGAACTCATTGGCAAGAGTGATAGAGGCCACAGAGTGTCTTTTGCAAAACTCCCAGTCATTGATCGTGCTGATAATTCTACTAGCAAGAGAAATCCTTCTGTTGGTGACTACGTAGAAGTCTACATAATGAAATCTACACGAGCTTCACTATTTGGTGAAGCTCTTGCCATAACCAAGTTGAGTTTATTCCAGAGAGTCCAGGATGAGGAACTGGTTGCCTGTGAAAGCAGTGCTTAGAGAATGCTAATGTACCAATGTGCATATTGAGTTAAATTACGTCTCAGAAATGTCATAAGCCGCTCAAGGATGGCTCAGCTGTTTTCTGTTGTCAATTTGGAACGAGCCAGCCGATGAAAAACTCGAATTGAGATCATATGCGGTACAAAATTCTTTGATTGCAGATGTTGAGCAGATCAGAGTAACGTATAGAGCAGAGTCGAATGACATCTGCCTTCGTCTGCACTCTTATCTTGGAACTGATTTTGCAGCAATTGCGCACCCGAGAGAGCAATTCTTTTGAGCAAGTATTGCCCGCCCCGAGTGCATGTGAGTCAACCTCGCGTGTGCCATTAGTTCAGGACCACCTCATACAGTAGGGCACGTGCCTCCGGAGCAAGTCGGTTTCTTCAATCTTTTTAGGTTATGTTCGCACTGATGTGTACTTGTTTCAAATTTCCCTTTGTGCTCTTGCCTCTGAACAGTTGGTAAGGAGCAATTTTGTTGAAAACCATTGGATTATGATAAAATGTCAGCTCAGCATTTGACATTTATTGGGGTGGTGATTGGGATTTAATATTCGAATTTTATTAGGGGAAGTGCTAAAGTATTTAAATATCATATCACACACCCATCTAACAATTTTGGTTATTAGAACGGTGGGCATTGATTTCACAAACTTAGCCTCAGGCCGAAGTTCAGCATATGCATGAGGAAGTCTTGATGTATCTGAATATTAAATCATACCGTGATCTAAAGCAGTTTGATACCAGCGCATTGATTCAAGAAATTAAGTCCCAGCCCAAATAAAATCAGGCCCTGGGCAACACTATATTGCTATAATCAAGTAAAATAACAGAGGCTTTAAGCTAACTCCTAAGCCAGCTCCCCGCCCTCTCCAATCTCGGTTATGAGCATCAATTGCAGGGTATTTATTCCTACACCCGTTCTGCCATATCAAATCTATTATCATTGCAGAGCAAGGTTTCTGTGATCTCGCCAAAGAGACACAAAACACTTTTTTATAGTTTTCCTTATGGTGATCGCCCTGTCCATTACATCACCCATGAAGCCGATCTTCCCAATATCGTTCTCAAGTACAAAACGAGCGGACCATCAATTGGATCACGTGGAACCGCCCCGTCTCTGGTCCAAAAACAGTTGGAAAGCGCAGGCAGAGCGCCTTTTTGCTTGATTCAATCTCAAGGAAGTCCAGAGAAAATGACCCACTGGACCACGAATAACACACATTCAATCCGCAGAAGCATGCCTTGTCCCGCCACATCCACGAGCCCACGACGAAACACTCCCCATTGATCACCGCCAACACCGTTTCCACACGCGTCGCCCGAGCAAGCAAAAGCAGATCACGCCACGATTCGAAAGCATGGACTCACGCCAATGATTGCCTCTCTTTGCTTAGGTTTCAGGACTCATCCCCTATACGTACACGGCCGTATATATATACGTAGGCGGTCGGACATCATGATGTCGCCGCTGCTTTTCACATACGAGGAGCAGGGACATCGGGGTCCAGCTTCATTAAGTCCTTTGCTGCTGATCTAATCATAATGTCCGTCCCAACAGCTTCGATAATTGCTTGCGAACTCTCGCCGTCTGAAGACGGACGGGCTTATCATCTCCGAGAGAGGCCAAGCGCCATTGGCCTGCCCGCCATTAAGAAGTTAGAGGGTCACGTACCATGAAAACCGCAGCATCGAGATAATATATTGTACATATTCTTTCTCGATTCTCCACTACGGTAAATATATAAATATATATATATATATATGTGTGTGTGTGTGTGTGTGTCTGTGTGTCTGTGTGTATGTATGTATAATAAGGCCCTTTTGAAGGATATTTTTTTTTTTTTTAGATAATTAAGGGCTCTCAAACTTAAAGCATGCGATTATGACGTCATAATTAGCGTCCTTGAGAAGTTCATTGACCCGGGAGACACAAGAAAAGAAAAACCCTTGTGCATTTTTTAGCTTTTTTTTTTTCGTTCCCATTTTCTGATTTTGAAACCTAACTTATTTGGTCTTGACTAAGCATACATATATCAACTGTTAAGTGCATCAGATTCACATCATACAACAATCAGCCTCGGCTGCCTTACTTGTTTGTTGGGCTTCACTTTTGTTGACCATGTCATATATAAATGGTTAAGAAGATGAGTACATTAGGACTGTCATAGCTTTTGTACGATACTCACTTGAGTGTCATGACTTTTTTTTTTATATTCAAACGTCACAAATTTGAAAAATCGATCACTCGAATGTCATTAGCAACTTATCTCATCAAAAAGGTTGACGTGGATTTAATTTATAATATATCATCCCAAGTGGTGTGTCAAAAAGCTAAAACCAGCACTTGAGAAGGCAAACGACGTCGCTTGAGCATCTGATCGAAAGACAGCAAAAGTTCCAATGAACTTCACGAATGATCATTTTAGTGTTATAAATTTTTAGAAGCAAAAACTTAGGTTCATTAATTTTTAAAAAGCGACCACTTGAGTGACAGGAAGAGAGAGAGTTTAAAGATGGTGTTGTTTGAGGAAGAGAACAAGAGTCAGAAAATGATGTCATATAGCTGTATAAAATTTTTAAAAAATTCCACATTGGACTTCAATTTGTTTTTAAAAAATTTAACGTCGGAATGGAAAATTAAGAAAAAAATTCACGTAGTACAATTTGCCGGGAAATGGCACTCAAGTGTCGATTTTACACCAATTGTGTCACTTAGGTGAGTAAGAAAAAAAAGATTGGCACTCAAATGAGCGTCGAACGAAAATTATGACTCTTCTAATATACTTTTCCTGATTGTTTTTTTTTTTTTAACAGTACTTCTCCTGATTGTTAAGGATATCAGATCCGCATCACACACCAACCGGTCTCGACCCCCTCACTTGTCCGTTGGGCTTGACTTTTACGGACCAAAGTTTAGATAAAATGGATTTTCAAGCGTACGAAAAGGGCTTGCAATCCCATACTTTATGACCCCGCCAAAGCCAAAGAAGAAAAGCGAAAGAAGAAAAGACGTAGGAGAATCCAATCCCCCCTTTTCCGGGGTGCCCTCAGTCATGCTGAAGGAACATAAAGAGATTAGCTCTCGATGATGGGAAGAAGAGAAGAGAAACTTGTTGGGGAAAAGGCGTGGAGGGATGGCGCCACGAAGGAGAAGGAACCCTAGGAAGAATCCCAAAAGCTAGAAACACTCGGGCCCCCAAAAGGAGCAAAAAGAGAAAAGGAGATAGAGGGAGAGACTAGTGTCGTTTGGATAATGAAACTGGAGTGACCTTTAAGTTTAAATAAATGGATTGCTCCATCACTTTAGAAATTAGTACTTAAGGTCACCCTTAGTAAGTCTAAGAGGAATTCAATCAATGTTATCAGCATTCCATGTTGGCCCACCAATCCATGCTTACCCAACTCGGAATGGACATGGAATTCTCCAAATAAATGCAATAACAAAAGAAACGAAAGAGGAAAATTCTAGAAAGAGTTCGGAAATCATTAATCAACTGTGTTTACCGAACGTCCCAAAAATCATCATTGGCTCTTAACATCTGTCCATGCCGAGAACTTGCTCATCTCATTAGAGGCAAGAAAGACGTACATGCATATCGTATACCTAACTCCTGTACGTACGAACTAGAGAAACACAAAAAAGCATATCTCTTTTAGCACTTGAATCCCTTTTATCACAATAACGTTGTACCTCCATCCTCATACTCCTCCAAATGTCATAATTGGCATCATAGGTATGAAGCAAATGATACTGCGCCTTACAAGAAGATTACACAATTAAAGATGTCTCTCCATATATGTTGCATCCATTTTTAAGTTCTAAGCGAGTTGAACGCGTCGCATCTACTCCTGATCTCTCCATTCCGACCAGTCTTGGCGCCATAAACACCGAACTTCTCCATGGCACGCGAAAACGCCTGGAAAAACGCAGCTTGGTCCTTGGCGTACATCTCCACGAACGGCCGTGTCCTAGGGTTCGCATACAACGCATGGTCTATGGCCAATAGCCCTAGGCCGCGCGGCAGGTTCTGATAGTACATGTTGTCGAACTTTCCAGGCGTCATTACGTCATTGAAGGCGGCCATGCTGCCATCCTTGGTGTAATTGGCGCACATTTGCCTTAAGCCAGCAACGAACTTGGGATTTAAAGCGGGATCATAGCCGGAGGTCTTGCCATAATTGAAGATCCTGTCGCTGAATTCCTTGCAATGGGAGAACCCAATGGTGTGTCCGCCCATTAGAGCTGTGAATTCTTGCACGGTGAACCCCTTGGACTCGAAGATCTTGATGGATTCATCAAAACTCGTGGTAACTCTTGGAAGATTTCCTTCGACCCTGGATGCCTTCGACACCAAGCCATCCTTCCTACCAAGCTTAACCGTATAGAATGGACCGCCGACCATGGTGATAAGGTCCCTGGTGGCTTGGGCCAATATATCGGCACAGGAGACCGTCTTAGGGCAAGAGAGCTCCAAGGCGGTCTTGGCGCGAGTGATCACCTCGAACGCATCCCCTGGGAGAGACAGGTTGATGTCGTGGTCGCGCTCCGCCTGGTTGAAGGAGTTGGAGGACACGAGGACGGAGGCGTCACAACCTTCGACCAAGCAGTCGTGGACAAAGAGGCGGAGAGTGCCGGCCGCGGTGGTCGGTGTGGACATCTGCTTGTCGGTGATGGTCTCACGGACGATCCTCTGGAAATCGGGGCATGATTTTTGGTAATAATTAGGGCTGAGCTTGGCTTCCGAGAGAGAGATGGAAGCGAAAAGGAGCAGGAGGACCAAATGGTGGAAATCCATGGCGATTTGGATCGGGAACGAGAGAGAGGAAGGAGGGTTGTCCAACTTCCTCCTTCTCAACTTGTTCCTTGGGATGAACGAGGAAGGAGCGGTGGGGAGAAGAGGAAGACATGCAAAATGGATTGAAAAAATTGAACAGAATGGGAATGAAGAAGGTGGAAAAGAGTGGATGGGAGAGATTTTAGGGTTTGTTTTGATAATAGGGGTGATGGAAACAGAAGCAAAGATTATTGTCCACCCGTCGAATTTATTTATTTGTTTTTTTTTGTTCTTTTTTGGCATTGTTGAATTGAGGGTAGATGTGAAAGAAATTCCACGTTTAAGGAACCAAATAATTCGAGGTGTAAAAGAAATTCCATTTGACGTTGCAAGGCATTGATGCTCTTTTTCCTAACTTTCAGAGAATTTATTGGTTGATTTTTTTTTAATGAACATTCATATAAGATTATTCTTCCCCTTGTCTTATTGTAGTTCCAGTTTTTTTTTTTTTTTTTTGACAAATTATTGTAGTTTCAGTTTGCTTGTGAAGAAATCTTAATCTAAAAAAGAACTCTCCACAGAATTTCCTAAAATGTGATTCAGATACACGTCCCCTCACCCTAAGGACTTTCCTGATGAGTTGCAGTACCTGATGAGAGACAGGCATAACATCTGCAAACACATTCATTTACCAGCACAAACAGGGAAGCTCGACAGTGCTTGAAAGAATGCGTCGTGCCTATACCCGTGAGGCATACCTAGACCTTTTACAAAAAAGATAAGGGAAATTATTCCTCAAATGGGGATAAGCAGCGACTTTATTTGTGGTAAGAGATGTCATAAAACTGATCTGATTATGTTGATTTCAAATGTACAGTTCTGTGCCTGCTACTAATCGCCCGGGAATCTTATGACTATGAGGGTTATTTGGAAGCTAATATTGGAATCATGAGGGACGAAGATTTTATTAATGTTCATGTTCCTTGCCTCAATCGTCCCTCATGACGATCTGGCAGAAATTACCTTCCTTCCTTCGCGCTGCGTATGGAAGTTGATTGACATCGGATTATTCCCCATTAATTTTTACATTTGTTCTGGTTTCAAGTGTGATCCTCCAACTTTGCATGTGTAGCTCCAGTTGCTCATTTTCTTTTGCCTGTCTCTTTAAGAATATGGTTGGTTAATCTCCTCATGTTGTCTTAATGTTCTGTTTGCTGTCTGCTGATGCTAATTTAATTTTCATTGTTCATTGTTCCACATTGCATTTTGTCACCTTTGTAACTGGGGAATTTTACATGGGTACATGTAGCTCAAATAAACATGATCCAACCTGACTAAAGAACTTCAATAACACACAAAAAGGTAGGAATAAACCACAGCTATGATTATATCAAGGTTATCATTGTTGAGAAAGCATTCCCTAAGTTGTTTCGATGATTGACAAAACTTAGGGACTTTGTTTTTTATAAAAAGGTATTTTCAGGTGAAAAGTCTGATTAGATGTGATCGGACGTTATCAATCAGAACCAAAGTCGTGGCTTGATTACTTCCTTTCTTATACATTTTTCCAATCAGATAGGAAGGAGTAAATCACCCGTACAACAGCTAGTGGCAGATTGGCTTGATTCCTTGCTATATTTATAAGGAGTTGCAAAAGAAAAGTCTTGCAAATATCTTTCGGAGATTCAACTTTCTTGGGATTTCCTTCTAAAGGTTAAACATTCTTTCTATACGTAAACACTCGACTTTTTGGAAACCCGATCTATTGTATGGGCAACGGAAATTATGGAAAGCATCAATCTCAGCAATCCTGAAGCCATCATATCTTCTCAACTAGATCCAAGCCAATATGTAGATTGGCTGGATAAGTCCTCCTAAAGATATGTACAACGGTCAACTTGGATTAGGAGGAGTATAAGAGGAGATTTTGAAACTGAAGGAAATAGAACTCGCATTCACGAGATTTGAAGCTTTTAATTCTGAGATCTGAAAAGTGTTTGTGATCTCATATATTTGTCTTTGCTGAGCAAAACTGTGTAATCCTTTAAAGGTTAAGTGTGTGAGGAGTTATTCACTCGAACTTGAGTACTTATAGCTCAAGACTTGAAACCTCTAATCGGTTCTTACTAGTGAATTCTAGCCAATAAGTTGTAGTACAAGAGAGTGGACGTAACCTTGCAAAAGCCGAACCACTATAAACTTTTGTGTGCAATTCTCTATCCATAACTTCTTTTTATTGATTGTGTTAGAATTATACACTAATAAAATCTTATCACTTCATCAGAAGTTGTCTCGTTGCGATATTTATTTAAATTCTTTCATCTTCGCAAAATCACCTATTCACCCCCCCCAGGTGATAATCATGTGCTATTTACTTTGTGCCACTTCACCTAAAAATTGAGATAGTTTAGCAAAGACACCAAATGACATGGTAAAAAGATAAGTTAGAAACACGAGCCATTAATGGTTTGGAAATGAGTCGATATGCTTAATTGTGGCATTATGGATGGCTAATGGAGCATGCTTAATCGTGACACATGGAGGCTAATGTGCCACTCCAATGCTAAAACCTACAAGTTATATTTTCCTTCTTAAATTTCTCTTCTAACAAGGTTGTAGGCTTTCTGATTCTTTTCTATCCGCTCATTTCTTTGGCTCACAGGTTTCTGTGGAGAAACTGAAGAGGAGCATGAAGACACACTTAGTCTTGTAAGAACAGTTGGTTATGGTATGTTTGCTCATAGCATGGGAGAGAAAACACATGCTAATAGAAACTACGGTGACGATGTTCCTGAAGAAGTCAAGCAAAGGAGACTGAATGAACTTATTGAGGCTTTCCGTGAGAGTACAGGTCAGTGTTATGATTCCCAAATTGGAAGCATCCAACTTGTATTGGTTGAGGGGCCCAACAAGAGAGATCCAGACAGTGAACTCATTGGCAAGAGTGATAGAGGCCATCGAGTGTCTTTTGCAAAACTCCTGGTCATTGATCGTGCTGATAATTCAACTTGCAAGAGAAATTCTTCCGTTGGTGACTTCGTAGAAGTCTACATGATGAAATCTACACGAGCTTCGCTATTTGGTGAATCTCTTGTCATAACCAAATTGAGTTTGCTCCGTAGAGTCCAGGATGAGGAACTGGTTGCTTGTGAAAGCAGTGCTTAGCGAATGCTAATGTACCAATGTGCATATTTAGTTAAATTACACCTCGGAAATGTCATGAGCCGCTTGAGGATGGCTCGGCTGTCTTCTGTTGTCAATGTGGAATGTGCCAGCCGATGAAAAACTCAAAATGAGATGATGTGCGGTGCGAAATTCTTCAGTTGCAGATGTCGAGCAAATTAGAGTACCGTAACAGAGGAGAGTAGAATGACATCTGTGTTCGTTTGCACTCTTATGTTGGAACTGATTAAGATTTAATGTTGGATTTTTTTATCAGGGGCATTAAAGTATTTAAATATTAAACTACACTCATCCGACGGTTTATACACTCATCCGACGGTTTAAGTTTTTAATACATTGAATAGTGATCTCACAAAACCTCATATAGCGTACGCTTTAGTCTCATTATAGTCTAACGCATACATGATGGAGTCTTGATGTATTTGAATACTAAATCATGCCATGATCTATCACAGTTTGATACCTGTGCATTGATCCAAAAAATTAAGCCCAAGCCCAAATAAGATGAGGCCCTAGGCAACACTGTACTATCATAATCAAGTAAAATATTAGAGATGGTTTTGGCTAACTCCTAAGCTCCCCCCCCTCCCCCCTTCCAATCTCGGGCATGAGCATCAATCGCAGGGTATGTATTCCTACACTCGTTCTGCCATACAAATTAGATTATCATTGCATAGCAAGGTTTCTATGATCTAGCCAAAAAGACACAAATATCCTCTTATAGTTTTCATATAATGATTAACATATCAATCACATCACTTATAAAATCGATCTTCCCAATATCGTTCTTGAGTGCAAAATGACGGACCATCCATTGGATCGTGCAAGACCATTGGTCCACCAGAACACATGGGACCACCCCGTCACCAATCCAGAACAGTTGGAAAGTGCAGGCAGAGCCCTTCGCTTGATTTAATCTCAAGGAAGTTTAGAGAAAGACCCACTGGACCACGATTACGCATGTTCAATCCGCAGAAGCGTGCCTTGACCAGCCACATCCACAAGCCCAACGAAACTCCCCGTCGATCACCACCAACGCCGTTTCCACACGCGTCGCTCGAGCAAGCAAAAAGCAGATCCCGCCATGATTCAAAAGCATGGACACTCACCAATGATTGCCTCTCTTTGCTTAGGCATCAGGACTTCATCCCCTATACGTACATGGCCGTATATATACACGTATGTGGTCGCCCATCATTATGTCGCGGCTGCTTTTCAAATAGGAGGAGCAGGGACATCGCGGTCCAGCTTCATTGAGCCCTTTGCTGCTGATCTCATCATAATGTCCATTTCGATTATTGCTTGTGAACTATCGTTGTCTGAATACGGACAGGCTTATCATCTCCGCGAGAGGCCGAGCGTCATTGGCCTGCCCGCCATTAAGAAGTTTAGAAATTAGAGGACTGTCGTGTACTGTGAAAAGCGCAGCATGGAGATAATATATTGTATATGTTCCTTCTCGATTCTCCATCATGAGATATATAATAAGGGCCCTTTTGAAGAATATTATTTTTTGAAGATAATTAAGGGCTTTTCTCAAACTTAAACATGCGATTATGACGTCATGATCGTGTCACCCCCACCATCATGAGGTCACAGCGTTTGCATGTGCTCCTCGCTCCAAAAGGGGCAAAAAGACTCCCGTGGATTGGTGCTCTTGAGGAGTTCACTGACCCGACAGGGAGACACAAGAAAGAAAACTATAGTGCATTCGTTAGCTTTTCTCCTCGTTTCCATTTTTCTGATTTCGAAACCTAACTTGTTTGGTCTCGACTAAGCACGCATTTACCGACCATTAAGTGTATCGGATCCACATCATACAACGATCAGTCTCAACTGCCTTACTTATTTGTGGAGCTTGACTTTGTAGAACACATCACATATAGATCATTAAAGGGATAAGTATATTATGAGAGTCATTACTTTTGTACGGTATTCACTTGAGTGTCATAACTTTTTTTTTTGCTCATTTAAATGCCACAAATTTGAAAAATCAATTATTTAAGTGCCATCGGCGATTTGTCTTCCCAAAAAAGCCGATATGGCATCAATTTATAATATATCATTCAATGTGGCTTTGTCGGAAAGTTGAAGTCAACACTTGGGAAGGCAAACGATATTGCTTGAGTGTCTAATTGAAGGATGGCGGAAGTTATAATAACCTTCAAGAATGATTGTTTCAGTGCCATTAATTTTTAGAAGTGAACACTTAAGTTCATCGGTTTTTAAAAAATGACAACTTAATTGACCAGATGAGAGGAAGTTTGAAAACGGTGTCGTTTAAGGAAAAGAGAGAAAGTATGAAAACGGCATTGTCTAATTGGGGAAGATTTTGAAGAATTCCACGTCAAAATCAAAAATTAAGGAAAAAAAAAACTTAGGTAGGACGATTTGTTGGGAAATGACACTCAAACAATCAATTTTATACTGATTGCGGCACTCAAGTGAGCGAAAAAAAGTTACAGTCCTCACGTGAGTGCCGTACGAAAATTATAGTAATCCTAAGATACTTATCCCGACCGTTAAGTATATCGGATCCGCGTCACACAACGACTGGTCTCGCCCCCTCACTTGTCCGTTGGGCTTGACCTTTACGGACCAAAGTCTAGATAGAATGGATTTTCCAGCGTACGAAAAGGGCTTGCAATCCCATACTTTATGGCCCCGCCAAAGCCAAAGAAGGAAAAGCGAAAGAAGAAAAGGCGTAGGAGAATCCAATCCCCCCTTTTCCGGGGTACCCTCAGTCATGCTGAAGGAACATAAAGAGATTAGCTCTCGATGATGGAGAGAAGAGAAGAGAAACTTGTTGGGAAAAAGGGCGTGGTGGGATGGCGCCACGAAGGAGGAGGAACCCTAGGAAGGACCCCAAAAGCTAGAAACACTCAGGCCCCCAAAAGGAGCAAAAAGAGAGAAAAGATAATGATTTGGCCCAAAAGGAGTGAATCTTGCAAACGAAGGAAGCACCGCCCCTCATCAAGAGCGTGCCAGACCCTTGATAAACTGAGATATTCCCTCCCTGCTTTAGAGATCCTTAATGGAGTTAGGTAACGTACACGAAATTTCGTTTCTGTTCGCCCTAATCAAGGAACTGATTTGCCCCGCTTTCGGGACTCAAGTATGAGATGGGGGTGTGTAATTGAGTCGAGCCAAGCCAATTACATTGCTGCACACTTGAGCTTGAGTCAGCTTGCATGCCTGGCTATCGGGACTCGACTTCAGGTCGATTAAATTTATGCTCGACTTCAACTCGAATAGGAAATCATTATACAAGAGTTCGAGTTGACTCGACTCAATTAATAGGAATATATAGACTCCGTCGTAAGAAGCTCGAAAAGAATGTGGATACATTAGGTAGTTTTTCCATTATTGTTGTACATTTTTTCTTTTTTTTAAGAAATAATGTCATCTTGATGATGCTCCCGAACCTATTGAGTTAAGTATCTACAAGTTCAAGCTCGGTTCAACAAGATACTCGAACCCTCATGGTACTTAAGAGTGTCACGAAAACATCATGCATTTCATTGTTGGCATTGAGAGAACAACCTGTGCACATCACCAAAGGGGTGCTGGCACAGCCTATGGGTCAGCCATGCCGAACTTGATTTGTAAGCGAGCCATTTCTTCCTTTGATCGTCTATCGACTGTCATCCACTTTTGTTACGTCCGAAATCGACTGATTTAGAGCACCAATGGAGAGTTTTAAAAGTAAAAAGTAGGGCACAATTCGTTGGTGCAAATGATTGTGCGTATGAGCCATACAACAGGATTTTAACTCATAACTATTTGATGTGTGAAATGAGTGAGGTATCATACAATGTGAATTCTGGAATCCATCTCTCTAAGATCAGCTTCCTTCCTTCATCGTTAAAGGCCAAGAGTAGAAACCAAAACCCGCAATCCTCCCATAAAGATAACTCAAATCCTAAATTCATAAGTATCTTTAAATGTCGTAATTTTGATGATTTCTACGTAAACGTTGTCCTTAGTCGGAGCATTCGGAAATCATGGGGGCAGTTATAACCGATTTGTGTGACCCAGTTAGAAAGCTCGTTAGGATTGAATAATGGGGGGTCGAGTCGGTTGACATCATGTGCTGTGCTGCATTCAAAAGTCAACGCCAAAAGGAAAAAGGTGAAAAGGGTGAGGATGAACCGGCGACATTGGTCAAAGGCCCCCATGTTCCGCCACGTGGTCTCGAATATTACCTTAGGCCATGACATTCAACTGCCCCTTTCTTTTGTCTTTATTTTTTTCTCCTTTTGCTAGTGTGCACATGAATACGCCTTTAATTTGCTGTTCCAAAATTCATTGCAATCTCTCGTTTTACTGCACATAGATACCAACATCCCACTCGGACAAAAAGATAAGACAAAAAGATACCCACGTGAGACCACACTCGTTTATCTTTTTAAAAAGAAAAATGACAAGATCTATATGACTAATGATTGTGGTCGATTCATATAAATCCGCATCTTGATCGTTGATTAGGCATAATAGAATACCAGATACCTGCATCGAGAGGAAATGAATAAGAGGAAGCCCAACTCCACACATTGAATGATAAGGTGTTGCCAAGCGACGCAAGTTTAACACTAGCAGTAATATCATTTCTTTAAACAAGAGAAACCATAACATTCCAAATGTGCCATCTTAGACAATAGGGATATTGTCAACTAATTCATAAGCAGATAGCGATCTTGAACAATCCCCATCTCATGTGGTTACTCAGGGCACGCATAACAACGCTTTTATTCTTTTTTCTTTTCTTTTTTTGTTCTTTTGCTCTCCAGAATAGAAAAAAAATAGACAATTAATTTTTTTATTCCCCAAAATAGAAAAGTGGTCCAGGAATAAATTTAGAACATAAATAAAATTTTCTTATTCCCGGAAATAATTTCTAAAAATAAGTATTTTTTCCTTTCTTTTTTTTTCTTTTCTTCTTCTTCCTCTTTTAATCGGCCGGCATAAACTCGGCGTCGATTGCTAGCCCCTGCCACTTGCCATTGTCAACCGCCATAGCTGCCAGCTAGAGGAGGAGGAAAAAGAGAAAAGAAAATAAAATTAAAAAAAATTATTAAAAAATTAAAAGAAATTATACATCATAAAAAAATTCATGGATCGTACCAAATTTATTAATGTTCTTATTATATTTTCATAATAGAAATTTTATATGGTTTCAAACACGTTATTTTATTCAGAAATTATTTTAAAGAATAGAAAAAAAACCTATTTTTAAAAAAAAAATCGTTTATCAAAATAGAAATATTACCAAACACACATTTAGAGTATCGCTAAGTCCATGTGAAACGGGCCGGGTCCAAACACGACGTCGGGACCTTCTCCGACAGATGCCCGGTCCGTGGACAAACTAGGCCCCTACTTAGACAATGACAACGGAAATGCACTTGCGGTGGAGGATCGACCATGTTCGCGACCGGCAGAACGATTGTCGCTTATGCCGTCGTTAATCACACGTATCTCCTCGCTTTTAAGTTAATGTCAATCACGTCCTAAAAAGCGCCCCGAAAGCAGACACGAAGTCGGACACGAACCGGGAACCACCCCACTGTCGGCGCACGCCGTGAACCTCGGCTTCGTCGCGCGAATCGTGCCAAGCCAACGCAGCATCAGCGAAGGGAAAAGAAGGGATCGCACGGCAAGGCGAGGGGGCAAAAGGGTCAAAGCACGACGGACAGGCAGCGCCGTCGCCGTTTCCACCGACGCTAACGGGGGACACCGGGGGGGGGGAGCGAATCGCGAGGAGGAACCGAGATGACGGCGGTCGACGGCGCCGCTTGCGTGATGGGGGAAGATCATGCGGGCACGTGCACCGACGCCTTCTTCTTTTGGGCGTGCATGCGTGGGGCCCCTTCTGCCCTCCACCGCTGATCTGATGCGGATGCGGAGGAACAGTGGTGGGGCCCGACGCAGTGACACCGTAGCCTCTCACGTGTACTACCGTCTCCCTCTCCGGCCCGTCACATGGCGCCATTTCATTCTTTTCCTTTTTGGTCTGAACATGGCACCATTGACCCGTGTAGCTTTCAATGTCTACAGTCGACAGCTTTTCTACAGAATCATTCACGAGAAAGAATAATTTATTTTCATTGATTTTATGTATTGCAGAAAATAATTCCCTTCTTATCATAAAAAAAAGGTTGCTTCCAACCTCGATCTAAACTCGTTGTTTTTTGTCCGTGAAAAACTTTATTTACGGATCGATTAATTTTTAACTATATAACCACCAAAAAGCAGAAAAAATAATTTCATATCAACAAATTTTCTTTAAATAAACAAAATTAAGGTATTAAAGACATCTAAAATATTTCGTCAATTCTCCAAATCTCTCGGAATTACGCATGTCAAGGAGTGTGCACATCCTAATTGATTATTACCGATATTGTATTGTCTTATTATCTTTACCTTATTCTCCTTTTCACTTTATTAATTTGCAAAATCTATTTTTTTTAATTGCATTTTCGGAATTCTTCTAAAAAATTAAGGTATATAGTGTGGTGGTTGGGTACGGCGTGGATTAGAGCAAAAGCACTTGTACGGCGCCAAGTGGAGATGCAGTAAAGAGAGAAGACAATAGGTCCCCCCGCAATTCCGATCCGAATATATAAAGAGGAAAAAGAAGAACATTCAGTTTGGTCATTGTTCATCTCGGACCAGTTGTAGAAACAGGAACCTCAAATTAATTTTAAACTTGCAAAGCGAGTTTTCCCCTCAAATGTCAGATAGAACGACCAAAAATCTCTAACTTTATCGATTCATACAATATCGTCCCTAAATTTCTTTTGTTCACACTATAAAGTCCCGTTTGGTTCAGCATTCCCAAGGGGCTTTCAGCCCCGAAAGCCCCTTGGGAAAAATTTTACCTGTTTGGTTCAGTATTCCGAAGCATCCTTGGCCAAATGCTAGCATTTTCGGAATGCTATTATAAGCTTTAATGAATTTTTTTCTTTCCAATATTGCCCTTATTGATAGTCATTAATTCCCTTTTTGCCCTCCAAAAAACTGTTCATCTCCTTCCTTGGACTTCCACCGCGAAATTGCTGGTGCTCAGCCGGCGGGTGGCGCTCAGCCGCAGGCGATCGGATCTGGCCGTCGGAGGGCCGGATCTGGCCGCCGGGAAGCCTCACCTGAGGTCGCGCAACCTTAGGCGAGGCAGCCTGAGGTCGGGCGACCTCGGGTGTCGCCTGGGTCGCGCGACCCAGGCGCCGCCGCGTGGGCCGCTCGACCTCAAGCGGCGTTGCTTGAGGCCACGCGACCTCAGGCGACCGGGTCGCGTGGCCTCAGGGGCGACCTAGGCGGCGTCTCCTGAGGTCGCGCGGCGCAGGCGGTGCTGCCTGGGAGGTCGCATGGCCGCCTCCGCCTACCGCCACCACCACCGCCACCGCCAGCTGCCGCCTCCCCACCACTACCGAGCTACTCCAGCCACCATTTTCCCCTCCTCGCAGCTGCTGCATCTTCCCCTCCCTTTTCTTTTCTTTTTTTTTTTTCTTTTTTCTTTTCACTTGAAAGGGGTTTTGCAAAATATGCACAAAAATGAGTTTTCAAACACACTAGCATTCAGAGAATGCTCATTCAGTCAAAGATACTTGGGGAAATGACTTTGCATTTCCTCAAAATTGAACCAAACGGGCCCTAAGATCTTTAAACCATATGTTTGAATATTCGCCAAGCTTCCCATTCCCGTGATGCTGGTGGCAGACCTCCTCAAGGGTCCCCCTCCCCCTTGGTTTGTGACGTTTGAAATCTTTCTTTCTTCGCTTGTTGGTGTATACTAGTCATTTTCCATGTTAACACTTAGGAAGAGATTACATGACAATGACGTGGACGATAAGTCCATTTCTCATTCAAATATTTAACATGTGAATTGACATGAACAAAACAAACAAATGATTCAAGAATTCAATTGCCCAAAAAAATAATCTAGGGATGACATTGTACAGTTCAAAAAAGTTCAAAAAACTTTTGGTGACTACATCCCTAATTCGTTTCATATTTTTTTATCACTAAAAAAGAATGAAAGGTTTTCAATATCGGTATCTAATATATGTACCTATGTGCATGCACACGCACACACAATAGATGTAATGCCCACGCACGACTTGTGTGCCAAAATGAAGGTAGGCAATTCGAATATGACATTGTTTGTATTTGATGATGTGAGGCACGAAGCCCATCCGCACTTCTTCTATACAGACATACTAGTTCCTTGATTGTTAAATCCAACCTCATGGGTTGCATACAACATCTCATTTGGCCAAAAAAGAAATTACTCAAAATTAATTTTCTCCTTTGTAAGCCTTTGGAGCAACCTACAGAATTCAATCAAGAGTGACCATTCTCAATAAACCGAAGGTGTGTAAAAGAAAACATTACATGGACTCGTTTCATAAATAGTAGGATGAGTAGAGTCGATCATAATGCAGAATTTACAAGAGGACGAATCATCAAGGAGGTGTGGATCTCACATTTCCTTTTCATATGATTGACATAATCTAATAGACTAGATCACCAATAACCTCTTAAAAGTCCAGCTTTGAGAACTTCATTTGTCATTTTAACCCATCGAATTCAATTTCCACAGATCTTGGTCGTTCGTTCATGCTTAAAAGCAGTCGGATGTTACACAATGTTGGTCCACCCAATAAACATAGCTGTGCGTATCTCTAGTAGTTTTCCGATGTGTCCGGTATAGAAAACGAACCGATAGGAATTATTCAGACGTTGAAAGAGTCCTAGACGCTGCATTTATGTGGGAAAAAAAATAAGCGTACGAGTGTGAATGCAACTTGAAGTAAATACATAATTTCCTAATCGGCATCCATGATTTTGACCTCAATCGGGTCAATTTTCGATTCTTATTCTTCCATCTCGATGATAAGACGCGTGAACTAATGATACTGAATGAGACTTCTATAGGTGTGAGATACTTGGTCCAAAGCAATAAATTCTCAAGGGGCCAAAGTCAAGCAATGAATTGATGAGGACCCTATAGTTGGAGGAGATGGTGCTTAAATTTTGCAACAAACTCTGTACAGCCACCACGTCTCCGGTCACCGTCATGCGGCGGTGGTAGGATCCGAGCATTTATCCATGACGGATACGTTTTCCCGATACACAGGCCCTTCCTCTGCTTCTCTTCGACCTGCCCTCGATTCCATTTTCAGCTAAGCTTCTCGGTATCGTTCGCCTCGATTTTGCACTGATGATGTAACAATGTTTTCATTAGGATCAGAGCTGGAGAAATATCAACCCAGATCGACTGAATCTATATAGATCTCCCTTATTTTTATGATGACAACATATTTAAAGATTTTGTGATTTGAATGTAATGTTGTCTCATTTTGTGATGTAAGAAGATCCTTGCACATGGGAAGTCTAGAAGCTAAACATGGCGACAGTTGTAGATTCATTCGTATCGGCTTTTCTTATAATTATTGAAATAATGGAGGCGAATGTGAAATAAACAATACCATGCAAGCTCGTCAATTTAACTTCTAGATACTAGACTTGGGCCAGGTCCTGAATTATTTTTCCGTATTTCATCGTATGCACAGTGGAATGCACGCCACGTGTCCAAATAAATATAATTGTATTCCTTCTCTTGTTATCTTTATCTCTAAAAGAAAAAAAAAAAATTATTGACAGAACAAAAAATCATCCGTTCTTTAGTTGGATGAAGATTCTCTTGTTCGCACAGTGCTTCCCTAAATGTAGCAATCTCAAACCTCAATAATAACGGAACTTTCATAAAACAAAGTATCGAAGAGAATCTTAACCTTTTTTTTTAATTTCTTCACGTGATGTTAGGTAAATAAGCGACGCGTGACGCAAATCCAATGGCTTATTAACGGGCGATAGGATGTGATCATTGAAACATGGTAACGGCCCTGCCCGCTAAACTCTTTTTTAACAACACTAGAATCAAGATTGTGTTGCATACTCCCGATCCATAATGACAGAATGTCTCGATCATCAGATCCGAGCACTACTCAAAGCGACCCGCCCATATCATAATGCCGTCGCACTCGCAGCACATCGAAACCCCCATCAGTCCATGCTCATCTTACAACTATAGTCCTAAAGACAAAATGATGCGTGCCCGCAGAACTTCCGAGGGCTAGAAAAAAGGGGTTTCGATTCCTCTTCCCATCCGTTGACGGATTAGAAAAAAGCTTAAGGCGAAGATGCGAAAAAATGATGGGTCGTTTCCACGCTAAATCGACCTATTATCGACCGTTAATAAATCGAATCATGAGGTGGAATGTGATAATGCCGGAGGAATCCCATCATGCACCATGTACGCTGCCCTAATCATGGCTTCTTGGTCTACCGTTACTCATGATAATGACTCTCCAAACGGGAGAAAGACTGAAAAAGGAAGAGGTCGGACCGACCCATGATGAAGGCGACCGTTCTAAGCAAGCTATAACCGTTGGAAATATAATGTAATATAATATAATATCGTCAATTAATTAATTAATTAATAGTAAACACGCATGATGTTATCGTGGTGTTGATTAGGGTTACTTCAGTGGTTGAGCTCGAGCTAGGGTGTGGCTGCACCGAGATCTGGGGCCAACTTGGCAACTTGGAAATACTTCGCTAGAAATCCGGTTTATAAAAAAGGATCAGAAAATTGAAATTTGGCATACACAGACAGGGAAATTAGTTTAGTTTTCATGGGAAGTCGTCTCTTCTATTTTTTTTTTTTAATGTTTTGTTTCTTTGGTTTGATCCAAGGCCTAGTCCCGATAGCTGGAATGGCGGATATAAGTCATATCAAATGGAGCGATAATGAATTGAAACTATCGCAGATGTCCTACACATTCAACGCCGCTAGTATATAGTGGACCGATGTCAACAACGAAGTCTCTATATATACCTAATGATAATTTCGATACTAAGTTGGAATGTGTAACAATTCACGTTACGAGAAGGAAAATATATCCAGTTTAAGTACATTTAATTAGAAGAATAAGAGTGTTAATACCATGAAAAATCTTCAATCACACACATTATGATTCCAACACCCATAATTTTTTATATCATCGACACCTTACGCCAATATCCATTGTAACACAATTCCCAAAACTTCTAAACTATATTCACTGTAATACTAATACCTCAATCTTTGTTATCGTGGTCGCACAAGTTTTTGGTGTTGATGACACAGTGAAAATTTTAGAGTTTTTTATGGTAGAATGAGCGTATTTTTATCATATTGGTATAAGATTGAGAGTTTTCGGCGATACCCAGAAAAAAAGTTCGGGGCATTACTATCGCAACAGACATAATTCAATATTTTTTGTGGCTCTTTTGCAAAAAAATATCCGTTGTACGGCATGGACTTCCATTTAGAAAGTGGGTGACCCAGAAAAAAAAAAAAAAAAACAATTCGAGCGGGCATCACAACTCCTTTTATTTAATATATTTGGAGCGAAAATTAAAAAAATATATCCTCAATCAGCGGTGAGGAGTGGGTAGTGGTCAGTGGCCAGATTAGGCGGGAGAGGCCCGGGCCCCACCACCCGTCCTTCCAATCTCCGCCCTTATCGCCGCTAAAAAGCCTAATTGATAAGGCAAAAAAAAAAAAAGAGGCAATTGAATACCAAATAAAGGCCAAATAAAGGAAAAAAAAAAAGAAAAAAGAAAAAGAGGGAAGAGATAAAGCGGCGAAGGACGACGACCAAGGACAAAACTCGGCCTAACTTCACTCGCTCGCCGGCTCACTCGACTCGCTGAGTCAATGGGCGCGCGCGGGGACAACCCGGGTCAAACTCGCTGACCGTTCCTCTTCCGTGTTCAGCTTCCCGCCTGACTCGCTGCTCAGGGATTTTCATCATAATGCCACGTGCTTTTAGTTCGGCAAAAATAACTCATGAATTTTGATTTAAATTAAAATATAATTTCTGAATTTTTAATTTATTCAATATAATTCATGAACTTTAATTTAATATACACATCGCTCATGAACTTTTAATTTTTCAACGTAGTCCCTAATTTTTCAGTATTGTTCAAGTTAGTTTATCAATTATATGAAAATGTTCAATTTTTCTCCAAACTTGAATTTATAGAAGGAAAATATTGAATTTTTGCATATAGTCGATGGACTAGATTAATCACATTGAATATATTAAAAGTTTAAGAATCGCATTACATATTAAATTAATTTATAAATCATTCCTTCATTCTCCTTAATTCTTTATAGTAACGTGATTTTTTCCGATTGTTGTGCTATGCTGATTCATGACTCGTGCTAGTCAAATCCTTAAAACTTAACAAGACTCTCCTTTTCGATCAAGTCGATTGGTTTCTGGCTTCACTAACTCAAAGCCGATGAAACGGCCGGCAATTTACGCGCTTGATCATATTTTGAGATTTTGATTGTCGTTGGCATTTGAAGCGTCGTTGTTTATAGTTGCTCTCGATTTTTTTTCCTCTAATAAATATTAAAAAACTAATTCCAAGTGGCAAAAAAATTAAACTAAAAAGAGAAGTAAACAAAATGAAAACATAATTAATGCCCATAATGATGAAAAGGCCAGTACTGGGGCTCTCGGGTCGCAAAGCATCTTCACAATCCCCGGGGAAAAAGGAAGGGAATGTGCAAAATCAAGAACAGTTTCATGAGGGCAATTTAAATATTATTTTCTGGACTGCCAACGAAAAATAAAAAAAGTGAAAAAAAATAATTATTATTATTTTTGGCTTTTTGGACTGGCAGGAAGCAAGAGGATTCTGCAGAATACTGACTGCTTTGCTCAGTGTTTTCCTTTGACCGGATTTTTCCGGTTCTATTCCCCCTTACTAAAACCCTCCAGGATTCCCGGATTGCAAATTACCTTAAAAAAAGGCCAAACGAACGAAAGAATGCAAGACAACAGAAAAGCCAGTGTCCTAATGCATGAGTTTCTGATAATTTGCTTTCATCTTTTGTCCTGAATGCTTGTCATTTACTTGACCCGAATATGGTATATGTGTGGAGTACGGTGCGAAAAATGTTTTATGCACCTCTATTTACGCAAACTTCAATCTATCGGCAAAATGTCTTGAATGGTGGATTTTATAAATCCCGAGCATTTGAGGAAGGAGCTCCTAGATTACTAAGTCGACACTTCCGGCTCCGATCCCGAGTGGAGATTGAATGAGTCCCCATTTTAATCCAAATGATTAAGTTAGCAAGAATGTACCGTGGGATGTTTTCTATATATCATGACCGATTATTGGACTTAGTTTATTGCTTGATGCGAAAGTCCATTTTATGCCTCTATCGACCCAAGCGAACATACATTGAGATGCATGCATAGACCGGTCAGGGCTCTAAGTGTCCTCGCTTAAAAAATTATTAGATTTTCTATCTAAAATCAATCGGACTAGGCGAGGCATTGCTTGCCCATTCTACCCTTTAGCTCGATCAGGCATAGGCAGGTCTAAGTAGGGCACTGAGACGTTTGTCCGTCGATCGAGTCTACATACCAAATAATGGACAAGAGCACACATAAAGTAACAACTTTAAGATTCTTGAACTCGAAAAGAATGCAGAAATATAGTGATTCAAATCCACATAGTAGACAAAGACATTCAACACTCGAGCAACCACACGATGCTTTAGTTTTCGCAAATGCCAATGTCAATACATGTAGTGCCCAGATTGGATTCTGGAATCTTCTGGTGGTTACTTTGTCAAAATTGGGTGGGGCTTGATTTTTACTCACTTTTATCACTTTGATGACCGAATCTTTATATAATTGCTGCTTCACTCCCGCTATCGTCGCACCTGATCAATTAGTTTTATTTTTTAATATACGTTTCGGGTCGAGTGCATAGCCTGGAGATGCGTAAAACACAATCGACACTTTAATTAGCATTGAGAAGGATGATATGATCCTAGTTGGCATTAGTTTTTTAAAGGAAAAATGGTACAATTAATCTATAAACTTTAGCTTAAAATATGACTCTTAAAATTTTAATTCGTTCAATGTGATTCATGAATTTTAATCTAACGTTCGATATTATTCATGAACTTTAGAGATTATGTTGTGTAAATTAAAAAGTTCAAAGACGACGTTGCATACAAAACCAAAGTTCAATGACCATTTCTGCTATTGTCTTTTTTTTTAGGAGTTATTTAATGATCCGACATTCGATGTTACGTCGAAGTCAAGCAAGTTATTAAACACAACTATATAGACACAGGTCTAGATCTCAAATTTAATAATTGAATCTTGGTTCGACAAATTGAATTTCGTCCACATGATGCTTCAATCAACGAGTGAAGAGAGAGAGAGAGAGAGGAGACAGATGGATAGACAGAAAATATGTGTTTTGTGTCAATCGGAAGGAACTCGCGACAAAAATCGACGAGCGTGTTCTAAATGACGCAACTACCCTTCTGCTTCCTCGCCTTCCTCGGCGGATCACGGTCAACGAGTCAACGGCTCGCGCCCCTCAATCTTTTGCGCCAGAAGTGGGCTTCCTTGCCTGCTGTTGCCACTCTAGAATGTCCTTTGAGTAAAATAAATAAATAATAATAGTAATAATAACAATAATAATAATAATAATAATAATAATAATAATATGAGAATAAAAATAAAAATAAATAAGGAGGAACATATGGAAGGATGTGACAACTACATCCCAGTCGCAGTCAATACTCAAAACCCACCCCCAACACTTTCTCAGGTTCGGTTAGTACGCGGGACAGATGTTTGCAACTAGGAGAGTTCCACCTCCCTTTTTTTTTTTAATTATAAGAAAATGCAATCAATTGGAAAAGAGAACAAGATGCAGGAAATCAAGATGAAAATTAAATTGCCAGTCTTCTTAATTACAATATATAGAGGACACATTTTTTTTTTATATTTTTATCCCGACTCAATGCATCCTTGTCAATATTCTTTATTGTTAAAGTACCCAATTTTCCTTATAGTGGGTGACCTGAAAAAAGGGAAAAAAATCTATCAGGCGCTATATAAGCTAATCATAATCGATGCTTGATAGAAGTCGGTCGGATCAGGGGGAAAAAAAAACTATAGGGTTACGATTTTCTTTTACTCTTAGCATTATTGAGAAGAAAATATCTGTGAGAATGCAATTATTTGGGCATGTGGGACTTAGATAAAAGGATCAAAAATACACTGGGGGCCAAACGTGCAAAAAAAGAAAAAGAAAAGAAAAGAAAAAGACAAAATACTCTGGCAGCTAGAAAAATTCACTTGGAAAACCATTGTACTTTTCTACATTAAAAAAAGAAAAACAGGACAGAAAAAGAGAGAGTGGGAAAGAAAAAAATGGCGGTGAACATCCCAAAGATTCTGTTGGCGCTGCTGCAACGCCCGCCAAGAACACACTAATCTCACTCAGAGACTTGTAATAAAAAAGCTTCCTTTGATTTAACTTTATTTCATTTTCCCCTGTTTTTCTGTTTCTTTCTTTTGCTGTTGTTCTCCCCTGTTTTTCAGGTGCCTGTTCAACCCATTTTTTTTTTCTTGTGCTCTCATTTGGCCACGCAATTTGCTGTGCTGTTCTCGACACTAGTGATTCCCAACCTGTATATATTCACACTCCCTTCTTGACTTCCCTCGCTCATTGCTCAGTCCCTCCTCCCTTGCTCCTTTCACACCTGTGAACCGTCGTGTCCCTGTCCTGAGGAGGCCAGATGGACTCTGCTTCTCCCTCCTCCTGGACGCCACTAGCTTAAGCCGAGCACCCAGCGCATTAAGTTCTGGCCTTTTCTAGTGTCGAGACCCAACAGAGATCTCTCCTTTTCTGGGTCTCCTTCCGTTTCTCTCTTTTCTTTCTCTTTCTCTTGTTTCTCTCGCTGCATTGGGTGGCTGAAAGAGGGGAGAGAGCTTTGGGGACGTGTGGGAGATGGCAATGGCGGGTGGCTCGGTGTCCAGGGTGGTTTGGGTCGTCGGGCTTGTCTGGGTTCTGGGTCTTGAGCTGATCCAGTGCAGCGTGAGCTATGACAGGAAGGCGCTTGTGATTGATGGGCAGAGGAGGATTCTCTTCTCCGGTTCTATACATTACCCCAGAAGCACTCCCGATGTACGGAGCTTGAGCTTCCATTTTTCTCTAATTTAATGTCTCTCGAGTGAAAAGTTTTGTGCTTTTTTCTGATTCTTTTTGGCCTTATTTTATGTGGTTGTGGGTGTAGATGTGGGAAGATCTTATACAGAAGGCTAAAGATGGAGGCTTAGATGTGGTCGAAACGTATGTTTTCTGGAATGTCCATGAGCCCTCTCCTGGCAATGTATGTTGTTCTGAGCACTCTTTTTCTCTCATTTTTGCCATTCGGCTAGCTTATTTTCCATTAATTCGTTGTTGGTATTGATGTAGCTTTTTCTCCTAACTGTCGGTGCATGTGTTTGTTACAGTACAACTTTGAAGGAAGATACGATCTGGTGAGGTTCATAAAGACCATTCAGAAAGCAGGGCTCTATGCTCATCTGAGGATTGGGCCTTATGTCTGTGCAGAATGGAATTTTGGGTATTTGCTACTTCTGTTTAATTCTTCATTTTCTGGATCTAGAACGCTCTCACTTTGCTTGCATTCACCATTAATGTGAGCACAATCTGTGTCCAGTGGGTTTCCTGTTTGGCTCAAGTACGTGCCTGGAATCAGCTTCAGAACAGACAACGAGCCTTTCAAGGTCTGTTCAGTTACTTCAACCTCAATTTTACATTCATTTATGTTGTTGTCAAGGAATGCTTCAAGCAAACGGCGAACAGCTGATTTTGCCAAACTAAATTTTGACCGGATGTTTGCAGAGGGCAATGCAAGGGTTCACTAAGAAGATTGTCAACTTGATGAAGAGCGAAAATCTGTTTGAGTCACAGGGTGGCCCCATCATTCTCAATCAGGTATTTGTTAAAGATCTTTTGTTCTAACTTTCCTTGGATACGTGTTCTTGTTAACGGGTCGGAATTCATTAAAATGTTAAACCACATCATGCTCAGTCAATTTCCTATCGTACTACGGCAAAAACGACTAGTAATTAAGTTTTATCCTACTAAGTTGGGTCAATATATGAGCTGTTTTATGCCATTAGGCTTGGGTCTGCTTCGACTCTTCTCTAAGATCTAAGATCTAATTTTTGGTCATAGCAGAAGCCAATTTCTCTGACTTAAGTCAAGGTACAGAGTTGAGGAATCTGAGGTTATTCTTTTTCTTATTGCTGTAGATTGAGAATGAGTATGGAGCGGAGAGCAAATTGCTTGGGGCTGCTGGTCACAACTATGTAACTTGGGCCGCCAATATGGCCGTCCAATTGGGAACCGGGGTTCCGTGGGTCATGTGCAAGGAAGAAGATGCCCCAGATCCAGTGGTGAGATATTATTCTCTCTGACCTCCAGATCTTGGTTTAGTCTCCAGACATTTTGTTTGGGTGTTTCCTTCATGTTTCAATTGACTTACCTTAGCATTTTTCTTCATTCATTTATTCTCTTTCTGGTACTGTTTTGAGTTTACTTGATAGACTAGTATTGTTTAGCGTGGAATAGTATAACTATGGTATGAAGTATGTGTGTCAAATCTATAACTAAGACCAATGTTTGGAGAGAAGT
The DNA here is from genome assembly GCA_017140595.1 of Eucalyptus curtisii. Lineage (NCBI taxonomy): Eukaryota > Viridiplantae > Streptophyta > Magnoliopsida > Myrtales > Myrtaceae > Eucalyptus > Eucalyptus curtisii. The sequence goes on along the minus strand of CM029502.1, from coordinate 33,263,402 downwards.
CTTCTCTGCTTCGTGCATATACTTAGACCTGTTTATTGATACTGGACACAGATAAACACATGCAATGGCTTTTACTGTGATGCGTTTACTCCAAATAAGGACTATAAACCTACAATCTGGACAGAAGCGTGGAGTGGTTGGTAAGTGAATAACTTCCCCGATTGTAAGTTGACATTTGGTAAGGAAATATGTGCTCAATTTGTCCCAAAATGAAATGCAGGTTTACAGAATTTGGAGGCCCACTTCACGAGCGGCCAGTTCAGGACTTGGCATTTGCCGTTGCTCGATTCATCCAAAAAGGAGGATCCTTCATCAACTATTACATGGTTTGTCTCTTTGAGTTCAACTACATTTCCATTTACTGGTGGTTAGTACTAGTCCAATTTATGTATCACATGAAACAAACAGTATCATGGAGGCACAAACTTTGGGCGCACTGCTGGAGGCCCTTTCATCACTACCAGCTACGACTACGATGGTCCAATAGATGAATACGGTGAGATTTAGCAACATTTTAGCTTTCGATGCTTGAAGATTACTGTTTAAATATTTTTCCAGTGTTTTATGGGAGAACCTTATATTTCTGAGTCAGCTGTCCAAGCTAATCATCTCTGTGCTTTTAATTGGCAGGTCTGATTAGGCAACCAAAGTATGGTCACCTCAAAGAGCTACATAGGGCTGTTAAGATGTGTGAACGAGCATTAGTGTCAGCTGATCCAATGGTTACATCTCTAGGAGCCTATCAACAGGTACTGTGTAACCCTTTTTCCCATTCTCGAAGATGTGCCATTGATTTACCTCTCCTGATCTATTGCTTTTGCTGTTTCTAGGCTCATGTATACACCACTCAATCTGGAGATTGTGCTGCTTTTCTTGCAAATTATGATACAAAATCTTCTACCAGAGTGATGTTCAACAACATGCATTACAATTTGCCTCCTTGGTCCATCAGCATCCTTCCCGATTGCAGGAATGTAGTTTTTAATACTGCAAAGGTATGAAATTGGGCAGGTTCTTTATCATGCTCCTAAAAGCTTTGGGGAAAGGGATGTTACTTTAGTTGGTGTTTGTTCTCTTACTATGACCAGACTAGATGCTCTAAAATGACAGCTTGATATGATTCTGATTTTAGGTTGGTGTTCAAACCTCACAAATGGAAATGCTACCAGTTAATAGTGAGATGCTTTCATGGGAGAGTTACGATGAGGATATCTCTTCCCTGGATGACAGTTCAACCTTCACAACTAACGGTCTCTTGGAGCAGATCAATGTAACTAGGGATACTAGTGATTACTTGTGGTATATAACTAGGTGAGCTCGAGTTACTTTAGTGCCTCAGTACTACTTTTACATTGTAATAGGAGCTCTCTCTCTCTCTCTCTCCGTGGGTCTGTGTCTCTGCTTGTATGGCTGTACGTGGTGTGTACCCCTGTACCAGTTTACGTGTGTGTGCGTGCACGCGCATGCATGTGCATGTGTCACAAGGGTTGCGCACATTTTCTTTTGTTTCTGTCTGCTTTTCTTGGACATGCCAAGGAGTGAATTTTGCAATCTTTTGCCATCAACAGTGTTGACATCGGCTCTTCTGAGTCCTTCCTACAAGGAGGAGAACTCCCCACTCTTATTGTTCAATCAACAGGACATGCCATGCATGTCTTTATCAATGGTCAGCTTTCAGGTGAGTGTGTAAAGTCTTATCACTATTTCTTATTCGAATGTCCTCTGTGGAAAAAAATGATGAGTGAATTGTGTTCTGACAGGTTCTGCTTCTGGGACAAGACAGAATAGGAGATTCACATATTCTGGCAAGGTTAATCTACGTTCAGGCACAAACAGAATAGCACTCTTGAGTGTCGCCGTTGGATTGCCGGTAAGTTCCTCTTTCACAAACTGTTCTCCCTTCCTGTTAACACAAAGCAAACAATGACCTGAGGACGTTACAGAAGTAACATAAACACTGTATCCTTAGTTCAACCAATTGTCATAAAATTTATTACAGTTAGATGAGCACATCGAAGGCGTGCTTATAAGAAATTAAGATTCCTTGGTCAGTCATTATAGTTGAAAACATTGCAAAACAATTTTGTCATGGTCTAATAAACAAAGTCCAATCCAACTAACTGGAGAAGATAAGTGACTCTTGTCAGGACTGTGGAAACTTAGTGTGCAAGCCAAAGAACTCTGAATCAGACAGTCTTTCAGAACTCATAATGCTGAAAGATGCTAAATCTACTTGCATGAGCTTCCAAATCTAATGAAAGATTCCCTCATTTGGTTGATAATACCACTCTTACTTGTCACCTGAATGATTCAAGTTTCTGTTTATTGGTTTAGAATGTTGGTGGACACTACGAAACATGGAACACTGGCATCCTTGGGCCAGTTGCATTACACGGGCTTGATCAAGGAAAGTGGGACTTGTCCTGGCAGAAATGGACCTACCAGGTTGAACAACCTTCTGTTGTTCTCATTCTTAAGTTTGGTTTAGAAATTTCCTTAATCCTGCCTCCATGAACAGGTCGGGCTTAAAGGAGAGGCTATGAATCTTAACTCTCCCAACAGCATCTCCTCAGTTGATTGGATGGATGCGTCATTAATCGCACAAAGACAACAGCCACTGACCTGGCATAAGGTATTGCATAGTGAAGGAGATTATTGAGTTAAATCTGTTACAGATCACTGAAGTCTCTGATGACATTTTAATTACAGGCTTATTTCAATGCCCCAAAAGGTGATGAGCCATTGGCCATAGACATGAGTGGTATGGGGAAAGGTCAAATATGGATTAATGGACAGAGCATTGGAAGATATTGGACTGCATATGCCAGTGGTGATTGTAATGGATGTAATTATGCTGGCACATTTAGGCCTCCCAAATGTCAGCTTGGTTGTGGACAACCAACCCAGCGATGGTAAAGTCCTTGTTTATAACATCACCTAAGAGTTAGAAAAAGAAATGTCGTATTTAGCAGAGACAAAGAGATATGAAATTGACCTCTGTCGCTCATGGGAATTTAATTCTTCAGGTACCACGTGCCACGATCTTGGTTGAAGCCAACGCAGAATCTCTTAGTTATCTTTGAGGAACTTGGAGGTAATCCATCCAAGATTTCTCTGGTGAAGAGATCGATGACCAGTGTCTGTGCGGATGTGACCGAATTCCATCCAACTCTTAAGAATTGGCATATTGAGAGCTACGGAAAATCGGAAGAGTTCCACAACCCAAAAGTTCACCTGCGGTGCAGTCCAGGTCAATCAATAAATTCAATCAAGTTTGCAAGCTTTGGAACTCCACTTGGCACTTGTGGCAGCTACCAGCAAGGAGCTTGCCATGCTCCTAGCTCATACGACATCTTAGAGAAGGTACTAATAAATAGGGACGGGTAAATTTGTAGATGTTCTAGCAATATATAACAAACAACGATCTGGCATGTTTAACCCTATCAATGACCTGAATCATTGCATTTAAGAGTAAAAAAGTCCATTCACCGCATTCATACAGTTAAATAAATCTCTGGCATTCACAAGAACTCAAAGCATGAACATGCACCATAGAATGCAATATGCCCATGTTGAACTGTGTTGAAAGATCAATTTTACTTTTTTGCATGTTAATTCAAGTTCCTCTATATAATTGCAGAAGTGCATCGGAAAGGAGAGATGCTCGGTGACGATATCTAACAGCAACTTCGGGCGAGACCCATGTCCGAATGTGTTGAAGAGATTGTCTGTCGAAGCTGTTTGCACTCCCACGGAACGGAGGGGCTAATTAGATACCAAGACAGAATCACCTCTCCTCACTTAACCATACACTGCCAGCAAGACAAACAAGAAAAAAGAATAAAAGGGGTGCCAGAGTCTGTTGTAGGCTTAAGTTATGAGGTAAATTAACTAGTGTGTAAATTAGTGATTGGTAGATGATGAGATAGGTGAAATTGTGAGTTCCTTGGGGTTCTGCAATTCGGGGCCCTTAGGTGAATTCTTTCCCTGTCCCCGGGCTTTTAACCGGATACGCCACTGGGAAAATGAGTTCATTTGTAGTTGTGTGAGTCCATTTCATTTTATGTATTGGCTGGGGACGAAAAATGAGGACCCAGTTAAGAGGTTCATGTTGGGAGTGGATCCTGGTGTGACCATTTGCTGTTGTTACCCTTGTGCAGTTCCTGATGAATTGTTAAGTTTTTCAGCATTCTGATTTCTTGGCTTCAACATGCTTCGTGCATTTAGTTATAGCACAAGGTCTCTGTTTTGTGGCATTGGATGCGCGCGACCGATGTGGTTGCGAGCGATCGAGTAAAGCAGCAGTTCGACCCTAGCACGCTTACGGAATCATATTTCCTTTCTCTTGATAACGAGAACTATCAGGATGCTGTCCATCCATCAGCAGAAATTTCATGATCTGCCAAATTTTACTGGAGGAACTCACCTCTTTTCTTTCTTCCCTTTTGTTTTCTGAGGAAGATGCTGTAAATGGGGTCCCACGGGAACAACTCACATGGATTATAGCGTCTTTGGAACTCGTTCAGGTCCTATCAAACCTCATCTCAGATTCTGGCAATATTGCGTAGAAGCTCCATCCATGGTTGGAACACTTACCTCCACAAGCCTTGCCATGCAATATCTGCTCATCCTAAAGACTCCCAAAGTAGCTTGATATGCAAAATGGTCGCTTGGGAATCACAATTTTACGGAGATGGACGGAAAAAAGGAAAAAAAAAAAAAAAAAAAAAAAAAAAAACCCTCTGAACATCCTACGCATTCGATTCTGACCAATTCATCACTAAAGCTATTGGCATTCTTGAGACGCTACGGCAGAAACGTACTGGGAATTTTGGTCAGCAGTTCGATGGCTCTTGAACATGAAGAGCTTAATCAGCTACACTGACCCATTTGCACATTCTTCCACGAAAAACTACCTGTTCTATCACCCAAACAAAGTCACCTGCTACCAAGAGTTCACTAGCATACTGTTGATATCGCCATTAAAAAATCAGAGTAATTACCTTCGAAAGCCATACTACGATTCTAGTTGTGAACTAGGACTCGCCAGCTCCCCTTTTGGAGCAGCGTAAAGAGCAAAATATACTTTCTTCATGAGAAAATATAATTTAAAAAGAAAAAGCGAGTGATATGGACAAATTTGTCCCTCTTAATTTCATACAAGAGTGAAATGACTATATATGGTTTCATCTAGTGAAAAGAATCACTTTTTTTTTTTTTTTAAATAACGAATTTTGCTTGAATTACTAGCGAACTTAAGATGGTCCGAAAGGAGAACAATGAACCAAGCAAACTTTTCAACATTGTGGAACTATATACCAAGTATTCTTCTCATCCAATAATCAGCGAGTTGGCCAAACATAGCACCGCATTATATATTCGAGTAAATATGAAAACATATTCACAACTCTAGCATACCAAGTGTTGTGATAAATTATTGCGGTATTTTAAACAAGTGAATCATATTCGGAAGAGATCATGTACCTAACCCTTATATGACCATAGGTTCACCAAAGACCCCCATGTCCACATAAACTCTGCGCTCTCTCTCTCTCTCTCCCTCCCCGCACGCCACCTTGGCCTTGAGCCCGCCATCTTCCTCCATCCCTGCTGATGCCGCCCATCCTCCATCACCAACGCCCTATCCCCACAGCCGGCTTGCCACCTTCCAAGGCACAACCGTATACAATTTTGAAGAGAAGTCTTATCAAACAGCACCCGGTTCGATCGATGAAAGTTGATAGATAATATTTTTTTTCCCATTTGGCCAAAAGAAAATGATAACAAGTCTCTTTGAAAAGCATTATTTTATCTTTCCTGTCAGTGTAAGTTCTCTAATCGACAAAATATTACATGTACTAGTTCTGCCACGTCGTATACACCAGTGAATTCAGAATGAGACATGTGCCGCATCTGGCCCACTTTGCAAAAATTTTACGCTTTCCTCTCTCCTCTATATGTCATTGTGTGGGGCCCACCTTGCAAATCTCTCTCTCTCTCTCGACTCTCTCTCTGTGTTTATCATCCACAGCCCAACGGCTGAAGCTCCAATGGCCATCGGCTTTTGCGAGCTTGAGCTCAAGTGACACCTTGGTGGCAAGATGTCAAAGCTCAAGTGGCCATGGCTATAAGCTCGAGATATGGCAGCCATGATTGCGACCTTGTCCTCAAGTCGCCATGGCTGCTGCTAGCTCGAGTTCAAGCTAGCAATTTTAGGCTCAAGCAAGAACTCTGCGGCCATGGAAGCTGGAGACTCCATATTGAGCATTCGTGTCGTTTGAGTGTCTCGATCTAGCAGCCATAGATAGGAGTTTGTTGCATGAATGAAGAGATGGATTCTCTTGTCTCTTCATAAAAACTAAACTTGGATCTTGTGTAATTGCCCGAGAGTAAAAGAGTTGTTGGATGCAAGTGGGTCTTCAAAAGAAAAGAGGATATTTCAAGAGAATGATTCAAAGCACATTTGGTACAGAAAGAGGGGATCAATTTCAATGAAGTGTTCTGTCCAGTTGCAAAATATAATTTTATTTGTGAGAGTTCAAAGCTCAGCCACACTATGACCACGATCTCGAAGCTCAAGTGGCCGTTGCCACAAGCTTGAGGTCGAGCTCGAAACTTTAGCGGCCAAGGCTACCCCAAGCTCCAGCTTCAAGGTTGAGCTCCATGGCCAAGGCAACCATGAGCCTTGTACTCGGGCTTGAGCTCTAGCCATGGCGGACACAAGAGAAAAGAAGAAAAGCAAGTGCTAAATAGAGAAGACGGGCCTGACACGAGCATAACTAACAAGCTCTAGGCTCGAGGTTGAGCTCTGTGGCCATGGCGGCCACAAGCCTTGGGCTCGAGCTTCACGGCCAGGGATGGAGTAGATGTCAATGACACCAATTTAGACGAGTTGCTGGGAGGCATTTCGACATCGTTTGATCCTGTGGAGAGCTGAGGAATTGCGGAGGGAGTTGGAGAGACAAAGCCAAGAGAGAGTGAGTGACAAGAGGGGAGAGAGATAAGTGGGCTCCACATCGAATACGTGTCGCCACATGAATGGACCATGGCACGGATGATGTTACATCAGAATTTTAATGCAATATTTTCTCACGATAATTGATGTCTGTTTTTTTCCTCATAATTTGCTTTTCTTGTTACCCTGGGCTGGTACCAAAAAAAAAAACCACAACGGACGCAACTATTTTTGAAGAATAGAGACAAAACTTTTGCTTCAAAAGCCATCTCAAAAAAATTACATTTCGTCAAACGGTAGCCCATCTGCTACTGCTTTACATGAACAAACCAAACTAAACAACAATATATCGCATCAACAACACCAAATTCATATGCATAAGCCGTATATCACAAAGATCACGATAAAAAAAAAAAATCCAAAATTTACCAGCTGGTCGGGTTCGTTGCTCTTGTTGAAGTTTGCCCCAAGCTGAGGCAAAAGATCACCGGTCCCTGTTCCACCATCTCTCTCTCTCCCCCTCCCTCTCTCAAACAAACTTGTCCCTCTTCTGCCATCTCTCTCTTCCCCTCTCTCAAACACACTGGACGTACAAGAAGGAAGAAGAGGTTAGAGAAGGTGGCCAAGCTTGTATTCACTTGTGAGATGAATACAAATGAGGGAAAGAGACCCCTTTACATATTGATACAGGCTTGATCATAACCATAAATCTCTCTTCAATCTAATAGTGGAGATTGTATCTTCCCATTTACCAACTTCTCACATTTATTATAGAAACCTCTAGAATAATGTACAATTATAATCTTGCCCACCCTTGGGAACATTCTAGAGAACAATAGAGAAGCTCGGCCGTTAATCTAGAGAACACTAGAGAAGCTCGTCCGGTCTTCTCGGATCGTTCAGAGTCCTTTCAGTATATGGAAACCTTAGGGCCGTGACATTCTCCCCTACCTAATCAGGCGACGCCCTCGTTGTGCCTTCGGAATTGCATCGACTTGCTTCTTGAATTGCCAAAAAGCATTTGCGGGTTTCCAACTTGCTTCACTCTCTAGAACACCCTTCCATTAGATCAAATACTCATGCTTCGACGCACAATACTGCTTCCATATGACCCAATCCGCCATGATGAAGTTGATGTCTCGATCATATGAGATTTTTGCTCCAAGTGGCACCCTTTGCGGCTCCCCTTAATTCGGATCCTTCTCGTCTACATAGAAAATTTTAAGTATACTAACATGAAACATTGGATGTATCTTTAATTTCAATGGAAGCTCTAGCTTGTATGTGGTCTTTGCAACTTGTTGCATCACTTGGAATGGACCATTGTAGCGACTAATCAATCCTAGGTAAAAGTCCCAGTATCGAAGAACCCAATATAGCTTGGCCAACACCAAGTCTCCACATTTAGCATTCCACGTGCCACCGCTTCTTATTGGCTCACTTCTTCATCTCCTTCAAGGCCTTATGTAAACAAGTTTGCGCCAAGTTTGCCTGTACATATCATTCCTTGGCGAACTTGTAAGCGGATGCCTATTCTCTCAATAGCTTGTTGCAATTGAACTCAAAGTAAGTGGTTTTGCTTGGTCACAATCTTGAACGAACTTTGGGCCATAGCCTTGTTCTGCTGTATGTTATAGGAGAACTGGGCTACGTAACTGGGCTACGTTGATCAACTTTGCCCAATTCTTTTGAGTTGTGCTCATGTAGTGTCGGAGGTACAACTCCAAAAGTGCATTCACCCACTTTGTTTGGGGATGTAGACTTGTGGAGAAGTTGAGATCTGACCCTAGAAGCTTGAAGAGTTCAATCCAAAATCGTCCAGTGAATCGAGGACTGCAATTGCTCACAATCATTTGTGGCACTCCTCAATAATTGACAATATGCTTCAAAAATAACTTGGCCTCCTTCTTGGCTTGACAATCCTTCCCAGTAGGTACAAATGTCGTGTACTTATAAAACCAATCCACCATGAGCATAAGAATTCCACACCCTTTATGCTTAGGCAACTTCACGATAAAATCCATGAAGATGTTTTCCTATGGACGCTCCGAGACAAAAAGTGGTTCTAGAAGCCCTATCAGCGACCGTTGTTTTATGTCTACATAACCCTAATGGAGGGCTAATTAGGGTGTGTTTAGTAACAATGATGTTCTTGGGAATAATTTTGACTCAGAAATGATTCTTTTTTATTTTGTTTTCTAGACAAATTAAAAGTGTTTAATAACTGCTCAAAATTTATATTCCCGAGAATAGAAATATGTTTGGTATGACTCTTAATTTTTTTTGTGACTTAGAATTTTTTTTTAAAACACTTTTATTACATTTTTCTTTTCTTTTTTCCTTTCTTTTTCTCTTTCCTTCCCTCTTCTTTTCTTTAGCTGGTTATTGGCCACGACAATGGCTGGCGATCGGCTAGGCGAGGTCCAATGAGCTTGCTAGAACCTCGCTAGGCTAGGGCGAGGCTCACCGAAGACCAAGCTTGTCAGACCTTGCCTTGGCCTAGTGAGACTCCGAGAGGTTATCGAACCTTGCCCTGGCTTGGTGAGGCTCTCACCTTGGCCTGGTGAGGCTCTGGTGAGGTCGTCGGACCTTGCCCCGGTCTGATGAGGCTCTAGTGAGGTTTTTTGAGGCTCTAACGAGGTTGTCGGACCTTGACTAGCCAGTTGCCAACCATCGTCGTGGTTGGTGACCAGCAACGAGGAAGAAGAAGAGAAGAGGAAAAAAAGATAAAATAGTTAAACCATTTTTAATTTTCCTTTTGTCCTCCAAAGCTAAATCGCTCGAAATCATTGCCTATAGGATTCAAGGACAGATTATAGTGGTGGAAGGGCTCTCTACTGACTTTTGTTTGGCCAAATTTTCCTTCTATGCTCTTGAATGAATATTGGAAGATGCGCAAGCCCAAGGTAAGCCAAACCTGGCTTTGGCTTGCCGTGCTCGTCCAACCCTAGCTATTGCCTAGCGAAGGTGAGGATGAATTTCGCTTTATTGCATGTCAAGTTAGTCAAAACTAGAGAATCAAAGAAAAATTCAAAATCATATATCCGCACACAGAGGAAAAAAAGCTGAAAAAAAAGAGAAAAAAAGAAAATGATTTGTCTTTTTCTGGAGTTGTTTCTAGAAACTAAAAAGCAATTTTTGTAATAAAAAAGTTATCAAACGGATTTTTTTTTTTCGGAAAATAAAAGAATAGAATTATGCGTTATTTGGTACGTTATCAAATAGGTCTTTAGATACCAAGACAGAATAGCCTCTCCTCACTAAATCATACACTGCCGGCAAGACAAACAAAAAAACAAGAATAAAAAGGGTGCCAGAGTCTGTTGTAGGCTTAAGTTATGAGGTAAATTAGCATGAACTAGTGGGTAAATTAGTGAGTGGTAGATGATGAGATAGGTGAAATTGTGAGTTCCTTGGGGTTCTGCAATTCGGGGCCCTTAGGAGAATTCTTTCCCGGTCCCCGGGCATTTGACCGGATACACCACTGGGAAAAATGAGTTCATTCGTAGTTGTGTGAGTCCATTTCATTTTCTGTATTGGCTGGGGCCGAAAAGTGAGGACCCAGTTGAGAGGTTCATGCTGGGAGTGGATCCTGGTGTGACCATTTACTGTTGTTACCCCCGTGCAGTTCCTGATGAATTGTTAGTGTTTCAGCATTCTGATTTCTTGGCTTCAACATGCATTATGCATTTAGTTAGAGCACCCGGTCTCTGTTTCATCAGGTCACCTAATTGCTTATCGGTATCAGTTGCACGCAACCGATGTGGATGTGACCGACCAATGCAGTTGCCAAATTACCAAGTAAAGCAGCAGGTTCAACCCTAGCACGGTCACGGAATGATATCTCCTTTCCGTCAATAACGAGAACCATCAGGAAGCTGTCCATCCATGAAGCAAAAATTGCATGATCTACCAAATTTTATAGGAGGGACTCGCCTCTTTTCTTTTTTTTCCCTTTTGTTTTCTGAGTAAGATGCCGTAAATGGGGGTCCAAGAGGAGCAACTCAAATGGATTATAGAGTCTCTGGAACTCATTCAGGTCCTATCAAGCCTCATCTCCGAATTTCTAGCAATATTGCGCAGAAGCTCCATGATGGTTGGAACACCATCTCCACAAGATTTGCCATACATTATCTGCTCATCCTAAAGACTCCCAAAAGTAGAACGACATGCAATGGTCGCTTGGGAATCACAATTCTACGGAGATGGACAAAAAAATAAAATAAAAAATACAGTGAACATCCTATGCATTCGATTCTGACCAATTCATCACTAAACCTATTGGTATTCTTGAGACGCTACAGCAGATACATACTGGGAATTTTGGTCAGCAGTTCAATGGCTCTTGAACATGAAGAGCTTAATCAGCTACACTGACCCATTTGCACATTCTTCCACAAAAAACTACCTGTTCTATCACCCAAACAAAGTCACCTGCTATCAAGAGTTCACTAGCATACTGTTGATGTTGCAATAGAAAATCAGAGTAATTACGTTCGAAAGCCATACTGCGATTGTAGTCATGAAAAGACTCACTAGCTCCACTATTGGAGCAGCGTAAACAGCAAAATAGATATTTGCTTCACGAGGAAATAGAATTCAAAAAGAAAAAGCGAATGATATGAATAAATATGTCTCTTATTTTCATACGACAATGAAATTACCACTAAATATGGTTCTATCTAGTGAAAAAATCACTTTTTTAAACAAATTTGCTTGAATTACTAGCAAAACTTAAGAATCAAGTAATTACCTTCGAAAGCCATACTATGATTCTAGTCATGAACAACTCACTGTCTCCTGAAGCGTAAACAGCAAAATATATACTTTCTTCATCAGAAAATAGAATTCAAAAAGAAAAAGCAAGTGATATAAATAAATGTCTCTTATTTTTATATGAGAGTGAAACAACAACTAAATATGGTTCTATCTAACGAAAAAATCACTTTTTTTAAACAAATTCGCTTGAATTACTAGCAAAACTTAAGATAGTCCAAAAGGAGAACAGTGACCCAAGCAAGCTTCTCAACGTTGGGGAACTATATACCTCGTATTCTTCTCTTCCGATAATGAGCGAGTTGGCCAAACATAGCTCTGCATTATAAATTCGACGTATTCACAACACTGGCATACTAAATTTTGTGATAGATTATGGCGGCATTTTAAACAAGTGGATCATATTCAGAGGAGTTTATGTAGCTAACGCTGATGTGACCATAGGGTCACCAAAGACCCCCATATCCACACAAACTTTGCTCTCTCTCTCCCTCCCTCCCGGCACACCACCTTGGCGTTTAGCCCACCATCTTCCTCCATCCTCGCTGGTGCCACCGCCCATCCTCCACCACGAACGCCCCATCCCCCATAGCCGGCCTGCCGCCTTCCAAGGCGCAATCGCATACAATTGGGAAAAGAAGTTTTATCAAACAGCATCGATGAGAGTTGATAAATAATTTTTTTTCCTTTTGGCCAAAAGAATACGATAACAAGTCTCTTTGGAAAGCATTGCTTTATCATCCTTGTCAGTGTAACCACTCTAATTGAGAAAAAATTACATTCACTAGTTGTACCAGGTCATCTACACATTGGTCAATTCAGAATGCGACACGTGTCACGTTGGACCTACCTTGCAAAAATCTCTCTCTCTATCATTCACAGCCACATGCTCAAGGCTCCGATGGCCATGACTTCCGCAAGCTTGAGCTCAAGTGACACCATGGTGGCAAGATGTCAAAGCTCAGGTGACCATGGCTACAAGCTTGAGATATGGCAGCCATGGTTGCGACCTCATGCTCAAGTCGCCATGGCTGCTGCTGGCTCGAGTTCAAGCTAGCAACTTTCGGCTCAAGCAAGAACCTCAGAGCCATGGAAGCTGGAGACTTCATATTGAGCGTCTGTGTCCTCGAGTGTCTCAATCTAGTGGTCATGAACTAGAGTTTGTTGCGATGAATGAAGAGATGGAGTCTCTTCATAAAAGCTAAACTTGGGATCTTGTGAAATTCCCTATAAGTAAAAGAGCTATTGGATGCAAGTGAGTCTTCAAAGGAAAAAAGAGAATTCCGAGGCTTGAAGATGAAAGATTCAAAACACGTTTGGTAGCGAAAGGTTTTAATCAGGAGAGGATCGACTTCAATGAAATGTTCTCTTTAATTGTGATACATAGTTGTATTCGAATGCATTGGCCACCATGGCCACAAGCTCGAAGCTCAAGTGACTGTTGCCACGAGCTTGAGGCCGAGCTCGAAACTCGAGCAGCCAAGACTGCCCCAAGCTCCGAGTTTGAGGTTGAGCTCCGCAGCCAAAGCAGCCATGAGCCTTGTGCTCGGGCTCGAGCTCTGGCCATGGCAAACACAAGAAAAAAAAAAAGAAAAACAAGTGCTAAATAGAGAAGGTGGGCCTGACGCAAGCATGACTAACAAGCTCTTGGCTCGAGGTTGAGCTTCGGGTCCATGGTGGCTAGGAGCCTTGGGCTCGAGCTCCACGGCCAAGGATGGAGTAGAAGTCAGTGACGCCAATTTGGACGAGCTGTTGGGAGACACTTCTACATCATACGATCTTGGCGGAGAGATGAGGAATTGGAGAGGGAGTTGGAGAGACAAAGTCAAGAGAGAGTGAGTGACAAGATGGGAGGGAGTTAAGTGGGCTCCACATCGAACACATATTGCCACATGAATGGACTATGACATGGATGACGTTGCATCAGAGTTGTATGTAATATTTTCTTACTCTCATCAATGTGTGTTTTTTCTGTTAATTGTTGATTAGATTTTCTTGTTCTTCTGGGCTGGTACAAAAAAAGAAAAAAGAAAAACCACAACAGATGCAACTGAGTTCGAAAAATCATAGATAAAACTATTACTTCAAAAGCTAACTCAGAAAAATATTACATTTCGTCAAACGCCCTGCCCATCTGCTACTACTTCACATGAAAAAGCCAAACTAAACGACAATATATTGTGTCGACAGCACATAATTCATATACACAAGGTGTATATCATGAAGACCACGATAATAAAAAAAAAAAAAATTCAAAATTTACCGGCTTGCCGAGTTCGTTGCTCTTGTTGAGTTGCTTGCTCCACGACTTGTTGCTGTGGCAAAAGATCACCTGTCCGTCTTCCACCATCTCTCCCCCTCCCTCTCCTTCTCTCAAACAAAGGCATCTCACTTCCACCATATCTCTCTCTCTCACTCCTCCTCTCTCAAACACACCCGGACACAAGAAGAAAGAAGAGAAGGTTGCCACCTTTATATTGAGATGGATATAAATGAGGGGAATTGACCCCTTTATATATTAATATAGGCTTAATCACGACCTTAAATCTCTCATCAATCTAACAATGGAGATTGTATCTTCCCATCTACCAACTTTCTGCATTAATTATAGAAGACTCTAGAATAATGTACAATTACAATATTGCCCATCCTTGGGAACATTCTAGAGAACACTGGAAAAGCTCGCCCGATCTTATAGGATGTTTCATGGTCCTTCTAGTGTAGGAAACCTCGGGATTGTGACATTTTCCCCCACCTAATTGGGTGATGCCTTCTTGTGTCTTCGGGATTGCATCAACTTGCTTCTTGAACTGCCAAAGAGCGTCTGTGGGTTTCCAACATGCTTCACTCTCTAGAACACCCTTCCATCAAATCAAATTCTCATGCTTCGGCACACAAATATCACTTCCATATGACTCAATCCACCATGATGAAGTGGATGTATCGATCATACGAGGTTTTTGCCCCAAGTGGCACCCTTTGCAACTCTCCTCAATATGGATCTTCCTTGTCTACATGGAAAAGTTTAAGCATACTAACATGAAGCACGGAATGTACCTTTAATTTTGGCAAGACCTACAGCTTATATGCGGCCTTTGCAACTTGTTTCATTGGTCAAAATGGCCCCTTGTAGAGACTAATGAATCCTATGTGCACATCCCGATGTTGAAGAACCCAGTGTAGCTTGACCAACACTAGTCTCTGATTTGATATTCCACATGTTGTCGCTTCTTATCAGCCTACTTCTTTCGTTTGCTTAGAAGCCTTATGTAAACAAGTTGGCCTACTTCTTTCATTTGCTTCGAAGCCTTATGTAAACAAGTCCGTGCCAAGTCCATCTACGCTTGTCACTCCTTGGTGAACTTGTAAGTGGATGGGCTATTCTCTCGATAGCCTGTTGCAATTGTATTCGGAGTGAGTGGTTACTGCTCCCATCACGATCTCGAACGGACTTTGGGTCGTGGACTCATTCCGCTATAGGTTATGGGAGAACAAAGCTATATCAATCAA
Source organism: Eucalyptus curtisii (assembly GCA_017140595.1). NCBI lineage: Eukaryota > Viridiplantae > Streptophyta > Magnoliopsida > Myrtales > Myrtaceae > Eucalyptus > Eucalyptus curtisii. The sequence goes on along the minus strand of CM029502.1, from coordinate 33,248,161 downwards.
CTTTGCCAAATCCTTTTGAGTTGTGCTTATGTAGTGTCGGAGGTACAACACCGAATTCATTCACCTACTCCATCTAACTGTTTGTCTTAAGATGTAGACTTGCAAAGAAGTTGAGATCCAACCCTAGTAGCCTAAAGAGTTCAATTTAGAATCATTCAATGAATCGAGGATCACAATCGCTCATAATCGTTTGTGGCACTCCCTAATACTTGATAATGTGCTTCAGAAATAATCCTTCACTGGAAATCTAGTAGGTATGAACGTCGCATACTTAGAAAACTGATCCACCACGACCATGAGAGTCCAACAACCTTCTATTTAAGCAAGTTTATAAAAAAATCCATGGAGATGCTCTCCCATAGACGCTCCAGGACAGGAAATGGTTCTAAAACTCCTACTGGCAAACATTGTTCCATGACTATGCAACCCAAATGGATTGGCTTATTAGGGCGTGTTTGTTTAAAATTGTTTTTGTTCCCCAGAACACAAATTTTTGTTCTTTTGTGCCGGGAACAAAAATGAACAAAAACACGAGGGAACAGATTTGGAACAGAAACAAGAAGTAGAAAAAAACTAGTTTCTTGTTCCCGGGAATACTTCCGAGAAACACTTTTTTTTCTTCTTTTTTCTCTTTCTTTTCTTCTTGTTTTCTTCTTCTTCTTCTTCTTCTTCTTCTTCCTTTTGCTGGTCACCGGCCTTGGCCATGGCTGGCGCCGGTGACCGGCCAAACGAGGGCCGGCGACCTCGCCGAAGCGTCGCCGGCTCTCGAAGAGGCCGAGCCACGGTGAGGCTTGGCCTCCCTAGCCAGCGCGAGGCCGACCTTGCGCCGCTTGGGCGAGGCTAAGCCTCGTCGGTGGCCTGCGGCCAAAGAGAAAAAGAAAAAGGAAAAAGAAAAAAGAAAAAAAGAAAATAAAAATATTAAAAAATTAAAAGAAACAAAAAAATTATACAAGTTTACCAAACGTGTTTCTGTTCTTATTCTATTCTAGGAACATAAATTTTGTATAGTTATCAAACGCGTTCTTCTGTTAAAAATTGTTCGCCGGAACAGAAATCCGGAACATAAATAGTTTTTTCTATTTCTGTTTCCGGGAACAATTTTTGAACAGAAACGTTACCAAACGCACTCTTATATACCAAGACAAAATCGCCTCTACTCACTTAACCATGCACTGCCAGCAAGACAAACAAGAAAGAATAAAAAAAGAAGAAGAATAAAATGGGTGCCAAAGTCTGTTGTAGGCTTAAGTTACGAGGTAAATTAGCATGAACTAGTGTGTGAGTCCATTTCGTTTTCTGTATTGGCTGGGACGAACAATGAGGACCCAGTTGAGATGTTCATGTGGGGAGTGGGTCCCGGTGTGACCATTTGCTGTCGTTAACCCCGTGCAGTTCCTGATAAATTGTTAGCGTTCGGCAATCCAATTTCTTGGCTTCAACATGCTTTATGCATTTAGTTATAGCACCAGGGTCTCTGTTTCATTAGGTCACCTAACTGCTTATCGGTATCAGATGCACGCAACCGATGAGGATGTGACCGACCGATGCAGTTGCCAAATTACCAAGTAAAGCAGCAGGTTCAACCCTAGCACGGTTGCGGAATGATATTTCCTGTCTCTCGATAATGAGCACCATCAGGATGCTGTCCATCCTTGGAGCAGAGATTGCATGATCTGCCAAATTTTATTGGAGGGACTCGCCTCTTTTCTGTTTTCCCTTTTGGTTTCTGAGGAAGATGCCGTAAGTGAGGTCCAAGAGGAACAACTCCCAAGGATAATAGTGTCTTTAGAACTCATTCAGGTCCTATCAAACCTCATCCCAGATTATCCAGCAATATTACGTAGAAGCACCATCTACGGTTACAACACTATCTGCATGAGACTTGCCATACATTATTTGCTCATCCTAAATACTCCCAAAGTAGCATGATGTGTTATTTTCGCTCGGGAATCACAATTCTACAGAGATGGACGTAAGGTGCTGCGAGACATTCGATGCAGTGAATGTAGACAGGCATGTCTACTGAAAACCAGGTTCAAACCAATCTCATAACATCAAAGGAACACTGTATGCAACTCCTTAAAAGAAAGAAAGAGAGATTGTATGTAGCTTGGTCGATAGCATTTATATGATGATTAAGCCGAAGCGGTTGCCATGTGCTTAGCTAAAGTCATCTGCAGCTGATCCTTCTGGGCTCCTACCACCCTGTCAACAATCTTTCCTCCCTTCACAAACATGAAAGTTGGCATCGCCTCCACGGCCCACTCTTGAGCGACCGTCTGCAAAAGAACGGAAAGTCATTCCTTCACGAGTTCGACAACACTTGCAGAGCAGAACTTAGACAGCTAGGCTGTCATCTATTAAGACAAATTTCCATCATTCATGTAGGCCCTGGAAATGTAGTCCTTGGATTATTTTACCTTCAGCTCATCAACATCAACTTTCAGAAACAGAACATTAGGAAATTTCTTGGCCAGCTCAGCTAGGAATGGTGCAATGAAACGGCATGGTCCGCACCATGAAGCAGTGAAATCGACAACCACCTGTTTCAAACAAAAAAGAAACAAACAAACTCGGTGAATATCATATGCATTTCAATTCTGACCAATTCATAGTGGCGTTATAAAATGAGACGCCACAGCAGAAACATCCTGGAAATTGTTATTGACAGTTCAATGGCTCATGAACAGGAAGAGCTTAATCAGCCACACTGACCCATTTGCTCATTCTTCCACTAAATTATACTGAAAGAAATATAATACCTGTACTATCACCCAAACAAAGTCACCTGCTATTAAGAGTTCACTAGCAGACTGCTGATATTGCCATAAAAAATCAGAGTATTTACCTTCAAAACGACACTAGTCATGAACTATGACTCAGCCAGCTCCTCTATAGTACTGGTAGAGAAGCAATGTATGTACTTTCTTCATGAGAAAATAGAATTCAAAAGAAAAGGAGAGTGATATGAACAAACTTCTCCCCCTTGATTTCACACGAAAGTAAAAAGATGACTAAGATTTAGCGAAAAGAATCACCTTTCTTGCGAGATTTTCTTGGGTTACAAGCAAAACTTAAGATAGTCCAAAAGGAGAACGATCGACCAAGCAAGCTAATCAATATCGGGAAACTATATACTGAGTATTCTTCCCGTCCTATACTTAGCGAGTTGACCAGACATGGCGCCGCATTAAAAACTCAGGTAAAATGCCATATCAACCCTATTCACAACTTCGGCATACTAAGTGTTGCGACAGACTGTTTGTGGCATTTCAAACAAGTGAATCATATTCGGGAGGAGGTTATGTAGCCGACGCGGCAAGCCATTCACACTTTAACGCACTCGCTCGTCAATTTACAGCCAAGCACATAAAAACCCTAATAAGCAAAGACAGCCGAACCCGCACGATCTCTGCGCTCTCTCTCTTCCTCGGCCTCGAGCCAGCCATCCTCCTCCATCCCCGCCGCCACCATCGCCACCCCATTCCCGCCACAGCTGGCCCGCCACCTTCCAACGTGCAGCCGTCGCCTCCAGATCCCGTTCCCGTCACAACATATGATTTCGGGGGAAAAGAAAGAAAAAGTCTCATCAGACAGCACTCGGTCTGAACGATGAAAGTTTCATGATAATCTCCTTGAAAAGCATTGCTTCTCTCCCCTGTCAGCGTCACTGCTCAGATCAACGTGCTTCTTTCTGATAATTTTTTTTTCTTTTTCTCGGTTTCATCAGATCAACGTTCTTCTTTCTGATAATCTTGTTCGTCCCGGCCGGGGCCAAAAAAAGGAAAAAAAAAAGGACCGCAAACAAATGCGCGGCCGATCCAGAAGAATCAAAAGACAAAACCACCGCCTCGAAAGCCGACTCGAGATTGCATTTCGTCGAACGCCATGCGCATCTGCTACGACTACTTTCACGCGCGGAAGCGAACTAGACGACGATGTATCGCATCGACAACGCCAGATTCATGTGCACAACGCATGAAAAGGATCCGAAAATTTCTCACCAGCTTGTCGGGTTCGTTGCTCTTGGCGATCTGCTCGCTCCACGACTCGACGCTGTGGCAGCTGAACACCTGACCCTCTTCCGCCATCTCTCTCTCTCTCTCTCTCTCTCACACACAAACACGCGCGCGCACAAGAAGGAAGGAGGAAGAATGATGATGGAAGGAGGAGAGAAGGTGGCCACGTTATTGATGGAAAACCGCCTTCCTGCGCATTTATGAAAGTTCGTGAACTCCCCTTAAAATACGTACGACGCCAGCTCACGTTTGATCCTGTCGTTTTGTCGTAAATTGCAACTTTGCCGCCGACGGATGGGATGAGGATCGTCTCCCTCGCCGAAACGGTGGACTTGTGCTCAATTTGTCGCAATCGGCACTACAAAAAGAGAGTGAAGAAAAGCTTGTACAAATCTAAAATCTAAAAGATATCGTTTTACAAAAGAATTTGCAACACGGCCTTAACCCAAAAATATATATTTTTTTTTGAGCAAATAACCCAAAAATAATTCACTCAAAAGCAAATGTACTCTAACTAACCAAGTACTCTCGGATAGGACCAATGAAATTGATTTATCACATAGAAAATCATCCAGTAGAGTCAAATTCCACTCATCCGAATTTTTTTTTCAGATAACACAATGCGTTCTAAAGTTAGGCCTCAAATGAATAATTTAAATATTAATTTCTCACCTTAAATAATTAATCAATGAAAGTTATTTTATTATCGCTAATAATTTATATTTAAATATTTTACGATGAAAATATATTTCATCAATTTATCTTTACAAACGATCCAAGTGATTATTTTTGGAAAAAACGGAAGATTTGAGTAATCCCTAGGCAAAATCTCCTGCCCACCCCTCCAACAAAGGGCACAACAGACACTACCAACCACAAGGCACTGACTAATTCAAGAGACCAGAAATCAGAATGACGCCGCAGTATATACAGTGTGCACTAAAAACCGCGTCTAGCGTGAGTGATAAGAAATCCGTGCGAAGGTGTTTTTACATGCCACTACGGGGAGAGCTCTACAACTGGATCGCATTCGGAAAACAGTATGTCCCGAGGAAAAACCACCCCACGAGGAGGAAGGTCAATGATGCCCAGATCATTAGGAAGGTTGAGCCTCCGAGGATGAGCCCGAGCGGGAAGGTGATGACGAATGGCAAGACGGATCTCAAGATCGCCGCTTTGTTCACCCAGCGGCCCTCCAGAAGGAACAGGATAGCCAGGTTCACCACGTTCCATCCGCTGGATCGGAAGCCCAACCTGTTCAGGTTGTTGGCCACGAAGGAGTGGCAGTTGCAAGTGAAGAGGTTGTAGTGATGGTGTTGAAACTCCTGGGTGCTCTTTCTCAGTGCTTCGTCCCAAGTCAACACGTCTCTTCTAAATTCATCCTCTTGGTTTTGATCCTCGTTGTAGTCGGATTTACAGGGCGGAAAAGAACACTGTGGAGAACATGTGAACAGATAGCATGACGCCCAGCATAATTCATACTATAGAAAACCGCTAACACATGGTTTAGTGCAAAACTGACCGATAACTATGAAGTGGTGCTATCTCATCTCAAAGTATATTAAAGAGTTCAATAGCTGAAGTCATGACCGTTCAGGGAAAAGACAAAAAAGTTCACTTCACAATTGAAACGTGAGCCTACCTTCTCTTTGCTTATCTGTAGGTAACGAGTTGCTGCCCCGAAGGTAAAATTATCTACGCATACAAAATTGGGCCCTGCAAAGTCCAAGATTACTCCATCCTCTCGGCATATTCCAACATGCCCGATGAAAGGGATAAACCACGAGATGACCGGAAGGGGTGACCAGACAATGCAGTATGGGAAGCGCGCTCTTCTTGGATCAATTTGAAAGCTTTTAGGAGAACTTTCTTCAATCATTACGTGGTGTTCAGGGTCCATGTTTGATTCCATTTGAAAAGACTAAACACAGTCACCTGCATCGAGTGATGATTGAGACATGAAAACATCCACTAAGCAAACAGCAAAAGAGTCGAAAGACAGTGCAAGGCTAGATAAATCGTGGAATGGTTACTATAAAAGGAAAAAAAAAAGGGTGCTCGTTTACTCAAAGTCTTCCTGGTGTGAGTGCCCATGAGACAACAGTTCTAACCGTAAATTCCCTCTGATAAAACACACGCAAACTGAATAGTGGATCGCAACATCACATCCTCTAGCAAATCATCAATATAAATCAGTGGAGGAGCATTACTAATCGGTATGCTACCTCTAAAGACCTGCTGCCTCTATCGCATGATTAATTGGATAAATTGTCTGCCATCTAAATACAAAATGGATTGTCTAAAGTACGGGCAACTATCTGGCAGCATTTTCTGGGGGAAAACAAGATATCCTTCATTTCTCTATTTATTAGGGAAATCTAAAGCAAGCCCCATGACTAAAGTCTCAAACCAAACTTCATGTACAGAGATCTTAGAAATCTAAAGAGACTGCCAACAACAATTTACCAACTTGAAAGCACATTTCAAGCCCGCAGAAATTATGTAATTTGCAGCCCGGAATTAATACATGATGCCAAACACTCACATTGGTAGTGGCAACATCAATTGTCAACATAATACTCCAAACAGTTACTGCAAATAAAAACAAAAAACGGAACACCCCAAATTATACTCCTGTATGCTGTGCCCAGTTTTACAGATAGCGTGCTTTCTTGACAACTCTCCCTCCTAAATCCAGAGTAATACCACTAAGGCACTTCTTCCATATCCATAACGAGAAGCTCCATTACTCAGACCTTTCCTCCATTAAAGTCTCCTCACAAATAGTCATGTTCTATCCATCCAGTCAATATATTAACCTGATTTAGTTGAGATGAACAAACATCTCCATCAGCGAACACATCAACACCAACACGTCTGCTCACCTGATTCTCATCAATGAGCGAATCAGCTTCGACGCCGAACACATTATGTGCCTCGACACGACCATATCAACTTTATCAAGCTACGAAATGATACGATCAAACCCATTCTGACTAAAGAGAAGCGAACAAACGTCTCAATTGCCGAACTCATCATGCTCACCTGACTCTCATAAATGAGCGAATCAACTTCAATGCCAAACACATTACACGCCTCGACACAACCAAGTCAAGTTCATCAAGCTACTTAATTACAGGATCGAACCTATTCTGACTAAAGAGAAGCGAACGAACGTCTCCATCGCGCCGAACATCAACAGCAACTCATCATGCTCACCTCATTCAACCAAACGACCGAATCAACTTCGACGCCGAACACATCACACGCCTTGAAACGGCCAAACCAAGCTTATCAGGCTACGAATCGATAGAATCGCACCTATTCCGACTAAAGAGAAGCACGCATGCTCTGCATCCGTGGCGATCCATTCCTATTGGCATTTCGACATTCCCAACACAAGACAACACGAGAATCGACCTAGAAAGACTCACCTCCGGGATCGCGAGAACCGGAAAAACCGCGGAAACGCGGAAAGAAGCGAAGGAAAAAAATCATCAGAAACGAACCAACCTCCCGGCGAAATCAATCGCTTTCCGAATTCGATCAACTGAACATCGCCGGAGAATCGATGAAAACCGAAGCCTGACTTCCGAATCGAGAGATTCCGTCGCCCGCGAGTCGCCGGCGAGAGAGAGAGAGAGAGTTACCTGGCGCGGAGGAGGAGGAACGAAGCTCTCCGGTTCCCGAGTCCGACGGAAGACGAGAAATGGACTTCGGGAGGAATGGGAGATTCGCATCTCCCGGTCCGCCCCCGCACGACCCGAACCGAATGACCGATCGGGTCGGATCAGCGGGGCGGCAATTCCGAAGCGTTTACCAATTTCGCCCCCTTTTGTTTATGCTGGAGCCCCGCATTTATTCGAATTCGATATCCCCGGGTTCTTTCCATGTTGCAAAAAAGTATGATATCTATTCAAGGTCGATCGATTCCCGATCCGGTCTAGTTTCAAGGTAGAATAAAAAATCGGACTGGGAGAATTGATTGGTCTTGGAACTGGTCACTTTTTTTCCCACTAAAGAATGCTTGTACACAATGAGAGAGAGACAAATCCTAAGATATTGACAGAAGGGACGATGAGTAAAGAGTTCTTATGCGGTAGCTTGTGGTACCACTAAATAACATAATGTTTACTTCATATTTTACTACTTTTTTGAAGAAATAATAAAAAAAAAAGATATATGTAGTCGGTTCGGTCCGGTCCAGTTTCATTCCCCCTTGGAACTAATTAGCGGACTGCCTTAACACTAGTTCCACTTTTGGAAACCGGGAATCAGACCAACACTCCCAAGAATTACACCCCACCAGCCGATTCGGTTTGGTTTGCATGATTAGCCAATCTTTTTTGCATATCCCTAATATTTATATCTTGCCTTAGGAAATAATGAGAAAAAAAAAAAACATTGGTTTTCAAATGTGCTTTAAAAATTGTGTTTTTTTTTTTTTTTTTGGTAACCCAAGGAACCCCGTAAGCTGATAGCCGGCGAGCAAACCCTAGGGAGCGACTACAGGACCCACCACCACAGTACTCCAGGTAAAAATCCCTAACGACGTTTCTGGGATTCGAACTTCTCCCATTCGTGAGGGGGAGAGAGCCCCAGCCAACTGCGCCGCTGCGGGCGGTGGTGCTTTAAAAATTATGTTAATATCACGAAAAACTCCAAATTGATATACCTATAATAAATTTACCTCAAACTAATTTTTTAATCAATAAACTAGTACACTTATAACGAATTTATCCTTCATTAGTTTTTGCTAAATTTTACCATCAAATTACTGAGTTTGATGACATAAGTACCAGTTTAGGGTTTTACCCTCCTTGTTATAGGTATATTAGTTTATAGTTTTTCATGGTATTAATCCAATTTAATGGAAACTAAATAAGGAAAAATTTGTTATAAATGTACCAATTTGAGTGTTTTGGTGGTCAAAAAATTAGTTTTGGGTAAATTTATATAACTCTACTAGTGTTGGATTTTTCACAGTACTAATCCTTAAAAATTTAAAGTAAAAATATAAACTTTATGTAATTAGCTTATTTGTGATACTTTAAATTATTAGACCTCGTTCATTGTCCATATCATGGATATCCAAGTAGGTATGATTTGAAATGCTTATAATCATACTCAGCAGCTTTCGATCTCTGCCCTTGGTTTTTGTGTTATAATTTTCCGTATTGATTACATATATAAATTATATTTAATTTTTTACCGTCAAATTACTGAGAAATGATATATAACAATTGACGAACATATTAGTTTGTTGTGTTGATATGTGTAAGATAAATATAAAATAATGCATTTATATTTATGCTTTTTATTGTTATGTTTAATAAGGGTGATTAGAAAGGAAAAGGATGGATTCAAATAATTATGAGAGATATTATTTTGATAGGATTGAGTTATAATGTTGTGTGATTGCTAGCGATGGAAAAAAAAAAGAGAAGAAAAATTGCATGATTCTCGAGTCTGTCAAACGGGCGGTGGCTATGGATGGAGGGAGAGAGAAATCAAATTTTTATTTTTTAAATTCTAAATCAATGTCCCTGTTCAAGCTGTAATTGAAGATGAATAGAAAAAAATTACGTGTCATATCAGCAGCTAATGTGGCACAATGAAAACGTTGAACAAACGCCACATTAGTAATTAATGGATCACTAAGGGTGTGTATGGTAACACTCCAATTTCTCTATTATTTTGTTCTTTTATTCCCTAAAATAAAATAAAAACAAAAATCTGTTTGTTAAGAGGGTGCATGACAAACTACAATTTCTATTCCAGAAATAATTTTTCTATTCCAGACTTGTCTGGAATAGAAATCCGTTTGATAAAATTATCCTATTTTTCTATTTTTAAAATAGATTTTTGTTCCAGAAATAGATTTGGAATAGAAATCAGAAGTAAAAATTTTCTACTTTTCTATTTCTGGAATAGAAATGAGAAATAAAAATTATTTTCATTGTTCGTCCTTGCTATGAACCGGTTATCTATCCGTCGCCACCGGTCATCGTTCGCCGGTCGCCGGCCGTCGCCGCCGCCGTCCACCGATTGTCAGCCGTCACCGTCGTCTGTCATCGGCTGCCAACCGTCCTTGCTATGAACCGGTTGTCCATCCATTGTCGCCAACCACCGTTTGTCGGTCGCCAGCCGTCGCCGTCGCCGTCCATCGGTCGCGCCCGCCGCGCCACCGTCCGCCGATCGATCGCCGTTGCCGCTGTTCGTCGGCCCCGCCCGCCGTTGTTCGCCGTCCGTCTGCCGGCCCTCGTCCGCCAATCGCCGCTCTTTGCCGCCATCCCTTTCTCGCCACCGTCCGAAAGGAAGAAATTTTATATCGTTATCAAACGAATTTCTATTTTTAAAGTAGAAATTTGTGTCGTTATCAAACGGGTATTTTTGCTTATTAGAAACTCATCTAGAAATAGAAATAGAAAAATCTATTTCTCTTCCAAAAATCAATTTCTGGCCAGAATGGTTATCATTCGCACCCTAATGTTAATTGATTTTTCTATTTCTTACAATAGAAAAGTAGTTGGAAAATAGATTTGAAATAGAAACATGAAGTAGAAAAAAAATAATTTCTTGTTTCTGAGAACAATTTCTAGAAATAAATCATTTTCTTTATTTTCTTTTACTTCCTCGTCACTTGTTGCTCCTCACCATCCGCTACCCCTCATCGGCCATTGTCGGTTGCCGGTCACCACCGCCGGTAGTCGACCGCCGGCCCTTGCCATCAGTTCCCCGCCATCGACTAAAGGAGGAGCAAGAAGAAGAAGAGAGGGAAAAAAGAAAAATCTAAAAAAATCACTAATAAGTTCTGTTAGAAGTAAGAAGGGTAATTAGAAGTAATAAGGGTAAATGGGTCTTTACCACTTTTAGGGTTTATTTTGATGTATATATATTTAACTTTATTGATTAATACAATGTACGTTTTCCTCACATGGTATCAAAGCCTAGGGATTAACCCTAGTCGACGGAGCAGCCACTTGCCGCCGTTGACTCGCCGGAACAGTCGGCCGTCGCCGCCGTGGCTTGTCGCCGTCGAGCGTCTCCTTCTTTCTCTCCTTCTTACACGATTCTTTCTTGACCTTTCGTGCGGCTCCCTCGCGCGGTTTGCGCAGCTCGCGCGCCTGCACGACTCGTGCGACCTGTGCGGCTTGCGCGGCTTGTGCGGCTCGCGCAACTCCATCGCATGACCCACGTCGCTCGCGCAGCTCCATCGCGTGACCCACGTCGCTCGCGCAGCTTGCGCGGCACGCACAGCTGGTGCGACACCATCTCGTGGCTCCATCGCGTGACCCACACCGCTCGCTGGGTCGCTGATTTTGGTCACACAACTCCATCACGTCTCACGCAGCTTGCTGGGCAGATTTTGGTTGTTGACTTGCTTGATTCGCATGAGGACAGACAACATATAATGGAGCGCAAAGCACATGCACTGGTGCGGTGAGCGTGGATTTTGGTGCAAAGCACACGCACCGGTGCCCCACACGGGGAAAGGACTCGAGGTGTTTTCTTTGTGACTGAAAGGAGAAATTCTTTTTTTTGTCCTTTACATTGATCTTCTAGAGTTTCTATGACTGTGTTGCTTCATCTTTGATGGCTGGGAAGTTTTACTGACCATTTTCGGATTATAAATTTGTTAATTTGAGAGTTTGTGAATTGGTGGCAGTCTCTATTATTTTATGTGGGTTGTGGAGATCTTGTGTGGTAATATTGGGTTATTAAATTACTGAGGCTGCATTGTTTGACGGAAGCTAAGGTCAGAGTTTGCTTATTATTATTTGGAAAATGGGCGATCACTCGAAGAGTACAATTGAAGTAGATCATGAGAAGAATAATACTGTGATGACTAAGGTAATTTCCTCTTCGTCTAATCGAATTATTGATAGGAAGCTCGCAGGTAGTGCTAACTTCCACCAATGGAAGAAAATCGTGAAGCTTACTTTGACAGGCAGGAATCAACATAGACACTTAACTGAGTTTAAGCCCAGAGATGATGTAACTTGGGATGGTGTTGATGCACGTATTCTTGGTCAAATGCTGAATTCTATGGAGAGTAATGTAGTTGACTTGGTAACTCATATTGATACAGTCAGAGAACTATGGGAGTATTTGAATGTGTTATATTATGGCCAAGATAATTTGTCACAGATTTATGAGCTATCGCAGGAGTTTTATCGATTTGAAAGGAAGGGACGCCTATTACCCAAGTGCTTTGCGAGACTTTAAGAGATTGTATGAGGAGTTGAATCTTTGTTCTCCCTATTTCAACCGATGTTCAACAAATGCAACGTCGGAGGGAACAATTGGCTGTAATGGGATTCTTAGGATGTCTTGGTTCTGAGTATGAAACTGTTAGGTCTCAGATCCTTGGAGGAGAGAATATCGCGTCACTCACAGATACGTTTGCTCGAGTTCTTCGAGTATCTCGTGAGTCTTCTCAGGATACTACATCTATGGTGGAGAGTTAAGCTCTTGTGTCCCAGACTCGAACTGGTAGTGGTAATAGGAGTGATGGAGGAACCCGTGGCGGATATAGTGGGCGGGGTGTCCGAGGAGGAGGCCGAGGCATAGGAATAGGAAGAGGTCAAGGTCAACAGCATCCTTTTGGACAATTCCCCATATCTACGATAATTCGGGGACTACACGAGTTTGTCATTCGTGGCAAACCTGGTCATATTCAAAAATTTTGTTACAAGCTACATGGGAGACCGGGCAGAAGCACCCGGTTCGCTAATACATCGTCTAATATTGACTCTACTCCAGAGTCATCTGAAGACAAGGTGGTGGTTATGTCTGGTGAGGAATATGATTGGTACAAACAGTCTCAAATCTCACAGCATGTTTCTTCCATTGCTACTTTGGCACAGACAGGTAATGCTACTGCATGCCTTTCAGCTACTTCTCATCCTTGGATCATTGATTCAGGGGCTTCCGATCACATGTCAGGTCTTTCAGGTATATTTTCCTCTCTTTCTCCGTCTTCGTCCATAGTTACTCTAGCCAATGGATCACCTACACATGTTAAGGGAATTGGCACAATTAACCCAACTCCTTCATTGCCATTGTCCTTAGTGCTTTATCTTCCACAATTTCCATGTAACCTCATGTCTGTTAGTAAGTTAACTAAAAACTTTCGGTGTTCAAGTAACTTTCTATCCCGATTCTTGTATTTTCCAGGATCGGCTACGAAGAAGACGATTGGTAGAGGACGTGAGGAAGGGGGCTTTATGTACTTGAAGATACTTCTTCAATTGCTTGCTCAAGTGTTGCGTCCCCACATCAAATCCATTGTCGTCTTGGTCATCCTTCTCTACGTAGTCTTCAAAAGTTGGATTCTAGTTTTCAATCTCTTTCTAGTCTAGAGTGCGAGTCATGCCAACTTGGCAAATTACATCGTGTTAGTTACACACCTCGAGTCATTAAACGAGCAACATCTCCTTTTTTATTAGTTCATTCAGATATTTGGGGTCCATGTCATGTGGTTTCTAATTCGGGTTTAAGGTATTTTGTTACTTTTGTCAATGACTATTCTAGAGTTACTTGGTTATATTTAATGAAAGATCGTTCGGAATTATTTTCTATTTTTCATGCATTTATATCTGAAATTTATACTCAATTTGGCATGCATGTTAAAGTTCTGCGTTCTGATAATGCTAAGGAGTACTTTTCCACATCTTTTTTTGATTTTATGACTCAACATGGTATGATCCATGAATCTTCCTGTCCTGATACTCCACAACAGAATGGTGTTGCTAAAAGGAAGAATAGGCATTTATTGGAAGTTACTAGATCCATGTTATTTGAGATGAAGGTCCCCAAAACTTTTTGGTCTCGATCTTTGTTCTCACCGCATGTTATCTTATTAATCGCATGCCTTCTTTACGTTCGCAAGGTGGTATTCCTTTTTCCACTTTGCTTCCTAATGAACCACTATTTGTCCTACCACCCCGTACTTTGGTTGTGTCTGTTTTGTTCGTGATCATCGACTTGGAGTATCAAAACTTGATCCCAAAGCAAGTATATGTTTATGGGTTATTCCCGCACTCAAAAGGGATATCGCTATTATTCTCCATTACTGAGAAAATATTTTATAACAGCTGATGTTTCATTTTTTGAATCCACTCCTTATCATAATGCTCCCATTGATGTGTCTGAATTGGATGAAGACTTGTATGTGACCACCATTCAGTCTAGTATTTCAGCTGTATCACCATTATCTAAAGAGAAACCACCTCCTCTCCAAGTTTATACTCGACGTTCTCGTGTCGCTCGTGCTGCTCCCCCTCCTCCCGTCACTACTACGTCATCTTCGCTCCCGGATCCGCCATTAGCCGACTCTCCTCTTGTATCGATCTTGATCTTCCCATTGCTCATCGCAAAGGTACACGTACTTGTACTCAACATTCTATTGCAAATTTTCTTTCACACTCTTCGTGTCTCCTACTTTTCGAGCTTTTTTAACTACCGTTGAACAATATCCTATCCCCAAGTCTCGGCGAGGCATTACAAAATTCTGGGTCGGAGGACAGCAATGGAAGAAGAATTAAAGGCTCTCGAGATTAATCAAACTTGGGACTTAGTACCACTTCCTCTAGGCAAAACTGCTATTGGTTGTCGATGGGTGTATGTTGTAAAAGTCAACCCCGATGGTTCTCTTGCTCGTTTAAAAGCAAGACTTGTTACCAAAGGGTATGCTCAGGTGTATGGGGTTGACTATCTAGACACATTTTCTCCTGTTGCCAAACTTACTTGTTCGTATTTTGATCTCTCTTGCCGCAACATATAACCGGCCTTTATTTCAGCTTGATGTCAAGAATGCTTTCTTGCATGGTACTCTTCAAGAAGAAGTTTATATGGAGCAACCTTCGGGGTTTGTTGCTCAGGGGGAGTCTGAGAGATTAGTTTGCAAATTAAACAAGTCTTTATATGGTTTGAAGCAATCCCCACGGGCATGGTTTGGAAGATTTTCTGAAGTTGTACTTTCTTTTGGATTGTCTAGATGTGGAAATGACCACTCTTTCTTCTATAAACAGTCAGGGGGAGGCAAACTATTCTTGATTGTGTATGTTGATGATATTATCATCACGGGAGATAACTTAGTTGGTATAGCGAGCTAAAAACCTATCTTCAAAGCAACAGTTTCAAACTAAAGACTTAGGAAAATTGAAATATTTCCTAGGAATTGAAGTGGCGCAATCACGAAAGGTATTGTTCTGTCGTCACAACGAAAATATATCTTGGATTTGCTCACCGAGACAGGTATGTTGGGATCAAAGCCTCTTGATTCACCCATGGAACAAGGGGTTAAATTGGTTGCCGATGGAGGAGAAATTCTTAATAGTCCGAGAGATATAGAAGACTGGTAGGTAAGCTGAATTATCTTACGGTTACCCGACCGGACATTGCTTTTCCTATTAGTGTAGTAAGCCAGTTTTTGTCTTCCCCTCGTACATCTCACTGGGATGCAGTTATTCAGATATTGAGGTATTTGAAGAAAGCTCCAGGGAAAGGAATTGTCTACCAAAATCATGGTCATATCAAGGTTGAAGGATTTTCGATCTTTGATTGGTGGGTCTCCATATGATAGAAGATCAACTACGGGTATTGTACCTTAGTTGGAGGAAATCGGGTATCATGGAAAAGTAAGAAACAAAGTGTTGTTGCCCGATCCAGTCTTTGAGTCGAATATAGAGCCATGGCACAAGTGACATGTGAATTAGTGTGGGTTCGACGGTTATTGATCGAGTTAGGCTTTAAAGATTTAGTACCCATGACTCTATGGTGCGATGATAAAGCTGCAAAGTGCATATAGCTTCCAACCCCGTGTTTCATGAGAGAACAAAACACATTGAGGTTGATTGTCATTTTATCCGAGAGAAGTTGCGAGTGGAGTAATTCTTCCCGAGTCATATTCGAACCAGCGAACAACTTGCGGACATCTTCACTAAATCCTTGGGTATTTGGAAGAATAGAACATATTTGTAACAAGCTGGGCATGATTAATATTTATGCTCCGGCTTGAGGGGGAGTGTTAGAAGTAAGAAGGGTAATTAGAAGTAATAAGGGCAAATGGGTCTTTACCACTTTTAGGGTTTATTTTGATGTATATATATTTAACTTTATTGATTAATACAATGTATGTTTTCCTCACAAGTTCAAAAAAATTATAGGTTATAAAAAAATTTGTGGATCATACTAAATGCATTATTATTCTTTTTCTATTTCAATAATATAAATTTTATATAGTTACCAAACGCGTTTTTTTTTTCAAAAATTATTTCAAGGAATAGATATAGAAAAAGATTATTTTTGCAAAAAATTGTTCCTCATGATAAAAATGTTATTATAAATTTATTTTGTTCATCTCTAAGCCCTCATTCTTCCTGACACTCCTCCATCATCAATCACCGCCCGCCTCTATGACAAGCAAGCCTCGTAGTGTTACCATCATCGTCAATCTTTTGCTTGGTTGGCAAAACCTGTATATTATAATTGTACCGTGAAATTCACAAAGACTTGCTAAGGAGAAACTTTCGTTTCTTTCGTTTTGGGTTGGTTCTTTCTAGCTGACAATACATTTAAGAGAAGGAATTGTGGTGTTGGTCCTCGCTATATAATTTTCTAACTTGTGTGAGGTTGAGCCATTTCAACCAAAAAAAAAGTGAGGTTGAGCCATTATTATGCTCAAAGGGTAACACTAGAAATAATTGATTTAGTGGTGAAGTCCATCTTACCACAAACTGGTTGAGCGAGAAAGGATGGGGTTGTTTTAACAATTTAAATGAATCTGTCGTTCCAACGATCGAGTCTTATCTGTTTGACTTTGTGTATGTATTGATGAGTCTAGATCAACTCTAGTCCTTGTGTCGTGGGTCTTAGTGAGGTGTCAAATGGGTGGGTTGGATCGGGTTTGGGTCGGGTAATTAATGGGTCGACCCAAATTGACCCATTAACCCATTTATGCCTAATGTAAATTTTTCGATCCATACCCGATCCGATCCGACCCATATTAATAAAATATTTTCATATTTAACCAAATTTAGGAAAAATTATTCTTATGTTTTTTTTAAAGATTATATTACTAAAAAACTTCCAAGCAATACAAATCCAATCAATAATTTTTCAAAAAAAAAATATTATTTCTTATATATATATATTTAAAAAAATGGTATTGCTAAAATATTTTTATACAACACAAATTTAATGGACAATTTTTATAATTTTTAAAATAATTATTTTAAAAAATTGAATTTTAATTATTTTTATTTTTATTTTTTAAATATAATTTTTAATTTTCTTTTTCTTTTTTTTTTTTTTTTGTTCTTCTTCTTCTTTGGCCGGCCGCCGGCGAGCCTCGAGCTCGCGGTTCTCCAAATCCAGCAAGCTTGATCTCGCCGGCGTCGGGTGAGCTCGAGTCTCGCTAGATCGGCGAGGCTCGTGCCTCGCCGGACGTCGACAAGGCCTTCGCCTCGCCAAATCCAATGAGCTCGAGGCTGGCGGCATCAAGCAAGCTCAAGGCTCGCCCGGCCGATCACCGGCCATCGCCGTGTTGGCGATCGGAGAAGAAGAAAGAAAAAAAAAAGGAAAGAAAAAAGAAAAGAAAATTAAAATAAAAAAATAATTATAATTTCGGTTTTTATAAAAAAAATATTTTTGTAAAGTTAAAGAGAGAAGAAAGAGATTGTGAGGTTTTGAGTTAAAATAAATGGGTTCATTTTTAATGGGTTGATAAATGGGTCTTAAATGGGTTAGAGAACTGACTCATTTAAGACTCATATATCTCAGTCTTTTTATTTTTAAAAACCCATTATGGGTGCTTTAAGAAGTAAGGCTTGACCCATTAACGACACATTTAAACATAAATTGGTCCATAAATGGGTCAATGACCCATTTTGACACCTCTAGGTCTTAGGCATCGCCCATTAGCCAACCCACAATTTGTGTCATTGTCTCTCTACTCGAAGATCACCACTACTTGCGAAGTTGCCACGTGTGGCATTGCTTGCCAGGGGGTACACTAGATCTAAGGTTGCCCATGGTTGGCGACGTTGAATCTAGGCTCGATAAGGTTTTCGACATCCAGGGCCTAGATTCAACACACTATGCACAAGGACAGAAGGTAGAGCTCGATGGTTTGGGGATTGATGCTAGGGATAGGGATGAGTATACTTTCAGGTTAGAACTTCGAATTGAAGCAATGGATCGGTGGGATTCCAACTTTTAAAAATTGAGAAACCTGTTTTGATTAGTAGATTCTAGGTAAGATAGGTGGAACTTGGATTTGAATAGAGTTTGTGTTTTCCTGTCTTTGCATGATTCGTATTCCATAGCATTTGATGATGAATATATCATTTGAAACTACTAATCTGAACATTCATTTTATGATCGAGACTTTTATTTTGTTAATATTTCATATTCTTTATGTATCTAAATATAAGTTGAGATTAGTAGATTTAATAGGATGTGGTGGTCATTAAATATGATGATTCATTATAATCGTTCAATTAATGATATAGATAGAACTTAAGACTGACCTTAGAATTTATGACAGGGTAGTTTGAGATTCTGAAGTATAATTTCCCAAGAATAAGGATTTCGTTCTAGCATATAAATTCAAGGTTCTAAGTGGAGTTTGTATGGAGTGTAGAACCATTCACCCGAACTTGAAATTAGGCCTAACAGCTGAGTGCTGATGTTGTCTTGAATTCCACAACATTTGATCGACTGGAAATTCGAAGTTAAAAAGTCGATCAGGAAATCTAGGAAGGCTTGAAGATTGCAGGCTATTTGTTTCCAAATATATTTCCTAGATTTGGACCTATCTATAAGAGATTTTCATGGGAAATAGTCCTGGTTCAATGTAACTAGGGTGTATCATGATACCTCTAATATATAGGAGATAATCACTGAAGATTTATCGGTTAGTTTCAAATTTGATAATATCTTTATGGTAGAATTCATTTCCTACTAGGTTTAGGAAAGTGGGGATCTAAAGATCTATTTATTTTCAGCATTGTACCTTGTACTCTTTAACATACGCTCAAATAAGAAATCGTCTCTCTCTCTCTCCCGTGGACATAGGCGGATCTTTCGCCGAACCACGTAAATCTCCGTGTTCTTGATTATTCTTGTTTACTTTTCTCATCTAGTTAGGGTGTTCTTCCGCACAACAATTGGTATTAGAGCAATCCAGGTTCTCTGTTCCTATATTGCGACTTCTAACTAGATGGCTGGAAAAGGTTCAACTGTTCGATTTGATATTGAACGATTCACTGGGAAGAATAGTTTTACACTATGGCGGAGAAGGATGAAGGATCTGTTGATTCAACAAAGTTTATCAAAGGTTCTTCGGGAAAATCGAACAAGCCGAACACCATCACCGATGATGATTGGGCGACATGGAGGAGAGGGCGTGCGGCGCAATCCGATTGAACCTATCGGATGAAGCCCTTCAATATGTAGTGGAAATCGAATCTGCTCCGGAGGTATGGTTCAAACTCGAAAGCATTTACATGACGAAATCTCTTACGAACAAGTTGTTCTTGAAGAAGAGATTGTATTCATTTCGAGATGAGTGAAGGAGGAGATGTTGGAACACCTCAACGTGTTCAATAAGATGATTAGTGAACTTACAAGCTTGGAGGTAAGGTTTGAGGATGAAGGCATAGCGCTCCTACTACTGGCATTGTTGCCGGATTCGTTTGACCACTTGGTGACTACGCTCCTTTATGGCAAGGAAACCCGGAGATCGGAGAGGTGGTGATCGCTGCCCCGATTTCAAACGACACCGGAAAAAGGCAAGTAGTTCAAAATCTTCGGGAGAGAGACTCTTTGCAAAGGAGAAAAGCAATCAAGGAAGAGGAAGATCAACGGATCGAGGATCGAGCGAGGGGTCGATCGAATCCAAGGGAAGGTTCAAAGGAAGATGCTACGGGTGCAATTAGGAAGGGCATACCAAGAGATTCTGTCCAAATAAGAACGAGAAAAAGAAGAAGAGCTCGGATGAGGCAAGTGTAGCCGACAGCATCGAGACCAATGATGGGGACGTCTTATCCATATCATCGGGGAAGGACATCTTTGAAGATTCGTGGATCATGGACTCCGGATGCACTTTTCACATGTGTCCTCATCGAGAAGTCTTCGATGAGTACAAGGCATACGATGGTGGTTCAGTTCTCATGGGGAATGATACTTCGTGCAAGACTGTGGGTGTTGGAACCATGAAAATCAAGATGTTTGATGGCATGATTAGAACTTTAGCAGACGTGCGTCATGTTCCGGGTCTAAGGAAGAATTTGATCTCATTGGGAGCACTTGAATCCAATGGATGCAAGTACACGGCTCAAGGTGGAGTCTTGAAGGTGATTAAGGGAGCTCTGGTTGTTCTTAAGGGATAGAGGCACGGGAACCTATATAGACTTATAGGAACCACAGTGCAAGGTGGAGCATCTGTGTCCACGGATGCTAGCATGGAGATAGATAACACCTATCAATGGCATATGCGTCTCGGGCATATGGGAGAAAGATGATTGATGGAGCTTCACAAGAGGAATGCACTCAAAGGTATAAAAACATGCAAATTAGATTTCTGCAAATTTTGTGTGTTTGGAAAACAATGCAAAGTACGGTTCAATGTTGCAACTCATACAAGCAAGGGCGTGCTCGAGTATGTACACACGGATGTATGGGGTCCTTCACCGGTAAAGTCAAAAGAAGGGAAGGAATACTTCGTGACATTCATTGACGATTTCTCTCGCAAAGTTTGGGTCTACTTCATGCGACACAAAAGTGAAGTCTTTGAAAAGTTCAAAGAATGGAAAGCTGAAGTTGAGACTTCAACGGGGAAGAAGGTTAAGTGCTTGAGATCGGACAATGGAGGATAGTACAAATCGACACCATTCATGGAGCTTTGCAAGAATGAAGGGATCAAACGTCACTTTACAGTTCCAGATACGCCCCAACAGAATGGCGTAGCGGAAAGGATGAACCGGACCTTATTAGAGAGAGCTCGAAGCATGAGGCTACATGTAGGATTGAGCAAGGAGTTTTGGGCGGAAGCTGCTCGCATGGCATGTTATCTTATGAATCGGTCTCCATCAACCGCAATTAAATGCAAAATTCCGAAGAGGTATGGACTGGTAAAATTGTTGGTTATTCTAATTTAAGAATATTCGGTTGTCCTGCTTATGTACATGTGCAGAGTTCAAAGCGCTCGAAGTTGGATCCAAAATCAAAACAATGCATATTTCTCGGTTATGAGAAAGGAGTGAAAGGCGACAAATTATGGGATCCAAGTGAAAAGAAAGTTCTGACGAGCAGGGATGTTATATTCTATGAATCTGTAATGTTGAAGTCAAGCTGCGTGCCACGTGCGGCTGTTGAAGAGGAGAGTGATAAATCTATCGTTAAGGTGGAGCTTGAAACCAAAGAATCGAGAGAATGGCGAGTCATCCGATGAGGCTCCGAAGTCGAAGAAACGGTAGAAGTTCCTCATACCATTGCGACGGGTCGAGGAAGGCGCACTCCCAAAGCAGGAGAGGTACGGTTTTGAGGATATGGTTGCTTATGCTCTTACCGTAGGCTCGGCGATCCAAGCTCCTACCATGAAGCTTTGAAAAGTGATCATAAAGAAAAGTGGATGACCGCAATGATGGAGGAGATGGAGTCGTTACAAAAGAATGAGACATGGGAACTTGTGAAGAAGCCCAAGGATCGGAATGTCATTGGTTGTAAATGGGTTCTTCGAAGAAAGGAAGCAGCAACGGAGAAAGAGCAAGAGAGATACAAGGCTCAACTTGTTGCTAAGGGCTATGCACAGAAGGAGGGGATTGATTACGACGACATATTTTCCCCTATTGTAAAACACGCATCAATTCGTGTTTTACTAGCTATGGTAGCCATGTATGACTTGGAGCTTGAGCAGCTAGATGTGAAGACGGCATTCCTTCATGGAGACTTGGAGGAGAAAATTTTTATGGAGCAGCCCGAAGGCTTCAAGGTGGAAGGGAAAGAGGATCATGTTTGTTTGCTCAAGAGATCACTTTACGGTTTGAAGCAATCTCCGAGGCAATGGAATAAAAGGTTTGATTCTTTTATGCTTCGTATTGGCTACATGAGGAGTGTGCATGATTCTTGTGTCTACTACAAGGTTTTGGATGATAAGTCGCTTATTCTGTTGATGCTCTATGTTAATGACATGTTGATTGCTGCAAGAAAAATGAGAGACATTAATTCCCTAAAGTCTCGGTTAAGTAGTGAGTTTGATATGAAGGATCTTGGTGCTGCAAAGAGGATCCTTGGCATGGAAATCTTTCGAGATAGACATGCAAGTAAGCTTTGGGTGAATCAAAAGAAGTATGTTGAGAAGGTCTTGGAGCGGTTCAACATGGGTAAAGCTAAACCGGTTAGTACACCCTTAGCAAATCAATTCAAATTATATCGAGAAACAATGCCCTGTTTCACATGAAGAAGTTGTAAAGATGTCTCGAGTACCCTATGCTAGCGTAGTAGGGAGCCTCATGTATGCTATGGTTTGTAGCAGACCGGATTTGGCTCATGCGGTGAGTCTTGTCATTCGATACATGAGCAATCCGGGTAAGGAGCATTGAAGAAGTTAAGTGGATCTTTCGTTATTTGGCTAGAAGCTGTCGGAATGGGTTTAATGTTCGGTTCCAAGGGAGGATCGATTGATTTAGCGAGGTTATGTTGATTCGGACTTCGCTGGTGATTTGGACAAGCGAAGGTCCATCACGGGATATGTCTTTACTCTTGGCGGTGGAGCTATTTCGTGGAAGGCAATGCTTCAACCTATTGTAGCATTGTCTACAACCGAAGCCGAGTATATGGCGATGAATCGAGGCTGCGAAGGAGGGAATATGGCTGATTGGTTTGGTCACGAGTTGGGTATAAAGCAAGAAAGTGTTACATTATATTGCGATAGCCGAGCGCAATATGTCTCGCGAATAATCAAGTGTTCCATTCCGAACGAAACACATTGAAGTTCGGTACCACAAAATTCGAGAATTTGTGGAGAATGGTAGCATTGCTTTGAAGAAAATCCATACTAAAGATAATCCCTTGAGATATGCTCACGAAGACGGTTACTACGAGAGAAATTCAAGTCTTGCAAGGACTTGATTTCTCTCACTCATCATTGAAGTTGATGGAGGCCGCACCGATCCAAAGTGCGGGCGTACCTTTGCGAAGGTACGGTGGAGGGAGAGATATATTTGTTTTCTTGGTTCAAGTGGAGGCTTGTGGTTTATTCAAGCCAAAGGTGGAGATTTGCTGATGTTGTCTTGAATTCCACAACATTTGATCGATTGGAAATTCGAAGTTAAAAAGTCGATCAGGAAATCTAGGATGGCTTGAAGATTGCAGGCTATTTGTTTCCAAATATATTTCCTAGATTTTGACCTATCTATAAGAGATTTTCATGGGAAATAGTCCTGGTTCAATGTAACTAGGGTGTATCATGATATCTCTAATATATAGGGGATAATCACTGAAGATTTATCGGTTAGTTTCAAATTTGATAATATCTTTATGGTAGAATTCCTTTCCTACTAGGTTTAGGAAAGTGGGGATCTAAAGATCTATTTATTTTCAGCATTGTACCTTGTACTCTTTAACATACGCTCAAATAAGAAATCGTCTCTCTCTCCCGTGGACGTAGGCGGATCTTTCGCCGAACCACGTAAATCTCTGTGTTCTTGATTATTCTTGTTTACTTTTCTCATCTAGTTAGGGTGTTCTTCCGCACAACACTGAGTGCCTTGCTTGTGACAGTGGTAAAGCGGCGAAAAGGTGCGCGAGCTACAGTGGGGATGCCCTGCGGAGGTAGAGCTGACTGTTGGTGGCATAGCTCTCCCCTGTGCCATTATTGCCTTTTACCACCGTAGATATCTGCTGACTTAACCATCGGAGGGCTCCCATGGGCAACTCCTGAGAACTTCTTTATTTGAGGTGTGTTAAACTTGAATTTGTGTGTTAAAATTTACGTGCTTAGAAAAGTTTATAGCTAATTGGTTGCCACGAAAGACAAGATAAAATGTAAGGACACACATACCCTTTTGGTCTAATTAACTACTAACTAAGTCAATATGAAATTAATCATTAGAGTTTGTCAAGGTGGCCATCCTTCCCACATGAGTAGAGGAAGTTGGGGGGTTTGAATTCTCATCTTTTCAAGGGGGATTGTGGTGTGGATGTTTTAATATCACAAACAAAAAAGAAATGACTATGGAATTTATAAAATAAGAGTTGAGAGTTAGAATAGGACGAATACAAAAAAAGTCACTATGGAATTTATAAAAAAAAATGTTATGTGTCAAGGATACAAAATTATGAATTTAGTAGTCGATATACTACATTAGGATAATTTTATTACACAAATGTTCGTAAATTTTAGTTCAATGTATAATGTATTTTTTAAAATTTTAATTTATTTAATGTGATATTTGAAGTTTAGTCAAGTCTGCAATATTATCTATGAATTTTTAATTTGTTTAATGCGATTTATGAATTACATGAAAATATTCAATATTGTCATTCTATTAATTCAAATTTCTGTACATCATTGAATATTTTTTGAATATATATAAAAAATTAAATAATTATATTAAATAAATTAAAAATTCACATTGCATATTAGTCTAAAATCTCACCAATCATGTTCAACAAATTGGATAAAGTTCATGGTCATTTTGTGTGATTTCCCCCTACATCTTATTCACTCCCTTCGCTCGCTTGCTACTCACAGGGGCCGCGATCCTCCCGTTTCGCTCGAAATCCATCGTCGTTCCGCCCGTCGCCGGTCGGAACCGCGCCGGGAGCAGCAATCGCGATCGGCGGTTCCCGGAAATGCCGCCGAAGAAGGAAGCGCCCGTGGTCGTCGACATCGAGAGCAGCGACGACGAAGGCTCCATAGAAGTGGTGAGACGGGTCGCCGACGACGACGACCGCAAACCGGCGATCAGCAACGCGGCGATTCTCGCCGGGCCGCGGATCGCCGGGAATGCTCCGCCTCCGCCTCCGGCGGTCGCCGGCGACGGCCAAGAGTCTCGAAGCTTCTGGAAAGCCGGGAACTATGCGGTGGTGCCCGATATGAAGCTAGCTTCCGATTCGAGTCCGTTTCGGTCGCCTCTCGGCTTGTGCATGCGGGCTAGTTTTTTTGTGTGTGTGTGTGTGTGTGTGAGTGCTTGATGCGATTTCTTTCGATGTGCAGGCCTGCTGGAACATGCTCGTGTCCATCCCAAGTTTCTTCACTCGAACGCGACTTCTCACAAATGGGCATTTGGAGGTGATTTCTTTTAGTGAACTGTAGTAAAGATTTCGTTATCCACTTATGTTGTCAACTGGAAATAGCGTGGGGAACATAGATTGCTGCTTGTGTATGTTTCCAGTATTTGCTAATCAGGAGCTTAGCTAGAGATTTTTATGCAGTTTTTGGGGCATTGATGTTTTTTAGGTAATGGTTATTGTGTTTTGCTCCTGAAATGTTTCTTCGTTCTCAAAGATGGGCATTTGCAAGTCAATTTTAAGTGAACCAAAGAAGATGAACTTTAATGTATGTTTATCTAGTGGGAGAGCTTTTAATTTGTGGTATGTCCGTCCATCGAGCACTGCCAATGGTTGAGCTCAGCTGCTTGCTTTGTGCGGTCATTCAATGTTCGTGACGTGAGTTAACTTGATGGGGCTTATGCAAATTGTTGTATGTTGGCGACTGAATTCATAAGGTCAAAGATGGACGTTTGCTCCTTCTGACTTAGTCTCATTTGTTTGCTAAAATGGCCACCTCTTGTACAAAGACTTTAATTGTAATGATTTCTTGAGGTTGAAGGTACATGTCCCTAAAACTTATTATTCCCATCTCGAGGTCAATTTTGTGAGGTGATTGTGAGATTGTATCTTTTTGTTTTTTCTTTCAGCCTCAGGTGGAGGCAATTCTTCTTTTCTAGAAAACTCACATGGTTTGCATGTATGATATTTTATATAGTTAAGAGATATGTTAGATATACACGCCTTTCAATATCAAAGCATAGGTCACGAGTCGAATTTTGAAAATACCTCTTGTTTTATTTTATCTATTACTCTCTGTAGTTGTGTCCGATTTCTTGTTTCACGATTATTTTGTGGATGTGGTTATGTTCACATAAGGCCCTGCTTACATGTGAGGCAGGGTGTTAAGAATTATGTCATATGTACATTGTTGGTCTATTTCCTGGTAGTTTAAACTTTTGGAAAAAAGGTTATGTCAAACAAATAATGAGACTGCGAGCATTCTGATGTAGAATCCTTTTAGTTATCACCTTTATATGATAATTGGTTGCTTATGGGGATGAGGGCTCAATGACTTTGCGATTTGCCCTTTTGGCATATAGAGTCCTAACGCTATGCATATATTAAGATCTTTGGCAATTCATTTTATTAGGAAAATGAAAGAAGCCAAGAGAAACGAAATTGCTGTTTTGGTGAGATTCTTATTCAGGCTTTAAGCAAAAGTGAGAATGTACAAGCAAGTGTTTTATATTGGAAATATTTCTCAGTGGGAAGACATGAAGTGGGTGGCAAGGGGAAGTTCGTTTATTCAATTTCCATCCATTTCCTTCATCTTTTATCAGCCAAAAGGAGGAAATATGTCTGTCTGTCGTTATTTTTTATTCAGTTCCTTTGCATCCATTAATCCAAACATGGGAAAAGTTTCCACCACTAAATATTGCAGCTTTAACGTGTCAGTATTCAAAACATTAAATATTGAGTGTTTTTCCTCTCCCCTAGAAACATCGAGGACCCTTTAGGTAAAAGTTCATGTAATTTAAACCAGCTTACAGATACAGTCAAAAACTTGTATCTCATGTCAAAAGATGTCATTGTATACCTATTCAAGATCTGCTTTATTCTATAGTTTGCACAGTATCGATTGGGCAGAATATGGCACAAGTACAGATAAGTGTTAGTACACTATGTAACTTTTTTATTCACTTGTGAGGATTTCATTTTACAGTTGCCAAACAGGTGATACTTGTTTTCATTTTCATGAGGTTTGTATATGAAGTTAGAGAGATTAATCTTGATGGGGACAGATTTATATTTGATGCCTGTTATTTAGTGTTGATGAAATTCTTAGTTTCTATTAAGTCTTCATCGGTTTACCTTCTCATCCCTCCTTTCTGCAGCAATTGCCGAGCTCCTGGACAATGCTGTAGATGAGGTATGCGAAAGAATTCTCTCTTTGGAATTCTTGCATCGGGAACAGTTCGTAGATTCTTCTTATGTGTATGAATGTGTCTAATAATCAGCTAAATACAAATCCCTTGATAGCAAAAAGCTGGAAGAGGGGAATCTTTGGTTTGTTCTTTTGGTTATAAGCATAATTGAAACTGCAGAATTCTAATAGTATCTTGTTAAGTGTGATTTTGAAATTGCATTTGCACATAGTTGAAACAATTTAGGCATTTAAACATTGGTTGAGTAAAAATCAAAGTACACTTAGGCAGCTTTTCTTTTATTGATGGATGTGTCTTTAATTTACCTGAGATCTGGTTGCTGATGCTGTTCTGGTGAGTTTATGACCAGCATAAACAGGGATTACAGGACAAGAGTTGCTCTAAAAATTGTTAGTACATTTGTCATACTTACCACAATACCAAGGCTATTGCCACAATGCTAACTTCAAATCATAAGTGGACAAAACATTCATTTGTGGATAGATTCTGAAGGAGGCAAAACAGGTCAAAAATCAATTTAAGGAGATAGCAAGGGGAGAGAGGGAGAGAGCATGTGCACTAAAACTAGATATCGTGAAGAAATGATGGGTTGACCTTTGCCTCGATTTTTTTGACTCACATTCACTTGAAGAAGTACCTTCAATCCCCTACTGAGTGATTTGGTATCTTGCTCCTATGAAACAATTTGTTGATTCTTGTTGATGAATGATAGGTTTTGGTAGTCAACCGGCAAGATCTGCGTGGATTTCAATTTAACTGGCGTTTTTTTTCCTTTTTGGGTCTATATTGTTCCAGAAATCCTTTTCTTTGTTCATCTTGAATGTGCTTTTCTAGTCTTTTTCTTTGTGCTTGGCCCAATGTTATTTGCTACTTGACTTAAAAATGTTCTTCAATGTATAATAAGCTTCGTCTAAAGATGCTTTTCTGGTTCTGAATTGCATACTACTTTTACCTATTGGCACCATTCCATATGTTATATTATCTTTTTGGTTAAAAGCATATGTGTTGCTATATGCCCTTCTCCGTTCATCTTGTCTGTGCCTTTTCAGTCCTTTTCTTTGTGGTTGGGCTTGTGATTTTGAATTTTCTAGTTGACTTTACTGTTCTAAAATGTAGTGCCTATAGGCTTAGTCTGACCATGCCTTTTCTGGTTTTGACACTGTACTACCTTTACCTTTCGGCTCTATTGCAAAGTCTCATCTTATTTATTAATTTGAAGGGTGGTGCTCTGATCAATTTTTACCGTTGATAAAGTGATGTTCGATCTTGTTGATTCTGATTCTGTTCTGTACAGAATCATCGAGAACATTAATTCCAGTGTTGCAAATTGCTTGTATATTATGAAAAGAAAAGAATGTTCTGAATTATGAATCATTGAGGAAACAGTGTAATTACCTAATATCGAGAATCAAAATGAAAATTCCAAGAGATCGGGACCATTTTATATTCTATGTTGTTGATCAATGTTGGCTCTCTTAGTTCTCTGTCTTTTTAAATGTCAATATTGTTAGTTGTTACACTCTAAAAGGCTTTCTTTGGTAGCAGATTCTTTCTTGGGAGTTATTTTTGAAATTTTATATGTGGCATTCACTGGATCATAATGATTATTTGATTTTGATTTGCATGCTTATAGATTCTATTAAGGAAATAAAATATGGTTTTACAACGAATTATGCATTTTCAAATAATGGTCGGGACTGACTGAGCATTTCCAATATCATCCTTAGATACATAATGGGGCAACGTTCGTGAAAATTGACAAAATTGATATCCTCAAGGACAACTCCCCAGCATTACTGATCCAAGGCATGGACTTCATACTTTACTCTTCAAAATGGCAGTGTATGTATTTCAGATAAGTTCAAGTTATCATTTTGCCAACTATGCAGATGATGGAGGTGGAATGGATCCAGATGGTATCAGGAAATGCATGAGCTTGGGGTATTCTTCAAAGAAGTCGAACACTACGATAGGACAATGTAATTGAAAATTAACTGTTTTCACCTTTTACCAGCTGGTGATCTAATTGAAGGATTTTTCTTTTGCTTTAATCCTAATTTCATTATTCCTCAAGCTCATTCAGCTCTTTGGTCCTTTTGCACTGAAGTTTGTTCTGGATCAATTATGGAACCAACATTGAGGTTCACTCATTGGCAATTCTGACGGAGTTATTTGAGTGAAATGCTTGCATATGTCCAGTCTAAGGTAGACTTACCAATATTTAAACCTAGGGAAGTGGACGATATATCTTTAGCTCCTAATGTCAACTATCTTGAGATCTATGAATTACATTTATGCTTCCTTTAGTGATGATCTCTAGATCCGCGTCATGCCTCTGCCCTCATTTCTTTGGGGACATAGGAAACTGTGCTTGTAAAGTAAACAGGTATTGTCATGGGCTGAGATTATTGAGTTATTCATGGCATAAAGCAGTGGCCGTCATCTCCATCTTAGAATATAGGATCAGGCAACCAGTATAAATAATTACTAAGCATATCATCACTAACAATGTGCATAGAAGAACCAAACTAACGCTCTCCTCTCATTTTGCAACCTTTCGATTCCTTGAAAATTTCCATTACTTGTTCTAGCATATTTCTGATTTCCTTTTAGAGTCTTGCAATTTCTGTCATACTATTTTCCTTTTTGTTTGCTTCATATATTATTGAACTTAATGGTTACGAGGATGTATTTCCAGATGGAAATGGATTCAAGACAAGTACAATGAGACTAGGTGCTGATGTAATTGTTTTTGCTCGTGCTATTCGTGCTGGGTAATTGACGCTCCTTTATTTTACTGTACCCTTTGCATTCTTATTTTCTTAATAATGGGTGCTGTTTGTACAGACTTTAGAGTTCATTTTTAGTGGTCGTTTGGTACTAAGTTATGCTTTTCTTTGTTATATATTTTTCCATTTTGGTAAGTTATTGGTGCCATGTGGTTTCTTTTTTATCAAGTACATCTATGTCTAAATTGATATGTTATTTACTAAACAACACTTCTTATATTAGATTCAAATTTTTTCATCATTCACAGTAATATGTTATATGCATGAGTGTATGATGTAAGTCTTTAATTCTATTCTATTAATGCTAAGTCCCTTCTTATGTCAGATGACATGGCATGTAAGCCCTGCAACATAGTTTGAGTGGCTTTAACCAGTATTTAAGATTTGGGAACCATAGGGCAATCTTTCTGAAGGTTGTTATCACTTATTCAACCATGTTGGATCTGGTGTCTTGTCTTGATCTGAAGGACTGTTATTTATTTGGCTTCAGACTGGTAGTTTGATATGTAAAGTCTAATCTCTCCTCTTGTGATCTCATTCAATTTCCTTTTTCCCTTTTCCATTGAGTCTTTCACTAAGTTGATCGAGGGCTAACTTCTTCAAAAGTTTGAGCTTGTGTATTATGCTGCCACTTTTATTTTGTATTGTACCACTTCCTGAGTCGTAAGCTGATTAATGGAATCTTAGCATTTGCAAACTATAGATACAAGCCTATAAGAAACAAAACTAATTCTAGTTTATGACTTGATCTTACCTCTTCCTAAAGGGGGCAACTTGCTTGCAACATAATTTCCCTTTCTTAGCAGATTGATAGGCTTCTCTTCAATGATCATCAAGTTCAACTTATTAGAGTACATTAATAATTAAATCGAATTGCTAAGCAGTAGCTTCACTTGAAAAAATACTTCCAGAATCAGCTCTTTTTTTCATTTTCCATATATGATGCATAGGAATCTAAGTTGTATTTGTGTGATATTAGGAACTTCTGCTGTAGAGCATTTGTGCATATTTTCCTTCATTATGAAGAGTATGTCATGGAGTCTTGAATCATTTATGAATTTGGTCTCAGCTTGGTTTCTATAAAAGGTGATATTTTTTGAATTCATTTTGAGGCAAAGATTAATTCGTGCCCTGGAAATCTAATTTTTATCATTGACTTCTCTCTACTTGCTCAGTTCTTGGTCTGAGATCTACTAGTACTTTGTATTAGAACCTAATATTTTCTTTAATGTTCTTATAGCCGAGCAACCCAAAGCATTGGGCTTCTATCGTACACCTTTTTGAGGACAACCGGGCAGGATGATGTCATTGTCCCAATGGTGATTTTTTAATTTCTATATTAAGTTTGCACTCTGAGGATTTACTTATTCATCCTTGTTAGTCCTATCTTGCCGCCACATCATCTGTGTCTCACTCTTAGCACTTTGTATCTATCTGTGTAACAGAAACATTATGATTCTGATTAATTGCCTGATTGGGCTAGAAATATGCTTCAAGCTTCATTGGAATTTTGGCAATGAACATCAGCAGAGGTTGGCACTGGTTTTTGGAGCTTTGTTAGGTTCCTACAACTTAAAAGATTAATTGCTCTATCATTTTGTTAGCGGAAAGCAAAGTTGAATGCAGATGAAATCCGTAGATATGTTCTCTCCATGGAGTGTCTTGAAGTAGGCCAGTTTCTTTAAATCTTAGCTCCAGTGTAACAGGCACATGCACAGAGTGTACATAAAATGATCTATATGCCCACAAGTTTATCATAGCAAGTGGCTTTGCCATTTCAAATTTGTCCTTGGTGCTTAACTTGTTCTGTAGCAATGAGGGGACTCCAAGTTTGGAATTACTAATTGTAGACACCTCAATTTTGACTAACCATGGGGGAAAGACTTGGGAACTGAAGGAGGTGAAAATGGTCAGACATATCCAACCATTAAACACCCTTGCCCTTACAACAATTTGAGTCTGCTCATGTGTCAGGAGAGAAGGAAAGGGAAGAGGAAGGAAGAGAAAAAAAAAAAGGGGGGGGGGGGTTTGAGGAGAAGATGCTAGAATCAAATCCGAGTAGAAGTGCATGTGTTCTAGTACTGTTTGTTCTCTATTTCATTGAGAGGGAACTTCGAAGAGCAGACTTGTGGATGGAGATGATGCAGTGCTTTGTTTGCACAGTTGTGTTGTCCATAATTTGAGCGATGATTTGGTTGTTTCAGGAACTTTTAGCAAGAATTTGTAAAGCAGTGTTCCTGTGATGGTTGCTAATTGTTGAAAATGGCTCTAGTTGCCCATTCTGAGGTGTGTGAGAAATGTGCAAGGACTGGCTGTGAGATGGTGCAGTAGAAAGTGAGAACTACTTCTAATCAGCTTTGATTGTTGGCTCTTAGGTGGTAAAGCTACAACTGCCACTCAGCATTATTATCAATCTGTGGGCTTACAGAGGGACTTTGTGGTTTAACCAAAATTTTGGAGAGATTTCAAGCTTGTCTGGATAGGCTTTTACTTTTTGCTTAATCTAGATCTTGTTGCAGTTTTTCTTAGTCTTGAACACCTGAAAGTTTCATGATATACAAATGTTGATGCGTAGATTTGCAAATAAATTTTTTAGAATTTGGATAATATGTTAAATTCTGGTGGAAAAGCCAAAAAGAAAAAAAAAAAAAAAAAAAAGGCAAGCCTTTTGCTTTTAAAAAGCACAAACAAGCAGGCTCATCAATCAGTGTCATGCAACACAGGTAACTATGTTTGTCCTAAAGATGAGTATCATTGCAGTTACTCTCATCATGATCGCCTGCTTTTCATTATAGTCATTAATCGATTTTTTCTTTTGATTCAGTTTTGGTTTTACATATCTTGTAGATAGATTTCGATATCTCTGGTAACTGGACTGAACCAATAATCTATGGCTCAAAGAATGATTGGTCTGCCAATTTGCAAACTATCCTCGAATGGTCTCCCTTTGCCTCGAGGGAGGACCTAATGCAACAGGTTTATCTTTTGTTTTTAGCTTTCTGTTTCATTTCTTTCTTCCCAATGCTATATGTTTGCAATTCTACCTGCTCTCTGCTGCCCTTCATCAAGGCAAGAAATTTAGTTTCTTAGTCTCACTTAAGGGTGTAAATTATTTGAAGCAGCTTCATGGCGATCAAGTGTACTACTAGAATTGGACTTCAAAACTCCAAGTGATTACAATAGGTTTATGAGTTACTGGAGTTAAGTGATATGAAGCTTGACGTTGAATATCCTCAAGCTACTCGAACTTGATAACAAACAATTAAAAACTCAAGTAGCTTTCAGGCAATGAGTAGCTTGCAAGTAGCTAGACCAAGCTTGCGGTTGCACTTTTAAATTTCATTGTATTTGGTTGGCAATAGCTTTATATGGTTGAGGTACTGAAAATGGGATGTTTATCTTCTTTGCTTAATGTTAAAGGTTATGGAGGCGGGATATGGTGTCTAAGTACTTTTCTGACTAATAATTATTTTGCCAGAGAGTAGGAAAAAAAAAGGCATGTAATAACGTTCCTTGGTGTATGTCAATGACGGGGAGGTCTTAGGTAAATTTTTAGGACCACATAAATTTTGAATGTCAAAGCATTTCCTATATAGTATGCGGTATCAAGTGAGGGGAGATAGATAAAATCTGGCAACTGAATGTCTGACAGTGGAATTTAGATCCTTTAGAAGTTTTACGTTGAGAGCCTGTATAATCAAATGGGGGTGCAATATTTCTGAACGTGTCTGATGCAGCTGGTAAGTTTTGACCCCTTGTGCCTTGAAATTCCTTGAGAGGAGTAGAATTTTGTTAATTTTGAGTTAAGCTGTTTCTTGTGAAAGCTAATTTGCTGCAACTACTCTCTGGTTGTTCCTGAATATTGAATCTTCTTTTCCCAGTTCGAGGATATTGGGTCACACGGAACCAAAGTTCTTATTTACAATTTGTGGCTGAACGATGAAGGCATATATGAATTAAGTTTTGATGACGATGATGAGGTATATTGCATGTGGGAAATATGTTTTCCATGTGGTATCTTTGTGTGTTCTATATCCATATTGTCAATTACAATCTCTTTGGCCTGCTTTTGTTGGAATGAAATTTTGGAATTGTTCCATTTCGCAAATCGATCCAATGGAATCATCAGGCTCTTTCTCTGTACCTCTGGGCAACCAGTGATGATTTATTTATTTCATATCTTTTTTGTGCTGGATATTTTGTAGGACTATAGATCTACATGTTACTATATATTATAAGAGACCACTTGAGCCTGTCTGATTTTGATGGTGAACTTTTTAAAAGCTTCCATTTTGAAATGAGCACTTTCAAGGGGAAGTTTGATTGTTGGTCCTTATCTGAGGCATGCACTGTCAAATTGTCTGTTGGCATTATTTGTTGGGCTGCAAAGACTGAGTTATCCAGAGAAAAGAGTCACTTTTCTAGGGCATTCATAGATGTATAAGTTCAAGTAACTACAAGTAGTTTGGACTACTTTAAGTTTCTGCTGTTCCTATAACTTCTCCAAATCCAAAATATGTACAGGATAATGAAAGAAACTCCAAAGCTTGCCTGCAGAACCTGTTATTTTTGTTGAACCTTGGTAGTGCTAGTTTGGCCAGTTTACTTGGAGCATGTATATCCATATCTGATGTATTCTTTTCTCATTCTTTTTCTGGTTTCTTTTTGCAATAATAGTTGAATTCATGAATCATTAACAGTCTTTAAAATAGGATATCATGCTGAGAGATGAAGCTAATCAGGGAAGCGCGGCAAGATTAAACAAACGGACGGCTGCAGTCCAAGCACATATATCTTACCGGTTGCGCTATTCATTGAGGGTTGGTCTTTGACTTTCTAAGTTCTCTATCTTGTTGAAAGTATGGTATTTGTTCTCGTGCCTCATTTATATTATACATAATAACTAGTTCTTCTCCTTAGGCATATGCTTCCATACTATATCTCAGAAAATTTACAAACTTCAAGATTTTATTGAGGGGGAAACCAGTTGACCAGTATAACATGGCGGATGACTTGAAATACTCGAAGGTCGTATCATATAAACCCGTGGCAGCATCAAAAGAGGTAAGATGCATGATGCAACTAAGAGAAAATGAATCTTCTTGTGGTTGCTAGATTGTTACTAAGAAGTTTGTTTGGACCAACTTTTGCTTTTTCTTTCTATCTTAACTCATGTTTTAGCAATTGAAATTTGACTTAAAGAACACCTCAACTTTTTCCATAAATGTCTCGACATATAAGTCATTTGAAATCAAGGGAAATCTTTTCATAGGTTCAACAAATAATTATTTTCTTTTCTGGTTGAAAATCCATATATTGGAGGGAAAGTGGAATAAGTAATTACTATAAGTAGAGAGCCAAATGCAGACTTAAATTCTTCCCAGAAGTGGCTAAAAAAATCAATATGAGCTCAACAACTGTATCTTTATTTCTGCTCTGGTTGTGCAAGAGATTGCTGCCACACCACATTGGATCTCCATCTGACAGTAGCAAGTGGGTTACCAATTTCTTTGTACTAGCTCAAGTCAATTTATTTTGGTAAAAGTGTACAACAAACTCTTTTTAAGATTGAAATGTCATTTGCTGTCCTACTAGAATGGAGTGTTTCGGTGAAGAACTTAGACGAGGTCCTCTTGGCAGAGTTGCTGGAATCACTTTGTTTTACTTAGCATAGAGGAGATTTGTGAGAAAATTTTTTGATGTATTTAGTCAAAAAATTTCCTTGCCAATTGTCTCAGTGTCTTGTTATTTAAGCAGTTTGTTTGCTCATACAGTGCTGTGATTTTCTGCACCTTTTAGTTTCATCGTTTGGGTCTGATTCCTATTATGTTAGCACAGTATCTGGTTGTGTCATCACTTGATCGTGTTGACTAGTTGTAGACCTGTCATCACTGTGCACGGTGTGGTGCAGGTATTTATTAATAATCATAAAGCAGGTGTTTCATTGATGCGTGATGTCAAATTTGTAATTCCATGAATTCTACCCATTAGCCTCTTTTCTCTTTCTCTTTGACGTACTTATACGATACTTTTGGTTGTTCTTTTTATCACAACAAACTATCAAAGATTCCTTTGCTTGTACCCTTCACCTGGATTTTTTTGGTTCCTGTCTAGGTCAATCATGGTCAATTAGTTTAATGGTTATGATTAGTTGAACGTCTGATGTTGCAGGTCTGTGGAACATATGATTTCTGATGCTATGCTCTATTTTCACGGCTCCATATGTCGGAAAGCAAATAGGATACATTTTCTGCCTGTGTTGAGGCAATTGTTTCCAGCAAAAGTTTGTGGGTGTCCTCAAGGGGTTTTAGGGATCTTTATAAGTATTAGCATAATTAGTTTTAGTATACTAAGCTTTTAAGGAGGGATTGTACTTTAATGCCTTTTTTCTTGGTTTAGGTTGCTGTGGAAACAACCATTGGCTTTATAAAAGAGGTTGATCATGTTGGAATTTCTGGATTTAATGTGTACCATAAGAATCGCCTCATCCGGGTATGCTCTTTCAATTATTTGATCAACAAATTTGCACTTTATATCCTGGGTTTCAGTGCCTGCTACAATGCATATTGATATGGAACTGCATTCAATCAATCTGCGGACGTTTTACATTTTTCAAGTAACTGAACATTTTCAGAAACTGAACTCTAAAAATCTCACAAATCTTTTATTCTGACTTCAGAAAAATGTGCTTGCATAAGTAGGGAAGATAATTAATTTGTTTTAATTTCATTGTGAGTTGTCGTTATGGTCGCTGTACTGAGTTTCACACATTCTTCAGCCTTTCTGGAAAGTCACCAGTGATGGGTCTTCAAAAGGATACGGCGTTGTTGGTATTGTGCTTACCATCTGTAAGCTTTCATCAAGAAATATCCGTTGGAATATTTATTGTTTACCAGATTCTTTTGATACATTTTAGGAGTTTTAGAGGCAAATTTTATAGAGCCTGCACATGACAAGCAAGATTTCGAGAGGTCATCATTATTCATCCGACTGGAATCTAAGCTGAAGCAG
Organism: Eucalyptus curtisii; assembly: GCA_017140595.1. Taxonomy (NCBI): domain Eukaryota; kingdom Viridiplantae; phylum Streptophyta; class Magnoliopsida; order Myrtales; family Myrtaceae; genus Eucalyptus; species Eucalyptus curtisii. The sequence continues at coordinate 33,211,111 of CM029502.1, read as the reverse complement.
ATACTTTCAGAATACTGGTTAGTTATTCTTCTTGTAGTCACTTTGAATGGACAATTGTGTGTTTATAATGTTTCATGATTGGTTGAATGATGACTGATAAATGTACCCTCAGAAAGTAGTGGATAAAAAAGGCATGTTGGCTATCAACTGCCATTTTGTGCTCTTAAGCATATTTCTAGAATTACAATTCTCTAATTCTCAATGAGTCTCAGATGATGGTTAAACATTTTGCTGTGGAATGGCTGCTTTAAAATTCTTGGTCTATTTCTCCAGTTCACGGGTTATGGAAGCCTCTGGAGAATTCTTGCCTATCCCATCTCTTCCTGCAGTAGTTTGGAAAAAATTTGTTTCACTGATGTATTTTTGCTTCTCTACTTGAACCATCACTGGCATCACTGAAATGCCTTGTGATTAGGGAACGTTCTTCATCACTTATGAGGCAGGTAAAGCTCGTTATGAAAAAGAATCGAAGAAAAATTTTGGGTGCTGTGTATAGGATTAAAATTCATGGATCTGCATTTGTAAATGAGTTTCTTCCTTTCCCCATTTAGGCCGGTCAGTGGGTTACTTCATTCGTTAGTATCTATGCCTGTTTGGCTTTGGCATTGTGCTTCTTGTGGGTTTTGGTATTAACATTTTATTGTCTATATATCATGTTATTGTGGCCATAGTTTTCTTACGGCAAGCTAATGTCAGTAGTGTTCATGTTGTTTTGACCTGGTGGAGATTGTTCTGAGACAGGAAAAGTTACTGTCACCTTATTGGTTATCAGCCTCCTGGTTTTAAGGCGCAGAAGGTGCAAAAGGGAAATGTAAGTCCCATGGGGATAGAAACAAATGTGCAGAAACAATCCAGAGAAAGTCATCACTTGGCCTGTGTCTATGAAGGAGTGCAACTAAATCCATCAACTGTTAGCGTTGCTGCTAATGTCAGGTGGGGTTCCATTGATGGACAATCTAATAATCGCAAAGAATTGTCTGTTAATCAGCCCATTGCTGGATCTGCAATGGTAAGTGGGGTAAACGTTTCCTTTAATACGATTTGTCATAACTGCATGAATTTCTAGAGAGAATTTAACTATGTGCTAGTTATTACGGGATAGGTGTAAGCAAATTTTATGGATTTGTTATCTGATAGCTGCACATATGCTGTTTGGCAATGTCTGATTTCCCTTCTCTGTTATGTGACTCTATAATGTCATTAAAACTAAAATTAGTAATGGACTAATGGGCTGAAGTGCATGTGTTGAGGAAATTATGATAGGCATGGTGAATTAATTTCTTTTCTGCTTTCAATGCATAATGTGCGTATTGCATTTACACACCTATCCATTCTCACAACTTGGTATGGATTCACAATTGAAGTTTCATTGCCAATTTAGACATGATGTCATGGTTAGACTACTTTCTGAGAATGCCTTGATTATTACTTTGTAAAATGCTTGCATCGTGGTGTCTTATAATACATAAAACAGACATGGTGGGGCTCATTATTTTCTGTGAGAGTCATGGAAATTCTTAGTTCGTCTGCATAGGTAACGATATTCTTTTGTCTGCCTTTGGAAGATCTCAATGGATATCTCATGTAGGTTAATAAAGTTGGAAATACCTCATGATCCTGACAACAATGATCTTTCTAACACAAAAATCGAAAATTCTCCAATCAAAATAATTTCTATCTGTAAATTTATCCAAAGAATCCAGATGCAGAAATGGTTATAGCTAATATGATATCTTTCTGGATATATAATATGGGATCAGAAAGTGTGTAAGGTGATGTGGGTATTGATGTTACAGACAGCTTTTTTTTGAGGGACTTAGAAATAAATGGTGTTATAGCTGTTTTGGTAGGTGAAGGTGTGCTAATTCGAGTTGTTTGAGCAAATCTAACAATTTCCAGTCACTTTTAACTTCACCTGTCAAAATGGGTTGGAAGATTTGATTATGATACCTCAGGAATTAGAAAAGAGAAAATGAATTGAAGAATTATTATGGAGAGACTATCCATCTAACTGACTTCTTTTGGAAGAACTGCTAAATGTTTGATTTGTTCAATTGTTTTGAATGATAGAGATTTAATACTGATTCTAGTATTTACAGTGGGGGGTAAGCACCCTTCAATTGCATGATGGTGATTGGCGATAAATCTAGATGGCTTCTGTAGATTTTGTAGTGTAATTCTCTCAAGCATTTGTGTTCATAGTTCACTAGTTCATGCGCTTCCCTTTGTAATCAAAGTAACTCTGCAATTGTCCATTCCATTCTTTTCCTTGCTCATGTAAGTTTAACTAGACAGATGAGTAGATTTTCACTCTTCATCACTGTGGATATTATGATGGATATGTTGCTTTCATCTTGAAGTCACTGAACTGTATCTTCTTAATGGTCTGATATGCATATTGCAGGGTTCAGAAAATGCATCAACCAATGGTATTGAGTCAATGTCCTTAGATCAGATCTGTGATGAGAATTTACAACTCTTTATGAGGTACAGTGGTTTAATGTGAGTTTAGAAAGTGGGTGGAAATTCATGTTGTTAAAGAAAATGAGAGTTTGTCCCATTGTGAGTATCAACATGCACATTCAATTTCCACAGACATCTGTTTGATGCTATGAAGTAGATCAAGTGAGGTTTAGATGAAATTCCGACCACTAATGCATAATTAATCCCTCTCTTATCTTGATTGGGTATATTCACTCTTGGTTACTGGTTAGGTTATGACTGGCTAGGATATAATGGGATGAGGGTTTTTTCTTTTTTTCTTTTTATATAATATTTTGCTTGGTAAATGGCCAGTTATAACATGAGACATAAACATCTATTGTCCAGAGTGTTTGATGCGCTGTGGATAGGACCTTGGCGATATCAGATTATATTATGAGACACAATTATTAAAGGTTCTTTCTAAAGAAAGCTGAGCCCTAGGGGTGGAAGCAGATTGGGTTTGGAACAAAGGTTTGGGACAACTTACCTGGTCCCGTACCCATCACAATAGTTCTTGAATGTCTTCCAAACCTGTCAAGGGTCTTAATGTTAAATCCCAAGCCTACCTCACTATATTAATTGGGTACCCATAAAACACCAAAAATCCCACTAGAGTATTTTTAAAGAAACGAATTCTCTCACAATAAATATGTAATAGAGCACCGCAAATTGGTGACCACATTTGTTTGTTGAAAAGCTATGTGCTAGATCTCCAATTAGAAAATGTACGAGTCTCAAGTATCGGATTGTAAAAGTTTAAGATCATATACTCTACAATTTAACAACTTGATACTGAGAAGACTTAAAATGTGGTTTTTATAGGAGAAATTCTATTTGGGCTTATCCCGCCTAACCAAGTATTTATTGGGCTACCCAGGTATATATCATTAGGAGACATCACCAGGCCCTGGATAGAACAAGTAGGTCCTATTGGGGCTTTATATCCAGGCAACCACTTGTAGCCTTTATACTTGGTTCACCACTAACCTCTAAGTATTGATGGTGAACTAATAAGAGATATTGCCACATTGTTCAGTGTGCCCAAAATTTTCCTTTATTCTGACCTGCCTCTAGGCTTGAAAAGTAAATTCAGATGATTCATCTAGCAGTTTTGATAGTTACATTCTTGATATAATTGCTTTTATGCAGGCTTCAGGGACACAAGGAGAAAGAGACTGAGCTGATAGAGATGGTATTTTTTTTTTTTTGGCATCCATATTATGTTCATGCAGTGTGACTAGGTAGTTGGAAAAAATCCTGTTGCTGTTGATATGCAATTTATACTTGTCCGTGTTCACTTGGAGTAGATACAGAAGGTGGAGAAAGAGTTGGAGGAAACTCGGAGGAAATGTGCGTCTCTTTCTTCATATATAGAGACTCAAAGGAAACAAAATCTATTGCAACAGCATGCTCGAAAAGTCTAGGTATTGGGAGTGCTCCAAACAGAGTCGGCTGGTAAGTTTGGTTTTTGGGAGTTTGGTGCTATACATTTGCCAATTCCCATGTGTAAAAATTAGCTAGACTTAGAACCTCACATGTACAAGGTCATTGTCATAAATCTCAATGATTTTCCACACCTTGCTTTTGTGTTTCCAAAGGGGGTGTCCTTGCTTTCGTAACAATGATTTAAAACTTACCTAGTCTTCCCTTGGGTAGTTCCATTTCTTGTGAAGCATGTGCATGTCGATGCGTAGAAGAGGCACATGCTAGTGTGCTTTTCCTCCCAGATTCATTGAATATATTATCCATATGTGTAGGCGTAGTTCAATTACACATGCCTTTTCTTTTGCTTTTGGGGGCACTTTTCTATAGGCGCTTAGGGCATACAACCAGTAATATCCGTGCTTAGGGTGGAACATTCTTCCATGACATTTTTAAGCCAACTACACATGCTGCTTCTGCCTTTATGATTTTTTTCCCATCTAATTGCAAATAAGGAGCCAAAAGCTGCTGCTGCCACTTGTTATCGGACTGGTCACCTCCTTGAGGATTATTTTTCTCCCCCAAGGAAGATATCACCCAGTACTTTCGTCTTTGCGGAAAAATGAATATGGCTGAATTTGATGGTGAATTTAGGTCCTCCTTTCGTAAGTACAACCCGTGCAGTTAAAGTGTAGTCAGAACGTATCATTACATTTTGTAGCAGTGTCCTTTTTTGGGCAAGTGCAGCAGTATAATCTTATCGATTATTTTTTTTCGTCAATGAAATGGGATTTCTGCCATACATGCATCGTCAGATGTTAAACAGAACTGTGTAGTTTAAGCGACTTAAAGTGGAGGCTTGCCTTCTCTCTCTCTCTCTCTTTCTCTCTCTCGAGACTGCTCACCGTTAAGAGTCCTGATTTTGCATCGTCAGTTTCGGCATGGCTGTCTAAAAAAGTAAAAATAAATAACTTACATTCACACTTCATTCAGCTCGCAGCAAAGGTCGCATGCGAATCATGATTTCAACAAGCTCGGACCGGAAATACTAGTTTTCTCGAGGAACCATTTGCACCACAAGAATACATCCGAACCATTTGCACCACAAGAATAAAACACCCACATCCGAGGCCTACCACGTTTTGTGTTTGGTATGAACGAATTGGCCGGCGTCGTCTGCTACTGAACTCTACTTAACTGGGTTCGCTCAGATGAAGATCTGGACTAATCTGAAAGCAAAATATAGACTGTTGCTGCCACTTTTGGTGGGGGGAGTCGTTTCTGCTTGGAGCCACTGAACCTACATGTCCTTATAGGGGAAAAAGAACAAAAAAGGCCAAAAAGCCATTCTTAGCTTTGATTTCACACGCGGCTCCCCACAAGCATTGCTTAGCAAATGGTTAATTTCTCTTTTTTCAAAGAAAAGCCATTAGTGGATTAGGTCATCTGCGCACATGCAGAGTCGTCAGAATCGAGTGCCGACAGTAGAAGCAACGTTTTCCATTTGACGTCCGGCGTCTTAATATTAAACTCCGGCAACAATCGTGTCACGGCACTTAAATTAACGTTTCTTCTTTGTCATTTTCTCAATCTATTGCAGATCTATTGCAGATCTTGCTCTCGCTCCGAGATCGACAAGGGCAGAATTCTTCCTCCCCATCGGGATTCCAACCTCCCCAGAATAATTAAGGAGAGATTAGTGGGTGATTAGCGTTCATTAAAAATGTCAAAAAAGCTGTAACCTTGAGAAGCGCAAAAAAAATTTCATCTTTTTGACCACGCTAGATGGTGAAATAGGAGGAGGATTATCCCCATGCGTTAATATTTACCAGGGCCTTTTCATCGGATTCTGGACCAAAGATTCGGACACCAAGGGCTTTTTTGCTCGTTTTCCCACCCTCCTTTATCCTATTCTAGATTCTGAAACGCGCTTCTCTCGCTAATAATGTTTGTGACTTTATCCTATTGCACGTCCATCGACTAGCTCTGTATTATATATGCCGCATCGCGTGTCTATAGATGTCGGGACCGGGACATAAAATAAGGGGAAACCGTAAATAAATCGATGGGGGCGAGAGCGCGTGAAGATTTGAGCTCGTGACTTACCTCTAGTACGATGTCGCACTACTACAAATTTAAATGAAAATTGGAAATGCATTGCATTCCATCGGAACATGCTTGAATAGTGTTTGCCGTCGACGCTTCAGTGGTAGATATATTGGGGGTGCTCTTTCGCTGGATATATGAATCGGCGCCGCGCTCTCTCAAAAAAATAGGTCTAGACAAGAGTTCTAACCTTGACTCAATAGGACGCCGAAGGAAAATGCTAAATGATCTTGAAAATATGAAAGTTCTCAAGCTAATAAAGCGAGGAAGTACTGACCACTCCTCAAATAATATAGTCGGTGAATTTAGGAGCAATCACTTTCGCAAGTAGAAGTATAAAAAAAAAAAAGAACAGTGCTAAATTTATTGCATTTGTACCGGTTCAGTCCTAAATCTTTCAATTATACCAATTGAGCTTTAAACATTTCGATGATTTGTCAATATAGGCCATCTGACCAATTTTGGACAACACCAATCGTCCTATGTGGCATAATCAGTATTAATGTGGACAAATTTCACAATTTTTAAATATTTTTCTTGATTTTCATTGTGGCCTCCAATAGGCGAGGGCTTGCAAGCTCTCACCAGCCACCAGATCCACACACGAATTGAAAATTAAAACGCCGTGAACTTGCCAATACTCTCCTCATCGATGTCCTCCGAGCCAAAAGTTCATGGAAATTTTCCCTCTTAGAGGAGCGCATCACCACGTAACCACTTATGTAGTATATATACATGGTATGGTAGGCGCTGTACCGGTGACGTAGGGATTCACTTTTCGCTGCTCTGAAGAACACTGCAAAAACAGCGATCATAGGCGCATCCCCAAAATGCACAAATCCTAGATATCACTTCGCTCTCGGTCAGGAGCAAATGATGATGAACAAGGCCTTTTTTCTCAGCCCCAACACAGATAACATACGCAGAACAGAAAGTACGGTGTGCAAGAAGCCTTGCAGTCCTTCCAGAACGATGCAGTCTGCCATTCCTAGGACAGAGAATTTTACAGAGGGCGCCAGTTTGCATATACGCACAGGACAAGGGCCCCTTCTTGCATTCTCTCTACTTCTTTCAACAACAGTTAGCTTGAGCATTGTCGGGACCACAGAAGCGAAACACGCTACAAAAGAGAAAAGAGGAAAGGAAAATTTTACTTGCATTATTATCCATGAGGGGGCTGGAGGGGCGGTGCTGAAGATACCTATACTACAACCGCATTATTGGCCTCACCCTACTGCCGCCAGCTGAAGATGCCATGCTTTTTTCTCTGTTTCCTTTCATTATACAAACCCCATAATACAGAAGGAAAAAAAAAGAAGCCTACAGCCACTAGCTACATTATTATTTCTCGCGTATGAGCTTTCCGAATTTCATTGCGATTGATTGAAGCGCGACCGTTTTATTGCGATTGATTGAAGCGCGACCGTTTTATCTTTTCGGGAGTGCTGTCTTGAGCTTTTTAGCCCGTCAAAACCCGACTCGGGATTGAAGCGTGTGGAGCCCCGAAGATGAAAGCCTTAGCAGGATCGACCCTGTTGATTGGACCTCTGCTAGATCAATACGGGGGATACTTTGATTGACATGATCATGAGTCATGGATCATGGACTGGATGCAATTATAACTATCGAATTTTGTGGGACCTGTATGGAATCTACATGATCAATAACTATAATTGACTCGGTTTACCTTAAAAGGGTGAAGCCAAGCATTTGCCCAAGACTAGATGCCTAAAAGTATTGGGGGCCAGAAGTAAGAAATGAAAGCCTTATTGGGATCGACCCCGTTGATTGGACCTCTGCTAGGTCAATTTGGTGGGATACTTCAATTTACAAGGCCATTAGTCATGGACCATGAACCGAATGTAATCATAACTATTGAAATTTGTGGGACCCACATGGAATTCACAAGATCAACAACCACGATTGATTTAGTTTACCTTAGAACTGGTGTAGCCAAGCATTTGCCTAAGACTAGATGCCAAAAAGTATTGATGCCACAAGCAAGAAATGAAGAAATAGGTGAGCTGACCCAATCATACACCAGCTGAAGGTGCACATTCGCAGTGCATGGTTGGACAGCTCTATATTTCCTGGATAAGAAGTTCACACGAATTTTCGGTGTCGACCCATGTATACTCGAGTCCTACTAAAAACGACAGTGTTTTGTCTCTGTTATTAGGAAGGAAAAATGACATCAAAAGTCGTATATCCATCTGGAAACTCGTCGGGAGTTGTGAATCACTGTGAGCTTTGTGGAACTCTATTTCTTCGATGAAAAATGCTAATCAATGTGAGAGAGACGTAATTAGGGTTTGGATTGACATTAACAATATCCGCTGGTTATAGTAATGATTTCACTGAAAGGCAAAATAGCTTCCGATTGCCATGTTGGTTCCCTCAGCACTTCTCCTTCCCTTTCCCAGTTTTTCCTCTTCTGGTTCACTCGCGGCATGGGAAGAAAGAGACTTGAAGGAATGGGCACTGCGCAACGGCTACAGCGAGAGTTACTATTATTGTTCCCACGACACATAAAGAAGATCGACAGCGAGAATACCTATGTACATAATCAGAACAAAACAATAGGAACAGAACTCCATCGACACAAACAAAAGGTTCTAAAATCTTTTCCTCTCTTTCTTGTCCACCGTCTCTAGCTACGATCATATATAATCCGTTTGATCTCCGACACTCTCCATCTCGGAAGCCATCGATGAACTGTATGGAGTAGCCTCACGAGTCCAAGCGCGTACACAATTGCGTTCACGCTCTCTCTTCAGAATACTCGACTCATTCAAGTGATTATCAGGTATTTTTCATGTATATATGCATACACTGCATCTGTATATCTAATCCAGTTGAAGCAAGTATTTGCATAGTCTATATACACGTATGAGCAGAACTTGGGATGCTTGGTTTGGAAGCGTCAATGGGCTCTTGAGAAACTTGCAGAATTAGCTGCTCGATGGTATTATTGGGATTTGCCAGCTTTAATGGTTAAAGCAATGGCCCCACTCTAACCCTAGCTCTAATCCTACTTCCTAACCCAAGCCCTAACCCTACTTAAATTTTATTACGTGACACGTATATTACGCCATACATCGATATGATGTTATTTTCGTTCGACTAGTCAAATTGAAGTTATTTGCTTTAACTTATAGACACACATCGAAAATAAGGTAAATTAATTAATATCACGATTAAAAGTGATCTAGCAACCATTTATAAATAAGATGGTTACTCTTTACTCTAAATGGTAAGTAAAAATTATTTTGTCAATAATAGGTAGACAAAATTTCTTTTTCAAAGGCAGTGCTAGCCCATTGCTTTGTATTTCTTTGTTGTTTCTTTTTACATTTTTTTTTTAATAATCTCCAGTCCATAATGGAATGACATAAGTAAAACATAGTAGTTGATCAAGGATACACTCAATGACAAATTTAGCAACACCAATCTCCTGTAAAATTTATTTTCTCCTTACTGCCGGACAGAGAATACAAGCTCTCAGAAAAATGGAATGGCTTATCAATTCATTAAAATAATTTAACAGGCACACTGCACATATAAAAAGACTAACTTGATTTGTAGACATTGCGCTCGGAAACATAATTTAATATGAGACTAATGCAAGAAGTGTCATCACAAAGAAATTTTTTTAAGTGATCTTGATACATGTGAACCTAATACATTCAAACTTTTTATGACAGTAGATCTAATGTGAGCCCTACATGAATTTGAAATCTCGAAGAACGTGCACATGATGCCTCCAAGAACGTCTGCATTGCCAGTGGTTTCGTCCTTCGCCCGTGGACATCAACATCGTATGGGTAACAATTCCAATAGTTTCACTACTTTTGTCTTGGAAATAGTAGGTAATGATGACTATTCCAGATCATATTCCTTTTGTTGGACAATTTATCGGAGTGTCCTTCACGCATAATAAGACAATGAAACATACCACTTCTTATCTTTTCCAATTTTCGAAGAACATTAAATGGGACTCAAAAAATTGCACCCTAGAGACTCCAAAATATCCACCTGCTATTATAAGTGGAATTTATGCATCCACCAAGTTTTAGATCTTTAGTCCAATATGTGCGCACCCAACAAGATGCGCCACTAATTTATAAGTTGCTTCCTTCGCTCCAATTATGGAATTTGGTTGATCAAGTGCTTGTTTAGTTAATTTAAGGTTTCTTTGTCAAATAGGATTGTCAGAAAAAATCATCATGAAACTTATCAAACAATCAAAACTTCAGTATTTGAAGCGAGTTGAGAACACCGAAACTTCGGCACTGAGCAATGAGCTTTAAGATATAATCATGTCTCAATGCTGCTATAAGGGACTTATTGATCTACAAACACTCAAGGGAACAAATTCTCACAAGTATATTATAATGTTGTGTTTTCGAAATTTCCTCCTTTTCAGGCCCCCATTTGGTCGGACTGTCTATACTTGGATAGATCTAGGTAGTTCCAAGTCAATCAAGCCGGCGACGGCCAAGATCTAGTGAGGCCCTAAATTTGGACGAGGATCACGACCGGTTAATGATCACCACTACCCATATCCCAGTTTGACTAGGGAGTCCATTGAGGTTGATGCTACACAGAGAGTGATTGATTGATTCCAAGGTGGGTCAGTTCCCACCCTGGAACTTCCCACCTTGGAACTAGGAACCACCCATGAAGGGCGGATTCCACAAATTGGGAATGGTGCGGTTCCCGAATGGATCCATAAAACCAGCCATGCCTTCCAAGATTGCCTAATCCTCATGCAGAGAGCGGCTGTGTTGAGACTTGAGAGGATTCTTGAAAGAGAAGAGAGAGAGATGAGGTGTTTGTCAGCATCAAGATTGCTTATTGAATCTGAAACCAGACCTGTTCTCATGGGAATTGGCTGGTTCGGTCTGATTTTAGGCGGTCTAGATGATTTCTTATTTTTTCGTACATCCCAAGTTATCGAGAGAGGCGATTCTTGTGCGGAGGTAGAGAGATAGGGAATGACAGTAAGAATCTGATCTTGCGGAGCGAAACGGTCGGAGGAGTCGCAGCAGCAATTTCGGGCAAAGGGCAGGGCTGCAGATGGGGGAAGGAGAGAGAAAGGGAAGATAGAGGAAAACCGGCTTGGTTATGAAGTATGGCTAGGATTTTTTCTCGGGTTCTGTTTTTTCTAATGTAAACTCATACTTAGATGATGTTAGCGTGATGATTATTGACCAATAAAGAGTCATATTGGAGTATAACACAAATCTATATTCAACCACTACAACTAAATCAATCACGCAGGGACTAGTTTTCTGGTTGCAGGTATTGAGGGAAACCAACATGAATTCTCCTAGCACTCGCAATGTCCTCAATTGGTTGCCACGTGTAAAATAGCAGTCATTGTCGATTTAAGAGTTTCATGATGGTCTACATATTGCAGCTTAATTTCAATTTGTCAATTGAAGTAACTCTTTTTCTGTGAACCGGCCAAGTGGGTTGTGTCGAGGGAGGAGCTCTCTGGCGTCTAGGGTTGGATTCTCAAGGATAGGTTCAAAAACAGTGCACTGGGTGTACTAAGATCTGCGTGTACAGTACATATAGTTCACAATTCGATCATTGTAATTGTTTGAGCTAGCATGATCAGACTTATCCTCAATATCGCTCATCATCTTCCTCTCAATTGGATTTTTAATGTCAGGATATAGATCAAATAATAAATGTTTATTTTAAGGGGGCCTACAAGCCGGCATTCACCTAGGTTATGTTTAATTATTTTACCATACCCCAATTAAATTTGTGCAAACGAACGCTTAGGGCTAACTAACATCAAAGGACCAGGGAAATTAATAAAAAAAATTTTAAAATTATTTTCCGCGGCCATTTCAATTCTAAAATTTTAAATTTGGTTATTTTAGTTTTAAATATTTTGACGATTTATCAATATAGTTATTTCAGCCAATTTTAACCAAAAATTAATGACATAGATGTCGACTAGCATGCGCGGTATGATTGATGTTAACTTGGACAATTTTTGCAATTTTATTTAAAATTTTTTTATTTTTCTTTTCTTTTTGTACTGTGGCCCGATGACCCTTGTCAACATTGGGCAAGGGCATTGCAGCCCTCACTCGAAGCCCTTGTGGCCATAGTGATACCTTTGCTTATTTAGTGAGGCTGTTGTAGTCTTAACCTATGTTGCCAGTTGCCATCGAGGCCACGGACCAATGTAGGGAAATAAGGAAAAAAAAAAAAAAAAAAGAAAAAGGAAAGAAATGAAAATGACAAAAAAAAAATTGGAAAAAATTTCAGATTTTTTTTTTTTTAGAAAAATGTTCACATTAACGTTGATCACATCTTGTAGAATGGTTGACGTGCATGTCAGCAATTTCTAATCAAAATTAGTTGAAAGACAACTATGTTGGTAAATTGTCCAAATATTTAAGACAAAATTGGCCTATTGAAAATTTAAGACTAAATCGACATCCGACATTTATACAATAGATATAAGACTTTTTTTGATAATTATCTCTCAAAAGACAACTTCCCATTTCAGACTATAGGTCCTGTTAAGCTTATCAATTACGGTAGAACTAGTACAACATGATTTTCCATAGAAATTGAGCCCCCAAAAAAGATTATGACTTTGAAGTGCTGTCGCTTGCTAGAAGCGATTAAAGGCCACCAACTGGAGCCATATCAAAGTTGCAATTCATCGAATCAACTAAAGCATGCATGTACTTCTAACCAAGCCTTATTTACATTCAGAAAAGGTAAATAAATCAATCTCTACGATTCATCAGAGATGAACTCTCTCTCTCTCTAAAAAATCTAGGGTCTCTTCTGTACCTAATAAACCTTGACAGTTTACTGCTATAAGTCTACTTGGTAGTTGAGTGAGGTGGTTATACAGCATATAGCACACATTTATCGATTGTATGGGGACCTTCACGAACGATTCTGCATAATTGCGCACAAATTATCATACTCCATCCAACCTATATTCATAGGTGGTCCTTCGGTGGAAATATTGGCAAACTATTTGTCCAATCTGAGTCATAAACCTACCAAAACTTCTGGAAGTTTTAAGTCCCAACAAGAATTATTTGTACTCATAGCAATGCATTGTCATGTCAAAACATTATCCTCTAAGGTACACCCTAGTCACCCTAGACAGGCATGAAACTTGCACATGATGACACCTATATTATTCTACATCAATTCATCGGTCAAAGAAACTTTCATTGGTCTAATGTTTCATTGTTCACAGCGTTTTGTTTTCTGATGAAGATACGTGAATCGTTTGATTTTACAATTTTCTCTTTCCTGTAATTTTTATTTCCAATTTCAAGAATACCATTTCAACTTTTATTTTAATTTTTTTTAAAGCATGTTTAGTATGTGAAAAAAAAGTACTGCTCCAAGTGAGCACAACATGAAGTAGAAGGAAGAATATGGAAGAGAAAACCCTAGCAATATCACCTGGAGATGACACAGGAAATGAATGTACCCCGTTTTTAAATTTTTTACAAAACTAGTGCGAATTACACAATGTCTTTAAGATTGGCATTGTTCCCTCTTTCACGACAATAAACATATGAGAGAATGTCGCTAAGAATGTCATTCTCTTAGATTAATCTTTTGATTCATCATTCCCGTGCTTTCCCTTTTCATGGAATTGTGAAGGTGCAACCAAAAGCTACCCGTTATCAAGCCAGAAAACAATGCATGTCGACGCCAGAAGCTTAGATTTTTAACCCTTGTACAATAATTGCTAACGTGATAAGCTAGGGAAATTATACTTCACAAATCATGAGCAGATTCACCGCATCTGGTAAGAAAAATACTTAAATAATCCCCGAATAACCTATCTTTATGTACACCCTAGCCACCTAAAGCAAGGTGGTTTGGAAAATTAAATCAACATCGCAACTTGGTTTGAGATACTAAAACTACGAAGTCGTGATTTGATTTCATATGGTTAACAACAATTCAGAAAGATACGGAGTTGGATGATACTGGTGAGGAAAAGAGATGAGGATTATAGAGAGACGGCGGACGACCAAGAAAGGGTGCCATGCTCTCGAAAGAAAAATTGAGGAGAAAGGTGAGCGAAAATAACTGCAGTGGGAGAATCACGCTAGTGTCATTACTCTAGTTGTCGACATTGTTGTGAGAATGACGGTGTCGATGAGGTGACAAACAATGTCCACAGTGACAATACCCTTCTCTGCAATCCTTTCCCCTCAAGACCTAGCCCTCGCGTTTTCTTTATATTTCTAATTTAATTTTCTAAAAAAACAGAGCCTAATTATATTTCCCCCAATCGTCTGTGCAAGACCACCCCATTCGTCGGATAGGATACAAAACATCTTACTCTATCGGTGCCAAGTAAAGCCTCCATAAGACTTAAATTTTGAGATGTACTTTGACCGCGCAAATGCATCAAAATCATTTTCTAATAACTTAAAAGGCGAAAATATGGATCCTTCTACTTTATAGAATCCGGATGATGATATGTCGCTCTATAGATAGAATTTTGATAACAAATGTCCTGGAGGCACTAATTAAAATAATTGATCAAATATAAGATGTTTAACATATATATCGCTCTCGTATCACATGTAATCAATAGTATAAAAATATGAACTACTCCAACTTAAGCATGCTTAATAAGTGTCCTAAGGCCTGAAAAAAAATTAAATCTCCTGAGATCCACCCCATAAAAAAATTCTCGAAAATATAAATGGGTGTTTGACATCGATTTCCAAAAGAAATATACCGTTTGATCTTGTTTTCTTTTCCCCGGCAAGAACATGCCCTTATCTTAATAGGTGAATAGAGCCATTTAGAAGTAATCCATATATAATTCCCAAGTTTGGCAAAATCAACGCCCGTACAGTAGCAATAATGAGGACAATTAGTAAAAAAATTGGAGGGAGTAACTCGAGGTGTCAGTATTCAAGAAGCCCTAGTATTAAGGCAAATCAAATCATCAAAAGGAGAGAGCGTACGTACAAGAAAAACCATAAATTAACGATTTAAAAACGTAGTTTAAGTTTTTTCCTCTCTCTCTCTCTCTCTCCCTCCCCCTAGGGATTGCGAAACCAGTACGAGCGCTCGCTCCAGCATTCGTGTTGGATAACAGTTCATACATCGGATTGAGTACGTTTCCATGTGGTCTTTCCTAATTTCCTTGTCGACGGGAAGCTGCTTCTATGATTGGAGATTAGGTCAAAACTCTTTGTTCCGTGCCATGTTAGTACCATACAAAACCTGCCCATTTTCTATTGGCGCATCGAGAATCCAAGTAAAGCGAACGACCTACATATAAGAACCGGCAACATCTATCCATGGTCAAACATGAACCACGACCATAGGCAACGTGAGAGAGAAAAAGAAACACGCGACGAAATAACAAGGAAATGGTCCTGAGAGTGGCTCCAAAATTCAGCGATATATATTATAAGAAGTTTAATGCATTTGAATCTTTTTTGGATTTCGGGGGATACATGAGAGTCACTTCGGAGGAAGATCCATCACATCCATTCGAAACCAGCAACATGCAAAATAATGCCTTGGGACAACCCATACCCCCTCACAATGACAAAAAGATGTTCTTTCCCCATGTGAGATCGACAACCATACCGGTAAACGAGGGAAGAAAGGCGCATGCAAAGAGTTCCGAACTTCAAGAACCAACCCATAACATGTAATCAAGATCGACCCAAGAATGGAAAGGCCACAAAATCCAAAGCAAATACAACAAAAAGACGATGGAGAGAGAGCACAAACAATTGAAGTTATCTCGTACACAGATTCAATGATTCCCAAGATGGAGAACAAAACAAAAGATCGTAACTAAAACCTATGTCTTCCACATTCTCTCTCTCTCTCTCACTCTCTCTCTCTCTCTTTCTCTACCCTTCTCTCAAATGGATTTGTCAAATGATGAGCTACCATACTACTAGCGCTACTGCTACTGCAACAGCAATAACATTATCTCAAAGAGTTTGCCTCCTTTCATATTGAGTGAGAGAGAGGGAAAGAGAGCGAAAGAAGAGAGGAGAGGGTTATGACTAAGAGTTAAAATGCAACGAATGTGATGTTTGTGTCAAGATCTTGGGTGCGGGAAGAATTGCGTACCAGCCATGTATGTGCTGAGCGGAGGCGGGTACAAAGAAGACGAGTCGAAGAACGGTGCCGTCGCGGATGACACGTGCGCACTCTCGGCGTTGGTGATGGGGGATGCGGCCGCGGTGGCTGCAGCAGCTATGAGGTCGAGAGGCTGAACCAGTCCACCACCACCACCACCCCCACCAGAGGAAGAGTCTCCGGCAGCTACATTGGTGTAGGAGGGGTGATCGGGTCCGTGATCATAAAGAATACCTCTGAAGACGTGACCTCCGATGTTCACGGCCGTCTGATACGCAAACTGCTCGTCAGGGTCGTCAACGGAGCTCACTTTCACGCACCGGAACACCGCCGGAGAGCTCACCTCGGCTGGGAAGTTGCCGACTAACTCCAACCCTAGAGAGCAGGACAAAGAAAATATCAATGGTACGGTCAGCGCATATATATATGACACTATATATATCGTTTATATCTTTATCATACGCGACGAGACTCATGAGCTATGTTTTGACAAAAGAACCACAAACTTTCTGCTTCTGCAATGGAATTCCCCTAGAAAATCTTTTGTCACAGATATGAAAGATCGCATGATGAAGAATACACGCATAGACTAGGGACAAACATATAAATCAACACAGGCACTCCCCACAGAGAGAGAGAGAGAGAGAGAGAGAGAGAGGAGCTTTCCTGTCAAACCAATCGTCAGGAATACTAAATAACAGTATGTTGGAAAAGGGAAACAGATAAGGCAAAGAAAAGGAGAAAAACCAAGAAAAGAGAATAATGGGGTCTTCAGATTTCTTATGGAGATCGAGTGCCCACACGCAAACGATACGATCCCAGCTCGTTGGGTACTAGAAGTAATAATAATAGCTGAAAACATGTTCTTTATCTCAACTCAAGCCCACCAAATCCCTGACTCTCTACACCTCTCTCTCTCTCTCTCTCTTTCTCTCTGTGCGGAGAGTGATCCTGAAAGCGAAAACAGGTTGACTAATTCTCTTGCCCAGAGTCACCCAAGAAGAAGCACACGCGTGTACATATGTACATACATATACCTGAGGTGTTAGGCCTCCCGCGATCATCCCTCTGCCGTTTCGACGCCTCGCCTCGAAGCTGCAGCCGCTGCTCCTGGTGGTGCTGGTGGTGGTGGTGGTGCTCCTTCAGGGCGGCGAGCTGCTGCTGCCGCTCCCGCCGCTTCGCTGCAGGGACCCAGGTGCTCTTCACGTGGGTCGAGCAGTCAAACCCGCGGCTCTTGCAGCAGGTCCGACAGCGCAGGTGCGGGCAGTCCTTCTTGGCCTGGTTGCCGCAGTCCTGGCAGCTGATTCCCCCTCTCACCCCCCCGCCCGTTGTCGCCGCCGAGGTCGACGTCGTGAAGCCTCCTCCCGATCTAGAGCTCTCGTCGGAGAAGACGTTGATCGAGCCCCTACCGCTGCCGCCGCCGCTGGGCCCCACCCCGAGGCCCGCGGCCGACGCGTAGAGATCCTGCTGCTGCTGCGAGAAGAAGTGTAGCTGTTGTTGGGTTTGCGGCTGGTTTTGATGCCATAGCTCCAAACCCTTGTAAGTCGACGACGTTCCCACGTCGTCCGCGTTGCTTCTCGGGTAATAGAACCAAGGAATTTCGGCGGTGGCCGTGGCTTCTGGGTGGTTGATCTGCTGATCTCCTCCTCCTCCTCCTCCTGCTCCTGCTGCTGATCTAGCAGCTGCTCCTCCTCCTCCTCCTAATGGAATGAACCCAGCCATTTCGCGACGATTGACCAGGCAAATCTCGATTTCGACTGGGAATTCAAATCCATATCAGAGCGCACGATCCTCCTATCTTTCTGCTCCTTCCTCCTTCCAGAAGCTGAAAAACCCTAGAAGATGGAGAATTCAAGCAAAGTTCAAACGGGTGTGGTGTGTGGGAGCGAGGTTTAATGGATTATAATGGTGAGAGGGAGTTGGGTGTGTATAATTGCTGATGGGTTCTTTTTGTGAGACACACGTCGGACGATTCTGTGGCAGAGCCTTCAATTCATTTCACCTTTCTTCCTTCTTTCCTGCTCTCTCTTTCTGTCTCTCTGTCTCACTACTCTCTGCATTAAAGGGCCATGGAATTTACAGCTCTCTCTCGCCCTGCGACGCCGCCATGGGTCGTCCGCTCTTTCTCTCTCCTCTCAGTATCTCTGCAAACTCCTGCTACCTCCATTTAAGTCTCGACATATCCATCAAACACCATACACACACAGCACACACACACTCTCTCTCTCTCTCTCTCTCTCTCTCTCCCCCCTCTGTGTCTTCTGGTTTTGTTGCAGGTGATTGGGTTTTTTGGTGAGAGTGAGCAAGTTCGAGAGAGCCAAAATCTGTCTCTGTCTCTCTCACTCTCTCTCTCTCTCGCGTTGGCTGTGGATTTCATGTTTCTAATCTCCAATGAAGATTTCAGAGGACACTCTCATTCCAATCTGACGGACGGTATGACGCCACGTTTCGATGCGCCAGCTTTTTGCATCTTTGCACCGGAAAACCCGCTACTTTTTTTTTTTGGTGGAAAAAAAAAGGAAAAAAACACTCCAAAATGATTTATTACTACCTAATATCCTTGTCAAAAATTTGGGAGCAAGAAATGTCCCTAAGGCAACTATGCCATGATCGAATAATATCATTTGTAATTTTTCAAGACACTTATTCTTTTTCGTGGTGCATATGACAAACAATAATTTGGAGATCGGATGATTTCTCACTAAATATGATTAATAAGTAATTTTGGACATTTGTTAACATGATCCTTTTATAAAATGAGTTTAACTCATTCATCAAATTTTAACATCTATAATTAGCCAAAAATCATATAAGTATTAATTCATTTTCTTTTCCAGTGTCTCCTATAATAGTTTTGCTTGCCGCCCATCTCAACTCTTTGGACATGGATAAACAAAAAGTGCGACCCTTTTTGGTCTAGGGAGTAGTAGTTGGTGACGACTTTCCAATTGCACCATAATTCTTTGCAAGGTTTCAAGCCAATATTACATAACTTTTACAACTACTTTTGAGAAGTTGCGTTGCTCGAAGTTCATCTTATTCGCCACATTAAAAACATATTAAGTATATACAAAATTGTGAACATGCATTGACAATATTTGCACAGAGAAAATCAAGGCTAGGAGCTCATGAGAAGCTGTTTTGCTTAATGACATCAGCTACTTCGGCTCACCATATTGCTTGCAAATTGAAGACAAAAAAGGGTTTACGTCATTGGGTTATATCTTCGTTTTTTTTGGTCAATGTCATTGAGTTATATCGATTAGCATCGGTTTCCTAATGTTGGCCAAAGGGGATGTGGAGGGAGGTGATGTTCCTAGGTTGCTGCTAGGATTCTCTTTCGTTCCTCAACGAAAATGACACCCGTCTCCTTCTTTTCATTTTCTTTTCGCGCTGTTCTTGCTTTGTGTGTATTTTTTCTTTTTCTCTTTTTGGTGTTTTTGAATATGGTTTCTCCTTTTGATGCATGTTCAATAACTGAGGCACAGAGAGAGAGAGAGAGAGAGAGAGAGAGAGAGAGAGTAGATTTGGGCAGCGAAAAAGAGGCGCATTTTCATGGGACATGTGAACAATGATCTGGGGCGTATTATGCGATGCGGTCGGAGAAGGGAACATAGCGCCACCTTCTCACCCCCGCTTTTGTTGTCTTTCCTTTTCTTTGGGGGTAAAGTAATATCTTGTTGTCGCCCGGTTTTTTCTCATTCTTTGGTTGGTCTAGAAAATCGAACGCTAGTCAATTACGAAGCTTGACGAGACCATTTATGTCACCTGTTTAAGTGTACTTTGTAAGGGTATCGGGAGTCTTTTAGGGTTTGAGTTTATTAACATGTAGTTCGACCAGCTTTTACATGAAAGTCTAGGGAGTTAAGATGTTAGCAACTAGATTAGATTCATTAACCGCTCCATCTCCCACGTCAACTATCCAATGTGGGGGATTTCATGTGTCATTCAATACTCTTATACATGCACCTCAACAATTAACGAAGTGTGGACTAGTTATAATACGAATACTTTGCAAGTAGGGATAATAGCATGTTGCAATAATCCCAAAATAATCGAGATGTCTCTACTATCATGGGGATTTGTCCTCAAACCTAGACACAATCCAAAAATCTCTCTCTCTCTCTCACACACACACACAATCTTGTGCCACTACCACACTCCCATCATGCCTCCATTACTGCCCAATCATTGGATCGTTTAATCATCTCTATTGCTCAATGCACCTCCCTCCATCTCTTAATGGAGACAGAGGGAGCTTGAGGTGGCCACAAGTGGTTGCCCAATCTTATTTAGTTCTAAGTCTTTTGATAATTTATTAATATAGTTATTCTGGTCAATTTTAATTAGAAATCGCTGACATAGACAATTTTTTTTTTTTTTTTTTTGCAAATTTCTGAAATTTCTCTAAAATTTTAGAACTTTTTGAAAATTTTCTTAATCTTCCTCCACCGATCGCTAGGCCTTAGCAATGGTTGGTTGAGGCTTACTAGTTCTAGATTTGGTGAGGTTGCTCCTCGACAGCCATCACCGAGGCCTAGTGACTAGCGGAGGAGTAAGGAAAAAGAGAAGAAGAAGAAAGGAAAAGAAAATATTCAAAAAATTAATAAAGATTCAGAAAAATAAAAAAAAAAAGTACAAAAATTGTCCACGTCAGTAATTTCTGATCAAAATTGACTTGAATAATTATATTGACAAATTGTCAATTTTGACAAGAAAAAAGTTATGATTTTTTTCCCTTTGAGATTTTACTGCTCTTACATAATAAGACAATACAAGTGCAACTTTGCTTCTGTTAAGTAAACTATGATATGCATGCTATATTCCTCTTGTGCGATCGAGTGCCGTGATATATCCCAAACATATTCCTCTTTTGTTAATATAATATGGCGATAATTTCTGATAAAGCAGAGATTATATTCTTATAGGCTTTTTACCTCCTAGATATTTGAGTGATACGTTCTTTTATTGTATACTTCAAGGACACGTGGTCAGTGATTAAGAGGGGACTTCCTTATTACCTCCCTCTTCACAATTATGATAAATAAAGCTCATGTAATTAAGCCCAAATTAGAGAAAAAAATAGGGATAATGACATGAATTATTTTTTAACTTTGACCCAGTGTGTAAGTGGTCATTGAACTTTACTCCAACTTTACTCCAATATGTAATGTAGTCCCCGAACTTTTAATTTATTCAATGTGACTCTTACGGTACATATTAAATTTAATCCTTGGATTATATGCAAATGTTTAATGTCGTGTTTGAACTTGAATTAATAGAAGCACAATATCGAACATTTTTATATAATTCATGGATTAAATCGAACATGTACAAAAGGTCCATGTGGCACATTAAACAATTAAAAAGTTTAGAAACGATATTATCCATTAGGTTAGAATTTATAAATCACATCGAATAAATTAAAAGTTTAGAAATCATATTACACATTGAACTGAAATTCATGGACCATTTATATCCATTTTCCCAAAAAATTAAGAATAGAAACAAAGCAATACAAAGGAATCAAAGCTGTGGCCGTATGATGAGGGGATGAATGCCTATGGCGACTCAGCCGACCTGCAATTCCGGCGTCCGAGATTTAGGTCCATCAGCAGAATCGTAGGCGTGTAAAATTGCAAGTTGGCTTTTGCTAAATTAAGCATCTCATTAGCTAATTCTTTGTGTGTTTTGATTACTCTCTTTTCCCAAAATAATGTTTGGACAATAAAGTCACCATTATGTCAATCGCCATCAGTTTTGTAATAATGGACTCCCGCAGCGCAATTGTTAGGTAGTTTTCCTATCAACTTTTCTGTGCAAAAGTTTTTTATTTTTTATTTTTTAAAATTCAAACATATAGGAATGGAGATCTAATGAAAATTCATAAAACGCTCTGCAAATCCGTGAATTCAGACATTTGATTCGTGTAAGTGGTCCCAACTCAGAAGCCTGCACAATCGATGAAATTCGAATGAATGATCTCTAATCCATGAACTTGAAATTTCCCGATATTTCAATCAACTGCGTCGATCAGACAATAATCGGGAGATGGCCAAATAATTAATTAATAACCATTCAATTCTTTGGTGAAATTATTTGAGTATACCCTAGTTCTAGAAAGGCTGTCAGGTAATTATTCTTCTTCCTTTTCTCCTCGAGAACAACCGAACTGGAATGCTCCACCATCTTCTTGCTATTTATCGTCTTTTAACACATAAAATTGCTAATTTTCTCCACATCTATTTTTTCGGAAATATTTTTCGCTATTATTGCTTTTATGTTTCCTAAATTTTTATATAAATGTGGATAAGGAACTTAATTTTCCTAAACATTATGGTCAATGTCACGTATGATTTTATCCTATTTGATTTTTCTCAAGAACTGTAAAATATTACTTCAAATGAAAAATAGTATTAGTGGCACAAAATGTGCAAAATAGCACAAATACAAAACAACTTT
The DNA here is from genome assembly GCA_017140595.1 of Eucalyptus curtisii. Taxonomy (NCBI): domain Eukaryota; kingdom Viridiplantae; phylum Streptophyta; class Magnoliopsida; order Myrtales; family Myrtaceae; genus Eucalyptus; species Eucalyptus curtisii. Next base: position 33,188,503 of record CM029502.1, on the reverse strand, counting down.
CGATCTCAAATTTTGATAGGAATATCAACACATATGCCCGTTGTATATGATGATAACCACACGCTTTTAAATGCGGGTATTATATTAATTTCCGGGAAAAACATGACATTTCTCTATGCCATAAAATAAAGTACTTCATAGAGGATAAACCTCTGTTGAATTATCCTACAATTTTCAAGGAAGAAATTTAAGCACCGAGATACTTACAATCATTACTTTTGATCAGACGGAGTATTTTGTTTCCAAATCAATTTGTGAATTTTCGAACTCTTACCTTACCCTTTGATCATTTTTAGGTAATGCATTGTATGGAGTACCTAGGATTTACGTATATAAATTTGTGGTACCCTCTTTGTTAATTAGACAATTGACCACATAATTACAACTCTTTTTTGCAACAACCTCATATTTTATGAGTTCTACATGTACTTGCGAGTTTCCTTTTCCTTGCTTGACTCAAGCTTTTTGCTCGACGAATATTGCGCACCACCTTATACGCGAATCACAAGCATTCCGATCTTATGTCAAATAGCTCTTTTTTTTTTCTTTTTTTTTTTTCTGGACAACTCTTTTTCCTCTCAATTTTTTTTGCCGTAATTCTAATATTCATTTATTGTAGAATTTTTATCAAGCACGAGATAGAGGAAAACTATCACGAGATAGAGGAAAACTATCACGAGAATCCGCTAACGAGGGGGGGGTAGCCATCGGCTAGAAATCGGAGGAAAACGGTGCGAAGGACCACCCTATGCATGTATAGTTCTGCTAGATCCCAAAAAATAAAAAATAAAAAGAGTATAGAAAATGAATTAAAAATAGAAAAGTTCAAAGTCAAGAATTGGAGCTGCTAGCCATTCGATGCTTCTCAAATTCGCATGCAAAGCCTTCAACCACCAAAAAATTATAAATAGAAAAAGGGGGTCTGCGTGCATGCAATGGTCCTTCGGGGAGGGTGCAACTTCGTGTCATCTCTTGCCCGTGCTTTCTAATGCACGCCATAAAATAAGAGGATGTATAATCATATGTAACATGATGTCATGTGTAGCAATTAGCTAAAAAAAAATAAAAATTGATCATCGGGTTTCATATGATAGACTAGTCCGTTCTCTTGATCCTGTCAAAGATATATTATCCACACAAGCGCTAAGACATTCATTGTAAATGAGTTTTTCTTTTTGTGACTTGATGCGAGAGGCTCGGACGTTGAATAGGATTCGAACGCGAAATTCGCAATAGGATTCTGGTCACTTTCGACGGGTAGGTGAATCCAGCCATGCTTCTTCTATCTATATGATGTTTTCGGAGCAACTAGTCTTTTCATTGTTAGCAAATCAAGCAATCAAATAGTTTAACATGTCTTGACACTTGAGAGACTAATTATGAACCCCAAAATGCTCAGACATTTCGAAAAAGGATAAAAGAAGTACTTGTGGGCATGACCCATGTATGCAAATAGTTTAACTTGTCTCAGCAATTCAGAACTAATCATGAACTCCAAAATGTTTGGACTTTTTGAAAAAGAGAAAAAAAAAAAAAAAAGACGTTTTTGTGCACATGATCCGTGCGTGCAGGTAGTTTAACATTTCTCGACAAATGAGAGACTAATTATGAACCCCAAAATGTTCGGACCTTTCAAAAAAAAAAAAAAAGTAGTACTTGTGCACACTATTGATGTATGCATCCATCGTAAGATACATCCACACTTCGATATACGTGAATGCCAATTCGATCCTTAGATTAGAGAATCTTAGTCTATACGGTGTACTAAGAGTTACATAAATTATAGAAAATTACTTGGATATTACCGGATAAATCAAGCAATTTAGGACACCCAATACAAATTAAAAGAAAATAAAAAAATATTTCCGACTTACGGGTTGGAAACCCTAGCGGAGAACCGGATCGTGCGACGCCCCGCCAGGATCAAAGTCATGGCCCATCTCCTGGTTAAAAACTCTGCCTTAACTTGTCATTTTCAGCCTTTTCCTTTTCCCCCCTCCGACAGCTGTATTAAACTATTTGCGACTTAAATAGAGCCCACCGATTTCTTCTTTTTTCTTCTTTAGCCCCCTTTCTTTTTCCTTTTTCTCTTTTTTGTCACTCGCGGATTTATTTTTCAACCTTGGATTTCTTAATTGAGCAACATTCCCTCAAAATGTTGAGTAATTTCGCTGCACATTTATGTTCCCCTTTATAGCCAATTTAACCTAGGACGTATTACTCCGTGTTCGGACCGTTCTCTCGGCTTCACTAAAGTCAAAAGGGATTTCATGCTTTTAGCAATGCGTACCCGATCGGGTCACTATTCAGCAGACCAGTCTCTTTGCCTCTCTTGAATCCCAATCCTTGATCTATCCGAACGCAAAACTTAAAAAGAAACCCTAAACATATAAATCGACGGTTGAGATAACCGAGATATCATACAAGAACATTGATGAGAATAACATATATTCTAAAACGATACTTTTACCGTGGGAAAAGTATAAAAAAAATAAGTCCTAAAATTACTATATCTATATAAATTTAATCATAAATTTTTTAATTAAATCAATTTAGTTACAAACCTTTTTCAATTAGTAGTAATTGAGTATATCTAGTTTAGGTTGAAAATTATTGACGTGGACATCGGCTTTTCTATGTGGCATGAGCCATATGTGGCATGAGCCATGACTAGCACTGACATGGACATTCTTAAATAATTTTCTTGCTATTTTTTTCTTTTTTAACCATGGTCTCGCTTGAGTGAAGGTCGCCCTCACTAGTTTTGGTGACGGTGGACTTGTAGGTGCTTGCCCTTATCCAAGCGAGGCCATGGAAGAAAAAGAACAAAAAGAAAAACAAAACAAAAAATTATTACAAATTATTTAAAAAAATCCATGTCATCGCTAGTTGTGTCACATAGGACGGTCGATGTCCACATCAGTTATTTCCGACCTAAATTGGTGGGATGAATTGAATTGGTACAAATATGAAAATCTTTAGGGCTAAATTGGTTCAATTGAAATATTCAATATTGAATTGGTACTAATACAATGGATTTGAAACTACTTCTTCTTCTTCCCTTTTTTTTTTGTGCCTTTTCCCTTTCACCCTGGTATGTCTAAACTTCTCGCCTCAAATCATAGGTGGAGAATGTATGTGAGGGCTACCTGGACAATAACCTTAATTAAGCGGGCCCAAAAGTTGACGCTCTTAGAATTGGCTAAACGGGCAAGCGAGTTTTCTTGGTTTTCCACAGAGAGAGAGAGAGAGAGAGAGAGAGAGAGAGAGAGAGAGAAGTTATTATATTTTTCTCTCTCTCGTTTTCGAGCCCTGTGTTTGGTCGCAGTTGACTCTAGCTACCTCGGCAATTTTCCGGTCTTCAAACAAAAGAAAAGGACTTGACGACCCCAAATGTGAAAAGAAGAAGAAAATGTAGGATAAGGACTTGAGAGAGATAGAAATCGCGACCTAGCCAAGATGCTCGAGTTGCATAAAATAAGGACCGCATTTTTCCTATCTACCCTTAGTTTCCAACAAATAAATTTTTCATAAAATGGATGCCATACGATTATGTTAGATCACAGAATGTCTGCACGATGGGAATTGGTTTCAAATGACAAAGAATTTAATCTTCAACAGGCTATCTTTTTAACATCTCGTATCATTATCACGCGACATGATCGTTAAAACAAATAATATTCCAACTCATTTTGAGCGGATTTGCAGGGCATTGCAGCGTTAAATGAGCGCAAGAGGCGATTACAACCGAGCGTTTAGGTCGGAAGACTTTTATCCCGAGATCAACAGCTAAAGTGGACCCGACTCTGGAAAAAAAAAAAAAAAAAAAAAAAAAAACGATGGGTCACACATCACGCAGGATTTTGTCTAGCATCCCTAGGGTTTTTGACCAGCTACAAAAGGACGAGATTGCATATAATGAGGTTTGGTGTCTTCGCATCAACATGATCAATGGAAGAAACGAATCATATTATTTTCGCACCTCACATTTTGACCATTTCTCGCAGTCTCCATGTCCCTCTGGTGTCCCGACACGGACCGATTTGGACCGTTCGGGGCGTTGTTGTTTTTGCTGGAGGCCGTAAGAACCATGCATTATTTTTGCTTGGTCCTGTAGGGATCTATGGGCTGGTCTAGGTGCGATAATGATATCATGAATGTCGTTGAGCGACTCTCTTGGGTGGAGGACTGTTTCGACTCGAATTCGACGGTCGAAGAAGACGGAAGCGAAGTACGAGAGCGACGGTCGTTCATGATTCAACAGTCGTTCATGCAGCAGGAGCATCTGGCAGCACATGCCAACACATGGGAAATTGCTAGGGTTTTGGCTCAGATTATTATTCAGCGAGTCGTGTCTGTCGACGACCGATTACCTTAGCGGACGAAAATCACGGAGTTTGAAGTCGTGTCTAATTGAATCGTATCGATTAGAGGCAGACTGGGGAGACATGTTTGGTCATCTGCATTTTCGGACGATGTTGTTTCAACTTGTTCACGCATCTCTTTTTATTGGTGAAGGAGAAGACATGTATATATATTTCTTTTGACCATTGACCAGAAGTTCTTGTGCTTATTTTCTCCAAAATTCAATGTCCATCAAGATGTAAAATCCGCCTTAGAAGCAGATTTTTTTAATGGGTTCGCCCCCATCTTACATAGCGTACAAAAATGGAGGTGATTGATTGTACCGCACGGTCTTGTTTTGGAGACTATGACTTGTGTGTTCATTTTTCAAACGAGGGTCCTTCTTCGTCGCATGGTGCTCTCGCTAGTGTCTCTACCAACTTTTCACCGATAATATATGTGGACGAAGCACGCATCTAATATCAATAGAGACACCCTCACAACAGGACCCTCGACATGGGATCCTTATTTCCATCATCATTCAAGATATAGGTTTACAATTTACTTAAATCAAGCTCACCTCTATGACTCTTTTTACTTTCCCTTACTCTTACTTGATCTCGTGCTCGCTCACTTCGCCCTATCACCTCAATTTGGGTATGAGTTTTCCTAGATATGGTTAAATATGAAACATTTTAACAATATGGATCGGGCTAGACATGCATTAGGTTAGACATACGTTACTAGATTTATATTATATGGAAATGGGTCAAACTAGTCGGACAATTTTCAACTAACCCAAACTCAACCCAATCCACTTGCTTGAAAGGGTTCACCAACAGGCAAGGTGAAGGACCCCAATTTCAAGAGTTTTGATGCGGAGTTGAACTAGCATGTAAGCTTTGAGCAAATGCAAAAGTCCTCCATTAAAGAATGAGGCAAAAAAAATTGCAAATATTTTAATTAGATTTTACAGTAAATTTGGTAAACTATAGCAAATGGTCGAAAAGCATTGTGCCAAGCGTTAATTAGTGAGTTTTACATCGTGTCTCGTCGAAAAGAACATTAATCCTAATTTTTTTTTGAATGATAATTGGCGCTATCACTCATTTCAGCAATTAAATTGAATGCACACCATACAATAAACGAGATGCACGTTGCTTTTTTAAGAGGTCGAATGTCATGCGACTAATTTGGGCAGATGATGGTCACAGACAATTGGAATGGCAGAGGCAAGAGCAAAGAAACATGTGCAAAAGATAGGGTCGAATCCATCTTCTAAAATCCCTTCGATTACCCCTTTTTTTTTGTCCATTTTAATGTTGAATTTTGTAAAAAAAAAAAAACTTTTCAACACTCATTAAACAATCAAATAAAGAAATTTATAATTTCAATGCACCGATGGTTTCTGCGACACACATAATTCATATTTAACAAGCATGCCTATAAAAAGTACTACGCTCGTTAACAAGGCCTTAATTTTTTTTTTCTCTCTCTTTGACTCTCTCTATATAAATTGTAGAACATCGCAATCGTGGTGTGGTCCACCTTAAAACATTTTTTTTGGAGGTTATTAAGATATTGATAGGGAGATTGTCGACGGTAAACTCATAATTTATAAATAATAAAGGACATTGAACGAGTACTATGTATATATTAAAAATGATTATATTTTTTAGGGCCCGAGGTGTTTGGATACTGTCTCCGAGGGTTGACGTGGGGTCTCATCACGATTTTCACGGTAGCATTACGCGGAAACCTCTGCATGCTTTTGGTAAAAGGGAGTTCGATAAAACGTTAAGCATCATCCTAAAGGGCTGCTCAAAGCCTCAAATCGCATATACGATGAGAGAAGGCTTCGCTAAGCGTCAATTGGCAAAAACCATATTCGAATGGTGCGCAGCTAAACTTGCCAAATTGGCAAAAAACATATTTGAAAGCTCTTGAAATTAACTAGCCGGGGCTTTGAAACTCCAGTAAATCACTCTATGAATTAACAAAGTCGGATTGAATTGCACAATGGGATTGATTAGTATAAGTTAGGTCTATTGTCTCGTAGTTGTGAGTTGATTGATGAAGTATTATCTTCCCAAAAAAGGGATGTCTCAATCCCATGGGATTCGACAAAAAAAAAGCCATGGCATTGGTTTAGTGGTTAACGAGTCATTTTGCTTGTATAAATTAGGCGCCCACTAGATTGTTCAATTTCCCACGCAATCATATATAAACAATTCCATATTTGTACAATCGACTCAGCCTTTAGCTCGCATTTATTAGGCTCATGAGGTTAATGGGCCTTTACATATAATCATTAAATAGAAAAATAGAAAGGGTGTTTGTTATTTTTCCCTAAATTATGTCCATTGTTACAAATTATTTTGAACTTTTTTTTGTGACATCAAAAAAATCCCAAATTATATGCATTGTGATAAATTTGCTCTAAATTTTTTTGTAATATAAAAAACTCCAAACTTGTATCCGTGTAACACATTTATTCTCCATTAAAGATTTATCATATGACTTTCCAGCTAAAATGTCGTTTATTTCACTTAAGTCACGTGTACACTATATAAATACTGTTTGCTTTTTGTCATCCATGTAGATAGATTTTAAATGGCACTCTTGATGGAGGATAAATGTATTAGACAAATACAAGTTTGGAACTTTTGGTGTTATTAAAAAAAATAAGGTAAATGTGATAATGTAAGTATAGTTTGACATTTTTTTATAGCATTTTCTCTTTTTTCTAATGCACAACCATAACTTTCACTACATCTATAAAAGAGGACTTTATAAAAGTGCAACCTAAACTAGCTAGCTAAAGCATCATGGAGAGTACGCAAGTATATAAGTGAGTAAAACAAGAGTAAGTGTAGCATATAATGATAGTATAAGTCATCTTTTTCCTCTTCGGTTTGATGGTTAGTAAGAGAGTGGGTTAACCTTTTTTTTGATAATTGAAGAGCACAGACGTGAGAACCCAACTATATGAAGGCCTATGGAACACATTGTAAACACCATGAACCAGTCAAATCGAAAACTTTAGCTTGTGCAAGTGCCCTGGACTAGAGGTGATTGCATGTAGTTTCTAGGATTCGAATAATTGACTTCTAACCAACTTTGCCAAGGTTTGAGAGAGAGAGAGATATATATTTTATTAGAACCCTCAAATCAAAGGTGATTCGACCCAAAAAAAAAAAAAAAAAAAGAGAAAAATCCAAGGTGATTAGAACGCATGTGAAATTTTGTTTACACCAGTCATGTATGCTATAATTTTATATGAAACAGCAGCCACTATTGTGCAACGCAGCATTTTGTTGCTCTTCTGACAGGACCAGCCTACCATGCCATGAGGACAAAGAAAGAAATGCTTTTTATAGAGGCTACACATTTAACTATCTATTTTCCGCTCAATCATACGCGGGGACACTTAGATTTTGCATGAATTAAATAATTCCTACTGATTTTTACTTTGTTTTTGTTTGTTTAGACTTAGATTTTGCCAGAGTTAAATAATTCCGGATAGACCACCTGTTCCTACTAATCTCGTTCTTGTTTATTTAGCCATCCCATATAGACACTAGCTGGTTTTTCGTCATACATAAACTAAACACCAAAATGTTCCCCTAGAAAAAACACGAACATGTCAACATGTGAGGTAGGAATATTCCTCGAGTTATTTATTTATTTCCTATGTTAACATTAAATCAATAGGAGCATCGCTACATTGGTGTATACGTCCACATTTTAGTGCGAGCCCGTGAGGTCTCCATCGATTGCTCGAAAGATGCTTCTCCCTATCGACACTCCACTTATCCAGAAAGGAACAGATAATTGTCCTATTTTCTCCACTAAACATATAATTTGTTGACTAATTGGAAATGGAATTGTTGGCTCGTTGAGGGTTTTTTCTATTATCTCAATTGTGACTATTGTCGGGTCCATTCAAAAATTGATTACGTCGATAATGGATATCTACGACTATTAAAATAGGATCATTATTGCGTGCCCTCGAAGTAAAAAACAACTTTACAAGTGTATCGTGAGACAGTATTTTATGCAATAATGATATGCAGTATCATGATAATGTGTTATCCCTTCATTAATCATGTTCTTGGATATAAAAGTCAGGTCATTCTAAAGGGAAGTTACATCAACAGACTCAAATGATGCGATTAGTAGAGGATGTGAAATAAGACACTAATTTCTCTGAGTACAGTCATTGCATCACTCTACTCTGCTTTGAATAAAAACAGCGATTTGCATGGGAAAAATAACCTGAAACGTATGTGATTATGACAACCTTATTTTTTCTAATCTTTTGTCTAGTTACTAGATTTTATAGGAAAATTCTCTTGGTCATGTACAGATTGGACTGCTTTGTGTTTTCCTCGACAGAGTCATACAAATTTGACTAGTTGAACTCTGGAGTTTTGCAATGGCCAAAAAAGAGGGAAAAAGGGAACTAAATTAATTTTTTTTGTTGTTGATTTCGGATCATAAGAGGTCTTTAACACCGAGACTAGGGTGCTAATGAAATTCCTTTTCTTCTGCAACAAGCTTTCCACAACATACAAACAGGGGAAAACTCCTCATTTCTCGTGGGTCTTTTTGCAATCATGAATACATTCATTTGTTTTGAAGATAATTATGTTTTAGATATGAATTTTTAGAAAATCTTCCCTTTTCCCTTCAGTCTAAATTATAAGTGATTTTGATGGGAGTCCAGATCTAATTACAACTTCTTCTCAATTAAAATTCGTACTTATTGATACAAAAAAAATTAAAAATTGAGGACACGATTCGCGATAGAATAATTTTCTTCATCATTGGACAGTAAAAAGTTTAGTCTTCAACTTTCTCTTTCATTTCCTTATGTCCAAGATTGGAAAGAACAAACAAAGTGACTTACCGAATTGAGTTTCTAGTTGAATACGGAGTTGGGTTTTGCTTTTGCTATTTGAAGGACCAAACAAATTGTTTTCTTCAAACTAGGTTCAACTAAGAATGAAAATGGAAAGTTTCGAATTAAATAGGAAAGTAAAAACTCATGGATCATCAATTTCCTAAAAAAATGGGGTTGGTAAATATTACTCCATGCTTAATGAAGTTGAAGGCCAATAAGATCAATCAACACAAAATGATGCGTTTTTCATACGAGGCGTGAAAATAGCACCTTTCCGTAACTTTTGTTTTTTTTTTTCTTTTTTCGTTTTGTAATTACAGAAAAATTCCATACCAAACCCAAAGTATCATGGTCAAAACATCACATTTCGTGCTCTCTCCCGAGTGGTACCTATGATCGTGAAAGCTTTGGCACCACCGCACGAAGCTCCTACCAATGTCGAATCAATGTCCAAGTATAAAGCATCTGTCGCCAAACATAATTCAAGATTTGACTTGCTGGCGCAAGGGTGGCTCCAAGCCCCTCTTCTTAAATAGCCCCAACCCTATAAAGTCACGCCACGTTGACCAAACAAGAGCTGTGCCTAATTTTAATGGGCCCCACCTCAATTAATTACTTGTATTTTACGTGTAGGCAAGTAGATGAAATTTAGACCCGACACATGCAAGGTTGATTTGAACAGGACTTGGGGTTTGATTAGAACAATTCGGTGCAAGTCAAATTGCAAAACAGGAATCAGTTTGATATCAACCATTCATTGTAATGTTCAATCATATAGGGACCACGGGAGGTAACCCCCTTTGGATGGTCTAGAAGTCTTCGATGTTCTTTGCAATCACTTCATCTCCGCTAAAAGCAAGGCTACTGATTTCCATAGATAGAAGGGGAAAGAAAAATGAAGAATGGATTTTAGCAAATCATGTTAGATTGCTTCTGCTTTGCGTTGTCAGGATCTTTGATGATATCTTGAGGAATCAATTCACCTTTATAATGCATGCCGACTATCTTAGAAATGGTTCCTCAAGAAATTGTAGTAATCTCTATCATTGTCTTGTTAGGATTTTGGAAGGTTGGGTAAACTGACACTTGTGTAATTGGTATTTTGCATTTCGCCTATGTCTTGATTTAGCATAATGTTTTGCTTTACTATATTATCCGAATCCTCTTTTCAGGGATTGTCCAAGAGAATTAAGACGATTCATAAGATTTGTTTATAGCTAATCTCCTGGAAAAAAAATTAATTGTTTTGAATGTTACGTCTCATTAGGAGAAAGGAGAAATATTGTAATATGCAAATTATCTCCCCTGCACTCATCATTAACCAAAGAGATAAGCTGCTTTTACAGTGGAAATGGAACTAATACATGGACTGCAACCAAACCCTATAGAAATTATAACTCAAACTATGAAACAAGATAAGTACGAAAAAAGAAAATGAATTTTTTTAGATATAGGATCACGTATCGCAAATTTTCAAGGTTATTATTTGTGGTCCTTTTAACCTAACTTACGAGATTTCCCACATAGAATATCAGTATAATATGCAATCCAGGAACAGTATAGTGGAGTGATGCAGTAACTGCATGCCAAATAAGGTAGTGAAGAAAGAAAACAGAAGTGAAATCCGAGAAGACTTTGTTGAAAAGGCTGTTCATGATCTCACGTTTCGTGTTCTCTGTCGGGAATACCACTCAGATTAAGCACTTGAGAACCAAAAAAGAACCAACAAACATCTTTTAGACTCACACACCAACTTATCTACTTACCAACAACCCCGACAGATGTTTTCCAAACGTGGGTTGGAGAAATACCCGCGTTGCTTTGCTTTGCTTTTGTGAGTTAGGCAAAAATGGTACAACCAATGAAAAAAGAATGAAGAGCCACTAAATCGCGTTCTTAGGCGCGAGAGGAAAAAAACATGGCGATACCTTGGTTGGCTTGGAGTATCCAAAGAGAAAACTGAAGATGATAGCATAGCAAAATATCCTTGTGAGAACTTTAGTACATACATATAACTTGTTAAGTTGCACATGTGAGGGTATTGGCGACAGAAATATCACATTTGGATGTAATGTATAGCAGTTAATATATCACAATTAATTCGTAAATCATTAGCTTAATTTTTTTAGCGAAAGTAGACTCAACTAGATATGTCCACAAACTCGAACTTGAACTCCTCTCAGTGATCTCCTCGGATGAAGATTTCGAGCTTCTATTGTGTCGACTGAACAAGTGGTATCAAAGATGATTTTTTATTGGTGGCCCACATCCAATTTGTGTTGGGATCTAGTGAATATTTCAACGGAGGAAAATCTTGAATGTGACTCCCTAATCGAGGTGGTGGATGGTTTCCCCCGGCTTCCCTTCATGCTTGGTTGGACCAGGACAATTGAGGTGCATCTTGAACGGTAGTTTGTTGTCCTCACAAACATCTGTGAAACTTGATCGGGCCAAGGTTTTTGAGTTGGGATAATATTGGTGCGGGACAATATTTGGATTAAGGGGGAGGTGGCATAACGTAAGTTGGTTTTCATGTGAGGGGGAGATTTGATAAGAAGCATGTGTGAGGGAGTCGAGCGAAAGAAATCTTACATCCGAATGAAATGTTGAGCAAGTAACATAATTCTAGTTGATTTATAACACATGAAATTAATTTATTTTTTGTATATAGGTTTAATAGGATATGTTGACGGGTGTGGACTCAAGCTTCATGAGTTTCATCTTAGTGATTTCTCCATATGAATGTATTGGACTTATGTTGCGTCAACCCAAATTAACCTCTCAAGCATTATCAACTCAAGTAGCTCAATTTCACAATTTCGTAAAATAGGGTCACAAATCAAAAAGTACTAGAAGAAAAAAAAAAAAAAAAAGAAGATTCCCGTCGCAATCGAACACGGCAGAATCCTTCTTTTTAGATTTGGAATTGCATTATGCCCCTAAACCTCCTCCCCATTTCTCTGAAAAGTACATCCGGCTTGATGATGTTCTGGAAAATTATTGATAGGCTAAAGTGCTAAGCAATGATTAAACCCAAGATACTAGCTAGGTGGTAGTATATCATCAAACACGGATAGCTCACAGATTTTCTAACATGAATCAAGTCATGCAACAATTGGATACATTGCCTTGATAGGAATTGTAAAATATAGGCCAATCCTTTCATGTTAGAAATATTACAACCTTGCAGCTGAAACAACAATAAAATTGAGAAATAGTTAACAAGCAGTCGCGAAAGAATATATATTGTGTTGGACACATGATCAAGCATTTGACCTCACAGGGGGTAAACTTGTTAAGATTGAAAGTCCTTCCTTTAACATGAATAATGACCCTCAACTTGTCATCCAAATTTTGTGATGTTCGTTTAGAATCAAAATAAACTCAATTATAAATAAACTAAACTATAAACCTCATAAGATCAACCGCAATGAATTTAACCGGAGGTACAAGCACATGTCATTATTTCTGTAATTTGAATAGAAACATAATGCTGCTCCAAATCATCATACTGTTGGGCATAGCAGTATCAATCCATCCGATTCTTCTAAATAAAGACAAGCAACGATGATAATCCATGCTTCGTACACCTCGTGTGCATGCGATCTAGGGCAAATAAATCTCCTCACTCATGACCTTGCTTCGCTCAGCCGGTTATTCCAGAATGTCCTCATCCGCCAATCAATTACCAAGTGCTCCACACAGCAGAAACCAATCATCTCAACCTATCTTTTACAACAATCTCACTATTCGACCGTGATGAACAAGCCAAGCTCGAGAATGTAGCTGCCGTCCTATCTCTTCTTTTGAATTTGAATATTAGGAACGAAACTTTTTGGTGCAACTCCTCCATCATTCAAGTGGATGACACCCATGATTATTCCGACCGAAGTTTAGGGAGGAATAAAATCTGCACTCCTTTCTTCACATCGTGGACGTCCCTTTCTCAGATTCTGATGAAGTCACCATTGGATTGGACGAGCAGAAACTCCAGGGAGAGGACTGAACAGCAACCGATGAGGGCCATGTTTCTGGTGCAACGTGAAAGGCGATCCACCGCCCAAAATAGTAACATGGCACATCACCCTTTTACTTTCTCAATAGTTTATTATAAGGTCTTCATAGTGCCGGTGCAAATGCCCAAAAGCCATTTTTCTCGCACGTAGTGCAAGTCGATTTATTGCCCATCCGTGTCCGTCCACCTCGACTCGCATGATGACTTCTTCTTGGGAAGCATACTGCTTCAGGGTCTCTTGCGAAGACTTGAATGCATATGGGAGCATTTATGTGTTTGGAAATGATAATGTCATTGGAATATCTCGTGGGATTTCTTTATAGGGTCATATTTTCGGCTGTTTTCGATTGACAAAGACATCCTCCAATCGGTGTTTTGATTGGTGGATTACAAACATGAATATAATGTTTACATGTAATTTACATGTATAATGAGATCAATCTATAATTATGTTTCTATTTATAGCATAAGTGCAATTAATCACTCTTAGAAATAAATATCATGTTACCCTAATTTGCGTTAAACCATAAAAAAAACACTCAATCATTACATTCTCTTACTCTGAAGATCAATATGGTGTAAGAGCAGAAAAACACATCAAATTCTTCAATATATGTAGCCCAAATCAACCTTTCTTTTGCGCATATTTCTATCTCAACAATGTTTGATGTATCTATAAGGTTAGGTTGTTTTTGTGTCCACTAAAACTTGTCACTGATCAAAATGTCATTGTGATGGTCAATCCCTCCTATTCCACTGGGGTTGAGACAGATTAGTTTGTTTGTAATTTGATCAACTGTCGAGATTTTTCATGAAGTTCGCAACCTTTGGACATCTAGAGAAATATGGCTATCGCTGTGCAGCCCAAGAAATTAGACTTAAACTTAATTTTCAAAAAACCATCTTCAAAATCCAAAGTTGTGGACTCTCTCACCGTAATTAATTGTGCTGTCTCTGACAAGTACTTGGTGATTCAAACCTTCAACGGGCTCCAATCTAAGCACGATCCATTTGTCGCCATGGTCACCAATATAATTCTTTCCTTCAGTGATATGTGGTTACTCCTATCCAAGAAAAACAATTGCTTCGAAAATTGAACGCTTTACTGTTATCTGATATTAATCCTGCATTGATTGGCGATGCCACTTCACCCACTTCCCGTTCCGATGATCTCGGGGTGGACATAATTCTGGCGGTTGAAAATCTAGTCAAGGCCATGTGGACAATTTTTCCCTAATGGATCAAGATTGCAAACCTCTAATGATGGGTTCAGTTCATAGTCATATGCCGATTGCTCCTCCACCTCATCTAGTCGGTCCCATGGTGGTTCGAAGCCCTTTATTCCCCCGTTCACCTGGGGAGGCATCTTAGATCTATGCCTCATCTTTTTTGTCAGATCTGTAAAGGTGCTAGCCACACCACGTTACAATGTTGACAACGGTTCGACCATGTCTTCACCACCAACAATTTCCCGGATTCCTTCTTCTATTTCTTGGTTGGTGAGACTTCTGATCTAATGTGTTATTTTGAGAGTGGAGTGACGACACATATAATTAGTGACATTGGTAAAATCTTAAACCCTAGACCCTCTTACGACTCAACAAAAATTGTGATTGGTGATGGTTGTTTATTACCTATTAAACAAGTCGAGCCTTTTGACATACTGTTCTTATTCTTTGCGAGTTCCACCACTTACCTATTCAGCTTCGTGAACTCCTCGACTTACTTCTTCTTCCATGGACTGTCACCTGCCTCGTGTTGAGCCCGACATCCAAGGCTTGCTGGCCGTTCATACTTGTTAACCATTAGTATACACTATGCAGAAGTTGTTTCTTCTGCAAACACATAGAATTGTGTTTTTGTCAATGTGTATGACAAAGGGATTTGCAAGTCCACTGTGGCATCAGTGAAAGGTGTGAGGTTGAATTTGACGTAGGGCATTAGCAGAGGAACTAGTCTTGCAGAAAATAAACTACATGAAAATCTGGTTATGCCCCTTCCGGTTAATTGGAGAAAAAAAAAAGCCGTATCACTATTAATCTTGTCTTGATATTCTCTATCTCCATCTTCTTTATTTTTGGGTAATCTTGCGTAAGTAGCTTTGAACGTTGCGCTCGCATAGCTTTCCAGGAGACTTAAAATCCACGGTTTGTAGAAATTTTAAAATTTGCACTTGCACGAAAAGAGTTTGTAAAATGTCTACTTGATTATGTCTCCACCTGTTCAGCCCCACCTGTTTGCTATATATCCGAACCTAGCACCCCCTATTGTCTTGGCCCGCCATTAGATACTTAAAGATAAAGAAATATTCGCACGTGTTGTGCACGTAAATCAAGGAAACTTTAAAAGTCTTCGGCAACCATAAATTTTATTGAATATTTAATATATTATAATTTTTTTGGAATTGTATATGCAAATATTTACTGTTGATTAATTTTCTATTATATGATGTGGGATAGAATTGATGGGGGAAATCATGATGGACAAGATAAACGCAAGTGAAGCGAACTAGTATAAGGGAAGTATATCTAATTTATATCAATAAAACGTAAGGACAAATTGAGTTCGTTGATAGTGTTTTAGCAAGATTTAGCTTAGTTTGTTTTGAGGTATTATCTTAAATTATTTGTGTTGCCGGTTGGATTAGACAGGGAAACATTTATGCAACATGTGCTAAGAAGTGAAAGTTGAAAGATTTAAATGAGATGTCTTTAAGATAGAACCGATAATTTAAAGTGTCTAGAATCATGATAACTTTTCAATATGCTGAGGATAGAATTGGAAGTTAGAAAATTTTCAGATTAGATGTGTTTAGGTTAAAATTGTAAATCTAAAAGGTCTAGAAATATGCCGATTCTTTGTACTTTAATAGATGATAGATTAACTAGTTAAGTTTGCATGTAAACTTGTCCATATATGCTAACTGCCAATATAAAGCCTAATTGGAAGCAATCAATGGAAAACATATTCCTTCTTTATGGTATAGATGTATGTTCATGAACTTATGTGAGGATTATTACATGATTATATATTTTGGATTATTGAAAGGCGATTATTTACCCCAATATTGTTTAATGAAACCAATCTTCTCGATGGTTTGTTACATATATGAACATCATCCATATTAATTTTTAGTTAAGTTTATTTGTGGTTGATGTTCATCATACAAGTTACCAATTACAAACTTTCTTTAACTCGGGAAGAAAAATATAAACCTGATTAAAAATAAAGTAGCAGTGAATAGATAACTTTCTGCAATCTCGAACCACATATCATAAAAGTATAGGCCCAAAATGGTCGGCCATGCCTAAAGGCACCGTAATACGTTGAATTGGGGCAACTTAATAGGCCTAAAAAGATGTCCAAAAATTTGTTCCTCGTGGTGCTTATAGTATAGGGTGCTAAAAAAAGCTTTCCAAATTGGTATCAAATCAAACGGACTGATGATTTTGACAATTGCCTTCCAAACTACTATTCTCCGGAATCAAATATCATCAAATAAATGTGTACGAGGACGGGAGATGGAACTGAGTATAGTTCCGAGCCATCGCTTTATATTTATGAAATTCATGAAATCTTTGAAAACAGATGAAAGGAGGTTTGAGAGGAGTATAGGAGGGAGAGTAGTGAGAATATAATATTTATTGCAAGGGGCTTTGATTTCTTTTGACCTACTCCCATTTTCCATTCTTGTTCTTTCTGATGTGTTATTATAATACTATTTATACATCCGTTTAAAGATTATCTTTTGTGCTCATTACTTTGATTTTCACTTTTTAAGTTTTAATCTTATGCATTCTCCGAATATTAGTTTATATCTATCTTAATCTTCACTTTTCTTTGTTATTGTTACATTGATTTTTTACATTTCAATATGCAAATAGGTTACACATACGGATATAGATCCACTTTGGATCCAACCAATTTGTATCATATCTCTATTATTTAGCGCCATAAGTTATTCATTCCTCATTTGCAAACAAGATTTTGTTCATGTACACTATGGATGGAATAAAAATTGAAATACCTTAGCAAAACGAACATATATTTCCATATAAAGTACATAATAAAATATTTTGGCGAGCAAACAAGGATTCGTGAGTATCATTCCATTTATTAGTGTTGGAGAAGCCGGCAGATTTTTTACAAGGTTGCGATTTTGTCAATTTTGTTCTAATTCTTTGTACGAAATCCCATTGTAATTCTTCTAGTTAATTTTCACCAAAAATTGTAGATATGACTGTCCAGTCATTATCGATGATCCTACACAGCACACCACCACGTCAGCGATTTTCAACGAAATTGACTAAAAAAGTGTCAATACTAACTTGACAAAATTAGGAAATTCAAGATTGTATTAACATTTGTATAATACGTAGAATTGATTTGACAATTTCCCTTGATTAATTGATGTGAGATTCCTATAATATCGACTAATGGGACTTGCAAAAATAAGTTGCCTTACCCCCTTCTTTTCCCATTAAACAAAAACAACCACCACCTAATTCAAAATTTTAAATTTACAGTACTAACCTTATCATTTTTAGAAAATAACCTAAAGATAAGAATCAATGAACTTCATTCAATGAGGATGACTTTCCGCAGCGAAACACGAGCATATTTGAGTACTGATAAATTGTTAACAATGATAAATATTAGTTTATAATGAACTGTACACTCTATATTTTTCCATCTTTCTACCAGTCTACAGAAAATTCCATAATTGCTTGATAACGCATGTTTGTGCTTGCGGGTTTGTGATATAGTCTCTCTTGGAATATAGAAAGTGAATGGATTGAAACCGCAGCGCATGGTATTGCAATAAGTGCACTGATTACCAAAAAGTTAATCAGCAAAAATTGCCTGATCAAGCAGCACGCCTAATTACTTAATAATGTTTCGAACCTTCAACAAGCAAGTCTCACGTTCATATCTCATGTCGATCGGTTGTCGCATACCATTTGTGTCGGTGTTGGTCGGATCACATGTGCAGATTCAACGCCGGAAGTCAAATCTGGTCTGAGAAAGTCAGAACAAAGCCCAAGTCTTCAGGAATATCATTATCTTCGACAATGCCCCATCTAATCATTACTTAAGAGAGAGATTTATCCAATGACTGATGCCTTGAGTTCATTATGCGTTTTCTCTCTCTAATAATCCATTGCCAGCTGACCCGACCCGAGACCCATCATGTCATCTGAGCTCACGTCTGATGGGCCTTGAGTGAAAATTTGATGGCAGCCCAATCCAGGGGATTTCATTGAACCAGTCATCAGAAGCAGCACTTCCTAAATGCAGAACTTTGTGGGCTATAGTACAAACATTTCACATGCGCAAGTAATTGGTGAATCTATGAAAATCGTCACGTAGAAAGCAGGAGTTAAGTAGTTGTCCACATATTGTACTTCCTTGGCAATTTGCACATCGGTGGCCCACACCGGATGGGTCAAGTCCGACAAAATCAAAATTGACCATCATCTAGCGTGTTCAAAACTTCATACGGGCTTAAGTTAGATGAAGCAAAATATACAAAGAAACAAGAATCAAAACCACATCACGACTTAGTGTATAGTTGCCAGATTTACATACACACATACAGTGGGGAAAAGAAAACAAATTTTGCTATCCACAATGATTTAAGGAGTTGTGTTCTGTTGTTAGATCGTGTCGAGGAGGTTTGCTCCGAGGTCCTCAAGCCTTGAGGAAGGGTTAGCGTCTCGCAGCAGTGACACTGTAAACGAGGTGAAGCAGAGAGGGCATGAGAGGAGGAGCGATCAATTCTAGTGGATCCAGATGTCTTGTGGCAGGTAAAGAGTTTCAAATCATTGATTGTGGAGAGCTTTCTAGTGTTTCACTAAATCTCCCGAAGTATGGAGAACCAAGGTTAATACAAATGTCGAAGCCCAAATTTCCGAAGAAACGAAGAGCCAACAGCCAAAAACGTCCCCAAATGAGTCGATCAATAGGGTACTTATAGTGAGGGAACCAAGATAATTTGCTAGAAAGATCATGACATGCGACAATCCTAGGGAATCTAGTGTAGATAAGTTGCTCTGTGCCAAAAGGACATAGGCCAATCATAGGTTGTCACGTGTCAAGAGGATACAGACCGATACCAAGCCCATTAAAATGGGTAGTGAGATAGGCCGAGTCATCCCTAATGAGTTCCATTCTGAGCCCACTAAGTCAAAACTTTCTAAGACACTGCACAAGTTAAATTAGGATCTTGCCACCTATCCTAAGTTCATTCTTGCACCAAACAATGTTTGCATAAAGTAAGCCTGCAATAAATACCTAACGAGGGTATTTATTAGAAAATTATATTAGAAGATAATATGGTTACTTTTAACAACCATGAATGACAAATTTATGAATCTCCATTTCGCCTCTTGCACGACAAATCTTTAAGACATGCAAAATTAATTGTAGTGCATAGAGAAGGATTATGCTTTGTGCAAAAATATTCATGTGACAATGATTAGTGCTTGGCACCTAAGCTCTTGCGCACTGCCCCGTGCACAGCTAGGGCGTACACATCCCGCTTAGCGCAACTGCCAACAGTGCTTGCGCTCGTCTTTTAGGGTGCAGCGCCTCGCCGCTTTGATCTAAAGCACGCTGCCCCTGGCGCCTGCGCACTGCCCTGCGCGCAACTGCAGAACGAAAGTTTGCTTAGAGAAAACTCATCTGTTTTGCCTGTCTGTAGCTTTCGAAGTAATGAGTTTGCGATCTCATTGCGTGCGAGAGGGTTCCCAGGAGAAAAAATTGCTTTGCTCAGAGGAAAAATGTTATACACCTAGTTACCGGATGAAGCCATTTGAAAAGCAAAGCTCCCTACGGACTCTCTTTGGAAGAGAGTTACCGTCCGATCACGAGGGAGGCCAGCATCATCTTCTTGTTCCCAAAGACAGGCTTGAAGATAGAAAGGTTATTCCAGGGAGTTCAGCTCTGCACTACGAGGTGAAGAGAGGGGAACTTCTACTTTTCTCACAATAGTATTGGATGTCCCAGCCGCACCAAGAGTTGCTATGCAACAAATGTGACGAGCGTGTCATCTTGGGTGTGGGAAGAATTGCGTACCGGCCATGTATGCGCTGAACGGAGGTGGGTACAAAGAAGACGGGTCGAAGAACGGCGCCGTCACGGATGACACATGCACACTCGCGGTGTTGGAGACGGGGGATGCGGCCGCAGTGGCTGCAGCAGCTATGAGGTCAAGAGGCTGAACTAGTTCATTACCACCGCTGCTGCCACCAGGGGAGTCGTCTCCATTAGCCACATTGGTGTAGGTGGGGTGATCGGGCCCATGATCGTAGAGAATCCCTCTGAAGACATGACCTCCGATGTTCACGGCCGTCTGATAAGCGAACTGCTCATCGGGGTTGTCATCAACGGAGCTCACTTTCACGCACTGGAACACCGCCGGAGAGCTCACGTCGGCTGGGAAGTTGCCGACTAACTCCAACCCTAGAGACAGGGACAAAGGAAAGATCAATGGTGCGGTCAGCCCACACATATGACACAATCTACAATTACATATCTTTATCGTACATATCCTTTGTTTTGACAAAGGAACCACAACTTCCTACTTCTGCAACGAAAATTACCTAGAAAATGTTTTGCCATAGATATAAAGATAGCACGATCAAGAATACACGCATAGACTAGGGACAAACATATAAATCAACACAAACACTTAGCGAGAGAGAGAGAGATTTAGAGATTTCCTTTTTTCAAACCAATCGTCAGGAATACTAAATAACAGCATGCTGGAAAAGGGAAACAGATAGGCAAAAAACCAGGAAAAATGCCAAGAAATGAGAATAATGGGATTTTCAGATTTCTCATGGAGGTCGATCACCGCACACGCAAAAGATACGATCCTAGCTCGTTGGGTACTAAATCTCTTGCCCACCAAATCTCTGACTCTCTATATATCTCTCTCTTGCTGCAGAGAGCAATCCTGAAAGCCGAAACAGTTTTGACTAATTCTCTTGCCCAGAACCATACAAGAACTAGCAAACCCGCACAAACCCACACGCGTATACATATAAATATATACCTGATGTTTTAGGCCTCCCATGCTTCTCCCTCGGCCGCTTCGGGGCCTCGCCTCCGAGCTGCAGCCCCTGCTCCTGGTGGTGGTGGTGGTGCTCCTTCGGGGCGGCGAGCTGCTGCTGCCGCTCCCGCTCCCGCCGCCTCGTCGCGGGGACCCACGTGCTCTTCACGTGGTTCGCGCACTGAAACCCGCGGCTCTTGCAGCACGTTCGGCACCGCAGGTGCGGGCAGTCCTTCTTGGCCTGGTTGCCGCAGTCCTGGCAGCTGATCCCCGCTCTCATTCCCCCGCCCGTCGTCGCCGCCGCCGCCGCCAAGGTCAACGTCGTGAAGCCTCCTCCAGATCTCGAGCTCTCGTCTGAGAACGCGTTGCACGATGCCCCGCCGCCGCCGGGCCCCACCCCGAGACCAGCGGCCGACGTGTAGAGATCCTGCTGCTGCTGCGAGAAGAAGTGCAGCTGTTGTTGGGGTTGCGGTTGGTTTTGATGCCATAGCTCCAAACCCTTGAAAGCCGAAGAGTCGTCCGCGTTGCTTCTGGAGTACCAGAACCAAGGAATTTCGGCGGCGGCCGTGGCTTGTGGGTGGTTGATCTGCTCATCTCCTGCTCCTCCTGCTGATCTACCGGCCCCTAATGGAATGAATCGAGCCATTTCGCGTCGGTCGACGGGCCAAATCTCGATTCCCACTGGGAATTCAGAGCATATCAAGAGCACACGATCCTCCTTAATTCCTTCTTCTTCCTATTCTAGCAGTTGAAAACCCTAGAAGATGGAGAATTCAAACGGAGTAGACATGAGTGCTGTGTGCGAGTGATCTTTAATGGATTATAATGGTAAGTGGGGGTTGGGTGTGTGTAATTGCTGATGGGTTTTTCTGTGAGACACACGTCCGACAATTCTGCGGCAGAGCCTTCAATTCATCTCACATTTCTTCCTTCTTTTCTGCTCTCTCTCTCTCTCTCTCTCTCTCTCTCGAGAAAATCTTTGCATTAAAGGGCCAGGAATTTACAGCTCTCTCTCGCTCTGCGACGCCGCCATGGTTCGTCCCTCCCTCTCTCTGTCTCTCTCTCTCTCTCTCTCTCTCAGTATCTGCAATCTCCTGCTACCTCCATTTAAGTCTGGACATATCCATCGAACACACGCCCACGCCCACGCCCACGCCCCCGCTCTCTCTCTCTCTCTCTCTCTCTCCTCTGGGTCTTCTGGTTTTGTTGCAGGTGACTAAGCTTTTTGGGTGAGAGTGAGAGGCTGAGCAAGTTCGAGGCTTGCAAGAGCCAAGATCAATCAATCTCTCTCTCTCTCTCTCTCTCTCTCTCTCTCAGTGACCATGGATTTCATGTTTCTAGTCTCCTAGGAAGATTTCAGAGGACGCCCTCATTCCAATCCAACGGACGGTTTAGCCCCACGTGTCGACGAACCAGCTTTTTCGCTTCTTCGCACCGGAAAGCCCGCTACTCTTCTTGGTGACCCCTATACGAAAAAAGAAGACAAATCCTCCGGTACTGGTTGTCTTATCAACTTCTTTGCCAGAATGATTTGTTACAACAGTGGTATTGTCAACAATATGTGAGTAGAAATGTCCCTAAGAACTACTATAATATGATCAATAAGATAATTTATAATTTTTCAAATACGATTAACAAGTAACCTTGAACATCCATGAACATGCCCCTTTTGTGAAATAAGTCTAATTTATTCATCTTATTTTGGCATTTATGACTAGCCAAAAAGATATAAGCATCCATAGGTATTAATGAATTTTCTTTATAAGTTTTCCTACTAGAAATTGTTTGCCGCCAATTTTACCTCTTTGGATGTGGACAAATATACGGTGCAATGTTTTGTTGATGACAACTTTCTCATGGTGAAAAGATGCGTTCTGTTTTTTTTTTAAAGGTGTTGTTCAAATATCATATAAGAAGTATACAGCAATCTAGCAAAATATAAAGCTATATAGCACTCTGACTAACTACACTATTAGTTACCCATTATTCACCTAGAAGGAAGAGGGAAAGGAGGGCGGTCCAATCAATTTCTATTAGAATGATAACCTTCGACATTGTGTTGATGAATGTGTTTTAAGAGGAGTATCCAACACTTTTAAGAAGTTGCTCCACTTGAGTTCATGATATTGGATACTTAAAACACTTTAGTATACATGAAATTATAAACATCCTTCGACAATACTAATACAAGAAAAATCAAGTGTCAGGAGTTCACGAGAAGCTATTTTCTCTAATGACATCAGCTGCTTCGGCTCACCATATGCTTGCAAATCAAAGACAAAGGGTTTACGTCAATAGTTTATTTCAATAGCATCAGTTTCTTAACGTTTGCCGATGAAGATGTAGAGGAAGGGATGCTCCTAGGTTTTGCTGGAATTCTCTTTCGTTTCTCAGTGAAAATGACACCATCTTTTTCCGTCGTATTTATGCTTTGTGTGTGTATGGTTTTTAAAATAAAATAAAAAATTAGTAGGGTTTCTGCTTTTGATGCATAATTAATTGATGAGGCTATGTTATGGGGTCGGAGAGGGGAACATAGCGCCACCTTCTCTCCACCTTTTGTTGTCTTTCCTCTCCTTTTGTTTTCTCTCGGGGTTTAGAAAACCCAACATCACAATTACAAAATCTGAGGATACCATTTTCGTGACACTGTTCGAGTGCACCTGTGAGATTATCGGCGGAATGAGGCCCGCATTCGAAACGAGTCCCCCCCTTGGGGAAACTTAACATAAAAATAATCTTTAAGGTTTGAGTTAATTTATTAGTAGTTTGACCAACTTTTTGAGACATTAGCCAACAAGAATAGATTCATTGACCACACTGTTTCCCATATCAACCATCCGATGTGGGATTTCATGCATCACCAATAGTGTTATATAAGTACCTTCACAATTAGTGAGGCGTGGAGTAGTTTAGAGAGGGATAACATCATTTTGCATATAATGTGAAATTAATCAAAATGTCCTTGCTGTTTTAGAGATTTACCCTAGAACCTTGCCCAACCCTTCTCTCTCTCTCTTACTCATTTTGCCACTACCACACCCGCATCGCGCCTCCATTACCACTCTAACCCCGCAATCATTGAATCATCCCTGTTACTCTGTGCATCTCTGTCGCTCTCTTAGTGACATCGATGCCTTAGACCTAAGTTGATTCGACAAATCCTAAATAAGGTTTGTATGGTGTGGCTCAAATGGAGACCGGTGGAGTAGAAGCGATGGTGAGGAAACGAGAGAGGAGGTGCATGTGTGCTGCTATAGTGGGTTTCTGCCTCATGAAGGAAGCTTAAAAGAGGGAAAGAGTAAATTTAGGTCGTCCAAAATGCGCATGTAATGACGTGCAACTTCTCAAGCCCTAAGCCCAATACGAGCACTTCATTTTTAGATCGGTTAATAACTCGACATTTGAGCTTCTAAATGGAGGTAAGTTCCATTAAATATGTTTGAATTGGTGGGTTCAGATATAAATGTCCTCGAGGTGATGTCTCCACAACAAAGTATTCAGACTCTACCACGCTTATCGAACAAGACCATACAAGTGCAACAACCGTGTCATTTAAAGACTTATGAGACAAAGCCAAAAAATTCCACAATATTGATAAACTTTGATTCTTTGAAGTTTGATTGGACATGATATATTCGTCTGGAGTGATCAAGTGCCATGATGTGTACTAAACGAATTCCCCATTGGTGATGTAATATGGCGATATAGTTGGACTGGGTTTACTCCTATGCGGAGGAAGCCCAATAAAATGCAATGATCCTTTGTGGAGGTGTAATTTTGAATCATTTCTTATATGTGCTCGCTGATGCATGCTGTTATACAAGAGGACGTGGATGCTTTCGAGTCAACCTCTAGTGTTATCTTCTATTTTTGCATACATAACTCATTCCAAAAACTCAGAGAATAATACTTCTCTTGTTTGCTATTGTGTGTTGTGCCCGAGTAGAATTCTATTCGCTGGTCCTAGTTGGAGAGAATACCCTAAATCTCTGAAACCTATTTGGATTGATCCCTTTTACGGACTCAAAATTGAGACACATTCTCAATATATTTAATCACAAATATAAAAAAGAAATATTATATATATAATATTAGCAGTTGAAACTATTGAGACATCGTAAAGATACGGGAATGAAAATAATTAATATCCTGAAATGATACTTTTATACCATGTATGTTTGAACTTCTCGGCTCAAATCTTATGCCGAGAATATATGTGAGGGTTAAGTAGATAATAACCTTAATTAAGCGGGTCCAAAAGTTGATGCTTTCAGAATCGGCTAAACGAGTAACTGAATTTTCTTGGCTTTTATATATATATATATAGAGAGAGAGAGAGAGAGAGAGAGAGGGAGGGAGAGAGATTCCCAGTTATTGTATTTTTTTTTCTCTCTCTCTCTCTCATTTCGAGCCCTGTGTTGGTCGCAGCTGACTCTAGCTAGCTACCTCGGCAACTTTCTGGTCTTCAAACAAATTAAAAAATAGAGAAGAAAATGTAGGAAAGGGACTCGAGATCTATAGAGATCGAGACCTAGCCAAGGAAATGCTCGAGAAATAAAATACGGACTACATTTTTCCTATCTATCATTAGCTTGAAATAAAATAAGTTTTTGCATATAGTGCATGCTGTCATGCATACATTTTTCCTATCTATCAGCAGATATATCACTTATTCTACCTATAACTACGATATTATCACGAACTTCAAGACTTTTATTTTGCGATATTTCATCTCATCCATTGATAGCTTGTGATCCGGTATGGATTCTATCTTTAGAAGATATTGATTGACCTTCTTTGCTAATATTATCTTTGCGATATGTTTAATCACGCAAGATATCTTAATTGATGGCGATCATCTTGAAGACAAAATTCTTGCCTTAGTTGAAGAACTCCACTTATAAAAACCAATATTTGATTATATGGGCGACCAAATTGACAGGATCTCTAATTGTTCTATCTCAACGGCTATCCTAATCTTCTAAAAAATTGTGCAATAGCTAGTTTGAAGAGTGATTCTTGTAAAGATTGTCCAATGGGCAATTTTGGATACTGATGAGTATAAAAGAAGACCAAGGTACTGAAGCAAGAGATAGATCAAGGGTCAACAATTCCAAAATTTGAGAGAGCTTCACATTTTTCATTATCTTTAGTGAGCTTACAAGTGTAATCACATTAGAAGCATTGGCAAAGTATTAGTTTGTGCTTTGGTGTGAGATAGTGAGTCTTATTAGCTTGTGTATAAGCAGTACCAATTTCGAGAAAAAGTGCTTGAGAATAAGTAGCACATTACTACTATAATTTCCCATTGATTTACTAGTGAAATCCTATCAGCAGGCTGTTAGCATGGGAAAGTGAATGCGGGCTTATATTGAGCCAAACTACTATAAAGTCTTGTGTACAAAGTCTTCTATCTCTCTATATTTATCAATTGCTTGATAGAAACAACTGCACTCAATAACTTAAATATTACTAGAACTTGATCATATTCATAACTGCACTTTTAGATGTCATAAGAATCTGTTCATATCTATACTCTATTTCTCATAGTTACATTCATATCCACTTTACTCTTTTAATTTTGCATTTATTTGTCAAATTCTTTAAAATTTCCTGTTCACCCCCTTCTAAGTGATTCTACTAGTCACTTCAAATTTGTCTTCGCCATGTCTTACTCGGTCCTTCTCAGTTCGAGTCTGATGGACGAGGATTTCGAGCATTCTTGGTGTCAACAAAAACAATAGCCACTGATTTGCTGAGCAGCACTTTGTTGCTCCACTAATTGGACCAACCCATAATCCCATAAGGTAAAAGAAATAAATGTTTGTCACAGAGGCTAGACATTGAACTACATATTTTCTGTCCAATCATACGCGGGGGCACTTAGATTTTGCATGAAATTACAAAATTCCTACTGATTTTTACTCTCTCTCTCTCTCTCTCTCTCTCTCTCTCTCTTTTTTGTTTATTTAGACTTAGATTTCTCCCGAGTTCAATAATTCCGGATAGACCACCTGTTCCTACTAATCTTGTTCTTGTTTATTTAGCCATGCCATATAGACACTAGCTGGTTTTTCGTCCTATATAAACAAAAACCAAAATGTTGCCCTAAAGAAATACCAACGCATAAAAATGTTAGAATATACCTTGTTATTTCTTTATTTCATATATTGAAATTAAACTAATTAGGGCATCGCTTTATTGGTGAACACGTCCAAATTCATCGATTGAAAGATGCTTCTGTCTATTAACATTTCACTAAACAAATAATTTGTTGACCAATTGGAAATAAAATTGTTGGTTACTTGAGGATTTTCTCCATTATTTCGACCATGACTATTATTGGATTCATTTGAAATCTGATTACGTTGATAATAAAAATTACTAGATTAAGAGTTTTTTTTTTCTTTATCCCCTTCATGAGAGTGTTAAGAGAAAGTATTTCTTGCAATAATGATATTAAGAATCATGTTAACATGTTGTATTTCTTTAAACTAATTTCTCTGGTAATAGTAGTGGTTCCTATAAGACGCAGAAAAATGTAATCCCACGATCTCCATAGTTAGAACAAGAACACACATAATCGAGTAGAAAGATTAACGCTCCATCGATCTTGATATGGAAGCGGAAAAGTGACAATCTACGTACAAATCCTTCTTCTCTATTGTCCTCTATATTATTGACTCAATGAGATGGTCATCTCACCCTTTAGTGCTAGGTAAATGTTCATTTGCGAAAATAATAATGAGAATTAGAGTTAAATAAGAGACTTGAACACTATTTATAGAGTTTCTAGCTAGGTCCTCTCATTACGGGCTAGGCTCAATTCGGCCCACACTAGCCAGCCATATATTAGACCAATTAAAAAATATTTTATCTTATGTTAGACCAACCCTATAAAACGGTAAATTATAATATCAATTAATGTAGCCCACATTAGGAAAACTCTTACATTCTCTCACTTGAACTATATTAATTAAAATTGTATTGTATGTGCATACTTCGATCTAGAGATAATTCTTAATATTTAATTATATCCCATAAAATCTCAAACACCAAATCATATTGGTAACCACATGTATACACACATAGCCTTCTATAATCATGAGCGCTTTCAATTTTATTGATATGAATCTAATATGACAGTGTGGCAAATGAATAACACTTCTCATAGAGAGATTTTATTTGTCAATCACCATTCTTTTACCTTAAGTATCACAAAAATCTGTGCCACTAGAGAATATTTTCGTGGTTCTTGTGAAATCACATATGCCTTATCCTTATGGTTAATCTTTTTTTATGTGTAACAAGACATATGCTCAAGGCTAATTACCGGATGCCGCTAGCCTTCACGCAAGATTTATATAATACCTTGAGACTTTTATTAGTATGTATTCAACAAAATATCAATACATTCATAATTATTTTTATTGAATGCAAAAGTTGATACAAATCAAAATGTTACTAAAAGTAACAAACACAGATATAAACTTTATTATAAAAATAAAAATAAAAATAGCTCCTGCTAAATAACAACATCGCAAGATGCTCCTAAGTCCATGCTAATGACATGTCACTCAAACACACAAGGGCGTAGGCCTTTAACTAGTGGATCTGCAACCATATCATTTGCAAGAACATGATCTACTGCAACGTCACCACTTAGACCCCTTGAGACCTTTGTTATTGTTAATAAATAACACTATAGAGTTATTATCATAATATAATTGTATGGATCTGTTCACAAAATAAAAAACGGTTAACTTCCTAATAAGGTTTCAGAGCCAAATAGCTTGAGCAGTAGCTAAAATGCATGCTATAAACTCCGCTTGCATAGTAGAAGATAATATAAATTTTTATTTCTCGCTCTTCCATAATATTGTACCTCTGCCAACATAAATATGTATTATGTCGTCGACTTCATATCATCCTAACAGCCAATAAAGTCTACATTCAAATACCCTATTAACTGCAAGTCCGGAACATGTTTATAAATCAGCATATAGTCTCTTATCCTCTTTAAGTACTTTAAAATCTTATTGACAGCAATTCAATGATCGTGTTCTGGATTTGATTGATATTTGCCTAGAAGTGTTGTCACAAAAACGATGTTTGGTCTAGTACAAACTTAAGCATATATGATACTTTTAAGTACATTAGTATAAAGTACATCCTTCATTTGAACTTTCTCAAAATTTGAATTAGGGCATTGTAAAAGACTCAATTTATCACCCTTAATAATAGGAGCAATTTCTGGCTTGCAATGCTGCATATTGAATCTTTCTAAAATATGATTAACATATATCCTCTGTGACAAACCCAATAAATGGTGAGAACGATCCCTATAGACCTTAATGCGAAGAACAAAAGACGCTTCACCAAGATCTTTCATATTCAAATTTTTCGATAACACCCGTTTTGTCTTATACAATAATCCAACGCCATTACTTGCAAGTAAAATATCATCGACATAAAGTATAAGAAAAATATATTTACTTCATTGACCTTGCAGTATATACATTAATCTACTTTATTTTCAATAATCTAAATAAAGTGACAACACTATGAAACTTTAAGTACCATTGTCTAGAAATTTGCTTTAGGCCACAAATAGACTTTTTCAATCTACATAAAAGCTTACCTGAATTGTTTGTAGCAAAACCCTCAGGTTACATCTTATAGACCTCCTCATTAATGTCTCTATTTAGAAAAGCAATTTTAATATCCATCTGGCGTAACTCCATGTCAAAATGAGCTATTAATGCCAAAATCACTCTAAAAAAATCTTTAGAAGAGATTGGACTTAGCTACCAGTCTGCCTTTAAACATCTCAATCTTTCTTTTGGAATATCTTTTAGTTTTATATACCCATTTGCAACCGATAGGCTTGTAACTTTTAGACAATTCAACAAGCTCACAAATACTATTGTGTTTCATGGATTGCATTTCGTCTTTTATTGCATCTAACCACAAATATGATTGAGGCAAGAAACGACATTTGTATAAGTCATTGAATCAACAACGCAGCCTATATCACAATCATGCTCTCCTAAGTAGACTACATAGTCTAGTAGAATAGCTAAACATCTTTTCTTAGTCGACCTCCTAAGTGGAGTTACTGCAACCTCATTTTGAACTTGAGGGGCTTGAAGAACTTCATTAGAAATTGCCTTAACAACAGGATCTTCAGCCACAATAGGCTCAATTTGTGGTGTAGAAGGCTCTTTGACAGTCATTTGCACAAGAGAGATAGGGATCTAGTAATCCCCACCATATTATCATCTTCAATAGTTTGTGAAAAGCTTCCATTTTCAGCTATATCAAACTTGAGAAATATTGATGTATGCAATTCCACAATTCTTGCACCTCCATAGGGATTATAACATCGATACCCCTTTGAGTGATCTGGGTAAGATATGAAGTAACACAAAGTAGTTTTGGAATCCAACTTATATAATGTTAAATTATATAACTTCACTTCTACAGTACACCCACAAACTTTAAGATGGTTCAAGCTAGGATGTAACTCAAACGGAGTTGACAGAATCACTTTGGTAGGAACATGATTTAGAATGTAAAGCGTCATTTTCAAAGCTTCACCCCACAGAAAACCAGGTAATTTGTTCTACTAATCATACTCCTCATCATATCCATAAGAGTGCAATTGCGCCTTTTAGCCATACTATTTTGTTCAAGACTTCTAGGCATAATAAATTGAGCTACTATCCTGGAATCCTCTAAGTATTTAGCAAGTAGCTCTTTAAATTGTCCGGCATCACTATGCCTCTTAAAATACTCACCGGCACGGTTAGATCTGATAATTTTCATGACTTTTCCCAACTGTTTCTCTACTTCAGTATAAAAAATCTTGAATTTGTCAAGAGACTCAGACTTTTTTTTTATCAAGTATAGGTATCTATATCAGAAAAAATCGTCAATAAATGTGATGAAGTAATAATTTCTACACAATTGCCATATATGGTCCAATAATATCAGTGTGGATGACTTCCAACATATCAGAACTTCGAACTACAATTTTCTTCTTTATCTTAGTCATTTTACATGTACAACAATCTACGCAAGTCTCTACATTACTGTTAAAAATAGGCAGGATGTCAACCTTTATCAGCATAAGACTGTTATTTAGGTAGAAGCCTTTTAGAAACAACATTTTCAACTAAATAAATAATGTACATATCATTGGGAGATAAACATAATCGGTACAATTCATTGGATAAAATGCAACACCTAACCTCATTTGAATTAAAAAAATATGGAAATACTATTGTTATTTATTAGGAAAATGTCACAAATGGTCCTTAGACTTCTACTTAATGTGCAATCTTGTCCCTGAACTTTCGATTGACTCAATTTGGTCCCTGAATTATTGATAATTGTCCGATTTAGTCCTTTCGTTAAAAATTAATTTTTTTTCCTTTCTTTCTTCTGGGCTGGCTAGGGCCATCCTCACCGGTGTCAGAGGGCACCCCTCGCCTGCGTTCGACGAGGACGGCCCTAGCCAGCCCAAGGAGGGCGTTTGGGCTGGCTAGGGCCATCCTCACCGGTGTCAGAGGGCACCCCTCGCCTGCGTTCGACGAGGACGGCCCTAGCCAGCCCAGGGGAGGGCGACCCTCGCTAGATGTTGGCTTCCCTCCGCCATGGCCGACAAAGGGAAGACAGAAGAAGAAGAAAAAAAAAGCCAAAAAAAAAAAAAAAAAAAAAAGACCAAAATGCCCAATTCCGTTTACTTTAACTAATGGAAGGACGAAATTGGTTAATTTTTAAATAGTTAGGGACTAGATCGGATATTTATCGATAGTTCAGGGACCAAATTGAGTAAATCGAAAGTTCGGGGACGATATTGCACATTAAGTAAAAGTCTAGGGACCATTTGTGATATTTTCCCTTCTTTATTTCAAAAAAATACCCACATATGTCCAAATAAGAAACGGAAACTAAGTTATGTCTAAAGGAAGGTATGTAAAAAGTGTTTCTTAACATTATCCTAAAACTAGAATCTAGAATCAAAATAAGATCTTTTACGAACTCGATATCAACTTTAATGTTGTTTCCCATAGTGAGTTTTGATTCATTTTGATTTGGCATCCTCTGTTTACGAACCATTGTATGGTAAACACGACATGATTAGTTGCACTGACATCTAACCAACAAGAATTGGACGAGGTTTCCGATAGGTTAGATTCACAAACAAATGTCAAAGAATCATTACCTTTAGGCTCACTTTTGGTGTTTTTGGACAACCAAGTTTTATATTTATTGCAGCATTTTTTTACGTGTCCTCTCTCCCTACGAAAGTAGCTAAGAATACCATCCTTCTTGAATGGTGCTTTCTTAGGACCCAAACTGTTTGAAGAACTAGCAACTTCAGAATTTCTCTTATGAGTATAATTTTTGTACCCATTACCCTTATCACTACTAGAACTAGAAGCATATAAAGCAATGTGTCATTTATCTTTCTTCAGTTTCTTTTCCTCTGCCACCATCTTTGCAATCAGGTCATTAATTGACCAGATCTCATCTTGAGAACTATAATTGATCTTGATCATCCCAAAAATCAGGAGGAATAATATTTAAAACTTGATGCACTATGCAAGTAATATGAATAATAAATTAAGAGCCTGAAGTTTTGTTTGCAAATCTACCATCCTCAGAACATAATCCCTAACTCCACCAGAACTACCATATTTCATATTAAAGAGTGTTTACAAGTGTGTCCATATCTCAGCATTAGGCGAGAC
Organism: Eucalyptus curtisii; assembly: GCA_017140595.1. NCBI lineage: Eukaryota > Viridiplantae > Streptophyta > Magnoliopsida > Myrtales > Myrtaceae > Eucalyptus > Eucalyptus curtisii. Next base: position 33,155,420 of record CM029502.1, on the reverse strand, counting down.
ATGACTTCTAACCACCAAAACCTCTATCATTTATCTAGCAGTGTAGCTTGCAAGCAAACCACTTTTCAAGTGTTCCTAAATGGAACGCTTCATGGACGGCAAACAAATTCGATTACTTTTTTCCTAAGCAGCGAATTGTGCGTTCTGAGCTTCAATACTTTCAACAGTAAGATCTGTCGGCTTATTGGCAATAAGAGTCATACGAACATTTGCTATCTCTATACCAAACAAAAAATAAAAATCTTAATAGTAACAGAGTTACTATTTACATAAAATGTGACTAAAAAATAAGTAATGTATATAATTAGTACCATGTGAGTACTATGTAACTTGAAAACGCACAAGTACACATCCAGAAAGTTATATGCACTATCACATAATCACTTATGCAAAAAGTATGACATGTAGTTTTATACTAGTTTTATACTCCTCACATTACAACGGTTATGAAATTATATTTCAATTTTTGTAAATTCATTACCTTTGGGTGTATGAATCACTAGGATTAGTTACTCCTCCACCGCACTGTCATATATCCATCTATGATTTAATACATACTAACCTCATTTGGGAGTATGACCACGCATTAGAACAGAAGACATCCCATTACTATATGAGACCGATATTTTTCAAACGCAATCAAGTATGCCACTTTGGCAGTCATAACTCAATTGAATCCTTAAAACTCTCTCATACCAGAAATATAAATTTTACTTCTCATATACACCATATACACGTTATTTAAACTATAGTGACATGGGCAATTTATCACTAAAATCACATATCATACTAACTACATTACTTTATTCATTGATACAAATTAAATTTTATATATATTATCAATAAATCACACTCTATACAATATACTGATAAACCAACACCTGTATTTCCAAAATCATAGAAAAATACAAGTTTATACTAGAAAATACACTAAAAATATAAATATTTAGGGTTTTGTATGTATTTTCACATACATAAGATCATAAAAAATATAAAGTAAACAGACCACAAGGTAGAGCATCACCGTAAGAACACGTAGTTGTCGACTATACACCAATCGGAGCTCCACGTGCCTGTATGAGCCACCTAAGTGCGTGGCACTTGGAGCCTACGTGTAGGCGGTTCCTTGGGCTATTTTATAGTTCAACCGGCAACGACACAAACGATTATCGGTCCAACCATATAGTCTGACCAATTGACCAGTCCGTTCAATGGTAAACCGAGTCGGATCTTGGGTTGGTTCACCTGTCATTTTTGTCAAGTTGCCAGATCGGGTTGGGTCGACGGGCTAGTGACGTTAGATGACGTCAACCCTAGTGTGTGCGGTGCATGAGCAAGCAGCCACGCCCATCCATAAGGGCGCGTGGGCCGCGTGCTCGACACCCTGGCAGTGTGTGGCCACGCGTGGGGGCGCGTGCGGCCTCCCCTGGCAATGTGCCACCCACGGTTTTGCTCGTCTTGTCGAGTTCTTTTTGTTTATATAATAAAAATCAATTTTTGCTGCGCAAAAAATCACAAAAAATGGCAAAAACTATACGTCTGTGCTCTAATTTATGGAGGCTATGATACCACATGTAAGATGCGAAAAAACGCAATCCCACAATCTCCATAGCTAGAATAAGACCACATATAATTGAGTAGAAAGATTAACGCATATGTTTTGGGATCCATTGATCTTGATGCGGAAGCAGAAAAGTGACGATCCACGCGCAAGTCCTTCTCCTCTATTACCCTCTATATCACTGGCTTAATGAAATGGCCTCATCACCCTTTAGTATTAGGTGAATGCTCTTTTGTGAGGATAATTGTAAGAATTAGGGAGTACTATTTATCAAGTTAGACAGGCTCTTTTATTACAGGCCGGGCTCAACTCGACCCACACTAACCTACCCCATATTAGACTAATTAAAAAACATTATATCTCACTTTAGATCAACCCCGTAAAACAATAAATTACAATATCAATTAATATAATCCATATTAAAAAAACTCTTACAATTGCTTCCCTCAATTATGAATTAAATAAAAATAGCAACTTGCGTATGGGATTATGACAACCTTCTTTTTCTAATCTTTGCCTAGATATCTAGATTCTATAGGAAAATTCTCTTGGTCTTGTCCAAATTGAACTACTTTGTGTTTCCCCGGACGGAGTACAAATTTGACTAGTTGAAATCCAGAGTTTTGCTATTGCCAAAAAGAGGGGAAAAGAAGGAACAAACTTCAAAATCTGTGGGCGAAGATCATGAGATGACTTTAATAGCGAGAAATTAGTATACTAATGAAATTCTTTCTCCGGACAGCAAGCTTTCCACGACGTAAAAAGGGTGGAAAACTCCTTATTTCTCGTGGGGCTTTTTCCAATCATGATTTCATTAATTTGTTGAAGAAAAAATGTTGTTAATTCGACTTGTTAAAAAATTCATTCATTTGTTCTTTTATCTTAATTTTAAGTGATTTTGATGGAAGTCCAAATCTCATTTTACAACTTCATCTCATTCGAATTTAAAATAATTGATGGCATAAAATTTTGTGGACCTGGTTCGTGTAACATTATAAATTTTTCTTCATGGTTGAACAGTAAAAATAAAGTTTAGTCTCAACCTTTTTCTTTCCTTTCACTTTTCCTGTCTTCATGTCCAAACGTTGGAAGGAACAAACATATTAAATATCCTAAATTGAGTTTCCGGTTGAATAGACCGTAGGGTTTGGCTTTTGCTATTTTGAAGGAAAAAACAAATTGTTTTATTCACTTTACCAAAAAAAAAAAAAACAAATTGTTTTCTTCAAGCTTAGTTCAAATAAGAACGAAAGAGGAATTGCCTAAAAAAAGGTGTCAGTAAGGCTTCACAAAGTTGAAAGATAATCTGATCAATTAACATAAAAATGGCGTATTTTTCCCTATAATAAGCCTTGAAAATACTGCGCCCATTTTCTTTCTTTTTGTAATTCCAGACTAATATCAAACCCTAGTGAAATGTCTCTCTCTTTTTTTTGTCGGCAGTCAAATATCATGGTCAAACATCACATTTTGTGCTCTCATCCAAGCGGTACCTATGATTGCGAAAGCTTTGGCACCACCGCACGAAGCTCCTATCAAACGTCGAATCAATAGGTTTCTGTTGCCAAAAATAATTCAAGAATTAATTACCCTAACCCTACAAAGCCATGCCACGTTGACCAAACAAGAGCTCTGCCTAATTTCAATGGGCCCCACCTTAATTAACTACCCGTATTTACGTGGAGGCAAGTTGATGAAATTAGATCCAATACACGTATGGTTGACTTAAACAGGACTTTGGTTCGATTAGAACCGTTCGGTGCAAGTCAAATTACATAAGTAAGTTCGGTTTGATTACAACCATTCATTGTAATGCTATCATATAGGGACCACACGGTTAACCCTTTGATGGTCTAAAAGTCTTCAATCCGGTTCTTTGCAATAACTTCACTTTTAGCATCTCTTGAGGAATTGGTTTACTTTCATAATATGCGTCATTAAAATACATTTCTATATAAGATATCAATGTCGTAACACATATATGCTCAAAAGGGTTTTTATAAAGGCTCGAGATCTTCGATCATATGTTATATGGCCATCGAGAAGTGGCTCCTCAAGGGACTGTAGTACTCTCTTCAATTGTCTTGTTAGGGCTTTGGAAGTTTGGGAAAATGATAGACATGAATTAGTAATATAATTTGCCTTAGTCTTGATTTAGCATAAAGTATTGGCTTTCCTTTATATATTGCTTTTGTCGTTTGTTAACATTATTCGAGTCCTCATCTTGAGATAATAGAAGAGGATCAAGCAATTACGGATTTATATGTATGCACATTATTGGATTGGAATAAGGTTGCTGATGATAATAAGGTGGAAAGTCACTTTTGTTTGTTCTTGGTCAAAAAAAGAAAATAAATCATATAAGATATTCCGATCACATTACACATTTTCTAGCTTATTATATGTGGTTCTTTAACCCATTCACCAGATTTCTCACATAGAATATAAATGTCATATGCGATCCAAGAATGATGACGGTTGAAGTAACTGCATGCCAAATCAGGAAGTGGAAAAACATAAAAACGAAGAAGATTTTGTTGAAAACGTTGTTGATTATTTCACGTTTCATATTGTCTCTCGCGAACAGTACCCAGATTAAGCACTTGAGAAACAAAAAAAGAACCAACAGACAGCTTTTAGACTCGGTCACACGCCCACTTATCTACTTACCAACGACCACCACAGAAATTTTCCAAACGAGGGTTCAAGAAATACTTGCCCCCACTTTGGTTTTGTGAGTTAGGCAAAAATGAAATTGGTCAATAACCAATTGCTAAATAGTAATTATTTTCATAATCTGGTCACTAAACCATGTCTTGGGTCTACGTAGCACAGGTTCAATACCTTCATCACGAAGATTCAAAATCAAAAGAGAGCCTGAGTCCAAATCCATAAACATGTCTTTTTAATCGATATTTACTTAAAAGCTTAAGTGAATGAGTAATTGACTAACTAGAATATATTAATTAATCCATATTACATCTTGATATTGGATATCTTTCACCTAATGCCCCCACACATGTACCTTAACAGATATCCCCTCATGTGTGAGCCACCTATATTGTGCCCATTCCCTCTTAATCTAGGATCATATTTCCACCTTGGCCTAAGCCAACTTTGGTAGATGTTGGTAGGGATAACATCTACTCTTCAGACTCCACCTCAATCACCATGGCCCAGCCGTGCTTGGCAAGAAGCTGGAGGACACCAGCCACCTCAATAGGGAGTGACATCCAAAATTTTTCTTTCTTGAGATATTCATCAGACACAAATAAAAATTGGAAGTGGGCCATCGATCAATCATCAGTTGTGATAACTATCACTTGTTCGATCGACACAATATAAGCCCAATTCCTTCATCCGGGAAAATTGCTAAGAGAAAGCCTAAATCCGAATCTATCAATATATTTAGTTGTATCAACATTCAATAAAACATTTTAGCTATTAAATTATATGTCAATTAAAATATGTTAATTGCTCCACATTATATCCCAATATAGGATTTCTTGGTGTAATACTTTCATACTTGTACCTTAGCATCACGTTCTTAGGTGCAAAAGGAGAAAAAATTGCCATACGTTTGTTGGCTTGGAGTATACCAAGATTTTTTTTTTCTAAAATAACTTTTGATTAACTATAATCAATTTATCATGCAGGTGACATGAAGAGAAAACTGAAGACGATGCATAGCAAAACATTCTTGTGAGAAACTTTAGATCATGCATATAACCTTTATAGCATTGTCAACTCGAGTTGCTTAATTCACAATTTTATTGAAAAGGGTGACCAATCAAAATGAACTAGAAGAAAAAAAATATTCAAGTCGCAATCGAACAACGCATAATCGTTGTTTTTGAATTTGGAATTGCATTATGCCCTAAACCACCTCCCCATTTCTCTGAAAAGTACTTCCGGCTTGATGATCTTTTGGAAAATAATTGACAAGCTACAGTTAAGCAATGATTAACCCCAAATCACTTAGGCACATAGATGGTAAAAAATCATTGAAAACGGATAGCACATAGATTCTCTAATATGAATTAAGTCACGCAACAATGGATCGAGAAATGGAAAACAAGCAGTTGCAAGAGAATCACGCCTTGCCGAGCACTTGAACCTATGTCCACAGGAGAGAACACCGCAAATTCTGCTAAGGAATTTGACCGGAGATATAAGTATTGCGATTTCTGCAATTTGAATAGAAACACAACACAGTCCAACGCCGTTGGTATTGCTGGTAAAAAACAGTGTAAGTCGATCAAGTATTTAATAGGTGGTCATAAATAAGGAAATTAGGATTTTATTAGTGTCCATAACACAGCCTAAATGGAGCCATTAATGTACTATTTTTATCAAGTTATTGAGGAAAAACGCAACCTTTGACTAGTTTCTCTCTCTCGTGAAGACCCTATAATAAATTAACAGAAAGATGTGCATCGACGATAATTCCAAACTTCAAACAATTTCTCTGAACATATTCAATAAGAGACTCCTTCAATTTTCATACACCTCATATACATGCGCTCTAGGGTAAACTGAATCTCCTCACCCATGACCTTGCTCGGCTCATAGTCAATCAATTGCTAAGTGCTTTACACAGCAGATATCAAAAATCTTAACCTTCCTTCTACAACAACCTCGCTATTCGACTGTTGCGGACAAATCAAGATTGAAAATATAGCGATCATTATGATACTCCTTTTGAATTTGGATAACATGAATGAACTTTTTTAGTGCAACTCATCCATTTATCAAGTGGATGACACCCGTAATTATTCCAACCGAGGTCTAGGGAAGAATGAAATCTGCACTCGTTTCTTCGCATCGTGGACGTCCCTTTCTCAGATTCTGGTGACGTCGCCATTGGATAGGACGAGCAGAGACTCCAGGGGGACGATTGAGTACCAACCGATTAGGCCATGTTCTAGGTGCAATTGAAAGGCGATCCACCGCCTAAAATAGTAACATGGCACATCACACTTTTTTTCTTTCTCATTAGTTTATTGTAGGGTCCTTATAATGCCTGCAAATGCCCCAAAAGCCATTTTTCTCGCATCGTAGTGCAAGTTAATTTATGCCTGTCCATTTCTGTCCTTCTCGGCTCATATGATGATTACCTCTTTGGGAAGCATACTGCTTCATGGCCTCTTGTGGGGATATGCATGCATGTGAGAATTTTGTGTGTTTTGAAAATGAAATGTTGTGGAGTATCTCATGGGGTTCTTTTACAGTGACATAATTTCCGCGGTTTTCGATTGACTGAAACATACTCCAACCGGTGTTTAGATTAGTGGGTTACAAACATGGACATTGACCGCCGGCATTTATGCTTACTAGGCTGAAACATGTGAAGATGGTCAAGGTTAAGACAACAAGATGAGTTGTTTAAGGTCTTCAAATGTCTACAAAGAACTGAACACTCGTGATCATTTCGACTGTGAAATTCCCCCGGCCCTAGAGATCACTGAAAGACCCTTGGACCACAATGGCACCGATGAACAGGGATGGATGGTTTTGTTTGTTTTTAATCTTTGTCTAATTATTAATTTACACTATGCAGAAGCTTTTTGTTCTGCAAACACATGAAGTTGCGTTTTTGTCATAGTGTTTAGCAAAGGGAATTGCAAATCCATGGTGGGATCGGTGGAGGGTGTGAGAACACTAGAACTGTCGTGAGGCATGCAGAAAGAAGACAGTTGATCCTACCGTGGGGGCACTAACGAAGGAACTAGCTTTGCAGAAGATGAAGTACATGAGAAACAAGCTCTGAGAAGAATGGTTTGCAATACTAGTTGACACTAGTGGGTAAGATACGATTGGGCTGCTAAGCATTGAATTCCCAAACTACTATCTTGCGAAATCAAATATCTTCAAATAAATGTGTATGATACCAGGAGATGGAACCGAGTATAGGTTGAAGTCATCGCCTCATATCTTTATGATCCATAAAATCAATGAAAATAGATGAATATAAGGCTTCTGAAGAAGGTAAAGGAGGAAGAGTAGTGATAGCATGGAGTTAGTGCGAAGGGGCTCTGATTTTTCTTACCTACTCCTCATTTTTAATTTTATATTATTTCTGATGTATTCTTACTAAATATTATTTATGCGATTTTCACTTTTTAAAAAAAAAAAAAAAAACTTTCATGTACTCTTATGATATTGGTTTAATGCATCCATCTTAATTGTTTTTGCACTAATTGGTTTATACTTATCTTTTTCTTTGGTTACTTCCACTTTTAATTTTCAATATGCAAATAATTTACATATAAGGATATGGTTCCACTTGAGTCCAACTGATTTGTATCATATCTCTATTATTTAGTTGACATCAACTATTTATTCGTCATTAGGAATTTAATTTTGTTTAAGATATTTCAAATCTCATTACATGGTTTGTTTTCATGTACAATATCAACGTTATAAAAAGGACTAACTTAGCCAAAACTAATATATATTTCCATAGGTAACCCAATAAATATGAAAGAAACAATTTGGGGCTCTTACTTGGGCCAACGTGGGATAGACAATAGTTATGATCCGATCGTCCAAAATGGATGTGAGACTCTTATGATAACACAAAATGAGATGCATAACAACAAATTGCCCCTTCCTCCTTTTCATCTATGAAGCAAGTATATCTACCATCTAATTTGATCCTATTATCACTTATAATAATAAATGAATAATATTTTTATCATTCACGAAAATATTTATATATAAATTCATATTGACAATGAAAATATTTTTCAAATTATATATTTTCTCGCAAAGTAAATGAAACCTTAATTTGAGGATAAAAGGGCAAATTGGTTACATGTGTTAGACCACCATACCCTGACAAATTCATAAGCAAATTGCCCAATCAAGCACTATGCCCAATCATTTAAATCATGTATAACCTTCAACAAGTATGAAATCTCATGTTCATATCTTATGCTGATCAATGGTTGCATATTCCTGCATGTCAATAAGTGATTCTTCATGAATTTCTTAGCGTCGTACTAATCGGATCTCAAATGTAGATTTAGCACAAAAAGTCAAAATTTAATCTAATCTCAGAAAGTCAAATTAAACCCAAGTCTTCAAGAATATCATTAGCTTTGATGTCCTATGTAATGATTACTTGAGAGAGATATTTATCATATAATTGATGCCTTGAACTCCATCATTAGATTTCTCTCTCTAATGAACTACTTACCAGGCGACCCGACTCGCACCGATGGTGTCATCCGCTCACATTGATTGGCCTCGAGTCAAAATTTAATGTGCTACTAGTCAGGCAGCCCAAAGCCCAAACGCGGCCCAAATCACAGGAGAGCTCATTCAAATGGGCATCGGTAGCACTTCCCAGATGCAAAAACTTTCTTGGCAAAGTAACGGTGTGTCTGTTGCAATCGTCATGTAGAGAGCAGGATAAGCTGTTGTCCGGATCGGATGATCGCCAAACAACGTCCTTCCATGACGATTCGGGCGTCGATGGCCTAGACATCGAACGAGTCGAGTCTGAGAAGATCGAAATCGGCCTTCATTTCTGGGTTCGAAACTGCAAATGGGTTTAAGTTGGGCGAAGCAAAATACGCAATTGAAGCAGGGATTGAACCGAAACTTATTACATCGCTGTCGAATTTGCACACATACCGTGGGAAGTCTAAAAAGGAAACTTTCGATGCATACGCGATGGCAGGAGAAGCTTGTCCATTGTTGGCTTGTGTTGAGGAGGGTTGATCCTGAGGTCCCCAAGCTTTGAGGAAGGGTTAGTGCCGTCGAGATGATGTCTAGAGGGCGTGAGAGGAGGAACCGGAAATTCTAGCGAATCCTTGAGAACACCAAGATGAATGGTTGATATGATCACGCCTTGTGACAATCTTGGTTAACGGATCCATTGTCAATAAGTTGTCACGTGTTAAAGGGATACAGACCAATCATGAGTTATCGCGTGTCAGGAAGACATGAGTCAATATCAAGCCCACTAGAAAGGGAAAATGATAGGGAATACAACGGGTCATATTCTCTGACGAGCCACGTTTCGAGCCCACCAAGCCAAAGGGCATCGCGCGGTGCGCAGCTGGAGGGTGCGCATCATTCGATCTGTTCCGTCGGTAGCTTTCGAGGTAACGAGCTCGAGATCTCACGGCACGTAAAAGGGTTCCAAGGAGGCACGCACTCGGAAAGCAATGCGGAGTCTTTCTGGAAGAGAGGTGAACGTAAAGAGGCCGCCGTCCGATCATGGAGGGAGGAAGACATCTTCCTTGTGGCTTCCCGAACGCAGGCTCGAAGACAGAAAGGTTTATCCCTGGGAGTTCAGCTCTACTCTTCAGGGTTGAAGAGGAGGGGACTTCACTAAGCTTTGGTTGCGTCCCAGCTGCACTTCCGATAGGGATGGGAAGGGGAGAAAATTACTCAAAAAAGTTAAATATCTATTGCGACCGTGACGATTCAATTTCAACTTTTTTTTTTTTGGCTGATTGAGTCATGAACTTTTTACCTTTGTGCTAATATAGTCTCATCCAGCCAATTTTGACTAGTCAACGCTAACATGGATGCTGGCTATCCTACATGGCACAGACAATATTAATGTGGACAATTTTTAATGATATCTTAATGTTTTTTCAGAATTTTTTTTTTTTTCCTTTCCTTCATCTTCTTCCTTTGGTGACTAGCCACTAGCGAGAGCGAGACTCGACCTCACTGGATCTAGCATGTTGGAGATTCACCCAGCCACGGCGAGGCAGATGTGATATTGAGGTACCACTCGCGATGTAGGTTTTGATTGCAAGGCTGCGTATGTAGACGGAAAAAAATGATGATAAAATCTAACTTGTGAAATAGGAATATGCGTTCGACTAAAAAAAAAAGAATATATGGACTGAACTTCTTCTTTTTTTCCTGTTTAGGTACTCGTGCATACCTATATCACTAATTTCTTCCTTTAACGCGTGCTGCTAACTCGTTTGGAATATTATTTTCTCCGAAAAATGTTGGGTTATTTATTAATTAATTAATTTTTTTTAATGTTTCAAAACGGAGTCCTTGGTCTAAGGACAAATTCCCTCCTCCTACGCTTTTGGATCTCTACACCTTTCCTCCTGATTACCTGCAAACTTCATCTCCCTCCACAAACTCATGCACAGCTAGTCATCCTCCTCCTCCTCCTCCTCCTCCTTCCACCATTTCCCATCTCATCACCTCTCTCTCTCTCTCTCTCCCTCATCGAGAGATGGCGCTCGGAAGATCGTCGCGCGGCAACAAGCGCTCCTCTTACACCTCCTACACATCCACCGTGACGACCATTGTGTTCGTCACGCTATGTGTTGTCGGCGTCTGGATGCTCACCTCTGATTCCTTTGTCCCGCCACAAACCACCACCAAACGATCCTCCTCCACCACCGCTGCCACCGCCAACGACGATTTCTCCTCCTCCTCCTCTGTCAAGACCGATGACAAGAAAGACACCACTTCGTACGAGGACAATCCTGGCGACCTCCCTGACGACGCCATCAAATCTGATGACTCTCGTCAATCCGACGGCAAAGACAGCAACAATAATGCGAATGACAACAAGGACGGTGCAAATGGGAGTTCTCAGGAGAATCAAACCCAAGAGACCGATGCGGATAAGGGTGCCGGTTCGACCGACCATAAGCAGGGATTGCAAGATCAAGGAACCGGCGGCGGCGGCGACGTCAAAAGCGACGAGGTGAAATCAGAAAACAACAATGAAGACTCCGCGGAAGTGAGCACGCAAGGTCTGCATGGGAAAGAATCTGGTGAAGAGCATGAAAAGCAGAACGAGAACGAGAACCAAGTGTCCGAAGAGAGCACGGTGACACAGAACCAACAGAGTGAAGAGAACAACGAACAGAGCAACGATGAACAGCAGCAGCAACAGAGCAATGAAGATACAAGCGGAAATCAAGAGCAAGAACCGGCTGCAAGCTCTCAAAATGGAAGCAAATCACAAGAAGGCGAGAATAAATATACAGATGAGGATCAACAACAACAGCAACAGGACCAAAAACAAGAAAATCAAGTCGAGAACAATGACAGTTCGAACGAAGATCAAAAGCCGCGGCAAGAGAATGATGCCACATCACAGGAGCCTCAAAAACCAATGTTGGACGTGGATGAAAAAAAGCGAGTAGAAGAGCAACAGCGACTCCGAGAGGAGGACGAATCGACATCGCAATCGCAGCAGCAATCACAAGAAGAGGCGCATAGACCGGAAGAAGCGATGGATCGGAAAAGTGAGCACGTGGAAGCAACGAGTCCGGCCCAGCAAGAACATGACGAGATGCCGATCCAGACTGACACGCACCAGGATGCCCAACAAGACGAAGCCTCGCATAAAACAGATGGGTCATTTCCAAACGAGGAGAACTCAGGGATCCCAAAGGAATCGAAGGAGTCAAAGAAGTCATGGTCGACGCAGGCAGCACAGTCGGAGAATCAGAAGGAGAGGAGAGGGCAGGGGGCGACAGGCGGCGACGATAGCATCTATGGTTACACATGGCAGCTCTGCAATGTGACGGCAGGTCCGGACTATATACCATGTTTGGACAACGAGAAGGCGCTGAAGAAGTTGCGCAGCACCAAGCACTTCGAGCATCGGGAGAGGCATTGCCCTGAGGATGCGCCGACGTGCCTGGTCCCGGCCCCTGAGGGATACAAGAGGTCCATTGAGTGGCCCAAGAGCAGGGAGAAGGTAATGCAGCTAGATTCTCTATGTCATTCAGTCATATAATTTCTGGCGTAGCTCGAGCTTGCAATAACATCTCAATGATCAAACTGGTGTTCAACTGAACTAAAACACTAGTTCGAGCACGTTCAAATCGAGATTTTGGACTTCGAATTTTCAAGTTGAGTTGTACTTAAGGGTTACGTCATGCCTTGGCTCGACTCCATTATACTTTCAGTCTAATGTCGAAGGAAAATCTTACGGAGCAATTTTACTGCTGAAGTAGTACAAATATCTGGTCACATCACATGCAGGATTGTTTGCAGCTTATGCATTTGTTTCCGTCTAAATCTACTTGATTAATTCAGTAGATTAAGACCAGAGACATTTCCCACGTAACATAAATGTTGGGTCTGGCAGATATGGTACTATAATGTGCCACACAAGACGCTCGCGGATGTGAAGGGTCACCAGAACTGGGTTAAGGTGACTGGAGAGTTTCTAACTTTTCCCGGCGGAGGCACGCAGTTCATCCATGGCGCGCTCCATTACCTCGATTTTCTTCAGGCTGTAAGCATCCAGAGAAATAAATTGCACACTGCATAGTCGTCTATCGGCATAGTAAACTAGCCTTCTGCATATGTTAGCTCAACTAGCCTATTCTCTTTTTCTGTTTGTTTTTCCTTTGTTGGATCAAGTCTTATTCTCCACTATTTTTTTTTCTTAATACTCATCCTCATTCATAGTTCTAGTTCCTGAGCCTAGGAAGTTACTTGTCATATGGTGCAGTCAGTACCCAATATCAAATGGGGAAAGCACACACGAGTCACACTAGATGTTGGATGTGGAGTCGCAAGCTTTGGGGGTTACCTTTTCGAAAGAGATGTTCTGACAATGTCCTTCGCTCCCAAAGATGAACACGAGGCTCAGGTTCAGTTTGCCCTGGAAAGAGGAATACCAGCGATTTCTGCTGTTATGGGGTCTCAGCGCCTGCCATTCCCGAGCAGAGTCTTTGATCTCGTGCACTGCGCACGGTGTCGAGTCCCTTGGCATGCTGAAGGTTCTCTATGACAGTTTCTTCACCTTTTTCTTCTGAGTGAATTTCAAATTTGCTCCTTTCCTCCGCTCATGGTCTCTTATCAATGATGAATGATGAGTTATGATTTGTGGTTCACCTTGAAGGCGGGCTGCTTCTGCTAGAACTGAACCGTGTTCTTAGGCCGGGAGGTTTCTTTGTCTGGTCAGCTACTCCAGTGTACCAGACACTTGAAGAAGATGTTCAAATCTGGAAAGGTGACATGAGATAGAACCAAATAATTAATTACTAGATTGAAGTGGTTGTAGTGATCAATCAATTTTTTTGTTTCTCTATGCAGAAATGTCTGCTCTGACAGCAAATATGTGTTGGGAGCTGGTGACCATACAGAAGGACAAGCTAAATTCAATTGGAGCAGCCATCTACCGGAAACCGAGATCAAATGACTGTTACGAGCAAAGAAAGCATAACAGCCCTCCAATGTGTAAAAATGATGATGATCCAAATGCTGCCTGGTAGATACTCAAATAAATTCTGTAGCAAACGTTATTCACTTTTCTTCTAAGTGGCCAGATAAGATCACTACTAGAGTCTTATGCATGCTAATCAAGAACATTAAAATGGTGATGTATAGAGGATATAACATCTGGCTCCAAACATTGCTGATGTACAATAGCATTATCAGTGCTAAGTACGAATATGGACGTGCTTCGTCTAGACTTATAACTCACACTTACACAGCAAAGTTCAAGAACCTGACTATCGTTGCAATCTCAGGTATGTTCCCCTTCAGGCATGCATGCACCGGATCCCAGTCAATGAGGCAGAGAGAGGGAGCCAATGGCCGGTGGTCTGGCCACGCAGAATGCGGACACCACCTTACTGGCTGAACAGCTCCCAGAGTGGGATCTATGGGAAACCAGCCCCACAAGATTTCTCTGCAGATTACGAACACTGGAAACGAGTAGCGAGTGGCTTGTACATGTCGGGGCTTGGAATTAGTTGGTCCGGCGTGAGAAACGTTATGGACATGAGAGCTGTCTATGGCGGGTATGAATTGCTTTCAATTTTAATCTTCTTTAAGGTGAAAGATCAGATGAGAGCTTTCTCCCGCTTGCTTGCAGATTTGCCGCTGCACTGAAGGATCTCCAAATGTGGGTGCTGAACGTGGTAAATGTCGACTCGCCAGATACGCTTCCCATAATATACGAGAGAGGACTTTTCGGAATATATCATGATTGGTGCGAGTCCTTCAGCACTTACCCTAGAACCTATGACCTGTTGCATGCAGATCATCTCTTCTCCAAGCTTAGGAAGAGGTACGCAACTGGATCCAGTAGTCCCCACTTCCTCCCTCCTTCCCTCCCTCTCTCTCTCTCGGTCCTTTCCTAACTCTACTTGAATTTGTCTGCTGAAGGTGCAAGCTTGCCCCTGTAATGGCAGAAGTTGATCGAATCGTGAGACCTGGAGGTAAAATAATAGTCCGTGATGAGTCTGGCGCCATAGGGGAGATCGAGAACTTACTTAAATCACTGCATTGGGAGGTCCACTTAACATTCTCCAAAGACCAAGAAGGAATTCTCAGTGCACAGAAAGGCGATTGGCGGCCAAACACATATGCAGCAACTTCCTGATTATGATGAAGGCGAGTGCCCTTGATTTTGAGTTGCAAGCGGCAATAGGTACACTTTTTCTAAGTATTTGCGCAGTAGACTTCCATAGGCACGTGCCAAGTAAGAGCATATATTCATTAATTTTCAAATGGATGAATGTAAAATTTTGAATGGATCTCAATCCAAAAGTCGCCATTGACGGGCTTATTTGGCCAGCTTTCTGGCCTCATTCTTTTATATATGCAGTTTGTACCTTCTGATGTTCAGAGGTAGTTTTGGTATGAACTATAGTTTTTGCTCCTACTGAAAAAATAGTATTGCAGAGCGACGCTCACGGCATGTATGCCAATAACCTAGAGACACAGCAATCTACCATGACAAAAGAGAGCTCATAGTTTATCTCACCGCCCCTCTCGTGGATAGGAGTACATAAATCCACATTTCAAAATTTTTCCTCACCCCAAAAGTGGCTCATGCCCGTGGATGCTGGAGCTTGAAAAAATCCAAAGAACGGTGAAAGAAATACACGGCACTCTCGGCCCGGTTCAGCTGTTTTGCTCGTGCAGAGATTTGTTCAAACCAACTGCACCACCATAATAAACATTTAAGGGCGACAAGACGGCGAGTTCAGGTGCCGGGTGAACCGTGTGGAACTGGATGTTCAGTTTAAGATGTTAGAAGTCGTGAATGCAATTTACCGACATGATAATGACGTTCAGCTTCATCGATTCGAATTCTAGCTCAGACAGCAATGGCACAGCACCTCCCACGATGAAACAGAGGAAGCCCTGCCTTCAAAACTACATACTGCATTGTTCATGGAAAGGAGCAATTTTGCCGTGTACTGATCCGTTAATCTTAAAACCAGATTACATTAATCAAAACAATACGAAGATATCACATGGGCAGGCGCCATTGTAAATCATGAATTTCTCAACTCAAAGATTAATTCGCCTGAAAAGCTACGAACTTCAACATCAAAGTCAATCACGGAAGCTAAACCCGTTTCAATCTAGACGTCTCCAGCCAGCAACATCTCAGGCAAATTGACCACACGGGCATGCGCGATCCAAAGCGCAACGCCGATCGAATACGACATCGGATTGAAGAATCAAAGAATCCGGGAGTTCCTCCCGGAAAGGACCTCAAAATGAATCGTCGGTCTCCAGGGTCAGGACGACTTCGAGGGATCGGAGCCGGAGCCGGAGCCGGAGCCGTCGATCTTGTACAGCTTGTTGTAGGCCTCGAGCTCGTCGTAGTAGATGTCCCACACGCACCGGACGCACCCGCTCCCGCAGCAATCGTCGGGCAGCGGCTTCTCCGGCGGCGGGGGCGGCGGCGATCGCTTCGGTTGGTCGTCACGTCCGCCGTCCTTCGCGGCGGTTGCGGCGGGCGGCTGGGATGATGCACCGCCTTCCGTCGACATCGATCTTCTTCGGAGACGTTGTCGCAGAAGGAGGAGGTGATTCTTCGAATTCGCTCGCGATTGTCGGGACATTTCCTCTTCTTCTTCTTCTTCTTACAATCTTCGTCTCGCATTCGTCGTTTTTGTCGTTTTTCTTCCCGTTTTTGCCGGTTTATTGAACACCAAAGCGTCATGAGTTTTGTGTTTGTTTTTTTATTTTTGTCAAAAAGTTTATAAGTTTTATTATATATAGTGGGTTCAGAACAAGCTAAAAAATTGACTAGTGATAAAATAAACATAAATACGATGATAATAGATACATTTGAGTTAGTATACGAATCAAATATATTATGTCCTATTGTATTTGAATTATCTCTTTCATTTTCCTGTTTGTCCTATTACGACAATTAATATTTTTTTAATATTTTTTTATTTTTTTATTTTGAATTTATTATTTTCCTTATTTTCCCAAAATAAGGAAAATAAAAAACCCTTGCCTAGATCTAGCCATGAAAGCCTTGGGTGAAGGCATCACGACCTCGCGTGGCCGCGAGCGACGTTGCCTCGCCCAGGTCTGGTAAGGGCCTTTGTGGTTGAGGGCAAGGCGGCCCTTGTCCAATGGTTTCACGGTTGATGAGGGTTGCCAGTGACTCGTGTTGGCCCAAAAAAAAAAAGGGTGAAAACAATTAAAAAAAATTAAAAAATTCACATATGATGATTTGTCAAAATTTGTACTCAAACAATCAATTTTACTTAAATGAGCAAAAAAAAATTATGGTACTTAAGTGAACGCAGCACGAAAGTTATAATGCTTCTATTGTTCTTCTTTTGCATAAGAGAGGTCTTAACTAGGGGCGAGCAATAGCATGTTTTGGGTTGAAATGGTTTAGCATCTAATTTGAAGACCAACCCGCACAGTAATGCTTTCCAATTTTTGGGACTAATGATCGACCCCCGACCTTGTTGAGCTTGGGATTGAGAATTAAACCAACTCTGTGAGTTTAGTCTGATTTCAAGTCAATGTAGGACCAATCTATTCTTTTTTTTTTTTTTTTTCCTATTCCTAGAAAGGACAAAAGATTTGTTTTTTCAATGCGATATTATTGACCAACCAAATTGGAACACCACATTGGAACACCGATGCAAATCAAATAGAAATCTATAATAGTGCAACAAAAGAAATGTTCACTCACCAAAAGTAACAAATCATAAAAGATGAAATGTAAAATAAAATTAAACAAATTTCATAATACATAGGATAAATCATGGATATGCCTCCACTTCAGTCGGCTCTTTCAAGTCTTTTTCACATCCATGGCCTAGTATCCCATCAACGAACTCTTCTCATAATATCCGTCCATTTCAGCTGACATGTTATCTGGATGTATCCAGTTCACATAAATATTTAAGTACTATAGTGTAATTAATAATTTCCAAAGCCCTCGCATTTATCACTTAGGCCACTTAAAGACATGTACGACAACGAAAACCACATTTATCTAGTTAAATGAATGACAAACAGAGCAAAGCCAAGACATGATTTAACACCTGCAAATATTAAAGGAAAGAACTTCATTATCTGCTTCGAGGAAAAGCTCACAAGCAATATATCATCAAAAAACTATTCAAGGTTCAAAAAAAAAAAAAAAAAAACAAGATTTCTCACGAGCTTTATCACCAAATGGACTTTACTCCGGAGATCAAGAAGCGTTATCATTACAAAGAAAATGATTTTTCTAAAGAACTTAAACCTCTTCAATCAAGCACAAGCCGAGAAATGAAAGAGGAAATATAAGTACCAAGTACAAACTATCATGCTTTCAGATTAAGCAAAAACCCGGAAGCGAAAGTGGAAAAATTAATACCTAGCACAAACCAAAACCTCACACAAGCTTGAAGCTCTCCAATCAAGCATTGGCCGAAAACTCACCAATTGAGCTATGTTCATGGGCAAGGGAAGAGAGGCAAGCAAGGAGGGTTTTTATTTTAATGGCAAAAGGAAGAAAATGAATGTCCTAGGGTTTATATATATATATATATATATATATATATATATAGCGGGTCTAAACTAACCTTAAAGTCCTAGGATTGGGAACTAACCCATATGGTGTAGGTTTTAAGGGCCCTAGGACCAAGGAATAGTCTAGTCTCCCTAAAAATCAGATTAGGATTAGGTTGGGTTTGGTCCAGGGTTGATGATCCTCAACAAATGCTCACCCTTAATACTTACGAGGGGTTTGTTCAATGAAAAAATTGTTTTAAGATTTTCAATGTCTAGACGATAGAAAACAACTCAGAAAACGTTGATCGAAAACAAGTTCATTTTAAGGAACATGACTTTTCCTTTCGGTCAGAATGAAATCATTTCTCCGTAGTTAATGCGCGGGACCAAGTGAGAAAAAGGACAGTACCACCTCAAAAGTATTCATGGCACTGGCCTTTTAACAAAAAGCAGAATACTTTAGATTTTAGCTTCTAAGTCCCAAAGTGGTTTCGTCAAATTTCTAATTTTATAAAGTTTAGGCCCGAATATAACAAGCCATCAATTTAGCGTGGAAACTTTATTGAGGATCAAAGCTTTTTAAAATTATCCATTTAAGTCACTTTGACGGGTTTTTATTGCCAAAATTTCCCAAAATTAAAGACAACTTTTGAAAATCTTTAATTTAAGTCACTTTGATGAGTTTTGTTATTGAAATTATGCCTTGTCAGATTTTTGGGGTCACTTAAATGATATAAAAGGTATGGTAGATTATAGATCGTTCAAAAAGTTTTGGCACAAATATTGTGCTTTTACTCTTGAGATAGAGCAAAATATCTAACAGTTCGGACGCCAGTGCAAAATAAAGTTTTTCACTCTACAGTAGCATGTCCGACGAAAACTTTCACTAGTACGACAGGAAATTCATGCCTGCTCTCCCGAAAATTGATCTTCAAGAAGAGCTTTATTATAGATAGAAATTCAAAGCGAAAAGTTGACGCAAAACCATTCACCGCATTACTAATATAGGCATTCCGTTTCTCTTACTTTTTCAATCCGAGCAGCAGAAGCAGCAGGCCAAAGTAGTCAAACTCGTAAGCGAGCCTGATGAACCGCAGCTTGAAGCGGTTCCACGGAGGATACCTCGGCTCGATCTCAGGGAAGAACCCTCTTGTCATGATGGCTTTTTCATGGCTGAAAGTTTCGAAAGAGTACTTCCCGTGGTACCTCCCGAATCCGCTCTGACCGACGCCCCCAAAAGGCAGATCATCACATAGGAACTGCATTTCAGAAAGGAACGTAAGATGACCTTCCGGGCTGATAATGCTCTTTTGGATAAATTCCATGGACACTGCACCACAGACGCACTTTACTTTCCAGAATTGCCTATGCATACCGGCATAAGATGTGCACAGTCGACCTCTCTCTTTTTCTTTAAGAGGCTCAAGTTCAATCCTTTTGGATCAACAGTTCCGGGGGCGACTCTTATAGGCGATTAATGAAATTATATGTGATGAGCATCTAATTCCAATACCTGAATCATGGTATCGTTGAATGTCACCCCTCCGGAAGATGTTTCCAACACTAGTTGCCTCTTGAACGACTCATCCTTCGTGAAGGCATATATGACAAGAGGCTTGGGCCTGGAGTTTATGAATTCGACACTTTCTTGAATGTTATTTAACTGCGCGTAAGAGAGTTACATGCATTTAGAGCAATGGATTTTGGGAAATTTGGCGGAATGAAACTGATGGAAGTTTCTAACTGTGATTATCGGAAGCAATGGGCCGAAGATTTCTTCCGTCATTATCTCAGCATCAAGAGGAGGATCCAGCAGAATTGATGGCTCAATGAACCTGCAAATATCAAAATCGGAACAATACCGAAGTTAAGGGAAACTTGGAGACTCAGTGTTTGAACCAGTGGTGAGAATGATGTTAACTCTCTGTCATCAGAAAACCAATGTTTCATTAAGCTCATGAGGCTTGAGCAGCCACAAACTTACAGCTCTTTTTCATGCAATGAACCGCCATGTACAATGGAAGCCGCAACAGCAGGTTCTTCTATCAGATTGCGCAATCTCTCGAAGTGGTGCTTATTGATGATTTTGCACATGTTCTTTGAGTTTCGAGGTTCGTCACCATAGAAATTCTTGATTGTCAGCTTCAGCAAGTCAATCT
Organism: Eucalyptus curtisii; assembly: GCA_017140595.1. Classification (NCBI taxonomy): domain Eukaryota; kingdom Viridiplantae; phylum Streptophyta; class Magnoliopsida; order Myrtales; family Myrtaceae; genus Eucalyptus; species Eucalyptus curtisii. Next base: position 33,134,966 of record CM029502.1, on the reverse strand, counting down.
GAATCACCATTTACCAGTCAGTGCACCTAAATGTCTATGTTGACTATGGAGGGCATCACACAGAAATTAATCTGTATATAGGCAGACAATGCCTGCATTACCAGAGTCGGGGCGAACTTTCTTTCGACTAGCACATAATCTGTGCTTATACATGCTTGTCCGCTGCATGGTCCCCACTTTGCCCCAACTATTCTCTTGACAGCTATCTTGAGAAGCCACCAGAAACAGCAATACAAGAAATTTGAGCCTAGTCAATGTGTGTTGAGACTTGGGTGTAATAAATTTGAAAATTTTCAAATAACCTACCTTTATTTCTGAGGGACTGGAGAGAGTATCCAGAATGGTGGGGCATTTTCCGCCGAGCTCAAGAGTAACAGGTGTTAGATGCCTCGCGGCAGCCGACATCACAATGCGTCCCACTCTAGGACTCCCTGAGGATTCATAGGTTAATGAAATTGCAGAAGATTTCTACCAAAGACACCATTGATTGTCATTATGTAAATTTATGGGTTAGTCACTGCTTTATTTTAGTAATGCCGCGTGCTATATCATGTTTGAATGAGTGAGAGACAAAGTACCGGTGAAGAATATCTTGTCCCACTTCTGCTGAAGCAATCGGTCACCGACATCTGTGCCACCACTGACGACCTTAATGGCCCTGCAATCTAAGTAGCGAGGAAAGGTGTTGGCAAGAAACGAGGAGCAAGCTGGGGCTAGCTCCGAGGGTTTCAGAACCGCCGTGTTTCCAGCAGATATAGCCCCGATCAATGGATCCAACGAGAGTGCTACATCCAAGGATAAACAATTATTTCCACAAACCAGCCCAAGTTACAAACTGATATTCATTCAAGCAACAAAATCTGTTTTTGATGAAGAGAGAAAGGTTTTTCTTATATCAAGTCACCTAAAGCAGCCAGTAAAACTAGGAATTCGGCCAAAAGATAGAATCTGGATTAAGATTCATCGAGATGTGTTGGATTAAGATTCTGTAATAGCCAAGAAATTCACGAGTTCCTCCTACATTTTTTTGTGACGGTAAGGTTGCTCAACGATGGTTAGAACTTACCGATAGGGAAGTTCCATGATGCAAATATGAGTACTACACCGAGTGGCTCAGAAATTAATTCTCCACTTGACGGGAAAAAAAGCAATGGCAAACGACCCTGCCATGGCACACATCGATGAGTTAAGATATATCGGCATCATTCTGAAGATGATTAACATTTTGCATTCAGCTGCCTTCATCGTACAAAAATTGTTTTTATAAGAATCCATCTGTTGTTGAATGTTAAAGCAAGGTTAGTCATTTTCTCCGGTTTTGAACCCCAGATAATTGTTTCAGCACACTCTCTGCTTGCATGCAGGTCTTTCAAGCAATCGTACAATTTCCATATCCTGATAAATTGTTTCCTATTTTGTTTTCTCTGTTATCAAGCATATGATTCTAAATTTTCCCAGTCTCTGGAATTAGCATCAGAAATCAGCCACTACTACTGCTCATGCTTGTTGCCTCATTGAAGTCAATTGAGGGGAAACCACAATGTAATTCTTGAAAACATTAAGAGACATGAGGGTGAGCGATAATTAACAATTACACAAAAACATGGTGGTACCTACTCTATGAAGTTGAACAAGCTCAGCTTATAAGTGTTGCATATGGTTTTCCACAACTATGATCATAGACTCTTGTAGTTTATTTCACATTATTACGCCTATGTGTTGGCCTAGGAACAGATAATTATCTCACCTTCTTAGGAGCCATCCATTTCTCCAGGCGGCCTAAAGAATACTTGGCTGATTTCAGTACCGCTCCTACCTACAAAACAGCAACAATCACTGCTATGACATATGTTTAATGATACCGTCATCGGTGCATTTCTTGACAGATTAAGTTACGGAAAAGCAGTTGTAAGGCATAAACTCAGAGCCCTCCTATCACCCTTTTCACCAGGTTGATCCAACCAATATACTCATACCGTATTCTTGTCTGTCTAAAAGCCGAAAGTGTAATATGAACTAACCCACAACTACAAGCTGATTAAAACCAGCTGATATACGCTGAAAAGTGGTACTATACATCAGCTAATCGATATCACATATTGATTCATTAAGCATCTCTTCTCTAATTGGCTCACAAGTCGCAAGAAAACATAACCGAGACAACCCTTTTGAAAGAGACGTATGTCGAGTGGCCCCTCTTCAGACACCGAAAGGCTAGCTAATTGAAACAGATTCTAGAGAAATTCTTGTTTCTTTTCTTGCTCCGAAACTTACTGCAGATATAGCAGCAGAATTATCAAAATGAGAGTCGCAAGGCGTTTCGGGGGGGTGGGACACCACTTACGCACCTCGTCGCGATAACATTCGACCGGGTGCTTCCCAAGATCCTGATAAAGAGCCTTGAAGATGTCCTCCTCGTTGTCCCGGACGAGGTTGATGATGGCCCTGAGCTGGCTCTTCCTCCACGAGACGCTTCTCGTGCTGCCACTTTTGAACGCCTGCCTCACCTCCGCCAAACTCTCTTCCACTTCACCCATTCTTTCCCCCAGGAAAAAGAGAGATAAACAACACAAAAGGGGAAGAGCGGGGACGATGGCAGGATTCTTTTCAGGCTCAGTTCCTGATCTTCGTGAGCATTTTAACAGTGATAGTGGTTCGCTCTGTCGCTGGAATGTGAGGACTTCCGAGTGGCAGATATAGAGAACCCCTTGTTTCCTGTTGCTGCTGGCGGAAATAAATGCCCTTCAACAACCTCTGCTGCCAACCACCAGAAGGCGACGGTGTCATTGATTGTCACCAAATGAAACCTTCGGGATCTGAGGTGGTGCCACTGCTTGCAGGCGTGAAATGACTGATGGAACTAATTTGAAAAGATGGGAAAATGAGAAAACTTTTGTAAACTTCACCGGGGCCACGGTGCCCACGCCGAAATGTTAGGTGATAGCAAAGAAGAATAATGACACAAATAATTCTTAAATTTTAGCTTAATATATGATGTGATATCTAAATTTTTAATATATTTAATATAATCGCTGAGCTTTAGCTTAATTTATAATGTGGCCCATGAATTTTTTATTTTTTTCAATATAGTCTTTAAACTTTTGATACATGTTCAATATAATCCATAAATTATATGAAAATATTCAGTGGTATCATTCAATTAATTCAAATTTAGAGACAACATTGAACATATTTAGGGACTAAATTGAATGCGTACTAAAAATTTAGGGATCACATTAAACAAATTTAAAGTTTAAGAACGACACTACACATTACGCTGATGTTAAGGAACCACATTGAACGAATCAAAAGATCAGAGATCACATTACACATTGAATTAAAATTAAGAGATTATTCATCCTAACACATAATGAACCAAATATATGCAATAAGAGCTGTTTCGATCTCAAATTATTGAAAGTTACAAGATAATAATGGAAAAATTGTTTCTAATTGGCTCACAAGTTTTCGATTTTACTTTCATAGTCCGTAGATTTTATATTTTTAAAATGCGAAAGGGTTTTCTCAAACTTTTTGCACACGCATGTGAGAAAAAGGTAGTTGCTCTTATCAGTGTTCCCGCCACCTCATTAATTTTTCAATTCAATATCTACGTTTATTTCTTAAGCTATTTGAAAATTTTCTAGCTTCCTTAAATCTTAGTTGGTTTGCAGTTGTGACAATAAATCTTTCTAGATTAAGGAAAGAGACATTACTGATGTGACAATAAATTTTCTAGTTTGAGAGAAAGAGAGAAATGTTGATGGGTAGAAAGAGAACGACATGGAGGTCTCGACAACTAACACGTGATTCAGGCCCTATGATGGAACTTGAGAAGGGGTAGGTAGAAGATTGTTATGGCTTTTCCTATGTAGGAAGAGAGAATAAATTTATGATTAGCGTTTGAGTTATAACCATTTGATTCTTGCATTCTCATCACGTGCCATTTTTTGAAGTGACTTCAATTCAATCTTTAAATAGCAAAGGATGCCGATTTTAAATCAAATTATGTGATAATTTGATAATCCCAAAAGAAACCAAATTGCAATCTCAACTCGATCAAATAAAAAAAGTATGCATATGATGATATTGTGGGTACGTTATATGTAAAGTGGTATCTTCATGTTTAGATTTTTCTATTTGGTCAAGAATTTGCCATACCACATTGGAAGGTTTTCTTCAAAGGAAATCTTTTCTGAGTTGTCGGAATTTCTTGGGAAGAGCTTAAAAAAGTGTGCGCGGGGACCAAGCTTTAAGGGTAAAAGAACTTCGCTAGCACGGAGACGACAAAATCTTGTATAGATGATAACGAGCAAAAATCAATCGCATGCAAAAAAGTGTTTAAAGAACTTTTGTGATTTTCTTTATAAATCGATTAGGAACCTCATAAATTCCTTAAATACTATTGATTTTGGTATGATTGAACACAATGGATGTAATATTAATTTTCTTTTTTTGTGGGGAGTTGATTTCCCTCTTTTATGAAGGCAGAGGTTGAGGATCGGAACATAATTAAATCCCGTATGACTTGTGAAATAGATAACCCAATATAATGTTTATGTTAATTTGTCTAATATTTAGCTCAATGTGCAATTTGGCCCCTTGAACTTTTAATTAATTCATTGCGATCCCTAGATTTTTAGTACATATTCATTGTAATCCCTAAACATTAATTCAAGTTCAATTACAACATCGACCATTTTCATATAATTCAGGAATTTAAAAAAGACCTAAAGTTAGGGATTTGTCAATAGGTAATGTTGCTCCAATACCCAACAACCAAAGGGCCACTATGGTACCAATCAAAAAGACAGTTGTCGCTACTGGACGACGAAATGAATTTTGAAATTTATCAACATTCTCCATAAAAGGTACTGTTAATAATCCGCAAGTACTAAAACCATTAAAAGAACACCCAATAACTTATTAGGTACTGTACGAAGTATTTGAAATACAAGAAAGGAATACCATTCGGGTAATATTTGAACACCCGTATGACTTGTGAAATAGATAACCCAATATAATGTTTATTTTAATTTGTCTAATATTTAGCTCAATGTGCAATTTGGCCCCCTAAACTTTTAATTTATTCATTGCGGTCCCTAGACTTTCAGTACATATTCATTGTAATCCCTAAACATTAATTCAAGTTAAATTACAACATCGACCATTTTCATATAATTCAAGAATTAAATTGAACATATACAAAAAAAAAGTAAAGACCACGTTGAATGAATTAAAAGTTTAAGAATAATATTATACATTGAGTTATAGTTTATGGACCGCATTGAACAAATTCAAAATTTATGAACCACATTATACATTGAGTCAAAATTCATAGACCGTTTATGTCATTAATCCAAGTAAAAACTCCCATTTGTATCTATCAAATCTATCTATGTCAATATGATGTATTTTATAAAGCGAAACACCTTCATCCTAGCGCATAATTAACCGGGCACATTTAATAAGAGATGTTTCAATTCTCAAATTATTGAAAGTTGCACGCTAATAATAAAAAAATATTTCGATTTTCAAATTACTGGATATTACAAAGAATGACAAGTTTTCACTAAGTTATAAATTGATGCAAAATTCTCTCTCGTCTGGTAAATCTCTTAATTTACTTTCATGGTCTATAGATTATATATTTTAAAATGCGAAAGAGTTAAGAGAATAAGGCAGTAACTCTAACTAGTGTTCACGCCACACTCATTAATTTTTCAATTCAATATCAACATCTATCTCTTAAGTTATTTGAAAATTTTCTAGCTTGATTATATCTCAGTGATTTGATCACATTTGTGACAATAAATCTTTCTAGTTTGAGAGAAAGACAGAGGTGTTAATGGGTAGAGAGAGACCAACATCGAGGTCTCATCAACGTAACGTGATTTAGGCCCTATGATAGAAGTTGATTAGGGGTAGGCAGAGACTAGTGGTTTAGACTTCCAAGAGAATAAATATGCGATACATGTTTCAATTCTAACTATTCGATTTTTGTATTTTTATCGTGTGTCATTTTTATGAAGTGACTTCAATTCAATCTTCGAACGATCAAGGATTTCAATTCTAAATCAAATTACGTGATAATTTGACAATTCCAAAAGAAGTAGTAACTCTAATTAATGTTCACGGCACACTCATTAATTTTTCAATTCAATATCTACATATGTTTCTTAAGTTATTTGAAAACTTTCTAGCTTGATTAAATGGCAGTGGTTTGATCACATTTGTGACAATAAATCTTTCTAGTTTGAGAGAAAGACAGAGATGTTAATGGATAGAGAGAGATCAGTATTGAGGTCTCCTCAACTTAACGTGCTCTAGGTCATATGATGGAACTTGATAAGGGGTAGGCAGAAACTAGTGGTTTAGACTTCTAAGAGAATAAATATACAATATGTGTTTTAATTCTAACTATTCATTTTTTGCAATTTTATCATGTGTCATTTTTTCTAAAGTGACTTCAATTCAATCTTTGAATGACAAAGGATTTCAATTTTAAATCAAATTACGTGATAATTTGACAATTCCAAAAGAACTGGTAACTCTAATTAGTGTTCACGCCACACTCATTAATTTTTCAATTTAATATCTACATTTGTTTCTTAAGTTATTTGAAAATTTTCTAGCTTGGTTAAATCCTAACGATTTGATCACATTTGTGACAATAAATCTTTCTAGTTTGAGAGAAAGACAAAAATGTTATTGGGTAGAGAGATATCAATATCGAGGTCTCCTCAACTTAACGTGATCTAGGCCCCATGATGGAACTTGATAAAGGTAGGTAGAGACTAGTGGTTTAGACTTCTAAGAGAATAAATATACGATATGTATTTCGATTCTAACTATTTGATTTTTGTGTTTTTATCATGTGCCATTTTTCTGAAGTGCCTTCAACACAATCTTTGAATGACAAGGGATGTCAATTCTAAATCAAATTACGTGATAATTTGAGAATTCCAAAAGAAACAGAATTGCAACAATTGTGGGTACATGATATGTAAGTAGCATCCTCATGTTCAGATTTTTCTGTTTGGTCGAGAATTTGCCATACTACTACATTGGAAGGTTTTCTTCAAAGAAAATCTTTTGTGAATCGTGGGAATTTCTTTGTGAAACCTATAAGTTTGTGCGGGGGACCAGACTTCAAGGGTGAAAGAACTTCGCTAACACGAGGACGACAAAATCTTGTACAGATGATAATGATGGGCAAAAATCGATCGCATACCAAAAAGTGTCAAAAGAATTTCTGTGAATTTCTATATAAATCTTTTACGAGCCTCGTTAATTCCTAAAATACAATTGATTCTAGTCTAATAGAAGAGATCGATGTAATATCTATTCTTCTATTGTTGTGGGGAGATGATTTTCCTTCAATTTATTAAGGCAGAAGTTGAAAACTCATAAAAGATGCTTCTAAACATAATAAAATCCCATATGACTTGTGAAATGGAAAACCCAATATAATGTTTATTCTCTCAAGACTCTCTCTCTCTCTCTCTCTCTCTCCCTCCCTCTGTGTGTGCAGAAGTAATTTAAGTAATCCTCCCATGAAATCATTCTATCAAATTATACAAATCACCGCGAACAAAAACCGTACCTTGTTGGAAGAACAGCGTGGCTTTAACCAAAGTCAAAGATCAGGAGGGCAGAACGCTGGGCTGGGACTCAGCAAAATACCAAAAGAGAACAAGTCTGGAGTTTCGGATAGATTAAGATTGGCTTTAGCCTTCGCCTTCAGACCGGGAGGAAGGTCGTTTTGCCGTTTACAGAATCCCCGACCGTCGATGTCGAAGCGGCAACAGCGTCCACAAGCCAAGAAAAGCCAACGCTTCCTGTAATAAACCTTCCAGAAGTTCTTCGAGAGCATGCTTCATCCATTCGATCTTCTAAACCCTTCACGCCATAACTAGTAGAATCAAATTCAGTCATTGAGTGCGAAAACAAGAGGAAGATGGCCCTTCGGTGCATTAGCCGTGCCTCTAGAGGACGAACTTCCAAATAATGACATATTTTTTGGAGAAGGAAAGTTGAGGCCACTTGCTTGTAATGTTTTAGAGTTAGGTAGAAGGCGTGAAAATAGGATGGGGATCCTCTACCTCGCATGATGTTTCCCTCAGTGTCTCGAAACAAATCTCAATCTTTCATGACGACCTCGTTTTTGCAATGTCAGTGATTGGGATTTATTGAGACTTCGAAAGGAGCATCACAGGGGTAGAAGATCCGCTTCCCTAAAGGTGTATTAATCTTAGCTCTCCATGCATGCCGCTGGATGGTAATTATGCGTGCTCAATAATGTCGAGACTAGCAGTTGCAAAGCGAAGATGTTGTGTCGACCTATATATATGTCCCTCAAACTGCTTTTGATAGATCTCGTCTGGTAGTTAGTAGTGATTCAAGTTCAGGCGGAGGTATTGCTTTTCCATAGCCGATTTGGTAGATATATAATCTGGAGAATCCGTGAGACCAACCTCACAGGGAAGGGACGGAGGTGGAGAAGTCTTCAAGATCCTTTGACCGCTCGAAATTATGAGCTCCTGCTGAGTTGATTGTTTTATTGAAGTGTTTGAGATCTTATGACTATTTTGTTAGCAACAGATTTCGAAAAACAGGTGCCTATTTTGATAGAGTTTATTAGGCGAAAGCAAAAATCCTTGGGAAGAAATTATTTATCGGGGCCAAGTATAATGTGGTTCTTGTGTTCTTTTATAAGGATCTGAAGGAAAATTACACAAATGTTTTCATAAACTTTGATTCAAAGTGCAATGTGATTCCTGAACTTTTAATTTATTTGAATAGTCCATGAATTTTATCTTGATGTATAATATGGTCCATGAATTTTTAATTTATTCAATATGGTACTTGGACTTTTGGTACATATTCAATTGAGTCCCTGAATTATATGCGAACGCTTAATGTCGTCTTTGAACTCAAGATAGCTAGAGCTCAAGAACAAGTTCTATCGGGTAAAGCCAATGATTAGAGACATTGGGAGCTCAACACCCTCAACCTGTTCTCAAACTTTAAATAGGTAGGACTATTGAGCCACGCAGCAGAATCAAGAGTTTCAATTGGGCCATTTTTTGTAAGCAAAACTGGCAATGCGCAATGAATTGAAAGTCAAGTTACGGTGCCTAACTGTGTGCTAACCTAGAACCCACAAAGGGCGTTGGTCGATTCTTTTTACAAAAATACGAAAGAACCGAAAATTTGTACTTTGATTGTGCAGTTTCCTTGTTGGTGCATGTTCTTCTTTTGTTTTTCCGTCGCCAAACATGGTACCCGTTGTTCAAGAGATGATTCATTTTGAAGGGATATTAAAAAAACACAGTTGTTTCTAATGGACTATTATTCATTGCAATTTAGACTGAGAATAACTCCCTTAAATTTGGTTAGTCAATTTCTATCTAATTACAATTCTACTGATTGTTTGTTGTAAATCAGCATTTTATGCATAACCAATAGTTGGTGTTGCATTGAGATTCTTTCTCTCTCATTAAATCAAGTGGACCAAGTACCAAAAGCCCTTGCAAACAATGTAAAAAGATATATCGGTATCGAAAACTATAAGGGCTATATTGGTGAGATCCAACAGTGAATAGTTGCCAAAAAGAAAAACTGCTTGGAAGTTTGAGGACCTTTAGTACCATACCCTACCCTTGAACCAGTGGCCTCCGCACCAAGCAAGACTGTCCTTATCCCTTTCCTTTCTCCATTCCCCCTCCTTCTTGATGAGGCTAGCAAGTGCCATCTAAAGGGGGTGAATAGGTGATTAAATAAAATCTTGACGAATTAATGGGGAATAGAACGAGTTAAGATTAAAGTCTGAATAAGGGTCAAATTCTAAATTACAGTAGAACAAACTTTAAGAGCAATCTGCGAGTGTGCAATAGACTTTAATAATAAAAATAAGAGAATAAGGATTGGAGAAATTGCGCACAATGTTTATAGTGATTCGGCTTAGATCAACCTTACTTCCATTCTCCCATGCTAACGGCTTACTAGCTAGATTCCAATAATCAATAATGGTTACAATCAAGTTGTGCCGCTTAGACCCAAACGTTTCTACCCAAAGCCGGTGCTGCTTATACCCAAGCTAATAGGATTCAATATCTTACACCAAAGCACACACTTATAACACTGTCGACACCTTTAAAATGATTATAAATTTAAGCTCACAAAAGACAAATGTATATAATCGAAGTTTGTTCAGACTTTGGAATTATAGATTCTATACTCTGTCTCTTGCTCCTCGATTCCTTGATCGCTTTATATACTTCTCCACTTCCAAATTAGCCGTTGGATAGTCTAGAGGATCATCTTCCAATTTACCTGTTGGACAAATCTGTAGCTAGAGGATTTGGTGACCGTTGAGTGATAAAAATAGAATGTCCACTTGATTCCGATCGCCCATACAATTAGAGTCTTGGCTTCCATAAATAAAGCTTCTTTGTTTAGAAAGAACTTGTCTTCAGGATTGATTTGCTAATCAATCAGCATAAGTCAATCAATTATATCTTGGTATATAATCCAAACCAAATCACTAGCCGTTATAAGTTCTAGGCTTGTACCATGCTCTGTCAAGTTGTCTTGTTTGGAACATGCGTCATTATGAACTTGTCACATTATGGATATGTCACATTATGTATGTAAAGTTTGAGTGTGTTCCATTTGAAGTAGACTTCACAATCTGAACTTAAGTCTGAACATATTCATTCTTAGAATTTGTGTCTGAACATATTTAACCTTAAAGTTTGGACACGGTCTAAATAAGTTCAAGTTCAACATAAATGCTATCCTCTAGTTCTTCCAAGTATAATCATTGATAATATCTTTTACACATTCTATCATCTACATAGCAATTTGCGTGTCTTTCATTTAGTTACTCAATCGTTAAACACGTTAGTAGCTTTTTATTTATTTTATCATCTTTGAAACATTATAAAAAATTTCCCTAATATTTCTTTGCTTTGTTTCAATAGTGTCTAAGACAAAGCAAAATGCCTACTTTACGATTGGATTTAGTCAGCATCGTGACATGATAAAAGAAGTGACGCTTTGGTTACCGGCAAATGCTTCAAAAGGCGACCCTCTCGAGTTTTCGGCTCTTTCCTAGATTGAAGTAGCCTCTTGTTGCCCTACGAAATGAAAGAAGTCACTATCGAAAAACTCGCCCTACTAATTTAATGAAGGACAACATTGAATATTTGCATATAATTTAGGGATTAAATAGAACATGTACCAAAGGTTCAACTACAACATTGAATAAATTAAAAGTTTATGGACCATATTACACATTAGAATAATGTTCAATGACTACATTAAACAAATTAAAAGTTCAAGAATCACATTACAAATTGAATCAAAATTTATTAACTATTTATGCTATTATCCTGAAGTTAGAACCAATGAATATCTCATGCAAGCCCTAGGGAAACCTCCATACCTCTTCTATAACACGAACTTCGACATTAATAATCATGAAAAGCTTTAGGCAAAGTAGCATCAGATCAGCGGAAGTGAGGCGTGATTTTTAGCAATAAGGCGGCTCCATATGAGGTGAAAGAAGATTAGACCAACGGCATTCATTTCGATGATCCTTGTCGTGGTCAAAAAAGCAGCAGACATGGCACGTTCCCTCATCGAACCCTACTCTACCCCACATCACTCACGAGCCCTTCTTCCACGCTGACGCAGCAAACATTCCTGGCTACACAACAACCGCTCTTTTCACCTCCCTCTGCTTCTATTGGGAAATCTCTCTTTGGTTTTCTTTTTTCTCCTTTCTCTCACCTTCTGAGAAAGTATTCGAAAATGAGGTCGGAACAAAGCAAAAAAAAAAAAAAAAAAGGCACTCAACGACCTTGCCTTTGACGCGCCCAGCAAAGGAAAAGAAAGAGCTTTATTATGGATGTCAACAGCGTGCTATGTGAACGTTGCGAACTATTTTAAGGAGATATTATGATTTCAGGATGAACTTTGATCACTCGACGGACATTAGAAGTTCAACTCAAAAATTTGAATCCAACATCTCGTCAGGTGAAACTTTTCATGAACCTTTGTCTTGTGTAGAATTCTAATCAATTGGTATAATTGTGATGCTTCAGGTGACAGATCTAATATGATTGTCGGACCATTCTTGGTAGTTGGATTAAAGGCTGAAAAAAAAAAATTGAAGTATGGACTTATTCATAATAGACGAATTGATGGACGAAGGCAATCAATAAACATAATCTTTGCGAGATTTTGTGCTTCTGACCAAGACCCTAAGCAAAAACCAGTATTGTCGAAGTATTCATGGGGACGTCCGAAAGGCAAAACTTGAGGGATAGGCCTGGTGATGAGATTCGCACGCTGTGTTGTCAATGAGTTACACATTTTTGAAATCGAAAAGACTTACAGAGCCCACAATACTGAATCGAAAAGCTCATTCAAATTTTTATGTTGGGGTCAAATTAAGGAACCCCTTTGTGGTTGCTTTTTACTCTCGTCTATATATTTTATATTGTTAGACCCATTTTCAGCACCATTTTTGGCTCAATAGTTGATTCTTTGTTTTATTCTTTTAGCTATTTTGTTTAGCTCTAATTTCGTGTTAATTAAGCTTACGCGCCTCTTTTTGGGAATCGGTACACTCGAGAATTTCTTCAGTTGCATTTCATTCGTATTGCACCTTCTTGCACTTGAGTTTACCCTGTCCGTGCTATTTATTGATATGTGATTTAGCATAATTCGTTGGACGAAATGAAACCTTCGATGATGTCTTGAATTCTTGTAACCAAAGTCAGCATTCACTTTTGATTGGCTATTGTTCTGTCGAAATATAACAGGCCCTTCCCCTCCTTTTCTTTGTTATTTACCTCAGTAGCCCTATTCACACGTGACCCACCATTCTTGAAAAAGATGAGAGACCATCTTCCTCTAGCTTGAGAGAGAGAGAGAGAGAGAGAGAGAGACTGATCTAGATCCACCACCAGCAGCAGGAGGAGAAGGGGGAGAAGGAGGAGGAGATGGGTAGAGGGAAGATAGAGATACAGAAGATAGAGAACGACACGAACAGGCAAGTGACCTACTCGAAGCGGAGGAATGGCATCTTCAAGAAAGCCCACGAGCTCACCGTCCTCTGCGACGCTAGGGTTTCCATCCTCATGCTCTCCGGCAACAAGAAGCTCCACGAGTACATCAGCCCCACCACCACGTAATTCGCCTTCTCACGAATTTCTAACTTCCTGCTCATTCATGTTCTCATCTCTCTTGTTTCTTTAAACCACAGCGTGGAAGCGTGCGTGTGAATTCAAGATCGATCGATTGGTTTCTTTCTTTCTTTCTTTCTTCTTCTTCGTTCTTTTTAAGCTCTGGCTAATTTTCGCTGCTTTTTTAGGACAAAAAGGATGATTGATGATTACCAGAAGGCTCTTGGGATCGATCTGTGGACTACACACTACGAAGTTCACCCTCTCTCTCTCTCTCTCTCTCTCTCTCAGTCTTCTTGTTATTTCTTTAAGAAAAAGAAACACTGGTTATTGGAATTTTATGTATGCAGAGAATGCAAGAGGAGTTGAGGAAACTCAAGGAGGTTAATAACAATTTTCGGAAGGAAATAAGGTAAGTTTTTAGTCAAGTTGGGATCGGCAGCAGTCGGCCAATATAAAACGAAAGCCCAGAGCACTCAATTTCTTGTGCTCTTTCGTAAAATCAATACTTTAAAATGTCAAGATTTGAGGAGGAAATATTTCTTATTCCGTTTGCAGGCAGTTATTGGGCCACGATTTGAACGAGCTGAGCTTCGCAGAACTGCACAGTCTCGAGCAGACGATTGAGTCTTCTGTCAATTCAGTGCGGCAAAGAAAGGTTACATCTTCGATACGCATACCACGCTACCATTAATTTGCTATACTGCTAGCTAGGGAAGATCGGCTAGACGAAGTAATGGAGGTTGGGTTGAAGAATTGCTAAAGTAGATAGTGCTTATTAAGGGATTATACCATAGTTTGTGTCCCAAGATGAAGTGCCATCTGTGGCGGATCGGTAAAAAGATGAGGATGCACCGATGAAAACTATCATTTTCTAGCTTTTCTCTCTCTCCTTTGAACTGCAATAAAGTGCATGGTCTTGAAACTTGTCCATTTCAAACTTCTGAGGTTCTGGAAAACCTAGCTGTGTCTAAATAGTTCAAACTGCTTGCATACCCCAAGAAACTTTCAAGTGGTGAGCAAGTTCGTCTCTGACATGCATAAAAGCTCCTGTTGAATTAGCCCCTTTCGGTTCACCCCACTTCTTCTCAAGTTGTATCAACATATGCGCATTCTCTTTTTCGAATGTGTCTGTTCAACATAGATTTATATCTACCTTAGACTTGATCCTCAAGAGAAACTATCATAGATGTAGCCGTGACTAGAACCTCAGATAGATGTCTGGCCCAGGACCTCTATTTTGTTGGTAGTAGTGTTTGGACCTCACTTTTGGCTGCAAGATTATAATTCTAGAGCAGTCTATTAGCATGATTACAGTTGGCAGTTACTTTTAGGAGCTTTCATTATTTCTCGAGAAGTTGTTGCACAAAAAATTTCACGTCTTCCACATTTCTCTTGTGCTAATGTTCGGAAGTCTAGTTGGTAAGATATTGCTATGTCAACTTTCTTCGACTATAATTTCAGGTTATACAAAACGAGATTTTCCCATCTCCTTTCGAGTTGGCGGCATGTTGTGGTTGTATCTTGTGATTTTTATAGACTAAAAAGTAGTCCTGGTAACTGTTATGGCAAGAAATTCTGTCATGGTGCTGCCGATGATGCGTCACACAGTGAAAAATCCATAAAAATCCGTTGCTACTGGCTGTGCCTATAGGAAGTTTGACGGATCGATAAGTAGATATGTGTGTTTTCAACATGGACATATCTATGTGTGTTATAAATTGCCCATATAAATTGATCCTTTGATCGATCAACCAAACTAGAAATTCACAACTTATTTGAGCTAACCGTTCCATTCTCAACCTTCCTTTTACAGTACCATGTCCTCAAGACTCAAACTGATACTCACAAGAAAAAGGTGGGCAAACTAAAGTTCTGCATAGTTATTGTTTCTTCTTTCTATAATGATGTTAGCTAGGTAGCTTAGTTGTCTTTCTTGTCATTCTCATGCCAATTATATGTTCTTTCTGTTCATTTTCAGGTGAAAGCCTTAGAGCACAGATATACAGAACTTCTTCTAGAATCTGTACGTTTTTTTTTTTTTTTTTTTTTAATCAGTCCGTTTTCTGCGTACATTTCCTACTAAATATTTTTTCAATATTGGAGTTTATCAATAATTCCAAAGACTGATCTGTTGTTATTTGCCTTTGTGTCTCCCCATTATCTTATGTGGTTTGGCTGGCGGATAAAAAAATTAAGGGAGCGACATATGAGGATCTACAATATGGACTAAGTGAAGATATTGAGGGTGATTATGAATCTGCCATCACCAACTTGTCCAACCACAACGGAGCATCGGCCATGTATGCTCTCCGGCTTCATCCGAGCGACCATGATCTCTCCAGTGAAGGACATTTTGTGCCCGACTTGAGTCTCAACTGAAGTCGGTCGCATTTTCATGGTGCTACCTTGGGTGGTTTATGTTTCCTTATCTTATGAACACTTTCGATGTTCCATTTAATCTCGTGTGGGTATCCTCTTCTGGGGATGTTACGAAGTTAGACAAGAAAAGAGACAGGGACTAGGGAGTCCGAGACTTAATCAAAGTGTGTTCCTTCTTGCAATTACTGTTGGTGTGTTGATTTGAGATCAGAATAATGGACAAAGCTGTTGTGTAATCTTCTGCCTGCGATAAGTAGACTTTATTAGCACGCGTGAAAACAATACTATCAGCTCATTTATGCATGAAATAGCGCAAGCAGTTGACATTTCGATCTTCTGCAACGATAGTTTTGGCTTGCCGAAATGTCTATGTATCCAACATTGAGTTTATATGCAGATTACAATGTTCTGGTCTTTTCGTTTCCAGGAAAAGTTGTGGTTGTATGAATGTATGGAAGCCTTGTCTGGATGGCCAAACGATGCTTTTTCCTTGTGGAAAGTGCATAATGTAGTTCATTACAGTTCATTACTGTAATTGTAATTATTCTGTGTTTCATTTTTACGTTTCTTTCAATAATGACAGCATAATGCTGGCCCAAAAGAAAATTCAAATAATGAGAGCACAATCGAATTAGATGTATTAGAGTTGGAATTGCGATGGCTAACGTACATGCTTGACAAGACTACGTGCGGCAGTTGCTTCTTTAGAAAACGACAACATTCAATGGGATCAACCATTAAGGCTGATGCAAAAAATATATATATATTTTTAAAATATTCGCTTGTATCGATTACAAAAATGAATAAAAGAAAAATATTTCATCATTTATAAAAATGATTAAGCTTAAATTATTGCCGATATGAATATATTTTCCAGTTATTGATTATTTTAAGCAATATAAGTGAGTGTCGTTTGAAAATTATTATCAAAATTATTTATTTTTAACAAAACAAAGGGATCTTAAGATAAGTGGATCCTTTTCGATAGCCAAGTAAGACTCCATCGCAAGTAAGCAAAATAATATTTAGGCTTCATTTATTCGGCAGAAAATGAATGATTTAAAAAACGTTTTTTTTTTCAAAAAGAATAATCATTTGTATCGCTTATAAAAACAAATTAACAAAAATAAATTCATCGTCTGCAAAAATATTTAAACATAAAATTTCTTCGATAATGAAAAAAAATTTCAATTGTTAATTATTTCAAGCAATACAAACAATTAATTATAAAAAATTATTTTTCAAATCATTTATTTTATGCGAAATAAATAGAGCCTCAAAAAATCAACCCGAGCGAAAAAAGAGTATATATGACCTTCAAATAATGACAAGTAACATTTATTTCCATTAAGTCAAAACAAAAAAAAAAAAGTATTATTTTTGCATGAAAGTTTCCATCCACAAATAAAACTCACTTCACTTCTATCAAAAATTCGAAAGAAACTATGATGTCATACCTTTTTCAGGATTTTCCTATGTCCTATATCGAAATTACGATACTAAATTTAGAAATAATAATTTATCCTTACCATAAACTATCTTATAGACATAAGCATGTAAACGTATTGTCAATAGCCTTATTTTGTAACCAGCAAAACAAGAAAAATCAAATTTTAAAATATCAAATAAAAAAAAAACACGAGAAAAATCGGTAAAAAAAAAACGTCGTCGTATTCACCTCGCCCTTTTCGCAGTTCCCGGTAAAACTGAAAACGTTCCAATTGGTTACGCGCGCTGCTTGCATTGCAACAACCTTCTTTCTCTCTCTCCATTTCGAAATTCGAGGCAAGAGAATTCTGCCGCTGGAGATGGCGGCGCTTGCTCCGGAGCCTCCTCGCTCGAGCGATTCAGGTACGCCGCTCGGCTCTCTTCTCCGATGGCCGGAGCAAACGCGTCGGTTCGCCGTCGCCTTCATGAAAGTCGCCGTTCCGCTGATCTCCGACGGTCTTCGCTGGCCTCGCCGATTCAGACGCGACGGAGATCATTAGATAGGACGTCTGAATCGCCACCGTCGTCGGGGACAGCTGGACGGCAGTGCCGCGTCGCGGCCCGCGCTATCATCGGCTCGTGCTGATTGCGTAGCTCGGATACGTGTTCCATAGGCGATTGCTCTCGTGTGTAGGCGGGATTGCGCTGCCACTCTGGCTTGACGCGATGAAGATGTCGCGCGCGTTCGCGGATTCGCATGTTTATTCGTGTCGATGTTGTGTCTTGTTATAGGTGCGAGCTGGTGGTGCTTCGCCGGAAACATCGAGTAAGCATCGAGCGTTCGCTGCCGGTCCGCGATCGATCGCCCCTCACCCACGTAATGCCGGCTGAAACTGCGACTTCTGGACAGATTGGTTTCGAGCTCTCTGGTTTGAGATCCGGGGGATGTGAAGAAGCTGTAGATGTTAGAGCAAAACGGAAATCTGAAAGCGCCTGGAGATTTTGCTATGCAAGGAGGAAGCAAGGGCGCCGTCAAAATAGCGGCCCTCATGTTTCTCGTCCATCCGAAGCCAATGATGTGGGTTCTGAAGATTCTGTTTATCGACACCCTATCAGGAGTGATCGCATAGTCGAGAATATCGAGACGGACGTCCAGCATCGCCGACGTGGAGATCCTGATTCAGCCGAAGCTTCTCCAAGAGGGACCGACTTTGAACTCTCCGGTGTGAGGTCCATGGGATGCAAAGAAAACATGGACGTTCGAGCAAAAAGAAAATCTCAAAATACCTGTAGGTTTTATTATGTCAGGAGTAAGCGTATGCGCAGTGAAAATAGTGCTCCTCATTTTACTTATTTTCTCAAAGCTAAGTCTCACATGTGTTGTGAAGATTTTGTTTATGAACACCTTGTTAGGAGACATAATTTAGTTCAGGATACAAAGATGGGCATCCAGCACCACGGAAATGGTCTGAATCCGGGTATAACTGAAGCAAGTGAGCACAATGATTCTATCAGACAGGATTACTATATTAGATGTTGTGGAGAGTTTCCACTCGTCTCAGTCGAGCAATCGGGAAGAAGTGATGGTGATCACACTTTTGAGCAGGATAATGCTCATGATCTCTCTACTATACGTGAAAATTGTGCTGACTTAAGGGATTGCTTTATTCCTGGTACATCAGGCGCACGGACTGCACACCCAGAGACTAACTCCTCCCATAACTTGTCAAGGAAAACTGAGGAAATTTTAGCTCAAGAGCCGTTGAGTGCGAGTCCAGGTGATGAAAGGAATGCACTTCATGATAAATTGGATGGTCTGAAGATAAGTTCATCAAACCATGAGAAGAATGCAATTTCGGGACAGGTATTGCCAGACAAGCTTACCCATGGTCAAGTTCATGCGTCTGTTGCTACTTCAGCAAATGACCATATTGATCTCTCGAATTGTGTATTAAATATGGCGTGTGAAATGGATTTTTATGAAGGTGAAGGTTATTCTGGGAGCTTGCATGATGTTGGACACAAAGGAGATGTTTTGCTTTCAGCTCAAGATCCAAAATTGAATAGAGAGATGTGTCTTGGAAGTCGGGATTTCATATTTTCAGCAACTGCTGTTGTCTCTAACATGTCAGAGCGTGCTCAATACAGAGAGTGCAATCTGGATTCTTTAGAAGTTGATGAATTATCTCTTCATGTTCTTGGAGAAATTTCTGATGAAATGATGGTATGCTCATTGAACAGAGAGGATCCCCACATTCCATGGCATGATAATTTAGCTTCACCCACAGTACCCTTCTATTCTGTAATATGCCAAAGCCACAAAGACTCCAAGAGTGATGCTTCCTCACCTGCTAAAAATGAAGGTGAGGAAGAAATAAGCCTCCTCAAGACAGAAGAAAATCCTCCCTATACTTCCATAAATTATCGGTCGGTGGAACAACACAAACTGCCAGATGAAGGTTCAAACAAGCTCTCTGCTAGTTGTGGAATCAAAACTGTGTTTCCCAATATTGCGAGTTCTATAGTGGTTACCCGAAAGGAAATTGATGCTCCTGCAGAGACAAGTCCCTTGTATAGAGAACCTGAAGATCAAAATTTTACAGAGCAATCAATTACCGGCGAGTCCCTCAAAGAATGTAATCCAACAGACAATTTATCAGATGATGAATGTTCAAGTTTATCTGTTTTTCATGAATTAGACAGTAGTCTGTCAAGACTCAATGGCGAAGAGTGTGAAAGTGATTGTGATGACTCTAAGCTTATGGAGATTTGGGAAATGGTATTTTCCAATGATTGTACTTTTGAATCCCCCCCCCCCCCCAACCCTTCTCTCAAACACACGCACACACACACCCGACCCACCAACCCACACACCAAAAAGAGTGCAAGCGTGAAGGCAGAGTGCATGCTCACTTGTGGTTCTGCAATCCGCCTTGAGCATTATTGCCTTCTCTCATGCCTGCATACTTGCATGTATATGTTCCACCTCTTTTAAACGTTTGCTATTTAATTTCAGATACATAGCATGGATTTTTATCCAGGTGATCGAGATTCTTTTGTTAATGGAGAAGGTAACACCGCTGGATTTGGGTATGACAAAGTCCATTGTTTCCTTTGGCTTCCCTCAGGACTTCGATGTGTAGACATTCATTTTTTTTGTCACACAGTACACATCCTAATTTCGTTATTAGTATTCATCAATGCTTTTATTGGTCAAAGATTCGGCAGCTGTACAAGTTACTAAAAGGAATATGATCAGATTTTATCATAAAAGTGACTGATTATCATAGCTTTCTTTGCCTATCATAGGAAATGGAAACCCTGCTATACAACGTAAACTCGGTTCTTTCTTTTTGTTTAAAACTTTAGTCTCCAGGTATCGACATGAGTATAAAAGGGAGCCTGCCACTAGATTGGAACGATGTGCTGGATCTTTCATACAACAAGCAATTGCTTCGGGAGGTCCACTTGCAATTTTATATGGCCAGAATTCAAAGCATTATATCAGAAAGGATGAGGTGATCATTATTTGCAGATAGTCTAACTCAAGGGCTTGTAAGCATTATATGGAGATACTTCCTTTGCTTAAAAATTTTTGTCTTGTGACAGCAAACTACATATCCAACTGGAACCTATGCTGTTATATCACGCCCATTAAATTATTGGGACTCAGATAATATGCTTTTTTATGAATACTTAAGATTGTTTGCACATTCAAACTTATAACCTTGGATTTGAGTTATGAGTTTACCTATTTGCTACCTGGAATGTCCTCTACATTTATTGCTTCAAGCAGCATAAAGCACTTGCGAACATGTCAAGTGGAACATTTCTTCAATCCAAGCTGAATGAGTCTATTTCATTTGAAATCTTGTTTAATATTCATATGCACTGTGATTTGAAAAAACCCCAGGAAAGTATAGTGCAAGATGAAGCAGTCTAGTGTGGGTAGGCAAAGAAAACAATCCCCTTTAGCGCATTGTTCAGGAAACTTATCTAGGAATGAATTTTGTTGCTTATTGCAGTGTCCGTGTTCCATCTGTGGCTGTTCTATAGTGTACCCATGCATGTCATTGGAAATATAAGCTTTTCGATGAAGTTGCTATTTGTTGAAAGCAGTCAGATGTTTCATAGTATATCTGATGATGTAATTTTTACTGCAAGACAGACCTTCTCATGGTACCAGACCTAGTTGTAAGCGTCAGAACAAACCAGATTTAACAGATTATAACTTGTTGAAGGACACACTGCTAGTGATAAAGTTTCTAATGCATATTGACGGATCAATTTCTATTATTGCCTTTTTTTTTTTTTTTTTTTTTTTTTATATGTAGTGTTTGTTAGATGCCACATTGACTTATTGGAACTTATTCCTTTTGAAAGTTATCAGCTTAGAAACTATATAAATGCGGGGATGTTAACTGTTGTGTTCTCCAGTTCGAAAAAGTCCTAGACTTTATTAGTTGTGAAACATTCTTATATGCTGTAATGCTGCGTTTCCCTGGTTGGTATGCTTAATACAACTCCTTAATGGTCTATTGGTTGTTGTTTTTCTTTGTTTCGAATTGAGAAATGCTTCTGTTCTCAGGTCATACTTGGCAGGGAAACAGAGGATTTTCAGGTTGATATTGACTTGGGAAGAGGAGGAACTAACAAAATATCTAGACGGCAGGTTGAATGTTTGGTCTATCCGATGCTTTTGACAAACCCCTTTTCGCTGTTAATCTAGCTTTATTATGCTCATGGCCCTTGTATGCATGGGATAGAAATTATTTTCTGATCACTTTTATGTGGTTGCTTGGGGTGACAATTGCTGTTGGCTTATCTGTTACTCAGTCTTTACATTTCACTGTTCTGAATATCTTTCTCGCAAACTCTTTCTTTAATGACGATCTGGTTGTTCCGATTGTTTGCCCTTTGTGCTCTTCAACAGTTGCTCGATTTCCGCACGGGGAGGGCCTACGAACATAAATGGAAACTCTAGTTACATAATAAGATCGTCACTCTTAAAAAGTTGCCGACATGCCAAATCCTTCTCTTTTTCCTTTTTTTTTTTTTTTTGGGAAACAGCAACTTCACTTATAGTTTGCGAAACTACCTGACATCCCGGTGCAATCTTGGCTGCTCAATTGCAAGATGGTTTACAAAGTGAAAAGATTGGATTTCCTATTTTCTTCTGTTCTACAGGCCAATGTAGCTCTTAAACATCTCTTTGCTCTTTAAGTCGTATCTGGCAATTCGGATGACTGAAACTTCATTTTACTCAGGCTCTTATCAAGCTGGAGAGAGATGGTACTTTCTTTTTAAAGAATCTTGGAAGGAGTTCAATATATGTGAATGGGACAGTAGTTTCCAGTGGAAATCATGTACATCTTACTGCAAACTGTTTGATTGAGGTACCATCATCTTTGAAATATGTTTTGCATTGCGTTACCTCATTTTTGCAGCTCCGCTGTTTCTAATGGACGCTCTGCCCGTGCTGGCTTTCGCGACTTTCACTGAAAGATGTGCTTCCATTATTAATGAACAGGTGAAAGGGATTAAATTTTCATTTGGAATAAACGAGAGATCTGTGAGGCGCCACTTGGCAAAGCTCGCCAAAGAAAGCCGAGGAGCAAATCGCAACTTTGAGTGGTCACCAGAGGGGTCCCCCAACAATGCGGTTTGATAGGTAAGTTCATCTGCCAGTAAATTTCTTTGCTGAAAGTAGAACATTTACTCTTTATTCGATTCTTCCACCAACAAGATGCCAAGGTAACAGATGTATCTAGATCCCTTGCCTTGAATGTGCAGTCATTTCAAAGGCAAAGGACAAAAGCAAAGAGAAATGGTGAAAGAACATTTCTTATTCGATGGGTATTGTCATCTTTATGTGATGGGAATTTGTATTGGGGGGGGGTAGGATTTTTTGTGCGTGGGGGCAATTTGGGCAAAAAGTTGGGTGGGACGTGCAATTTTAAATTCTATTATTAAGAGTGGGGACATAAATTGTAAGTTTTGAAAAGTGACGGGTACTTTATATAAGAAGTAAAACGATGTGCTCTTCATGATTTATGCCTAGATATCGGCAATACACATAATTGAAAGTTAGAGCAGAGTCAAGGAAAAGCAGGGTATACTACCATAGATAGGAACAAGATATCGGTACTTCGGGGTGGAGTAGTTGTACCGATGGAAATTGTCTATAGATAGCAATGCCACGCATGATATCCAACATACCTACAGCCAAGAATAGCTGTGGATGGGGATGAATGGTATTTGGCACCGGAGCCCTTTTGTAATTAGAACACAAAGTAAGACACGTCTGATTTGATTCTAATCCCAATTATTGAAAGTCACAATGATGAGCTTACTTTAAGTGTCCATGCGGTTTCCGGAGGTTAGGTATTTGGAATCAGGACATATATAAATTTGAAGGATCTTTGGGAAGTGGTTCGATTATATATGATGACAACCCCCAACTCAATGATTCGGCCTCCTCCGTTTCCACCACTAGAAAAGAGAAAAAGCAGGGTAAATTGAAATGGAACATACCTTCCGGTTGAAAAAGTGATGGATATTTGCTTATAGATAAAGCTGCCTCTAAAGCAACCTTTTCTTCAAACACGGGCCATTTCTCGAAAGTAGTAGGCAGATGAAGGCGTTACCTGTATCTGTCAAGCGGTGATTAAGGGTTGCAAATCGATGATTGCCGCTGGCTTGTTTTGTAGTAGCACTGCATGCCGGAATGCAATGCGAGTTCAAAAAGAGAAGGGATATATAGAAAAGAACGATTTGAGGCGTTAGGATTTCTGTTGAGTTCGGTAAAGGGGACTTGCAATTTGCACTTTCACTAGTGCTGAGTCCTCATTTCTAGAGTTCAAATTCCTCAGCAACATAGCTCTTCATTGAGATCCACCGTCATGAATTTCAGAATGCTAGATCCAAAATACTATGTGATTTCTCAAGCATCCTATCCCTATCGACAATGAAAGGAGCATGACCCAATTTCCTCCTCGCTCATCTTCTTTGGCATTTCCTCTTTGTTTCTTGGCGTCAGTACTTTCACATGATGTTCCAGGCCATGAATGAGCGACCCCGTCATGGGCCCAGTAGGTGTAGCATATTCTCGTACAGTTTTCAATGAGAAATTTAAGGTGGTTACTCACCAAACCTCGGGGACAACTCGAACAGAACCCTTTTTTTTTTCCCCTAGTCCGAACTTCGAACCACCATGAGTCCAGCCCCCTCCATAACCCAACACCCCATTTTTCTTATTATTCTCCATCTCCTCCTCCCCTCGCTACAAGACGTGCATATAAGTTCAAATCCTCCATGGTGATTTGAGCTTGAGGACTAGAGAGAGAGAGAGAGGGCTCTGACAGACTTTCCCGTGCGTGAGTCCACTCCCACACATAAAAAGATCACTGAGATCAAGACATCTCTCTCTCTGCCTTTGCCTTTGCCTTTGCCATTGCCAATGCTGTTCCCCCACTCTGTAGTTTGTACCCTTTCTCTCACCACCCATTAAATCCTCCCTCCCCCACTCCCATCCCCTTCAATCGGACGGCCCCGATCACTTCCTTCTCCTGTCCCCTCTCCCCTCTCTCTCTCTCTCTCTCTCTCTCTCTGCTGCAAAAGCAGAGCACTCTCATTTGCCTTTTCTCTTATCTTCTCCCTCGGGGAGATCATCTTCAATTTGCCAATTTCGTGTTCAGAGAAAATGGGTACTCCGCATTTGGCTCCAGCTTCCGTGATCTTGCTCCTCCTATCGACCCAGCTGTCCCTGCTCTTGCCCGGAGCGAGCGCCGGGACCTACTGGGGAGACGTGGAGGTCCTGAAGCAGCTCAAGAACGCGCTGGACCCCAGCTCGGTGAGCCCCGGCTCGTGCGTCGCCTCCTGGGACTTCGCCGCCGCCGCCGACCCCTGCGACGCCCTCTTCAGCGACAAGTTCACCTGCGGCTTCCGCTGCGACGCCACCGACGGCTCCGGCGCGAGCCGGCTCACCGAGCTCGCCCTCGACCAGGCCGGCTACTCGGGCCCCCTCGCCGCCGTCTCCTGGGACCTCCCTTACCTCCAGACCCTCGACCTCTCCGGCAACTACTTCGCCGGGCCCATCCCGGCCTCCCTCTCCAACCTGACGCAGCTGAGCCGGCTCGGCCTGTCCCGCAACTCGCTCTCCGGCCCGTTCCCCGACTCGGTCTCTTCCCTCTCCAGCCTCGGGGAGCTCTACTTGGACGGCAACGCGCTCGAGGGCTCGATCCCCACTAGCCTCGGCAACCTCACGAACCTGACCCGGCTCGAGGTCCAGTCCAACAAGCTCTCCGGCGAGCTGCCGGCGGCGCTGAGCTCGCTCGGCAGCCTGCTCTACCTGGATGCGAGCGACAACGCGATCTCCGGCGAGCTCCCGCGAGCGCTCCCGCCGTCCCTCGTCCAACTCACGATGAGGAACAACGCCCTGGAGGGACAGCTAGCCCCCGAGACGTTCCAGCTCGCGAGCTCCCTCCAGGTCCTCGACCTGAGCGGCAACAGGATCGCCGGCCCGGTCCCCTCCGCCCTCTTCACCCACCCGTCGCTCCAGCAGCTCACGCTCTCCTCCAACGGCTTCGACTCCATACGGTCCCCGGCCTCCCTGTTCCCCGAGAGCGAGCTCATCGCGGTCGACCTGAGCGACAACCGGATCAGGGGGCTCCTCCCCGCGTTCCTGGCGGGCATGCCGAGGCTGTCGGCGCTGGCGCTGGAGAACAACGAGTTCTCGGGGATGATCCTGACGGAGTACGCGCTGAGGGCGGCGGCGCCGCCGGCGCAGGGGGCGGCGCGGCTGGAGAGGCTGATGCTGGGCGGGAACTACCTGATGGGGCCGATCCCGGGGCCGCTGCTGGGGCTGGGCCAGGGCGGCGACGGCGGGGAGGAGGAGGAGGTGAGGGTGAGCCTGGCGGGGAACTGCCTGTACAGATGCCCGGCCCGGTTCTTCTTCTGTCAAGGTGGCGATCAGAGGTCGGCGGCCGAGTGCAAGAGCTTCTTCGGCCCTGTAATTCCTTCCTTGAACCCGCTCTGTCTACGTGTACGTGACTACGTCGTGGTGGTGGTGGCGGCGATAATGTATAATGATCTTTTCTTGATTTTTTGGGTCTTTCTTTTTCTTTTTCATTTATGTTTGGGTTTTCATCTTTCTTTTGGCGTAGGCGAGTGTGAAAAATTGGATTCATTTTGATGGACCGTCTTGGTGGGCCAAAGTGGAGAATAAGCAAAAATTCCGGGGCCGAATTGGAAATGGTGAGAGGGAAATCAAGCAAGAATAAGACTAATCATGGTGAAAATTATTAAATGGTTTTTTGCGAAGATTGTGGGGTGCGGTAATGCCGGTGTAATCATGAAAGCGAGGAGAGACGCCTTCTCTTTGTCGCTTTCGCCATTTTCCGACACTGAGAATGGGACGGGGGAGCAGTACTTTTTGCACGCTTCGAGGGGCGTGGGAGCCGCGCGGCGCGGTACGGACTGTCTGTCCTGTTCAGGTCCCGGACCGCCCTCGGGCCTCGGGATCGATCCACCGCGGACCACGATGGTAAGAAGGCCCCCGTCACGCGTGGGCCTAATCGTCATCCTGAAAGTTGAACGGAGGAACGATCCGAGCTGACGTGCTCCCGAGCGGGCATTTCGTCCCATGAACGTGGACATTAGCTGGGGTTTTGGATCCATCACGCTGAGTAAGATTTTCATGTGATCTCCTGAGGAACCATTCTTTAGCGATCGTCGAAAAGCACTTGTCCGTCGTGGATATAAGGCGCTCGAGTGAGCAACTTCTCTTTACTACGGTTGCTTTGAGAGGGGATCGGCCATGCTCGTGGCCTGAGGTCGTTGAGCGGATCCCGACGCTTGGCCGGATTTGGGAAACTAGGATTTTTGCACATTGAAGCGAAGTGAATTTGCATTGATCTTGTTGCGAAAGCAATTGATCAAACAATAAATAAAATGGAATAATAAAATAAATTAGATACCAAATTTACGCGGTTTGCCAAGATGGCCAATATTTATGGGAAAAGCAACAACGAATTCTAATATTAATCAAACGATATAATAGAGATTACAATCACACTCGAGTCATTAAAATAATCGCAGTGTCTCCCAACCCTTAATTACATCTAATAACTCATCCTCATCAAAATAATTTCTCAATCTCACGAAGAAATCTACAAAATCTTAACACAAGATTTTCATGGCTGTAAACACTCAAGATGTAATTTAGTTAATTTTTAATTTAATTTAATTAATATTTACATTAAAAATTAAATTTGGACTAAAACAATGTAGGTTTGGGTTATCTTTCTTGTTTTAGCTACGTTAGCGCCACATAGGAGAGAGAAAGTAACAAAAAAAAGCCATGTTAATATTTTATGTTAATCAAATTCAATTGCACCAATTTGACAAGTTTAAAGACTTGATTATACTTTTTTAAAAGTTTTATGATTTAATTCAACTTTCGTAACAAATTTTAGGACTTCTAATGAACATATATATTTATGTATGATTTGTAAGATTTTATAAGTAGAGTGGTCCCATGTGCCTATATCTAGTTAGACATCGTATGTTTTATTCTCCCTAGTTACATCTCACTATTTTTCTTTTTTTGTTCAAATAAGGTACAAGATTGGTTTCTAAAGTGGTTCGACCATAAAGCTAGCCTACCTTGTTGGTTCTCAGGCGAATCAACATCTGTGACATAAGAATAAAAACCAATCCATTTAAAGGCTAGTTCTAGGGTTTAGAACCTAGAACTGGACCGTTTCTTCCTAGAATAAGTCGGGCAAGGGCAATTTAGTCTAGTTCCCCCTTTAAACCAACCCTTGCTCACCTCTAATCAAAATCCACATTAGAATTGTATTTTACCCCCTCCCCAGAATCAGGAACTTATTTGGAGAGTTGAGAATTGTTTTGACTTTAAAATGTAATATTTTAGACATATCTATGAAGGATACATATATAGGCTTTAAAGCTTAACTATCTAAAGTAGCAAAATATCAATTACATCAAATTAGAATCAATTAAGATAAATTTCCTAAATATATGTATATCTCTAACTTCCCCCTCTAACTCAGATGATTTGAAAAAAATTAACTTGAGTTTGGAGAAGAGATCTAGAAAATGCTTAGGTGGATATGTCTTGGCGGAGACATTAATAGTGTGTTTAGTAGATAAAGTAGAGACAAGTTGAACAACGCCACGAAGAACATGAGATCAAATAAACTGATAGTCTATTTCATTATGTTTGGTTCGTAGATTAAAAATATCATTCTTGGATAACACTTTGGTTATCGTAATAAAAAACTATTCCACTGTGTTGACACACTCCCATGTCTTTTTAGTAGTCATCATAACCATAGTAACTCTGACATCGAATTAGCAAGAGCTTAATATTTTGCTTTCGTACTAGGTTGAGCAACGATAGTCTCTTTCTTGCTAAATGCCGTTTCTTGCTAAAAAGAAACAATTGCTTGTAGTGGGGCTACTATCTTGAGGGTCACTAGCCTAGTCGACATCAGAATAAGTCGTCAATTCCAAGGTAAATTGAAAAGAATAGTGAAGACCATGAATAGTGTACCCTTGATGTAACAAAGAATTCAAAGTATTGTAGCAAAATGCAGTGTGCACGATCATGTACTAATTAACAATATGAACAACATAGGCAATGTCAGGTCAAGTGAAAGTGAGATATATAAGATTGCCGACAAGCTATCAATAAAGTGTAGGATTCGAAAGAGGAGCCCCATCTTTGACATCAAAATCGATGGGAGTTGTAACGATCTTGTTGTTGGTGAGTCTGACTTGAGGAATAAGATCAGCGGCATATTTGGCTTGTGAAAGATAATAACTAGAGGAATCTGAATGAACCTCCAAGCCAAAAAAGTAGCTAAGTCACCTAAGATCTTTCATTTCAAACTATTGACTAAGATATTGCTTGAACTTTGAAATGCCAATATAATCATCGCCAGTAATAACCATGCCATCCACATACAAGAGTAGCATAGCATACCCATGAAACGTCCATCAAACAAAAAGAGCATGATCATAGGAAATGGATTTGAAGTCGAGAGATTCCATGGTAGAGCTAAATTTAGGGCCCGTTTGATTCGACTTTGGGGAAATGCCCATGGGAGAATGCAAATATCTTTGAGGTAAATGGGTTTTCCGAAATGTTACACCGTTTGGCAAAACCCACATTTGTAATGGGCTTTTGCTTTTTTTTTTTTTTTTAATCTGAAAATCAAATCTGGCGGCCGGCGGCTAGACGACCAAATCTAGCTGTCTAGCAGCCAGATCTGGCCACCTGGGGGCGCGACCTCAGACGACGGTGACCTTAGGCAACGCCGTCGTCTGAGGTCGCAGAGGCCAGATCTGGCCGCCGGACAGCCAGATCTAGCGGCCTGAGGTCGCGACCTCAGGCGGCGTTGCTTGGGTCACGAGACGTGCCACCCCGGGTGGTGGTCACCGGGGACGCGCGACCCCAGGCGGCGGTGGCGGCTACAGGAGAAGCGCAACTCTCAGGCGAGGAAGAAGAATATGAACAGTGATGCGATGAACAGTGGAAATTGCATCTCCAAAATGCCAATGCTCAAAGCAGCTGCTCCCTAGCATTTAGCTTTCAGCATTGGGAATGCTCACATTTGGCAAATGAGCTTTCACATATATTTGTCAAACGCAAAAAATTTTCCCTAATGGCCTTTGGGGACCCAAAGTCCCTTGAGAAAGTCGAACCAAACGAGGCCTTAGAATACCATGCACGAGGAGCCTGTTTTAGACCATATAATGCTCTACGTAATTGACACACTTTGTTAGAAGAATAATTATATACGGGAGGAGGCACCATATAGACTTCTTTAGTAAGATCACCATTCAAGAATGCATTTTTAACATCCATCTGGATAGAGACCAGCGCTTAGTGCAGCAACAACAAGAAGACTATAGATAGAAGTGAGACATGCAACGGTAGCAAAAGTCTCTTCATAGTCAACTCTGTATTCCTGAGTAAAGCCTTTTGCCACTAGTCGAGCTTTATAACGATCCACATTACCATATGCATTTGTTTTAATTTTATATACTCATTTACAACCTACAATGGACTTATCGGGCAACAAATCAATCAAATCCCATATATGAGATTTATCAAAGGCCCATAACTCATCTGCCATTGCTCAATGCCATAGAGGTTAGTGATGGCTTCTTTATATGTGCAAGGTTCAAAAAGAGAAGCAATTGTAGAGTAACAATGGTAATTACGAAGTCGAACATAATGTTGACTTACTCTGGTCGAGCGATGGATAGAGGATGATAGAATGTCAACTGGTGGAGAATCCGTGAATGGAGCAGACATTTTAGAAGTTGCCCAAGTGGTATCACCAATAGAACCTGCATCAAGATTAGAAGGAAGAGGAGAAGGGAATTCTGGAGAGGAGGATTCACAAATAGAAGGAGGTGTGGGATCTTCCGAAAATAAATACACTAAAGCATTAGTGAAGGAACATGAGGCGATGACTTGAAGGGATGAAGAGAGGAGAACATCTTGTGTTCCCAAAAAGTAACATGACGAGACACATGAAGATGATTAGACATAGGATCCCAACATCTATAAGCTTTGCGCTCAATGCCATATCCAAGGAAGCAACATAAACAGGCATGATGCTCTAATATTGTGCATTCATGTGGGAGAAGATGTACAAAACAAGCGCTACCAAAGACTCGAAGAAGACTTTAATTAGGGATACTACCATACAAACACTCATAAGGAGAAATGTTACCTATTACAAGTGATGGAGTACAACTGATGGTGTACAAGCCTCCCCCAAAACAATTTTGGACGAGAAGGAGAGTAGAAGAGTACGTCTAATATCTAAAACGTGCTTTTGTTTACATTCTACTCAACCATGTTGCTGGGAAGTCCTTGGACAAAAACGATGAACAATAGTACCATTTTGGGAGAGAATTCTAAGAAACTTGGTGTCTTTAAATTCCATGGCATTATCAATACGAAAAACCTCGATATCTTGAGAAAATTGTGTTTTTGTCATCGCGGCAAAATCACGGTAAATACAAGTAAATTCATATCAATTTTTCGTAATATAAAGTCATTTGTAACAAGAATGATCATCCACAAACATTAAAAAATAGCGAGAGCCTCCCATTGTGGGAGTTGGAGATGGTTCCCAAATATCAGAGTGAATAAAATCAAAAGGAGCATGAGAGACAAATTCACTAAGATCGAAAGGCAAGGCATGATGTTTTCCTAATTGGCAAGGCGGACAATCAAAATGTTTATTATCAACATAACCTAAATGACAATTTGAAAATAAGGATTTTAATCTAGAGGATGAAACATGACCTAACTGAGAATGCCAAGTTTTAGATGACATTGTGGCTGCACAACCAACAAAAGAGTTAGGAATATTCAAGGAAACAAGCTCAAACAAATATCCCACTCTACAGCTTGTCCCAATCGTCTGTCTGTCTGTAGATCTTGCATATGACAATCATGAGAAGAGAAGTGGACATCAAAACCAAATTCACACAATTGTCCTAGGGAGATGTGAATTGAATGAATGTATTAGGTAAGGATAATGCGGATGTTGAGATGTTTCCTATGTGGCTAACTCTCATTTGAGAATTATCAACTAGGGAGATGTGAATTGAATGATTTTCACTCAAACAAATCAAAATTTGAAGTCATATGATTACAACAAGCAGAGTCAAAATACCATGAATCAGAAACATAACATAAGGAACAGAGAAACTAGAAGTACCAAACTCTCAAAGAATGGAATAAACATCCTCTAATTTAAGAGTGACAGACAATCCATTAGCAGCAGGTAGATGAATTTGCATATGAACCTCAATTTTGGGGTCAATTAGCTGTCCCTATAAGTCGTTTAGGTCATACTAGATGGTAATTGGACATTGAAACTTTTATATTATCCTTAATTAGCATTAAACCAGTTTCAACACAATAGATTGGGCAAAAAAATGTGAAGAAACTAGCACCTGAAGAGCTTATCTTGAGCAAATAAAGCCAAAAACGAACTTATAACATCAAAATACCTTGGGATCCGATTAAAAATCACCAAAAACCAGTCAGAAGACCATCAAACCAGTCATAAATGCGAAGGAATCTATCTGGCTGGGGTGAGATGAAACAGTCAACACCAATCAACATCAAGTCAACGAAAGTCAATGGCGAGTCAATGACAGCAATCATAGATGACATGGCGATGATGTGGCACTATGTGTCAGATGACGTCAGCACAGGTGGAGAGTCGTCGACGCACGCAGGCACCTGAATCTCATGCACAGAAGCTCCTAGCGACAAGTGAGGGTGTGTGGCAAGGCCGTTAGCGGGAAACTTCACTAGATGGCTCAGCAAAGGGCGGTTAAAGCTGGGTTGGTGTTTATTTTTGTAAATAGATAGTGGAGGATATCCAAATCACCTATAAATAGTGACGGGCGACCTGGGTTCAAGATGCGACAGCGTGTGGCAATGCGTGTGGCGGATTTCGACGTCCATTGGAGATGAAATTTTAGGGTATGGATCATATGAAGTTAGTGAGTATGATGGCAATGTGGGTGTTTGAAATAAGCATCGGAAGGACACTGAACAGCAACTAAAGGCTTCGGCCTTGTTGTAAAAAGGCAAGAGGGACGCGACTAATGGGCCTGGGGTCATGGCCACCGCCATGAAAAGTCGATGCGGCCGGCGTTACTAAATAGACTCGACAAGTCTTCCTCAGAAAACAATGATTCCAATACCAATTTGAGAATTGTATTGATTGAAAAATGTACTATTTTGTACATATCTATGAAAAATACATGCGATTGTACATAAGTTTTAAAGCTTAATTATGTAAAGTAACAAAATATCAATTACAACAAATTAGAATGAATTAAGATAAATTTCTTAAATATATTTATATCTCCAACATGAGGAAATCAGAAAGGCAATTTTGTTGGAATTCATGCCATGGTATTTGAAACAAGAGTGGCATTATCTTGGACTTTCTTTATCATTGGACAATGAAAAAGCTAATCATGTTAGGTACGTTGAACCTGAGCAAGTTCTTAAAAGGCTCATGAGGTAAAAATAGGTGGGAGATCCGCCTGGAGTGGGAGACCCCGCAATGTCACCCCCTATTCACTCCTCCTCGGGAAGATAAAGATAAAGAATGAATTAAGAAGTTTAACGGTAATAAAGGTAAACACCACGTCAAAACATAAGTTCTAGCTACTTTCGGATAGGCTGATGTAGCAGGGCACATGAAAATCTTGCCGCTAAGTCCGAGCTCATTAAATGCCCCACTTACATCTTTAGTTTACGCGACTGACTCGAAAGAATGCAATTATCTTGGACTTTCTTTATCATTGGTCAAGCGAACAGATTAAGCAAATCAAATCCCACGAGACCGAAACCTTAGAAGACCAGCAGCCTGTGTTGACAATTGAACATGGGAGTACGTACCGCCGAGATTCATTCCCCAAATTAATGACGCTCTGTTTCGTCAATAATGACGAACCCCAACCCTGTTGTACGGATCAAGCGACCTCGCCCGTGACGACTTCTCGTACCGGTGCATCGACCAACGTTAGCAAGCAACCCAAAAAAAAAAAAAAAAAAAAACCCAAAGCCTTATCTCTCTAAGCAGGAAAAAGAAGTGCTTGATGGTACATTGATCATGGAGTAGACAATGATCATATTTCATCTCGCCACACGCCAGCCTCGCGCTGGTCCCGATGAGGACCCGAGCCCGAGGACAAGGAAACCGACTTCCCTTGTGAACAGTAAGGACAATGCACTCGGTAATGCAGGCTAAGTTCTGCGACTTCTTGCACCAGCAAATACGGCATTCCAGGTCCACTCCTCCCGGAGAAGTCCTTGTCATGGAACTCGAAATTCTCGTGAGAGTGCTTGGGAAGATAGTAATGTCGCCCACCTAATAGTTTATTCAGCGAAGTCAAGCCCAGTTTCTCGAAGCCTGAGTAAAAGACTCATCTGCTATCAAAAAGGCTTTGGTCTTTTCCTCCATTCTTCGTCCTTAGCGAGGGAATTTATTCTTCTTCTACTGCTTCTTCCGAGCCATACCTAATACTCGTGCTTTAGGCGGAAGATATGTTATTTTAGTAGGGCCACAGGACTGGCCTCGTGATTCTTGGCCAGATCAGAGAAAATGGCACAACTTGCTTGACGCACTAACCAACCTCACATGTCACACACATACAAATGCACTGTCCCTTCACACCCTTTTTCACTTTCAAGGACACTTCCTCTTCCCAAGCACTTCCCGATCTCCCTCAAAGATGGATTCTTCAACAAATCACTCGAAAATATTGTCGGTTTCGCTCCTTTTCTCATTACTGATCCTTGTCGAATCATGTCACCCTGTGGACCGAGAAGCGCTGCTTCGCTTCAAGTCCCGGATCACGGCGGACCCTTCCAACCTCCTCCAGTCGTGGGCCCCGTCGTCTGACTGCTGCGCCTCCTGGGCCGGCGTCACGTGCGACCCTTCCACCGGCCGGGTCGTGAACGTCTCGCGCCCGGGCCTGTCCTCGGGCGATGACTTCCCGGTGGACACGTACATGTCCGGCTCGCTGTCCCCGTACCTGGGGAACTTGACCTCCCTCCAGCTTCTCGATCTCAGCAATCTCAAGGACGTGCGAGGCCCGATCCCGCCCGAGCTCGGGAGGCTGTCGCGCCTCACTATTCTGTTCCTCGACTCGAACAAGCTCACGGGGCCGATCCCAGGGACTTTCCGGCACCTTTACAGGCTGAACAAGCTGTATTTGAGCGATAACCATATTTCAGGATCCGTTCCTCCATCTGTTTTCGGATCATTGAGGTCACTCGTCGAATTAGGCCTATCGGGAAACAGATTGTCTGGGAAAATCCCGTCTTCCATCGGGAAAATGGGAATGCTGATCAAGCTAGATCTTCATGAGAACAGATTCATTGGCGGTATCCCTTCTGAGATTGGCAACCTCAAGAATCTTACGTACATGGACTTGTCTGAAAACCGATTAACCGGGCGTATTCCTTATTCTATCGGCAAGCTTTCATCGCTGGTATTGTTTTACCTTAACCAGAACAAGATTCACGGAAGCATCCCGTCTTCCATTTCCGGACTCGGGTCTTTAGTGTTCTGCCAGTTATCAGAAAACAAGTTGACAGGAAGACTACCGGCTTCCATTGGCAACCTTACCAAGATTCAACGGCTGATCCTAGAGAACAACATGCTCGGTGGCAACTTGCCTCACACGATCGGCCACCTCACAACCCTCACCGACATTCTTTTCTCAAACAACCGTTTTGTGGGACGAATACCATCGAGCTTCGGGAACATGCAGAGCCTCCAGATCCTTGATCTATCAAGAAATCAAATCTCTGGTCCGATCCCGACCGAGCTATCGAAATTGAAGAACCTGCAGACCTTAGACCTTTCTTACAATCCACTAAGATTAGTCACATTACCGAGATGGCTTCAAGAAATGAGGCTCTTCATTCTGCGTCTGGCAAAGACTGGGATCGAGGGGCCGCTTCCGAGGTGGTTATCGTCCTCGTCTCTGTCCACGCTGGATTTATCAAGCAACGCATTGACCGGGAAGCTGCCACGATGGGTCGGAAACATGAGCAACCTTTCTTTTCTCAACTTATCAAACAATGGCTTCCAGTCACCGATTCCAAGCGAGTTCAAGAATCTCTCCCTCCTAATGGACCTCGATCTCCATTCAAACAGGTTCACCGGCCGCCTTAACTCCGTGTTCCTGAAACGCATCCAGGACCCTCTTGGACGCTTCAACTCCATCAATCTCTCAAACAACATGTTCCGAGGCCCGATCGATGAGAATGTCGGAGAGATGGAGGCGATGACCTCCATCACATCGTTGATTTTGTCCAACAACGTACTCGGAGGATCTATACCGAAGTCAATGGGGACATTGATCCAGATACAAACACTGGAGCTTGTGAATGACGGGATATCGGGCAAAATACCAGAGGAACTTGGCAATGCCACCGCACTGGGGACGGTTCGGCTTTCGCGGAATAAGTTGAGGGGTGGGATCCCGAAAGAGTTGCTGAACTTGAAGGGACTTCAGGAGTTCGACGTTTCGCACAATTTGTTAAGTGGGAGAATTCCTGCTCATAAGGCCAACATTCCCGCATCCGCTTTTTCAGGAAATCCAGGACTCTGCGGTGCCCCTCTTCCTCCTTGTAAGCATCGATAGTTCATCTATAGCGACAGCTCTTTTTCTCGCTCTTTCAATAAGGACACTCCAAGGGAAGCTCATAGGAAAAGGTTCCGCACCAACTGCATTAGAAGAGCTTTAGTGAAATACGCGAGTATGTAATAATTGATGAAAAGAGCTGTAGCTTTTCCTTTTTCCTTTGGTGTCCCAAGATTGTATCAGTTCATTCTTTTGCATAATAATACCAGAGCTCGCAGATAATGCTTTCGACGCGAGTAATTCGTACTGATGCCAATACAGGCAAAGCGTCGACATTTTTCACATTTCAACAAACTGAGCAGAGTGGCCTCTACATTGTACCGAAAGATTAACTGTAGTAGTTTAAGGGGTTATGGCCGACCCGTTTTTCTCTTGATTTCATTCGCGTTCTAATGTCAATGGCTCAGGAAACGAGCCTGCATGCGCAGCTCATGTCAGAGTTACATCACGTGTTACCACTCCGAAAATGCTTGTACCTTTCTGCGTTGTTCTTCATGCGAAGCTTGTCATTTAGCTGGTTGTCTTCCTGCTGAGGCAGAACAGAAGAGAATAGAATACAATAAAAAGCCCTTGAATTTCCAAATTGCCAGTTTAGTCACTCCACAATCCACTTGTAGTAAATCTTAAACAGAATGAAAAGCAGTAACCGAGATCTTTTGGCTTTTTTTTTTTTTTTTTTTTTTTTTTTTAATTTCTCAGGATGCTTCTGGAGATTGAATCCAAAGCACTTCCTTACACAAGAGCAAAAACATACACCAGAAGCTCTTACCACCATCCCATACATTATTCCTCTGAGGAGTCTTAACTTTAAAAAAGAAGAAGAAGAAAAATTGAAAGAAAGGCTGATTCAACACGCCGAACGATGATCATCGCTTCGCGATGGAGCGAAAACGTGATCACGGGTTGTGCAAATGAAATCTGTATTGCAAAACAGGTCAAAAGCCAAAGCGTGCTTCGCTTTACTCTTGTTCCAACTGTCTCTTCATGAAATCTTGTTATAACAAAATTTTAAATCCCCACCTTCCCCAACCAGCACCAGTGGTCTAGTGGTAGAATAGTACCCTGCCACGGTACAGACCCGGGTTCGATTCCCGGCTGGTGCATCCTAATTTTTTTTTGCCCTCCCTTTTTCCAACATATTATACATTTTTGTGTTTTGCCTAAACTATTAAGAGATAATATTTTCTTGAAGTCTATCCTGGCTTGCTTGCTTTACATGCTTGTTCCCCAATGATTTTTCTTCTTTTCTCAAGGTAAATGTGAACATGTATTACTTTTTGCATTTTCTCCCCCCCCCTTTTTCCAACATATTATACATTTTTGTGTTTTGCCTAAACTATTAAAAAAAAACCAAAATATAATATTTTCTTGAAGTCTATCACGGCTTGCTTGCTTTACATGCTTGTTCCCCAGTGATTTTTCTTCTTTTCTCAAAGTAAATGTGAACATGTATTAATTTTTGCATTTTCAAATGAATGTTACAATGTATATTTTGCGCATAAAGTATTCCCCGTTCAATGTGTGTCTTATAATATCAATGTGCATATCAAAAAATTCTAGTAATACTAATTAATGAGAGAATGGAACTTGGACAATTAAAAATAATTCATGAACCCAATTGAACCAATAAAAAAATTCCAAGAAGACATCAAGGGTTGGATAAATGCTCATGGATTTAATTATACCAGGAGATATGTTCACTAAAAGTCCTAAAACTTATCGTAAAAGTGTAATTGAGTCTTAAAATTTATAAATAGTACAATCAAATTTTAAAATTTGTTAAATTAATGCAATCAAATCTTTTCATTAATACCATTAATTTGACTAACGAAAAATACTGACGTTGAATTTTTTAATTAATTATTATTTCCTACTTGGCATATTTTACTCTTATCATTCAATTCTTATTTAAATTAGATTAAAAAACTAAAAAAAAAACTAAAATATTATTAGAAAAACAAAATTGAAGAAAAAAAGGGAGGGAATGGAGGACTCACCAGTGGAGCGCCAAAAGGGACAGCAACGTTTGGCGATCCTGGGTGAGGGTGGCTAGCCCTTGCCCAGCCAAGGCGAGGCCTTGCAACCAACCTTGCCGACCCCAAGCAAGGGCCAGCCTTTAATTACACGTTCGAGAGAGAGAGTACAAAGATCGTTAATTGTCTTTATTTTCTCAATAAAAAACTTCAACATTCAAAATGGCTCGTTGACTCTTTCCAACCCATTTTTCAACATTAAAAAATTCCTCAATTAAAAATCGAAAAAACAAGACAAGAACAATGTATTCTTCAAGAAAAATAAAAGGTTCCAAAAAGACAAACGCCACACGTGGAGAGCAGCATCCAATCACGACACGACACGTGAACGCAGACAGCTTGTGGCGGCTATGTTGACTTAATCGGGCCGGCTCTTCCGAAGACTCGACTTGGGTTTGTCCGTTTCAAAAGCCGTCAACTATTAGAATATGAGAAGCCTATGGCGCGTTTGGTAACAATTCTATTCCCGGGAACTGATTCTGACCAGAAATGATTATTTTTTATTCTGTTCCCGGGAACTAATTCTGAGTAAAAAATGCGTTTGGTAACTGTCCAAAATTTTTTATTCTGAAATAGAATTGCGTTTGATACCGTACTCATTGATTCTATTCCAAATCAATTTCTTTTAATTCTTAAATAATTTTTTTTCCTTTTTTTCTTTTCTTTTTTTCCCTTTTCTCCTATTCTCCTTCTTCTTCATGTGGCCGGCGACGCTCCGGTAGGCGAGGCCGGCCCTCGTTTGCCGAGCCTCGCCGATGGCCAAGTCAGCCTCGCCCCGCCCCGGCGAGGTCGGCCTGGCCACTAGTGAGCTCGCCGGACCTCGTCCTGGCCTAGCGAGCTCGCCAGACCGGCGGACGGCGACCGGCAGGCGGTGGTGGACGGCAGTCGCGGGACAACAGAATGGAAGAAGGAGACTTTCAATGTTTTGATTCTTTTTTTGATTCTCAGACGGAGAATCACATTTTTTTTATTCTCAATTCTTGTCCAAATCTGTTCCCGGGAACAAAAATTTTACCAAACGCGATTCTCGTCCCAAACTGATTTTAGGAACAAAAAATCATAATCAGACACTGTTTAAATGGTTACCAAACAGTGCCCTAGTCGCCTCCTCTCAGATTTTGTAGTAGTTTATTCTCTTCTAAAATTCATAATAAATTCGAAATATATGGACGAACCTATAAAATCATTTTTACTGAAATAAAAAAAAAATGTCACCATATAAAAAAATGTATAAAAGGGTTGCATATTATAATTACATTTTTGCTCAAAATGTATCGATAATTTGAGTTTACTCCATCATGACAATACACAAGATGAGAAAAGAGTATAGTTTTTAACGGGTAAGATTGCTTTTTGACAACCTACTATCCTCCGTTCGAGTATTTTTTTCTGGCTTCCATATCTTGATCGAGGGTATGAGCGGTTTATCTTGGACCAAACTGGGCAGACAAAATCGACGTGATGCACAAAACCCGTTTGGAGTATCACTAGATCGTAACATTGAATAAAAAAAAGAAAAA
This sequence comes from Eucalyptus curtisii, assembly GCA_017140595.1. Classification (NCBI taxonomy): domain Eukaryota; kingdom Viridiplantae; phylum Streptophyta; class Magnoliopsida; order Myrtales; family Myrtaceae; genus Eucalyptus; species Eucalyptus curtisii. The sequence continues at coordinate 33,095,168 of CM029502.1, read as the reverse complement.
TAGATAGGGCATGCTGCCCTGGCTTAGGTACGGGGCCACTACTCGCGGTATTCCCACCATCAAAAATCATATTTCCATTTATGCAAATGTAACAATGGGAGCATACAATACAAGATTGCGCAATCAAACAATTTGCTCCATAAAATAGTTTAAAATTACGTGTGGGAACTCTCTATAACCTAAGTTAAATAGGTAATAAGAACTTCCCTAAGCATCTTTCATTAGCGACGGAACACGGCAGGAGGACCTATTCTCTTTTTGTCGCGCATGCGTAAGCGATAACGCACGAAACGTGCGAGTAAAATCTTAGAATAAGTTCGAGTAATCGCTAAGTCGAATGATGTCTCTTCTTGTTGGAGGGAGAGAGAGAAAGGGACGAGCAAATCATTGGAGTCGGAACATTTGGCGACAGAAAAGCTGCCTTTAACCTCGGCCTGCATTGCTTCTTCTTTTTTCACTGCCTTTGCTTTCAAAAGGGAGTGCGTTGTGCCATGCCCTTATTGTTTTACCATACGTGCCTTAACTTTTGATAAGCGCCTGCAAAGTTTGAAGCATGGAGGATGTTGAAGGAGGAGAGGGTGTTAGATTGGGCAATTCTCGAATCTTATTAAACGTGTGTTTGGAAATTTAATTTACTGATTTTTAAGTAAAGTATTATCACGAAAAAAAATCCAAACCGGTGCATTAGTATTTGTGATAAATTTGTCATTCAGTAGTTTCCGTAAAACTAGATTAATATCACGAAAAATCACAAACTAGCAAACCTGTGACAAACAAAGGGTAAAACCTCAAATTAGTATACTCATCAACTGGCACGTGCCATCCAATTTAATAGTTTAATAATAAAATTTAATGGAAACTAAAAAAGAGTAAATTTGTCACAAATATACCAATTTGAGATTTTTTATTGTTTCGACCCCTAAGTAAATGACATTGTTACGGTGCATAATTCTTCCAATTTGAATGTGTCTCAAAACATGGTATTTTCACTTGTAGATAACTTTGACTAGTGTTTTGAGAGCACTTGTGAATGGGATCTTATTAGTGATGCATTTAGGAGAAAGTGCTCATGTTCTTTTTGGACTTTTGCGAAAGTTAAAAAAAAGGTGCGTTGATGAGTGTTTTTGAGCTCTCGTTAATTACACTTAATGAGGAAATATTTTCGTTCTCAAATGCACACGGGTTGCGCCTAACACTAGAAAAAAGTGCGTTCGAAATGTTTTTCTAAGGTGCTTAGGCTTCTGACCAAAAAAAAAAGAGGTGCTTAGACACTTTTTAATAAATAAATAAACACCCTTTGGAGGTTTTCTATTTTCCTTTGCATGGGCGGCTTTTGATGTCCGAATTTACCAAGCCGACTATGTCGACGGTAGTTAGATTTTTTATTTCTGTCTTTTCTCGCTATGATAAAGTCAAATAATTCAGTAAAGGGCATTTATACTGTAGACATTTATTTTGCCAGCAGGCTGGCACGAGGTCGGAATTAAAAGTTTACAAATGCAACTAACGTAAGAGTTTTCAAAGATGAGAGAATAGGTGCGATATATTAAAAGCCTGAACAACGGCTGTCTTCCCACTTGGTGGGGTCCCAAACGAAATTAATCTGAGCCGATTTTTAATGGTAGTAATTAAATTAAGAAGGAAAAGAAAAGTAAAATAGTATATTATGACCCACTATTACCATCCAAAAGACTATTTCCATCTTCTTATCAGCTTATAACACTTCTTTTCATGTTGAATTGACTATATTATTCTTTGTGAATCCCACTCCTAATTTAAAATTATTTCTTACCTTTTTTTTTTCTTTTTCTTTTGTTTCAATTTTTCTAGAGAGAAATTAGCCATACTTCTCTCCCACAACAATTTTTAAAAATGTGGGGACCTATTATTGATTTAAAATTATTTATTGTCTTCTGTTCTTCTTTTTAATTTTTTCCAAAAAAAAAATCATTTGGTATATAGCTACTAATTATTTGACAAAAAATTTAATTATTTTGTTAACGAGTTGTATATTTCTTTTCTTTTTTACAAGGAAACTATTACTTGAAAATAGCCTAAGCACAGTTTAGTGTAAAAAGAACCATCAACCAATTTTAGTATGCACTCTTTTTCTAATTATAACGTTTGTATGCATCATTATGTCATAGACCGTGTATATTTAATTGCTCAACTTTCATTTTATTCAATGAATCCAATTGTCAAACTTTTAATTATTTATTGTGTGATGCATTAGATATTTGGAATGACCCTGATACGTTTTACTATTTATAGCAACAAACTTTAAGAGGATAATCAATCAAATGAGATCTAGTCTTTGTTCTCTATCTTGCAATAGAAATATTATGTCGATCACAATAACTACCTCCCCTATCGCAACAAAAAATAACATATTTATCTCTATTTCACCTTTTCATAAAGACAACATAACCTTGACAAGAAGATGCATCCATACACTACTCAAAAGATCCTTTGGTCCTTAAAAAATTACTTGGTAAAGTTTCAAATGAATTTGTAGAGACAATTGATAGCTATTCTCCTTGCGCAGTTTCGTCATCAATAGAAACATTTGAGCAAAAAATAATATTGTCTTCCACATGCACTGCAAAAAACAATGCATTGAAAGATTAGTAACCACAATATTGAAGTTGAAATTTACAATCATGAGGATAATTTGGGAAATAAAGTAACAACAAACATTTTGTTACTCCGATGTATAATTACTCCTTTCTCAGTTTACAACAGTGGAGATAACTTCATAAGAAGACATACATGAAGGGAATATTGTGATGCAATGAGTGTGGAAGAAGCAGCAAGGGTGAAAAAAGGTGATTTGAAAGGAATGTGGGTAGTTTTGTCTTTTAATAAAATTGAAACAAAAAAAGAAGATAGAAAAGGTAAAAAATAATCTTAAATGAAAAGTGGAACCATTAAAAGATAATGCAGTCGATTTAATATGATAAGAGGTGTCAATAGCTAATAAGGGGTGGAAATAGCACGAGCCTTGAATTGGCATTCCATTTATTATAAATTTAGACTCCATTTGTTTCATTAAAAATTATTTTTAGAAAACATTTTTATTATTTTTCGACGTTTGAATCGCTTAGGAAAATGAGGGTAAACCTATATTTAAATTTAGGAAAATGATACATCTTTCAAAAATCATAAATTACTTTCCAAAATATGACTACATATCAACAGTTAAATAAGAGACTTGGTGCTTGAGCATGGAAACCCTAATACCCATTCCCAAGTCCTTGGGAGCAAGCCCAGGACCCTAATAACCATGCCTGAGTCCTCGAGGCTTGAGCCCAAGCGTGAAATACTCTCGGGATTCCAAGCCTAGCTTCGATGGAAAGCCTGAGACCTAGGCCCAAGTGTCAAGGATCCAAGCACAGGCACCAACGTCCCGAGCCTAACCTCTATAGACCTAAGGCAAACCTTTGTGGATTCAAGCTAGGGCTCCGTGGATTCAGACCCGAGCATCGATAATCTAGGCATGAGCATTAGGGTTTGAGCCCATCCTTGATAGACCCGGCTCGGCTTTTATAGATGGCCTTGCCTAGATGGATGCAGGCCCAAGCATTGGGGACTTAGGCATGGGTTCGAGTCCACGAAGGCTCACCTAGGATCCTAGTGCTCTTGTTCGATTTCTAGCTGCTCGTGTTCAAGCCACTAACATTCAAATAATGCCTGTCAATTTAGAAAAATTAAAAAGCAGGTTTTTCTTTTTAGTTGATATAAAAATAATTTCCAATTTATTTGTAGATTTCAATCAAATACCAGAAAAATAATTTCATTTTCTTGGAAAATTACTTATTGGAAGACATTTTCTAAAAATACCAACTTTTTCGCAAAACAAACATAACCTTAATGAGTGAGTACTCATCTACATTCTCACGAGTTATAGGCTATTTGGACCTCACATGCAAAATCAATTGTTAGTTTTAAAGATTGGAAATAACTCACTTGATATTTTTCTGTGAAAAATGATAATGTTCATGGGGCGGGTCTCTTTGGTCAGATCATAATTATAATAGCTGAAACAATGCTTTTATATTCAAAATTTATATCTTTAATAAACGGGCTAACGATATATAGAACAAAATTTGGTATCGCCTTTTACATGAAAAGCCAAGCCTTACAAGTGAAAATAGAAGATCCGAACATGGCTATATATCGAACAATCGATGGCAGATTCGATAATAATAGGCAGGATAACAAGTGTAACGGACAATAAGAGATAGTGTTTAGGATTCATTTATTTGGGAGATACATTTTTTAAGCTCTCATCATAACCGTTCGAGGATAACTTCGAAACAAAGAAAAGAAAGAAGCGATTGACAAAAGGTTTCATCACGAAAGATGGCTTAAATGTTCTGAATCAATAAATTTTATGCAGGGACTTTCAAAAACTGAACAGATTCAGCGGGAAAGATATGCACTAAACTGAGCAAATCTGCGGCGAAGAATGCGGTATTTACGTGGGGAAAATTACTTAAAAGGAGTCAAAAGCGATGGCCCCAAAAAATTTTCCGAAAGAAGAAAAGTAAAAGGAGCTGTAGAGGAAAAAACCGATAAAGGGTGGCTGAGTCCCTTGGGATATTCAACATGATTTTGTTCTGATGTGATTCCTTGTCCAAACTTTCAAAATCAAAAAACTTTGACGAAGACGAGCTCCGTTTATTTTTCAAATAAATTGAATGTATTAAAATATAAATTTTTAAAAATAATTACTTATATTATTAAAAATAACTAATAAATGAAAATTATTTTCATTATTGATAATAGTGAAAATAATTTTCATCCATTTGTTTTTATAAGTGATATAATTAATTATTTTTAGGAAATTGATTCAAATTACTCATTCTTGGTGGAGTACAACGGAATGAGAAAATCCATTAATTATATAGACAAGGTCAACAAGGACTAGATGTTTTATAAAGACGTGGCTTTTTTTATTATTTATATGTCATGCATGCAAAGGGTTGAATTTAAATATATGGGAAAATCAATAGATGACATAAGAAGGCATCATATGTTTTAATTTTTTCACGAGGTGTGCTATCGTCGACTTTTCATTTTAATTTTATTTAATACGGATCACCCGGGAACCTTTCAAATAAAACTGCGTAAAATATTTTAAGACTCAAAAAGTATTTCTGTTGAATTTTCAAATTTTACGGAGAGGCAAATGCAAGTAAAATAAAAATATGCCCAAACAAGTATTTATTCACTGAAGTCCATAATTTACTCAAATGTATAAATCCAACAATTCGTCATGTAATAAAGGGCGAATCATATTGAACTCATTAATATAAAATGTAAAGACGCGTAAAAATAAACATCAAAATCTTCTTCCTTCTTTTTCCGCTCGATAAATTACATAAATTAGGGTCCGCCCCCTATGGAAAACGAGCCAAATTTATCTCTCTCTCCGCCAAGGCAGAGTCATTTCTAGGAATCTTTCCACAACGAATTTTCCGATTTGAAAGCAACCCAACCCAACCCCTCTTTTTTTCAAATATTCAAATACTTTCGAATTCAAAAGAGAACAGAAAAGAAAAGAAAAAGGACAGGAAAAAGGCCAAAAAAAAAAAAGGAAAAGAGGCGAGGGGGTGAACCTCGTAATTTCCGAAGGGAAAGAAGAAGATCCTCAGCAAGTACTCGAGGAGGAGGCCCGTTATCGCACGATCCAACGTATGAACGTACGAATACAGCCAGGATACGAAGCTGTGCGACCAGGAGAGAGAGGGAGAGAGGGTTGAAAAAGTAAAAGAATCGAGAGGAAATTATTTGAGCCTGCACGGACCCCCCCTTTTATTCATCCCCTCCTTCCAATCAATGCTCCACCCAACCCACCTCCCCTCTCTCTCCTCCTCCCTTCCCTTATCTTCGTCTTTCTCTTCTTCTTCTTCCCCGCTCAAGGTAACCCAGAAGAGAAAGAATCGATTTTGACGGCTCCTCCCCTGTTCTCCCGAGTCTCTCAATTTTGCATGCGTGCGTGCGTGCGTGCGGAAGCCGAGGGAAAGTTTCGGTTTTTGGCCGGTTCTGAATTGTGGGTATTGCGTGTTATCCACGTTGAAACGGAAATGGGGTGCGTCGAGGCCGCTCTGAAGATGAGTTTCCAGAGGGAAATGGCCGCGAGGCCGTTCGTTGGGGACGAGATGGTCTGCCCTGCGGCCAGTAATTCTCTGAACGCCTCGTCTTCCGACGACTTTGTCGTGGACGAACTCCTCGACTTCTCCAACGACGAAGGCTTAGTCCAAGCGCATGAAAAGGAAGAAGGAGAAGAGCGAAACCCAAAAGAAGAAGGAGAAGGAGCAGCGGCGAAATTAATTTCCTCTGCTTCCTGCTCAGCTGAAGAGAGATTTTCAGCCAAAACAGAAGATTTTGGGCCTTTGCCCGCCAGTGAACTCAGCGTTCCGGTAACAATCGCAATTCTCTGTCATTGTCCAAAAATGTTTTTTTTTTCCCTCATTTTTTCCGTTTCTTTTGCTTGGATTTTTCTTCGTTTTCCTCTGAAGTGATGCATGGTGAATGAGCCAAAGTCGCAATTTTATTTTTTCTCGCAGGACGATGATTTGGCGGACCTTGAATGGCTGTCCCATTTCGTAGACGATTCCTTCTCCGAATTCTCCTCTCCTTTTCCCGCCGTCTTGCCGGCGGAGAAGCCTCGGAATCCGCAAAGTCACCAGAACCGGTCCGGACCGGAGGCTCCGGGCGGGGGCAAGCCTCATTTCGCGACTCCTGCTCAGGCCAAATCCCGGAGGAGCAAGCGCGCGAGGACCGGCAGCCGGGTCTGGTCCCTCGGGTCGCGGTCCCTGACCGACGCCTCCTCGAGCAGCTGCTCGTCCTCGTCGAGCTCCAATTCGCTGGCGAGTAACTGGCTCGCCGGCACGACCCCCCCGGCCCGGAAGAGCTCGGAGCCGCCCGAGAACGTAGTCTACTCGGAGCGGAAGCCGCCGGTGAGGAAACAGAAGAGGCCGGACCAGCCGGCGCCCGGCCCCGCCCAGCCGCCGGCGCGGCGGTGCAGCCACTGCGGCGTGCAGAAGACCCCGCAGTGGAGGGCCGGCCCGCTCGGCGCGAAGACGCTCTGCAACGCCTGCGGGGTCCGGTTCAAGTCGGGCCGGCTGTTCCCGGAGTACCGGCCGGCCTGCAGCCCGACCTTCTCGACCGAGATGCACTCGAACCACCACCGGAAAGTGCTGGAGATGCGGCGGAAGAAGGAGGTGCCGGGTCAATCCGGGTCCGCCCAGGCCGTCCCCAGCTTTTGAGAATTCCCCACTTGACGGGGCGCGAGTCAATAGTTGAGAAGAACCGGACCGGTTCGGTCCGCTAGGTCCCCGCCAGAGAGAGTTAGGTCCCTTGGCATTTACTTAGAAAAACATTAATTTCAGTGGACGAATGCGTTAGATTAGGTCTAGGCAATGAAGGGAGGGCATTTCATTAGTGTACCTTTTTCTTCTTTCACAGATTTTCAGATTAACAATCTTTTAGTTCGATTTGTCCCTTTTTTCTGCCCATCAATTTGAATTTTGTCCTTTATTGCCCTCAAGTCCTCAAAAACTAATTAGTAAGCTTGCATATCTATCTATAACCATAGGTGACATTATTTGACTTCTTGGTAAAAACAATAGCATTGAACACTAACTCGAGTTGAGTAAACAACTCGGAAGTGCTTACGACTCGGGAATCGACCGGTGCGTTACGCCAAGTATGTCTCTTGACTTACATTGGAAAGCTTATGGAGGAGCACCCATATTGCAAAATTTGCAAAATTGGGGAGTGGGAAGTGATGTTTACCATGCGTGGTGATGAATCGATTGGTGATCGGCATGGAAATGAGGAGGGGGGTTGAGTGTCGCAGGTGGAATGCGTCGAGGGAAAGGAATGGTGATGGAGGCAAGATGATATCTTTGGTGGTTTGCGAAATATCTCGATGTGGACAATGGAATTGATCTTCGGTTGCTTGGGTGAAGAAGAGACGGTGGACCACCCTCCTCATCTTTCTTTGTCCTAATTCGGGCGTTGGGTTGTCAAATTTTCGAATCAACTCGCCCTTATTGGGTAATGCTAATACGGTGAGGAATCATGGTACTTGTCGATGAAGATAGCCGGAAATTAGTTTTAAGTGGAGAGATCAAGTCAATGGAATTCTAAGACATTGATTTGTATGATCGTTAACCCTTGTGGTTGGCAAATATTCGCAAGATGTATGCATTTATGCCAACCCATTCAAATTCTCAAGCACATTTGATCTGTCAATGCTATCTTCAAACTTTAATTATTCTATGAGAAAATAAAAAGATGTGCTTTTAAAGATGATGACAGAAAAGTTTATCGACGGTTTTAAACGTTTGAAAAATTAATTCCTAATCTTTTGAATTTGTGTAACTAGGTCCTAAGTAGGTTTTATCGGGTGCATTTTAATTCTTCGGATAAACTCCCATATTACCGAAGTGGCAAATCGGAATTCGACATTGATTTGTATGATCGTTAATTTGGCTCCTAAATTTACCTTGATCTGGATTCTCTCTCAAACTTTAATTATTCTTTTTAGGAAAAATTATCCAAAAAAAAAAATTACCTTTCAGGTCATAAATATTTTAATTTAGTCCTAAATTTAAATTTTGGAAATTTGTCCTAAAATTTTGGAACATTTGCAAATTTAGTCTTATACCTTTTGTTGATTTACCAATTTAGTCATTACAACTAATTTTAGCAAAAAATCACTGATGTTGTGATTTAGTTAACCTAGACCGTCCTACATAACATGATTAACACTTATGAGGACAATTTTTGCAATTTATTAATTTTTCTCTTTCATTTTTCTTTATCTTTTTCTTCTTATCTTTTTCCTTACTTTTTTTTTTCCAACCTTGGGTCGATGGGAAAGGGCCGCCTTGCCCATGGTCAACTAGGGCTTGGGCAAGGGCTCCGACCCTCGCTAGTGGCCGACAAGGACCGCAATGCCATCCCCAAATCAGATGAGGGTTGTTTAGGTAGGGTTGGAACAAAAAAGAAAGAATAAAAAAAAAAAAAAGGAAAAAAAGGAAAAAGTACATTCACAAAAAAAAAAAAAATTGTCCAGTAAGTGTCGACCAATGTCGACGTAGGGCAGCCAATGCTGACTAAACCGACATATTAGTGATTTTCGATCAAAATTGTCTAGAGGAACTATATTGGCAAAGAATTAAAAAATTTAGAACTAGAATGACAACTTGAATAGATTAAAATTAAATTGATATGAATGTAATAAGTTTAAGGCTTCTAATATCAAAATATGCTATAAGAGTTGAAAAAGAGCCATCTCACATTTCGGGTGTCACGTTAGCAAATTTGTCTATGAGCTCACCGAGAGGACTAAATTGCACCCAATAAAAAAGGACTCGATCATACAAATTTCAAATTATAAATTTTAATTACATGTTGAGCTAAACGTTTGGGACCGTTGATCCAATTTTCCCTTTTTAACAGTCAACAACTTTTATTAGAAACGTTGCTTAAAGCCTTTTTAAGTTTAATGGGAGGTTCGAACATCGCATCTCGAGATGGGTGGATCAGATTTTCTTCATGAAAAAATGGTGGGCTGTCCATAATTCTAAAAACAAAAAAAAAAAACTCCTTTAGGATGTTTACAATATGTATAATACACGCATTCTCCATATAGGGTGCTTTTCAGAACTCAGAACAAAAAATAAAATATCGATTATGTAAATAAAAGTTTGAAGACTTTTTACATAAATTGAACCACACAATTTACACTTTAAACCATATTAACACATCCTAATTACCATCTATATTGAAGTATCTCACATTGCTTAACAACGGATCCCAAACGATTTCTATATTTATGTGGTTTCCTTTGGACAGTTGATGCTATTCTTTTCGACAATGTACGTCCTCTCATTAATTAAATTTCACTTGTCGTTTGTAGTGCAGTTTGCACAGAAAACCAATACGATCAACTTTTATTATAGAACAATGAGACACCCCGAAATCCCGATAACATGATCAAAAATCAAGGATTGATATAAACCGATGGGAATCAAAAGAGATATCGATCATGAGACGAGACTAGCAGTCGCCTTTTGAAAGCGAAATCTAAAGATTGTAGAATGGCGGTCTCTTCAATGAAATCTAAGAGGACATGGCGATGAATTTCCTCGCTCACTTCATGTGTAGCAAAGGCCGCCACTAATGTCACCTATCAGTTCACTGTACATTCCCCTGTATCGGGACAACTTGTACATTGAATCACTGGTCACTATGCCACAATCAATTTGCCTGAGCCACACGAGTTTGGGCATTACCTTATGTCGGCCTCATGGGTTGTTCAATCCTCCACATTTTAAATGGTTGTCTGTCCTGAATTATAGGATGAAAAGAGACTCAAACCGTCTTTAACCCTCAATGCTAATGGTGCGTTGTGATTATGTCTTGAGTTTGAATCCATTGAATAAAATTCGATTTGACTTAAATTACATGGAGGCCCGACAATGGAAATAGAATATTAGGTTTACAGAATTGGTTTCTCGTACGCACACCGGGCAAATTCACGCTTCGATTTCGGTAACCTAGAAAGATTTTAATCAATTACAATTGTTTGTTTCGTATTGTTAAAATATCTCATATTGCTTGACAACGGGATATTTTATGTAATCTCTCTTTATGTATTGGTTTAGGGTTTTTACATTGTATTATCTAGTATGTTACTCCTCTCTAGGGGTAAGCATGATTCTAGAGTAGAATTTGGAATCAAAGAACCGGACCAGTAAGAACCTGTTTGGTTTCAAGTTTCAAGATATGTTTAGTAGGTTTCAAATTCAAAAAATTATGGAACCTACATCGATTGGTAAATTAGAACCTAGAACCTTAAAAAGATTTTGTGTTTTTCTTGATCTATGTCTTCGTGCTCCATGACATTTGGAACTACTAGTTCGAACTTTTATTTTATGATTGAAACTTTCACTTTTTTCATGTATCAGAATATAAGTTGTGCTCAGCAGATTGTAGTAGTAAGTGGTGATCATTAAAAATAATAATTTATTGCAATCGTTCAATTAATAATACATGTGGAACTTGAGTAGAGCATAGAATCAACTTTGGAACATGTGATATGGTAAGTTTCAAGTTCTAAAATATATATGGTATGTTCAACATTCCAAAATATAATGAGCCTATTTTAGCGGATATGTTTCATATTCTAGGTAGAACCTGAAACTGCTCACTCTTAACGTCAACCCTTGTTAGTCAAATTTCCCCATGATTTCGAGTTGAATTATTATATTAATTAATTATATTCAATAAATGGGTCATATATAAGTTTAGAATATTAAAACCCAATATAATATGAGTGCTAAATGAGTCATAAATGAAATTACAACTTATTTAAACGAAATTCATCTCTATGATTTTTTCTTCATTCTCGTCCTTATTCGATCTCACATTCATTTACTCTACACTCTTGTCTCAGTTTTGGTATGAGTTTTCTAGATTGAGTTAAATATAAAAGTGTTTCAGGAATATAAATCGGGTCGGATATGAATTACTAACTTTGCATTCTTGGAAATAGATTAAATTGGTCAATTCGCTCGTCTGATGGGTCTAGCTCTACTCGGATCAGGCTTGCACGGGAGATGGGATGTTGATATATCGCACATGGTTTGATAATAGTATTTTATACGTGATCTCCCCACATCCATCTGTCCAAATTAAGGCATCAACGTTTATCGTCGAAATCGTGGGATGACGTGGGAAAATGGCTGGGCAGTTGTTCACAAGATATGCTTTCGCATGGCTTCATTGGATACATCAGGTCTCAACCAACTTCGAGCTACCCAAGAAATATAAATAAAAAAAGTAGGGAAAACACACAAGAAATTCACCTTGGCACGTAAAAAATTCCAATACGAAATTCCCTCAGTAAAAACAAAAGAGAGAGAGAAGAAAGAAAAAAGAAGCTCGTTTCGTGGCAATCACGTGACGGCTGTGCCTCACCCGTCCCAACCACTCTCGATCCTTTTGTGGCAATTCTTCGAGAAATATTGCATGTCGTGAAACTGATTTGGTCAGAAGCTTAACTTGTCATTTAGCTAAATTCACTAATATATATATATATATATATATATGTATATATATCATGTTGTAGATGCTCTAGCTTCAAAGAGGTCGCCACACGATTAATTAAATAACACATAGCATAGTAATTTGGAGGATGTTAGACGGGTCGGACTTGTAATCTAGGAAATGGCATAACTGCGATAAATGCCGGTCTTAGTGCAATATATTCTCTCAAGTAAAATGTATCAAGTGCTTCGTCATGAGAGAAAAAAAGTTCAAACATAGCTCAAAAGAGAGGGACAAAAAGAGATGACGCAACGTAGGATTGAGACTTGCGATGCTGTATTCTTAGGCCCCTTACCAGGGGGAAGTGTTTGGTACATAAAGCAAGCGCCGAAGGACATATTGATCCGGCGTTGCTAGAAGTTAAACAACAAATGGGAGAGAGAAACATAGGTAAATCAGTGGTGAAAAGCTTAGATAGACTAATTTACATCCAAAACTTTAGATATAAGAACAAATAAAAAGGATAAATAAGAATATGCGGAACAAGTTTGTGAAAAAGGCGATTAAGAATCAATCTAACTCGGCTATAACTTTATACTAGTACTAAATTTTAATTTAGCGAAAGGAGATTTGATATAAGTAAGGTCATTTTTGGGATTACATATATAAAGCCAAGCAACACGATCTGCATATGATTGGTCATGATCATTCGATTCGCCATGCTACTCTTGCAAGCTTGTTCAAGGATTTCACTTAGGGAAGTATTTGAGGTCTTAAATATGTGAGTTTGAAGTGATTTTTACCCTTTACTTTCTTTTCTCTTCTAGTAGCTTTTTGAAATTTGACTTTACACAAATGCCAAATATCTAAAAATCTTTCGAAGCATGTATAAATAATGCAATATCCAAAAATCAATTTTCCATAATTCTGGAGTACTCAAGATGCTGTTTCTTTTGTTTCAAAACGTCGAAAAGACAACAGACAGAGATGTTCTACTTTTAAGACGGGGTGAATGGATCCGCCCCACCTTTTTGACCCTCACCAAAGGACTCTTTTTTTTTTTTTTTAATCTTATTTTAGTGTTTTGACCCCCGGAATTCCCTTGAATTGCTAAAACCTCCTCAAAAGGATGATGCAATGATATCTCATCCCTAGAGTAAAAGCAGCGTTAATACTTCCACTAAAACGCCATTTGTTGAGCCAAAAATAAGTAATTTTAAAAATATTTTTATAAAAATGGAAAATTATCACTATTGATAACAACTCTTGTCTAAACATCTTCGTGTGCAATAAAATTTTCTTTTATCTTTGTAAGCGGTTAAAACGATCATTTTAAAAAATATATTTTTTTTAAATCAATAGATGTTCATACCAAACTTAAGTGGCCCAAAGAAGGAAAGGCACAATAATTCTACAACGAAGGTCAACGTGCAATGCAGCGCATGGGCCGGCTTCACTTTGCCCAAGTGACGTTTACACATCTTGTTTCCTCCAAGTTCTCTCTCTCTCTCTCTCTCTCACTCATCCCTTCTAATTTTCTTTTTTATTTCTTTTCGGTTTGCCTTTTAAGTGAGCTTTCGGGACACCTTTTGAGTCTCAAAGATTAACGGATAGAAATTAAAAAAAAAAAAAAAAAAAAGAAGGAAAAACAAAAAGCAAAGAGCAATTTTTTTTAAAAAAATTGTGAAACTCGCTGATGTGAGCGATTTCCTGTCAAAATTGGATTGAATGATTACATTGAAAAATCATCAAAAACTTTATGACTAAATTGACCAAATTGACCAAATTGAAAAGTTTAGAGTTGAATTAATTGTCATATCATAACTTTAATTTTGTTTTGGACAATTTCCTCATGATTGAGCAGTAGTGAGTGGTGATTGTACCAAACTCCACCTAAATTAACTTTTTTTTTTTAATTGGTGACTAGCTACATTAAATTTTTAATTTTTGGGGCCAATCATGAAAACAACCTTCTTTTGACTCGGGATGCTGGCTCATAATGTGTCTTTGCCTTTACGTTTCTCTCATTACTTTCTCTTCTTTTGCGGCATGCCACCGATTTTGTGGGCCCACCTTTCTGTTTTGGTTCGGGGCTCGAACACTGATGTTAGGATAAGATAAGGGAATTTGCCTTTTGGGCTTGATTTTTTGCTTTTTATGGAACACTGCCTCTAATGAGCCCCTTCTGACGAATTATCACAGGGATCTTCATGTGTATTTTCAAAAAGATCTAGTAGTTATTGCGCAAATCATGTTGTGCTATTACATGATCCATTTTTCGCTTTTACTGCCTATTTAGTTTCTCAGCTATTCTAATGTGCTTGTGATTGCATGCTTGGTTGGGATAATCGATTCTTGATCTGATCCGATCTAATAGAATAGTCATTATTTTTTTCATGTTTCAATTCGGAAATCTTATTATCCAAAGTATGACAAGGAACAAATTCAGAACTCGAGACAACTCATATGCTTCTATTCAGATATCTTATTGTCCAATTATAGCATTCTATTTCCTCGAAAACAATAAACTAAACTCACTACTTTTTTTGAAGAATAAAAATAGTTTAAAAAGTATATATAGTTGATCCGATTGGTTCTTGGTTTGGCCAGTTCAGTTTCTCCTAACACATGGCCAAAGCCCAAATTTAGCTTAATGTTTATTTGTCACAATATGTTTTTTTTTTCCTCATAGTTTATGCCCACGTAGGGAAAACATACAACTTACTAATGGAAATGAGAGAATTATCCAAAAACTCCTCAACATATTATATGGCGGCTAATTCTGTATTCAAAATTTCATTTATGTCAATTTAGTACTAAATTTTTTAATAATTTATTAGTTTAGTCATTCCAGCCAATTTTGATCAGGAATTGCTAATATTGACATTGACCATTTTAAGTGGCAAGGCCGACGTCGACATAGACAATTTTTATAATTTGCATATTGTTTTTTCTTTTTTTCTTGTCATTTTCTTTCTTTCTTTCTTTCTTTCTTTCTTTCTTTTTTTTTTTTTTTTCTCTTTTTCCTTATGACAAGTGGTAGGCGGCCATACGTAAGGGCCTTGCTCACCAAGAAGTGGATTGGCGAGGGTAGCCCTCGTTGACTTGGCAAAGAAGTGGGTTGCCCAAACAAGGGCGACTTGCCTTGCCTCTCGCTGGCCTCGGCCTCGCGAGATTTGGGCAAGGGCTAGCTTGCAAGGGTGACCGAGACTAAAATGGCCAATTGTCAAAAGGCTTAAAGACTAAATTTGCAGGATCAAAATGTTTAGGATTACATTGACCATCATATGATAGGTTTAAGATTTTTTGGATAAATATCCTTAATGAAAAAACACATCATTTTGGAGTGATGTAATGTCATAGGGATTATCTCAATGTAATTAGAAATCACCACATGATTCACGAAAGACAACTTCGACCTGCCAAGTTATTGGGTCGATTAGGCCTTTTTAGGATCTAGTATCAACATAAGCTGTAAGTCGAAATTGATGTGGCCCAAGTGGGATCACCCATGAGAGCCATCTTATAAGATGTGATATTATTAGAATTCATCTTAGCTATAGCTATTTCGACCGACCGCAATTTCTTCGTTTGTCTTTTAAACAATGAGATGTAACACTTAATTATCAAAACCGTGACTTTTATTGATAGTTGCGTAACATACACAAGCAATTCAAAAAAAAAAAAAAAAATCCACCATAATCGATTGATTTCACTAGATACCCAAAAACGAAATGACTTATAACACTCAACAAGAAGGAAAACCCAAAATTCGTTATAGTAAGAAAGTTTTAAAATGCAAGTTTATTTGTGTATTATTAGGCGTATGAAGCTAAACGAGATCAAATCAATCTCAAAGTTTGTATCCATTTTGCCTTCTCTTAGTGGCCATGGTCGCTCGAGTTGTCGTCCTTGCTCTTCCTTCACCAAGGTTATCCATGCCCTCCACAGCCCGGCCACCAGCAGCCGCCGCCCTTTCCACTGCCTCCTCCTCCACCCCAACCCCATCCTCCTCCCTGTCCGCCTCCTCCACCGCCTCCACCGCTACCACCGCCACCGCCGCCTCCCCCTCCTCCACTCCCGCCGCCACCGCCACCGCCACCTCCTCCTCCTCCCCCACCACTGCCTTTGCCCCATCCGGAGCCCTTGCCACTTCCTCCTCCTCCGCCGCCGCCGCCACCTCCACCACCACCCCCTCCCGAACCACCTCCGGTTCCACTGCTACTGCCTCTTCTCTTTTTCCTTTTGTGCGTCTTACTTTGTTTCTTGGCACCTCCAGGACCACCCCCTCCACTACCGCCGCCGCCACCTTTTCCTCCTCCTCCGCCACCACCGCCGCCACCATTAGTCATGGTTTTCACTGCATCCTGCCAGGCGGGACTCTTGTCCTTTGCCTCCACATTGTCCACGAAAGCAACACGACGTCCACGTGAAGCCTCGTGAATGGAAGTTGCGTTGACTTCTGTCTCACCCTCTCTCACCGCGGGGACATGGAGCCCCGCGGTCACGCTTGGGAAACTCAGGGACCATGCAGCTACTAACAACGTAAACGTAAACAGCGCTCCGACGAAGCTCGAGATCTCCATGTCAAAACGCACCGGTCGAACTTGTCACTGCCAAAAATCAATCCGCGCCTCCCTCTTTTATACACTTCTGCATGGGCCGAGCCAACCCCCCATAATGGATACTGACACTGACAGCTATTTCGCAGAGAACAGTACCACCGAACCCTAAAGATTTCTTCCCTCACAAAAAAGCTACCAAAATAGCAAGCAGAGCGAGCGATGATGACGGAGAGTTTGGCTTGTGGCTTGTTGTAGCCCCTGATCACGTGAACCAACTTGCATCTAGGGTTAGATTAGGTGGATCAGACGTGAAGCTTATCTCATCCAACGGCGCACAAGTTTCTTGTATTGATATGCCTATGGTCGCAAGTCATAGACTCTGTCCCCACCCATGTATAGATCTCTTCCCACTCAAGAAAAGGTGAATAGTGCGAAGGAAGGAACGAGCACCAAGCCATTACCACACTAAATAATCCCTTCTACTCCCAGCTGCGTTCATAGACAACTCCCAAGTCATTCGATTGGAGCTTCTTTTCCGTTACTTTTCTCTTGAACGGAATGGAGAGGAAGATCAAATTTAGAATTCAAACGTTTCGGATCCATTCTCTGAACTTAGCCTCATTATCATCCGGTTAACACGCATGTTGGGAGCCACTTCACATTCTATGATCTATCTAGTCTATTTTCTATTTTCTACACAACAGAAGATTTACGACATTAGAGCTAGATACAGTGTTAAAAGAAAGCCTGGGAAGTATTCTAATTGCTCTCTGTGGTGGCGTGCCTTTTACTTGAAGGATGAAACATGCTGCCAGAGGAGAGATCCATATGTGACCCGGTCCGTATAGATAAAAGACATTATGGAGGGCATGTGTGTGTTGAGTTTACATCATTATTTCTCCATGTGATTCAACGGCTTGTCACGTTCGCAAAAATCATTCCTTGCCAAATGCTGATCTCTTTCTTTTTCTCTGGTCAATATCTCCATAGGGCAGAAGAAAAAAGACCCAAGGCAATTGCTCAACTGCATGTTCCTCTCGAATTATGTTGATAAGTTTTTAGTTCTGGACAAATTACATGCTAACCGCTATTTTTTTCACTCGACACGTAATTTCAGATGTAATTTGATATTTCCTATCGTCGGTATATGCCAAAAACATAATTAAACTCAAGTAACTAGCACCAACGCACGCATATATAAGCTGGTCGCTAACTTTGGGCTGAGAACTCTTCTTTTCTTTATTTAAACTGCGGTATCCTAAATTAGATTTCACATTATCGGGACTAATCCTTTTTGGCAAGGACACAGATGGAGATGACCTACGTATAACTCTAAGTTCCCAACTTTGGAATCTGCTCTATTTGTACCGGTTCCGTGATTCTGAAATCTAGAATCCGTCTTATAGGGTCGTGGAACCATCCTGAAATTTGGAACTCGTGGGTCTCACAAGTTTCAAGGTACCGTAAACTATCTCATACCATTTCGAAAATTTTATTTATAATTCTAATACCCCTTTGACGTTCAATCTAAACACATGTTATGTACGTGTTTATGTGATAGTAAAATAATCTCAAGACATAATAACACCAAAAGTAAAATATAAAAAGATAAGACACACCTCCTCCCTTCGGATCACACATTTAAAAACGAAAAAATTTGTACAGGCAATCGAAAAATAACAAAGAGTTCATTATATATGTATTTATTTGAATATCATGCGGGGTGTCATAAATTTTCTACAGTAATTCATGTATCAAGTCTATGGTCTAGGAATATAAGGGCGTGTATAATCCCAAACCTTGGAACCTACCTAGCGATTTCTAATAGCCACTCTGAAATCTAACTAGCCATACTGGTGCTACAATTTTTGCAAGTTCTCTTGCACACCCGTAATAGTTCCTTTTCTTCCATGGTGTTAGCTCAAAGGGTATAGCCTGTTGCCTCAGAAAACTCTCTCTCTCTCTCTCTCTCTCTCTCTCTCTCTCAATTTGTGTATGTTGGGGTCATGTGGTATGTTGGATTAGTATTCATGCACAGGACTAAATATGCAGCCAAAGTGAGTGAAAACTACACCGATATGTCAGGACTTTGGTTGTATAGACATTTCTTGCTTGCTAAGTACCTGGTTTTTTCGAACAAAAAAAGTTACTTGGTTTTTAAGGCGTGTGAAAGTCCACCAACAGGTTCAGTTCTAAAAAACCGGCTGATTGTACATCACAAAGAGGCCCCGTTAGAACTGAACCCAAGTAGCCCCAGTTTGTAAAGTAAACTATTCATCCTAACATCCGTAGGTGAAGCTGGTCCATGTGAACCCACTCCATATTATCTATTGAATGAGGTGGCCCACGTGAGGCCCGCCTAATCTAATGGGCTCTCATGCACTAGATTCACTCGAGAATGACTCGTTTATCCATTACCATCGTTAATGCCACATCGCCTATGAATTGATTAACCAATATACTTGGGGACATGCGGACTATTGGCCTATGTCATTTGATTGGAAACTAATGAACCTAGGGTCGGCAATCTTTCACACGATCTATTTACACAATACATAATTAAACATATTGAGTACATATTAACCATGTTTATATCTTCAACCCATTTATACACATAAGATAAACTTATAATTCACGTTTGTGTGGGAAACATGATATGCAACCTATATGAACGCCACGAAAATATTATTCATTGATGAGTCTTATTTTCTTAAGAGAAATATATATATTGATAAGAAACTAGTTCTAATTTTTTGGTAATGGTTACAAATTATTTTCTTAAGAGAATTCCTTCCATCCATCGTTTTGGATCGAACATTGATGAGTTGATAAGAAACTAGTTCTAATGGTAATGGTGTCTTATTTTCTTAAGAGAAATATATATATCGTGCGGTCATGACGTCGGACCTCAAACGATGTAGCTTTGTAGCTCCATAAATTGCTTTCTATTTTTTGGGCCAAAAACAACATTAATTGTTTACGAAACCAATTACAAATACCAACCGCTGATTTCTCTGGCTTCCTTTGGACCTTTTGGTTTTCTTGGACCCAAAAGCTTTGCTTCCAACTCACCACTATTCCTTCCATCCATCGTTTTGGATTCGGGCTTCGAACTTGTTTGGTTTCGGAGCTCCAAAGCGCCCAAGAGCTCTCTCAAGCAAATCTCTTTTTTGTGCACATAGACAAGACAGATTCTTCAATGCCGCTAATTCGGATTGTCTTGTCAACTTCTCTCGGCCTTGTTTTCTTCCAAATTTCGTAATGCATTGCAAACGAGTGAAAATAGGAACCAAATTCGTACGAGCACATAACTTGCTCCATCAAGTATAAAACTCTTCAAATTTGATGGATTGAATTAATGTCTGACTAACTTGAAGCTATCAGTAAATATAATATAATGAAGACATTTTATCATCATAGTACTTAAATATTAAAGCATTCATTTAATAGCTTAACTTTAGAAGTAGTTGCTTCAGATCCCACAAAATTTTCTTAGTATTAAAGCAGAAAATCCCGAGTTTAAGTCTTCCTCTACCACTATTTACCTCCCCAATTAATATACTTCTACTGCTTTAATCTAAGGACAAGGTCAAAACCCACCTTAACTCTAGTAGTTTAAGCTTTTATACAGCATTTGTTGGTGATCCGATACAGTTTTATAGTTATTAACCCTAAAAGCTTGCTTGCTTGCTCAGTGTTCTTGTTTGAATTACCGCACTTGCGCATCTTTCGGAGTCACCCTTGAAGCAAGGACATTCTTTTGTTCAGTAATTATCCTTTGTATTTGAGGCCGGAGGACTGTAATAGCCGATGAAAGTTAATCGATTAGGTGCTCAAACCTCCCAACAGCCTGTCGTTATAACATCGGCGAACTCCACCAGTAAATGGCCTGCTACATGTCTCGGTATCATAGTAATGCATAACATATTATAGTTTCTCACATTCGCGATAATGTCTTGCGTACTCCTGCCAGCTTTTCAATCTTCAAAGTCTTCGACCAAAAAAAAAAAAAATCTTCAAAGTCAACACTGACCTCATCGTCTTACAGGTGGTTTACGGATGCGTGCATCTGGCAGTTTCCAAGTCGGAACTCGAATGTGAGGTTATGAATTCTCTTTCCATAATTTATCAACAAGCTGCAGCTTATCCATTAGCCAGTGAATCCTCTCGAGGTCAAAGCACCTGAAAGACCCAAATGGAGAGAATTCGTTTGGTGCATTGGGTCATTATCTTCACCAAACTCCGATTGCTTGCCGCAACTGTAGTTTAAACCTGGGGGTCTCCGGTTTGACCCGATCAAGATGACAAGATAACGTTCGATACTGGTTGCTGATTCTTTGATCAAATCTTCAGGGGAAAGGAAAAAATATACAATGCCGTCGCATCGTCGGCTTGATCTTTTTGCGGCTTTGAGTTCGACGGGGGGTATCATTGAGTTTTAAATGCAAATTGTGATTCATGTGCTCGTGAAGGATGAAGTTTGCGTTGGTCTCGCTTGCCGTGCTTTCCTTGGTAGGTGGAGAAGGGGACTCGCATTGATGTGGTAATTGGTCGATTCGGCTCTAGGAAGAGACAGCAGATCACACTATATTTCTATCATTATAAGGATTTTCCAATATTATTATGAAGACTCATGAGTTTGAGTGAAGAGTACACCAACGATGGGTAAAGTTCTTCTGAGTCCTAAATCTTATCAATGGACTAATAGTTTATAAGAGTTTTTCAAGTTATTATATGTTTCAGGCACATAAAATCATATCGATAAGGAAGTTATTATTGAAACGATGAAAGGCTCTCTTCCAAAATGATACAGCCATATATATATTATTGCTCCATTATTGAGTGGAGGAAATTTGTTCCAACCATGTCTATGCCTCAAGTTTGTATGGATGGTTTCAAGGTTAGTTTCAAACAAAAAAAATATGAAATTTACCTGGTTGTGACCTATTTTAGGTTTTTGGAATTAGGAATCAAATAGGGAACCGTTTGGATTGGCTTGGAACTAAATTGACTGGTTCCACTATAGTCCCAAAAACCAAGTTGCAAGTTTCTTTCCATTTTTTTTTTTCAATTTAAAGATATTTTAACTTATTTTTAAAATAGTTGTTACATTATCTTCCAATTGGCAAAATGGTTGAAGCACTTCAAGACCTTCAACATCACCAAGGATAGAAGCTCCTTTACTACGACTTCTATATGTTATTTTTCAAAGGGATAAGTGTATTGAAAGTTCTAAAACTTGTCATGAAAGTGTAATTGTGTCTTAAAACTTTCAAAAAATACAAGTACGTCCTAAGACTTATCACAAAAGTGCAATTAAAATATTCAAAAAGTGCAAGTTCTAAAACTTGTTGCGAAAGTATAATTTAGTCTTAAAACTTTCAAAAAGTGCAATTAAGTCCTAAAACTTATTTTGTACAATTGAGTCTTAAAACTTTCAAAAAATGTAATTATGTCCTAAAAGTTATCATGAAAGTGCAATAGAGTCCTAAAACATTCAAAAAGTACAATCAAATCCTAAAATTTATCGCAAAAGTATAATTTAGTACTAAAATTTTCAAAAAATGCAATTAAGTCCTAAAAATTGTCACATGCAATTGAATCACAAAACTTTCAAAAAGTGCAATCAAGTCCTAAAATTTGTCAAAATAGTTCAATCAAGTCCTTAGATTGGTTATACTTTTTGAAATTTTTAGAACTCGATTGCAATTTCATGATAAGTTTTAGGACTCGTTGTGCATTTTGAATATTTTAAGACTCGATTGCACTTTTGTAACAAGTTTTATGACTTAATTACACTTTTTGAGAGTTTTAGGACCCAATCTCACTTTCATAACAAGTTTTAGGACTTTAAATGTACTTATCCATTTTTCAAATAAGATTGTAGATAGGTCAAAAGCTGGTTCACCCTTACTAATTGGTGGATTGTAAGTCATGAACATCACATCTATACAAATTTAACTAGATATATAGTTGATGCCCATGTTTGTAATCTACTAAATGAATAATGGTTGATGTAAGTTTAGAATATGCTTTGGTTAATCTCGTGGAATCCATTATCAAGGAACGAACTTATAAGTATGGATTAGTTGCACAAAGCACGTTTGATTTGTATAGTATTAAGCTCTAATAATATGTTGTGTGCTCTGCTCATTGAATCTATAACTTGCATATCGCATGGTTAATGAGGTTAATGAAGTATCACACATCGAAAAATTGCATTAATGTGGAAATAACCTATCAAAGATCGATTTTCTCTTAAAAAAAGAATAGGGCTTTGCCGTGGTAAAGGATTTTCTACAGTTTTGTTGCGCTCTTTTGAAAAAATAAATAATAATAATGATAAAATGATTCAGACTTCATGAACAACGATCGGTCCGTTAATACCCTAATCATCTTTCTTATGCTTTGCGTACATGAAGTCTTAAATTTGGCCTTTTTATCTAGAGATTGCGTGCTTCAACCCAAGTCGGCAAGAGAATTTCTTTTTATTTATTTATTTCCCTGAACGGAGAAGAACACGAGGAATATTTTAAATTACAAAAAGCTTATATAAAATTATGAAGATGAGGACGATTTTTGTTAAGAGATCTTAATCGAGCTTATAAATTAATTTTTATAAAGTCATATGTGAAAGGGAAACTTTGGAGAAGAACGAAAAAAGTTGAGTTGGCTACTAAAAAATATAACATTGTCCCACGAAAATATTAATTGTAATGATTCAGCTCTAAGATGCAAACGATCACGTCAAAACATCTTTTAAACAACCTTCAATGATATGTACACGTCAAAATAAGTCAGTAGTAACATCAAATTAAAAGGGTCTAAAATTATAGATCTCCAAATGATAACTTGGTTTGAAAGATTGATAGCTTCCATGCTTTCATTCTTTTATAAATAAAAACAATTCATCTTGTTTTGAGAAAGAGAGAGAGAGATTGGGAAAGGAAGAAAAGAAAAAGAAAAGGTCTACCATATCAGCGACATGACTCGCCAGAATAAAATCTTTCTGTACATGTAAGAGAAATTCTTTTTTGGCCTTAGTGCAAGTTGGACGGTCTGAAAATGCTTGCGTGTTCTCCCACTAGGATGAGTTTTTCTTAGGCCTATTGCCTATCCAATCTCAACACATGAGTGCAAAGGATATGCAGATCAACTCAAATTGCACCTACTTGTGGCACCAACACAAAGCAAATGGAATTAACAATGGATGTGCGGTCACGGCGACCTTACTCATGTTGTTATTCAGGTACATGGACTTAGGAAATATATGTGTCCATATCTGTCAGGTGGTTGTACAATTACATTAGTCTCACGCCCGATTAAAAAAAAAAAAAACCTTTAGTTTTGAAGGTCGCAATGGTGCAGGTGAGCTACAATCTGAATGGATAATATTGTGCTAAAGGAGGATTCAGGTGGGGTTGCCTGGGGTAATGTCAAAGTCGATTGGGGATTTAGACTACTCGGATTTCAATCGCGTGACCTCAAACCAGCACGAGGCTTGTTAAAATCGCACAGGTACAAATAAGCTGCAATCAGGGAGGATAATATCGGGAGATCAATGAACATTGGTGGTTTGTGCTTGGTATACGTGCGAGACATCTGGTTAACAGCTTGTGTGGTCATGATTGTGATATGATCGAGATTACCAATTCAAAAGTACGAATTGATGAGGCCATTCTTTTGGGTTTCCTAAGGGAGGGGCTTTCGTCGTGAATAATTAAGCATTACCAATTGAAGGATGATCCCATTGGACCCTGTCCTTTTCAACGAGATGAGGATAATGTCAGCTATTGGAGGTCGCCCTGTCAAAACAAAGTGATCCTTGAGGCATTAATAAGATTTTTTTGAGATGGACGGTTCACCAAATCTACTTGGAGAAAGTGTTAACCACATTGCTTTCACTTTTTCCCAATTTGTTTAGATTAAAATGGGACAACTTGGAAAATAATCATCACCGGCCATGGTCGGATATATTGAAAAGTTATGTTTATTTTTTTTTTCAAAAGAATCTTGTAAACTTAGCAAGCGTGATGCATGTTTGAGTTTTCCTTTGATCCGCCAATGGTGAAAAGTTCATACAAGAGCACAAATCCAAATTCGGTAGTTGGCATCTATATTTTGCTAGACGGCAAACCGCGTGATGCGGGACAGCAATAAAAATAAGACAATTTGAATAATATTTGAGAATATTATATTTCAATATTATATGACAAATTATCAACCGAAGCTATTGGTGTTTTAAACATACTTATCGAATATAATTATGTAAGGAGTACTTAAAACAAAGTTTGTGTAAATTTTGTTAACGCATATTGCCACGTTGAACCAATAAAAAATGTAGAAAATGAGTTGAGATTTTAGGACGAACATGAATAACTCAAAACAAAGGTGAAAAATAAAATCACAATTAATAGCATATTATATTAACCATACTCATCTCACAAATCACACCCTCAACGACAGGGAAAATTGTCCAAAAAGTCATAAACCTATTGCACTTTTATTAATTGAAGCATAAACTTTATAATTTTGCCAGTTTAGTCCTAAAATTTTCACTTTTTGTTAATTGAGTACATCCGATCAATTTTGGCTGGAAGATGCTAACGTGGATGACAACGGTGCCACATAGGATTGCCGACACTAACATGAACAATTTTTAATAATATTTTTATTTTTTATTTTATTTTTATTTATTTTCCCTTTCTTTTCTTTTTGGCTTTCTTCTTTGCCTTTTCCAGTGGCTGGCCACCAGCCATAGGTGACGACCGGCCACAGCCAGCCAGCCAACTGGCCTCACTTGGGCAAGCCCCAACGAGGGGAGCCCTCGCCCAAGGGCAGCCCGAGAAGGGTCGCATGGGCGAGGCCAACCTACGCCTTGGCCAGGGCGGCCTTGCCGAGCATTGGTCCCGGCGATAGTGACACTAGGCGAGGCCGCCTTGGCCTGGGTGAGGGCCGACCTCACTAGATCTGGTCTGGGTGAGGGCGAGCTCCGGCGAGGGCTCCCCTTGCCCAACGAGGCTGCCTTAGCCTGGGCACAGGTTGACCTCACCTGGACTGGGCGAGGGTTGGCCTCGCCCAAGTGACCTTTGCCGGGCCGCGCCTAGGCGAGCGTTCCCCTCGCCGGGGCTCGCCCTCACCCGGCCGGGCCTTGCTTGTGGCTGGCCACCGGAAAGGTAAAGAAGAAAGCCAAAAAGGAAAAAAAAAAAAAAAAAAAGGTGGGGGGGGGACAGGAAAAATTCAAAAAATTCAAAAAATACTATTAAAAATTGTCTACGTCAATGTCGGAGTCTTTCGTGGCACCGCCGGCATCCACGTCGGCATTTTCCAGCCAAAATTGGTCAAATAGACTCAATTTGTAAGAAGTGAAAATATTTATGACTGAATTGACAAAATTAAAAGGTTTATGACTGAATTGGCAAAAGTGCAATAGGTTTAGGACTTTTTGGACAATTTTCCCCTCAACGACATCTTGAAAATCCATTAATATTATAACTCGTTATGGAGAGAAATAATGAAGAGATAGTAAGAGTTACGTAATTGATTCTTCTTCATTAGAAAATATTTGATGGAAAACTTCTCTTAGGCAACAGCCCCGTCGTGAATTATTATAGTTAATCTCTTTCCTTATAAGGAGAATTATTTTAACTTATAACAATGAGCCTGTTTAGGGCCCCATCTCCTTTGACTTCTTCCTTTTTTTTATTTAACTTGCTGTTACGCATCACTTATTAAAACTTGAAGTGTATTTTAGATTTGGAAATTTAACCCGGCTGATAGTGACCATTTCCTTGTAATTTCTATATATAATATGAAAATGACAGTGTTTTGAAAATGAAAAAAAAAAATGTCTTTTTAGGGTTTATAACAAGTGTAAAGGGGCACATGTTAATAACATCCTCATCCTAAACATGTACATCTCTTGAGGCCCATAAGAAAGAGGAAAGGCTCCTATTGGTGATGAATAAGATAGTTTAAAAAGATATAACAACACAAATAACTTTTAAACTTTAACTCTATATGTATGTGGTTCATAAATTTGTTTGATATGATTTATGAACTTTACCTCAATATGTATGTGGTCCATTAACTTTTGAGTTTGTTTAATGTAATCCATAAATTTCAATGCGCAATGACATTCCTGAACTCATAATTTATTCAATGTGCTCCCTATACTTTTAATATATGTTCAAGTTAGTTCCTAAATTACATGAAAATGTTCACTATTATCCTTCTATTAATTATAGTTTAAAGAAAATATTGAACATCTTCATATAGTCGTGAGACTAGAATGAACATGAATTAAAAGTTTATGAATCATTTTTAACAAATTGAAAGTTTATGAATGATATTATACATTGGACTAAAATTCATGGTCCACATTATACATTGAGCTAAAATTTAAATATCATTTGTGTCACTTTCCCTGCTTAAAAATATGTTATCACCCAAGCTCCTACCTCAAAAGCTTATGCTAAAACGTGCTTCGACATGACACACGTCGTGTTCAGCTACAAAGGACATAAAAACAAAACAAAATGGCCGTTGCTCATAATTTTCACACTATAGAAACCTAAGCAGTAGCAGCCTATTTACTAAGTAAATGATCGGGCAAAGCACTTCACAAATGATGACACGATTTTTTAGGGGAAACGAGTTTATAAAATCACTCAAAAAACAGAAAGAATAAGTCCATTGGGGGAAGATATCGAGCGTGAGTTCGAGCAGGCCGTGAAATACTAAAGACATCACGGAGGACCAATGGATGGCTGGTGAAATGAATCTCGAGGGCAAGGGACGCAGTCAGAACCAAAAATAAGAAATGGATTATTCTAATAACTTGGCTCCATAATGTGTTGCAATATATATATACACACAGAGAGAAATAATGTATACAGGAAAGCCAGTAATCTAACTTAACAAAGAAATTAGCAATCGTAACTCGATGCGCAAGTAATACTGAGTTTGCAAACAATGTATTTGAACACTGTGGGCGCTTGAAAATTCAAGAAACGTAATAGATACAAGTAGCAACGACATTAAAGTGGGAACAATCCCGATCGGTGCGTAAGCCAGTCATTACACAAAACAGATGCAGACATAATCACATCAAATAGATTATCGGGTCGTTATTGTTGTTGTTGATGTAAGGTGCCAATTCCATTAGTAGTTTCTCTAACTTTTGACTAACTTGGAAAGTACCAAATTGCCATTTCCATCAAAGTTCCTAAGCTAGAAAAATTCTCTGATGCCTGGATCAATTGTCTAATTTGCAACTTCATTCGTGCACACCCAAGCAAGCAATTTGGCAGTACATCCCTACCCGGAGACCCATCCTTCATGAATAACTAAATAGATATAAGGTCCAAAAAATCAAATCCCTCGTGGCTATGACCTACCCTTTAGAACTCCACTCAAGGTAATGAAAGTACAGAACTGGCGATCATGTCCCTAAACTTACAAGTTTACAAGTCAATCACACCGTGCAATGTACCTTCAATAAATAAATAAATAAAAATATATATATATATTTAGGCTCCATTTATTTACAAAAAATAATTTTAGGGGCTCCATTTATTTCACAAAAAATAACTTCAAGGGAAAAAAATTTCCGGATTTTTTGACGTTTATGTTACGGAAAATGAATTGCTTAGGGAAAATATTTTCCATAAAGGGAAAAAAGTCTTCTAAACAAAGAGAAAATATTTTTCATTTTTGAAAAGTGGAAAACATTTTCCTCACTTGGTCTCTCTTATCTTACACCCCTCCAAGCCCTCACTTCCTCCTCGTTCTTTTAAAAAAAAAATTAAATTCGAATTATTTTTTATTTTTATTTTTCTTTTCCTTCTTTTCCCTCTTCTTCTTTATTGGCCGGTCGTTAGCCATAGTGATAGCCACAACCGCCCACAGGTGAGCCTCGAGCTCGCCAACGAGCACGAGGCTCACCAAATTGGTGGGCATGAGCCTCACCACAAGTTCGAGCTTGCTGGCCTCGGGCCTCTCTAGATCGGCAAGCCTAAGCTCACCAATGGGCGAGCCTCATGCTCGCCATCCTTGCCGCTCGTGCTCGCCAATTTGGCAACTCGTGCTTGTTGGCGAGAAGAGGAAAATAAAGAAAAGAAAAAGAAAAAGTAATTTAATTATCAAATTTTTAAAAGATAAAGAATAATGAAAAATTGATTTTAAAAATAAAATAAATGAAAAAGAGTGTATAGAGGAAAATATTTTCTTTACCAAATAACAGAAAATATTTTCCACTTCATTTTCAAGTTTCATTTGAACACCGAAAATTAATTACATTTTTCTCGAAAATAACTTCTTGAAAAATATTTTTCAAAAACGCTATATTTTTCACGAAACAAACAAAGCCTTAATTGACATACATTTGTCAGAATTCGACCGATTCTCAGGTAAATTGCTGATGTGACAAATACGTGGTCAATTTTTCGCACACCACGCCATTTCCCTATTGTCCCCTTGTCGGCATTTCGTCCAAATATCGATTGGGATTCGGTTTAGAGTGCACTCGACCGAAAAGAAACGCAAATTAAGTTCACTGGGTGATTGAAGTCAAAGCTTGGCGATTCGATTGCAAACTTAAATAAAATCTAGCGATTAAAATTGACTCGGTTGCGAGCGAACCTCGCCAGTCTCCATATCTTATGTCGCGATCTCTGTCAACTACATGGCCCGTATGTAGGATCAATCTTTCCCCGTTGAAAACTGATGCAACCGACAAACACGAGACGACACTGTAATGTCGGCCAATGATCCGCCGGCCCGAGTTTGAATCGCTCAGCGTTGATTTCAGGGCGGCTAACGTGAAGCAAACGGAAGGGGACTTTTGACTTTCGGGAACGCTGGACGATCTCGGGTTTGTTTATTTGCTCTATGGGACTAGGGCAGTAATTACGAATAGGTACACCACATGTCACGTCTCAACATTGCATCTACCTACTTTAGAGTTACAAGCGTGCTTGGTGAATCTCATGGACCAGAATGATTTGAACCGCTAATCACGCGAATCCCATGTAATATCATATGGTAGAGTCCATTTCCTCTATATAATCTAGAGTTTCGAGATCACGAAATGTCTTTTACACAACCGCCATCATATTCTTCTTAAATAAATTGAGTTAATCCCATTTAACAAGAAATTGCATATTTCTGTATCTTAATTCAAGGTTTGTATGAATATCATTGGTTTAAGAGTTATTCATTTAAATTATTGAATACCATCGGCCCCTTAGCTTTGAATTTCTAATGTGAAAATAGCCTCGGTGCAACATATTCATCCACAACAAGGCTATAAAAGCCGCAACAGCTATAATTGAAACTTACATCAATATGCTATTTGGGCGTGATGTCCCAAAGTTTCATGAGGAAGTTGGAAGGAAAGGTGAAAAAAGAGAACAATTTAGGTTGCGTTTGTTTCGGGGAAAAATTTCTTAATAAAGAAAAATGTTTTTCGAGAAATCATTTTTAGGAAAATGTTTTTCTCTTCAGGTTAAAGAATTTAATTTCCTAACTTTAAGCATACATATTTTCTTTCATCAACAATGGTTTTCCATTGTTTAGTTGTGTTCAGTAGACCAAACACTAGAAAGTCCAGAAAATTAATTTGCAAAAAATGTTTCACTCAAACAAACACACTCTAAGAAGCAATTTTGGAGTAAATGAAGTACATTAAAATATCTAATACCGCTTTTCTACATGGTCTAAATGCTTTTTAAATACACGCGGTCTTCTTCCACCGATGAGATTAAGCCATGCTTTATTCTGGTTTACCATGTGTGTGCGGCCTCCTATGTGTCAAATTTCATGTGTCGTTCATAATTTGACTTGCACTTGAGAGAGGTATCAAAGTATCTCATATCGCTTGTCTTCGGCATATATATTTTGGTCTCTTTCAATTATTATTTTTTTATCTCTTTCAATTTATCAGTTTGAGTTTTTGGATCAAACGTTGAAACCGTCCATGCCCTTCTTTTGTTTTGTCTTTTTTATTCTTTTTGCAAGTTGATACCCACCGGTGGTGTTGAATTTGTCATGTGAAGGATAATAGTTTGATAGCGTCGGCAATTTTCACTGCGGCTATCCTCCCCTTATCCATTTATTTAAACGCATAAGCGTTATCGGTTTTCGCATATGATCTCATCAATATTACCAAGTGGCAAAAAATGAGGTATTAGATACACCTAATTGTGAGATGGTAAATATATACATACAATAATTTCTCTTAAGTGGATGATTAATGTGCTTGAAGACTCTGTTTATTTTGTAGAAAATGAATGATTTAAAATATATTTCCTAAAAGCAATTGCTTGTAATGCTTAAAAAATGAATGAACAATAAATATTTTTATCATCCACGAAAATATTTAGATATAAATTATTCTTTTATAATGAAAACATGTTTCTATTAACTAATTATTTCAATCAATACAAGTGATTATTTAAAAAAAAAATCTAAATCATTCATTTCCACGTGATAGAGTTTTTTTTTTTTTTTTTTTGCCAAGAGGGTGACAGAGTTGAAGTGGCCAATTCATCCCGTAGAGACCTGGTCTTATGATTAATTAAATTGCATCCAAACATTATTTGAGCTCAATATAAGAATAGTGGTAAGATAATTTAATTATTAAATCATGTATTTATCTAACAGTTTAAATTTTTAGAATAATTGATGATGGTCTCACAAAATTTTTATGTGAGTTCAAAATCTTTCCTACAAAGTCGAGCCTGTGAGTGAGGAGAAGTGTTAGAAAATTAAGAAATTCAATCACTCTTTCGTTT
The DNA here is from genome assembly GCA_017140595.1 of Eucalyptus curtisii. Taxonomy (NCBI): domain Eukaryota; kingdom Viridiplantae; phylum Streptophyta; class Magnoliopsida; order Myrtales; family Myrtaceae; genus Eucalyptus; species Eucalyptus curtisii. The sequence continues at coordinate 33,063,739 of CM029502.1, read as the reverse complement.
AACGGTTTAAGTTTTTAGAACAATGGGCTGATTTTACAAAAATTTTCAAAATAATAACTAAAACACTTGACCGTGATTTTACAAAAATTTTCAAAATAATAACTAAAATTGCATTGCCAACAAAGAATGAGGAGGAGAACATTACTAGTTACAATCAAGCTGAATAATGGGCTTAATTCCCAATAAACCCTCAACCAAAAACTACAAACTGTTGCCATAATCTCAAATCCCTCCTTTCTTTCTACGTCCAAAAATTGTCTTAGTTGCTTCAAAATGATTAACATTGGGTGTCTGTTGTTGTTCTATTCAAATGTGAGGGTATTTATGAAGACGCAAGTTTCGATAATAAAACCTTTAAAGGGCCATGATTTTTACAATTTTGAAGAAAACGATGGTAATTTTTGGACTTGGGTGCAGATTTTGGGTTATGGTGAAAGAAAAACTTCAGGTATATTTAGGATTGAAACTAAAGTTAAACATTTTTAGGGAATTTGGCCCCAGATATAATTATGTTTGTCTTGTATAGTGACTCTTTCATATCATGACTATGATGTCATCGGAGGGTTTACTCTACTTATCCTCACGTCCGCAACACGGACTTCTTTTTTCATCACTTGGCGGTTTTGAACTCCCTAAAAACCTAGTTGTTTTTCTTGTTTTTCCTTTTGTTTCTTCTTCTCTTCGTACAAATCTTGTTCATTCATTTGTACTGTTTCCTCGATCGAACCAAAGAATCGCCCTTCAATTGCTAGTAAAGAGGGGGATGATAGTCTGATTAACTTGTCATGCTAAACATCTTTTGTTACCCTCTCATCTATAAATAAAGAATTGAATCAAAGAACTCGCTTTGATAAAGTTTCTATTGTTGGATGCAAATTACGCAATCCCAAAATCTCCATAACCAGAACAAGAACATGCATTACCCACATTCAGCATATGTGTTAATTAATACAATCAATTTGGTCACAGGTTCTTAAGACGTCCATCATTCAAAAATTACCAGCATGTAAAGGAGTATGCATGAGCAACAAAAGTTTCATAACATTTTACTGTTTCTCATCATCTCAATACATAGTTCAAATACTATCCCTTAATAATCGTATCTCATTAAGCCAACTTTAGTTCACAATAATTTTTTTTATTAATGAATCACACTTTTTAATGTTTATGTGATAACATACCAGTAACTCAACACTTGTATTTCCAAAATCACAGAAGAAGAAATACAAGACAAATATGTAAAAATATACTAAAAATACACGTATTTAGGGCTTTGTATGTATTTTTACATCCATAAAATCATCAAACATGTAAAATAAATACACCATGACATAGAGGATGAAGATACGAGTTCATCGTTGCCGGCCACGCGCCGGCACGCGCCGCCTAAGTGCGCGGCGCGTGGAGCTCACGCGCGAGTCGCGCCCCGCATGTGGGAGCGCGTGAGGGCGCGTGAGGCGCTTCTCCGACGCCCTGGCGGCACGTGGGGGCGCGTGAGGCCTCCCCCGGCGACGCGCCGCCAACCTTTTTGCTAGTCTTGTCGAGCCCAGTCCAAATTTGTGATTTAATTTTATTTTTATTGAACAAAAAATTTCGAAAATCACAAATTAGGGCAAAAACTTTATGCGTTCAAGTTCTAGAGTTATGGTTGCTCTGATACCACATGTTGGATGCAAACTACGCAATCCCAAGATCTCCATAACCAGAACAAGAACATGCATAATTGAGTAGAAAGATTAACGCACCTGTTTTGGGATCCATCTAAGATAAAGCGGAAGTAGAAAAGGGATTTCCCACATATCAGAGGATCCACGCATCAAGTCCTTCTCCTCTATTGCCCTTCGTATCACTGGCTCAATGAGGCAGCCCCCCTCACGTTTAGCGTTAGGTAAACGCTCTTTAGGTGAGGATACATGTGAGAATTATGGTTAGAGAAGAGACTTGAGCACTATTTATTGAGTTTCCAGCTAAGCCCCCTCATTACGGGCCAGGCTCAACTCGGCCCACACTAGCCAGCCCCATATTAGACTAATTAAGAAACCTTCTATCTCACCTTAGACCAACCCTGTTTTACGGTAACCGTAAAAACAGTAAATTACAATATCAATTAATTTAGTCCACATTAGGAAAACTCTTACATCTATCTGTTTCACTAAGCTTAACATTACGTGGCCTCTGATCGAAGTAAAATCATTTCTTATTGCGAAAAGATTATGAAAAATATTATGTTGTAACTTGCAAAGGTGTAAAACAAGGGTTTTTTTTTTCTCTTTCTTACTGAGATAATGGGATTCTTATTAGCCAAACATTGCTCAAAATCAAAACTCAAAGGTTAACTTGTCCATTTGTAATAAAAGTCAAAAGAGTAGGAGTCCTTTTCTCAAATATATGTTTACAAAGATTTCTCAAATCAAGGCTGATAAGTCATTGTGGGTAATCGATTTACGGACGGTATGATCGTTCTAGTGCCATTTACTTTGTGGTTCAAAACACTCCAAGTTATTCTCATTAGTGGAGGGGCGCATGCCTAATTAAAAATGATTATATTGATGACATTGACTATCAATGCATATAAAAAATTCCGGGAAAATTTTTAAAATAATCCTAAACTATTGCAAATTTTCCAAATTAATCTTAAACTTTTTTTTTTTTAATCAATTCTGTCATAAACCTTTTAAAATTGTACAATGGTGGGCGAGCTCACCCTGGCCATCACAATGCTGGGCAAGCTCGCCCTTATCGTCACGACACTCAGCAAGGGCGAGTCTCGCCATGGTTGGACAAGACCTTGCATTCACGAATGAGCTTGCCTAGCACTATGACGGCCTTGCTCAGCGTCGCGACAACAAGAACGAGCTCACCTACAACGCAAGGCCTCGCTAGCCGTAGCCTCCCGGCCGGTCCAAAGAACCGGTGAAAGAAAATAAAAAATTAATAAAAAATTGAAAAAAATAAACTATTATTAAAAACTTGACACATCGACATCAGTTGGATAGCCAACCAAATTTAGTTGGATAGCCAATCAAATTTGGTTGGATTAACTGAATTGACACAATTGCAAAAAATTTAGGCCTCAATTGATAAAAAAAAAAAAAAGTTTATGACTGAATTGAAAAAATTGTAATAAGTTTACTATTGTTCTGGTAATTTTTTCAAAAATTTTCTATACGATCAATCTTAGAATAAAAACATCAATTTAATGATGGAACAAATCTATTTTGCTAAAATAAAATAAAAATTCATAAATACGTCGTTTTCTAAATTTCAGTCGCAGAATTTTTCTTTTTTCACATTATTAATGTACATAATAATAGTCTACGAAAAAACTTCTTGAGGAATAAAAGAAACAATTTCTTAATCATCATGTCCTTAGAGCATAGTGCCGATTATTTTTCAATTTGTGTGCTAGCAATAATAATAATAAAGAAAGATGCCATTTTGTTATTAAGTTTTAGTGACGACTAACGTACGCCATCTTGCCTCATTTAAACCTTTTTTTTAGCAATGATTAATCATTTTTTGAATTTTATTAAGGACCAAAAGAAAAAGGTCAATCGACAGATTGAGCTATTTCCTCTGAATATGACGGGGACACGGACCAAGTAAAAGATCACACGTCAATTCAATGTTTACTTTCTAATAATAAAATATCAAAAGGACCAAATAGCTCTGCCATAGGAGATTACTAAAACCTGCATTATATAGCCCAGCTCTATATCACAGGGGATTGACTGAGTTATATGCTGCGAAAACATAATCCCCATATGATATGTTACCTCATTATTATATTTTTTCCACCGAACATTACCTCATTAATTAGCATAGAATTAAAACAATTAAGGAGCTAAGGTAGGCAGTCTCAATCGAGACTTTGCGAGCATGCTATCGTTCGCTTTGGGAGCGGTTCTATCCACGTCCGCACAGCTTTAAAATGCATTGCGTTAGTTCAAATATTGCGTAAGACTTATTTTCTATTGCAAGAATTGCCCATAATTAGGTGGTATGGAACCCCATGGAACCGCAAGGATATTTGAAACCAACCCGACATTCTTACCCTATCTCTCATACTGCCTAAAGTAGGCAATCTCACCTGAACGTCGTTTACTCCTTGCACTATATTGTTTGCTCTAGTCACGATTCACGCATGCCCTTACGGCTTTATGCGTGAGACTTATCTACCAACTCAACAGCCCATATTGAGATGAGTTATGATTGGCGGTATACGTAAAATTCAATAAGGAGATGTTAGGGAGTTGAAATATTTATGGTGCATGACTTTTGACAGAACGAAAAACAATTAACACAGAGTTTATAGGCGATAATACCGTGCTATTATACACAAGATGATCATACTTCAAGTCATGAAGGAAGCTTCTCGATAGGCACAAAATTAATTAGGTATCCATACTTTTCTCATTCTAGAGATTTATGATAAACTCTGCAAGTTTCATGAATTGTCTCTCTAGATTTTCTCAGAACGGTCTATACTCAGTTGATAAGATTTTAGTGGGCATTCCTAAATGAGAAATCCTTTTGTGTGCCCCAACTAAGTGCTCCCACCCTGCAACCTCGGGATTTTCTTAATGGTTTTCATTCATGTTTCAAATCGAATTAATCAATTACTAAATATGCAAATTAATTTTCGAAATATAAAAATTCAAACTCCTCTTGTTTACACGGGATATCATCAGCCAATGTTTCTTAACTCATCCTTCAACCTCTCGATTCACAATAGAAGAGCCGCATCATCAATTTTAGGGAAAAGTGTCAGGAAATTCCTAAACATGTTACATTAGTGTCAACTTAGTCATAAAGTTTTTAATTTTGTCCATTTGATTTTAAACATTTTGATTTAGTGTCAAATCAATCATTTCAGTTATTTTTGTTCGGATATTGTTGATACGAATGTAGATAGGTTGGCAACTAAATCTTGAGATGACAAATCAACGTCAATCAACGTCCAATCAGCTGGTGATTACGAGCACCCTTTTTACATTACCCATCATGTAGATTTACAACTTCTTAGTTGACCTAAACTTGTTATTCGTGGGGCTCGTCGGGGCGCATCCATATTATATAATCCCAAGTACATACACAAGAAATTGCTGGAAGAACGAACGAGTGGCGTGTTCTCATTGGACGAGGCTCGATTTTGTATGACAATCGGACACGTCTTAGCAGTATCTGCACTAATTTTATGATGGACAGTACATACCAACTACAATGCATGAATTACAACGGAAGGAAAATGTTCATTTAGTATACAGTTTGTCCAAAAATAATATAAAGTGTGCGCGCGTGCCTGTGACGTAAAAACATTTATGCCTACGTTCACTTTAGATCCCTAAATTTTTTTCATTTTATTTATTCAATATGGTGCCCAAACTTTTTAAATTAGATTCAGTATCATCCTCTCGTTGAATTCAATTTTGAATCGTATTTTCACTGACGCGATAATCCAGATTAGTTATAAAGAGGTAAAAAAACGATGCAATCAGCATCGTTGGGATTTGATAGGTGTAGCTCCTTTCCATTTTACTTATTTCCCATCTTTTCCTATTCTCCATTTGTTCCTTATTCTTTTTGGCTGCGGACCACGTCCTACACTGCTACCTTCGCGCTTGTTGTTAACTCGCCATCCACCACCACCACCACCACCAGCCCCAACTTGGGCAGTCCATCTCGCCTCTCTTTCTAGCCATCCCACTAGCCGCGGATCAGAACCTGCAGCGTCGAACGGAAGCGGTGGGGCGAGCCTATGATCCGTGGCGCTGCAAGCCACGAATTTGAGGCGTCGTGTGGCTACTTCCACCATCGAGTTGCCGCCGCCGCTGCCATTACTCGCACTGTCATCACCACCATTCTCTTTCTCTCGCTCCCTCACTCTCCTGCATGCATGGTCGCGTCGACATCGAGTTGGAGGTCTCTCGAGGCTGCAACCTTCGTCTTGCAAGATAGCGGCTTCCATGACAGAGCTTGTTGACTTGCTGAGGGGGGAGAGAGAGAGAGAGAAGCATGGCCTGGGGGTAGGACCAGTGGCGGTAAAGGCGATGGTCGGTGGTAAATGGAGGAGACAAGTTAGATTTTTTTTTTTGGGGGGGGGGGGGGTCAAATAGACAAGTTAGAACTTTTTTTTTTTTTGGTTCGGAGAGACAAGTTTGACTTCTTCTTCTTCTTCTTAAATAAAGTTTGGCTTCGAGAGCGACCATTTTTAGGTGATATTCGGAGCAACAAGTTCTCGGGGCTTCTTTATGGATGAATGGTGGATGATTTGTTCTTTTTGCTCACGCAAATTTGTACTAAAATGCAACGTGAAGAGTGTTTTTCCCATGGAATTTGTGCTAATCGACTCATCAAATCTAAAGACATACGTGCCCCGCCTTCATTGTCAATGTTTGTGTAGACTTCTTGTAGGGAAACTATCTAATTGATCCCAAACTTATTGTTTAGATGCCAATTCGAACATATACTTTTCAATTTTGCCAATTCGCTGAACCTTCGTGTCAGTAGATTCCAGCGCAAAATTTTAGTGTATTAGCCAGAAGGACTATACTAGAATTTTGCATAAAGACTTATATTAGATTAGCAAAATTAAAATAATTTAAGATTGAATTTGTATCAATATAATAAGTTTAAAATCAATTAGGTCCTTTTCTTTGTTGACGGTGTCTGCCCTATATCTTTGCAAGTTCAAAAGTAATCTTAAAAGGGCACGAGAGTAGTTGAGTTTAATCACTTCACTCCATCGACAACTAAAAAATAGAACTATTTAACTCATAACCTATCACTTGAGCTTGTGGCTCCTTTGTTTGGTCAAAAAGCAGAGGAGTGAGCTTAGACTTTTAGGGCGCGTTTGGTAGCGATTATGTTCCCAAAAACAGATTCTGATAAGAAATAATTATTTTTTATTATGTTCCCGGGAACTGATTCTGAGTAAAAGAATGCGTTTGGCAACTGTCCAAAATTTCTGATTCTGGAATAGAATTGCGTTTGGTACCGTGTTAATTGATTCTATTCCAAATCAATTTCTTTTAATTTTTAAATAATTTTTATATTTTTTTTCCTTTTTTTTTGTTTTTTTCTTTTTTCTCCTATTCTTCTTCTTCTTGGTCGGTCGCCGGACAGATGAGGACCGGCGACCTCATCGAAGTGTCGCCGGCCCTCGGTGAGGCCGGCCCCCGTCGGCCAAGCCTCACCGATGGCCAAGCCTCGCCCTGGCCGGCGAGCCTCGCCAGGGCAAGGCGAGGCCCGCCTGGCCACCGGCGAGGCTAGGCGAGCCTCTGGCAAGCTCACCAGACCAGTTGCTGGTGACCGGCGGCGGCGTACGGTAGCGGACGGCGGCGGGCGGTGGTCACGAGATGGTCGTCGATGAAGAAGAAGAAAAGAGAAGAAGAAGAGTTTTGATTCTCAATTTTGTTCCCGGAACAATAATCAACTTTTTTTTTATTCTTGATTCTCTTTCCAATCTGTTCCCGGGAACAAATTTGGTCACGGAAACAAAATTTTACCAAACGCGATTCTCGTCCCAAACTGATTCTGGGAACAAAAAATCAGAATCAGGCACTGTTTGGATGGTTACCAAACAGTGCCTTACTGTTTCCTAGTATGATAAGACATCGAAAAGCGAGGACAAGAGCAGAAAGAGCTAACATATATGTGTATGTACATGATGCACTAAAATATAAGGGACTATATTTTAATAGAAATGAAGAAATTAGAACATAGCAGGAAAGGAACTATAATAAAGAGAGTTCTATTGCAAGTTAAATGATGTTAAACCAGGCATACCCAATGTTGGAAATAACGTATTGGTAGAAAACACGCAACACTTTTTATTGTACGATGATATATCAGAATATTAGGAAATAACCCAACTCTTTATGTTGGATTTGACATCTAGGATTTTTTTTTGCATTTGGATTTGGGTTGATTTAAGGATATGAACTTCTAGTTTTTGTTGTTTGATTTGTTGATACGTTTGGATAGAGATATCTCGTTTCTATCAAGAATGTCTTTGAGATCGTAGGGTGCAGTGTTCTTGGGACAGACTTTTATAGAAGATTATAGTCTATCTAGATATTATTTTTTGGCTTGAGGATCAGATATTTGATTTGCGATGTAAAAAAATTCCACATCCTTTATTAATACGTTTATTTTAGGAGTCAAGTCATTAGAAGAAGGATATTTTGATTCTGAAGAGGTTCCATTTTCTTTAATGTGAACTCTTTTTTTCTTCAAGAAAGTCTTCTAATGATGTGTCATCATCGGTTGCAACTAGGGGTGAGCAGTCCAAATTCTTTACAGGTTCCGCCTTGAACTTGGAACCCACCCTCAAGTACAGATTCCTCATTTTTTGAAACGTGGAACCTACCCTTCGGAACCTAGAACCTGAAATCTACCCTATCACAGGTTCGAGGGTCGGTTCCAAGGTCCAACATGTTCTTTTTCTTCTTCTTTTTTGTTTCATTTTTAGTTAAACAAAATGAAAATGAACGTCATAATAATAAATAAGTTTGTCATTAATCAAAGAGAATACAAAATGAACAAAACTATTAATAGAAGAAAATGAATTCTTGGCAAGGAATTCAATTAGATAAAAATAAAGGTGAACGGTTCCAAGCTCTATACAGGTTCTACTTGAAACTTGGAATCTACCCATTAGAACTCGTTCATCATTTTTTAGAACCTAAAACTTCCCTTGCATATCCTAGAACTTGGAACCTATCATGTCATAGGTTCCAAAGTCTACCAAAGTCCCACTTATATTATTATTTGAACGACTATAATTCATTAATATAAATACATAAAAAAAATATGAAAATTAATAAAGTAAAAAATCTTAAACATAAAATGGAAACTCGGACTAGTGCTTTCAAATTATACACTCATCATAGAAAAGTGTGGAATATCATAAGATCACACGGAGACATGGATCAAGAAAAATATTAAAACTTGTTCCAGATTCTAAGTTCCAAGTTCCTCCAACTAAGAACTTAGGACCTACCAACCTACCCGTTGAAACATGTTCTTATTTTTTGGAACCTAGAAACTACCCGCATATCTTGGAACCTAGAACCTATAGGTTCCTACTGCTCCGGTTCTCAGGTTCCAAGTTCTACCCTAAAACCATACTCCTAGTTGCAGCCATGGCTTCATTGAGTTAACAAAGATCATCATCAATTAATTACCCATTGAGTCTTTTATTTTATTCTACAATTTTTAGAGAAATGTCCCATTTTCCCACATGTATAACATTTAATATCTTTGCTGATTTTCCTTTTTGTTCTTTATTTAGGTCTATTTTGTTACAGATTTGTAAGTTTTAGATTTTTTGTTTACTATTTGTGGAGGACAGTCTCCTCTGTATTTTTTGATTGCCTGTTTATATGTGAGGGATCATATTAAGCACAAAAATCGGCTAATTTATTTTTTGTAATTTTTGTTCTTCCTTAAATTGTCTTTGTAATTTGATTGTATTGCACCTACTCATTCCTCGTTTTTGGACATTAGATATTAATTCTCTATATGAGAGGATTTGATAGGGTATTTGGCTATTAAAATCTTATCGGATTTTATTACGAAGTTATTCTCATATTAAATATGATAATCCTGCTAAAAGTTTTTTTTTTTTCGAAAAAAAGTTGATCTCAATCTAGTTTGACCAAGACTCTTGTGAAGCAGATGTTTTTATATTCTATTAATCTTCCTAAAGATTTGCTTTTGAGATTTAAGAAGATGTCTTGATTAGAGGTGAGCAGTTTTAGAGTTTGTACAAGTTCCATATGGAACCTGGAACTAGTCCTATTTGTTAGAATTGGTTACTCAATTTTTGAAATTTGAAACCTACCCTATATACCCTAGAACCTGGAACTTACCATATTATAGCTTTTAGGGTTTACTCAAGTTCTACCTATTTTGTTAATTAAACAATTGTAGTGATTAAAATACTTGCTACTACAATGTATTGATCATAAAGACTTACGAAAAATATGAATATTAATAAAATAAAAGTCTCAATGATAAAGTAGAAGCTCAAATTGGTGCTTTCAAATTGTACACTCATCATTGAACGATATAGAATATCGCAAGATCGCGCGAAAACATGAACCAAGAAAAACATTAAAACTTATTCTAGGTTCTAGGTTCTAGGTTTTAGATTCCTCCAACTAAGAACTTGGAACCTACATATCAAAACAAGTTCCTCATTTTTTGAAACCTAAAACCTACCATACATACCTTGAAACCTACAAATTCTCATCAGTTCGATTTTTAGGTTATAGGTTCTACCCCGAAACCATGCTCATCCATAATCTTGATTTCTATTTCTATGTATGAAAGATCACTAATAAAGGGTTGCAAAATAGAGAAAATAAGTGTATTAAGATAATTATCCCACTGATCATTTAGTTGTCCAGTGACACCCGCAACTACAACATTTATCACAGCATAATCAGAAACGTCTTGCTGAGTTTTTATAGGCATTAGCAACCATGACCATTTGATTTCAAATGTTGACAATATTAATATCAGCAACACCATCTATATTTCATTAGGAGGATTCTTCAAGAGCTTTATGAGGAGGCATGACTCTAGAATAACAAAGTTTTTTCATCCATGTGATTTTATTTAATTGAGGGATGGATTCATTATATGATTCGACCATGAATTTATCAAAAGTATTTATTTGATCTGGGTATCATTTCATGACAAGATTTGTTTTTACAATTTAGGGGTATCAAGTATGGTTGATTTACCTAAAGATTCTCGTTTCTTTTCTATGGCTTTGACAAATTTTGAATTATATCTTTTAGGAATCTTCTACTTTCTAAAGATGGAGTTTTAAGTGCTGATTTTGGTTTATATCATTTAGGAATCTTTTATGTTTTTCTATAATTTTTTGAGTGTATAAACTATTGATTTCAGCAAGCATTTAAAAGGGGAGGCTATGAATTCACTCTATCGATATGGGATTTTTAATTTGTTCAATATGTAATATCATTTTTGAATTTTTAATTTATTTAATATAATCTCTAAACTGTAGCCTATCGTGCCTATAATCTCTAAACTGTAGCATATCGTGGCTTATGAACTTTTATTTGTTTAACATATCCTTAAACTTTTAATTTGTTGATGATTTGTTCAAGCCGGTAGAGCCCACTTTGTAGTGGACGTTTTGCTCGCAAAACCTTTGTTTATTCCTTTCAGGGGACGGCCCGCGTGCCCTTTTTAATTTTCGACCAAGAAAATCGAGCAATCTCTCCCAATTTGACATTCTTGGAAGTTGTGCTATTAAGGTACATCTACTAATTTTCCAGACGGGGATTCACACGTGGCGGATACGAACCAAGGCTGAGTTTCTCTCGTCTATTTCGGTTCGTGAAATAATCAATAGGATCCCAACCATCCGGGACACGATTCATCGATGCGAATCAAATCGTAGTAATGACATATAATTGTTATGTGGAAGAAAATCAAATCGATTTTAAAAATCAGTCTTAATCACCTAACACAAGAAGCTTATCACCCACACACACGCAGATATATGTTAAAGACATTCAATGACATTTTAGGGAATATCGCCAACGTTTAGGATCTCTTTAATGTGAACTCATAGGTATTCCTTGCCAATTGGAAAGAAAAATATAAATTAGCAATTTAGAGGTGTGAGGCATGCCGGCATCGACATGTTAAAATAAAAATATACATTCAATTACTTTTTAAGGAAAACCTTACGTGGGAATGACTTGAAATAAGATATCACCAACGTTCAGCATATTCCTTTCTAGTTAGGAAGAAAATTTAAGTTGGCAATTTAAGAATGTGAGGCGTGCCAACACCGGCACGTTAAAATAAAGAATATAGTCTTACTGGACATCCCACTAGAGGATTACCCGGGACGGCCCTCACAAATGGAAATACTCTTCTCCTTCTTGCTACAACAGGCCCCTCAACCAACCTAGGAAGGAAGAAGCCCCCTTAATTGTACTTATGCGTTTACTCTGAAAATCTTCCTACCTTTCGCACCGAGTAGAAAAATACAAGATCTCATGAATTCATCACGTTTTGGTGAAATCAATCCTATATAATGTTATGTGTGATGAAAAATGTAATTATAAATTCATTAAAAATCATTTGTAAACTTGTGTTATTATGAAAGTCCTCACTATTTCTAGTAGAAAATCTTATCCAAATTGAGCGAATTCATACAGTATTTATGATGGTCTTTATCGTGCGGATGGTGTTTATTTTTGTAACCCATCGATTGAAAATATGGAAAAGTATGGATCTTAGCGAGGATTAACGCGAAAAATTTCAACGCCTTCGACTTGGCAAAATTTAAAAAAGACAATTGAAACGGCCCGTGCTAGCTCACGTGAGGATAATGAAAATCATCAAAACGTTACAGAAATAGAAAAATTTGAAAATTGGGGAAAACGAAATCTTTACCAACCCCCATTCCAATTGTTTGTTCATTATAAAATTCCCCAAAATAAACCCCCACAAAAAAAAACTCTCTCTCTCTCTCTCTCTCTCTCTCTCTCTAATATCAACTAGGCTTAGTCTCTCTCCCTCAAAAAAAAAAAAAAAAAAAAAAAAAAAAAAAAAAAAAAAAAAGGTCCTTTTATAAAAGCCCCTTCGTAACACCACCTTGAAGACCAGCAACTCTTATCGCTCAGTTGCACAGCCCAATGACGACCCACTTGCTCAAAGAAGGGACGCAGATGAGAGACGCCATGGACTCTCTGCTGCAAGCCCTGCGGAACCAGCCCCTCCCCGCCGCCGCCGCCACCCTCCTCCTCCTCCTCCTCGGCCTCGCCCTCCTCTCCCGCCGCCGCCGCCTCCCCTACCCTCCCGGCCCCAGGGGCCTCCCGATCATCGGCAACATGCTGATGCTCGACCAGATGACCCACCGCGGCCTCGCGAGCCTCGCCCGCAAGTATGGCGGCCTCCTCCACCTCCGCATGGGGTTCCTCCACATGGTCGCCGTGTCGTCCCCCGAGCACGCCCGCCAGGTCCTCCAGCTCCAGGACCACACCTTCTCGAACCGCCCCGCCACCATCGCCATCAGCTACCTCACGTACGACCGGGCCGACATGGCCTTCGCCCACTACGGCCCGTTCTGGCGCCAGATGCGGAAGATCTGCGTCATGCGGGTGTTCAGCCGCAAGCGGGCCGAGTCGTGGAGGTCGGTCAGGGAGGAGGTGGACAAGACGGTGCGGGCCGTCGCCGGCAGCATCGGCACCGCCGTGAACGTCGGCGAGCTGGTGTTCGCGCTCACCCGGGACATCACGTACAGGTAGGCTTTCGAAATGGATTCACCGAGCTCATGATGAAAGCCAACGCTGAGCAGTATCTTTTTACTGTTTCGTAGCATATGCCCAACCAAAATGAAAAAAAGCTAATTTTTTTTGTTGGAGCAATCTCATTCATTTCTTTTATCAATTTAACTTCATAGACAAATTCTTTTTATTCCCAAAAATTAGTATCTAAAATGGCGATTCTTTAAATAAATGAGACAAGGATACATAAAATCCAACCCAATCATGTAGTAATTTTCCTGGTGACTAAGGTCTCATGCTCTCTAAATTATCTTGAAATAGAAGTGAGTACTTTTTGCTAGAAGCTTAAGTACAGTAAAAAATATACACGATTGCACTCTCGGATCACATAACTAGGGGAAAGGAAAACTCTCCCTCTCAATAATTTATTACATGGTCTATAAATCATATAGATTAATATTATTTCGACCATGAATTATATAGAGCTTATTATGAGACACGTAGAATTAACCTTTATATATAAACTCGATTTACATGATTTATTTATTTTATAAATTTTCTTAATTCTCTCTCTTTCTCTGGTTGAATCGAAATGGGATGAACCATACCCATCACACAGTTTTAATGCCCTATTGATACGTGCGAACATGGATCTCCTGTCAAGTGTCAGATAAGACGAATTTTTTCAAGAAAACAAAAGAGAGAGAGAGTAATGCCACGTGTATATTGAATTCTGTTTTTTATTTATTAAGTGGTTCGATTTGTTTAATTGTTTCTTCGATTTAATAAATGAAATCTCTTGCCCGATTTATTCCGGAACCTAAAAATGCTGTAGAGGAAATTCGTAATTTATTTAGCAATTTTCCAGAGGGAAGTGCTGTAAAAATCCATATTTCGTTTATCATATTTGTTTACAGAATTATGTTACGAGATTTTATCTGACAATTAGAAGTTACCACATCCCGTATGTTTATTTATTTTCTGGACCAATGCCTCTGGAGCATTACTATTTTCAAATGGGTTTGCGACTAGGAGTAATTTTATATGCACAGGCTTTATAAATTCTTTACATTATCCTTTACCAAAAAAAAAAAAAATTCTTTACATTATTTACTTTTTCAATCGTTGAACTCTATAATTGAAATTTCAATATTACTTAATTGAGAACATGAAAATCGCCGAGTACTGAACATGAAACTTGTCTTTGAAACGACAGGGCTGCGTTCGGAGCGAGCGCGACCGAAGGGCAAGACGAGTTCATCGGGATATTGCAGGAGTTCTCGAAGCTGTTCGGGGCATTCAACCTCGCCGATTTCCTCCCGTACCTTGGCCGGATCGACCCGCAGGGTATCAACGAGAGGCTCGTCAAGGCTCGCGGGTCGCTCGACAGGTTCATCGACAAGATCATGGACGACCACATGGAGAAGAAGAACAAGGACAAGACCCTCCTCAGCGAGGAGGCCGAGACGGACATGGTGGACGACTTGCTCGCCTTCTACGGCGAAGAAGAGGCGAAAGTCGACGAGTCGGAGGATCTACAGAACTCCATCAAGCTCACCAGGGAGAACATCAAGGCCATAATCATGGTAAGATCGAAAGCCACTTTGTCCTGACGTTTTCTCATCGTGTGTTTCCAGCTTAGGACAATCGTTTGAGACAAACCGAAAGAGGGTCTTAGGATAGCATTCGGTAAGAAGAAAAGTCTAATGTCAATTCAAAATTAGGATAAGTTCCGAATACAAATATTGACAGTTTTACCATGACATAAGAATATATGGGCAAATACAATCTCAAAATATGATTAATTTATGCGTTAACGTGATGTGTAGATATAACCTCAAAATGCTATCGCATCAAGATGTTGGTCTCATTATTTCTAGACATGATCGATGGAAGAATTTTAAAACTCGAGTAAGATTCCTAGTGCACAAAGGTGGGAGTAAAAAGGACAAAAGATTCAGCTACGAGAGAAGTGTCTGATGTTTATCGGCAATGACGTAAACGAAGCACCGTTTCCATTACAAAATTCGGAAATCAATGATATCTACCGACTTTATAAATCTTGTTTTAATTGAACAAGTTTGATTTGCTGATTGACGTAAGTCTTTCGCTGCTCGTACCGCCCTTCATATTATCAAATTCCGACTTGAGTTATTGATGTTACGCGAGGGGACATTGCGTTCACGCATGTGACATGAGTGCTCAGCCTGTGTATGCGTGTGCTTGACCCGATTGATGTTTACGAATCTTGTAGGATGTTATGTTCGGTGGGACCGAGACGGTCGCGTCGGCGATTGAATGGGCGATGGCGGAGCTGATGCGGAGCCCTGAGGACCTCAAGAAGGTCCAGAAGGAGCTCGCCGACGTGGTGGGGCTTCACCGCCGGGTCGAGGAGTCCGACTTTGAGAAATTAACCTACCTAAGGTGCGCGCTCAAGGAGACGCTCCGCCTCCACCCGCCGATCCCCCTCCTCCTCCACGAGACGGCGGAGGACGTTGAGGTCTCCGGCTACTTCATCCCCGCCAAGACCCGCGTCATGATCAACGCGTGGGCCATCGGGCGGGACCCGACCTCGTGGGAGGACCCGGACACCTTCAAGCCCTCCAGGTTCCTGAACGAGGGTGCCCCGGACTTCAAGGGGAGCAACTTCGAGTTCATCCCTTTCGGGTCAGGCCGGAGGTCTTGCCCGGGCATGCAGCTCGGGCTCTATGGGCTCGAGTACTCGGTGGCTAACCTCCTCCACTCCTTCACGTGGGAGCTGCCTGACGGGCTGAAGCCCGGCGAGATGGACATGAGCGACGTGTTTGGGCTCACCGCGCCGAGGGCTCAACGGCTCATGGCGATCCCGAGTCCGAGGCTGTTGTGTCCCTTGTATTGAGACGAGGCATCAAACCGAACCGAATCGAGAGAGCATCCGCGAAATGTGTGTGAAATGGCTGGCTTTGGATGCGCTTCACTCCTTTGCATGGCGTTCCTTTTGTTCCGATACAATCCTTTTTTCTTCTTATTTTTCACCACCCCTTTTTTTTCCCTTGAGAGTGAGCGAAAGTCAGTCGAGCCTTGCCTCGTTTTTCTTTTCACATGTTCATTCAATAATTGTCGCTTCACATACAAACTAAAAGGCCAAAGATTTTCAATCTGGGTAGAGGAAATATTCTGTGTTGCTTGTACAAATGAAAATAACAATAAAAAAAAATAGCAATAACATTATGTTATTGTTAGTCTTTCCATCTTGCTTCTATATTACTCTTTCCCATTATTTAGCGTTCGTCAGTCAATCAAGAAATGTTGGGGCCGATGAAATGAAATCCTTTGCCGAGGGATCCAATCTAAGCAATGTGTGTATATATATATTACGAAAAATCTCAAATCGTTACACCTATGAGGTAAAACTTTAAATCGGTACACTTATTAATTATCACATGTCATTCAACTTAGTAAATTGACAGTAAAATTTAACGAAAATTAATGGAATAAATTTATTATTAGTGTACTTGATTTGAAGTTTTTCGTAGCATCGCTAGACTTTTTCATCTTGCTTCGATATTATACTTGCTTATTATTTAGGGTTTGTCACTCAATCAAGACATGTCGGGCCAATGAAATCTTTTGCTGCGGGATGCAATCTAAGCAACGTCTAACATACTTCTCAAACATGGTGCGGTCGAGGTCGTTTCGCTTTCCCGAAAGCCGGGCTACAACGTGCAGCGGCGTTAGCTAAGCTCGTGCAGCGCGTGAAAGTGGGGAAGAAGACAGAGACGGGTTCGCTTTCTTCACGACAACAAGAAAACGATCTCGGAGAAAATCAAAGGTGTGTGGTCGAAGGGAAGCGAAGCGAAGGGGGAAAAATACAAAGATCGAACCAAGTGGGCGGAGGGGAAGCGACGTCTGCATTGAACGAAAGTCGAGGCGTTGACCGCCATGCGTTTAACGCCTGCGTCCGATTTGACGTGGCCATAACATTACATTTAATGGGCGGTGGGCAGATAAGATAAGATCAGCATTTAAAGGAGCAAATAATGATGAGCTTTTAATGAGGAAACCAGACCCTCTGCCGTGTTGGCCCGTTCGCCCGACGGTCGACCTCCCCCGGCATCTCCTCCTGAAGCTCCACACGGCGATGCGCCCGCGACAACCTCTCTCAATTGAATAGGTCCACCCATCTGATGTCCGGCCATGCTTGGGCCCTATCTCCCACGCTAGATGATTGTGTAATAATTAATTATTAAACTACGCTTTCATAACAATTCAAGTTTTTAAAATACTTAATAATTATTCACACAAAATTTCACGCTATTCAAAACAAGAAGTCCCGACTTTGAATTTTTTTGGTCTTTACTCGCTTCCTCAATTATATATTTCTACACTTACGTAACATTTTAATATTAAATAGATATTCATTTAATAGATCCGTTTCCTTGACCTGTTTTGAGCATGCTCATAATAGGTTGAAGTAGAGCATGCCGAAGTAAGGGTGAACATGATTTTAGAAGAGAACCAAAACCTGGAAAATCGAACCGGTAGAAACCACTTCAGTTCCAAATTCTAGAATATGCAAAGTAGGTTTCGGGTTTCCAAAATTTAGGAACTTATTTCAACGGGCAAATTCTAGGTTGTAGTTTTAGATAATCGAAACAACTCATTATGTTTTTTTTTAATGTTTTCGTGCAATTTTGCGATATTTTTTAGTGTTCGATGATGTATTTGAAACTAGTAATTTTAACTTTCATTTTAAGCACATCTATGACTAAGACTTTTACTTTGTTAACATCTCATATTTTTCGTGTATTCAAATATAAATTATGATCAGTGAATTGTAGCAACAATTAGTGATCATGTGATGATTCAAGTGGAATTAGGGTAAACCTTGAAACTTGTGATATTAT
Organism: Eucalyptus curtisii; assembly: GCA_017140595.1. Taxonomy (NCBI): domain Eukaryota; kingdom Viridiplantae; phylum Streptophyta; class Magnoliopsida; order Myrtales; family Myrtaceae; genus Eucalyptus; species Eucalyptus curtisii. Next base: position 33,045,573 of record CM029502.1, on the reverse strand, counting down.
AGGTTTTAGGTTCCAAAATATGTAGAGTATGTTCTAGGTTTGGGAAACGATTTCAATGAATAGATAGAAGGAATTTGGATCGACCCTAAAATCAGTCACTCCCATGCTAAAGAGGTTCGCTCTATTCCTTTGAATTTTTATTTTTTTATTTTCTCAAAGAGTGAATCTCTTGAGTCCTCCCTCAAATCTTCATGTTCTTAAAAGGAAATCTAATAGTCCCATCGATATTTGGCCGTGACATGAGAAGTTTAGACTATTATAATATTTAAATATTAAATTAAGAGATGAAGAAGATAAAATTGGAGAATTTGGTTTATCTCAACTCGATGAAAATGAAGATTGGAAGATAATACTTTACTAAAATGAAAATTATCCAAAAAAATCATAAACCTATTGCATTTTTACCGGTTCGGTCATAAATCTTTTGACTTATTGTCAATTGAATCAATCTAACTAATTTTGGTTGGAAACCACTAACGTGGACGCCGTCATAGACATAAACAAATTTTTAAAAATATTTTAATATTTCTTGAATTTTTTATTGTTTTTTCTCTTTTTTTTTTTTTTTACCAGTTAGGGCTCCCTTCACTACGAGGCTAGCTTGGCCTAGGCTAGGGTCAACCTCACCTGGTCTGGGCGAGGGTCGGTCTCGCCGAGGCTCGCCCTTCCTCGACTAGCGCTCGCTTGTGACAGGCAAGGCCAAGCCATCCAGTGGCCAACCTCCGGCAAAAGGAAGAAGAAAAGGGAAAAGAGATAAAGAAAAAAAAAAGAAAGAAATATTTAAATTTGATTAAAAATCGTCTACGTTAGCTCTAGTTGTATCATGTGAGATCGTCGACGTTGACGTCGGCAAATTCTAGTCAATATTGGTCGGATGCACTCAATTAGCAAAAATATAATAGATTTATGACTTTTTGAATAATTTTCTTCTTTATTAAGACGTGAGGAAGGAATCAGTTCTCATTTAAAAAAAATAATGCATTAATATATGTTCCAATAGTTTTTAACACAGACTAGCATTTTTTTAATTGATATGGCAATAATGCCCCATATTTTATTTGTATATGATGTGGACGAAGAATTCCCCCTTTATTTCGCCCAAAAGGAAGAAAACTCATATGAATATGATATAATTTTAACGAATAATTTACAGTATAATGTATATTTCAATTATGCACAAATAACAAAATTCACACCCGTGCAACGGTCGGATATGCTTCTAATAATACATGTAATTGCATCTTAGGACCACCTAATATTCAAGAAAGACTTCAGCTCCATTTTTTCGCGAAAAATAAATAATTTGAAAAATATTTTCCAAAAAATGATTGTTTGTATTGTTTCAAAAAATTAATGAACGAAAAATATTTTTATCATTCAAGAAAATCTTTAAACATAAATTGCTATCAATGATAAAAAAAAAATTTCATAACTAATATTTTAAACAATATGAGTAATCTTTTTAAAAAAATATATTTTATAAATAAATTATTTTTCACAAATCAAACCCATCCTTGGATAGTCCATAGCTTTTCTTGTAGAATGACAATTCTAAAGTCACAGCTATAAAGAACACGAGCCATGCTTTCCCTTCCAGAATTCAAACGAATTCCTTACATCAAGATCCGGATGGTGGCGAGCCCAACAGCAGAAATAGACACGAGAGTGCCAATGCAGTACTTGATCAAATCGTACTTCGCACCTTCCAACTGTGCCTTCAAGGCATGAATTTCCTGAGGATCAAATCGGTAAGCAATTTGCGCACGAATTAGACCCAAAAAAACCCGACAAATACAGGCCATTACACTAACCCGATCGAGCTTGTTAGTGAGGTTGGTTGTTTGGGCGTTCTGACTCGCTAGATCCTCCCTTATCCGCCTACATCGTGTCAAATCAAAGTGAGCATGCGACGGTCGGCACGCTAGCATTGCGAGATCTACCGAAAACTAGTAAGGATCGAAAAGTGTTTTGCGTTCCGTACCCCCTTTCGTGATTCAAGTCCAACCGCTGCCCAGCTGCGATTTTATCGATTTCATACCTATGCAGGAAACATTGATCCTTTAGGAAAAGTGAATGATCGAACGATATTCATGTGTTTGGAAGATGTTTCGGCCATACCTCAACTCACTCCGCAGTTTGTCCATGTCGCCGCGTAGTTTCTCGGTCTCGTGTTGCAGCGAGGAAAAATGGTGTCCCTGCACACTCAGTCGATGAGGATCCGAGGCCATTGTATTCACAGAACCGAGAAAGCTAAAAATTCCAACCACGGCGACGGCCATGAGATTAGAAGGGAAATCGAAAAGGCATAAGGAAGCCAAGTTCAGTTCCCCACAGTGAAGTAAAGTGAACAGAAACCGGCGACCCTCAACTTTTCCGGTGATCGATGAATGTTTTCCATATGTCCGTACCTGCGAATTCTGTACCTCAGACTTGAATTTGGACATGTTGGATTCTTGAGCCATTTCAACCTGTGGTGGTTTAAGGCACATCCAAATCAGTGCAGCAGACTAATAGAAGAAAGGAAATCTGCAGTTTAAGCTGGAGCAAAGACATTCGCAATGTCACATTAGACAAAACGCAACATGCATCGACATTGTATCCATTCTCTAAACATGTAGACGAAACCGGTCTCAAATGTCCATTGATCGCCCGAAGAAAGGACCTTTACCTTCTGCATCTCATCTCTCGAAACGAAGTAGCAGGACACGTTTCGCATGCTCTCATGCGAAATGTCGGTTATCGCCAACGTTATTACCTCGGCCTGTTTGGTCGGTATGCCTTCTTCCTCCAGCCTCCGAACCTATCCACGAACTGTTAGTACGAAAGGATAAACATAGCCGAGTCGCACAAACTAAGTTAAGCCGAAACATCGATCAAGTTTTCCTTTTTAGAGATGGACTCTACTTTTCTGCATACCCCAGAAAATAAGGTGAACATAAACAATTTGTATTAATTCGAACAAGATAAAGATAGGAGTAATTACTAAGGACAATGTGTCCACGAGAAGCAACCGCTTTCCGTTAACGAGTTGAGAAAACTGTCTACATCGCAGAGGGGGGCCCGAACATGATGATTGAACCCCCGATCCGGGCGACAAACCAAACGCGCCCGATCTCAAGAAACAGGCATAGGAAACGCCCCTGGATAGCCTGGCCAGCTTGCAAGCTGCGAAAGCAGCCATTCGAACTCCTCCTCAAGAATGCCGGATGCAGAAATCCAAAAGCCTGACCAGAACAGGTGGCTCGTGCATGTTAGCATATACATCATTTGGAGTCAACACTCTCTTGGATGCACATTCCTCAACAGCTAAACAATCCGGTTAGCGCACGATAAGAAGACGTACGTTTCTGAAGCTGTCCTGATCGCATTAGTCTTGAACGGAGATCACGTCCGCGTCGTAAGTCCGCTGAATAATTCAAAAGAAAAGCTCATCAACTAGCGAGATCGAAATGAGGCGAAAACCAGGACGAGCTTGTCTTTGTTCCTGATGTTGGCAACAATGTTATCCATTGTGCATGTCGGGATAGATGACCATTAGACGCAGACCTAATACCAGTCTCTCTCTCTCTCTCTCTCTCTCTCTCTCTCTCTCTCTCTCTCTCTATCTCTGGATGTTATGTGATGTTTGTTGATCCGCAATTTACTACGAAGCAAATGTGGCTTCGCTCGTTTGTTTTTTTTTTCCCTTTTCGTCTTCAATAAAAAGAAAGAAAAAACTAAAAAGGTGCAGCAAACAATTGTTTGTATAGCCTACGTTAGTTTCTAAATTATCGGACAGCTAAGAATAGAATAACCATAGCCCGGAGAGATTGAAAATGCCTAGTTATAACTTTTGGCCTTCTTTTGGAAAATTTATCCGAAAAGTTCTAAACTTATTATAGAGTGACTAATTCAATCCTAAACATTTTGACGATTTGCAGGGTAACCACTAAGGGCACAACGTCGAACTTGGGATTTTCACATTTGTATTTGCAACAAGGTGCATTCTCCGATCAATGGCATGATGACATATTAAATTTTGCTACCCATGATACTTCTCTTGAAGATAATGTTGATGAAGGTAAATCACATGTTCACCAAAAGTATGTTGAAATTGGTGACTCTCCGCTTAATTCTCCATGCAATTTGGCAAATGAAGATTCCTCTATGGATGTCCTTACCGATTCTTCAATAGCACGTTCACCCAATTCAAATCATTCAATGATTACTCAAGCATGTGTTGATATTGTGAAGCCTAATCCAAAATATGTCAATTTACATATGATGGAGAAGCCGAACAATGTATGCTCTACTTTGAAACGTCTAGGGTGGTTGGCGGCAATGAAAGAGGAACTTGAGGGATTGCATTGGAATAAAACTTGGACTCTTGTTCCACGTCCTACAAATACTAATATTGTGGGATGTGGATGGGTTTTTAAGTCTAAGTTAAAGGCCAATGGTACATTAGAAAGATTAAAAGTACGATTGGTCACTAAGGGATAAAATCAAGTAGCAGGAGTAGATTTCCTTGAGACTTTCTCGCCAATTATTTGACTAGGAAGTATAATAACCATCCTCACCATTGCTATTGTTAAAGGTTGGTCCATCAAACAATTAGACGTTAAAAATGCCTTCTTACATTTTCTGTTGCAACCTGTTTATATGAAGCAAACGCCAAATTTTGAGGACAAAAAATCATCAGTCTTATGTTTGCAAACTAAAGAGAGATTTGTATGACCTTAAGCAAGCACCAAGAGCACGGTTTGATTGTTTTAAAACATTTCTTTTGGCATCCGATTTTTTTTTTTTTTGCAGTATTGTAGATCCTTCATTGTTTATTAAAAAATTAGATCGTGACATTCTAGCTTTGCTTGTATATGTAGATGACACGATTGTTACAGGTGATGATCCAAAATTGCTTGATGGGTTTATCTCTACATTGAGAAGCGAATTCGCAATGAAGGATATGGGCTCGTTACACTATTTTCTAGGAGTGGAGGTTAGAATATTCTCTGGCAGCTTTATTTGTGTCAACAACAATATGCTTTGTCAATTCTTAAACATGCACAAATGGAGGGTTGCAAGCCAGTTTCCACACCTATGGCTGTTAATTCTCATTCTAATATGGATGTAAGACTATTTTTGGATCTTATGTTATATCGAAGTATCATTGGAGCTCTTCAATATCTCAAGATTACATAGCCGAATATTTCATATGCAATCAAATTTGTTTGTCAATTCATGCATCAACCTACCATAAGTCATTTTCAAGTTGTGAAGCGCATTTTACGTTATGTCAAATGCACAATAGATTGAGGCATGCAAATCTTGTCCACGTTAACTTTGGATTTGTATACCTTTTGTGATGTAGATGGGGCAAGTTGTCGCTTGACTCGATGATCAACTATTGGATTTTGTACTTTCTTAGGTAGTAATTGTATATCATGGAGAGCTAAGAAGCAATGAACGGTTGCTCAATATAGTGTCAAGGTAGAGTATCATGCAATGGCATTAACAGCTATAGAGACTACATGGATATCATTTCTTTTGAGAGATTTGGGTATTCATCTTTCTAGTCCAAAAATATTATTTTGTGATAATATCAGTACACTTTATTTGTCGATTAATCTAGTGTTCCAAGCAAGAACTAAACATGTCAAATTAGATTATTATTACGTGCAAGAAAAAGTGACTCCTGGAATACTTGTGATTAAGTATGTTCCATCCATGCATCAAATTGCTTATCTCTTCACGAAATTGTTGTCTGGAAATGCATTTGGAAACTTATGTCACAAATTGGGAATTTGGAACTCTCCTATTCTAAATTTGAGGGGGAGTAAAGGTATTAATTTATCAATTACTAAAGAAGAATTTGGAAATATCAATCAAAATCAAATAAAAAACACAAACGATGTTAAAATCAAGAGGTAGATAACTCTTGTAATATTATGATATCTTCATTTATTATTGGGTTAATACCCTGAAAAACTCAAAACTGGTACACATGCAACAAATTTATCACAAACTAATATTTTGACTACGAAAAATCCTAAACCAGTACACCTATGACAAATTTACCCCAAGTAATCACAACAAATCCCAAACTAGTACACTTGTGACAAATTTACCCCAAACTAATATGTTCGACTGCACAAACCCCAAATTAATATATTTGTAACAAATATACCATTTGTTAAACTGGATTAATAACACAAAAAATCACAAAAATGGTATAACTGTAACAAGCATATAGTAAAATCCCAAACTAGTACACTAGTTCACTGTCACGTGTCGTTCAATTCAGTAATTTTACAGTAAAATTTAACGGAAACTAATATAGGGTAAATTTGTCACAAATGTACCAGTTTATGGTCAATTTGTCAAAGGTGTACCAGTTTGGGGGTTTTTTGTGATCAAAAAATTAGTTTGAGGTAAATTTGTCATAGATGTACCAGTTTGAGATTTTTCAAGATATTAACCATTTATTATTTCCATTGTTATTTTTTTCTTACAAATGTAACAAATGTGATATTTATATGTCATAGAACTCATGTCAACAATTGTGCGTTGAGATCAAGAATCAAACACTTTTGTTCTTTTAACCACCTCGCTAACTGGAAATCCAATGAAGGGAGAAGAAGAAAAGGGAAAAAATGAAGAAGAAATGTTTACGTGTAAAAACGCTGGCACTAATTGGACAACCACATCAGTAATTTTTGGCCAAAATTGGCTAAAAAGACTATATTACCAAATTTCAAAAGGCTTAAAACTAAATTGACAAATCGTCAAAATATTTATGACTAGATTGAGAAAATTGAAAATTTTATGGTTGAATTGGCTGATATATAATAAGTTTATGATTAAATTGGCATAATATGATAGGTTTCGGGCTTTTTAGACAATTGTCCATGCCTACTTTCCTCTAATCATTGATTGGTGATAACAACTACGAACAACATTCATGTTTGTTTAATCTCAATACGAGTGATGCCAACAAATTGTGATGATAATTGGAGGGGGTTTCCCCAAACTAGGTTTCCTTATCAAGATATAAATTTGTCCAAGTTACTCAGGCCCTATCTACTAAATAGCTCTTACATGTGATGGGCCCATACTAATTTAAGGGCTTGAGAATGGGCCCAAACGCCATCCCTAGGAGATAGTGCGGCCCAACCTATTTTTTAAGGATCTTGGTCCCTAATTTCAACTACTTACTTTGGTTAACCTCTTTGGCTAGACAGTGCTCCTTGATTAACCACCCCTCATTTATAGTTAGATGTATCCATAGTCCAATGTATCATTCGGATGTTTTAAGGATATCATTCCGCGAAACCTTGACGGGCTGGGGTTTGAATATCAACTAAACATAAGTGCTTTTAATGAGAAATAAAAAATAAAAAAATTTGGACAAGAATTGGAATTCGGCCTAAAATTAGTATCTCTTTGCGTCGATACTTTTTTTGAGACAAACAAAAAATAAATAAATTGGATCAGAATTAAGATCTTGCCTAAAATGAGTATATCTTTGTGAGACAAGAAGAGGAGCAGACATCAATAAGTACGAAAAACACACTTCCCAAGCCTTTAGAGGCGGAAGCTGTGGACCCATGAATATGTACCCAAAAATCACATGAATCAAACTTATAGCATAAGGTCATGGTATTTGATTCCCATTGCTTCAAAATCAAGAGATTATTCACAAAGGACCATGGACCTTGGTCCATGACTCTTTTCTTCATAGCTTTAGAATCAAAAGTGATGGCAAAAGCCCATTCTAGAAGTTATTTCATGGAAAAGACCCAGTTGAACACATGGAAGAGGAAAATATCCCAAAGACACCTATTAACATAGGCCAAACAGTAGTTTGTGAGAAGGGTAATGATGTGCAGCTTCGGCAGCATAGCAGGGAGAAAAGAAATAGTAAAATTATAGAAACCTTTAACTCAACCTCTGAGGGTGAAAATATGTTGATATTTCCTGATATTTTAACTAGAGACAAGGCCCTTCCTAGTGAGTTGAATCTAATCCCGGCACCTGCTAGTTCAAATAAGAAGAAACAAAGTGGACAGAAAACTCCTGTGAACAAAAAGATCAAAAGATTCAATCCCTATAACACTCGCAGTAAATGAAGACCAACTTCTTGAAACGCCAATCCAAGTATTGGAAGGCTCAGAAAAATGGGTTGTGGTGGCTAACCCTAATAAGGCACCAAAGCAAAAATGAAGATTTTAAGTTGGAAATTATTAGAGATTGAGTACACCCTTGACAGTCTAAGTTTTGAGAGCCTTAGTAGCTCGAGAAAGGCCCACAATACTATTTCTTATGGAGAGAAAAAACCAAGAAGAAAATATTCATATGTTAAAGAGGTAGTTAAAGTTCTATAAATGTTTTGTTGTTAACCCAACCGGGACAAGGGGAGGCTAAGCAATTATGTGGAATGTATTTATTACTCTTTCGACTATAAATGCTTCAGTTGACTGGATAGATGTTGTTTATGAAGAGGAGAATTATAAAAATAAAACGAGAGTGACTTTTGTACATGCACCTACAAAATACCAAGCAAGACTCAGGATGTAGGATGATATATACAAAATTAGAGTGGAAAATCAGTTGCCCTGGCTTTACGTGTGGACTTCAACGAAATCATGTATCATTGTGAAAAAGGAGGCAAAATATTGGTAGAGCATTATTGACTTCATGCTTTTAGAGAGTTCCTCAATAGCTACGAATTAATGGACCTTGAAAGCAAGAGTTGCGCATTTACTTGGTCTAACAATCGAGAAGGAGAAAAGCTTGTAAAGGAAAGACTTGACAAAGCACTTAGCAAATTGAAGTGGAGGCTAAAATTCCCTGAGGCAGAAGTGTATGCATTACCAGCTGTTGGTTCTGACCATAGCCTGATCTCTTGTCTGTCTTTGAAGCCCAAAAGAGGAGAAAGAATTTCAGCTTGGACATGTTTTGGTTGGAAGACAAGGAGTGCAGAGGTGTAATCAACAAGGCCTGGACTTCAACAACCAAGGACAGTGTAGGTCTTCTGGTCATAATGGAAAATGTTACCACTGCATTACAAAGCTGGAGTAAGCAAAAATTTTCAAATGGGCACGAAAGAATAAAGCAATTAATGGAGGAGGTTAAATGCTTAACAAATAGATGACTGCTGAAAAGGAAAAAGAACAACTACAGAAGCTAAAAGATGAAATTGAAAGACTATAGAGTTAGGAGGAGATGTATTGGGGAATGCGTTCGAGGATTAATTGGCTCAAGTAGGGGGATGAAAACACAAAGATTTCTCATGCCACTACCTTACAATGGAGACAACTGAACAAAATCTCAATGCTAATGGACTCCACAGACCATTAGACTTGAGACCAAGAACAATTGAAAAAAATGACTTATGATTTTTATAGAGAGCTTTATTGCTTTATTGGATTTTGAGACTTTACTCCACTACTGGAATACTGCACTTGTCATGTAAAGGAGGAAACAAATTTGAGGCTGTTAGAAGAAGTAACACTAGAAGACGTGAGGCAAGCAACATTTCAATTTGGAACATCAAAAGCACCAGGTCCAAATGGTTTAAATGGCTAGTTCTTTTAGCATTTTTGGGAAGACATGAAACTAGAAGTATTCTCAAAGGTGAGTAAATTTTTCCAAATCATAGTGATAAATCCTCAATTGAATAGAACTCTTATCTCATTGGTGCCAAAAGTAAAGCACCCAAATAAGCTGGAACAATTTAGACTTATAAGCTTGTGCAATTTTGCATACAATATTAAGTTGAAACCATACTTCCAGATTTGATCAAAATTAAACAAAGTGCCTTTGTAGGAGGTCAGCAAATCCGAGATAATATCCTAGTTGTCCAGAAGGTTTATACCAACTACGAGTTCGAAATAGAAAAAATAAATTCCAAGCCATATTAAAGTTAGACATGCAAAAGGCATATGATTGGATTGAATGGGATTTTCTGGAGGCATGTATGATTAGAATGGGGTTTAATGAAAGATGGGTGAATTTGATCATGCCATGTGTTACGACGACCTCATTGAGAATTAAATTGAATGGAGAACCCTTGCTTTGTTTCCAACCTACAAGAGGAATACAACAAGGGGACCCTCTATCCCTATACTTACTTCCTTTCAATGTTGATGAAAAAAGTTATGAACAATGGCACCATTAAAAGGATAAAATTAAACAGGTATTGCCTAATACTATCTCACATATTATTTGCAAATGATTTAATCTTCTTTCTAGATGGAAAACTGTAGGAATGTTAAAACTTGGCTGCAATACTACACCAATATTGTTTTGCTTCAGGCTAAGCAATCAATTTGAACAAGTCGAGCATATATTTTAGCAATGACTACCCTAATGAATAAAATGGAACATAGCAAGAGAGAAAAGAGTCCCGAAGATAGACGAGATTGGAAAATACTTAGGCATTCCTTCTTATTGGGGAGCATCCAAAAAATAAATGTTTGCTTGGATTCTGGTAAGGGTTAACATGAGGTTAAAAAGGTAGAAAGAGCACTTACTATTTAAAGTAGGTAAAGAAATCCCAATTAAAATAGTAGTCAAATCATTACCTCAACACGCAATATCTATTTTCAAGATACCGATTTATGTATGTTGGGCAATTGAGCAAAAAGTAGTAGCATTCTTGTGGAAGAACCAAAGCTCTAAAACAAGAATACACTGGAGGAGGTAGGAATTACTAAAGCAAAGAAAAGACATGAATATCCTTGGATTTAGGGACTTAATATCCTTTAACAAAGCAATGCTTAGCAAACAAGCTTGGCGATTAGCATAAACCCATTTCCACTTTGTGTCATCATATCTTAAAAGAAATCTAATTACCCAATTAAGAGCTTCTAGAAAGTAGAGAAGTGATCTAGGTCCTTTTGGGGACGGCAAAGTATATTAATGGGGAGAGTAACAATTGAAGACTCAGTAATGTGGATAATAAGGAATTGCAAAAATATTAACATCAAATAAGACAAGTGGCTCAAAAAGGGAGTTATATGGGACCAGCCAATGTTAGAGAACCAACAAAGGTTGTAGAATTGATAAATCAAGAGGAAAACATATGGAAAAAACCAATCTTGCTTGGATTATTTGATGAACATGTAGTGAATGAGATTCTCACAATCCATATCACTCCACGAACAACCAAAGACAAACAAGTCTAAACTAATACAAGAGAAGGGGAGTACACTGTAAAGAGTGGCTACAACACTCTTTTAAAAAACGACGGCACAACTAATACAAATTAGGCATCCACCTCATATCAAACTCCAAATAAATGATGAAACAAGGTCTAGAACATGAAAAATCCCCACAAAATTGGGATAAATACACTATCAGTGCCAAAAGTTGTGTACGACGCTCACTTTGATGCCAAAAGTTTCCGTCGGATCACTTAAATGCCAAAAATTTTGAAAAACGATCATTTCAGTGCCAACGCCTATGAAATTGGCCAGAAATCCGACGTGGCATTTTTTTATTAATTTTTGAAGCCGACGTGGCTCGTCGGAAAGTTGAGTTAGCATCCAAACACCAAAACGATGTTGTTTGGCATCTTTCCCCCAACTTAAAAACCCTAATCCCCAAATTGAGAGAGAGGGAAGGCTTGTCTTCATCTTCTTCTTCCTCGAAGACCCACACCAGCACGGCACCAGCAGCAGCACCGGTAGCGCACCAGCAGCGACACCAGCAACGCACCACCACCAGCAGTGCACCAGCAGCACCTTCGACCCATCTTCTTCCTCCTCCTCCTCCGCCCTCGCCTCCGATTTTTCTTGCCACTTATTGCTTGAGCAACAATCTCAGTCTCTCATCGCTCACCTGGTCGAGCAACTATAATGATGGTTGAGCGACGGTGGCCGAGCAACGGCGGCCGAGCGATGGCGGGCGAACGACGGTGGCCGAGCGGTGGAAACCCTAATTTCAATCCCTATGTGAGCTAAACGGCGTCGTTTTCGTGAGGGTGTCCACGTATAATGGCAAAATGACGTCATTTCCTGAGAATGATGGAAAACGACATCGTTTTAAAGCCACCGCAATTTTTTTTTTTAAATATAAATGCCACGTAATTAATCTGGCCGAAATTTCTCGCCGGTGGCATCAAAGTGATCGTTTTTTCTCCGATTTGGCACTTAAGTGATCCGACGGAAACTTTTGACACTAAAGTGAGCGCCGTACACAAGTTTTGGTATTGATAGTGTACTTATCCCCACAAAATTAGAAATTTTATCTGGAGTTTATGCCAAAATGCCCTGCCGACCAAAGAAAACTTATACATAAGGAAGATTATACCGGATCCCGTTTGCCAAATTTGCCAAGTGCATGCCGTAACCTAGAGCACTTATTCCTTCTAGTGGACGACGACAGTTTGGGATGACCCTACACCAAAAATCCAGATATCTAAGGGTGTGTTTGATTCAGCATTCTTAAGGAGCTTTCAACCTCCAAAGCCCATTGGGGAAATGTTGGACCATTTGGCAACCATTTAGCTTTAAAGGCTGAAAGCCCAATGCTAATAAGGACTAGGGTCCCGTTTGGTTCAGCATTCCCAAGGGGCTTTGAACTCCCAAAGCCCCTTGGAAAAAATATTAGGTGTTTGGTTCAGCATTCTGAGGTCTCATTGACCAAATGCTTGCCTTTGAAATACTGAAAGCTTAAAGCATGTGGAGACCTACTTTGGGCATTTATCATTTTCAGAATGCCACTCCTCTCAATTAATGAATTTTGGCAAGTTTGCCTATTTTACCCTTAAAATATTATGAAATGTCCAATTTTAGCAATTTACGAAACAAAACCCTAACTCTCTCTCTTTAGAATGCCTTCCTCTGTTCTGCTCTCAACTCCATCACGCGACGGCCAATCTCTCATCTTCGTCTCTCTCTCTCTCTCTCTCTCTCTCTCTCTCTCTCTCTCTCTCTCTCTCTCTGCGATTCGCTCGTCAACTTTCGTCTTTGGGTAAGAAAGGTTCATCTTCGATGGTACCCTCTACTCTCAACTCCATTAGGTAAAAAGTATGCAGCAACAATTAATGTGATATTTTTCTCAGATCCTTGCATTCTGCTCTTGCATAGGTAGAACATCCCTACAACTCTTGCAAGGGAAGAATTTCGTTTGACGAAGACCTGATAAGGCTTAAGTTTGTCGTGACGAGTGAGCGAATCCAAGTTTTGGATCTTCTACCCTCTTGACCCTCTCGCCCCTCATCATATCCATTCTCTGCGTGGTTCTTCGAGGTATCATTTCTTGGGTTATTCTGTTTTTGGGTTGCATTTGTATCCGTGAATGCTTTCTCTCTTGTATGCGTTAGGGTTGTGATTTGCCTTTGGGACATTGAATTTTTTATTCCTGATCTTCGATTTTTTAGGTCAGAAAGTGCAAGGAGTGAACTTTGTCGAAATGTCACGGTGGGTGTGATGGTTTGTGTTGTGAGTGTTAAGTAATTGCAATGGACGAGGTTCGGTTTAGTCATTTTTCTTTTGTGGAGCTTTGCATAAGTCACTGCTAGTTGATGAATTTCTCTCTATCTCTGGCTGATAATGGAGTAGTTGTGCAAAAACTCATTAATCTTTGAGGGGGTTTTCATTGAATTATTGTAAATAGGTCAGGTTTCACGTATGTTTATGCCCCTTTTGAGATAAGACAGTTCTATTAGAAAGTTACAATAAAGGTCAAACATTTAGTAATTATTATGAATAAGTCATGGTTTATCTTCCTATTTTTGTGTGTTATTCTCAAATTGTCAAATGTGAATTGACGACACTCGTTTGTACTCATTTGTTTATATTCTTCATTCGGATTGGTTCATGGTTGATCTTATTTGTTTGTCTCTCTTAAATTTGTTCATGTCATTTACTAGTAGATGAGTTCATCAAAGGAAAAGGCATGTTGGAGCTCGGAAGATGTAGAAACCTTTTGTAAGTTGTGCATCGAACAAATTGAAAAAGGCAATCGTCCTGCAAAAAACAAAAGAGATGGATGAACAGTCATAATTAGTAAGTTTGAGGAGCTAACAAGCAAAAAGTATGATAAAAAAAAAACAAATGAAGAATAAGTAGGATAACTTCAAGGAAGAATGGAAAAGATGGAGGTCATTACTTTACAATGAAATTGGACTAGGACGGGATGCAATGAAGACAATCATTAATGCGAGTGACGAATGGTGAGAGAGTAAAATTCAGGTTTTCCTCACTTATTTTTTTTCTTTCGTGTAAAGCTCACCTTTAATGATACAACTTATACAAATGCTTCATTATAACAGGCCAATTCAAAGTTTAAGGCTTTTAGGATAAAAGGCACATATCCTGATCTTGAAGTAAAGTTAGATATGATGTTCAGAGATACAGTTGCTACTAGATGAATCACATGTAGTCTTGCACAAGGTTTATGTATTGATAATGATGTGGAGGCCACACAACCTGATATCGATGATGTTGTAGGGTCTATTGATGAAAACTTGGAGGATCGTGTGGATGAAACCGTTGTTAAACCAACTAAAACTCAAACCCGTAAAAGAGTCGCGCAAACTTCAAACATGCAAGCTCGAGGAAAGAAGTATAAGAAATTGAGCACAAGAGAGGAGCTTGGAACACAAATTAACAGGCTGTTTATAGTTGTTGAGAGTAGGAGCACTATCAGTGTTGCATCTAAAGCAACCAATTTAGTCGATTCTTATGAGAACCTCATAGAGATATTGGATTTCATACCTGAGATTGTGGAAGAAGAAGACTTGTATTTTTTTGCAATTTCTCATTTAAAGGAAAAGATAGACAATAGACAAGTTTTCATGAGCTTAAAGGATGATGCAAAGAAAGTAAAGTATCTCAAATATGAGTTGAGAAGAAAATCGAGTCTTCGTAGATAGGATGTTAGCATCTTATTGTTTTCATGTTTGAAGCCTAGTCATTCCACTTTATTTCTATCTATGGATTTTTATTTGCAGTCCTTGTAAACCTAATTCCAATTAATGTTTGATGTTAGAATTGTTTTTATTTAGTGTTCTCTTAATGTAATAGTTTGCATATATGTGATGGTTAATACATTGTTTCTCTTTATATTTTGTTACTTGAAGTAGTTATGGATGATTCACATACAAGGGAAAATCATGAGTAAGAGGAAAATGAATTATGAGATCTTGTCTTAGTTGCTCAAGCTATAATTCTTTATCAAGCAACTAACCTTTGCAAACAACCTTGCATGACCTCAACCTATATAGGTTATGTATGGTTAAAAGAGTTGATTGTCGAAGATGCTAATCGATAAGATGCTACAATATGTTTAAAATGCATAAGATTGTATTTAACAATTTAACGCATGATTTAGTAACACGTTATGGTCTTCGAGGATCTAGGAATACTGATGTTAGAGAAATGGTTGATATGTTTATTCATATTCTAGGACATTGTATAGGTAATAAGTTAGCACAAGAGCGTTTTCAACGTTTCAAGGAAACCATAAGTAGGCACTTTAACTTAGTTTTAGATAAAGTATGTGATATGGGAAAATATTTGATCCAACCAACTTATCGACAATAAAAAAGTTCCAGAGAAGATCAAGAAAGATCGATGATTTTATCCACACATTAAGGATTGCATTGGAGCTATTGATGATACACATATTCTAGTGATTGTACTACGTATGATCAAATTTGTTTTATTGATCGAAAATGAACAACAACTCAAAATGTGTTAGCTATATGTAATTTTAATATGGAATTTGTCTATGTTTGGGCCAGTTAGGAGGGACAAGCTCATGATACATATATCTTTTATGAAGCTATTGGAAGACGTGACACACATTTTCCCCATCCTCCTCCAGGTATGTTATTTAATTGTTTAGATACATCCATATATATAATTGGCATATGTTGATTAAATTTACAATATATTTATATAGGTAAATATTACTTAGTAGATACCGGATATCCAAATCCAATTGGTTATTTAGGGCCATATAAAGAAGTTAGATATCATTTGCCAGAGTTTAAAAAATGTCCTTTACCTACGGAATATCAAGAAGTGTTCAGCTGTGCCCATTCCTCGCTACGCTTGACAATTGAGCTAGCCTTTGGTGTATTAAAACAAAAGTAGAGGATTTTAACTCATATGCCAAGTTATCCGTATGAAAAACAAGTGCAAATTGTCATAATGGCAATGACTTTGCACAATTATATACGAAGAAGTAGAATTGGACCCCAATTATGGATATTCAGTTGACCATGTTTACTATCATGAAATAACTCTCTTTCTAGTCAAATTTGTATAAGAGGAACTTGGTTTTATTTTTTTTTTTAATAAAGACCTCCCTTTTTTTTTTTTTTTTTTTCTTTTTTTGTAATCCGGGAACCCCCGTACAGTCGGTAGCCGGCAAGGTAAACCCGGGGGGACGCTAGCGGAGGACCCACCACCCTGACATCCCACTTAAGACACCAAATGCCTCCACTGGGTTTTGAACCCCTCACCTTTGAGGAATGATCAATGAAGCTCTTATTCAGCGGAGTCACCACGGCCGGTGGTAGGACCTCCCTTTTTATATGCGGTGTTTACTCAAAAAAATTAGCATCCACAATCGGTCACTTCACTATCCATTGAATAAGTTCACCTTTTTTTCTATATCATATTTTTCTTTTGACAATCAATAGCCCAACTTTTTATCAATATACTAGAATGATCATTAATTAACGAATATGATTAATACTACAATAATTATATAAATATATATTTATTTAAAGTTGAAAAAAAAAACCTAAAAGATCCATAGGCCAAAAGTTGAGCTTTGCATCTAATCTATAATCAAATTGTTTTCATATAATTTTTAAATAAATTTACTAATATGTATCTTTTACATTACTCTCAACGTGAAAATATAAAAGGTTATAGTCATTGTTTCTTTTTTGCAATTTTAAAAATACTAAAATTAAAAAACTTAATTTGGTCACACCAAAGGGCTTTTCAAATATATGTTTACCAAATAGTCTTGTATTTTCCTAAAGCACTTTTCAGTTATAATTTACCAAACAGTCTTGCATTTTCTCAAAACTCTTTGGGTTAAAGGCCTTTGCATTTGGCTAAAGGCTTTTCCCAAATACTTGAACCAAATGGGGCCTAGCTTTGAACTTTCAAAGATTTGGTCAAATGTTGAAATTATTTTTTTCTTCCAAAACTATCATCACTCATTCTTCAAATTTCTGATTTTGCCCTCATTATTATTTTTTTAAATGCCAAAATAATGCTAAAAAAATTAAATGTATTTTGGTCTTTTAAAAAAATTATTTATATATTTGATTTTTTTTAGCAAATATATTTGATTTTTTTAGCATTATTGTCAAAATTTATATTTAAAAAGTTGCATACATTATTCTTTTCAATTTTAAACAAATAAAAATTAAAAAATTCCGACGAAGGGTATGGTCTTTTTAATATATATATATATATATATATATATATATTTGATTTTTTAGCATTATTTTCAAATTTATATTTAAAAAGTTGCATACATTATTTTTTCAATTTAAAAAAATTAAAAATTTAAAAAATTTTGAAGAAGGATTTGGTCTTCTTTTTTAAAAATTATATATACATATTTTATTTTTTTAGCATTATTGTCAAAATTTATATTTAAAAAGCTGCATACATTATTTTTTCAATTTTAAACAAATAAAAATTAAAAAATTCCAATGAAGGGTTTGGTGTATATATATTTGATTTTTTAGCATTATTTTCAAATTATATTTAAAAAGTTGCATACATTATTTTTTCAATTTTAAAAACATAAAAATTAAAAAAAATTCAAAGAAGAATTTGGTCTTTTTTTAAAAAAAATTATATATGTATTTGATTTTTTAGCATTATTGTCAAAATTTATATTTAAAAAGTTGCATACATCATTTTTTTTAAATTTTAAGCTAAAAATTAAAAAATTCTGGTATTTAAAAAAAAATTATATATGTATTTGATTTTTTTAGTATTATTGTCAAAATTTATATTTAAAAAGTTGTATACATTATTTTTTTCAATTTCAAATAAATAAAATTAAAAAAATTAATATTAATCACTCAAAGGACTTTTCAAATGTGTTTTCTACCAAACGACATTTTTCTTAAGATTGCTTCTCAAAGCATAGTTTACCAAACGGTATTTGAATTTGCCTAAAGTCCTTTAGGTTAAACTGCTTTGCATTTTCTCAATAAGGCTTTCAAAATGTTAAATCAAACGCACCCTAAATATCAAATTCCCAAAATCAATGAATGATTGGTAAATTGCATATCGAGCGAACAGAACTCTCCAGATTTCAAACTCATCTCGATCGTGCTTTGAAAAATCTAGAAATCAAGAAATAGCTTTATTTTTCGAGGAAGCCCTCTAGATCCAAAGCCCATAGTTGAATCAGCACAACAAACACTTGAAAACTTCAAAAAATGGGGAAAGGCAAAAAACCAAAAGATGTGAATAAGAAAGAGGAGGGTATATGGATTCCGCCAGAAAAGGGAAAAATAAAAATAAATATTGACGCTAAGCACCAACCTAAATCATACGAAGGATCGATTACCCGGGTGCGCCACAACTCCGCTGGAATCTTGATTGAAGGCTTCGCAAAGGATGTCTTCGTCTCCTCCGCAAAGCAAGCGGAAACCCGCTAGGTGGAAACTCTGAAGTTTCTCTCTCCTCGTGCGGGTGAAACCGTGAAAGACTCCTTTTAGAGTCCGATTATCTTAGTTTAGTTAAAAGTTTGGGTTGATTCCTATTTTCCCTCATTTAAAGATAGCCCATTGTAATAGGGCCATAAACCATGTGACTAATGGGTAGCTAAAAAGTACCAAAACTCTCTGGAAGCTTTCGTGTCATGTTCGATATCTTTCCGACACGCGGTTAACGAGTGTCGAAAAATCCGACACGTGGTCAACTCTCCCTTACACGTAAGTCTGAAATTCCGACACTCACGAGGTTAAATTAAAAAAATTTCGATACTTGATAAGTTAAAATGTAAATATATAGAAAAAGAAAAAGAAAAAAAGAAAGGTAGGGATCATGACTGGGGCTGCTGCTGTCGTTGTTGCCACCATCGAAAGGGGACTGACAGGGCGAGGTCTTAGGTGGCGGAAGGGGGCAGCCCTCACTAGCTCGGGCGAGGCCATCGTCAGCTAGGCAAAGGCAAGAGTCGACAAGGCTCGCCCAGATCTGGCGACGCCACACCCTCGCTTGGGCCTAGCGAAGGTCGCCAGCCCTCGCCTAAGGTTGGGGAGGCTCGCTAGCCATAGGTAAGGGCCGACGTTGCACAGATCTAGGAGACACCTCATTTCCTAGCTGAGCCTCGCTCGAGCGTCCTCGCCTTGGTCGGCAAGGACTACCCACCCCCCTATCGCCTAAGGCCGACGACCTCGTCGACCCCTTTCAATGGCAACAAGAACAACGGTGTGCTCGGCCGCTACCACGACCTTGCCTTTATTTTTTTTTTTTTCCAGTTTTTTTAGAATTATTTTAGCTTTTTCCAATTTTGTTTTTTTAAATCTTATTTAGTGAAAAAAGTAATAAAAAAAGCCACGTATGATAAATAAATTAATTATTAAATACCACAATACTTGTGGGGCATGTATTCCTAAATTTAATAGTGAAATGTGAATTACATTTTTTCTTCCAGGTTTTATAAATTCTTGTAATGAAATGTAGTTGAATTTGTCATATTAATGTCGGATTAATGTTTTTAGTGTAAATTAATTCTAAGCTCTTTTTATAAAATATATTTAATATATAACATGTCGGAATTCTCTATTTTTTTAGAAATAACGTGTCTTTGTGTCATGTGGTGTCTTGTCGTGTGTTTGTGTCGATACTACATTTACATAGCTGGGTAGCAAAAACCGACAAGAAGAAAGCCCTCCCTCGAATCGGTTGGCCCATCCTCCGCAGGCCCTAAAAGAACTGCTATGTAATGAGACTCCGCTAGTGAGTTCCTTTTCTTCAAATTATTAACGAAAAGTACATATTTCGGACCAAAAAGAAAAACAAGCTTGCTCTATAATCCCCATCAATTGCAAAAAAATGAAAATCCACATTGATTGAGAACTGGTTCGCGAGACTCTCATATTTTATTATACACTAGATGCCCCTTCTTTTTTTCTTTCGGGGTCGGAATATACGAGATGCTGAAGGGGAAATAAAAAAATTAAAAATTAATATCGACTGAGAATAAATTGCCGAGGCTGTCTTCCGGAGTCGTTAGAAACTTATAGAACTTTGGAACCAACCCCACCCACAGCTTCTTCTTCTACGGCACGGGGACCCGACCCGGTTACGTGGCAAATACCCGCCCCGACCAATCGATTCCGATTCCGTGCACCGGAAGCGATCGCCCTGGAATTCGTCCCAAATCCGTCACGAAGCGATCGGAGAAGAACGCCTCTCGATTTCGCGCTTCCCCCGCTTCCCTTTCGCTCCGCAGCAGCAGCAGCGGCAGAAATCGACGCGATTGAAGACCCGACCCGACCCCGATCGATGTTGCAGAGGCCGCGACGTCGCTGCGAGGGCACTGCCATGGGCGCCATCGTCCTCGACCTCCGCCCCGGCCTCGGAATCGGGCCTTTCTCCTCGGTAATCTCGCCTTCGTCGATTCGCTTCTTTTGCTTGGTATGATCGCCGATTGCGGCTCGCGGAGCCGATCATTTCCTCGTCTCGTTCCTCTGCGTGATTCGATTTGGGGGAAATTTTAGCTGATCGGGGGCGGTACTCGCGGTTCCTTTTTTTTTTTGGCCTGTGCTTATGTTTCTGTTGACGCGGAAAATCGCCGTACTTTGTGCGATTTTGGGTGTGTGTGATGGTGGCGAGCTTGCTTCGATGCTTGAGTGCAGTCGCCGGCGAAACCCGGTTGGTGTTATTTTTATTTTTTTTTCAGCTCATTCGTGGGGCTGCTGTTTAGGCGTATGGATTGTGTTCCCTTGGACTGGTTTGAATTCTTTGTCTTACGGTGGGTGTACGTGTGTTTTTGTCTATGTAGGGATGCCCATATGTGAAGCGTTTGCGCAGATCGAGCAGCAACCGAACATCTATGATGTCGTCCATGTCAAGTACTATGACGAGGTCGATGTTTAAAATTTGCCCATTGTTTCTCTTTCTTTGACTTTCGTTTCGAGTGCCCTGTGATTCCAATGGGCACTTCTACGGTACACTCGATGTGTGGTACGACTTTACAACATTACGCTGCTTCATCGTGATCAGATTCAAAGCTTCATATTTGTGCGGTACTTTGGTGTGTGTTAGAAATTTCCAATTTTGCCGGAATTTGCGGTTTGCACGAGTGGAGTGTTTAAGAAATGTTGTTTGTAATGATGGGCTGTATTTTTTAGAGTGATTATCAACTACAAAGCACAATTATATGTGTAGGATCCCCTAAAGCTGGATATCGTTATCAGTTTTCCAGATCATGGCTTTCATCTCCGTTTTGATCCTTGGTCACAGGTTTGTTCTCAATTTGAATTGTTATTATCTTTATTGGGCATTAAGTTAACTAATATAGTTCACTTGGTTGGTGCTTGTAAGCCGGTGGCCTGTTTTAGTCGTTTATTCTGCACAATGTCTTTATGATTGATAGCTGATTTGGAATCTCGTACTGAATTTGGAACTAGAGGAATGTGGTTTTTGCCTCTTTACTTTTCAAGGGATACAAAAGCTTTATACACTTGAAACATGGTACTCTTTGTCGAGACCTACGATGGGGTTGATGTCTGTATATCATGCTTGTTATGCTAAAATCACTCTGCTGTGCGAACAACGTACTGCATTTTCAAGTAAGGGGAAACTTGTACGGTAAACTTTGTGCAGAAGCCCTTTCTTTTATACCCTAGGCTGTAGAGGGCATTCTTTTTAGAAGGAGTCTACTGCTTGTCCAAAAAACGGTTGTTATAGGTAGACTTGTCAAATGGATGGGTTCGATGGAAAATGGTCCCAACCCAAATTGACCCTTTTAACCCGTTTTGACTCATTTTACATGTAATACAAATCTAGTGACCCATACCCGATCCCATTTATACCTAATTCATTCCTGACCTGACCCATATTGCTATAACACTTCCACATTTTTTCCAATCTAGAAAAACTCATACTCAAACTAAGGTAAGAGCTCGAAATGAGTGAGCGTAACATTGAGTGAGGGCGAGAGAGAGTCATAGGGGTGGGTTGAATCTAAATTAGTTGTGTACCCATTTAACACTCATATTATTTTGGGTTTTATCATTCTAAATCCATTTTTGACCTATTTACAAAATATAACATACCCATATAATAACTTAACCCATCAAAAATGGGTTAAGAAATGGATCTTTGACCCATTTTGACTAGTCTAGTTATAGGTATTCAAATTTTGATTCACCAGGTTATCTCAACATGCATGCTCACATTTTTCTATTCAAACTTTTTGAACAGGCCTCATGCAATCCTTATGTTTTCACCTCGACCTAATTGAACTGGCATGTGCATCCAATATAGCAACAGGAGCTTCACACATTTGAATATTCCAACAATTTAGGAATCATCTGATTGCTTTGTGTTATATTTGTTTTAATTAACAAATACTTTATGAAATATTGGTCGTCAGTCTATGGTGTGGTCAAGTTTCTCAGTTCTGTCCTTGAACTTGGTTTCAGAGGCTGCGTCTGGTTGAGATTTTTGACGTCAAGAGGCTTCAGATGCGCTACTCCAATTCTCTCATTGGGTTGGTTATGTTCTTTTCTTTTAGTTATATTGCTTTTCATGGCAATGACTGTGGACCTTAACCCATCTAATACTTCAACTTTAGTGGACCATCGACTCTTGCCACATTTGTAGCTGTATACGCACTTTTTGGACCAACTTTTCCTGGAATCTACGACAAAGATAGAGGTGTCTACACTCTTTTCTACCCAGTATGTATATCTGAAACCTAGTATTTACTTGCTTGACTCTTTCAAGAATGTTCTGTGTCCATGGTAGATCACAATTGAAGCCTGCTACTTTTTATAGGGGCTATCGTTTGCTTTTCCTATTCCAAGCCAATATACAGATTGCTGCCATGACAGAGAAGGTATTTTGTGGTGATATATACTATCTAAGTTTCATGAGATATTTTGCTGTTGATGTTTGATTTCATCCTTTTCCTTTGAAAAAGCGGAATTGCCCCTAGAGTTTCCTGATGGCACCACTCCAGTTACATGCCGTGTATCTATATATGATAGCTCCACAGACAAGAAAGTTGGTGTGGGATCTTTAATGGATAAAGCTTCTGTTCCTCCCTTACCTCCCGGTAGTCTCTACATGGAGGAAGTCCATGTTAAGGTTCGATATCATTCTCTTTAACTGTAATTATGATTCGGATCCCATTGTGACTACTAAAGGAATTAGGTTTGTACGTGCCTATGTGTGGTGTTGTGTTTTTAATGTGTATGGCTCTTCTATGTTCATGCTTATCACTAACCTTTGTCGAGCAAATATGGTGCATACAAGAATCATTGGTCCGGAAGGTCTTTTCCTATAAATAGATCGAGTTTGGTTGTCTGGTTTGCCTATTTATGATGTCTTTATTATGGGGAAACATGACTTTAAGCTGTTGTGTCTTGGTTTACCAGCTTGGAGAGGAATTGCATTTCACTGTTGGTGGACAGAGTATTCCTTTTGGTGCATCGCCTCAGGTAAATTTACAGTGTTGTGCTTAGTATTTGGGTTTTTCTACCATATGTAATTTATGCTGGTCATTGCAATTCATACACTGTTTGATATTATTTACTTTATGCTTCTATTAATATATTGGATTAAAGAACTCATTGCAGTGATTTAAGAAGTAGTGATTGCTTTGATTGTTGTCTGACATTAAGTTGTTGACTGCTGATGAATAAAATCGATAGATTATGATGTTGAGTCTACAAATGTTATTTTAATCTGTTGTTACTTTGGTACGTGCTCTAAGATTTCATGATTTTTATGCAGGATGTGTGGACTGAATTAGGTCGTCCATGTGGAATTCATCAAAAACAGGTTAAAAGATTGTCCATATCTTCTCTTTCAGAAATTTCATTTGCTGGCAAGAATCAGTCCTTCATTTAATTTTATTTGTCAGTATTAAGTTAAGCTGAAAACAAAGCTATACCTCTACCTGAAAATCTGTGCATGTCATTGCATACTTGTTTGTGTCTGTTGTGCGGGAGGCCTGCAGGGTGGGGGGATGTTAGATTGCATCGAGGGTGTTGGCAGTTGTAGCAACAATTTCAGGATTTGCTTGTAAAATTTACAATAGGAATTGGCTGTGTCAAAGGGCTAATGGGCCTGGCTGGGTGTCAGATGTTTTGAGTCTCACATAGCTGTGAGATATGAACCATGAGTCTCAAATCACTGCATCCTTGTTTGTGTCTGTTGTGTGGGAGGCCTGCAGGGTGGGGGTACATCAGATTACATCGAGGGTGTCAGCAGTTGAAGCAACAATTTCAAGATTTGCTTGTAAATTTGCAATAGGAATCGGCTGTGTCAAAGGGCTAATGGGGCCTGGCTGGGGTGTCAGATGTTTTGAGTCTCACATAGCTGTGAGATATGAACCGTGAGGGTTATAGTTTGCTTCCATTAACTCTTAGGTGACTAGGAATTGTTTATTTATATGCAGATAGTTTGCTACCCCAGGTAATTTTTGGTTATGGTCATGGTCATTGTCGTCGCTCTGCTCTCCTCTTAGGAGTATTACTGAGCTTCTTTTTATTTGGATAGTTATGTAACCTGCTCAATAGGAATTCAATACCCTTGTTAAATATTATTTGTTGGCTTAACAGGTGGATCAAATGGTAATACACTCTGCCTCAGACCCACGTCCAAAGACAACTCTTTGTGGGGATTATTTCTACAATTATTTTACTCGGGGGTTAGATATCTTATTTGATGGCCAGGTCAGTATATACATTCCTATTTTCTTGATCATCACCATTTTCAAGTTATGCTCCTTTCTCATGTAGCCCTTATAAATTTGCAGACTCACAAAATCAAAAAGTTTGTATTGCATACAAACTATCCAGGGCATGCGGATTTCAATTCATATATAAAATGCAACTTTATTGTCTATGGTTCTGATCGTAAGTTCTCTCCCTCTTCTCAGCTGTTGAAATATAGCTATCTCTACTCCTATATCCAGAAGACAAGATTTGGTCCCCCTTTTAGTTAGTTCCAATTTCGCCCCCTAGTAAGACTTCCGTAAGAGACCCAACCAAGTGCATTAAAGTTAATATTACTCAGTTTCACTGCTAAATTTTAAATTGCCCATGTGAACTTCTGCTCACATTCTTAGTATATGTAAGAGTACTCAAACCTTTGAAATTTGAAAAACTACAAATATGAATCACACCCTCTCCTCTCTTTCGAAAACATGATGTTCATTGCTAGTGTTATAGAATAGATAAATTTCCTCCTCAAAGCTTCAATTCTCCATGGATGTTTGCATGGGCACTTTTGTTTTTCTATCTTGGGAGACAGATTAGCACATTAGGGACCTTAAAGTCTCTCTTTCTTCAATTAATACGTTCCTTACTTCATCTAAGCTCTATAGACTCTCAAGTTACCTATTTCTTTGGTAAGAAACTTGGTGTTATGTAATTTTGCACATTGATCTAATCTATATGGTGCCTAGTACCAGTTAAACAACTTCCAAGTTAAACATTATTTCTATTTTCTTTTGTTTAGTTTAAATTTGCCATTTCTATTGGAGACGCTGCATGTGCTGAAAGTCTAATTAAGTTAAGAGGAAACAAGGGGAAGTGAGAGGAACAGAGAGTTTTCTTCTATTGGTGAGAGAGGAATAGACAATTTACCTTGTGCTTCGACAGAGGAGACTGTTTGATGGGCTGACAAACAATTTCCTTGTGCTTAAAAAGAGGATACTTTTTGATGGATTGACATTCTTCTCTCTGCATGCAGTTGGCGGTTCCTTCCAGGAAGGTTCTAAAAACAGGATTACTCCAGGCACAAAATGGGAGCAAGTAAAGGTTTAACTCTTGTCAGAACATAAACTTGAAAAAAAAAAATCCTGTTAGAAATTGATTGAGGAAATCATAGTTTGTCTTCTCTTGTTCTGTGGACATTGCAGCATTGAGATAGTCAATTGCACAAAGGCTCAGTTCTCTTAAGAGGCAAAATACTAAATTATTGTATCATGCTTTTCGTCAGGAAAAAATAAGTTCTCTAGACTAATTTTTGGATCTTACTTAGCTTCATGGTTTTTCGTTTCCTGTCAAGTGTATTATGTCTGCATGTGTTCAATAGAACATTCGAATTTGAGAGTTTGTCATGTACTGCTATCCTCACGTGCTGCTTCAGTTGGCTTCTGACTGCCCCCACCCCTCAAAAAAGAAAAAAAAAATTCTCTCTTGTTCATTTTGTCATTATGAAGGGCACCTAACTAAACAATGTAAATCAATCTGTAGGAGGTCCTTGGAGACTGTGGTCGAGCTGCTATACAAACTCAAGGTTCTACTAGCAATCCATTCGGATCTACTTTCGTGTATGGTTATCAGAATGTTGCTTTTGAGGTGAGTATGAGCCACGGGGATACCTGATTGTTTCAACTATGAGAGGAAGAGCTCATTAATAGCGTCATTCACCTGGGGACTTTGTGAGCTTGCTTCTTTGACATGAGAGAGAGAGAGAGAGAGAGAGAGAGAGAGAGAGAGAGAGAGAGAGAGATCGTTTATCTCAAGAGGGATGGCTAAAGATTTCCTCTGAATAAACAGGTGATGAAGAATGGCTATATAGCAACTGTGACTCTCTTCCAGTCATGATGGCTGTTGTAAGGTACTTCTGCTCTTCCTTTTAAAGCTCTTTGCTTATTAACAATTTGTTCACTCTATAGGGAATTATGGCGCAACTTGATGATTATTTTCCGAGTCGATAGTACTGCCAAAATCAGTTCCTTTTGAGTAATTGTTGATTTTCTCTTAGCTGACAATATTTTGTGGTTCCAGTTATGCAGGCGCTCCGCTCAAACTGGGGTGAAGAATATGCACAGTAGAATTCGGTCGATTGCTGAATTGGCCAATAATTGGCAGAACAGTTGGATGCTTGGGGGGAAAATTGTACAGCTCTGTATCAATGTACATAGTTGATTCATTCTATCATCTCTCTGCTTTTGCATGTAGTGGAATCAAAATCTGTCATCATTGACATCTTTGACATTTTCGCAAATCCTGCTTTCCATTCCGTTTCTCATTCGATTGTGTTGACTCGTTTAAGTTTCGTTCCGAGAATTTCAGAACATGAGAATGATGCCTGTGTTGAAGAAGTCTCACAATCAGGATCAGACCAAGTCGCAGTGATAAATTTCCACCAAACTAAACGTTTCTGGCTAGTGCGGTGTGGTTTTGACTAGAATTTCTTCCAACTGAATTCTAGGTGAAGGGTTATCACGTGGGTAATAGGAAAACATTTTAGATGTGAAGGTTATGATTATCTGTAAAATTTATGATCATAGCTGTCTCTCAGCAGTAGGATTGATAATCTGTCTTTTCACGCAAAACAGGCCTTCTGTCTAAAACTGTCTAATTTCATCAGTGAACATCAATATGTAAACGCGAGATGTGAAATTGTAATGTGAAAGCTGTTTGCGCATCTTTTCCTCGATCTATCAATGCTATTTGTCTTTGGTGATTGATCTTTCCTAGGAATAAAAGCACCGTTAATTTGTGAATTTTTACCTATTGTTCAATTAGATCCTTGAGAGCCTCCGTTGCATCGACCGAGAGAGAGGCGGGATGGAAGAACTTGTTTTGCGGGGATTGGGGGTTGCACATGCCCGAATCTCAATGAGAGTCACCATCACTCGTCGAAAACTGGCGACTGTTGCACCTCCCCCACGAACCCTTACCTAAGCTCTAGTGTGACGGTTCGATCCTAGCCCGAGATGCCTAGCTAAGGGCTGCACCATCTTTCTCTCTTCCCCCCTACTTTGTTGGGGATTTGTTTATTTTTTACTCCATGGTATCGTTCAGATCAAATTAGCTCCGACGCGGCAATTCCTATCAGTGTTGTGTACATGCTTTAATTCGTGGAGGGAGAGAGAGAGAGAGAGAGCCCTCGTAAAAAGGTCAAATTGTAGCGCCCTTGTAAAAAGGTGAAATTGTAGCTAATGGTGGCTAGGTTAGCTCTTCTCTTAGGTCCTTCTGTTTTCATCCCTTTCGATATATTCGAAGCTAATTTAAATTCAAATCCTTATTGAGTGTTCATAATCAATGTCGACATTTTTACATTTTGTTGGCCAATGTTATTACCTCAATATAGAGATAAGGACAAAAGTTTTATTTTCGGTTTTAGATGATAATTTTTTTTTTTCATATAAAAAAGCTTCACATACAACCTATTCAATCAAAGATTTTATTCTAGATATTATCTTAAATATCAATACTTTATTTGAACACAATAGCATATCCTAGACCACACTACTCAAAAATATGAAGATAGAGATTTGCCTTAAATTGATAACTAAGAGTACTTAATGGTGGAATACTTAATGGTGGAACAAATCGAGGATTATGCATTGCCTTTAACTGATAAAATTAATATTTGACATCATACCACTAACCATTTCAATCATTTCATGATGGAGTACTTAAAACATCTTTACATGAAAAAAGTTTAGAAGTACGCTACATTAGGTGAATAATATCAAAAAGATTTAATTTTCTTTATTTGTATTTACTTATGATTATTTAATTGTCTATGGAAAGAGTGGGAAAAAGATTTCAAATCACACAAGCTTAATAGGCTAAGAAGTTAAAGGGTAAACATAGTTCTAAGATAGACTTGGAACTTGACAGGTCTGGTTTCAAGTTCTAGAATATATAAGATAAGTTCCAAATCCCAAAACATGAGAAACTTATTCCAATGAGTAAGGTTCTAGGTAAAGCCTTGACGGAACCTAAAACTGCTTACCCCTATTTATAGGTGCCATTTTGCTACTTAAACCTAAATTAATTTGTTGAAGTCAAAGCAAATCTACGCACTATCAACAACTGGATATAGCCACTAAAGTCCTTGTTTGGTCGTAGCGCACTTAAAAAGTCTAGAAAACTAGGTAACTAAAAAAAAAAAACACCCACACAACAACAACAAATTAGGCTTAACTAAAGATGAAAAATAAAAAATAGAAATTAGTCGTATCCTAAATAGACCTTACTTAAAACCTTGATAAGGTAGGTTCCAAGTTTTAGAGTACGCAAAGATGATTCCAGATGAGGAACCTATTCCGATGGGTAATTCTAGGTGGAACCGCTCACCCTTAATAGAAGGGTCACATAATATATTATTTGCCAAGATTCTATTATGTGACTAAAGCAACTGCATCTTCACAGATGAAAATAGAAAATATGACTTATATTAGATCGTTGCATCAGTGCATGATGGCATGGGTAATCTTCTAGTTACAAGCAATTACCCGCAGTGACTTTGATGTCCCTTGGTTTGGCCAAAACGAGGAAACAATTGACCCTTTGGTCTGGACAAAGACAAACTGAAGACCATGACATAAGGCCAAAACACAAGATTCACGTGTCTCCAAGAGAGAGGTGAAGGAGAAGATGAAAATCAGGCACAGAGAGGAGCCATGCAAATAAGACAGGGTCGTCGATCGCACTTCTCGCACCGTAGTTGCCACCAAACCCGCTTCGCCAGGGTTATGATTATTGTCATTGCTGCCAAAGAAGGAAAAAAAAAAAAAAATCCCTTGGTGGCTTAGGAATGTCAGGCATCATATATGAGAATCAAAAACCAGAAAGGCCAAGTTCCATGAAATGGACACTCGAACTGGGTAAAGTTGGGTTATATCTCAGAAGACTAGAATTCTAGTCTTCAAGCCTTCCTTTTCTGCTATTGCAAGCAAGGTGTGGTGATCATGTATACCAATTCTCAAAGGCCAAGAACAGTGATAGCGTTATGATATTTCGCGGAGAGAACAATATGAATGTAATTGTTGCGTCCATGCTAAACCATTTCACGATGAGATATTTTCAAGTTGTAGCGGGTATAAAGACAATTATAAGCAAACTAGGAAGAATAAAGCACAACAAGCAAAACGCTGTCAGTCAAATATAAGTTCTTGATAACAAAATTGAAACAAGCAGTCACACTGACTGCTCGACTCTTACATGTTGAGCTTTTTTCTGTAGCAAACCCCAAAATGTAATTGGGGCCAACTGGGCATACTCAAAGAATACAAAATCTCAGGAGTAGCCCACATTAAGGATAGGGATAAACTGACTTTGCGAGAATCGCATTTAGCAGAACTGAGTGAAGATTTGACTAAGTCGTTACCATCAACTTGTGCTTCCAAAACAGGAAACTTGAGTCAAGCTGCCAGCTTTTCAGTCTGAACTAGGAAGAATTAAGTCTCAATATAAATTCAAATGGCTCACACATTTTACTAGCACCCTTTGAGTAAGAACTAAGACCAATTAAGCATTCATTCTTCTGACTAGCGTCGCCATTTTCAGATCTTCAGAATACAAGTCCATGAAAAACTGGAGTTTCATAGATGTTTTCCTCAAAAAGACATCTCTTACTGGTCAGTTCATACCAGAAACAAGGATCCAGCTAAGTGTTTCACCTTCGTAATAGATTTTAAGAGAAATCAACTTATAGCCATCGACTGCTTCTGCAACCCCCTCTTGCTTTACATAAGACCTCTGTTGTGTGACTTGCATCAATGCTTGTGACTGTCCTCTTGCAAACACAATTATTTAACTAACCGTACCCCCAAAAAAACACAGAGCGAACATCACACAAATTTGCAGAAAAATGTCATCAACTCTCCAACTACAGGTATCACAACTAATCTTCCAACTATTACCAACACCAATATGACTGGACTTCTCATGAGACAACATATCACAGATTTAGGCCAGTGCCTCCCCCTTTTGTTACTAATTACACACTTGCAAGATGTGAAAAGCCAGTCACAGGGAATATTAACAAAAACTAATACACAGAATCCAATATCACATCCGAGACATGCACATTCATTATTACTCGCTAACCTCATTATAGGAAGCTTGGTCGTGCATTCTATGGGGTTTCATATTCAGATCAATCATTTTTGAATCCATCTTGCCATGCCCATCAGCATCAGCATCAGCATCAGGCACCTCAACACTGGATGGTCTGTGGTTTTGATGATTCTCCCCTGATATAACTATAGGGCCCTGATTTTGCACTCGTTTGTCATTTTGATCCACCAATGGCAAAGCCTGGTCATCGCTGTGTGCAGATTTATGCCCCGGAAACTACAACAAAAGATGATACCTCGAACTTGAATAGACGGACAAGAGCTTGATGCTGATAGAGGCAATAAATTGTGTGACGAACCTCAACTCTCTGCCTTAATAGAAGGTATCTTCCATGCGTTCTTTTGCCTCCAACATGAACAATCATATCGCATTGCAGACAAAGCGAGGTTCCATCTACCTCACAATAGAAGAAAGCTATACGAACAGTTCAATAAGAACGTCACAGGATTGAATGTCTTGAGCAGAAAACAGTGGGGCATATGCACGACTAAACTCAAAGGAAAGAGTACCAGGTGCATTTTCGCATATATCACAGCGAGGAACATCGCTGGGACTCGCAAGGCCAACCCTGACATGCCGACTAGCTAGCTTATTACACATGTGCACCTGCAGTCCATTACCAGCTATTAACGAATTAAAGTTCACAAATCAGAATTGTAGAAAGCACGGAAAAAGCAAGAAGCTTTCTACTATCAAACTTTGAGAGAGATTGATGCAAGATCAGAGTCCAAACTATCTAAGCCTAAGTTCACTCCGACGATGATTCTTCCACCGATAATGGTGAAAGGATGCAGAAAGAAACACATTCAAAAGTAGGCAGAAGGAAAAACCAAGGCCTAGTTTCCTACAAATCATGGGCTTATTTTGACCTACAACCATGAAGAGATCTTAGCGGTGAAGCGTCCCGTCAGGATACGACAGATCCATATCCAAGTCACAGCCTAGCTAGTCGGGCCAGACTGGCCTCGATGTACCCGATGTAACCGTAGGTCCACGCCCATCACCATGTTGATGGAGCATTACAAGATGCAAGCGGACGAGGCAGTTTATGCGCATCCTTGCTTGGATAATGATGTTATGTTGGGGGGTTTGGCTTGGGGAAGGCTTATGCCAGAAGAAACTTCCCAACCATCATCATCCACGTTCCCAACAGACAAGATTCTCAATCATTCCGGTCAAGCACTTGAACAAACGAATTCACACTCGATCCGGTTCATTAACTCTTCAAGAACAATCCACTGACAAATTCATTTGGAGACAAATTACAGCAATGTCTGAGAGAGGACTGATTTACCGAGCCACCCTCCATAATCATCTCTAAGCTCGTAAACCTATCAACAGTCAACGCTTGCAAATCGATTCTACATGCAAAACCACCACCAGTCCCTAGAGGCGACGAGGGCATCTAAACGCATCAGCCCAATCCACGAACCACACAAAGAAGAAATAATTCATAAAAGAGTCGAGAGACCTTGTCGTCGCAGGCACTGCAAAGAGCAGCCTCGTCGGCGGCGCAGAAGACGACCGCGGCGGCGCTCTCGCAAGCGTCACAAAGGGTCCGCATGCCTGCTGTTATCCCCACCACCCTCCACTCTCATCTCTCCCAGAAAAAGCAAAGAAAGTCAATAACCCAAAACCAAGCCAAGAAAACCAAGAATGCTCGCGCTGGACTCAAAGGGAGGGACAAAACCCAAGAAAGGACAGGTGGGTTCTCTTCTCTTCCGACGGATCGAAAGGGGGGAAACGATTATATGGCGTCGGGTGGGAGGACTAGGAATAGAGAGGAACGAAAGACAACCTTAGATGGGAGAAGGGTTTGGTTTAACCAAACAAGAAAAGGGCAGATTCCAGAACGACCAACATTTGCTGGCGTTTATTATAATGATTTGGTTGGTCACAGACACACGCAGCACAGCAAGAAGAGAGAGAGAGAGAGATGGGTTTGGAGTTTTTCCTTCGTCTTTTGTCAAAAAGAACTCGTCAAGATCAAAGCTTTGGTTCAAGGCGACAAACAGTGGCGTCGGGGGCAGTTTTGAGCCACAAAGCTGGAAGCAAAGCAGTGGGGCTTGACAGCGGCCTCCCGAGCATCCTCGCCCACCAGTTTCATATCTGACCACGCCCCCGGCTGGCCCCACCTTCCCTCTTCCTCTCTCTCTCTCTCTCTCTCTACAATGTCTGTCATCTGTCTACGTTTTCCGCTGTAAGTACATCGATAACTCCATGTTTTCTTGCCCGGCGAAAGAGGGAGGCCGAAGACAAGGAGGAGGATCGCGATCTCATGCGGCTGGCCACGTGTCGCGGCTCATGTTGTCGACTGGGTCCTCGGATTTCTAGAAACTTTTGCTTTTTATTTTTTATTTTTGGTAATTTCCCCCATCCGATGTGGTCGATTGTTTATTGGTGGATAATTAGTTTTATCCGTGATTAGAGGGGCCTTATCCGGAGATTCGATGCGCGATCCTTCTTGCGATGTGGGGACCGGCTTCACGCGTCATAAGCAAAGACGTTTAAGGTTATTTTTGGTAACATCTCCATTTCTAGTAACAATTTCTATTAAAAAAGGAATAAAAAACATTTAGTGTGACCCTAAAAAACTTTTGTAACTTGGGATTTGTTTAGTTTTCTTAATAATTTTTTGAGTTGAATTTTTTTCTCTCTTTTTTTTTTTCCTCTCCTATTCTTTCTCCTCTAGCTGGTCGCCGGACCTTGGCAATGGCCGACGATCGGCCAGAGACGAGAGCCAACGAGATGGACCTTGTCGACCTTGTAGTGGAGCTTCGCCCCTCAACCTCACCCAGACATGCGAGGTCGGCTTCGCTCGGTCATGGCACCAAAGCTCGACGATCGACTAAAGTAGGAAAAAGGAAAATGACATTGGTTCAAAAATTGTTCTCGAGAATAAAAAAAATTTTTTTTTATTTATTTCTTGTTTCTGTTTGTTTCCATTATAAGTCTATTCTCTTTTCACTTTTCCATTCCCATAAATAGAAAATTAGCTAACGTTATTAAATAAATTTCTGTCATTTTTCCTGTTCCAAGGAACAAAATAACATATGTTACCAAACATGCTTTGAAAGGCTTCATCCTTGGCTTGGTTCGAACTTCAAGATTCTTAGGATGTAAAGCCATAAGAGGGTATTGCCGAGTATAGTGCAAGAAAAAGACATTGTACCAATTGGGAGTGCGATGGATGCGGGTACCACCACATTAAAATAAAGAACACATCATGACAATCTGCCATCCCTATAAATCAAACGGACAGGCGCAGGAAATCCTCATATGAAGAAATCCCTTGATTTTGGTAAGGGGTTATCTCTTAACCGAATACTGAGGACTCAAGGCTGGCCCTTGATTAAGAGGTCTTACGCATGAGTTCGCGAGCAGCAGCAGAATGGAATGGAAAGCATACGAGATTGTCCTTCCTAGTAGAAGTTTTTGCAGTCATATGCCTAGTATGTCAAGTAATTGAGATCCCACCGCATAATAATCTTAACGTAGGAAAAATTAACGAATAGTGTAATAGCACAATCACGAAGGCATCGACCTATTTAAGCTTTTGCTTATCGTAATGATATCGACCGACATCAAGCCTACAGTAGCTCAAGCCGTGTATTTCTTGAGGGTTCCTGCTCTAAGGCCATTGAGCCAAAAACTCTCTAAAATATCCTACAAAGATGGAGATGACTAGTGACCCAACCAACAGTCTCAAATCGACCCTACATGGACTATGCAAGGGTCCAACTATGTAAAGCATACTTGCAATAATTTTTGGGCACGTGTCATTACGAGTGAATATGACATAGGGAAGAACAACATAAATGATTTTTGAGTTTTGCTCCAATGTGCAATGTCATCTCTAAATTTTTAATTTGTTTAATGTGATCCATGAACTTTGATTCAACATTCCATGTTGTTTCTAAATTTTTAAATATTTTCATAAAATTTAGGAACTATATTGAATATTTACCAATAGTTCATGGACCAT
This sequence comes from Eucalyptus curtisii, assembly GCA_017140595.1. NCBI lineage: Eukaryota > Viridiplantae > Streptophyta > Magnoliopsida > Myrtales > Myrtaceae > Eucalyptus > Eucalyptus curtisii. Next base: position 33,010,540 of record CM029502.1, on the reverse strand, counting down.
ATTGAATAAATTAAAAATCTAAAATCAACATTGCATATTGGTTCAAAATTCATAAACTATATCGCCCAAACTAAAAGTTCAAGGATGACATTGTATATTGACTATTTGTGCTATCATCCCTATGAAATATAAGTTATACATGGTACAAAATTAAATATGAGCAAGAAGGGTCCACACGTAGCCCAATGGTGCAAATTTTATACAAAACTCAAGTAACACATAGGTCCACCACTTCATATATCCACGTATATGCACAAATGAGGTTCGCATCAACCTCCATATTGTATAGCATAGATGCACGCACTCACTATAAAAACGAGTGGCTCATATCTGCGATACATTCTAAAAAAACGAAAATAAAAAATGACATCTAAAGAAGTCTCGAACCTCTCGGTACTTCTCCACTTCAAGCCAAATCACTATCTAATTTGGCGATGAAGATGTGAGCTTTTAATTAAAGAATTCAGTATTTCTACTGAAAGCATAGACAAGATCGGGGGGCTACCACAAAACTTCAAAAAAAAAAAAAAATGGGGGACCTAATGAAAATAGAGGGATGAATCTTCAAAATGTCTTAAACCTGTTGTTCGACAGCCAATTTGGTTATATATTAATTAGTCCAAATTTGACTATTTAGCAATAGAGTCATTTCAGCATTTACGCAAGACTTTTACTTTAGGCGGTTCATATTTTCGGTGAACAAAGGGAGAACTTGTCAATGATTGTGTTGGCATTAATGACCAGATTGGAGAAGATATTGTGAGATAATAAGTAGGACCAAATGTTTAGTTGTCAATGATTGTGTAGGCATTAATCCCCTGTTGATGCATGTTGTCGGCCTACTTAAAATTCATTTGGCAAAGTCAATATTGAGGCAGTGATGGTGGCTAAGATTTAGTATTTGGAGACTTGTGTTTAACATCTTGCGTGGAAATCATTTTAATTTGGGGGCATTTTGGTAATATTGACATAACTCAAATTTGAATGAGTAATTTATAAAATATTTTCTTAAAAATAATCACTTATATCATTTAAAATAATTAGTGAATATAACATATTTTCATTGTTGACAACAATCTATGTTTATACATTTTGTGTTCGATAAAAATATTTTTCGCTCATTTATTTATGTAAGCGATGGTTTTTACATAAATGTTTTCCAAAATATTCATTTTTTGTAATAAACCTTAAGGTGTGTTTGTTTAATTGAATAGAACTCCTGCAAATAGATTTTCTAGAATTTCAATGTTTTGAACATATTGTAAGTCAATTAAAAATTATATTCAGTTAAAGAAAATAGTTGTACTTAAAATTAGGAAAACGATTTCTCTCTCTCTCTCTCTCTCTCTCTCTTATCCTGACTAGCATCCATAATTCAATTTTTCTGTTTTGATTTATCATCAATAAATTATGTCCTCATTTATTAAAAAATTAATACTTGCGATTTATGATATTCCCTCTTAAAAAACCTTATCTCATGGCTTCAAGGTGAAGATCACACAGTATTTGTTAAAATGTCAATGTAGAGCCACTTCGCTTCTTTCCAACATAGACCTCAAAATCAAAGGAAAAGAACGAAGAAATCGAATACTTTCATGTATGTTTATGTTTATAATCACTAGACTCTGCAACTTCTTTTTGCTCATATTTGCTTTTTAAAGGTATTTAGTTTGAATTTCGTAGATCTTTTATCATTCACCCAGTGTTCTCTATGCCGACAATTCTGAATTCATAGCTTAGAATTTCATTTTTATAATCTGTAATCTCCTTTACGTACTTCAAGAACATTACACAATTTATCCTTAATGAAATTATTTTCAGTAAATCCAAACCCGGAAACCTACTTCCCTCTCAATTTCACGCTCACAACCAAACAAGCGAAAATCAATCACTCTACTTGAAAAAGAATTTCAGATAAAACCATTTCCTCCAGCACAATTTTTTTTCATGAAACAAACACTCCCTTACTCGGAAAAAAGTAAATATATGAACTCTGTTTCTGTCTTGAAAAATTTGATATTTATAGATAATGGCTTCGAAGAAGGCATTTTTTAATTCCAATGTTTGGCTGAAATCTAAAAATAAGCCAATAAACTATTTGTTGTCATTTGGAAATGAAAACTTCCTTCTATTTTCTCATAAAGAACTTTCTTTCTTTTCTCTTTTTGCTAAAATTTCCTAGAAAGAACTCATGATCCTAAATATGCACGCACCATTCGTGGAATAGAAAGGCTATGTATGCTATATCATTGGACCCGTTGCGGTCCAACAGAGTTCTTTGAATTTCGGGCCGCGATAGGCCCAATGGGCCGAACATTTTCGAACAGGCACACTCTCGCTCGCAAGAGAACACCTGAAAATCCGGGTTCCCCAGATCAACCCGATCCACCACGGTCCAAATCCAAATTAGTCAATTCCCATCAAATGGATGATGCCCAGGAAATTCCAGCATGAATCGAACGATACCAGTCAACTCAAGTAGTAAAATCTCGGTTGCCTCCGGAAACAGAGACGTGGTCCAGCTTCGCTGCTGCCACGTCAGATCCACGTAAGCTCCGTTCGCCTATCGTTGTTCATGTTAGCCGCCTCATGGGATTTTGGATGGATGGAAATGCAGAGGAGCACCGGTACATGCTAGGAGTTCATGATGACATTAAAAATGTTTAGAATGTCCGCGTCGCATTAGGCACAGTTTTTAACATTTGTCCAAATTAATAATGTCTAAGCTCAGTATCTTAAATATGGTCCATCCTACTTTGGAAGCGGATGAGAAAATACATCAACATGAAATGACCCGACATCATTTAGTGACCCTGATAAGTTCCGAAGATGCTCGGCTCCTCACACCCCCAGCGTCAACTAAAGCGAAGAGATCATGGCAACCTCAGGCTTCCGACCTATCCAATACCGGTACTTGAAAGGTAGGAGTCACGAGGTCGCGATGAGAGGTCGATCAACTTCAACTTCGATAATTAAGGACAGATAAACTCATCTCATCGGAACTACATCTGCAAGCATTCATGATCCATGCTTGGAACTCTCTCTTTCTCTTCCTCTCTAAGGGCGCATAGGGGAGTGATTTGATTAGGACAGTGCTCTCCCCAAAACGTGGGATTTGTCCCTTGTCTGCACCCCAGGAACTCGATTTCTTTTAAGCTTTAATGCCCTATTTCAGGTCGGCCCACAGGGGCTTTAAGTGCGTGGGCCTTCGCTTTGGACCGAGCCAGAAACATCCACTAAGTTGCCTCATGATTGTACTGCTTACCCCCTTTCGTTTCGGTCTTTGTCCTTTTCTTCCCCCGATTCCTGGATTCGTGGTACTTTGTTTATCTTCCTCTTACCGCCATTCGCCACTCTCCAGTTGACTCCAATCAATCCTTTGTATCGACATGGGGCGGTGCTATACTTTCCTCCTTACAATGCTGAATACGCAGAGCTTCAACTGAAGGCGCGAGAGGCGAAGAGCTGAACGAATTCTGACTTTGCAAATCTGGGCCGAGCCGATTTGGAGAATCATGTGCTCTATGCACGCAACAGCAATGCCGATGCGAGTTAAATATGTACATGAAAGGATCTGCGTGGAGTCATATCAGCAAATGCCCCAGGTAATAATTTCCATAGCTGTCGCGGCATGCGGAAAAGGGGGTGGCGCATCACCAGCATGACCTCACTAATGGAGTGAAAACCCTTTACTCCTTTCTGTTCCTGGCTTTTAAAGGCCCAGCACGTTCTCGCTGCTCCTCCTTTTATGACCCTCTCTCTCTCTCTCTCTCTCTCTCTCAGAGTATCTTGGGACAGTTATGCAGCTCGTTAGTTCACTTGACCACCCTGGATTCAGGGTGAGCAGTTATGGATTTCATATAGATTATACTTAAAATCTATCTGTTAAAACAGGTTCTTTATTTTTTGCACCTAAAAACTTACTTTACATATCCTACACTCATATATCTCTTGAAATTTCGAAACCTTCCAAATTCCAAGGTAGATCCCGAAACCATGCTCATCCTTACCATGGACTGGAATGAAAGAGCATACTATAGGATGAGACTGTCACAGCACAATCTTCTCCTCTAGAGACTGCCATCGATCTAGTGTCAAGAGCTGAGGTTCACACGCGGGCCAAGTCGCCCCGCGAATTCCACCTTCCCACCAAGGATCTCTTGCCTTCAAAATGAAAACGAACTCAAAATTCCTTTTTTACTGTGCCTGTACTTCCCTTCCCACCACGGCTCGAGTGCTCGATTCGCCTTTAAAAAAGGGCGGCATGATGATGCTCTTTACGGGATTTTCCTCCTCCACCTTTACTCAACCTAACCCCCCCTCTTCCTCCCTCCCTTTCTTTAGAGTAATCTTTGACCCAATCACAGGGAAGTAACGACACGGCGAGTTGCACATTTTCGGGAGGCGTTAAAAAGCGGCATCTCCCCGGTCAAACGACAGTGCAAAAGCGGCACCAATGGAAAGGGACGCGAAACATTGCTACAAGAAAGTCAAAAGGAGGACGGGAAACAGGAACAGGAACAAGAACAGCGACAGAGGATTAAGGGGAAAAGATGAAGGGGAGTTTTACGTGGATTGAGACAGCATTTCCCTCCTGTCAATCATGATGGGGGAAGGCTTAGGCTTTTTATCAATCCATATCGGTCGATACAACATGAATTTATGGGGTTGTCCTCCCAGCATGTAGAATTATTTGTGGATAGATCATAGAATTAAGGGACAGAAAATTATATAATAAACTCATGTGACCATCTTTAATTATCTATTAAAATAATAGCTTATTTTGAGCCTATAATTTAAATTTATTATGGGATCCATTTCTCACGATAGTTAGAACAATGTTATGCTAGCAAAATCTAAATTAAATATTCTAGCATGATTAATATTAGGATTAGCAATTTGGGATGGAAGGACAAGTGCAGCAGCATCTTTTTGACTTCTTTAACTCTTTAAATTCCATAATTGAAGGGCGGGGGGAAAATACGAATTTCCAAAATGCAAATGATTTAGTTTGCCCAATGCCGCAAAAGTGGACTTCTCTCGACACTTCAGTCTTCGCGCCTCTGTATTCTCGAAAATTTTGTGTTTAGAAGGCCAAATTTTGATCAAAAAGGTTTATATTTTTTGTTTGGGCTCTTCGTTTACTCGAGAGGGAGACTATCCATGCCTTTTTTTTTTCTCCATTAGCGAGAGGATTGGGAAGGGCAACAAATACTGATAATCATACCTTTTTTTTTTTTTTTCATTAGTGAAAGGATTGGGAAAGGCGACCAATGCTGACAACCATTTCTGGACGCTATAATAAAGGTAAATTTTTTTACTTTTCATTTACTCAAGAGGGAGACCGACAATGCCTCTTTTTTTTTTTTTTTTTTTTCTTTCATTAGTGAAAGGATTGGGAAGAACGACCAATGCTAGCGACCATTTCTGAACGCTGCAATAAAGTTAATTTTTTTTTGGCTTTTCATTTACTTGAGAGGACCAATGCTGGCGACCATTGTAGACGCTACAATAAAGTTAATTTTTTTTGGCTTTTCATTTACTCGAGAAGAAGATTGACCATGCCTTTTTTTTTTTTTTTTTCTTTTTTTCTATTAATGAAAGGATTGGGAAGGGCAACCAATGCTAGTGACAATTTTTGGACTTATACCATACCACCCATGACTCGAAAGCCTGAGTTGACAGGTTTGTCACCACAGCTATAAAATCTCTATATAAGAGGTATGTTGCACTTAGGTAACTCAGTACGAGTTGTTCAAATGTAACTCAAGATGTGAAGCTAAACTCGCAACCTTGCGAAAGACGACAACTCTTTGATTATTAGGCCTGAAATGATTTATCACCAAGCAAATCGGATGTCGTGCATTCTTTGCATAGATGATAGTGTCACGGACCAAATTCTCCCATGCCCTTATGAGCTGAAGAGCAAAGACTTGCAGCACGAAGGTGAAGAGTGAGTCACGCAAAATGGATAATACAATTGGTTAGTGAGAATGTAATCGAGGCATTTGTTCTAAGGATTTGGAGATGTGATCATTTCATAGGATTTCTAAAGGCGAGGTAAGATTTCCGCACACAAATTGATATGGAATTGATACAGCTTTCCTAATGAGGCCATAGTAAGCCGAAACCCAATTATTGTACCAAAGGGTTATGTGTATCACTCGAAAGGGTTGGATGCTTGATCTAAGTTGGAAGTGGCACAATCCGGTGGTTTCGGCTCATCAGGTGTTACACGAGTTATTTCACGATCAAGAATGTTGACCCACGACATTAGTGTATCGACTTTATTCATAAAAAAAAAATAAAATATATATATATATATTTCTTTTATAGAAATCTATAGAGAAAAAAATAAGAATCGATTGCATCTAAATTTCGAGCGTTAAAAAAGGAAATGAGAAGGGACGACAGGATCATGATGTTTAAAGACAAGTTAATGTAAACCGTGTCAAGGAGAGAGAGGTCCATGAAACTATAGAAATTAACTTCCCATTCGGGGACACCACCACCACCGCGGCGGCCACAGATCTCCCCCTTTCGCGCCCTTTATTAGGCTTCCCTAAAATGGGTCATTTAATGAGTAGCCCGCCAGTTAATCAAAAAGGATTAAGCCCCCACCGCCCATTAACAATCATCATGCCTCATTAAGGCCAAAATGTCCTCAATGATTTCAGCCAGCATCTCCCCCCTCGCAAGGACGAAATTTTCTTAAAAAAAATAATAATGATTGAGCAACAATATTTAATTTACCATTAATAAATAATTATGAGATATATTTCTTCAAAAATTTGATATTCCAACAAGATGTTACCCATTGACCATCCTTCCAACACGGAAGGGAGATGTGGGGGATTCGAATCTCCACATTCTTAAGGAATTTGTGGTTGGGGTTGGAGTGGGGATGATTTAATTTCTAGCGTGGGTTTCGATTCATACGTCATGTAGGAGGCATTTAAAAAATTCGAGTGAGAATTAGAATAGAAATATAGTAGGATCGACAAATTTTTTTTTTAAATAAATAAAAAGGAAAAAAAAATTAAAACTAAAAAGAGAACTCGACCCGACCCGGCCCCACCACCGGGAAAAGCCTTTTTCCGGGTTTTGAAAAGGGGGAAAGAAACAAAACAGAACAAAACCCCCTACCACAGCAGTACTCAACACAACTCTCCCCCTCCTCTCCTTTTCTCTCTCCCTCTCTCTGTCTCTCTTCACCTCCAGAAATGGCGACGGCAACGGCGGCGGCGACGACGACGAAGGCCTCTCGCTCCGCCGTGCCCCCTAGCCGTTCCCTCCGTCCCTCCCTCCCTGCTCCTCCGCCTCCCGCCTTTCTCGCCGGCGTCTCGCGATGGCCGCTTCTCCGCTCCCTCCCCGCCTCCGCCTCCGCCTACTCCTCCTCCTCCTCGCCGCGGCGGCGCTCTCCGTGCCGCCCCCGGCCCGCGCCGCCCGGAGCGCCGAGGCCGTCGCCGAAATCGAGTCCCTCACCTCCTTCAAGCTCGACCTCCACGACCCGCTCGGCGCGCTCGACGGCTGGGATCCGTCCACCCCGTCCGCCCCCTGCGACTGGCGCGGCGTCGCCTGCGCCGCCGGCCGGGTCACCGAGCTCCGGCTCCCGCGGCTCCAGCTCGCCGGCCGGCTCACCGACCGCATTTCCGGCCTCGCCATGCTGAGCAAGCTCAGCCTCAGGTCCAACGCCTTCAACGGGAGCATCCCCGCCTCCCTCGCCAAATGCAGCCGCCTGACCGCCGTATTCCTGCAGTACAACTCGTTCTCCGGCGACCTCCCGCCGGAGATGGCGAACCTCACGGATCTCCATGTCCTGAACCTGGCGCAGAATCGCCTCTCCGGCGAGATAGCCGGCGGCCTCCCTGTCAACCTCCGGTACCTCGATCTCTCGTCCAACTCCTTCTCCGGCGACATTCCTCGGGGCCTATCCAACTTGTCTCAGTTGAAGCTCATCAATCTCTCGTACAACAACTTCACCGGCGAGATTCCCGCACCGTTCGGCGAGCTCCAGGAGTTGGAGTATCTCTGGCTCGATTACAATCTCCTGGACGGAACTTTGCCCTCGGCGATCGCTAATTGCTCTTCGCTCGTGCATTTGAGCGCCGAGGGGAATGCGCTCAGCGGAGTGATACCTTCGGCCATTGGCGCCCTCCAGAATCTCCAGGTGGTCGCGCTCTCACGGAATAATCTCTCGGGCTCAGTGCCGGCTTCACTGTTCTGCAACGTGTCAGGTAACTCGCCGTCTCTTAGAATCGTTCAACTCGGCTTTAATGGGCTCACGGACATCATTGGTCCCAAGACCATGGCGTGTTTCGGCGTCTTGCAAGTTTTGGATCTCCAGGAGAATTTAATAAGGGGCACGTTTCCTTCGTGGTTAACCAGTGTGTCCACTTTGACTGCGTTAGATTTTTCGAGGAACTTGCTTTCTGGTCCTCTTCCTGGTGAGATCGGAAATTTGTATAGATTGGTTGACCTGAGGTTGGGGAATAACTCTTTTGGTGGAGCCATTCCCGTCGAGATCCGAAACTGTAGTTCTTTGCAGGTGCTCAATCTCGAAGGGAATAGACTTGCTGGGGAGGTTCCTGGATTTTTAGGCGAATTCAGGGGTTTGAAAATTTTGTCTCTTGGAGGTAATCTGTTCTCGGGGTTAGTCCCCGCTAGCATCAGTAATCTCACGGGGCTTGAAACTTTGAATTTAAGGGGCAACAGCTTCACCGGTACTTTGCCGGAGCAGATGATGGGGATGAGCAACTTGACTACATTGGACCTGAGTGGAAATAGATTCTCAGGTCAGGTGCCTGCAAATATTGGGAACTTGAGCAGATTAGTGGTCTTGAACATGAGCGACAACGATCTTTCAGGGTCGATTCCAGTTGGTTTGGGCAATCTTTTTAAGTTGACGACCCTCGATTTGAGCAAGCAGAATTTGTCTGGCGAGTTGCCACTAGAGCTTGCTGGTTTGCCGAGTTTGCAGGTCGTTGCTCTGCAGGAGAACAACTTATCTGGTGATGTTCCTGAAGGGTTTAGTAGTTTGGTGGGTTTGCGTTACTTGAACCTCAGTTCCAATTTCTTTTCTGGTCAGCTTCCTTTGACGTTCGGGTTCCTTCGGTCACTGGTGGTTCTCTCATTGTCGGGGAACCGGATTTCTGGATTGATCCCACCGGAGCTAGGAAATTCCTCTGACCTTGAAGTTCTTGAGCTCAGAGCAAATTCTTTTTCTGGTCATATTCCCTCTGATCTCTCTCAGTTGTCAAATCTGAAGATACTTGATTTAGGGAGAAACAACTTGTCTGGCGAAATCCCCAAAGAGCTCTCAAAGTGCTCATCGTTGACTTCTTTGTCTCTGGACTCAAACCATCTTTCCGGCAGCATTCCTGACTCGTTGACAGAGCTATCGGACCTGCAAAAGTTGGATCTCTCCAACAACAACTTAGATGGGAAAATCCCTGCCAATTTTACGCAGATATCTGGCTTGTCGAGTTTCAACATATCGGGGAATAATCTTGAAGGCGAGATTCCTACAATGCTTGGTTCTCGATTCAACAATTCTTCGGCATTTGCCAATAATCAGAACTTGTGTGGCAAGCCACTGCAAAAGAAGTGCCAGGACTCAACTGCGAGGAATAGGAGGAAGAGGTTGATCTTGTTAATTGCTGTGGTCGCATCTGGAGCTTGCCTTCTGACCTTATTTTGCTGCTTCTACATCTACAGCCTCTTGAGATGGCGCAAGAGGCTGAAAGAAAAGGCAGCCGGTGAGAAGAAAACCAGTCCAGGCAGGGCAAGTTCTAGATCAAGCGGAGGGCGTGGAAGCACTGATAATGGAGCTCCAAAGCTCGTCATGTTCAACAACAAAATCACCCTGGCAGAAACAATTGAATCTACTAGGCAGTTTGACGAAGAGAATGTATTAGCCAGGACACGGTATGGATTGGTTTTCAAGGCCTGCTTTAATGATGGGATGGTGCTGTCAATCCGAAGACTACCCGATGGATCGCTTGATGAGAACATGTTCAGGAAAGAATCCGAAGCACTCGGCAGAGTGAAGCACAGAAATTTGACGGTTCTTCGCGGCTACTATGCAGGGGCACCCGACTTGAGGCTTCTGGTCTACGACTACATGCCCAATGGAAACCTAGCCACGCTCCTCCAAGAAGCATCCCACCAAGATGGCCACGTCCTCAATTGGCCAATGCGCCATCTGATCGCCCTGGGAATTGCCCGTGGATTAGCGTTTCTCCACTCTTGCTCGATGGTTCACGGGGATGTGAAGCCCCAGAGTGTGCTCTTCGATGCCGATTTCGAAGCCCATCTCTCAGATTTCGGCCTTGAACGGCTAACTGTCGCAGCTCCTGCTGAAACCTCCACTTCTACTGCAATTGGCACGCTGGGTTATGTATCGCCGGAAGCCATACTTACTGGGGAAATTACCAAGGAATCTGACGTCTACAGCTTTGGCATTGTGCTGCTCGAGCTGCTGACGGGAAAGAGGCCAGTGATGTTCACACAAGACGAGGACATTGTGAAGTGGGTCAAGAAACAGCTCCAGAAGGGCCAGATCACGGAGCTGCTCGAGCCAGGGCTGCTCGAGCTCGACCCGGAATCATCCGAGTGGGAGGAGTTCCTGCTAGGAGTGAAGGTCGGGCTGCTCTGCACGACCCCCGACCCGCTCGGCCGGCCCACCATGTCCGACGTGGTTTTCATGCTCGAAGGCTGCCGAGTCGGACCCGACATCCCGTCGTCGGCCGACCCGACATCCCAGCACTCGCCGGCATGACCCGAAATCATCCATTAACATCCTCCCACTTTTTCCATCTCATTTTTTTTAGAATGTAACAGTGACGGTAGCCCATTTTTTTTCCTTCTTTTTTTCTTTCGTCGAAAATTATCCCCCGGGGTGTTTCTGTAGCCTTTTATTGTTTGACGCTTTTGCCATCTCTCGCGCTCGTTCACTCCATTGGACGTTTCTGGTGCTGGCCTTGGAGTTTGCAGGGACGGGTCTTGTCAGGAGGAGAAAAAAAAAAAAAAGTCAGCACGTGCCGGTCAACCATTCGGGCTGGCTGGGAGGTGGTGGGCCCCCACGTGGCAGCGGCAGGCTCCCGCCAAACCCTGAGCGGGAGGGCAGCAGTCACGTGGCTCGAGCTCCGAGCTTCAGAGGAAAATGTAGCCGTTACTGCAGTGGGCCCCCGGCGTGGATTAAAAGAACTGTCTCTTTCCCCAGAAAGAGAGCCAGTGGCACAGCTCGATGGAGCCTCTCCCCCTTCTCTGGCCGCCACGTGGGCGCGTCTGTTCGCCCCTAATGTGTTTTTTCTGCCCAGGGGCAACGATGGGCCCAGGGCTTTTGGGCCCCGCCGGGCCCAGCGGCGGTGTGAAGTCAGAGCAGAGAGGGAGGGAGCTAATGTTGGCAGGAGACGACGGCAGATGGCGCGCCCCCACCATTTCAATGCATTTTGAACTTTTTGTGGGGGCCATCATCTCTTTCTTTCTTATTTGATTTGGGTTGTTTGGTTGATAATTTTTTTTTTTTCTTTTCATTTTTATTCCCCGAAAATTTGCCCTCAGTTGTTAGCGAATCAGCGGTAGACGTCATCGATCCACAAGCTTCTCTCGCATCGCATGCATGATTTACAAAATATATTATATGGATATCGCAAAAACCAAGATATTCCGGCCGTGCTGCTGTGATTGTTATTTTGTAATGAGGGGCAGGACGAGGCGATGTCGTATCCGACGAAGTGACCGTTGAGTTGTCTGTCCACCTACCCGTTTTAATCGTCCCCTAATTTATTGCCGCGCTTTGCCGAAATAAGATAATTTCGTGGCTGGGATTTTCGAGGCACTTTGATTGGGGCTGTCCCCCCGAAGGCTTCTCTTCCCGTTTGATTTTGCCTTAGGACCTCGACCCAGAGAAACCTGTCGACTCTTTACCTTCGCGTGGCACGTCGTTTAAGTAACAAGTTCATATAAATATAGCAGTTTTCAGCGCGTTCGATGTCGTTATTTTTAAGGGTCTGCTGTCGATGTCGTTAGGAAATTGAAAACTTTCCTCGTGAAAGTACTAAATGGATTTCGAATGGCCAATTGATGGATCCCCATGTTTGAGTTTCTTGTGGACTCCTGCTGCTGGTGCTGCTTCAGATACTCTGCAATCAAAGAGGAAAAAAAAAAAAAAAAAGCAATTTTCGAACAGCCGCAGATCAGCAAGAAGACAAATGACTCTAATAATATAAATGATTTTAGAATTTTGACTCAATGTGATTCTTGAACTTTTAAATTATTTAATGTAATCTCTCAATTTTAGTTCAATATACAATATAGTCTCTGAACTTTTTTTATATATATTTAATTTAGTTCTTGAACTATATAAATATGTTCAATATAATATCCAAATTAATGAAATGATAATGATGAGCATTTTCAAAGTTTTTACTAACTAAATTGAATATGTACCAAAAGTTCATGAATCACAATATAAGTTGAGTTAAAGTTGGTGGACTGCATTGATCGGATTAAAAATTTAGATCTCATTATGTCAAAATTTAGGGACAATTTTTGTCATTTTTCTATAGGAAACGAAGCCAAGTCCAAGATGCGATTTCCCTCAAAGCTACACGTGGGCTTAATCCCACTGAAAGTGACAGCCGTCTCGATTCTGTACGTTGGAGTCTAGTGTTCTTTTCACTTGGCCAGAAACATCGAACGCAATCCATTTATTGCTTTAATTCGGTTCCATTCTCACTAAAAATAGCCAAATGCGCCAAGCCGAAAACGTCTCTTTCTACCACGTCTCCCCCGTCCCTCCTTCCCTCTTCCTTTTTCGCGAGAGTCCTTCATAACGTGCCATGCCTTCACATCAACCAATGATGAAAAATTGGAAATCCATTGCACGAAGCCTGAAAACTTCCCCCATCTTTCGATTCCACATGAAAGTGTATAAATCACGTGTCTTCTTTTTCCCCTACTTTATGATCATAGTTCCCGCCGATTGCCATGATCACGATGCATCATTACACGGCATCGTCTCAACAAGGTCAAGATGATGCGGTACGGTGAAACTTATCAAGATGACTTCTAAGTCATCGAAAATATTAAAAACCCACATGAAAACGTGATCTAATAGTTAAATGTTTTAGCACTAGTTTAATGAAACGTAATTTAATGGGCACGATATAAGGAGCCAGAAGGAATTTGAACGCAGGTCCGGTTCATGCAACGTCCTTTCAAGAGCACCGACATCGAATGGGCGATTTCAATTGTTTTGCTTCCAAAGTTCTTGAGTTGTTTGACTGTAGTAAAAGAGATTGTATCATCATGAATTGGAGCCAATGCGACAAAACGTAAATGATGACCAAAGCGTGAAGGGTGAAAAGTTAAAAAGGGCGGTGGTTGGAATGGCGCTTCGTCTTTAACCCTCCTCTCGCTTGACTAAATCAATCTTTTTTACCAAAAGTTTCCATCATGAATGTATGTTTTTTTGGGGTAGTTATCACTTGCAATGGGTGTGAATAGTAAATGCGGTGGCTCTAGCAACATAAATTTTTAGGACAAGTACTTACCTGCCACTCTACCGGTAAACTTCACCTCAACTTTGAAGTCATGCGTGCTAAATTTCAATTGAATAATCTAAAAGAAAGTCGTAAATTATTTTTTTGTTGAACACAAATATCTCAAACTTTCTGTCATCTCACTGATGTCCCCAACCTCATACCCATGACCAAAAAGTACCCTCTATCCATATGGCCATTAAAAATCTCAACGTGACAGTTGTGCTCAGCAGTTAAGAATCTAATGTGGCTACGCTCTTGGTTGACGTGGAAGCGTATATCCATCGCCAAGTTAGATCTACATGCCGGCATTGTCCGCGAATGCTATCACGTTAGGTTTCTAATGGTCATTATGAATGGAAGTCTAAAACAGGAGGTACTTTTGGATCACTAGTATGAGTTTTGGGATATTGGTGGAACCAAAGAAAGTTTTGGACATTGATTTCCCACGATGACGTACAAGATTTTCGGTGGGACTATCCCAACTCTAATTGGACGAAACTCTAATTGTATTCGTCCAAGTGGAGCTCTATACATCGCTTGTGCCCAAAATGTTCTTTTCTAGAGTCCATTTCCTTATCTTGTCCTAAACTCACTACTAGCCAACCAATGGTCAAAGAGCAGGATCCACAAGATGCTCATGCATTTTCAAAGGGTTTCGATTACATTGGTTGTAGGTTCCACACTGTTCTTTTATTCCATAAATTGTCCTCAACTACCTAACTCCATGAAAAGAATCGCTCTCCATGACTATTCCTCTTTGAGATTGGGTCAGCCTGATAACCAAAGGGGTCCAACAAAATCATGACAAGGTGTTTTTGTCGTTTTCCATCGAATAAGGAAAACATGGAAGAGACTCAATCAATTGACAAGCCAAGTTTAACCTTAATCTCCTGGAGTTTAATCGAATTGGTTAAGATTCGAGGCCAAATCATGCCTCTGGAAGTCCTGTCGTGGCCTCCATTCGGAGTGAAATCTGTCCCAAGGGTCAAGCTCCTAGCTTGATGCATAATCACCTAATCGCGTCATGATTGGAGAGACTTCCGTGCCCCGATGGATTAATCTAACGGGCTCAAGCATTCGACATCGCACACCCACAGAAAAAAGCATTAATTAACCGAAAGCAGTCGGGTCCAATCATTAAGAAAAGACCCAATATTTTTGCCTCTGGAAAGGTGTGATGTCGAGCATCGATTTTCCACTCAATGCAGTGCAATCTCCCACATCCTTTTAGTACAGATGATCTGCCCTTCGATCAGTTCAAAGAAAAATGGATTCATCTCGGCAAACAGACGAAAACATGCGTTGGTTCGTCGTAGCGACCGTGACAAGAGAAGCAAACCAAAATAGCCAACCGGCTAAACGAGAACTCTTCTTTCCCCCAAACTCAGAGAGTAAAGCTGAGTCAAACGCGGAATGAGCATGTAAAAGGATCCAAAAATATAAGATGAACAGCTAAATTCAACACAAAAAGAAAATCCATTCACAGCTACATGAATTTTCCCTGGATTAGCAACAGATATGTATTACATAAACTTGCATATATTATATATTTCTTAATTTTTGGCATAATGGAATCGCTTGAAAGACAATCGAATAAAGACGCAGGACCATTACCTAGCACCAGCATCTACCCACAGCATCCTTGCCATGCATGCGTGCACACGAGGACCACCCGCAAGCAGAGACTTGCACCGGACATTGATTTTTGTTCATAAAAATCATATGGGCAATGGAATCTTTTGTGTTAGGTTCATCAAGGAGATTATAACTATCTAATTTTGGAGTTTAAGTAATCACCAATGCTAATGACTGCTATTCCGGTCTCGGTTTTACCTCATACTGGTGTTCATTCATCGCGTTGGGCCCTCGACATTTCGCGCATCTATCCGTGTTGTGGCTGGATCCCTTAGCTCTAGGACTGCGTCACGCTGCATTTGGCACCTGATTGAGGTCTACTTATTGAATGGTCCCAATCGAGTAAGGATACTCTATAAACTCTACGATCAACGATACGTCATAAGGCTCGTTGCCATGCCATCTGCAGCTTTTAACACCATAATCCGATGATAAAAACCATAAAACCCAGAAATGAAGGGACATAAACAAGTTTTGTGCAGGATAATATCGAACGATAATTATCTTTGTTCGTGATTATTGTAGGAGAAAAGCCTGATTTTTGGTCAGTTGCGCAAGGCCGCTTGCTGAGAATATTCTTGGTTAGAGCAAAATAGCTGGGCTTTACAGACATTTGCATGTTGGGCCCGTCTTGGGCCCAGAAGCATCTAAGCAGGATGCTTAGCTATAAACCACATTTGATGTACTTTTACTTATGCAACAAAAATCAGCCCAAAATAGTTTAGACTAACCAACCCAGCTAAACTTTAATTCTACGATCTTATCTTAACACACACACACACACGTGTGTGTGTACATACAAGTGAGTTTTGGCCATAAATCATATATAATAAATGAATTGAAATCTACTTTTATACAAAATAAGCCATTATACTTTATATAAATTTGGATATGGTGGTCTTTGTCAAATAAATGACCTTACCAATGTGATGGATTTATTTAACATGATAATATATATAGTTGGTCCTTTGTTAATCAGTGATCTCGAGGCTGATCAGTAGCCAAGTGCATCATGGCTAAAGGACCAGAAGAAGCTTTGCAAGTATATCCATGAAAACACGAGATTTTCTTTTCAGTAAGTGAAAATGTTTAAAGTCAACTTCTGCTTCTTTTTTCCCTTTTTTTTTTCTTATGATATGATGAAAATTCAAGATATATGATAAGCCAATCACTTGAAATTAAGATAACTAAGTAAATTATACATTGTGGGTAGTCACTGTTTCGAAGTATCCAATTGAACATGTGAAAAATGCTTAACTAGCTTTTTTCTGGAAAGTAGCTTTTTTCTGGAAAGATGACAAGTTTTAAATCATTGGTGCGTTTCCTCTCGAAGGAATTTGTGTTGTTTAGATTCCAATGCCAGACTCTAAGTAAATGGCATCACCAAAGCATTGACAAGCTAATAACATGAGCTTCATTTCCACTCTATAACATCTAGACCCATTGGGTCGGTTCAGGTTGAAAATAATTCGACTCAAATTGACCAATTTTCATGAAATACAAATCTATTGATCTATATACACTTGACACATATTATTAAAATACTTCCATATTTAACTCAATCTAAGAAAATTCATACTCAAATTGAGGCTCGAGAATAGACCCCAAAAAACGAAAATAAAATTGAGGTGCAAGCACGAGATTGGATGAGGGCGAGAAAGTCATAGAAATGGGTTAGGTCTAAGTAAGTTGTGAACCCATTTAACACTCAATATTATTTTGAGCTTGACCATTCTAAACCTATTTATAACCCATTTACTGAATATAACTAATCCATTTAACAACTCAACCAATCAAATATAAACTAACATCTATGATTTCGGGTCTTTTATTTCCAGATTTGTTAGGATTTCAAGTGTCATATGACCATTTTTTTTCAACGAGACAGAATTGATCCTCTGGAATAGCATAAGGCTGGAAGGTGAGTCTTTGTATAAGCATAAGAATGTCCCATGTCAACGGATGATGATTATGTTATATTACCTACAAATGGTAGCGAATTAAGCCTTGGAATAAACCCGTGCAAGGCACGGGCAGATCAAGTAATATGTGACAAAATTTGTAGTGTTCGCTTGAGCTAGCACTATTTATCTAAATATGTAATGCCAAAATCTTCTCTAAAGATTGACTCTAAAGTCAGCACATGCGACTCTAATTCGTAAATGATTGATTATTCTCACTTTTAAGTCATTTACTACCTATCTATTACCCTTGGCCCTATCCTTCCCGTCTCTCTTCATCATTTTTATAATTCTATGTACAACTCCTTTGTATAAAAGAATTTTTTTACCTTGCCATTAGCATAATATTTTATATTATTATACAAGTACTCGTGAGACATTGTAAAAATACGAAGTACGATAGGAATGAATATCACGTTAACTATTTTATTGTATAGGTTGCTCATAATGATTAATGTTACGTTACCATTAGAATCTTTCTATATAGATACGTTAATTTGAAGTTTCCTTTATGCTTAATTAAATGCTTGTAAATCATTTTTAATTATAAGTTTTGCACAACAATCTGCGCAAGCGTGAATTATGTCTAGTATTTGTGTACACACGTTTTGAGACATCTTAGTCTATTGATTATCAATAGAATAATTTACTTTAATAAGGCTCCATTTGTTTTACAAAAAATAAATAATTTAAAAATATTTTCTAAAAACGATCATTTGTATCTCTTAAAATAAATATTTTCATTTTTTACAACAATTTATATTTAAATGTTTACATGGACAGAAATATTTTTCGTTCATTTATTTTTATAAAAAAATACAATCATTTTTAAGAAAATATTTTTTAAACCATTCATTTAAAAAGAAAAAAAAGGAATGGAGTCTAAATTGGTGAAATTTGTAAATTTAACCGAATTGTTTTGATTGCATACAAAATATTCACCACAATCATGAGTGATAAATTTAAGAGAGATCAATGCATATTAATAATGCCATAAGTGAGAAATGTTGACCAAATTATCTAAGAGAAACATGATAAATAAATCCATCACAAGATATGAATTGTGGATTAAAA
Organism: Eucalyptus curtisii; assembly: GCA_017140595.1. NCBI lineage: Eukaryota > Viridiplantae > Streptophyta > Magnoliopsida > Myrtales > Myrtaceae > Eucalyptus > Eucalyptus curtisii. The sequence goes on along the minus strand of CM029502.1, from coordinate 32,992,320 downwards.
AAAGGGTTAATACCCTGAAAAACCCCAAACTAATATATCTATGACAAATTTATCTCAAATTAATTTTTTGACCAAGGAAAACTCCAAATTGGTATACGTATGACAATTTTACCCCAAATGAGCACATACCACAAAAAACCATAAAAATAGTACAATTATGAGAAACAAAGAGTAAAATCCCGAATTGGTATAGCAGTAAACTGTCTAGTATCATTTAACAATAAAATTTAATGAAAACTAATAGAGCGTAAATTTATCACAAGTGTACCAATTTGTGTTAAATTTATCAAAAGTGTACTAGTTTGGGGTTTTTGGTGGTCAAAAAATTAATTTGAGGTAAAAATATCACAAATGTATCAGTTTACGATTTTTCAGAGTATTAACCTTTAAAAAAATAGTTATATCATTACATGTACTTTCAAAGTCTACGCAACACTCGGGTTGATGATTAATTTTTTTACATGAAGGGTATCTAATGTCACACCCTAAATCCTATAGGAATTTGGGTAATGACATGATTGTATTTACATCCGAAGGACACAGTCTCAAACTACCCAAAAACGAACTTCCAAAAGTTTCCATTGAAAGTGCTTTCTTCCCCATAAAAAACCAACATCCAAAGTGCTCTTGTACTATCGTCGCTAACCAAGGTTCCGATGAAAGGATGGCCGTGTCATTACCCCAATCCTTATAGCATTTGGGGTTTGACATCTAAACTTTTGACTCGATTGATTGTTATAAATGAACGCAAATTGTATAATGCATATGCACTAGATGAGGCTCCAACAACAAACTCATGGCCGGGGCACCTTAGATAATCACAATCAAGCTAAACCCAAGCTCTTGAGCATAGCTTGATTACACATGCATCGCTCCATGTGATACTTAAAAAAAGAAGATGAAATTATCACATATGACACAAATTGACTCATTCAAGCAGTTTAAATAAGATATGACTTGTTTTAGATGAATTGGTAATTCGAACCTCTTGCCCGGTTTAGTGGGTTAAAAGAAAAGATTGAACCCTTGAGCGAGCCAAGAAATTTTGTATAGGCCTGGGGCTGTATTCGTGTGGCAAAATTACGGCTAATTTCTATAACTTGTTAGTTTTGTGCACCTTAATTTTAGAATTTTCATTTCATGCATTTGATTCCAAAACTTGTCAATTTTGATAACCGAGCTCTTTTGTTAGATTCGTGGATGGAAAATGCCACGTGGCTTGTCCTATTGCATTTTTAATCTTGTGCATCCATTTGCCTACAAGCATGCGGCCCTACTAGTAAAAAAATTGGGGGATGGGCTATAGAGTATATAGTTTGGGTTCGATCCTTGTGAGTATCGTGCACACATGTACAAAAGAAATGAGTAAGACCAAAAAAAAAAAAATCAATCAATCTTATGCCACATAAAAAATATTAAAAAAAAACTTAGAAAAAGTCTGAAACATAAGTTCGTAAGAATTTAAAAATAAAATTGAAAGTTACAAATTATCTGAGAATAAAGAAAGACTACAAAAAGAAAAGAAGATCGTAAGAGGTGAAGAGGAGTAAAGAGACTGGGGGATGGGCTAGAGAGTATTAGGTATGGGGTTCGATCCCTGTGAGTATCACGCACACATGTACAAAGGAAGGGAGTGAGATAAAAAAAAGAAGGGAAAATGTCACAACTAGTCCCTAAAGTTTTATGTAATGTTCCATTTGGTCATTGTACTTTTGATTGGCTCAATTTGATCCCTGAAATATTAGCAAAAGTTCAATTTAGTCCTTCCGTTACTGTTTTTTTTTTCTTTTTTTTTTCTTCTCTCTTCCCTCTGCCGGCCATGGCAGAGCCGGCGGAGGGAAGCCGGCGTCCGGCAAGGGTTGCCCTCGTCGGATCGGCAAGGGCAACCCTCGCCGAACGCCGGCAGGGCGTCCCTCGCCCGACGCCGGCGAGGGCCGCCCCTCCACCAGAGAGACCTCGATGCCTCCCCCTGCCGCGGCTCGCCGAGCCCCGCCGCACGAGGCCACGAGATGAGGACGCCGACCGCATGGCTCCTCCACCAAGTTTGCACTTCCTTGGCCTCCCTCCGTCGGCACTACCACGATCTCCTCTAGCCTCTGCACCAAGCCTTGCACTCGCCACGGCGCGACCTGCGAACCCAGCAACTCAGCAAGGGCAGCCCTCGCCCGACACCGGCTTCCCTCCGCCATGGCCGGTGGAGGGAAGAGAAAATATTAAAAAGATAAAAAGACCAAAATGCCCCCATTCCGTTAACTTTAACTAACGGAAAGTTAACGGAAGGACGAAATTGATTGATTTTCAAATAGTGAAGGACTAGATCGGACATTTATCAATAATTCAAGGATCAAATTGAGCCAATTAAAAGTACATGGACGAAATTGAACATTACATAAAACTTCATGGACCATTTGTGACATTTTCCCCCAAAAAAAATCTTATGCCCCATAAGGAAATATAAATAAATAAAAAACTTGAAAAAGTCTGAAACATAAGTTCTAAAGAATTTTAAAAACTAAAATCGAAAGATAAAACTTATCTAAGGATAAAGAAAGACTAAAAAAAAGAAAAGAAGATCGTAAGGGATGATTGGGAGCTTTTCCAAACCAAAAACCCAATCCATTCCCCTCACCGAGGTTGCAAAGAGCGTCGACGACCATTGCCTAACCATCAGTGAGGGCAATCACAACCCCAATGAAGGTTACCTATGAGGGTCGACTAATTGGAGAAGTAGCATGATAATCCTATAAAAATAGATTTATTTTATCTATTTTAAACAATAAATAATGTAATATTTGCGAGAAAATATTTGGATTTTTATTTCTATTTATTCAAATTTTCCTTATTTATACAGCATAATGAGATGTAGAGTAAATTAGGAAAAAAATGGCAAAAAGAAGGAAATGAAGAATTATGTGATTCAGGAATTCAAATCGGGTTGCGTTACAAGTTGGATGCAAATAAGGAATTCTATTATTCATTGCCTAATTTTATGCGAAAAATAATCAATTGCCTTGTGATTAGAGTCTTGGATGTATCCTATAAATAAGATAACATTAAGAACTTGGAGGGACAACTAGATTTTTATTTTTAGATTGTTTTTCATTGTTCAAGGAGTTTTTCAAGTATTTTGAAGAGAAGATAAAAGTGGTGATATAATTCTTATTTTTTTATTCAAGATGTTGGGTTTAATTTATATTTTAGTTTCTTCTTTTATTATGTTTTAATTTTCTTTTCTTAAGGCTACGATGTAGCCGGACATGATGTTTTGTAGGCGATTTTATATATGTGAGTTATGTAATATTGTGCTTAATGCTTTTAAATGACTGGTCACCATTTGAATAATGTGATGTGCATATTTGAGATTGAGAAGTGATAATATACAATTGCTTCTCATAATATATAATCATGAATTAAATGTGGATAGATGTTATATGTTAGTTGTGTGGTTTTCAATGATAAGATAGCCCAAAAGATTCACTGTAAATTGAGAATGCTTATAAATTTTAATGCACTTATATTTATTTAAATTCACATAGAGATATGATGGATTGAAAAATTGAATAGGTCTACTATACCTAGAGATCTAATAGTAAATAGATTGGAAAATTCCGCTATCATATGTTTGATATCGTTCTTATATGCATAACAATATGAAATTCTTATATAGTGGTTATGATGAATTAGATGTTTTAACATATTTATTTGATTGATTTAAGCATTTAATTTCGAAATTTTGCTTCTAAGGTCGTCAATTTTAATTTATTCTCAATTCTATTTTGATTTGTTAAAAATTTGAGTTAGTCCATTTTTAATATTTAATTGGTTTATTAATCATCAATCTTTATGGGTCAATATTCTTTTTCATCATTATATTACTTGTTCAATATGTTGGTTTGTATTTAGAATTTTACGAACATGGTACCACCCCTCTTCCTCCCTACACCTCTACCTTAATTTTTCATCTATTACCTTATTATTAGTTGTTATATTTTTTTATTTTCTGTTTTTACTTTTATTGAAAAATTATTAGAAAAGCCATGTGTTAAAAAAAGAAGAAGATATAAACCACTTGTTATTTTCCGTCCATGAGCTTAGAAGCTAACGAGAGTAACAAAAGGATTTAAGTGCAGTGAATTGACAAATTTTAGGAATTAAATGTACAAATTGTATGATTAAAGTGCACGAAGTTTATAAGTTTTTGGACTTGTAATTTATAGTGCTAACTGCATTCATGAGATTATGGACAAGAAACAACCTATGAGAAATTTGAGAAAGATTTTTGAATGCTCTTATAGTATTACATTTTTGTATATTTAATCAATCAGTGCTCAGATATGGGGGTGAACATATAGAACTGCCCGAACTGGAAACTGGTTGGACCAGACCAAACCGACTGATTTTGGTGTGGATTCAGTTCTCGGTTTCATAAAATTGAAATCGATGATTTTCGGTTCGATTCTCGATTTTAAGGTAGGAATCAAATTGATCGGATTGCTCGAACCAGATTGATTTATATTTTGTTATTTTTCAAAGAAGCAAAGTGTAAACCTAAACCCTATTCTCCCCTTACACCATGCTCATTCCAAATGAAGAAGCGAATCTTTATTTCTTTTGTATTGCCGCTTTAATTCATCCTCCTTTCTCCTTTTGTCTCTTGCTTCTTTCTTTATTTTATTTTCTTTCTTTTCTTGCAAAGATTCACCGATTTTAACTCCCTTGCTTACTTGCACCTTCCTTAAAATTCATGAGCCCATTTTTTAATGAAAAGAATCCACGGAATCCTTCTCCTTTTTTCGAGCATGCCTCGAAATCACGGCCTCATCATCTCTCAGTCTTCTTTGCAAATCTTGGATGAAATCCTAGTTTTGAATTGCGACATGAATTGGCAATTTAGTTAATCCAAAACTTTCGGTCAAGTTATGTAAATCCATCAGTTTTATTGGACTACCCACAAACCGAACCAGGCCCAAGACTATGTGGTCTAGTTCCCAGTTCCAAAAAGGGGGAACCGGTTCTTTTGGTCCGATTCCCGATTTTTGGGTGGGATTGGACTAAACCGGAAACCGATCAACCCTACCTAGATAGCGCCATCACTTTCGGAAAGACATTAGGAAATCTTAACATTCAACATATTTTACGATTGATTTGGATGGATGGAAGCACTAATTTCAGGGACCCTTGTGAAAAATGACAGAATTATCACATCTCCAGTAGGCCACGCCATCGACGAGTAAAGGTAACGGGAACTTTGGGGAAATTGTATTGTCTGACTTGTATTCAATTGTGCTATTACATTGTACATAAATAGTGCAAGAAGGAAAAAATAAAATAGGAAAGGTAATATACATGTATCGGAGTTTCCTATTTACTAATATTTACTAGAATCAATTATGTACAGAATCGATTCCAAGATCTTCCCACACTCCCCCTCAAGCTGGTGGCCTATATATGTCAAGGACACCTAGCTTGCTTAATAGAAACTTGTGCTGTCTTTGGCAGAGCGGCTTAGTGAAAATATCTGCTGGTTGATCTGCTGTTCCGATGCCTTTTGTTACGAGAACTCCCTCTTTGATCTTGTCACGAGTGAAGTGACAGTCAACTTCTATGTGTTTTGTTCTTTCATGAAAAACTGGGTTTGCTGCTAACTTAAGTGCAGCATCATTATCACAAAACAATTCACTTGGTCCACTGACCTGTATTCCCAAATCAGAAAGAAGTCCTCGTATCCAGACTATTTCGCAGGTAGTTTTCGCCATGGCTCGATATTCTGATTCAGCTGATGACAGTGACACGGTGGATTGCTTCTTTGTTTTCCACGAAATCAACGTCTTTCCCAGTTTAATACAAAAACCGGTGATGGATCTCCTAGTCATTGGACAAGTAGCGTAATCAGTGTCACAAAATGATGTTATCTCCATGTTGCATTCACGTGATAGAAATATACCGAGTCCTGGACACCCCTTCAAATATTTTACAACCTTCAAGGCCACATTCATGTGTGACTCCTTTGGCATATGCATGAATTGACTGAGTATCTGAACCGCATAGCATATATCAGGTCTTGTCATGGTAAGATATATCAATTTACCAACAAGCCGTTGATACCGACGGATCCTTGAGTAACGGATCCTGTTTGATGAAGAAGAATTGAGATCATACTCATGTGTTGTCAATTTGACATTTGTTCAATGGGAATTACTGCTGGCTTGCAACCCGATAATCCGGCCGAAACGATTTGCAAGATAAATTTTCTCGGCGAGGGAAATTCCTTTTTCAGACACGGCGATTTCAATACCAAGGAAAAATTTGGGAGATCCCAAATCCTTGATGTGGAAAGCGAGTGCAAATATTCCTTGAATCTTGCAACATGGGAATCATTATTTCCCATAATCAATATGTCATCAACATATATCAGCAAATAAATCGACCATCTTCCCACATTTTGTGTAAATAAAGCATAATCATGCTTGGAATGTTGAAAATCAGCATTGGTTAACGCAGCAGTAAATTTGGCATAGCATTGTCTAGATGCCTGTTTTAAACCATACAAGGATTTGCGAAGACGACATACCCGATTCTCCCCCTGTCTGCATAATCCTTGAGGAAGATCCATGTAAATTTCTTCATCCAAGTCTCCATGAAGGAAGGCGTTGTGGACGTCCATCTGGTGTAAGGACCAATTTCGTACTGCTCCAACAGATAGAAAGGACCGTATAGTAACTTCCTTCGCGACTGGGGAGAAAGTCTCGTGGTAATCGAAACCTTCTCTTTGAGTAAAGCCTTTGGCCACCAATCTAGCTTTGTAACGTTCTATGGAGCCATCTGATTTGAACTTGATCTTGTACACCCATTTACATCCGATCGGCTTTCTATGTGGTGGTAAGGGAACAACATCCCAAGTATTATTATCCATGAGTGCAGCAAGTTCAGATTCCATTGCATGTCGCCATTTGGGATCTTGTGCCGCCTCAGCAAAAGAGGACGGCTCACATTCTTCTGAAATTCTACTTATACAACACATATGTTCTCCCGATAACCGATTGAAAGAAACATAGGATGAAATCGGATATTGTGTACCTGAAGAGTTTGCAGCAGAACATATATAATCCTTAGTCCATGTGGGTGGACGTGTTTGTCTTCCAGAATGACGGGGTAGCTCATCTAATTGGTCAGAAGCCTCAGATGATTCAGCAGCCATCTCTGTTGCTTCCTCTGTTGAAGAAGATAATGGGGCTTCTTCACGTGAGATAGGTGATTCAATTTCTTGATTTGGGGATGCCACCGGTGCTTGTTGGATGGATGAGTGAGGTGGCACAAGAAATCCAGGCATAAAGGATATATCTTCATCAGACATAAGAAACTGATTGTTGTTTGATGAAGTATCTTGAGATGGATGGAGCTTCTCTTTGAAAGGAAATATGTCTTCATGAAAAATAACATCTCTGCTGGTAAAGAAATGTCCAGTGGAAAATTCCATAACACGATATCCCTTTTGAAGAGGGGGGTACCCCATAAAAACACATCGTGTCGCACGGGGACTCATTTTATCCCGAGGACTCACACTGGTTGCATAACATAAACAACCAAACACTCTAAGGTGATTATTATCTGGCTGTTTGTTGTAAAGCATTTCATATGGAGTTTTACCATGAAGGATTCGACTGGGCACGCGATTAATCAGATAGGCGGCTGTGACCACACAGTCTCCCCAAAATTCCTCAGGGATTGAAGCTTGATATTTGAGTGCACGGGCTACTTCTAAGAGATGTCTATGTTTCCTTTCTACAACTCCATTTTGTTGTGGAGTGTAAGTACAGGAACTTTCATGGAGTATTCCATGAGTAGACAGTAATCTTATGCAATCAGAAGTAAAAAATTCTCGCCCATTATCTGTACGAATTCGCTGTACAGATTTATCGAATTGATTTCTAATTAAAGAAAGGAAATTTGATAAATGAGTGAATGTTTGACTCTTCGACTGCATAAGATATAACCACGTGGCACGACTATAGTCATCAACTATGGTAAGAAAGTAGCGAGATCCATCACGATGAGAAGTGTGATAGGGACCCCAGATGTCCATGTGAAGCAATGAAAAAGGATTTTGAGTTCGAGATGTACTAACTAGAAATGATGCTCGAGTTTGTTTAGCTAAAGGACATATGGAGCATTTTGGATGAGGAAATTTAGCACTATGACCCAATCGTTGATGCAAAAGGAGATTTTTATTATAGCTGATTGCATTACAATAAATGCTTTTATTCAATAATGCTAAATCTCCTAGAGAATTGACCCAAAAATAAAGTCCTTGCGCCTCATTACCCAAGCCCATCACTCTGCCAGTCGAAAGGTCCTGAAAGACTCAGTTTTCGGAATTGAATATGGCTTTACAGGAATTGTCCATACACACCTTGGAAACAAAAAGAATGTTGAACTCAAAATCTGGAATGTATAGGACATTTTTAAGAATAAAATTCTGACCAAGATGTACGGTACCGATTTTGGTAACATATGTAATGTTTCCATTTGGAAGACGTACCGTAACAGGAGATTGTGTGTTTTGATAGACATGGGAAAATAAGTACTCATTACAAACTATGTGGTCACTAGCGCCTGAATCGATAATCCATGCATCAATAGATAATGAATTTCTTTCATGTAAAAAAGTACCTGAGAATTTGCATTAGTGTCCCCAGTCTTAAGGTGGCCCAATGCTTGGATGATATTTTCATACTGTTGTTGAGTGATACTCTGCTGAGATGTTCCATCACCCTTCTATGCAGTTACCTGATAGACTAAAGACTCCCTTTCTTTTTTATTATTGGGTTTCCCATGTAGTTTCCAACAAGTATCAACAAGTATGGTGCGATCGTTTGCAATATTCAAAATATTTATTTTTAATTTTTGAATTTTGCCCACTGACCTTGCCTGTTGATGTGACAAAACGAGTGCCGTTGGATGCTTTGTAGACCGGCGCTGACGTGGCGAAATACTGGCCATCCGATCCAGCCAGATAGCTCATCAATTTGTAGCCGTCAGATTGCGTGCGTCGATCCCAACCGTCAGATTGCGCGCGTTGATCCCAGCCGTCAGATTGCGGGCGTCGATCCCAGCCGTTCGTAGCAAAGAACCGATCTGGACCGTCCGATCCAGCTCTTCTATCCAGGCCGTCCATCTCGTGAAGACCTAGGGTTGTCTTCGTTGCTCCTCGACGCCGCAGCCGCGAAAGCCTTCTCTCTCGATTGTGTTGAGACTCCGAGGCTCCCTTCACCGATCCTAGCATGTTCGTTCGCGGCGGCCCTCTGGTTTTCCTCCTGCACGGCCAACTGGAAGATTCGGTCGAGCGGTGGTTGAGGATCCATCGCAAGGATCTGCGATCGAAAGCCGGCGTAAGTGTCGTTCAAGGTGAGTAGGAATCGAGTAGCTTTCTCCTTTTCCTTGATCGCATGGTATTGACGAAGAGTGGCCTCTGGCCCTTCCAATTTGTCCTTGGCCGCTTCAATCTCGTTCCACAGGGCTGATAATCGGTTGAAATAGGCGGTAACCGAAAGGTTCCCCTGTTTTAGCTCGGTTAGGGCTTGTGTCAATGAGAAAACCCTAACCCTATCTGATTTCCCGTACATTTCCTATATATTATCCCAATATTTCTTCGAATCTTCGGTCGGAGGGAGACCGGCGGCGACATCGGGTGCCAAGCAATTCCCGATCCAGGAGCGCACAAGTTGATTGCAGCGATTCTAGTGCCTCTGCAGTCGTTCGTCCGTAGGGTAAGGTATTGTTCCATCAATAAAACCATCCTTGGTTTTGGTAACGAGGGCATGCCGAAGATCACGGGCCCAGGCGTGATAGTTCGTCGTTCCAGTTTGTTGTTGGGTAACCAGCCTCAGCTCCGGCCCGTCTGCCGGCGAAGTGTAAAGCGGATCTCCAAGCTCCGGCCGTCCTCCATTGAATGGAAACAGGTAAGGAGGTGGAACCGGGTAGGGTTCGATTCCGTGTCCCGGTGTGAATCCGGGTCTATGATTCGCAGATGTTTGACCCGACTCACCAGTCGGATTGGTCCCATACGGATATTGGGGCCATGGTGTGGTGTACCACGGGGCTGGAGGCCAGTAGGTTGGCCCTGGAATCTGCACTGAAGCAGGAGCAGGTGCAGAGGCAACATTGGTTACCTGCTCTTCTAAAGTCGATCCATTTGTACGAGAAGCTATGATCTCTTGATTCTGTGTTAAGGGATTCATAACCTCTTTATCTTTTGTCATGGCACCAAGAATGAATTCCTAATTGCTTTGCTAATCTGTTCTGCAGGAAGGAATCCTCAGTTACAGATCAGAAGGAAGCAATGGCAATTCAAGAAAGACCGCGGAAGCTAGGGCAGGAAACGAGGCTTTGATACCATGACAGAAAGGTAACAGGAACTTTGGGGAAATTGTATTGTCTGACTTGTATTCAATTGTGCTATTACATTGTACATAAATAGTGCAAGAAGGAAAAAATAAAATAGGAAAGGTAATATACATGTATCGGAGTTTCTTATTTACTAATATTTACTAGAATCAATTATGTACAGAATCGATTCCAAGATCTTCCAACACCATCCAACGCCCGCACTTCTTTAAACTTCTTCATTTTCAAGTGGCAGTAGACTTATATATCTGCCAGTGCAGTAACCCGTGCATGTGTGATGTGCCTATGTAGGTTGGCCGATCTTGGGCCTTTATAACATTTGTCTTGTCGAGCCTTACCAACATAGGCAAGGCTTGATAATGTAATGTAACTTTTTGAGAGGTAGGGCGGGATTTATCAATCAGCATAATAGCTTGTATACGGAAAGATATGGGATTCGGGACAAGATTGACACCCGACAGAACTTCAAGAAGATAATTTCGCACACGCATATGAAAACTATGTTTCTAGAGCATACCTTGTCATGTACGATGCCTTTTAAAATCAACATGAGGAAGCTGTTTTTCAAGGTTTTGTTTCCATTTAATTTACTTTGAAAATCCATGCCTGGGTTTCACAAGAGAGAGCTCTTGAAGTCATCTGGTTGGAGAGAAGCTCGTAAATGCATTAAAGGGTACGTTTGGGAAGGCTTTTAGGGAAAGTTTGTGGGGAAATACAAAGGCTATTGAATTAAAAAAAATTTCCAAAATGTAAATTATGTTTGGTAAATTATATTGTAAAAGTCAATTGTGAAGTACCTTTGACCAAAATAGTGTTTTGAGAAATTATATTTGCAAGAATTTTATTATTAAAAAAAAAGAGAAAAAAGAAGAATTGACTAGCCAAGGGCAGGCAATCGCCGGCGAAGTGCAAACGGTCTGGCCAAGGGCAGGTATTCCGGTGAGGGTCACGTGACCCAAATTGCGATGTGGGTCACCACAACTATCGCGCGAAGGTTGCTGCGACCTAGATCACATGGCCCTAACGACCTACACACGACGACCCTTGCCGGAGGGTCGTGCGATCCTCACCGAATCCCCTGCCCTTCATTGGCGACTGCCTACCCTTCGTTGGCAACTGCCTGCCCTTTGCGGATGACCATGCGCAAATGCTAGTCCTATTCAATAGAGAAGGGAAGAAAATGAACAATTATCGAGGGCAAAACTGGAAAAACGAAAGGTTAGTGAGGATAATTTTAGAAGAATATTTTTTTTACTAACTCAATGCCAGCATGCCGAGAAAGCCTAAGGCAACTCCTAAGCTGCCTTCGGCTTTCAACCTTCTAAAGGCTTACATTTGGGAAATGGGATTTGAAATTTTTTTTGCTAAACACACTTTATTTGGCCCAAGAAGCTTTGGGAAGGCAGTTCCCCAGTACACCCGAAGAACCACTTGAGCTAACTCGTTTTCTAGGTCATGATATAGAGATTAGTTGACTGTCTTCCCATCAACTCCATTCGAAACTCCTCAGTTTGTTTGAACTTATCCTGTCGAGCTCCATGGGTCACTAAAATCGAGAGGCTTTTCTCAAGTCAAATCAATTTTACTTACAGGACCCATGCTTGGCTTGGCCTGGGCTATTTCCTCCCAATCGAGCATATACAACATGGTTCTTTCCACTTTTAGCTTTGTCGTGTCATAGAAAACAAAAGGAAAAGAAAAGAGAAAGAAAGAAAGAAACACTAGTTACGATAATTCCTATGATTGATTGATTTCATATGAGACGTGTCCAAGATCCAAAACGATGCAAATATGTCATGTTGCCGACGGGAGTTATGATGCTTCAGTTCTTGCTTTTTTGAATTTGCTTGACAAGACCTTCTATTGCATGGGCAAATTCATCAAGTCAAAGGCAAACTAAAGATTTACTTTTGATCATTTTCCTTCTCTAATGGCAAGGAACCTTGATTTAATTTGAATGATAAATAGTCCTCATATTAAGTGCATTCAATCATACAAAGCCATGAGAAATACCAGATTTTCTTGGAAGGGCGCTAACCTTTGCCAAAAGGAGGCATCGAGACTGAGACACACGTTCAGAATGATTGTCATTCACTCAAAGGCTTGAAGAAAAGGATGGGACCGGGATTGATGGTAGCAACCCAAGGTTAAATGGGTATGAAGTGTATGGGACATGGCAACTAGAGGTATAATCATTTTACATGACTTCTTCGATGAATCGTGAATGAAATCCACTTTTGCTTTTGTCGAGTTGCACGTGTGAGGTGTTAGATGAAAGAAGTCTCACATAGAAAGTGGCATAAAGGAATTGATATATTTTAATTGGTCATAATTTTTAGGTTAAATTTTTGAATGAAGGCAGGTTCAACTGAATATGTTATCGGCTTGGGACTGACATCTCTTAGAATGATCTTCTGGAATGAAGGTATCGAGTTTTTGTTATGTCTCACAAAAGTTTTTCCCTCAAAAATCAGAAATCTACCAATAATATAAATTAGCATGCCCATGAATTAGGGCTAATTTACTGGTTCGATTAATTAGAATTGAAAAATAATGGGAAAATTGCACCAATAGTCCCCAACGTTTTGCTCAATGTGCATTAAGTCCTAAATAAATGAAATTATGCAATAAGTCCTAAATGATTCTGATCCGCCACAATCACGTTCTTCCGGGGATCGCTGAGCTAATTTTGCTGACATGACACATTGAAATCCAAATTGGTATTTGCTAAATTACCTTTAGCAAATGAGACACTAATGTGACGTTAATACATTGCCAAATCAGAAAAATTCAATTCTTAAAACAAAAAGAAATATAAAATAAGGGAAAGGGAGGGAGGGACGGAGGGACGGAGGGAGGGGGGAGAGAGAATAGTGCCCGAAGTTCAATGACCCTAAACAGTGATGCTTAATCGTAGACAAAACATATTGCGACTTCAAATCTTTTCAAATTTTCACAAAAAATGATATTATTCCCACGTGTTCTTTCGTCGTGAGTACCAACGCGTAAGTAACCAAATAATGAAGAATCTTGACGAAGTAAATGTGGAAAGGAAGGGGCAATAAAGCTTAGGGCATCAAGAAAAACACAACCCCTTTTTGTCAAATTAGCACAGACATCATTCCTCAACAAACGCAAAAAAGAAGAGTCTCTAGAACCTATACAGGGCTTGTCGAGCAGCACAAGCAAACAGAAATAATTAACTTGTCAATTCCCCAATGTCACAAACATGATTTTGCAGTTGGACCCCCCTACCGATAGCTTCAGCCACGGTGCGAACGAACACGAGGCAGAGCCGAGACCAACCACCGTCTCCATCGTCATCATTGTCAACATCATTCGTCGCCTCTCCATCCGATAGAGATCGCCATCGAGGCTTGCATATTTTTCAATATTCTTTCTCAATCAGTTGGGTCATATCTTTTTGCTTTCACTCCTTTGTGCCTACTGTGTACTGCTGCAGAGTTCCTGTTGAAGTGTATCACGTATCCACCCGAATCATTTCGGCATCTCTCTTTTCTCGCTACCTTCCATCTCCAAAGTCACACTCATGAAGATGAACAGGGATGGACATTGCACAGTTATTTTCGAAGGGAGAAGGTAGTCATTAGTGGGGTGCTATCATGGTTCATGTCCCCCCGAAAGAAGCTTGTGTTTCACAACTCTTGCTGTAGAGAGAGAGAGAGAGAGAGAGAGAGAAGAGTGATGTTGAAGAGTTTGGTTAAAGGCGTTGATTTGTTCTTTCGAGATAAAAAAGATTACTCGGGGTCATTTGTCTTCCACCACCTAGATCAACCATAAAATCAAGAATTGCGCATAGCTAATTGACAGGAATAATGAAGGGTAAGGTGTTCTTCTTGCATTGAGAGAGAGAGAGAGAGAGAGGGTTTGGAGGAGGGTCGATGTCAAAAAGGTTTAAAGATCCAAATTGGACCCGCCAAGGATCTCCTTTTGCTGTTTACGCTAACTCTTCTATCTCCTCTCCCCAAGAATGAAAAATGTGATGAATGGCCCATTAAATTATATGGAAGAGGATAGAATAAGGCCAATCACTCTATATAAAGGTACATCGAAATTCTCGATATTCGAAATCTTTTGGCTCAATCAATCTACATGAGTATACACAAACTGCCTCCGTACAAATACATTGGATTAAACTGCATTTAATAAATGTCGAGAGCAATCTTCGAAATAATTTAAAATAAGAGATACTATGATTTAAACACGAAAAAGTGCTCCATCACTCTATCAATCTCTTGAAATTTACTTTCCCCTGTCCTATGCTTATTAGTTTTGCAAGAAATGTACGTTTCTTTCTCGACGTGTTGAAATTTGAAACACCACCTTTTAGGGTTTAGAGAGAGAGAGAGAGAGAGAGAGAGAGAGTCTTGAAGTTGAGCTCTCACCGCCCCAGCTTAAAAATGAGAGGTGTGGAAATGGTGGGTGGGGACCGCCGGGAGTCTCATGACTTCAATGATGCGGTCCGCCGCATGATTGGTATGTCCACGGCCGACAACCACCGCCTACGTGGACTCACCGCCCACTCCCCTTTTTATAGACCGTATAATATGACCCCTAGGTCTAATTAATTGCCTTATCCTTGCAGCCCTAGCTCACGCTATTTAATCTGATTAATTTCACCCCTTAAAGGTGGATAGCATATGGGCTCACTAATCTAAATAATACCATGCGCATGTATGTTAATCCTCAAGCGATTATCAACATGTCAATGGCCAGACTAATTGGTACTTCTTATACCCCCATCGACTGTACAATCTTGAGCTCAGGCTCGGCCTCAATTCTTTCTCAACATAACCTCTTGCTACAGTTGGATAACGAGAAAGTTATTCATCGCAAAACTCGTTTTATCAACATGCATGGAATGCTTGCTTTGACCGTCAACACAAGATGCAAAACGTGTTCGACATAGTGTGCCAAAGTTGACCTCATGCCAGTATGCTCAAGCATAGTATCATTACCCTAATTTCTAGAAATTTTGGTTGTCCACGAGAAAACTCAGTAGCATTGTTCCTCAAAGTCATATGTTCACAATTCAATTTCATAAACCTAAATATCACCTAATCAATGTCCATAATCATATGAACGCACAGAGGTCACTAAATGACAATTACCGTTTGGTACTCTTGTAAAGGAAAGAGATGTTTCTTTGTTTGGGGAGGCCAAGGTTCTTGACCAGCTTCTTCATTAGAATTCAATCGGTTTTATCCATGTTATCATAGTACATTAGAACCCTAGAATAAATCTTGGCTTTATTACAAGTGATTGACATGGGAATTAGTTCATTTGTCTCATTTGGTTCTCATATCTAAACAGAAGGTTGCGCAAAAAAAAAGAAAACGAAAAGAAATTTATTCGTCTCCTATTTTTGTCTTCAACTCATTACTTTTCATCATTGCCATTTGATCTTTTAAGATCCAAACAATGATCTCGGGTCACCGTAGTGAGCAAGGATCCTTCACTATGTCGAGATTCTACCAAATTGGCTATCGATTATCATTGCCCATATCATATGTCGGAGGAAGATATCCTTGGCATTGGCAGGCACCATGGAGCTGCATCCATGATGACTTGAGCTATGTTGCCCTCTATATGCTTGTTCCATCATAACGGGGACGTAGTAAGCATTTTGTAGAATTTTATCGATATTGTATCGTCGTTACAAATAGTTCGCTCTATATCTGTGCTTGAACTCCCGGTCATTTTACTGTTTGGTAATATTTGTTACTCGTGTGGCTTTTGAGTTGTTCACAAGGGCCAACTTGATCCTCTTTCTTAGGGATCTCAATCGAGGGAACCCTAAGAGGAATCACCGGCTCCAATTACCACTCATAAACGATCCATACTAGATTTGACTTGTCTTTGCCGATGAAAACAAAGCCCTTCCAGATTGGATAATGCTATAACGTAGATGGTTGAAGTTTGTGAATTAACTAAGTTGAACTTATTTAGGGTTATGATGTTTTTTTTTTCATATCTCAACAACAAAAACCTATGCTTGAAGGTGCTGATTAATGCAACTACAGGCGAAATCTCCATATTGCTAAATTTTACATCCAAGACAGGGAAAAGAAAAGAAACACTGTAAAAGAAGTAGAGAAGAGCCATACCTTCTTACCATCTACAATGAAATGTCGAAACACGTGCGTGCCTCGTTTCCATGATTATTAATGATTTGCGCAACAAAAGTCAGAAAAACTATTTATGAAAAAGCCTTCTAGACTACGCGGCATCTGATGTTCATGATGTTGCTTGCAGTGCTCAGATCATCAATTCAGTATGCCTGCCCCGTTATGCATTTGAAATTTACGAAATCACTTCGAAAAATGTGACACATACTTTTGCGCATTTAACATTTTATGATATATGGAATTAAATATTCATTAATTTGTACCACATATCGCTGGTTTGCTTGTTATTTCCTCTCTTTTATTTTTTTATTTTTTACTCTTTACGATTTGGTTTGTAGATATAAAATCCAAGAACACAATAGTAATTAGCCAGTTAACCGGAGAAAAACTAGTACAGCAACTCAACGTCATGACCCTCTACTAAATTTGAGTTCTCCACGGTAGGAATCGGATTCACAACCATCAGTTTTAGTGTGGGACACCCTTACCGCTGAATCAATATTCGAATGGGTGATTTCTATTACTATAAAGTATGGTGCATGGGGCTTCCTGCTACTCCCTTTCCTTGTGTGTACATATGCTTTGAATAATTATTGAAAAGGTGACCATTTATTCAGTTTAAATTGCTTTAAGCTCTCCAACTATTTTATGAAATTGACAATCTTTTTTTTTTTTTTTTTCTGTGGCTCACTAACTTTTTTTCAATTAAGTTAGCAATTAGTTTTTGTTACCAATTATGAGCTTCTTACCAACTATTCTTTTTTAAGTTACCACATCCAGTTACATTATTTGCAAGCCTTCGAACAATTAAATTACCAACTAATTTTGCATTGCTAATTTTATTTGAGTCGGTTACTAATGTTTATTTCAAAAACATGCTGATGGGAGGCTATTCTGAGCAATTTCCTTGGATATTTGTTGATCTTCCAAGATGGTTATTTCCTTGTCAAGGTTGAAGAACGAATTTAAACTCAAGTATGATGAGTCTTTAAGTGTGATGGAGGTTCCAAGAGTTAAAATTCCAGTTCCTAGGACTTTATTTAATTTATAGTTCTATGTCTTTGATGTTTGTCCATTTTTTATGTCATAGTTCCTCTATATATAGAGATGAGTTCTCAAGTGTAACCAAGAGAATTGAATGAATATATGAGAATTCCTTTGTTTGAGTGAATTTCTATCCGATTCTTTATCCAACGTCATTGGTGGTGGATCAAATAGTTCTTTATCCTTGACCGGTGGAGCAATTCTTTACACCTTGGTGGTGAACTACCATTATTTCCATTCTTTATTATTGGTTGGTGGCTTGTGCATTTATACTTTGGTGGGGAATCTTCCTTATCCAATCCATAACTCAGAAAACCCTTATTTCCGAAATCACTCATCCCACTCACATATTAGTTATCTCACAAAAGATAGTTATGCAAACTGTGAAAAAATAGCAATCATACAAAAATGTTGATAAGCTGTTAACAAGGTACATAAAAAATAAGTCACTAATACATTCTTGATACTTATCTGAAACTTAGAAAAAATTGTCCAAAAGGAAAAAGTTCTTACTTTTGGGCGCAGAAAACAATAGAGTTCTACCCAATCCAAGACGTGACTTCTCTCATAATCCAAAGTTGGGACTGCTACACCTGGCGATGAACCAAATATGAAGATTGATCTCTTCTGCAATGCTAGGAACATACAGATGGCATCCTCTTAATGATGCAGCATATTACCCTCATAAAATATCCTCTCAAACTACATCTTGAGTAAACTTGTAGTAAGTACCAAAAGAAAATATATCCAAAGGATATAAAATACCTCAAAAGGGAGGAGGAAGTGGGGGTCCTCATGATCATAGTCGGCCTTACAGAACACCATATACTTCGTCCCTCTCCTTGCTTTGTTTACCTTCTACGTAAAGTTCTGCGATCCATCCACCAATCCCTGTCTTCCACGTCGGCACCCCTTTTTCCATCATCTTCTCTCTTTTCCAATTTATACCAAGTTCCTTCTAGCGAGTACTTGTCAGGCCTGACATCGGTTTTGCAGAACGCGCATTTGATTTGGTTTAGATCTTCGCATTGACCCATCCGACCTCTTTTAAAAGTGACATGAGTGTTTGTACTCCGTCCATTGTGTGCCTTGAGCTCGGGAATTCAAGCTCACGACTGATGTTACTCCAGCAATCTGCTTGACAGACAGAGAATCTTCAAAGTTAAAGACAGAAGCAGCATAAAAATGGTATAGGCTAGGAAAACATGGAGTCCTTTCTGTATTGCTATGGTTGCATTTTAGTTATGTTGTGCGGTCGCTTGTGAATTTGGCGACCTGCGTTCTAGGGTTGCGATGCTTTTAAAACTGGATGCGACAACTTCTTAAAAGATTATGCAAGCTACTACCGCATGTAGTTTTCAATGCTTTTAAACCGCAAGAGCCACCTCTACCGATCCTTCTCGCTCAATGAGGTCCGTCGACAGACACTGCTTAAGAACTCTTATGTTTTAAGTGAAGGAATTCGTAAGTTTCCAGAACCCATATCTAGGTAGAAATTTCTAACCAACAAGACAACACGACTCAAACACAGATTTTGGATTCATGTTAATTATGTTTGTGTCATAATTGTGTTAACCTGTTTGGCATGATCAATAAATCAACTGTGTTTGATTTGAACCTGTGTAACTCGAAATTGATATTTTTTTATTAAATGGATTGCGTCGTAGGTTCTACCAAAGTGAGTGAAAGCTAGATTTTTCTGCCATTCATAGATAATGACTAAAGAATAACGGTTCACATAATTTTGTTTTTTTACTTTTTTATAAAAAAAATTGTTGTTGTGAATATCATATTAAGCACATATTTTGTTAGCAATGAAAACCATGCATACAAAAACCCACTCTTAAAAAAGCCTATTTGAGTCCGTGCGAACTATATTCAAGTTGGATTGATTTGATTTGACCTATTTAATACCATAAGTTACGCTAGTAGCATGGGAATTACCTAAGTATTATGCGGGTTATGTTAGATTTTAGTTCCCTAGCCCAATTATTAGTTGCATCGTGCTCAACAACGTATCTTTAACTTGAAAATTTATTTATCCTTACCACATGGAATATGGAGAGTTCGTGAATACAGTCAGTCATACACCCTAAACTATCATCCTATTTGAATTCTCCATCTTTTGGGCATTTAAATTATGAAATATGCGCTTTCATTAGGAAAGGAGAATATGTATGGTCCGCATAATTTAGTTCGACGTCGCTGAGGGGCAGCGTGGTAAATTCGCGGGCTGGAGTAGAAAGCCGCCAGGCGTGACGAGATGAGCCACGTCGGCCACGTGAGCGCCGAGCGCTCTCCCGGGTTGGTCTGGCGGTTCCTTTGGCGGCGACACGTGGCGTTGCGGGTCGTGCCAGCGTGGCGGATCAGCCGGAAGTTAATATATCTCGGCATCTCGCGATTGGTAGACGATAAATTGAAGGAGCAGCGGCAATGCGAGCGACGCTTGTCGAGAGAATTTATTATGAGGATTAATTTTTTTATTATTTATGAGATCATCACCGTATACGAATTTAATTAATTAAGAATAAGTATGCATATCTATATTCTGGTTTGCGTAAAGAAAAGAAAATGAAGGAGAAGATGGAATCGTGGCGAATCAGGGCCCAAGTGCTTTTATTTTTTAAGTAAAAGTTCATCATCGACTTCCCCCATGAAAATTACAAAGATTTCAACTTAAGAAATTGAGAAAATCTTCATATAATCATCAATCTTAAAAATCAACAAACATATAAAGGGTTGAAAGATTGATGTATTTAATCGCTTGCGAGCTTTCGTATCACTTTCTAGGAAGAAAGCTTTAATATCGTACCAAATCTACATTAAATTATTCGCTTTTTGCGTGTACGATATTTCACATAAAAACATCCTTCGATCCGAATCCCTAACTTGAAACCCTAACTCTTCTCTTTCTCAATTTCCCCCGACCCTTCCGGCCGATTTTAAGTGTGAAAATTTAATCTTCTAGGACGCAAATCTCCCTTTTGCAATGGCTGCGAATGGACAATCGAGAATCACGTGGACAATCGACGATTGCGTGGTTACCTAGTAAAGTGGGTTAACCGAAACATGATGGTTCATCTACGAAGAAAAGCCGAGGATAGTTTTGTTCCAGAGAATCTTTCGAAAGAGAAAAAGAAGGCATCAAATCGAGTTCGCTTGTAAATTTTCCGCGCAAGAATATTCAAAGGAAAGAGAAACCAGGAAGCTTTGCCCCAAAGTCATTAACTAGAGACGACCAAAATATCATGACGAGCCGAAGAACAACGAGAAAGGAGAGGGAGAGGAAGGGGAGAGGAGGGGAGGGGACCCTAAGCTTTTGGAGGAGGAGAGTTCGTATAGGGCAAAGGACAAAGAAGAAGGTAGAGAAGAGAGGAGGGAGGAAGGGATGACGTGAGCAAGCTTGGGGTGGGGGGACAGCCAACCATAATACAACCCCATGCGCAATCGAGCGGTCCTCTCCTCCCCGTCTTTTTTTATATTCTCTCCATCCACTCTCCTTCTTCTTCCATCTCTCTCTCTCTCTCTCTCTCACCTTGCTTTGTCTTCTTCTTCTTTAAGAGCTTCTGTCTCGAGCTAGTAATTGCACCGAGTCTGCAAGCCGATCTCTCTCGTTCTTTTGTCTTGGAAGTCTGTCCGAGGTGAGGGGATAGGTTTGGATTTTCATGGGATTGAATTTGTCTTGTTTTCTCGGATTTTCCGTTACTTATTTCTTTAAAATGGTTGTTGTTTCTTCATGAGTCTGAGTTTGTACGGTTCTTCAACCGATTTCGTCCTAGCTTCGACTCGTTTGCTCGCTCGCAGCTGAATTCTTCCTCGTGAGGATTATAGGGTTCTCTGAATTCCTCAGTCTTAGCTACGCTTTTGAGACAGCTTCCAGTTTTTGAGGACTGGTGCTCATTCATTTCTTCTCTATCCTCTTCTTCTTCTCTCTTTCTCTCTCTCCATCATTCATCAGCAGAAGGCTGTTGGTCTGATCTGCATGAACATTTAACCGTAGAAAGCTCGCACCCAGAAAGTTAGATTTCCTCAAAATGGCAAGTTTTTTTTATGAAAAGATGCGAGGTCGCTCTCGCTCTCTCTCTCTCTCTCTCTCTCTCTCTCCCCCCCCCCCCTCTTTCTCCCCGTGAACCACATTAGTTATTATATTTATTATATACACAACTCGAATATTCACACCCTTCTCTCTCTTTCTCTGCTGGCCAGTGACGGATGAGTATCAGAAAGAATTCGGTCGTGATGCGTTCCTTCTGACGAATCACATACCCCCTAGACTTACGCTCTCTTGCAGTGGAAACACAGAGATAGAGATAGAGATAGGTCAGATGGTGTGCAAGCCAAATTGTCGACAAACAGACAGGACCCTCTGAAGCTCTTTACATGATTTTTCTCTCAGAAAGCCCCTTTTATGCTTTCTCTCTCTCTTTCCTTCTTTTGAAATTCAAGAATGGTGTCCTCTCTCTCTCTCACATCCCTTGATCACCTTTTTGCTTTCACAAGGAACAACGCGTGCTAACCAGCAATGACGTCATCCTCGTCCTCTCTCGTCCCGTTCGAAGCTTAATAGAACTTTTTTTATGGGGGTGCTTTAGGTTATCTCCTCCTTTTACTGTATATTGATAGAATAGAAGAACTTCTTCCAGAAAAAGTAACTATTTGTTTTGTTAGCTAGCCTTCTGGAATGCTTATTACTGATGTTTGATATTCATTAAAGTTTCTAGACGCATTCATTTCTTTGCCGTTGATTTTGATTTTTTGCATTATTTTATTGGAGGCTCCGTTGTTGATGAATCATTTCCACCATTCACCAACACAAGACAACATCATTGGCACAAGCCACTAGCTTGTAACACCAGCACAAAACACTTACCAAGTGACCATACCCTCGTTAACCTCCCCACTTAGCCTCATAGTTTTCATCAGAAGAACCAAACTCTTATGAATGATGATTGCATTTCTCTCTCCACCTTTTTCCACACCTTTTTTCTTTTTATCCCTAGCTAGACACATATCATTGTGAATAAAAATGATGGGCGTGGTTCTATTTTTCAACAACCTGCTAATAGCTAGGCTCTTATCATTTCCCTTACTGTGTGGTAACAAATGGGTGAACATTGCTCACCACCAAATGAGCTATGATTCTATACATATTCCTATGGCAATTGCCACCTTTCTCTAAAAGGGCCCATCATTCGTTTTTAATTGTTTCTCCTATTTTCTTCTCCTTCTTTTTTCCTAACTCTCTTGTCTAGTTCTTATAATCTGTTCCTCTCCTCCTCTCTTCAAGTTAGATCAAATCGACCGTGATTAAAGACTCGCAGAAGGATAACTGAGTGTTTTATTTCATGGTGGATTTGATGCAGTGTGTTAGCAAAATAATTTAAGTTGATATGGAGACGATGGAGTCGTGTGTACCGCCAGGGTTTCGGTTCCATCCGACTGATGAGGAGCTTGTCGGCTACTATCTGCGGAAGAAGGTCGCCTCACAGAAGATCGACCTCGATGTTATTAGAGACATTGATCTGTACAGAATCGAACCATGGGATCTCCAAGGTAGCAGCATCTTAATGCTTTCCTAGTTATATATAGATTATCTAAATCTGGCAAGCTCATGATCTGGCGTGTACAAAGATCAGTCAGCTTCTTCTTGAGGTAGATCACTAACTGTCAGCTTCTTCTTGAGGTAGATCACTAACTGTCAGCTTCTTCTTGAGGTAGATCACTAACTGTCAGCTTCTTCTTGAGGTAGATCACTAACTATGTGAGCATGTGGCTTCTTTAAATCGTGACCGATCCAATTCGAGAACCCTCAAGAGCATATTGCGCATATATACAGATAAACATATCTATAGGCGATGTTGATTGTGGGTTCCTTATTTGAATGCAAGAAAAGGAGTTTCTTCGATAAAACCTAGCTGCAGAATGGCTAGATCTAACTATGATTACCAATAAAACCACACATACTTAACCTCTTGACTCCTAACCCTACTTTTGCATATTCTTTTCCCATTAGACTTCTTTTGACTCATTTCTTGGTGGATATGGATGGACAGAGAGATGCAGGATTGGGTATGAAGAGCAAAATGAGTGGTACTTCTTTAGCCATAAAGACAAGAAGTACCCAACAGGAACGAGGACCAACAGAGCCACCATTGCTGGCTTTTGGAAAGCGACTGGGAGAGACAAGGCCGTTTACGACAAGGCCAAGTTGATCGGCATGAGGAAGACCCTCGTTTTCTACCGAGGAAGGGCTCCGAATGGTCAGAAGACTGACTGGATCATGCATGAGTATCGTCTCGAATCTGATGAGAATGGACCCCCTCAGGCAAGTACTGTATACCTCTGCTTCTCTCTCTCTCTCTCTCTCTCTCTCTCTCCCTCCCTCCCTCTCTCCACAGTAACTTCTATACCCCGAGAGAGGGAATGCTAATTTGACATTATACCATCAATAAAAAAAGGGTTTGCTTTCTTAATCTCCATAGGAGATACTGACGAACGGCGTCATTCAAATACAGATGGTATCACGCCAATAAGTTGCGCATTTTTCGGCACAAGCTTTTTCCTTCTCTTCTTTCTCATGAACACATTCAAGACAGTTCCATTGAGCATGCGAATTCGAGTGGATAAGGGAGAATAGTCATCATTGTCCCCGGCACGAGCTTTTAAACAGTGCCTTTGACCTAGCTTGGGTCGAGAAAATAAAACTCTCTCTCTCTCTCTCCCTCCCTCCCTCCCTCCCTCCCGAAGATGATAGCCTCTCACAAAAAACCTACTTCTCTTTTCAAGTTCCTGAGGATGCTCTTATTTTGCTTTAATTGAATAGAACGAAGTTAGATATACTAATTAATACTGTTCTGCTAAATTGATGCATTAAATCCGTGTTTCACTTGACATATTAATTTAATTGAGTGGAACGGTAGATAGCTTCAATCTGCTCAAGTTACGGGTTTGTTTTTAGTGTGTAAGCCGGCCACCACCATAAACAAAGTCAAAAGGTACTGTGTTAAAAGCAAAATGCATGCACGACTTTGTCTTTCGATTCCCTTTCCCCGTCTGCACTTTGTACTCAATGCGTTTGTCGAAAAAGAATATATTCCGTTTCCCCTCTTAGCAGACTCTCTCTCTCTCTCTCTCTCTCTCTCGCGTCATTGACTATCTCCTCCTTCACTTTATCAAGCAAAAAGGAAGCTCATTAAAGTGTATATTTCAAGAAGTAGATGGTGCTACAAAAGGGACAACGAGAGAGAGGAAGAAGCTCAGTTTTCTTGGTCCTCCTTTCACCTTTAATATGTTAGGCATGATTTGCGGATTACTCGCGAGCTCGCCTTGATATCTCGGCAGTTTGTCCGAGTCTTTGTCAACACACACTGTGCAAATTGATTGCACTTTTTCCCATTGGGATGGATAAATTATTAGACAGATGACAACTTGCAACTTTATGCGACTCTCAGATGTCTTTTGTGTATTTCATTGTATCTATAGATGGTATGCACAAATAGAGCCTTTACTTATTCTGTGTGCTTCACAAATGAGCATATCAAAATGCCCCAAAATGTAATAAAAAAAGAAATCTCGCGTAGGACTTTGAATTGAACTCTTCTTGCATTTCTTTTCTTTCTGTTATCTAGCATAATGCACAAGTTTCTTGTGTAGCGGATTTCCTTATCTGATACATTAGGGAATATTTATTCACAGGAAGAGGGATGGGTGGTTTGTCGAGCATTCAAGAAACGGACCACCGGGCTGACCAAGAGCACCCTTGAAGGCTGGGACACGAGCTACTTCTACGATGAGCAAAGTGGCACGAGCTCGGTCATCGACCCTGCCGAGTGCATCTCGAGGCCGGTCCTTGGCTACATGCCCAATTCGAGCTTTGTGTGCAAGAAAGAGATAGAAGTGGCGGAGAACCTGAAGCTCTTCAACCCGGACGACAGCTACTTCCTACAGCTTCCTCAGCTAGAAAGTCCATCTCTTCCCTTAACGAAGAGGCCGATGAGCTCGGTTTCGCTAGTTTCAGAGATCAATAACAATAACCACAACAGTAACAATAACGAGCACTTAGAGGAACATAATGATGATGATTCCAATAAGAGAGTGACTGATTGGAGGGCCCTTGACAAGTTCGTTGCTTCTCAGTTGAGTCAAGAGGAGAGGTATGAAGGCGATGGAATAACCACAAGCTTTGATCAGCATGATAGCTCGGACATGGCTTTGATGTTGCTAGAGAATGCTCGAGAATGCGAAGCGACCAAGTTGAGCAGTTTCTTGACTTCAGGCGCCGGATGCGACGCGGGCGGCATATGTTTGTTTGAGAAACTATGAATTAAAGGTTTTATATCTGATAAGAGCATATATGGCCCTCTGACCTTGAATGAGGAAGAGTGGATATTATTTCTGTTGAACATAATGTGTTGTGAAAGTTTGTTATCTCTCTCTCTCTCTCTCTCTCTGAGTAAGAAGCATTTAAATCAATTCAAAGATATAATAATTACGGTCAAAGCTAAGAAAAAAGTTGAGTCACACATGATATTTCATTTAAGTCAAAGCTACGAAAAAAGTTGTGTTCAAAATATAGATAACTGTTACCCCACTCCATTCTTAATCGGTCCTTAGAAATTTATGGAATTTCACAATCGATTATGTTGTAGACGCTCCTAGAATTCATAATGACTTCTCCATCCCTCATTTTTACACCAAAATTTGGCATCAATTAGTGAGAACAAGGGTTAACCGTGGGTGATGCCAGATTTAAAAAGACGAAATTCAAAATGAGAGAAAGCTTATGGACAATCTCAAGAAATCTCCGGGAAGAAGATACCAAACCTCGATGTTGCCAGCCTAAGGGTATCAAATATGAATAACAACCTTACAATCTCAAAATTAACTATCTAATGATACCGGACTCTTATGGTGCCAACTCGAGAAAACTAGAGTTAGTTATAGAACAATCCTAAAATATTGAATGCAGTATAATAAAAGAACGTGCCAAACCTCCACGATACAAACCCTATAGTCACAAAAACAGTTAAGTGCCAAGCACGGAGATTGAGGAACAAGGAAAGGGACCAAACTCGATTGATAATCTAAAAGGCGTGTACAAATCACTCGTGGCGTTGCAAATAAGCAACAAAAATAGTAAAAGTAAGAGCAAGACTAAAAGTACACACATTCACTCAACCAAATCACAAGATTTTACTTACTTTATCCAAGTTGGACAGGAGTAAAGAGCCGGTAACTGGCAAGTACTTTCACTTTTGAATATGAATCTTAGGAGTGAGAATGTGCTTGAGAGTAATGTGTGTGACAACACACAAGTTGCTACAGAAGATGCACCTAATCCCAGTAGTGAGGATAATGTGAGGCGGGAAGTGGAGAAAACGAGTTTGGCTGGTCCACGGGGCCCTTGTGTAAATGTTGGCATATGTGGACATAAGCATAGAGGCAACAAAAGGATTATAGCTTATATTACATGCAAGATGTTATGTTTAAAAATATGGCTGAAGTTTTTAAACCAAATGATTGTTTATTCATTTAACTTTTGTTATTGAAAGCAACCCCGTCAGAACATGGTTTGGTAATAAGTCAGGTAGAGCTTGTTGGCATGCGAAATATTGGTTCAGACACCCCGATTGGAAATGCCCAACTATAGAAACGAGAAATTGGCCAGAGCTCTTTAAAAAAATTGAAAGTCATAGCAAAAAATTATAACCAACTCTCACTTGAGTTGCTTACCAGTGTCCATTTGGTTATCTTTCATTAAATAATCTTTCTATTGAGTTATCACATTTATTTGTCTTGCTTAGCAAACTCTGTTTTACAATTAAGTTACTAACTAGTTTTGCCTAACTAACTCTTATTTGAGTTAGTTACCAATGTTCAGTTGATTCTCTTTATATGACTACCTACTTTTACCTTTGACAAAAAGAATATCTTGTCTTTATCCATCTTTATTTACCTTTCCTGCCAATGTTTTAAATAAACCAATTACTATATGAAAGTACCAAGCTTTACTTTAGTAAGTTGCAAACTTCTTTCCTGCCTAAATAATTAACCCAACAGAAAATTTGGTAAAGCAAAATAAACCAAAGAAACAGTTGTAACTGACTCAACTGAGAGTTACTCAATATTTATTGGAGAAAGGTAGATCCATCACTTAAATTGAAGTTAGTAATCTCGTATAAGGGTTGATAAATTTGAGGCGTAGTTAAGAGATATAAATAAAAGTTAGTGCAAATAAAGATAATTTGTAACAAAAAGCAAAATAAGATTGGTGAGTAACTTAAAGTAGAGGGTAACCCTAAATTAGTTGGTAACTAAGTTGGAGGAAAGCTTATAAGTCTAATTGGTAATTTCTAAAAAAAAAATGGTACATTTAAGGTGCTGATAAAAAAAATGTAAATAACATATTGTAATCGACAAGAAAAGTTGAATAATAGAAAAAAAAAACCACAAATAAATGTCGCTTAGTAGCTTAAAATATGAATTTGTAACCAATGCCATGTGCTAATTTAGTGGGATAAAAATTGGCAAGTCATGCTAATTTAGGTTGGTAATCCGAAAAAGAATTATTATTTTCGCATAATAGTTGTCAAATTCAAAGTCTTAGAGAGTCGTGCAAATAAAAGTTGGTACGTTATTCTAAAGATTCATAATTTTCAAACTATTAAAAAAATTTACAGACCAAAAAAGACTATTAAAAAAGGTTGGTAAAATCATGAAAGTGTTGGAAAAAATACCAACAAGTTAACTGAAAGAACATGATCAGTCAAAAAAAAAAAAAATTTGGTCTGCTATTTTTTCCGTTACCAACGACATGTTAACACTTGTCAACAGTCATTGAAGTTTACCCGCACAAAAAAAAAAAAAAAAAATTAAAAAAATAGCTTTCTTTTGCATGAGACAATATGATTCTCTTCAATTGGTATGATTTCTTACCAATATTACCTACACGAGGCGCACAAAAAAATTTCTTAAAAAATTTATCCTCTGTAACTTGTAAATTTGATAAAGTGGGCCATTTTGTCTCAATATTAAAAACTCGAACTTTAATTCTTAATGATGACAAGCTGATTTCCGCAAAACAAACTAAAAGCTATCAAGTCTTATCATTTTGAAACTTTCTGTAGGAAAAAAATGTGGGGAAAAGAGACAAATGCACTTACCACTTATAAACATCATTAAAAGGACCTTGCGCCCTCTACAATATGTTTGGTGTCAAACTATAAATACTAAAAAAAAAAAAGGAAGTTATTCTAAAAATCCATAATTTTCAAACTAATAAAAAAACTTGGTAAAATCATAAAAATGTTCGAAAAATACCAACAAGTTACCTGAAAGAAAATCAAGTCAATATATATATATTTGTTACCAACGGCTTATTAACACTTATCAATACTCATTGACATTTACCAGCATCAAAAAAATAAAATAAAATAAAATAAGTTGCCTTCCTTTGCACTGGACAAAATGATTCTCCTCAAATGGTATGATTTCTTACCAATTCTATCTACACAACACGAATAAAGATTTCTTAAGAAATTATCTTTTTGTAACTTATAAAGTTTGATAAAGTGCGTCATTTCATCTCAATGTTAAAAAAAAGCTCAAACTCAGACTCCTAATGATTATAAGTTGATTTTTGCAAAACAAACTAATGCGGATACTACTTTTGAATGTCATTAAAAGAAATTGATTTTTGCAAAACAAGTGGTATCATTTTGAAACCTTTTGTAAATAGCGAAAAAAGAATGAGGAAATGTGACTAATGCAATTGCTACTTCTGAACATCATTAATAGGGCCTGGCGCCCACTACGAAATGTTCGATGTCAACCATCTGAGCTGGACTTATTTGATTGCACTGAAACCGCCATCCTTTAGCGAGTTCAACACCAACCATAGTGTCGGCAACCGAAATAGGTGCTACATACACAAAGACACACATAGACAGGAAACTCCAAACGCTAGGTAGGATGAGATTCTTCTCTACCCTATGAAATCGAGAGCTTATCTAGTCCGACCCCAACCGGAACAGACTCATAGAAAGTTGGTACATTGTTTAATGTGCGCTCAGTTCTTGTTTCTAGTTCCATTTGCCCTCTTTTTCACCTTTTTGTTCGTCGCTCTGCCCGAAAACAAAACGGGAGCAGGAAAGGGAATGAGATTGAAGCTGGGAACTTGTGGGGTCGTCGAGGGGCGGGACCGAGGGCTGTCTGGCATGCGCGGAACCAATTGGTGGCGCCGGCCGGGCATGCTTGCTCGTGTCGTGCGTCCTTGTTCCACATGTCCCCTCGGAGCCATGCACGACAGAGGCCACTGAGGAAAAAGTCTCGAGATGAGGTCCACGGCATGCTGCGAGCAGTTCCCTCATCGCTTCGGACTTGCGGGCTTACGCAGGGAGACATGGCTGTTGGCTTCCTCATCGATCTTTGCTTAGCAGCAGCTGCAGATGCGGCTGCTCGAGAGGCCGAAGCCCTCCGGAGGTTGTACAGCTGCGCCTCCCCGGAACGGAGCAGCAGTCGCGAGCCGGATTCACGGTCGGCGGATAACGTCCGAAGCGCTCTGACGAAAAGAGTTGAATGGCTATAAGTAGTATTGGAGACGGTGTGTCCCGTGCCCTCGAGTATAAAATACCGTCCGAGACGAGTCACGAGTCACGACAAGCTCGGCCATCAGATAACTGGAGCAGTTCCGATATGAAATTGAGCTGATAGGGGAGAAAACCTCAACAGAACCGTTGAGTAGTCTCAAATTTCGGATAACTGTTTATAATATCCAATCGATATCGTCTGAAGTACTTTGGTAAGCTTGGATTTTTTTCAAGATCGTGACTAGAAAATAATTTAAAAAGTAGATGAGTATTTGGCGCTACGTGTTTTGCCGATTGTTTCATGTTAATTAACTAAAGAAATCAAGAATTTACCCTTACTTTACGTCCCAAATTAGAGAGGACTACGCTATGGAGCGAGTTTCTCCCAAAGCGACACATAGAAAGTGATGGACTCATCATGCTAATTGTCGTATTCTTTGGAGCACATTGCATGCATATGTCACATGATATTTTGGACCGCAATATCTTAAGTTCTAATAAAATTGATAACGAGTCTAACCTAAACTATCCGGATGCTAATTAAGCCGCCAAGTAGAGGACATTGGTGCCATTCCTTAAATAAGATCATCGCTTATGCATCACTTCCAATTCATTGCTTCGGTAGCTAGAAATCAATTGTCCAATAGTATAAGATCTCGCACTTTTCGTCAGATCGTTTCAAATGGAAAAATTACCCAAAAAGTCATAAACTCATTGCAATTATGCTACTTAGTTCTAAACATTTTGCAAGTATATCAATTCAATTCATTCAACCAAATTGAGCTAGTCGGCACTGACGTGAATGTGGGCCATCTGGCATTGTGGACATTTTTTTTAATATAATTTTTTTCATTTTTTTGAATCATTTATTTTTCTCTCTTTTTTTTTTCCTTCTTCCTTCTTCCTCTGGCCAATGAGGTTAGCCTCGCCGAACATTGGTGCGGACGACCCTTGGCCAGCCATGGCAAGGGTGAGCATCACTATCACCAGGTGAGGCTCGACTAGCTTGTGCTCGTCATGGTTGGGTGAGGCCTTGCCAAATTTGGTGAGGCTCAACCTCGCCCAACCATGGCAAGATTGCCCTTGTCAGTGGCCGGCGAGACTGACCTCACCAGCCTTCGCCTTTGGCGGGTGACGGCCAACTAGAAGAAGGAAGATTGGAAATAAAAAAAGGGAAAAAGAAAATAAAAGAACAAAAAAGTTATTAAAAATTTATCCACGTCAATACTTATTGATCAAATATTGCCGGATTGACTAAATTGACACAATTGTAAAAGATTTAGAACTAAACTGACAAAAAAAAAAATTCTAAGACTAAATAAGTACAATTACAATAAATTTAGATTTTTTTTTTTTTTTTTTTTTTTTTTTTGTAATTCTCTCCGTCTTGAATACATTGCAGTCAAGTACCGCATGCGCAGCTAATGGTCGGTGCTAGACCGAAAAAGACGAGTCTAGAGACGAATGCTCGCCATGATTGTCGCTCTTTTTGCCTAACAAACACCCCGTGGTTCATCGAATGATGAAACTACAGTACACCGGAGCTGAGACTCGTCCGCACCTTGTCGGTAGACCATACGAATTGGGCTCAGCTAAGGTCGTGGGCCTTGCGAAATCTCGAATTGCTTGGCAAAACAGTCGGGCCTGGGCCTGGGCCTGGGCTGGGCATGGGCATGGGGTGGCCCAAGATCAGGCTTCGAAATAGATCATATGCACGAGTCCTGCCGTGAAAATGACGAATATTCAAGCAAAGCTGAACATGCTTTAAGAGGGCCAATGAGTGTGCTTGACTCTAAAAGGAAAGCCCACTCACTGGTCCTAATTCTCTCGGCCTTAATTATCTTACCTTCTAGGGCAAGGTCTAAAGACGGATCGAATATGTGCCAGAGTGAACCTCGGATCATTAGAGCTGATGAGATCCACATGGGATCCATCATGATCCGTACTCGATTTCAAACGTATTAGGCTCATTGAACGAGTTTTCTCAGATTGATCTTTTGGACACGTTGGACTAATATGGTACTGCAAGCTGAGAATTGTCCACGATCTTGGTAGGTAATGGAATGACAACTTTCCATTGAAACCAATTTTGATTGGTGGCCTCTCAGCTGAGATGAATAGATTTTTTGACATTTTGGGATGAACAGAATTTCGATTGATCATGCAGATTAGGACCCACATGATTAGAAATGGCGATTTTCGACAAGACATGAGGACTTGAGTTGAACACGTCATGGAATTTACTGGCTCGAATTTTTGCTAACTGTGTCCATGATAAAATCGTGTCAACCCGTTCGACACGATTAATAGACTGGTCGAGTTCGAGTTAAACTCATATCACTAATTTAATGGAATGGGTCTCGACATCTTGACTAATGACATGACTTATATTAACATATTTAATTTAAATTAGCTAGATTTTTCTTCTTTTTATCGCTAATAAATGAAATTGATTTTACTCATTGAAATAATTGGACCAAGTATTAATAATCTTTTCCATAAATAACGCAAAAAGAACATTCATAATCTTATTGATTCTTTTTTGAAATGATTAAATTATTATCTTAAACTTATGAAGCACATAAGTTTTGTGGAAAAAAAAAAAAAAGAGCCATAAAAACAACATATTGGGGTTGTCTTGTCACATTTGGATTGGAGTAAATCCTATATAATCTTTTTTAATTAAACCGGCTACATGGGCCGTGTTCAAATTACTGATTTAATTAGTGGGTCGAGGTCGGTTTGAGCTTTTAACAGTTAAAGGATTGATTCAAATTAACAAATATACCAACATATCTTTGAATAGAGACAGCACGAATACGTCTTTGACTTCAGAACGTAAATAGTCACCGCGGCAAGTAATTAAAGGTCCGAGTGGGCTTTAGCAAAACATGATTAGGGATCATGCGATGTTCTTCATTTTCGTCTTCCACGTTGTTCCCCTTTCAAAGAAGAAAAATAGGGTCGAAAGTCAGAGCTGCACCTAATATTTTCTCAAATTCCAAACCCTTTTTTCCTCTGATAGGACAAAAAGAAAACTTTCCACCCCTTTTTTCAGCGATTTCCCGTCAACCCGTGTTTCAGATCATGACCAGCGCCCAATCCGCATCCAGCGAAGGCGCGGATCGATGGGGAAAAGCCACCGTCCTGCAGCGTCATCCCTGATATTCCGATTTCCGCGTGCACCATCATGCACACGCGTCGCCCAATGCTACATTCCTTCCTGGGACTCCCCACGGAAAATAGCTATCCCATCCCATCAAAGGGCTATCGGAGTTCGACGACTCGAGACCATTCGCACGTGGCTTCGGACACACAACCGAAGAGAAATTCCCCGTTCTTTTATATTACATCTTTCTCTTCATCTCGGCCGCCTGACATCAGGGCACATCCTCAGCTGCTGGTAGGCTGAGATCCATCGTATGATGCTCTCTACCCGCCAATCTCCTAACGAAGCATCACAGCTATGAAACTCTAGGGGCTTGTCTATATACCTAAGATCATTTAGTGCAGTGTTGAGATTCGGGAGGAGGGGTCACAAGCACGATTTCCCGACACTCAGGGTTGTTGTCTCTCAGTGGTACCAATTCAAGAAATATACTAGTGATCGCGCAAGCTGCGCCAAACGGGCGAAGCAATCTTTCCCGTGAAAACTATAGAGCAAGAATTGCTTCGAAGCTAAAGTGGGTATGCTCTTGATTCCAGATATTTCGACCCTATCGTGTGTACAGAGAAACAATGATTTCGAATTCAGTACGAGATTGACTAATTTAAGCTCCAGACCGAATGATCAACATCAGAAATGTCGATTTAGAATGTCTCGGGCCAAACTTCACCCCCACCAATTTCTATACTAAACGTCTGGAACCCTCAACCTTGGAAATCCAGTCCTTTCATTGGCAAAACTAAGATTCAGGTTGTGCGGCCCAATCTTACTCAAAC
This sequence comes from Eucalyptus curtisii, assembly GCA_017140595.1. Lineage (NCBI taxonomy): Eukaryota > Viridiplantae > Streptophyta > Magnoliopsida > Myrtales > Myrtaceae > Eucalyptus > Eucalyptus curtisii. The sequence goes on along the minus strand of CM029502.1, from coordinate 32,958,194 downwards.
AAGAAATTTGTAACCAAGAAGAAGCAACTGGCATCGAATCCCTTGCAGCTAAGGAAAACTGAGTCGATGAAGCGGCGGAGAGAGTAAGACGAGAGATCGAAGGTTCAGACTTAATTGACCATTCGTTGAAACGCCAGAAACTATTTTTAACCCTACGTACAACCCATCTTCTTCATCAACCCATATTTTTATTGACAGAAAAAGAAGGAACAAGAAACTACTACCAGACGCGAGCGACGTTTCAACCCCATATTCACATTCACATCGTCTACCCCACCAAAAAAAGACAAAAAGCCCAAAATTACATCACGCTCTCACGTCTCCCCGTCCCTCCTAGCCTCAAGCAGCAGCTACCTTCTTGGCCCTCTTCGCGGCAGGCGACTTGATAGACTTGGGCTGCTTCGGCTTCGCAGCCGCTGCCTTCTTCACCGGCTTCTTCGCGGCCTTCTTCGCCGGCTTGACCGGCGCCTCCGGCTTCCTCGACCGCTTGGCCCTGGGAGTAGCGGTCGCCATGGCCATGGGCGGCGCCTTGGCCATGGGCGGCTCCCTGGACCTCCTGGCGACGGGGGCAGCCTCCGCCTTCTTCGACGGCTTCGCCGAGGGCCTGGCGCTCTCCTTCTTGCCCGCCTCGGACAGCTTGTACGAGGCCTTGACCTTGATCAGCTTCCCCTTGGCGGCCGAGTTCTTCAGCTGGAGCGCCAGGATCTTCCTGAAGTTGGCGGGAAGCACGGCCTTGTGCTTGTCCTCCATGTACTTGGCGATCGCGTACGGGCTCGACCCGCTCTTCTCGTTCAGCGCCAGGACCGCCTCCTTGATCATCTGCTCCAAAACAGAAAAACCAGCACCCCATCAATCGAACGTCCTGCAGATAACACTAATCCCTATCCTCGTGATAGCAAAACCAGTACCTGGAAGTAGGGAGGATGCGAGGCGGTCTTCGGCGGCCTCTGCTTCTTCTCCCTCGGAGCCCGGGGCTTCCTCTCCTTCGCCGGCTTCTTCGCCTCCGCCTCCTCCTTCGGCTTCTCCTCCTCCTCCTCCTCCGTCGCGGGCACCGGCACCGGCGCCGGAGCCGGAGCCTCCGCCGGCGGCTGCTCGACGACCGGAGCCTCGCCCTCTACGTTGGTCGACATGGCGTAGCTAGCAGCAGCAGTACAAACGCTAGAAGCTTCCGAAAATGGCTGTGCTTTTTGCAAGAAAACCAAAGACTGTGACGACACTGAACTCGGCCTGAATGCCATTTATACCGGGGCAAGGATCTCTGACGAAATCGAACGTGGACTCCGATTGGTCCGCCTCGGCGCCCGGGGATCGCCAGGTGGGAGGGAGGAGGGATCGGGGCCGGACACGTGGGGGCGATCGGCCGTCGGCTCGGGTCCTTTGCCTCGGATGGGAATATTTTTTTTTCAGGGTGTCCGGGGGGGTCAGGGATTGTGGAAAAAAGGCGTGGATAGGATTTTGCCGAGACATAAGAGAGAGGTTTGGTCTTCTGGTGGAGAGAGAGAGGCGCTTTGGACTTTGAAGGGGCGAGGTTGGGTTGTGTTTTCTTGCTAGCTTTGGGGCCAAATTCGATTGCTTCTGCTTCGAATTTTTGGACGAAATTCGTGAGGGATTGAAGACACGAAAGTGTAGGTTTCAATGTGATTTGAATGATCGAAAACGGTTGGGGTTTGAGTACTGTGCGGAGGTGTGAAGTGAGGAGGGTTACTTCGATTGCTTTTTTCGTTTTTTTTTCGATTGTGTACCATGTAAGTTATGGTCAACTCTAACAAAAATCTATATGTAATTATACCTATATGCAAATACCAAATAAAGATAAATACAACCCCCATAAATTGAAACTTCCTTGTACTTTCGCCTTAAGGAAAAAAAATAACACGGATAGTTAACGAACTTTGGCCTAATAGACAATGTCATTCTTGAATTTCTAATATGTTCAATTTTGTCTGTGAACTTTAACTCAGTATGCACTATCGTAAATAAACATGTAGTGCCTAATCAATTTAGTCTTTTTCCATTACACGAAAATGTTTTATGTTGTCCTTTCATTATGCAAATTAACAAAATTTGCTGATATAAACTTCCAATTCTATAATTCTGAATGGTGCACAAAAGAAAAATGTTACCTGTGAATTAGATAATCTATGTAATAAAATCAATTGAAATTAGAATAAAATAATCTTTCTAATTTTTTTAAAATTTATTCAATTTGGAAAAACGATTCTCCCTGCTATTTGATGACATAAATTATTACATCGAATTTTAGTCAAATATCACATGTGGATAATTCACGTGTAATGTTATTCTTTTGTCAATCGTCCAAACTTACCATGTTGTAAGCCACATCAATAAATTCTAGTGGAAGGATAATATAGAACATCTTATTGTCCAAAAACTTAATTTAACATGTACAATAAATTCAATGACCACATTATAATTAAGTCCATGAATAACATTGCATATTAACATAAACTAACAAAAAATAAGTTCATTACAAATGTATCAGTTTTGACTTTTTAGTGATTAAAAAAGTAATTAAGGGTAAATCTATCACAAAAATATTAGTTTGAAATATTTTGTAATCAAAAAATTAATCGACGATAAATTTATCACAAATGTACTAATTTGAATTCTTTCTTGTAATAACCCTATTTGAAAGGAAAAACAAATAAAATGAGAGGTACATTGAAAAAGGAAAATGAGTACCTATTTTTAAATGGTGCAAGTAAAATAAGTGCTTAGATAGTAAATCGAAATTAATTCTTAACCTTTTTTCTTATTATTTTGTGAAATGTAGTTTTGAAAGAAAATGAGTCAACAAAAATATTTTCTTACTAAAACTTAAAAATAGGAAAATGATTAAAAAAAAAATCTAAGATCATTTTCTAAAATATGGCTAGGTACTGACCCTTGGACCAAAAACTTTATACTTAGGCACAAGAACCCCAATGCTCAATCCCGCACCCTTAACAACAGGATCGAGTCCTCACATCCAGGTTGGGTCCTTAGCACTCGTGCTCAAGTCCATCAAGGCCAAGCCTTGGACCCTAACACTCATGCTCGAACGAGCCCAAGTCCATCAAGACCTTGCCTGAGTCCCTTGCGCCCGAGTCCCCTACACTTGTGCCTTGGTTCATCAATGCCAAGCATGGGCGCCAAGGTTGTAGGCCCACCCTTAATGAACCCAAGTCTGGGCACAAGGGAATAGGTCATGAGTGCTAGATTTGGGGCCTAACCTCAATGGACCATGGCACGGGTACCAATACCAAAGTCTCCAGTTGTCCTCGAATTCTTGGGCTCGATTTCAATGGATCCACGACCAATACCCATGCTCGTGCCCAGAAGTCGACGATCAGATCTTAAGACCCCAATGCCGGTGCCCATTTCACTAGCTATCCATTCGCAAGCCACTAGTACTTGAATAGTGTATGTTATTAAGAAAAATCAAATGAATCTTCCTACTCAAATGATAGAAAATATTATTTGTAGATCTTAACCAAATATCGTAAATATTGTCATTTTCTTAAAAAATGACTTCTTGAAAAATATTTTTGAAAAATATCATGTTTTTTAAGAAATAAATAGAGCCTAAGACATACTTCGAAACGACCGGCAATATTTTATTGAAGATTTTACTATTGTTAAAAGACTATTTTGTAGTCCCACAAGCAGAACAACAACACGAACTATTTATCTTGAAAAGAGGGAGAATGTAATTCTAGAAGAAAAGCAAATTAATCCGAGACTAAAGACTAATGGGGTTTTCTCTCTCATTTGTTTAGTCCATGAAATATGCACTAGATCTTATGCCTAAGCAACAATCAAGATGGTAAGAACACAAAATTCCATCGCCCAACAAATTACATTACGAATTCGCTTTATTTTGGACAGCTGAGGAGATAGTTGCCAAATAAGACACAAGTATACGATCTTAAAGAGTGGAAACAACAGATTCTGAATATTTATAATTTTTTTCAACAAGTTGCAATATAAATCGTGGAAACTCTTATCGATGCAAATTTGAACTTTTTATCAAAATTTAAGAAGACTAAAAATATGATCCTTAGCCCTATCTATCTAATAGGAGTACGCGCATACCACCCATAAACTCAGGGCGCGTTTGGTTAGACTTTTGGGGAAAACCATTGAGAAAATACAAATGACTTTAGGTTAAAGAAGCTTATCAGAATGCAAATTGTGTTTGTTAAATTGTAATCTGAAAGTCCATTGTGAAGTACAAGTACCTTTGAGCAAAATAGTATTTGAAAATACTATATTTACAAAGAACCTTTTGTGATAAAAAAAATTATCAAAAGAAAAATAAAGAAAATTGGCTGACAAGGGCAACGGCCACCGGCGATCAAAATTTGTTGCCGGTGGCCGACATCTGACTTAGGCAGCCTCGGAGAGGACTGGGGAGGGCTGCCCGGGGTCGAGCGACCCCCGAAGACCACCGGCAAAGGCCACCCGGGGTCGGGCGACCTCCCACGACCCCGCCGCGACCTAGATCCGGGGCGACGAGGTCGCGCAACCCAGATCAGGGGCAGCAAAGTCCTCCCGCGACCTTGCCGCCCCAGATCTAGGTCGCGGTGAGGTCAGCGACCCAGACCTCGCCGCGACCTAGATGGCATAGCAGTCGTGCCACCCCCCGGCGACGGTCGCGCCTCCCCTCAACGACGATCGTCTGTGTGACGGTCGCTGGCGAATGCCTACCCTTCGCTAGCTACCGCTCACGGAGAAGAAGAAGAAGATGAATAGTGAGGACAAAACCGAAAAAACGAAAACCCAACAAGGATAATTTGGGAAGAAAATTTTTTATTTTACTCCCTCAACTCAGCATGCCGAGAAGCGCTGAAAGCCCAAAGCAGCCCCCCCCAACTTGCCTTGGGCTTTTAGCTTGGCATTTTCCAAATAGGGCTTGAATATTTTTTACCAAACACCCCTACATTGGCCCAAGGATCTTTAGGGGTTCAAAGTGGCTTCTTAGGGCCACTCCCAAACGCACCCTCAGACATGTCCAAAACGCATGCAGTGAAAGCAGAGCACCAAAACAAAGAATCTCCTCCATCTAGCAAGCTTCTTTCTTCACACTATAAAATTCCGCTTTATGGAAAATTCTCTCACTCTACACTATGCATGTCGAGTGTCCACAAGACCTCACTAGACAATAGTCAGCTAACCAATTACATCATTCACGATATCCCAGTAGTCTGCTAGCGCTAACACCAAATACGAAATGACAAATTAACATCAGGAGAAAAGAGGAGGATTCTAGTGCGGGCAATCCACCAATTTACTAATTAATTCACATAATAATACAACGAACTACACGTGGCCATTTCAATGCCAACCAAAAACTCGCCACATAAAATCTTAATATAGTTAGGATTATTCTTATCAGGTTCCACTCCGACTATTATACACAGTAATTATGGAAGGCATACTAAGAAATCTACAGAAAGTCTCTTATTAGTATAAATTACAGTTTGATGCCTGCCATAGATTCAGCTAAAACATCTTTCTAGAAAACTGTCTAAATAGTGAGACAGCATGTATGGACACAGCTAAAAGAAAGAATGTATGAAAACCAATAATACAACATGGCTCATCTGTTGCCTGCAGATAGCAATCTCACTGTGGTCAACTCTAGTATAAATTACAGTTGATGCCTGCCGTAAATTCAGCTAAAACATCTTTCTAGAAAACTGTCTAAATAGTGAGACAACAGCATGTATGGACACAGCTGAAAGAATGTATGAAAACCAATAATACAACATGGCTCATCTGTTGCCCGCGGATAGCAGTCTCACAACAGTCAACTTGCCAAGAAATCACAACTTTACCAGGTATAGATAATGGAAAAGTAAATGGTCCAGATCTAGAAGCATAAAGGTATAAGGTAGCCCTAACTTATTACAGTTGACCAGACGTCATAGCCGATGCATGTAGAATAGAAATGGATGAAAATCACTAGTCTTGAAACAACTACGCTTCCGTAAGTGAACTGTGTCTTATTCTTTCAGAAACTTCTTTTTTCCATAAGTGATCGATGCAGTAAAAAACACAAATTTTGGAACGGATCTTTAGGGGGGGGGGAAAGAAGCTTCTGAATAAGATGCAGATTTCGAATGACATGTGAGCAAATCACTTAGAAAGGAAAGAGAGGCCATCAAAAAAATAGCAACTTAATGCAAAAAGAAGCACAAAAACTCTGCCTACACTAGATGAAGACAGCGAAGATTGCAAAGACTAATTTAACTACAATGCTAACTGAAGATCCCAAAATCGCCTCTGTAAATGAATGGTGTGACTGCCTAGAGTCACCTCAGATATCTATTCAAATGACGTTTACTAAGCACTTAAGTTTCCAAAACCCACTTACAACATATATTCCACTATGTACCCAATATTATGACACCCCATGTTACATCAAGTACTCTGAGAACTCTTTCTAATTCTCCCTAATGTGCCTTACCACAATGCCAGTAAGGAATATATACGGTAAGTCTAGTGAGAGCATACTAAATAATAAGGGAGAAACTACAGGTGCTGTTGTCCTCAAAACTCACCAAGTCAACATTCAATACTTCTTCACCGATGGCCCAACTATCTTACAGAGATTATTCGCATCAAAATCATGATGATCACAAAGACAACCATTCTTAAGCCACCGCAAACACTTCTATCCTATAGGAAAACCCAAACTCAAACTAGTTCCACGTTATTGCCATCCACATCATAATGAGCATGTGGAATCTCGTGTAAAGGACATTGACATAATAAAGCAATGACAGTCAACTTCAAAGTTTGCAGAGTGATTACAAACGACCTCTGAATCTAATTTTACCTTATAGATGAACAATTACACATAAAAGAACTTTAAACTTGCACAAGGTTTACTTACTTTCTGCGTGGTTCTAAAAATATATGCTCAGAAAGATCATTGACATGACCAACAATGATGACGTGGAAGACAAACAAAAATCTCTATGCAGATGATGATCACCCCAATCCTAATAAAGAAACCTGTCAACCTATGTTGACTATCTGCAAATTCATGGCATTTGATACCACTGTTACCATAATGCTTTCTTTACGCCCTTAAATCTTCCCAATTCCCACATTGAATGGCTGAGACAAGGATCCCAATGCATAAGCCATAACACACGATTGACTTTCATAGCTACTAAACTCCAAGGCACCCAAGTAGACTTTTCCATCTATAGGAACAACTAAATCCTACTGAAGATATGTTCTCATGGAAGATAGCCACTAAGCACAGTAAATACATACCATACGGATGTAAATGGAATAAGAGACCACCAAATCAGATTACTATTCTGCTTATAGAGAACAGCTATGAACCAAAATCAATGGGCTCAGGAATCTCCATCCACCTAAAATTCCATCCACCTAAAATGCTCATGCAATTAACCATGTCAAACGGCAAAGGATTCAGAAACCATAAGAAGTTCGGAAACATTAGTTGACATGATTCTGAGCTATACCCCAGAAACCTCACCAATTAATTTTTGGAGCACCATTGCCTATGGAGTAAATTTCCAAACTTTCCGCTTTAACCTGCCCATCTTTAATATACTTTGAATATAAACAACAACTGGATCGCCTGAAGCTGATGGAGAAAGTCACCTCAAGCAAGAAATCCTTGCCGCATTCATTCATAGTAGCCATAACCTCTGATGATTGTGCGCAACTTAAAGCCTACTTAAGCTATCTTAATTGCAGCTAATATTGTCTCCACATGGGTCTCCACCAAAATCATTAACTTTAAAATCAGCTCTCCATCAATTAAAGCAAACTGAACTCTCAAAACTTTGGACTACCAATAAATTCACTTGATTTATTTTATTAAAACAAAACATTAAGAATGACCAGCTGCACATGAGATCCATGAAGCATAGTACAACATCTGCACTTCAAGTGGTAGAAAACCTCAAACTCCTCATATGTAGTGCAAAAGCATAATACACTTCCACTTTCACACAAAATGATATCACTTATCGGCCCCATCCTCAAGCCACCTTATCTACAAGACTCTAAAGTCTTCATCATAACCTAACAACTATAGGGAATCCAAGAACTGACGAAATGTGGGATAGATATGAAAAGAGGTTAGATAGTAGATGCAATGTAAAAGACCAAAGCAAAATATCTTATAGGAGAAAAGTTATCAAACTTAGATGTTCTTGCAACAGGGCGCCTTTCCCCATTACCATTGAAGCATTTCCTGCATTTCCAAACTTACCTGAAGACAATAAATCAAATGCTTCAATAACCAAATTAGCATAATTTACATTCAGATATAAGAAAATGGCATCTGAACAAAATGGGTTACCTTAGAATTTGAATCTAGTGGTAGTAGCCACCTCCATAAGAGCGATCATCCCCATAATAAGATGGATACGGACCTCCGCTATACTGCAGCATTTCCTAGATGTCAGCATAGCATATTATGGGCAGATTAATATTAAGTCAGGAAGCTATGGTTTTGCTTACATCAGAACCATAATGATCATGTGGATAAGGCCCACCTCCAACTCCAAAAGCATCTGAAGCAGAAAAACCAGATAAGCCAGTAAGGGATAAGAAGAAAAAAGCGGCATATCAGCAAGAATCAGAAAAATTCTGATGCTGCTAGCAGAAAACATACCATGATAAACACTTCCACGTAATGGTAACGAAGAATCCATATAATCAAAACGAGGACGTACTCTACTTGGCTCCATGTAATCAGCATATTGATCCTGAAAACGCAGGAAGAAAAAAATTGTTGGATACAAGAGATAAACTCAGATATGATACTTACAGTAGAAGACATCAGATAAACATGATGACATAATAGCAGAAGAGATTTAATAAAGAAAAAAAAAAGGAGGAATAACAGTGGAGATACTTACTGTCATAGGAAAGGGACGCTTCAAACCATGGGCACCACTGTCATAGAAGTATGGGTCATCAAACTGCCTGCCTTCAAAATGTCTGTTGTATTGTTCTTCAGGTGAGTAAGGTAACCGCCTAGAAGGAAGATGCATGCCAGGGCCTCTGTCAGGATAACCACGCCATGATCTATCAATAGATGGTCTCGAAGACGGGCCTACAGGGGCATGATGACCAGATATATAATGACCAGCTCGTGAAATGCCCCTTCTTCCCCCTGCATTGACTCAGGACATCGAATCAACAACACTAGCCACATAGAAGTTACCAACAGAAAAAAGCCAAATTAACAACCTCGTCCAGAAGATTGCCTCCTATGAAAATCGAGGTATGGATTATCAAACTCATGGTCATAGCTAAAACGCATTCTGCTGCTTTGACTGCGTCCATGTTGATGGAAACCCCAGCTATGGTGATCCCCTCTGTTGTATGAATGTCCTCCCCACCCAAATCCCCTTCCTGTTCATAAAAGAGCCCAACTAAGATGGAGATGGGATTAAAAAAAAAAATGAAAAGCAGGAAATTTCAGAAGATACCATGTCTGTTATTGCCAACGCTACCACGACCAATTCGAAATCCACCAGACATTCCACCCTTCACTGCCTGAGTTTTAGGCCTTGGATTGGAAAGTCTTGCCCTAACTTTAACCTACAATCTCCATATAAACAACATTTGCAGAATTCCACTCAAGCAATCTTTCAAGGAGTTACTAATTTGCGTGCATTCTGCATCTTTATTGTTGTTGTAAACAATAAATATGGAGGAAAGAGGCAGTAAATAAGAAACAGAACTTCAGGAAATAAATCAACAGAGTTTGAAGCCATTCACCTGGCTTAACACCCAAAGGAAAAAAACGGCTCACAATTTTCTTAAAATCTCTTCATTCCAAGCAACCACGTTTCTTACATATTCAGCAGAAAAAGAAGTACCAAAAGGCAGAAAATAGTATGCACAAGGGAGTACCTTGGTGTTAGCATCACCTAACTCTGAAGTATTGATTCCATCAACACAAGCAACAGCTGCCTCGTGGCTAGAAAAATCAACAAACCCAAAATCTTTCCTCTTAGCAGTCGACATGTTTCGGGCAAGGACTACACGTACAATCTCTCCGAAAGTTTTAAATTGCTCTCTTACACGCTCCTCATCCCAATAAGGAGGAAGCCCATCAATGAAAACCGATTTCACTTGAGCCATGACCTCCGGGTCAGGGTCACGTAGTGGTTCGGCAAAAGCAACTTTAGCCGTTCTCTCTGAATGACCAAAAACAACATCAGGCTTTTGAAGCCTCTTATATGCTAGCATTGCATCAGTGTGGCAAGAAAACTCGAGAAATGCAAAACCACGACTCAACCCTTCACGTTGAGCATCTGGAACAAGAGTTATGCTTTCTACCCCTTGAACACCATACTCGTTCAGCTTTTGGTTTATCTGCCATTACACAAAAAATGAAAAACCGGAAGCTGAGCTTAAGTAACAGCTATTGCAAACATTTCAACACTCACAGCTTCCTTGGTCCATGTGTTGCAGATATTTCCTAGGAACAATATGTCATTGTCCTCACTAGGTGCAGTGCCGCATCTCTTTCCACGTATCTACAAGTGACACCAAGTGAAAAGCATCCTCAGTTCCTCTCTTTGCTACAACCAATAAAAATAGTTTTTTGGACAATAATGTGTTGAAAGCCTAATTGCACTGGTAAACAAAACAAGATAAAATAGTAGTAACGGTCTCTCACAACAGGATTCTTCATCTCTGCCAGGGCCCGCTTTGCATGCTCCCTGTTTGCAAACTTAACAAAGGCAAATCCCTTGTTTTTATTGGTTGAAAAATCTTTATGCAACCTAATCTCGACTATCTCGCCAATCCTCTCAAACACCCTCCTCACATCCTCTTCAACAGCATCACGGTCGAGACCACCAACGAAAATTTCATGCTCTTTCTTAATCTTTTGTTCCTTTGCAATAAGCGATAGTTCCTTATGCTCCTCTTCTAAAGTGTTCCCTTCTTCAGCAGGTTCATCTCCATCATCCTCACCAATGTCTTCCTCTCCAGGTTCTCCAAAGTCCAATCGATCACCATACTCCTCCATGCTCTCATCATCATCCCCACAGTCATCATTTCTAGTCTGAAAAAAATCTCCTTGAAACTTCTCCTGGACATTCTCTTGCATATTTTGGGATTTCTCTCCACTCTGTGCATTATTTCCGACCAGTACATCTCTTTTTTCAATAACTTCCTCTACCCGCTTCACTTCATAGACTTCACGATCATCTGATGGCTTTGAAGTTGCTTCAGCATTTATCTCTTCCTTGAGAGAATCCTCACCACCTAGAGGAGGAGCTATTTCAGCTTCCACTTGCATTCGTTCTTTTTCCTCGAATACTGTAAAATTGGCAAGTGGAGATTCTACATTGTCCACCAGATGCCCACCATCTTCAATAGCAGATTTTTCCACTTGCAACAAAGCCTGTTCCTTGCCCACCGGTTTAAAGACATCCTCAAGGGGTTCAGCGATTGCCAAATCAGATTTTTCCTCTCCTGGGGGTTCTTCAACATGCTTAGACACACATTCAACTTTCGTGTTATCATCTTCACAATGGACGTCAGCTAATACCACGATCTCCTCCAGAGTTTCCTCTACAGGAACTTCAACAGATTCAAGCGACTTGGGCATCTGCGAGGATAAAGCTTTTGCCGAAGCAGGAGACTTAGTACGTCCGGCTGTTTTCCTCCCTGTTGACTTCGGAGTTGTCCCAACTTTTGTCACCAGTGTCGCTTCGGCAGCAGCATCAGCCGATTCTCCTACTTCTTCAGCGGTAACAATATCTTGAAGACCAAAGATGATAACGTTCACGTGAGCAAATGTGCAATCAAACAATTAAATGCGTAATCAGAGAAATATGTCATGTACAGCAATGGCGACACGCAATTCACCCTCGATTGAAAACCCGAAAATTAAATACGCAAAGACAACCTCTGCTTCATTGCCGTTGCACACTTCGTGCAGCTTAGCAAGCACAAGAGACAGAATACCAGATAACTCATCCTTACTGAAACGCCCAGAACCTTTGATGTGAGATAGCACATGCAAAACACAAGGATACGTACAAACAGCGAGAGGTCAACGAAATGAAACAAATGAACTTTCGGCGCAATTCATCGAAGTAGCAGCCGGGAAGGTTCCCGACAGCCACCGTCTCCAACATCGCCGGAGTAACTCGAGCAGCCAAGCCATACTAATCCCTAATCATGCGGAAGAGCCACGAAGCAATCACCACGATCAGAGGCTCAAAACATACCTCGCGAAGGTTCGGCCGTGGGATCCGAATCCTCGTTCCTGTCCGCCGCGGAGGCGGCCTTCCTCCCTTGCCTCGCCCGCGCGGCGGCGACGCGCCTCGTCTCGACGGGCTGGGGCGTGGCGGAGCCCGCCGCCGCGTCGCTCGGGTCAGAGCTCGGGGCCGGACCGGGACCGGCCTTGCCGGCCGATTTCCTCACCCGCGGCGTCCTTCTAGGGGCGGCCGGCCTGGGCGCGTCGGCGTTTCTCGTCCTCATGTCGAGAGTGGACGGCGAAGGTCTGGAGGTGTTGCTAATGGCGGTTTGGCTGGACACCAGAGAGAGATAGAGAGAGAGAGAGAGACGTCGACGTCGCCCCGGAGCACGGCGGCTTATCCACGAGCAGAGGTTGCCCGCGACGTCGTTTTTGTCTCGTAAATTTTGGGGTCGTGAATTATTTTTTTTTTTAAATTTTATTTTACGACCATTCTTATTTTCTTTTACGGGCCGTTCTGATGATTTGTGATTTTCCGCTGTTGATCGATATCGTCTGTGAGAAAATTCAAGTTCTAATCAAATCAAGGTCTTGCAAATCTTAGACAAATTACCTCGACATCGAAATATCTTTCATTGAGAGTTGTTCTTTGAATTTCTATAAGAGAAAATAGGTTCTGTGGGAGTTTTCAGATAGAGAAAATTACATGAGCACAGGAAAATTGATAAATATACTTCAATGGAATTTAATCAACACTTTGTCATAATATAAATAATGACAAAACAAAATAACAGTAAAGTACAACGGCATAATTTAATTGACGATGAAGATTTGAAAACTACGATGACAGTGACACGACGAAAGTTAATCGACGATGAGATAATTAGAAACTACAATTATGGGAATTGAGAGATAATAAATTTTGTTTGTTTGTACGAAGTCTTACAAAGGATCTATTTGGTAACCATCCAATTCTTGGCTATTTTTGTTCTTTTATTTCTTGGAACAAAAAAAGGAATAAAAATCTGGGAATAGATTTAGAACAAAAAATATAAAAAGTTAATTCTTTGTTTTTGAAACAATTCTACAATCAAGCCATTTTCTTTTTTCTCTTTTTCTTTTCTTCTTTTTCTATTCTTTGTTTTCTTTTTTTTTTTTTTTCTTTTTTAGCATTTGATTCACTTAGAAAAATGAGTTAACGAAAAATTTAAGAAAATAATTTATTCTTTAAAGAATTATAAATCATTTTCCAAAAGATGATTAGATGATAGCGTTTGGAACCGAAACTCATATTGGTTCCCAAGTCTTCGACATGCAACATGAGGGTCTCCAATACCTAAGCTTGTCTATTGAGGTTGAGCCTGATACCCAGGTGCCCATGCTCAAGTTTATCAAGGTTGCACTTAGGACCTAAGTGCTTGTGCCCCAATCCCCAATGCTTGGGTCAAAGTCCATTAAGATCAAACCCAGGACTCTAATATCTATACTCGATTTCTCGGTTGCCCATGTATAAGTTATTAGCGCCCAAATATTATATATATATTTAGAAAAATAAAATTAGATTTTCTACACTAAAACGGTGAAAAAATATTTTTCAGTTCATTTTTAGGTTTAAGCCAAACACAATATATATATATATATATATATATATATAATATTTATATTGTTACTTTTCTAGAAAATAACTTCCAAGAAAATATTTTCCCAAAAATGTCATATTTTTCATGAAACAAACTAAACCGAAAATCAAATTTTAATCAACTGAAAGCCAAATTTGTGAAATCTTTCTCTAAGAGTAAAGTAAGGTATCCATTTTTAACTTCTTGAATCAAACAACAAACTTATCTATTGACAAATTATCACATTGAAAGAGTTTGGCTAAATTAGCAATTCATACCAGAGGTATTGTTTTTTACAAATTGAGAAGGGAATTGTTTTCCCATCTTAGTCAAAGAATGAATTGAATCAGTAGATAAATTCATATACCAAGTAAAGGCAGTTTTTGATGAACATGAAGGGAATAACCAAACACGAATTCATTTGTTCCCGTTTCTCTATATTGGGCAATAAGTGGACCAATGTGTTCAACGATCGATTGGTCATCTTTGCTAGTGTAAACGACAAAATCAAGAGTTTTGAATTCTCTTGGATATGGAATGTTATCCACCCAATTGTGATGTGGCTTTCTATACACTGATCTAACAATGCCTCTATCGACACTTATTCATTGGGCAACCATATCTGTCATTTATTGAATATCTAGAAACTGATAGACCAGAGCTTTTTGCTCCCTAGCTTCAGGTTGATAAGTTTGACCTTCTTGCCCCCTAGCTCATGATCTAGGTCCTAGTTGTCGACATTATGATTAACAAGCGACTTAAGCCTATTGTTGACTGGATTAATCTAGTTTCCATTAACTTGGCTATTTCTATTGACTAGATTAATTTGGTTAGGATTTTCTTGTAAAATTCTCGCTGGAGGTGAGATTGCTTGGCCTACAACATTTTCACCATTCAATTGACTAAGAGTTGGAAAAACATACTCGCAAGCTGCCATGTTAAGTTGGATTGATATGGACTAATTGGATGTTTCAAGGCTTGAGATGACATCATTGAAGACGAGGATTGGTTTGATCGCATTATAGAGATGTCTTGTAATGTGATTTGTCATCTCATTTTGCTCTTCCTTAAATACCTTTTTTGTGGTAGCCACCAAAATGGGTTTTGGTGCTAATTCCCTTGCTTGTTCTTCTACAAGACGTCGTGGGATGTCGGCATTCCCATCTTGGCTTGTATTTGCCATTGCAGAAGCATATGAGGTCTAAGCCTTGGTGACCCTTTCGTCCAATTATGACCTATAGCATGATCAGGCTGGGTGATTCCTTGTTCTTGGCCTTGTTAGATTTTAGAATAAACCACAAACAATCCCACAATGCGTGCCAAAAGGATGTTTCGCCGAAATTTGTCTTGACGATGAAATACCTTTTAACAAAAGTTGTTCTTTGATTTTTTATAAGAGAAGTTTGGTTTTGTGACAATTTTGAACAAGAAGCATCACATGAGTACAAGGAGATCGATATATGTTTCAATGGAATTTAATTGACGTCAAAATACGCAATAACATCGGAATTTAATCAATAAGGAGGATATGAAAGGTACAACTAAGATAACATACAATAATTTGATCAATGACGAGATATCTGAAAACTCCGACTACGATACATGAATCGAAAGATTTTTGTTAGATAACATGTTTTGTTTGTTTGTGTGGGGTCTTATGAAAAGTACCATATGATTATTTAAAGCCTACAATTGACAATTATAAACGGTTATTAAAAAAATATCTTCCTAGTGGTTACGAGTTGGTACGATATTCATAATCTCAATACTAATCTTAAAGAGCTCAAATATATAAAAATATCACTATTTGTCCATTACACATTGACATCGATAACATTATCTAGATAATTGATGTTTCAATAGCTTTGTAAGTTGTCGATACTCTTTAAGTTGTCAACTACTCTTTTTATCAATGACTTATGCTCTTGACCAAACTGCTATTACCGATTAAGCTGATTTTACACCAAAAGATGGTCATTTTTTTAGTGTAAAAGTTATGGGTGAGCATAAAGAATTGCTCGGACCGGACCGGACCGGACCGGTCCGTCCTAACAATTCCAAAGGATATCGGTTCAGTTACTGATTCCAAAAAATTAGAATTGGTGATTTTTAGTCCATTTCAAATTCCATGTGTGGAATTGTCCACCTGGAAGGAACCATTTTTAAAAAAAATTTCTGAGAGATCTATAAAAATCCCTGATACTTCACAAAATCTCAAGCCCAAACAAAACCAGTCTCTATGGTTACCTTCCATAATCATACAAATAGAATGCAGCTTCGGCCTCTCCCCTCTCCTCTCCCTCCTCCACCGCCGACATCTGCCCCCTCCAGCCTCCGCTCCTACATCGCCTTTAACTACTATTGAGTGCGAGGCCCAGAAGCAGGAAGACGACCTCCGGACCCCTTAAGGAACTCCGCTTCGACCTCGAGAAACTCGCCAAGCAACCCTCCTCCACCGCCTGCCGGGACATCCTCCACCAGTCTAGACGTGTCAAAAAAAAGAAAACTCATTTTGGACCCAATTACAATAAGATGGGCCGTATATGGGTTAGTTAGGTATTAATAAATGGATTGTAAATGGATTTAAAAACAAACCCATATATCATTTACAACACATTTAACTTATAAAGGTTTTTAGTTGAGTCAACTTATTTATGAGATATCATTCTTTTGAGTATTTTTATAATTTTTATCTTTTAAAAATTCTAGATTTTTATAAAAATTATTTTATTTTATTTTACTTTTTTCCCCTACGAATTCCTGTTGCCAACCCTCGCCGGTTACCAGGCGAGGGCTATGAAGCCCTTGCCCAGTCGCCAATCGCATTTGTGAGCTCGAGCTTGTTGGCCTTGGCGTTGGCAAGACTCTAGCCTCCCCTGATTTGGCAAGCCTCGAGCTCGCGATCAGGCAATTTGGCGAGACTCGAGCTCGCTGTGTTAAGGCGAGCTTGACCTCGTCGGAATTGGCGAGGTGGAGCCTCACTCAAGGCTACTAAGGCTTGAGCTTACTTATTGCTGGCCACGGTTGTTGTGGCTGGTGAGTGGGAGAAGAAGAAGGAAAAAGAAAAAAAAAAAAGAAACAAATTATTAAAAATTATATTTTTTAAAAATAAAAATAAAATACTTAAAAGGAGTGCGCAGAAAATTAAATCAAAATTTCTATATTAGGCAAAAAATATTTTCTAATTAATTTTCAAGTTTCAACCAAATACCGAAAAATATTATCATTTTCAGAATTACCAAATTTTTCATTAAATAAATGGAGCTTCATATTTAAAAAAAAAATTGTTAAATTTATCCATTAAGTTTGTAATTATATGGAGGGTTAATACTTTAAAAACTTCAAACTAGTACATATGTGACAAATTTACACTAAACTATTTTTTTGACCACCCAAAATCTCAAACCGGTACATCTTTAACAAATTTACTCCAAACTGATATAAAATTTCCGTTAAATTTTACTATCAAATTGCTAAATTTGATTGACTATTATACCAATTTGGGATTTTACTTTTCACATGTCGCAATTGTACAATTTTCGTGGTATTAATCCAATCTAATGAATGGTATATTTGTTACAAATATACCATTTTGAGATTTTTGATGGTTGAACAAATTAATTTAGAGTAAATTTGTCATAATTGTATCAATTTGGGGTTTTTTTTGTGGTCATTTAAGGTATATTCGTCACATCTGTATCAATTTGGGATTTTTTATTATCAAGGAATTAGTTTGTGATACAAGTGTACACGTTTTGGATTTTTCAAGATATTAACCCTTGTATGGAAGTGTTTTGACAATATAATTTTTTTTAAAAATCATAAGAAAAAAGCTATTCCATATTTGATTAAATATGAAAATGTTTTACAATATGAGTTATGTCGAGTATGAGTCTGGTATGAGTCGGGTCGAGTATGCATCAATAAATTTACATTACTAATAAATGTGTCATAAACTGGTTAATGGGTCAATTTATGTTCAACTATTTATGATATGATTCAAACCCGACCCTATCCAGCCTTTTAACAAGTCTACTCCAGTCCTACTTCTGACGCCCTTGGCTTCTTAATCTCCCACATAAAGGACCACGTCAATGTCGTCACCTTCACCTGTCATGACACCTTCAAGTAGAAGGAGAAGGCCTCCCGATTCCATTGGCCTAATTGAGAACTAGTCCGATCCGGTTCCTGATTCCTTCTTGGGAATCGAACTACCAGGAATCAATCGTCTCTACTAAAGGCTTACGCAATTAATTTAAAACAAAGTCAATCATATTTTCATGATTTTTCTTAGATTAAATAATAAATATTGCTATTTATTTCATCTCATGATATTATGTTATTTTGTCCTATGAAATAAGGTGAAGATAAAAAAAAAAAATGGACGCTATTTGAATTGCCACATAGGTTCTTTCACTCATCGATTGCCGTGTGTGCAGATGTCAAGCGTGACTCCCCTATATAAAGGTGCTCGGATCCCACTCACTGATTTACTCCTCTCGTTTTCTATCCATCTTTTCCCTCTTCTCGAAATCCTTAAACCTAAGCCGTAAAAGGAAAAAAATGCCTCCGAGAGAAATGGGTCTCACAACAGCAGCCATTGCTCGCGATTAGGCAATTTGTCGAGACTCGAGCTCGCCGTGTCGGGGGGAGCTCGACCTCGTCGAATTGGCGAGGTGGAGCCTCACTCGAGGTTAGTGAGGCTTGAGTTTACTTATTGCTGGCCATGACTACGATGGCTGGCAATTGAGAGAAGGAGGAAGAATAAATAAAAGAAATAAAAAATAATATATTTTTTAAAAAATGAAAATAAAATACTTAAAAGGAGTGCACGGAAAATTAAATCAAAATTTCTATACTAGGCAAAAAATATTTTCTAACTAATTTTCAAGTTTTAACCAAATACTGGAGAATATTATCATTTTTAGAAATACCAATTTTTTCATGAAATAAATGGACCCTCATTTTTTAAAAAAATTGTTAAATTTATCCATTAAATTTGTAATTGTATGGAGGGTTAATATCCTGAAAAACTTCAAACCAATACACATGTGACAAATTTTCCTTGAGTTAATTTTTTTGCTACAAAAAACCCCAAACTCATTTTTAACAAATTTATCCCAAACTGATACGTTTGTGATAAATTTACTCTAAATTTACTCTATGTTAGTTTCCGTTAAATTTTACTATCAAATTGCTAAATTTGATGACACGTGGCAATTGACTATTGTACTAGTTTGAGATTTTGCTCTTTGTATGTTACAGTTGTACAATTTTTATAGTATTAATCCAATTTAATAAATGATATATTTGTCACAAATATACTATTTTGAGGTTTTTTGAGGTTAAACAAATTAATTTATGGTAAATTTGTCAAAAAATATATTGGTTTGGGGTTTTTAGTGGGTACATTTGTCACATGTGTACCAATTTAGAATTTTTCATAGTCGAAAAATTAGTTTAGGATAAATTTATTACAAATGTACCGGTTCGGAGTTTTTAAGGGTATTAACAATTGTATAGAAGTGTTTTGACAATATATATATATATATATATTTTAAATAGGGAAAAAGCTATTCCATATTTGATTAAATATAAAAATGTTTTACAATATGAGTTAGGTCGAGTATAGATCATATATGAGTTGGGTCGGGTATGGATCAATAAATTTACATTACTAATAAATTAGTTATAAACTGGTTAATGGGTCAATTTAGATCTAACTATTTATGACTTGATCCAAACCTAACCTTATCCACCTGTTTGACAGGTTTACTCCAATCCTACTTATGACACCCTTTGGTTGAGACCAGCTTCTCACTCTCCCACATAAAGGACCGCGTCAATGCCGTCACCTTCACCTGGCATGACAAGCTTCAAGTAGAAGCAGAAGGCCCCTCAATTCCATTGGCCCAACTGAGAATTAGTCCAGTCCGGTTCTTGATTCCTGCCCATGAATTGAACTACCAGGAGCCGATCGTCCCCAATAAACGCTTACTAAATTAATTTAATAGAAAAGTCAATCTTATTTTCATGATTTTTCTTCGATTAAATAATAAATACTGCTATTTATTTCATCTCATGATATTATGTTTTTTTTTGTCCTATGAAATAAGGTGAAGATAAAAAAAAAATTGGACGCTATTTGAATTGCCATGTAGGTTCTTCCACTCATCGATTGCCGCGTGTGCAGATGTCAAGCGTGACTCCCCTATATAAAGGCGCCCGGACCCCGCTCACCGATTTATTCCCTCTCGCTTTCTATCCGTCTTTTTCCTCTTCTCGAAATCCTTAAACCTAAACCGTAAAAGGTAAAAAATCCCTCCGAGAGAAATGGGTCTGCTCACAATAGCAGCCACCGTCGCAGCGGCACAAACAGAGCCGGCCATCGACGGCGGCAGAAATAGAGCATACCATCATCGCCATTGCAGTCCGCCGTCCATGAGTTACCACCTTTTGCGATTGTAGTTATCCCAATCTTAGAGCGATAGCTAATGTGTTTCACTTATTGAACAGGATTCTTCGGTCGGTCCGAGACCCCTGGATGCTGAAGGCGTCCTTGGAGGCGATCTTGTTTCCTACGGGTGGAGATGGTAGGGTCTCTCTATGGATTTTCTTTCCTTTTGCCATCCGGCGCGCCGGTCGCATGGACTGCCGGGGGGGTAGAAAGCACTTCTCACGGGCTCCAAAAAAAAACGAGCCCATCCCGGCTAGCCGCTCCCGGGCATCTCCGATTTCGCCCAGGTACACTTACATCTCAAATAAAAAAATTGAAAAAAAAATCCATCTCGATCTGCGCACACGTTGTCAAAAAAAAAAAAAAAATCCATGGCCAGCATTTTGCCATGGCAGCAAAACGTTACCCACCGGAGGCCAAAAGAAGGAAAAACAAAAAGCCAGCTGTCCCTTCGCCACCCACCCCCTTCCCCAAAAGGGAGACCAGCCGAAATCCATATCATTTCTTCACTGTCAGCAGGAAATCCCCTCGGCCACCGCAACGGAGGCAACCTCTTCATGGCCCTTCCTCTTCTTCCCTCCACCGGCCGCGTCGCTTCGTCACCTTCCCAAAACGAGCGCCATCGCCATTCCTAGGGTTGTTCTCTCTGCTGGCGGCGGATCGTGCGTATACATATTTATATACGAGCTCGGCCTCCATGGACCGGCCGGATCAGCTTCGCATCTCGAATAGCCACCGGCGGAGAACGCGGCGGAACAGGGCGAGTAGCAGCACCGGGGAGCGCCCGCTCGGCGACTCGCGAGGCGTGGAGAAGACATGACCAGCAGGAGCGGCGGCGGCAGCAGGAGCGGCGGCGGCGGCGGCGGCAGCAGGAGCAGCGGGAGCAGCGGGAGGCTGAAGCGCGTGTCGTGGCCTTCGGATGATAAGCTCTGTGAGGTACCGACGTGCGAGAGAGAATCGATCGGTCGTGTCTCTCTTGAGCTTGATTTCGAGCTTGTCCTGCGCGCGCGCTCGGTTAACGTTGATTTCGCTATGCATGAAGAGTTCCTCTCTTTTTTTTTTTCTTTTTTTTTCCCTTCTTTTTGTCATTCTGGAGAAATGAGTGTTGAGAGTGCTTGGTTTCAGTATGATACAGAAGAAATGAAGAGGAGTAGCAGGGCCGGGGGATCGAAGCGCGTGTCGCGGTTTTCGGATGATAAGCATCGTCAGGTACAGCGATGGCTCGACGCATTTTTGCATGCAAAGGATCAATCGCGCTCGTTTCTTTTTGAGTTCGATTTTGAGCTTGTCCTGCGCGGGCTCGGATAATGTTAATTACGTATTGCTTTAAGAGTTTTTTTCATATATTTTTTTTTTTTCCATTTTGGAGAAATGCGTGCTGAAAGTGCTTGTTTCAGTTTGATGCGGAGGACATGAGGAGGAGTAGCAGGACTGGTGGATCGAAGCGCGTGTCGCGGTGGTCTTCGGATTATGAGCATCGTCAGGTATACCGATGGCTCGACACATTCTTTTTCATGCGTAGGATCAATCGCGCTTGTGTCTTTTTTGAGTTTGGATTCGAGCTTGTCCCGCGCGCGCTCGTTAATGTTAATGTTAGTTTTTTAAATTTTTTCATTTTGGGAGAAATGCGTGTTGAAAGTGCTTGTTTCAGTACGATGCAGAAGACATGAGGAGGAGTAGCAGGGCTGGGGGATTGAAGCACGTGTCGCGGGCTTCGGATGATAAGCATCATCAGGTATTGCGATGAATTTACGCATTTTTTTTCACGTGAAGGATCAGTTCGTGCATGTGTCTTTTTGAGTTGGAATTCGAGCTAGTCGTGCGTGCGCACGGTTTGGCTTGTCCACGAAGGAATAAAAACAAAAAGAAGAAGCGTGATGTTAATCTCCGCGTGCTTTGAAAAGTTCTTTTGCATTGTAAAGAAATGTGCGTCAAGAGTGCTTAATTCGTTTGAATCAGTGAATTGCTGCTGCATGCATTCGATTTGGCATTCCGGAGTTGCTGCTTAATGGACGGTAGAAGGAATTTGTATTTTAGTTAGTTGATGATGATGATTTGATCCCGCTCTGTTCATTTCTAGTTCTTTTGAGAAGAATACTTTGCTTCTTCTTGGATAAATGGTGGCAGATTGTTGCTGTCCCTTTTGAATTACGCTTTCTGGTTAGTAGCAGATATTTCTGTCTCTAGGATGATCGCATTGTTAATTTTCCATGTTCAATAATTTAAGACTTGAATTTAAATGAGCTTTAAGCTACAATGTGATCTGGATCTCAACTTAAGTGGAGGAATGTACTTATAAAAGACTATTCAGGAATCACTTGCCAGCTTTATTGGTTTAGTGTATTTATGTGCAAATTAAATCTTATAGGATCAGACATCTGAGAATTCTAATTAGTGTCTGGAGTGACCTATGAGCAAAAACGATGTTCTCCGAAGATGTAGGTTATATATTATTCATGGGTATACAATCAACATTTCGGAAAGAATAACTTGAGCAATATTTACAGCCCCAGTTGGCATTCTATTACTATCCTTTTTTGTGGGATGTCTTCAACATATTTGCAAAGGGTGATCAGATTTACATTTTTTCTGAGGCACCACAGGTTATTTCATGGAGAGACTACTTCATATGGTACAATGAAATATGGAAACTTATTCCTTTTTCTGATTGATTAATTACCAATTACGAAGACTAAATACTTTTTGAAAAAGAAAGTCTGCCTGAATGTCAAAAGTAAGTGCCAAGATCGGCATATGAGAGGTTTTACAAGTCTTTTATAAGCTTGAGGTGCAGTCACAGTCTTGTTAGGTACTTGCTGAATTGTATCGCATAGAAAAGTTGAACAGCTATCCCCAGACAATTGCTTGACTTAGATGAAGCTGCAGTGGTGTAATTTTTTTACTCTAGAGAAAGACTTTAAATTGTAAATTCATGTTAAGGACATACTCTTTTGTTTTTACAAGCCTTAAGCTTCTCTCAACAATGTTATTCGAAGACTTGCATATGCTGAGCTGTTCAAAGCAGAATCCATTATATTGATCAACATTTTGGGGGAACTAATCATTTTCTCTGATTAAGCGGGCTTTTATGCACCGACGAAGCATTTTATGTGTTATTTAGTGAGAGATTCAGCTGTTACAACCAATACACAGACAACTTGTGAAATTTTCCCTGCCAGGCCATGTTCTAAGATAACAGTCCCTAATTTAAACCAGCAGGTCAACTTGTTTTGCTAGTAACAATTTTGTATGGGTTAACAAAAATAAACTTTCTTGATGATCTGGTTTCAAAAATATAACTTTGCTATCTCAAATTAAACTGCTGTGTCTTTTGAAGTGTTTTTGACTGCTTGGCATGGCAGTCGGTAGAATTGATAACTGGAAATCACTTGCTTGAATGGTTAAATGAAGTACATAAATAGCTTAATGAGCTAAACTTTAGGATAATTGACACACATTGTACTGCATGGTCACGATCAAGTTGCAGTGTTCTCCATGATCTTCTGTTAGTCTGGGGGCCTTGACTCAAACTGCCTTTCATGTATAAATCTCTCACCGTACTTTTTTCCATATTCTTGATGAGTAGCAATGACAGGATTACAAATTGACTTTTGGACATGAAAGTAATATGACAATGTTTATGTACATTCTTTTGGGTTACAATTTTAATACAGGTAGGTCTTTAAATAACAATTAGCGGAAAAATCGTATATTGCATGTTTGATGATCTGCTTTATAAAGGGTTCTTCAGGATTATTATGCAAACTTTGGATTATGGATTAAGCAAGTGATAAGCTTTTCCCACTTCAGAGTTCGATGGATAAGTCCAAAGATATTGTGAGAATTTTAAAGGGGTCTCATAAGAAGATCATGACCTTCTTATTGAGGACTTTGATGAAGCCATGAGAAGTTTATTAATTGCCGAGTATGCATTTTGATGAAGGATGGCAGAAGAGAAACTAGTTAGAAGCTTCCTCTAAAGGACTTTGAATTTATGATGAAGATTAGGGAGTTTAGTGATTTGCCTAGTATGTATTTACTAAGGATTCGTCAAGAAGTCCTCAAAAGAAGGTTTCCCCTTTTTCACTAGCATTCAAATTTCGTTTGGAGGAGTATCTTCCTAAGATGATTGACATTGCTCATCTAATTAGCTAGTGTTAATTTAACTTTAGCCTCTCATTCTGATGGTCAAGTTACATGTGTAATTCTCACTGTACCAACTATGTTATGAGGTAATACTGTTAATGAACTGATGTTCTTCTCTTGGTATGGAGAATATAAGACATTTCTATCTGTAAGTGGTTATTATTATGTCAAACTTGAGTACCATGGAAGGTTGTCCTTCCATGTGTTTTGTGCAGTCTGTGTCTTGGGATTGTACTTCACAAGTTGTATCCAAAGCTAAGCATAATTTTCTGGCAAATCGCTGTAGATATCGGATTTGAATGGTGCGAAATTAGACGCCATGCCACAGGTATATGGAGGCAGCCATCCAGCAAAACATTCAGGAGAGAATATCCATGTCCCTTGCATTCGGTGGACTTGCCCTCCCAAGGTAAGATTCTCCATCCTAAGATATCTTAAGCTCATGTTAGCGTTATATATTTTCTCTGGCACTAAATGCCGTCTGTAGCTAGTTAATGTTATATCTGAATGCATTGATTGCCCTTTGTTGTTAAAATTAAATTTACAGTCCTGGTTTTTCCTTTTGAATAAACTTTGTAGTTCGCTGTGAGTAGCAACTGGCTTGTTGCCGCTGGTGAAGAAAGTGAAGAGGCAAGAGATGAACATGGTAGAGCATTCAAAGTGCTTGAGGCGTTTTACCCACGCCCAACATATATACCATCTAAGTAAAAAAACCACTCTTTTCTCTGAATGATCATTTTTCTGGATTACATGATTCTGCATTTACGTTCTCCTCCACCTCCTCCTCTTCTTCTTCTTCTTCTTCTTCTTCTTTTATTTTTTAATTGGCAGCCCATTTGAACCCCCTGATGTAAAGCGCGAAGAATATGATGATACCCTTACGCCAATCATTCCCATTATTGGCGTTGAAGAGATGGACATTGGTTAGTCTCGACCTGACTCGGGAACACTCAGCATTAATTTTACTTCCTCAAATTCGATACCTTCTTTTTCTAAAACTTCTGTCAGTTTCTGAAACTCCTTCCTTGGAACCTCTGGTAGATAAATCGGAAAATAAAACTTCGCTTGATGAGAATCAGACGACGGGTTCAGGAGTTGAGACTATATCTGATGGAGATGTGAAAATATCTGCTGGAGATACCGAGTTAGCTGCTGCTGCAGCGGCAATATTTTTCACTGTCCTTGTGAAGAGCACTGAGCAGGGAAATATAATTGACCCAGATCTGCTCGTCAAGTTCCTCTTTGACCCCGAAACGATTGGAAAGTTTATGAAGAGCAAAACTCCATCGCCTGAGTCAGAGCAAGCTAGTCCTCAAACTTCTCAGTCAAGCCCTCCACTTTCTCCACCAGAGACACAGCAGACAACTCTTTCACTTCCCATGTCAAGCCCAGAACTTCCCCCGACTGAGTCAAAGCAAATTAGTCTGCCAACTCCCCCGTTGGGGCCCGAAGTTTTGCTGTCCGAGTCAAAACAAATGTGTCCACCAAACCTTCCATCGAACTCACAGGAAAAAAGTTCTGTTCCTGTATCAGAGGAAAAAAGTTCACCAGCACCTACATCAAGCACCAATTTGTCGTGCTCCGATTCAAAGAAAGTTCAACAACCGACTTCCCCAGCAAGCCCCAAAATTGTGCTACCTGAGTCCCCACATATTCATCCATCAATCCCTTTGTCGAGCCCTGAGGCTTCCCAATCTGTCACCAGAAATATACATCCATCGATTCCCGTTTCAGTCCCGAAACAGTTGCCAACCGAATCAAAGCAAGAAACTCCAATTCCTCTATCAAGCCCTGAGCTTTCACTACCTCAACCCAAGCAAACAAGTCCACCAAATCCCGTGTCAAGCTATGAGCCGTCGTTTGAACCAAAGCGGATAACTCCCCCAGCTCGTCCTTCTCAGAAAATTCTGCCGCCGACCCCTGCTAATACAATCTTTTCTGCACAAAACCAGATGCAACCTCCATTCTGGGCACCGCAAGCTCGGCCATTTGTCGTTCCATTGCCTGGGTTAGATGGAGTGAAGGCTCAGAGTTCTGCTCTCCCAATTCGATTTGCCAGTCCTCCATTAGCAACTTCACGCGCTCCGCCCTATCGACCATCTTTCACCTACAATGTGGGTGCTCTACAGAGTCCTATTCGAGTCCCGATTATGGCGCCGATTCCAACTCCCCGCACCATGCCGGACCGGCCGACTTTCCCTCCTAAGTTGAGTATTCTACCTCGTCCTCCTCTCGTCCCGACTATGTGGGCATCAACAGCACATCCTGGGAGTGCTTTACCTCCTCCGCGAATACCACCTTCCAGCAGTATGCCAGCTCGGCCATCCTTCACTTATCAGGTGAGTGCTCCGCCGAGTCCTGCTCCTGTCCCGATTAAGGAGGCTGTGAGACCACCACCTGTGAAAGATGCTAACTTCTATAAGAACTTGGTAAGACGACATGGAGGAGAACAGCCAGAAGACTCGGTGCACATTGCACCAAATGCGGTGAATCAGAATCAACTGCAAAATCTGACAATGGACCAAAAACTGGGGCCTAAAGAAGAAAAGAAGGTTTGCGTGTTCTTTAATACTGCAAAGGGTTGCCGAAACGGGTCCAATTGCTCTTATCTGCATGCAATGTCTTCTCAGCAGGTGAGCGACAATCCAGCTGGGGAACAAAGTGCGAAGAGGACGAGATTCAGTGGTTAGATTCTTGGGAGGTGATGGCTTTCATGAAGAAATCGGAATGGATAGCGACGCCTGCATAAGTATTTTCTTTGTCGGATCATAGGAGGATGAATCAATAGGAACCGGAGGGAGGACAAATTGGGTTACCTAGTTAAATTATTTCATGAGCAGATTTGACTCTTTGGGTGTTAAAACTGGAATTTTGGCTTTTCCTGTGCAATTCATTTTGAGGAAACTATTTCTTTAATTTAGCGTATCTTATTAAAAGTTTGGATTGTTATCACTAAAGAATCGGCCTTGCAAGTCCGGTTCCTTAGTAAATTCTCTCGATACAGTGTTGCGACCATCGAGCATAAATCACTGTTGCCGACGTGCAGTTGGGTCGGTAAAATTCTCTTTTTAATCTAGTTAAGTCAAATCAACTTCTTTTTACACCAGGCCGAATGGTTGAGCCGGTCTGAGGAAAGCTTAACTGCTGGCATTTACCAGATTTCTAGCGGACCATCATCGGGATCTTTTCATCTCTTGAAAATCCAGATTGCACTTGAATCACGGCTTGGTAATCTCTTAGACATTTTGGAAATCTCTATTGGATTCTCAGGCTCCCCCGGCCGAGAAAAAAGGTTACACCTGCGATTAGATCCTTGATCTCCTATGCCGATGAGAGGTGATAAAGAGGCCGTGAAAGATAATTGGACTTTCAATGTCCCGGAATGTATTTGCTAAGTTTGCGTCGGATCTCGATATAAGATTCGGATGGTAATGCTTCACTTATTTCGTATAAAAATATGATGCTTTTCAAACATGTTTTTCTTTTGGTAAAATGATAATTTATTGGTGTTTGAGCAGAATGTCAATTTATCGGTTGATACAAAAACATCTCTGCCGATTGTAAATAACCCATTTTATTTAAAATAATAACTCTCCCAACTACAGCTAAATAGCCTTTGATTTCTGATAGAGAATTGAAGAAGCATGGCCACCATAGCTGATTGAAAAGCCCCCAGGATGAGAAAAAAACTGTGGAAAGCATCACTACTGATTGCGAAGTATGCACACCACGCGTTGCAAATCTTTCTGAGTATCGGTCGTTGATAAAAAAATGGAAGACAGGAGCAGCATCGTCATCAAGCGCTCTGCGGAATTGGACATGGTGGTGGTTCACCAGCCGTTCGAATGAAGAAGAATCGGAAGAACGTGTAGGAATTCGAGTTGCATTTGTTTGAGTGAAAGAATTTATCACGAATTAATTTTTTGAATTTTCACGCGTTCAGTTTGTTGAAAATGATTGATCAACAAAAAATCATTTACTATATTATCAAAGAAGTTATGCATGCTTAAAATTAGGAAAATGAATTTCTCAATCTGAAAAAGAAAAAAATTTCTTTGAACGTGATTTTTCGGGAAGTATTTTGTTCGCGAGGACATTTTCCGGGGACTAGAGAAAGAGAGAAGTAAGTTCACCGGGAAAGAATAATCGCAGGCAAGAGTCTAATTAGAAAGTCATTTTCCTCCCTTTTGAACTAGTGTTAGAACCACCCATTGAAAATAATTTCCTCTGTCAACTTAATTTCTCCCTCTGTAGATACTGGATGTCATTTTTCGTAAACTAGATAGACTAATATGTTTAGTCCATTCACATGTTTAGTACAATTTAAAATAAGATTGAAAAATAATAAGAAGATCAATTATATTGAAAAACTAAAAACTAGAAAATTCAATAAAATTATTAAAAAGTAAAAGAAAAAAAAAAACCCCTAGATTGCGGCCGCCGCCGTTGCCAACAGCTGCTACAATAAAAGAAGGCGACCACCTGCGTGACCTTTGCACGGTTGATGTTGCGGTGGTCTAGCACGACGAAATCAAAGTGACCAAGCGCAAGGGAGAATAGAGAAACGAGGTTGAGGAATCGTCGCTATCAGATCCATAGATCTAAGATTTCTCTGCATGATTGTCCCCTGTGGAGTGTGACTCAAATCGTGGTTATGCGACAATCTTCATCGTGTAGATATCTTCGTCAAGGATTGTGAAGGTCTTCTTCATGGAGGTGTGAGGTCTTCCTCTTTGTCTAGTGAAGGTCTTTAACGAAGCCTAGGGAATTTCAATCATAGGATAAGATAACAAATTATCATATTCGAACTCAAATTTGAATTGCGAAAGAAAGCTTAAATGACGAATAACAATGCATACATGGACTCTCATCAACCCGGACTTTAAGGAATTTCAATCAACTAAAGGACGTTGTATAAAGCACCGGCCTTATAAACATTACAAAGGAGTGGTGCATACGTCCCCAGAAGCAGCGAGGCTCCCTACCGATCATTATCTTGATGGCCCTGCTAAAGGAGATCGACCATGGCTCCGCCGCCATCTATGGCACTGTGATGGAACCACAGCCTCCGCCATCCATCACCAAACGCCGCGGCAGAGGTGCGGCTTCCGCGTCCTCACCCTGAAAAGCCCTCTCTCGTGCCGCTCCGCCACCATCCGCCACCAAGCACCATCGACCTGAATGACACGTTGCGTCAGTTGCGCTCTCTCTCCCCCCACCCATATGGCCGGCAGGAACCAAACCAATTCCCGATTCAAAAAACAGTTAAAACCATCTAAAGACAGCCCCTATCCCACGTTTGACCCAAAGATAAAATTGTCAAAGGTACCACCATCGCCAATCCACCACATCCAAGCCATTGCAGCTCTGTGAGTCAGGTCAAGCCATTAGAAGAAATTTCCCCAAACAAAGGCAAAGGAAGAGTAGGAAATAATAGCAATTGCCATTCAGCTTATCAAATAATTGAAAGCTCCCAAGCAACACAAACAATCATATATAAAATGACCACGACTCTCGCAGTTGTCCAAAATTCGTCTACAAAAAGGCACCAACTAATCTTTGGAAGTGAACTACAGAAGGTCCCCAACAAGACAATCCCCAAAGAAAGAAAAATAAGGAAAAGATAAAATAGCAATGCTCCTTAAGTGGTCTTATCGGACTTGGAAGCAGTAGCCGCAGCTTGACCTCTGAGCCTACCGGTCCTCCTTGCAGCGATGAGACCAACCTTCTGGCCAGGAGGAGCATCGCGCCTGACTGTGCTCGCATGCCCAATGTGTTGGTGGTTACCTCCTCCGTGAGGATGCTCGACGGGGTTCATTGCCACACCACGTACCTTAGGCCAGCAGTTCCTCTTGACTCTGAATTTGTGGTAAGCATTGCCAGCCTTGAGGAGAGGCTTCTCAGTCCTACCTCCACCTGCGACCTGCCCAATCATTGCCCGGCACCCGCTTGGAACAATCTTCTTAGAGCCGGAAGGGAGCTTGACTCTGCCATCCAATGCAAACAATGTGAGCTCGAAGGTTATTCAGTGAGCTTCAATTATCAGTCGTGGGAACAGTAAAATATAACGTCTATGGGGGGCACTAATATAATACCACAAGCAAATCAATATCTGATAATGCAATTTCTAATCATTAAGTGCACACCATCTCATCACAATATGAACACTTGATAGGTCAAACATCATGTCATCGCCTTCCTTTGTTATGAAAATTCTTTCTCACTGTGTAGGACTTTAACTTAAATGTTAAACACAATACCAAGTTCCAAAATTTCTTTTGTTCCCATGAAAATAGTGAGGAATTGCCCTTAATCTCATAAGCATCACTGCTGCGTTTATGTATTTAGAACATCACTTAATCTCTTCACTTTATCAACTCTACTATACCTACCCCTTCCAACTGGCTCCCATCCCCAAAGCAGTAGATGACTTCACAAACAGAGCGAAGAAAACATGCAAGGAGTGACCCCCACTATGCAAAAATAACGAAAAATCTACCCGATGGAAAAAATGAATAGTGGCATAGTGCCTAAGCATTGGCAGTGGGCTAAAAGCCCACCAAATCCAACAATGTAGTCATATAAGCAAAGTATTGAAGACCATCCACAAATTGCAAAAAGAGTGAAACTGCCCAACAATTACAAGCCATTTCTATCTCATCTCCGAGATCCCAAATTTAATGTGTGCACATTCTATAATCAGTTGCCTTGCCAATGACATTTTTCCAATAGAATCCACCGTAAAGACTAATAATTTCAACAGCAAACAAAGTTACAAACAACATATTAAATTATCTCCACCGGATGTGAGAGCCTCGGTTTAAGAATTTGGGTTTTTTATGCAGAAACCCATACAACGAACATAAACAACTTCGAGAACTTGACAAGAATGACATTTTTCTTCTGGGGCATCGCTGAAATACACCAACAAACAGAATAGAGATGCGAGCGTAATCACGCAATCAAGATAATCATCGGCATCACCCCACTTTTGAGTTCTTACAAACAAATGCTCAATTCCAGTGCACGCAACCAGGCTTACATTGAGCTTAAGAATAATACAACTAACTAAAAGTTTAACCATTTCAAATCAGAGACGCAACAAGCCGAAACAGCGAACTGTAAAGATAATCCCGAAACATCGCGACCCGAGTTTGCCATACCGCCCCCACGGTTCTTCCAAATCAAATCGACCACAAGCAAGAGCAACCCAACACTCCATCACGACTAACTCAGGCGATCACAACTCGCATCTGCCATACGCTCCGTACACCTCAAACACACGCTTAAAGGACGACCCAATCCTATCCGATCCAAACAAGAAAAAAAGAGCAAACCAAAAGGGCGCACCTGGTGGTGTCGTTATCCGGGTTGTGACTGATCACGATGGCGTAGTCCCCGGACGCGCGGGCGAAGACGCCGCGGTCGCCGACGTGGTGCTCGACGTTGCAGACGACGGCGCCCTCGGGGATGGAGCGGAGGGGCACGACGTTGCCGACGACGAGGGTGGCCTTCTTGCCGCAGTAGACGAACTGGCCGGTGTACATGCCCTCGGCGGCGACGAAGAGCTCCTTCTGCTTCTTGTAGCGGAAGGGGTGGCGGAAGGCGACGCGGGCGAGCGGGGCGCCGCGGCCCGGGTCGTGCACGATCTCGGTGACCACGCCCTTCAGGTACCCGTTGCGCTCCCCGAAGTCGAGGCTGCGGAAGCGGGCGGGGCCCTTGCGGTGGTGGGTGTGGGACTTGAAGACGGAACCGGCACCCTTCCTCTGCGCCCGGATGACCCGACCCATTCTCGCGGCGGGCGGCGGCGGCGGAGGGGCGGCGCGCGTGCCTGTGTGCGGGTGTCGGAAATGGAGGTGGAGGAGGATTACCTAGGGTTCGTGGGAGAAGGTTATGGATGTATATATAGTAGTAGCGTAGTGAAAAGAGTGAAGAAGTTGTATTTGGGCTTTGATTTTGAGTGAGTTGGGCCTTCTTCTTTTGAGGTTTTTGGGCTCAATGGGCCGTTGCCAGTTTCATCGTGTGATTTCTAATACCAGGCTTTTCTCTTTCTATGTCGGTTTTGATGTTTAGGCCCAGATGAAAGCAGAAACCTCACGTGCTTTCATCTTATAAGCAATTGATTTCAAGGTGAGTTGGTATCCCAAATCTTATAACTTGGTTTAAAGAAAATTGTGGATTGAACCAGTCTGGAATCATTGGCTTTTTCTATGTTTGTTTTTATATTTAGTTCTAGATAAAAGTCGAAATCTCACATGTTTTCATCTTAAAAGTGACTGATTTCAAGATTGATCAGTATCCAAATCTTATAACCTGATTTAAAGAAAATTGTGAACCAAACTAGTTTGGAATCGTCGACTATTACAAAGATGCATTTTGGGTTAGCAGATCAAGTTGTCATTTCTTTATGTCGAGATTTCAATTTCTAATAATTGCAAGAGTTTTTTTTTTTCTTTTATTTGCGAAAGAGACCTCGGCATCGATTCAAAATTGATTCAACCTATAAATCGGACCAGTTGAACCGATTTTCGAATGAAATTAGGAATGTCATTTCTAGGCCGCAATTAGCTTCACGAAATCAGGAATCGAACCCATAAATTGGCCCTGAATCGGCTCGCTCCGAATCCCACACGAATTCAGACCTGATGGACATCTTCAATCTATTCCATGTTCGAGTTTGGTACGCAATCTGGACAACGGAAACACAGTATCAAAAGGATACTAAAGTTTCGGACCGTTTCGCGGCCCTACGGAAAATAACTAAAGCTGCAAATTCAAATTTTTGAGGCCATCGAGAGTGGCGACAAACTTGCCCGAAATGGAACCAGCTCGAGCGCCATTTAGGAAAATTAGCAAGTACCAGCGCTCCCCGCCAGTCGCTCCTCCGCAAGGGGCAAAACGGGTACTCCGGGAGAGCGGGCGCGGGGGGCGGGGCCCCGCCGCCGGCCGACGTGGCGTCGCCGCTTTTCGCGGCTGGCGTGGCGAGGGGAGAGAAAAGGAGGAGGAGCGTCTGCTGATGGTGACGTCCGCCCCGCACTTTCGCCTTTTTTGAAGTTCTTTCTCCCTCCTATTTCTGGGCGGCGTCTTCGTCTTCTTCATCGGCTTCACTTTCCTCCGCGCTCGTCCCCAGGCTCGCTCGCCGCGCGATCGTCGAAGCTCGATCGGCCCTCCTCGAGTTCGAAGTTCAAACCGTCGCCGCTTCTTCTTCTTCTTCTTCTTCTGGTGAGTTCAGCTCGAGATCGCTTTCCTCGTCTCTCTCTCTCTCTCTCTCTCTCTTCTGTGCGTGCGCTCGCTCGCATTTTGCTGGCGATCGCGCTGGCGCGGCGCTTTGATCGGCGGTCGCCGGCGGCGCCTCGAGCGTCCGGCGAGTAGAGTGGAGATCGCTTTTTCCCGGCCGTTTTTTTTTTTTTTTTTTTAAAGTAAGTCCTCGGTTTTGGGGGGAGCGCCTAAGTAATTTCTCGTCCATGGCGTCGTCGTCGCCGCCGCTCGTGTAGCTGAGCTCGCTCTGGTTTTTTCGCTTCTTTTTTGTTCCTCGAGCTTTGCCGATGGATGGGAGCTCTCTCTCTGTAGATAGGAGCGAGCGAAGTGGGACTCGGCCATTGATCCTGCTGCGTCGTTTTGCGTCTGGAGTGGTTTCAGTGAAATTTACAGCACGACAATCGTTCCTTGTTCTATTTCATTTGTTTTGTTTTTTTTTTGGTGGCCAGTTAGCTCTGTTCTTTGTGAGTTTTCTTTAGCTCTGTTTTCTTTACATTTTTTTTTTTTTTTTTTTTTTGGGTGTGGAATGATGTTTGGCTGATTCTGTTCTTGGTGAATCTTATTTCCTATGACCGTGGGGAGAACCCTCTCCGTCCTTGGCGGATGTTCGTCCTACACACGACGTGAGCGAGAATTTGAGCCATTGAGAAAACTGTTCTGAGCTTGTGTGAGTACTGGGTAATTCATGCCTGGGGTTTGGATGAATTCGACATCGGATGATCATGCTCTCATGTCTGTTTCAATATTGATGTGATTTTGAGATGATCAGCATCCACAAATTTCGAAATCATTCGTAGTAAAGGTTCACATTTTTTTTTTTACGCACAGGTCATCTGTTGAGTAGTGCCCTCCATTTAGTTGTTTTCTTTTTCTCATTTTTTGTTGTTCGCTCTATGCCCCTTACCCGGGAGGCTAGTCAGGTAATTAATAACAATTATGTATTATGATCTTAGGAAGCATATAGCGAAATGGACCGTCGTGGCTGGCCGTGGAAGAAGAAATCGTCGGACAAGAACCTGCCTGACAAAGCTGCTGCCCCATCTGATCCTGCAATTACCTTGTCTAAAGCAGCATCGCTAGGTCATGAGGTATGCTCATTGAACCTGGGTCGAAAGCATAATTTGGTGGGCATAAGAAAGCTGTCCATATCTGCAAAAATAGTTTAACTGGTTACATTCATCTTCAGTCGTTGTTGTCAATTTCACTTATGCTGGGATCAAGGGAGTAGTCCTTTCCATTTTTTTTTTTTCTTTTAACAACATTTTAGCAAATCACATTTTGCTCTTGGTCAAATAACTCCTGCCTAAGTTTCTCTGTTTCCGTGGGCAGGACTATGTAAAGGTAAGCTATGTCCAGATATCCGTGGATTCATATAGGCATTTGAGTGGATTGGAAGGTCATGTCACCACACTGGAATCTCAAGTCACTACTTTGGAGTCTCAAGTTAAGGACTTGAACGAAAAGCTGTCGGCAGCTTATGTGGAGATTAGTTCAAAGGAGAATGTGGTCAAGCAACATGCCAAAGTTGCTGAAGAAGCTGTTTCAGGTAAAATCCCTAGTAATGAGCTTAGCTCTTTAAGTAGTTTAAATAATCTCTATCCCTCTCCATCTCCACCCAATCATGCAGATAAGAGCAATAATTAGCACTTCCTCTGACAGATTTGAAAGTTCACTTAGATTGCTTCAGTGAACATATGAGTATGATAAAGCGATAGTTGTCCTTGCATCTCATTAATGTTGTGGGGACTGGAAAGTACATTAAGCAATAGAGTTCATAATACCAATCTTTACATTACAGTTTTCATGCCCAATATAGTTTTTACATCATTACCTTTTTTTTTTTTCTCAGGATGGGAGAAGGCAGATGCAGAAGCTTCTGCACTGAGACAGCAACTTGAATCTACTATGCTGTTGAAGCTCACTGCTGAGGACCGGGCATCCCACTTGGATGGTGCTCTGAAGGAGTGCATGAGGCAGATAAGAAATGTAAAGGAGGAGAGCGAGAGGAACTTGCAAGAAGTAATTCGTACCAAAGCCAAGCAATGGGACGATATGAAACGTGGTCTTGAGGCAAAGGTGACTGAGTTAGATAGTCGACTTCTTCAGGCAACTGCAGAAAATGCTGCACTTTCCAGGTCATTACAGGATCATATTGATACGATATTAAGTGTCAATGAAGAAAAGTCTCAAGCTAATTTAGAGATTGAAGTTCTTAAACGGGATATCGAGTTATATGAGAAGGACATGAACTCACTGAAATATGAGCTGCACATGGTTTCTAAAGAACTTGATATTAGAAATCAGGAGAAGAATATGAGCATGAAGTCAGCAGAAGCTTTAAACCAGCAGCATTTGGAGGATGTCAAAAAAATCTCGAAACTGGAAGCAGAATGCCAAAGACTACGTGGCCTCGTTCGCAAGAAATTGCCTGGTCCAGCTGCATTAGCTCAAATGAAGCTGGAAGTTGGGAGCTCAGGCCGAATCTCCAGTGAACCTTGGCTAAGGAAGAGCAAAGCTAGAAATCCTAGTCCTAGGTTGCCTCATGAGCCTGAAATCTCCTTTGACCGTCCTCAGCAATGTTACAAAGAGTCTGATTTTCTCAGTAAACATTTGCTGGCAACGGAAGAAGAATCAAAGATGTTGAAAGAAACTCTGGCTGCTCGAAACTCGGAATTGCAGGCTTTGAAAACATGTGTGCCAAAACTGTTGGCAGGCTTAAGAGCTTGGAAGCTCAGATTCAGGCAGGTGAATTGAAACAAACCCCTGAGTCCAACATGGGTTTGGATATTGAAGATTTCTCAAGTCAAATTGCAAGCACCCCGCCAAGTGCCAGTTCTACTTGTGAAGATGGAATTGAAGAAGAAGGAAGCTCCTCTGAATCTTGGGGTCCGCATATCTGCAGCATGTCTCAGTTGAAGAGTACTAAGATCATAGACAAATCTGATGAGCGGTCACATGAGAGCGACAGACGGTTAATGGATGACTTTCTTGAAATGGAGAAATTGGCCTGTTCATCTGATGATATATGTGTAAGCAGTTCCACTATTAGAAGTACAGATTCTTCTGGCAAAGCAAATAAAGAACGTGTAGCACCAGCAGATACTACAAAGTCGAAGGATGTGAGTGTCCTTCCTAAGGAGGATCCTGGCATAAATTCATCGTTGAATCAGGATGTGCCGTACCCTAGTCCTCCAACCAGACAGCTGCATAGAGAGGATCTGCAATTGCCCAACTTGCTCTCAAAAATCGGTATGATAATTGAGTCTCATGCTCCAGATGTGGATGTAGGAAAAGTTTTGCTAGATATAAAACATGCTGTACAGATCCCAGATTCTCCATTACTTCATTCAATCGGTCCTATCTCAAAGGAAGTTCATCCAAGTGATAGATATGGTCAGCATCCTACTGCTGAAGATACAGTGAAAACTGCAGAGACTGTGATATCAGTCATTCTGGGTAGCCCTAAGACTAGCAACGAAAATATGAGAAAGCAAAACCTTGAAAAGGCAGTTTCTCAGATACACAAGTTTGTATTTTCTCTAGGCAAGGAAGCAGCCTTTTGCCAGGATTTTTCCAGTTATGGGCATGGGTTGGAAGAGATGATACAATCTTTCTCCAAGTCTGTTGAGAACCTTGCTTGCAACAACTTAACCTTGGCCGACTTTGTTATTGAACTTTCAGATATCGTTGGTAAAGCTAGTGAACTAAAATCTGGCATAATTAGCTACACAGGTCATGAGGGAGATAATAGTGATGGAGAATGCATAGACAAGGTTGCTTTGCTGGAGGGTAAGGTCGTCAAAGAAACGCTGTCAGGAGATACATATACAGATGAATGTGGCAATATCCCTTCTACTTCCAATATTGAGGATTACAGTGAGGGATTTCAAGAAGAAAACATGGGCTCCCGGATTGGGTCAAAGGTTGCACCTTATAAATATTCAAAGGAGGATGTGAACCTCTTCAAGTCAGAGAAAGATGACCTTGTATCTGGCATAGCTAGGTGCACTGATCTTGAGGCTACAAAGCTTCACCTGCTGGAAAAAGAGAAGCTTCTTACAGGACTTAAATTGCAGTTGGAATCATGTAAAAACTCGCACAGCTTAGCAGAGGTTCAACTAAAATGCATGACAGAGTCTTACAAATCATTAGAAATGCGGGCATGTGATTTGGAAGATGAAGTGAAACTTTTACGCAATAAGATCAAGAAGTTAGAGGAGGAACTTGATGAAGAAAAGCACCATCATCAGGAAACTCAAGCTAGGTGTGAGGATCTTCAGCAGAAAATCAAAAGGTCAGAATTTGTTGCCTCACCTTAATATGAAGGATATTACAGTAAGTTAAGATTAACTTATCCCGGGGTTTGAACTTACCAATGAAAAACTAATCATCATTCATTTCAAAAATAGGCTTTTGGAACGGAGGTGGTTTCCTGTTTTTCTTGGGCTTGAGGTCAGATAGGATTTAGGCCCACATAGGTATATTGGCTAGGGGTCATGGGAGTTCCTTCAAGCTTAAAAAATCTCAATAGGAATGTCTTGCAATTTCTTAGTTGGTGAACGCCCTTGGATCAGAGCTGATAAAAATCATGCCTATGTCCAGAAATAAATATCATGCTTGTGCAATTTCAAATGTTGTACTTTAATGTCAGCTGCCTTTCATCGCTTCTGAGTAATTGTCATGCCATTCGGGCTTCCAACTTCATCCATAGGCAGCAAAACTTGTTTTTCATCGGGACACTTTTTTTTTTTTTTTTTTTTTTTTTTGTTTATGAACTTGATGTCCAAAGTGTATCTTACGTGACCTCTTATCTCTTTCCGAAGGAAGGAGAACTGCACAACATGCTCATCATCTGCAGTAGATCTTGACACCAAGAACAGACAGGTATGGTAGATTCACCTAATCTTAAATAGCTATAGTCTTCCTTAGACTTGCTTCATATCTTCAGGAAGTTAAATTGGAAAGAGTCATCAGTATACAATGTACATGTACATATTATTGCAAGGAGAGTAGTATGCAGAGGCATTTATAAGTTGCTCTCGAAGCACCATAGGTATTCGATATACACATCATTTACAATCACGAGGAATATGACCACAATTTTGTCATTGTCTACTAGTGGCTGTTAATTTGCTCTTGTTGTTTTATATTTTGTTCGTGGACTAAGGATCAGATGCCTCGCCAATGGATATGTCCGTGAAATGGATCTTTCTTAGTTCAAAATCCTAGATTGTAGTGAACATTATCAGTTACTGTTTTCAACCCTGCTAACAAAATAGATTAGCTACATATTCAAGTGCAGACTGCTGAGCATTGAGATTCTAAAGATGCATTTGTTGCAATGTCCAATTTTCTTTCCAGTCCCTATAACTATTCAATGACTACATCCAGAGATGTAAATGATCGATTTCATGATTGAAAGGTGTGAATGCATGTTGTCTGGTCTGTCAGCAATTTTGTATCCCTTAAAGTTTTTCTAATACTCTGGCAGGAGAAGGAGATAGCCACAGCAGCACAGAAGCTTGCAGAGTGTCAAGAGACCATTCATCTTCTAAGCAAGCAACTGACGGCTCTGCAACCCCACCGAGAAAGCAAGGTCTCTCAATTTGATGAGAAGCAAAAGGAGGAAAGCTGGTAGAGGCTAAGCCGAGATGATATCATTCTAATCAAAAATGAAAAAGGCTGCCTCAACAGATCAGATGAATATGATCAAAGCTGAACTGTGTAGTGTTGATTTCAGTGAGCGGCACGCATCGATTGAAAAGCCCTTCTGATTTTCTTTCCGATTAGTTTCCACTCTCTGGAAATGCAGGACTCTTACGGGTTAGTTTGGTTCCATCCTGATTATCCGACAGATGTTTGCCATTTTTAGTTAAAGAATGCAAAGTAATTTGCCTTTTTCCCACTAATCAAGTTGGAGCTAACATGCTTGTTCCCGGATGGCCAAATGAACATGCTAATTCGCATCATCTGGAGCCTCGCTAGCCCGTCATCGATAAAACTGACAAGGCTTCTATCGTAGTCCATTCTTGTAGCACCTTGCTCCGACTTCAGCTACCGTAAGAACCGTGGAACCGTACCTGGCAATTTAAAATTTCTGCTCGGCACTTTTGTGATGTTAGCACGCTTGACGATCAATCTCACGTTATATTGATGGGGATGAGCTAGAATCACTAATCTTGCGCGATTCGTCGTATGACTGTGGTCCTGTAATTGCTACCTATTTCATTCTCGGGTGTATAGACATTGAAACTCGGCCTTAGCAATTGACGGTGCCCAACCAATCAAAGTTACTATAAGATGACAGGTTGATCTTTCCTAAGAGTTCACATCGACTGAAAGGTTTGGCACTCGTTGTCTGATTCTTTGCCTTTTGGGGCCGTTACATGTTCTAAGGCTTGGGCGGTGAGTTGGGTTCTGAACATGGAGAGATTTTTCAGTCCATTTTCAGTGTGAGTGTTAAAGCATTTAGGAAGATCTTTCCTTAGTATGAAAGGGCACGGAATAAACCTGGTGTACGAAAAATGGGCCTAATTCTCTTAAAAAGCACCAAATCTAAGTTAGGTTTTAATTTTGACCCAAACTTTTTTTTGTCTAAAAATTCAGTCTCTGTAAGAATGGCACGTTTGTTACATTACACAATCTTCTGTGTCTTGGTAGCAGAATAAGAATGGCCCGTTTCGATATTAAGGGTCATTTTTGTGTGTTCTATTTTAGAAATTCATGCATATTATGATCACGCTTTTATTTATTTTAAGAAAAATCAGAGCATGCCGCGATTATGAAGAACTTTTATACAAGCAATTTTATCCACCCTTGATTTTAGAATTTTAATTACTCACTCTTTCGCTAACTATAAACTTTAGGGTGAAGAAGATCGATTGTGAAAAACTTTTGTACATATTTTGTATGCTATAATTATCCTTATTTTAATATAAAATACAACATGCGTGATTTTCAAACATGTTTAATTTTTTGAACAAGAAAATTACTAAAAAAGTCTTAAATCTATTGCACTTATACCAATTCAATCTAAACTTTTTAATTTGACCAATTTAGTCTTAAACATACAATTTGCCAATGTAGTTCATCAAGCCAATTTTGGCCGAAAATTAATAATGTGGATGTTGGCCATCCCATGATACACGGCTAGCGTTGACAAACAATTTTTGAAATTTTTTATTTTATTTTCCTTTCCTTTTCTTTCTATTTTTTCCTCTTCTTCCTCCACCGATTAGTAGGCTTCGGCGATGGCCAGCAACCGGCCAAAGGTAGTGACTAAAGAGGGTCACCCTCGACGACCTCAAGCAAAGTCAGCCTCGCTAGGATTTGGCGAGGGGCGACCTTGCTGGTCATTTCTCGTGGCTAGGCCTTGGTCCGTTCGCCGGTCGTCACCAAGGCTTGGCGATTGGTGAAGGAAGAAGGGGAAAAGTAGAAAGAATATAAAATAAAATAAAATAAAATAAAATAATTTTAGAAAAAATAAAAGAAATTGTCTATATCAACGTCGATCGCTCCACATGAGACAGCTAATGTCAATGTCGGTGATTTTAAACCAAAAATGGCTATAGAGAACAAAATAAGACTAGTCATTAATTACCAGCCTCTCAATCAATTCCTATAAGATGATAACTTTCCTCTACCTCATCAGAACTCTTTATTCTCCAGCCTTACTCAAGCTAAGGTTTATTCCAACGTCGATCTTTAAGTTGGATTTTGGCAACTGGACATTTAACTTGAACATAAGTACAAAACTAGATTTTGCATATGATACAAGTCAGGGAAAACAAAACTAGAATTTGTGGCAAGTATGCTATCTCACATGCACGGCCCTTTAGACCTCAGAATAGGTACTGTCTGTTAGCTACCAAATTCCTTTTTCATTTTTTGACTCACATGAGAGAAAATTTTAAGGTAGCAGAATTATGATGCACAAGTTATACATTGTGGCAAGTGTAGAGCATACTACTAGAATTGATTAGAACATCCTTAATTTTAAAGCATCATACCGAGCAAAAAGGAAGATAGGAGAAAGCTTTAAGGATTCATAGCAAACTACACAATATTATTTTTTAGAGAGGATACGTTCTACCCCTTAACATTTGCAGACACTGCCTTTATAGGCAAACACTAAAGACAAATGCATAATTATTGGTGATAGTTATGGAGATCACCAATAATTTTTATAGATGCTTTATGGCCGACAATGGTCAATTATTTGTACATGTCAAGTTTCACACTAACAAGTTGAGTTTTCTGCTTCTAACAGACTCTTATCTATCATTTTTTGCTTCTGCTATAGTACACTACAGTGCCAAACAGTATTGCTACAATGCTATGAATAGTGCCAAACAATACATGAAGAGTATAGTGCCCAACAATACATGAAGATTGCATGAACAGTGTTTTGCTACAGTATTTAAGCCAACTTTTTATCCACACGTTTCGTCTCGTCTAACTTTTTCTTGCATATGGCTTCTTCTTGCGTTAGACTCCTTCAGATGTGATAATAGTGTCATAGTTATGTCCACACGACAAATGTTTTACTACAATACTTAAGCCGACTTTTTCTTCACAAGTTTTGTCTCGTTTGACTTTTTCTTCACAAGTTTTGTCTCGTTTGACTTCTCTTATATTTATGGATGGGTTCTTCTCTGCTGTCATCCAAGTTATATAAGTCACATCCATCCTTCTACCTTCTGTGTTGCCTGGTGAGTCTTTCAACTTCTAGGGCTTCAAGCTGGTCATACTCTATGAACTCTAGAGTCTGATGAGAACTTGATGGAATGTCCATGGGATTGTTGAGAGTGCTTTTCTCAGGATTATCTCTACATTGTTGTCGAGTCCTTCGAGGAGCTTCTACACTCCTTCAATTTCTGGAGCAACTTCATTTAATTTGGACGACCTTTGTCTTTTGGATGATTGGCAAGAGCTTGTCAAAACATCGGTGGAGCTTGATGAAATGCTAGGTTTAGGTAAATTCTCAAGTTGAAGTGATGGGCTTTCTTTGTTGAGGGTTAGATTGAGTGCAAGCTGTAATTCACTATGATCGAAAGGGTCTTGAGACAATGATCCTTTCCATAGATCCTGTGATGATGAAATTGGATCTTGTGGAGATGTTCGTGACTCAAAGTTATCCAACACGTCAATTCCATAGTATCTCCTTAGGTAAGCAACGATCGTCGATCGGGTTGTGGGGTAGTCATCACAATGATCCCAAAAAACTTTATCAGTTTTTGTTGGCCATGCTCCTGGTGGAATGACTTGATTACACTAGCACAATATCCTCTACAATTCTCGATACTATTAAGGGTAAGCTGAGATTGTACAAGGAAGAGTGGCAAAAATCTCATTTGGAACAAGTTGGGGTTTATATGTAGATACTCCAACATCTGCTGGAGTTTTACACATATCTCCACTAGGTTGGACAAATAATTATGGCTTGAAAAATAAAGCAATTGTATGAAGTTTTGAGATAGGCTTGCATGTTTTGAGTTGTGCTTGGAAAATATTTTTCTGTACACTTAATGGTTTAAACCAACTAAGTATTTCCCAAAATATTTATGTTTGGTTTCTTCTTGGATGATCCTACTAATGATGAGAGGCATCTTGGTTGTCAAAAACTCGATGGCTATGGTATAAAGATTAAACAAATACCAACAAAACAATTTGAGCATTTTTGGAAATTCTTCATCTGGGGAGAAAGACAAATGATGAATAAATGGATATTTTGGGTGCAACCGTCTAGGCAAAAAATAAGACCACCATAATTGTTGATAATATGGAAATTGTATTGCCACGTAAGACTTCCAAGATTTTCAAAAAGAGTGTTGTCTCCAATAAGGTTAGGGACTTCTGGTGGATAAGAGCATTAAGACCATTTGGGCTCC
This sequence comes from Eucalyptus curtisii, assembly GCA_017140595.1. Lineage (NCBI taxonomy): Eukaryota > Viridiplantae > Streptophyta > Magnoliopsida > Myrtales > Myrtaceae > Eucalyptus > Eucalyptus curtisii. Next base: position 32,914,601 of record CM029502.1, on the reverse strand, counting down.
ATTTCTTGAGTCTTGAAACCTCCTCTTGAATTTCTCACCACATATATATTTATAGATGTGGTAGCTGTAAATTCTTTTGATCGGGATAGAAAATCAACGGGTATATTTCTTTTTCTGCAATATGTTTGGTTTCAAATAGATAATTTGAGAACCATTTTGCCACCTAAACGGCTGAGGATGTGGGATTTGCTTTTTCTTGAATCTCAACATTTGAGAAAAATAAGGATACATCCATCTCCATGAGGAAATGATGTCTAATAAGAAGGAATTCAAACTTCTTAATGCTATATTTTACTATAAGGATTTCTTTGAACGTATAGTAGTAATATATTTTCGTTTGTGTGAATCTTCCACTCTTGTGTCTACAAGTTCTTCGCTTCCCATCAATTTCTTCAAGAAAAACAATAGTATAATATTCGTCACTGGCTTCTATTTGCAAAATTCTTCAGTGGAAGGAATTTGCAATGGGAAAGATGTTGTAGAATTTCTTTTAAGTCTTTGGGATAAATGCACCAGAAGTCCTAAAACTTGTCACGAATGTGCAATTGAGTCCTAAAACTTGCAAAAAATGCAATTGAGTCCTAAAACTTGTCAGAAAAGTGCAATTAAGTCTCTCTGTTAGTTCCGTCCAATTACACAAACGGAAAATGCTGAATTGGCTTATTTTAACAATTCTTAACTTTTATGAGGCAAATAGCTTAAAGCCCAAATTCCACGTGTGCAAAACGAGTGCGTTTTGGACATTTACTGATCAGCATCATTCTTCTTTTGCACGAAGCCCTCATTCTCTTTTCGTCCTCCCCTCTTTGTTTTCCCAAATCCATGTTCTGAGCCCTAAGTCCCAATCGAGTTCATGCGAGCCCTAAATCGAAGCTACGAGTCACCTTCTTTGTTGATAGTGAGTTCATGCAAGCCATAAATCAATGGTCTGAGATATCTTCATCGTCGATCACTGGTCCTTGCGAGTCGTCCCTCCTCGTGGTGTCGTGATGGCAAATCGAAGGCTCGCATCAAACCTCTTCTTGTTGCGTGCAAGTCATCCTGCGGAAGCAAGCCGTGCAAATTGTGAGTCATGCAAACCCTAAATTGTCATTTCATTGTGTGGTGGTGCCAAATCGAAGGTCCGCATTCAATCTCATGCATCCATGCCATTTTCCAGAATGACTCTATGCTATTCCCACTTACATGCATCCACTGAACAAACATAAGCCCATTAATATTGTGCTCGAGTTTCTACTTCTGTTGTTGATCAAGTTTGCATATAATTTTTCTATGACTGGCTTTATTCACGAAAGAAATTCCGTCATAAAGCCAAGTTTCACTTGTAAAAGGCCCTGAAAATGTTTCAAGTAGAGTCAACTAAAGAAAGAAAAACGGGAGAGTTAGAGCTTGAGCATGACGATGTGTAGACGAGGAGAGATGGAGAGAATAGCATGACTAGAGCAAGTCGTATTGCTAGAGCGAATTTGTGTGAGTTGTTCATTCTCATTTTGTGGTGTCAAATCCCTTCTTATTGCTGCTTCTCTATTTTTCGGAAATTGCAGGTAAGGAATTGGCGAATATCTTTGTTGAACATTGGCTTCATAAAGGATTGAAATCGACCAGTCACTGAATACTTCGAGAAGGCAATGGTTGTGTGAAAGAACCAGCATTCTTATAAGAATCTGTCATGGATATATAATTCAACATTGTTGCTGGATGGAAATGCAACCTTTTCCATGTAGTGTTTTGTAAAGTGGCAAATCAACGGCTGACTCTCTCCTTTGCGTAGGTATCACACTTAGCCCTTTTAATCAAAATTAGTTGGTACTACTTTATTAAGATTAGAAATAATTATGGTCATCATAATGAATTTATTGCAAAGCCAATTTCAAAACAAAAGTACTATTTATTTTTTTTATCCCTTGTAGGTTTGATGGCCAACAATAAAGCCTCTATTACTGTTTTCTTTGGAGGTAAATTTCAAGTAGGACCACCATTGGAATACATAGGTGGAAAGGTCAATGTTGTCAAAATTGACTTAATTGATGGTTCGTTGTCTAATGTAACTAAAGTTATTGAGGCTTTGGGTGGGTGCAAAATAGAGAAACTCTATTACAGAGTTCCTAGAAGTAGTATTGTTGAAAATTGTCTTAGATATTTATGGGATGATTCTGTTGTGATAGATCTCTTCTATCATCATCTACATTATGAAATTATTGAACTATATGTGAAATATGTTGATGATAAAGAGACAATTGCTGAGATAGAAAATGAAGGTCTGTATGATGTGGATGTGGAAAGAGTTCATAAGGTGACTAGTAAAGTGTTTGAAAATATGATTGGTAATCCTAATGATGACAAGAATTGGGTTGAAGTTGGTGATAGGGAACTAGATGATAATGAGAATGCTAGTAATGTCTTCGAAAATGTGAGTGGGAATGCTAATGATGGCAAGAATCAGGTTGAGGTTGCTAATCAAGATCAAGATGAGGATGATGATGATACATTTAATTTGGTGGATATGGAACACTCAAGTGATGATGATCATCTTGAACTGATTGAAGCAAGGACAAAGTTAAAGGAATATTCAATTGTATATAGGCTCATGACCGGGGTTGACATTGAACCAGTTGGTACTTCCCAATCAAATGTTAACTTACTAATAGTAACTTGTCCTCGGATGAATCTAGGTATGAAACAGAATACTATAATTCGGATGATGAAGAAAGTTTTCATTTGAGTTCCAATGATGAGGGTGAAGAGGAGGAAGATGTTGTTCTTTCAAGGAAGGGAAGTAGGTTCCCATCATATATTCGAAAATGATACTAATCCAATATTCGTTGTTGGCATGACATTTGAGGATGCAATTGAGTTCAAAGATGCAATTTTAAGGTATTCAGTGGCTGAGCAAAGAGTAATTAAGTACACCAAGAATACTAGAAGATTTGTGAGAGCGAGGTGTGCGCAAACCAATTGTAAGTGGATGATTTATGGTGCTCTTGATAACAACACCATATCATTTCATTTGAAAAAAATATGTGGATGAGCATATATGTAGTATCACTTTTGAGAATAAGAGAGTATTTATTGCTTACTTAGCCAAACATTTCATGACTCTAATTTCTGCAATGCCTAAAATTAAGGCACCAGAATTGAAGAAACTAGTTAGGGAATAACTGGGGGTGAATGTTACTGTGAGTCAATGTAGGAGAACAAAACTAAAAGTGTTGAAGGCATTGGAAGGCAATTATAGTAAGGAGCATGCACAAATGTGGGACTACTTGATGGAGCTTTACATTGCAAGCCCCGCAAGCATTTTTAAATTGAAAGTTGAAAGGCCATTACTAGATTCCCTTCCATTATTTGATAGGGTTTATATTTGCTTCGACTCTTGCAAGAAAGGGTTTCTGACAGGATGTAGAAAGGTCATTGGACTAGATGGATGTTTTTTGAGAGGCTTAATCAAGGGTGAGTTGTTGTGTGCTGTAGGGAGGGATGCTAATAACCAAATGTATCCAGTGGCGTGGGCAGTGGTAAGAATTGAGAATAAGGACACATGGACATGGTTTATCGACTTGTTGAGGTCAGAGCTCGATATGGATAATAGTAGTGGTTGGGCCTTAATAAGTGACCAACAAAAGGTATGTAATAATTTGTTATCACTCATCTTGAAATTGTTTGCGACACTTTACATAATGTTTATTAGTTTTAATATTTTTTTTTTCTGTTTTATGTATTTGTCAGGGTCTAATCCCTTCGGTTGCTGAACTTTTACCAAGGGCAGAACACATGATGTGTGCAAGGCATATATATTCCAATTGGGGTAAAAAATATAAAGGAAAACAATTGATGAAATAGTTCTGGAAATGTGCCAAGAGTACTAATATGACAGATTTTGAGGTCCATAGACAGAGATTGAAGGAAATGACTCCAAAAGGTCATGATGATCTATTCCAAACTGATCCGAAACACTAGTGCAAAGCCTTCTTTGACACCAACATAAAATGCGATGTCGTTGATAATAATCTTTGTGAAGCTTTCAATGGTAGATGTGTCAAAGCTAGGTGCAAAGCCATTGTGAGTATGTTGGAAGATATTAGAATCATGATCATGAATAGAATGCACAGTCAAAGATATGCATGTGCTAGGTGGAAAAGAAATTATGGTCCAAGAATTATGCATAAGTTACATCAGCATACAATTGCTAGTAGGTATTGCCATTTGATATGGAATGGAGAATAGGGATATGAGATTATGGAAGGCGGTGACAAATATGTGGTTGACTTAAATTTGAAGACTTGTTCTTGTAGAAGTTGGGACGTTAGTGGAATTCCATGTTGTCATGCAATATGTGCAATACATCACAAGCAAAATGATCCGGGTGACTACCTAGCTGAGTGCTTCAGTAAGGATAAATACCTTAGTGTTTATCAATTCATGATGCCTACTATGAGGGGACAAAAGTTTTGGAAAAAAACCAACAAATATGCTCTTCAACCCCCACCAGTCAAGAAGATGCTTGGAAGGCCGAAAAAGAGCAGAAAAAAGCAACCGATTGAGCTTGTAAAAGGTGACAGAATGACTAAAGAAGATAGACAAATGACTTGTTCTACTTGCAATATCATTGGACATAACAGCAAGGGATGTCTATTGAAAAAGGTATATCTTCATGTCGATACTAAGTTTATTATCTTAATATGCCATCAATTAATACTTGTCATGTGCTTCTTAGGCCAATGCTCAAGTCAATGTATGTACATCAAGTGCCGATGTCAATGCACCTAGATCTGCGAATAAAAGAGAACAAGTAAGTAATTATAATCTTGATATGCAATATATGAATATGTCAATGGTACATTTAATGATAATGACCATAAAATTAGGCCAAAGCTAAAGCGACACCAAGTACAAGTGAAGGAGGATCTAAAGGTCGAGATAATACTTTTGTGGAGGCAAGTGCAGAATGTGGTGGGCAAGCCAATGCTTCAGCTCAGACTTGTAGCGGGGCCAATGCTTTTGCTGAAGTCACTATTGATCAAGGACAAGGAATTTTTTCTGCTCAAGCAAGTGTAATAGCACATGATGGACCTCAAAAAATTCCAGTGAGTAATACCTCAATCCCCATGCATTTATGTGTAGTCATTTATTCTCATGTCAAATGCTTATTTCCAGTTTAAGAGACCTGCAACTGGAAAGGAAAAGATGCAAGGGCAATCACAACCAAAGAAGAAGAAAATGGTAGGATTTGGTTGTTACACAAACCCTAGGACAAAACTTCAAATTCTCAATGTGAGTGATGTTTTAACATTTTATAATGATAAGTCACTGTCTCATTGAGCTAAAATATGTCCATTATAATGCAGTTTGGTACTCCTGGTGCAAGATTATTGAGCCTACCAGACAAAGGAGTAATTGCAAGAGCTTCAATACAAAGGCACCATCACAATCCCAAGTCAACGCACAACCTCAATTTTTAACAAATTTTCCTCAAGAGCATGTTGCTACAAAGACGAAGGCACCATCACAATCTCAAGCCACTTCCGAACCTCAATCATTAACAAATTTTCATCGAGAGCATGTTGCTACAAAGGCGAAGGCGCCATCACAGTCTCAAGCCACTTCCCAACCTCAATCATTAACAAATTTTCCTCGAAAGCATGTTGCTACAAAGGCGAAGGTGCCATCACAGCCTCAATCAATAAGAAATTCTTCTCAAAAACATGTTGCTACAAAGGCAAAGGCGCCATCACAGCCTCAAGCTAGTTCCAAGCCTCAGTCATTAACAACTTTTCCTCATAAAAGTGTTGCTACAAAGGCAAAGGCACCATATACAAGGAAAAGCTCTAGACTTTTGAATCAAGTGAAGGCCAAATCTGCAGGACCATCAGAGTTCATAGACTTGGATTAATATATCTTATGCATTTTTTTGTTGAGCAAGCTTGTTTTTGGTAAATTTTTGTTTCTATAGATTCCCCATTTATGATGATGTAAATATGAGATTTGGTGTCCCCGTAAGATGATGGAGGAATGATCATTTTGATATCTAAGCAAATCAATTTAGTTGCTTCATTTTAATGCCTCAATCCCCATTCATTTTAGTGGCTTTAAAGTGACGATACACTTGATACTACTGGCTGTATTTGTTGGCTAAGTGATGCACCACATATAGATCACTAATATAAATATATGTTAAACATTGATTACTTATGTAACTTTAAGTTACTATGTATTTAAGGTGCTAATTTAAATGGGTTAGTTTCAGACCTTAAGCTTTATACAAAAACAATTGATATATAAACTTGTAGAATAAGTTCTTTTACATAAAAACATATATGCAAGTCTCAGTGGATTCTTTACGAAGTTGTGCAAAATGAGTTCTTCCAAACGTGAAGCAACTTAATGGGAACATGATAGGGAGCATCATAAATCTAAATAGCACACATTCATCTCATTAATCCATAACCAGACCTACAAACTTAGAAACATGGTTCTATGGAAGACTAAGAAACTTCCCACCAAGTCTCATGTTACACATAACCAACACAAAGATACAACACATGCACAAAACAAATGCCATTTGATATAGCATATTTTCTTTCTTCACTTGTGTGAGTTCCTCCTTTAAACATCTATTCTTTGCCTTTTGAGTCTTAATTTCAGCTAACAATGAGCTCACTTCGACCTCATCACGCCTCGATTGACTTGATTCACATAATGCTTGATTCCTTTCGAGGAGGTCGACTATCATGTCCCTTACTTGATCTGGTATCTTCGGATCAACCCACATGAAGAAATTGCAGCAACTTGGACTATCGAACTTAGCACATCCATGGAACCTTCTTCCTGCATTTTTCCTTGTCTTTGCTATGAGAATTGGTGATTTAAGACCACAATAGCAGGTTAGCTCCGACTCAACCTCCTTAGAATTTACCCCACTTGATTCAGATGTTGTCGGCCTCAATCTTCTAGTTGCCATTCTTTGATTTAGCAATTGAAGATTCTGACAAACTAACCACAATAAATCAGAAGAATAGACATAAGTTGACTGATTGAATAGTACCATCAAAAACAAATCTTGTGGAACAATAGAGACCTTGACTCATGCCTCGGCAATCTTTTCATTTGTGTATGCAACAAAGGGATTGCCCAAATTGGAGAAAGCAAATCAAGATTCTAAGAATATTAAAGACTATACCTGTACGGTTGGAACAAAGTCTTCAGATTAATATCAAGTAAAGAATGCTTCAATCCCCAGCATGATGGTCAATTAAATAATAACTTATATACAAAGGTAACCAACATTTCCTACCAATCCAGGCATTTTACACCATAACAATGTTCTCGGCTGTGTGCATTCTATTAAATAAATACAGAGAAAGTGTCCAAATAAATTCTAAGTAGCTATCTCTTTTTGGCACCAATCTTTTGGTTTCAGATCGTGGACAACCCTAAAAAAAATGCTATATGGAGAAAGTTGCATTTCCATCCGGTAACAATGTCGAATTATATATCCACGACATATTCTTACAAGAATGCTGGTTCTTTCACACAACCATTGCCATCTCGAAGTATTCGGTGACTAGTCGATTTCAATCCTCAATGAAGCCAATGTTCGACAAAGATATTCACCAATTTCCTTACCTGCAATTTCCGAAAAACAGAGAAGCAGCAATGAGAAACGATTTGACACCACAAAATGAGAATGAACAACTCGCACGGATTTGCTCTAGCGATACGACTTGCTCTAGTCACGTTGCTCTCTCCATCTCTCCTCGTCTACACATCGTCATGCCCCAGCTCTAACTCTCCCACTTTTCTTTCTCTAGTCGACTCTACTCGAAACATTTTCAGGGCCTTTTACAAGTGAAACTTGGCTATATGATGCAATTTCTTTCGTGAATAAAGCCAGTCATAGAAAAATAATAAGCAAGCTTGATCAACAACAAAAGGAGAAACTCGAGGACAATATTAATGGGCTTATGTTTGTTCAATGGATGCAAGTAAGTGGGAATATCATAGAGTCATTTTGGAAAATGACATGGATGCATGAGATTGAATGCGGACCTTCGATTTGGCACCACCATACAATGAAATGACAATTTAGGGTTTGCACGACTCACGATTTGCACAGACTTGCTTCCGCAGGATGATTTGCACGACTCACGATTTGCTCAGACTTGCTTCCGCAGGATGACTCGCACACAACAAGAAGAGGTTTGATGCGAGCCTTTGATTTGCCATTGTGACACCACACGGAGGGATGACTCGCAAGGACCGGTGATCGATGATGAAGATATCTCAGACCATTGATTTAGGGCTTGCATGAACTTGCGATCGACAAAGAAGGTAACTCGTAGCTTCAATTTGGGGCTCGCATGAACTCGCTTGGGACTTAGGGCTCAAAACTTGGATTTGGGAAAACAAAGAGGGGAGAGGACGAAGAGAGAACAAGGGCTTCGTGCAAGAGAAGAATGATGTTGATAAGTAAATGTCCAAAACGCACTCGTTTTGCACACGTGGAATTTGGGCTTTAAGTTATTTGCCTTTTAAAAGAGAAAAATTGTTAAAATAAGCCAGCTCAGCATTTTCCGTTTGTGTAATTGGAAGGAACTAACAGAGAGACTTAATTGCACTTTTTTGACAAGTTTTAGGACTCGATTGTATTTTTTGCAAGTTTTAGAACTCAATTGCACTTTCGTGACAAGTTTTAGGACTTCTGGTGCATTTATCCCTAAGTCTTTTTACTAATTGAGTTTGCTGTGGTCCTCATGGAGGAGTGTCCTTCTTGAGCATTTATTGTGGTAGACTTACAAACTCTATGATTTTTGGGGAAAAATCTCTGAGATAATTAAATATCCGAATGAATTGTTGAACCTGCTTGTGAGAGAGATGACCATAAGGAAACTTCTTCGATTCCTCAACGATATGAGGATCAAGATAATATGTTCCATCTATGAAGTGCATCCCAATAAACTCGATTTCTTTTTGTGAAATAATCATATTTTTCTAGGATAACATAATCTTATGCTTTCATACTAGCTCTGTGAATCAGGTTAGTAATTTACAATGAAAATCCTCATTTGGACTATGGAGGAGGATATCATCAATATAAATTTGGGCACTTGCCATGATAGGCTGGAAAATTCTGCACATAACCTTTTGGAACAACGGAGGAGTTGTTTTAGGCCCAAAAGGGAGCACCGTTCACCGGAAATATTGATTTGGGATACAAAATCCATTTTTGTACCTATCTTCAAGGTGAATTTCCACTTGCCAAATTTCAAATTTAAGATTGAACTTGGAGTAAACCTTGGCTTGAGTAAAGCTAGAGAATAAAGAGTTCCAATGCAGGAATTTATTAAGAGGTTAGTAATTATTGACCAATATAATTTTTCCTATATTATGCTAAGCACGTTTGTTTGCATAAAATATTTCGCAAATCCATTGAGAATCTAAGGGCTCAATTAATCCTTGATAAAGCAAATATGAATATTCCTTATGTGCTAAAAGCAAATGTTCCATATTCATTCTCGTGTGACTAACTTTGGTGAGATTGATATCCTCGTTTTTCTTGAAAGGAAGATGGATGAAAAAAGCCAGAATTTTTCCATAGAGGGTTTTAGGGCATTTTTGAACAAAATTTGAGTGCGAGTCTGCACATGCTTCAATAAGGGTTTGCAAAATAGGATCTAAATGTTCATTTGAATAGTGAAGACTTTTTGGATGTCTACAAATTCCTTAAACTGTCCATTGAACTGTAATCCATTGGGCAAAATTTTGTTTAAGAATTTATGTAAGGATTCCAATCGATAATGATATTTTTATCTAGTGAGCTAGAGCCAAAGATTTTGGTAGTGGTCGTACACTGGGGAAAGAATTGTGTGGTGATAGGTTTGCTTTGAACTCTTGTAACAAAGGTATCTCTAGAAGCAGAGTTAAAATACCCGGTATACAAAGTTCAATATATTTCTAGAAGTATCTTTGTATCAAAAATAGAAGCACTAGCTCCAATGTCAATGAGAGCAATGACAGAAATAGGCTTGTCATATTTGGACGGGTACATTTTAATGGGGAAATATGAGAGAATAAATAGAGGATCTGCACAAAGATCTTAGATTGTGGGAGGTTCGGGGTTTCCCATAAAGAAGAAAACTTCTTCTTAAGATTCTTCAAACAAACTTTCTCTAGTTGGTGACCATGTCTGGATGTTTCACACAATGTGTTCGGTTCATTTATCTTCCAAGGAGAATACTAATTCAACATCATCATCATCCTGGAGTGATACTCCAATTTCCTTCTCTACTTTCTGAATCAAATGAGAATTTCTTCCCTTGGCTTTTGGACAATTTTTTGCAAAATGGCCTTTCTTGTTGCAGACTTAGCATTTGTTAGATTATTTATGCTTCCTAGAAGAAACCTTTCTAAAACATTTTTTTCCGCAAGGATCGCCATTTATGCGTTCTCCTTGTATGGCCTAACGAGAAGCATTTGAAGTGCCTTCGTTTCTTGCATCGATCCCCATAAGAAGGATCACCACAAGAGTCTTTCTTTGAGCATTTGGTTCTTAACTCAAGTTTTTGGTAGGCTCAGTCAAGTTTTTTATTGCTCTAAAGATAACTCCTAAAGGCTTTTCTATGGCTACAAAGATCATCAAGAGCAAAAAGTATATTCTGTTGGAGTTCTCCAATGGTAACAGCAATAATTTTCTTCTGTTTAGCTTGGGCGTGAAAGGGATTTTTCCACAACTTGTCCAATCTCTTTTGAAATAGAGGACAATAATATTTGCTTCAAATTTGGATCAACTCCGAGAGCATAGAATTATTTAAGCATTTCTTGGAAATGCTTATTCATATGCTTTTTCCGCAAAGAGCAACATTTTCTTTCAAAAAAAAAATTCTCTTTGTCTAAGCTCGGGAAGATCTTATGATTTACCAATAAAGAAGTCGCGGATCACACGGATCGTCTAATAGAAATTTGTTTAGAGGAAAAATGTCATTTGATCCCGATCAAGAACATTTCTCCACCAATATTTTAGGCTTCCAGTAAATCTGCTCACAAACTCAATCAATATATCATATTAACTTACGACAGTAAGTGCTATGGTGTTGAGCCAAGCATGAAACTCCTGTAATCTTTCTAGCAATTTAGAATATGGAATATCATTGAGCGTGAAATAATATTTTGCGGTTGAAGACCTATGATCTAGGTTTGGATCATGAAGATTTACTAGTTCTAGCTCAAATGAATTTGATTGCATTTCTACCTCAAGGGGGTCGACCATAAAGATAGCATGCTCAAGGGACTTTTGTGTCTCTGGCTCAAAGGTTAAAGTGTTTTCAGAGAAAAATGAATCTAATTTTGAAGTTGATTAAGAGATACTTTGTTTGATCGAGTTGAATGCAGCAATGGTTGGGATTTGTTGCTGACTTTGGTCTTGCAAAAAGGTCTCAAGTGGATTTGAGACCGCATAAGCAGAGGGAGGTTCCTAAAAAGGTTCGGGAGTTGGCTTCTTTTCTTCTCTAAGCTTTTTTTGCCTTTCTATTTCTCTGATGCGGTTTCAAAGTGTAATAATATCACTTCGATCAATCTTTGGGGTTTCTTCAAAGATTGAAGCAATTGATGTAGCCTTGGGAGAAATCACTTCAATTGGAGTTAGACTCCAAGGTTGAGAAAATGGGTCTGAAGGAGGAATGGACTTTCCTTCTTGTAGGAGCTTGATCTATCTCTTCAATTTTTCCATTTTAGCTGTTTGGTCTTCTAGGTAATGATGAGGAACAAATTCGCCAAATTCCATTAACTGTATTTTCTTTTGAAATGTCTCAAGCAATTTATTCGTGACCAAAACTATTCGATCAACCTTTTGGTCAACATGATCGAGACGAGTTTGGACAATTGAAAGTTTGATATCAATTGTCTAAAGAACATTATTCTGGGCCAAAAAATTTTCTAACTGCTAATTTAGAATAGCCTCAATAGTCATGATTTTCTTTTGTCTCCTGTAATCATCAACATTCATAGGGTTTGGGACTTTAAGCATATGACGGAACCAATGTTGAACATCTGTAAATTCTTCTAATGTGGAAAATAGGGCACTAGAATTAGATCTTTCCAAGGGTGGAAAGTCTGAAGATTACAATGTACAAACATATGGAAGGACATGTGGTGGTTCTGGTTTTGGAAAACATGACAGCTAAGGTGCTTTGAATACTTCTAAAGGAAAAGAGTTTTTCCTTTATTAAATAAGTTTGTATGAAGGTGAAACAACTGGTTTTTGCGGGAATATTTCTTTTTGGGTGGTGACTAAGATGGCAAGGAAGGTTCACATGATTCTAGAATCAGTTGAGGAGGTTGTGGTCGGGGTGGTCCATATAAGACCATGAACTGGTACTTTCCTTCATCCTCACCAAGAGGACCTATAGTGAGGTCTCCATCAAGATAGCTCTAGTAAAGACTACCTTTTGACTGTTTCTTTTTTCTAGACAGTCTATCATCTCTTCTTCATCTATAGGATTTGTAAAAAGGGAACACTAACAATCAAAATCCCAAAAACAGTGTCATGTACGGGGATCCTTATAGTAATGAATGGGTCATCCCTCTTGGTCAGAGGGCTCAATCATAGGTTTTCAGTTTGGATGACCATTGTCAACTAGAACATTAGCTGCATAAGGTTGCATTATAAAAATAGTAGAAAAGATATAAGAAGTGGCTTCTTCTTTTTCATTACTAAATTTAATGACAATTGTACTATCTTTTTTCTTGGTAAATTGGGATTTTGTAGATTGGATTGGCCTGGAGTTCTAATGGCTCTTTTCATAGTTAATTACCCAGGTGTTTGGGAGTAACTCAACTAGTTGATCTCAAGGAATCTGTTTAGGTAGGTCAATAGCATGATTCTGAATTCGACAAACCATCTTATAATGTAAGGTAGCAGATAGAATCTGGAGTTTAATGAGCTCTAGTAATCCTTAGCTGAACCTTAAGGGCTAAGAGAAACCATGGATATGAGAAAGCCATATTGAAGTTTGGAAACAGTGTAACAAACATTGTTCCTACATTAAGGGTGATGGTACCAATGCAAGCATGTTGATAGTAAAAAAAACGGGTGTCTAAAAGAGCCATTCTAATGACCGCAGGTAACCATTTCCCTCCATAAAAGGATAAAGCAAGTCTGATTGCATTAAATTGGAGGTGCGTATATCCTTGCTATGTCCAATGTTGTGGGAAATCAAAAGGAATTTGGAGGGTGACAAAATGTTCTCGAATTTCAAGGACTGGACATACTCTTTGATCTCTTGAGGAGTATGCTTAATAGAACAAATAGGAGAGAAGAATGAAGGCTTAGCAAAAGTAGAATATGGATCTATAAGTGTAATGTGAGTCTATGAAATTTTTTATTCTTCATTATAAGAAACCTAAAAAATGATAGTCAATTTTAGAAACATTAGAAGTACAAAGTTCTAAAGGAGGGCTAAGAGAAACTAGGCCATTTACAATAGTAGGAGGAGAGATTTCGGAAGATTCTATCATGGTATGGAAATTCTCCCCTTTTGCACTGAATAATTAACTCAAAACCAAAAGTTGTCAAAAGATTTATAACTCAATTAGTCAAATTAAAAAGTTTAGGATTGAATTAACACAAGTACAATAAAAAGACTTTTTTGGTAGTTTCCTTTTTTTGATCGGATCAGACTCACTTAATCAACAATTAGTAGATACAAAATTTTATACAAGCCTTACACCCTTTCAATTGATGAAATCGTTATATTATTAGGCCCTAATCTAGTTGCTAATGTAGTATATTAATAAAGCAAATTGAACACCGATTTATACACATTAACAATATGTAAAGGCTTTAAAAGACAAATGTTCCTTATTTGATTGTGTAAAAGCACTCTAAAACATTTGTTTATAGTATACTTGATGAAGAATTGAAGACTACTGAAAAATTTCTAAATCAATTGCATGGATACCGATTCAGTTTTAAACTTTTCAATTTTGCCAATTTAGTTTTAAACATTTTGATGTTATCAATGTAGTTATTTCGATCAATTTTGATTGAGGTCAGACATTCTACATGTCACGATTGATGCTAACATGAACAACTTTTGCAATTTAAAAAAATTATGAATTCCTTTTTTTCCTTATTTTCTTTTGATATTTTTTCCTTCATTGGATTTTCGGTCAACGAGGTTGTCCGGCGTTGGCCGGCAACACTCGTTAGCCACAATTGAGGGTTGTCCTAACTAGAGGCTGGCGTTGCGTCCCTTACCGGTAGTTGGCGACAAGTGGAGGGAAATATGGGAAAAAAAGAAAAAAATCTAACAAACATAAAAATTGTAAGAATTGTCAACGTCAGCAAATTTCGGCTAAAATTAGCCGCAATGATTATATTGATAAATTATAAAAGAATTAGGACTAAATTCGCCAAATTTAAAATTTAGAACCAAATTGACATTCCTATTATAGATTTACGAATTTTTTGGTAATCATCTCATTCTAGATTACTAAGACCATATGCAATCCAACGGCCCCATGTACAAAAAAGTCTTTCGCTAGCAAAAAGACAATATTTAAGTATTAAAGGTCTGTAGTCAAGTTCAAGAGGCAGAAGAGATTGGATGAATATGACAATGCATGAAACCTGAATGCATTATTGTCACCAATTCCCACGTTAATGCTTGTCCCGTCAACAAACCCAATAAGAGAAGCTAATTGAACCACGCAAGTGTTGATTTAGCAAAAGATGCGCGCCTTATGTAGTGAGCTGACATTGATATCGATCGATTCACACCGAGCATACATAGATACGAGCAATCAGGGAGGGTTTGTAGTGTATTTATTGGTGCCTGAGAGGCAAAAAAAACCAATTTTAGTGAAGCAGGATGACTTTGAGATGTGAAAGATAGTGGCTTTTCATCCATAATTCAAAGATAGCCATGTGCGATTTGTCTCCCGTATCAGAAGTTAGGAGCGTCATCGCGCAGGCAAGTTCTTCAATAGTCATCTCCTTCAGTCAACTCAATCACCCAAACATGAGGCTTTCTTTGAAAGGGGGGCGCCGTATATTTTCCCTGGTCGGAGAAAATTACCTCCGGTTGTTCTTTTAATTTAAGTTTATAAGTGGGTGACAGCTCACTAATCAAAAACTAGGTCAGAGAAAGTTTTCTTCAATTAGGGATGAAGGAAAATAAACCCGTTTTCAAGGGTTGGGTTGTTCTCTGATAAGAAAAAACTCCCTCCACCCTAGACTTTTATGAACACGATTTATGTAACGCCCATGTAAACTTACCGTAATAAAACACGCGGAAAGTTCAAATCCTAACTTTAACTCTTGAGCATCAGCCCACTCCTCTTCTATCTCTCTTTGCAATGACCCGATCCAATAAGGGTGGGAGTGATTGTTGAGGCCAAATAATCTGGATAAGAAACGGCTCCTGCCAAGCTTTTAAGATGATGAAGAGGGCACAAATGAATTGAATTGCACATCGAATAGAGGGAAAGCGTGCTTGGAAGATGGGAGAGAGAGAGAAAAAGAGAGAGAGAACTAAAATTACTCATGAAGGCGCCTTTTGACGCAACGAAAAGCTTTGCTTTGAAATTCCAAAGTTAAATGACCTCGAGCTAGAACACTAGTAGGATAGATGACCTCTTAGGAAAGTATATGCTGATACACCAAAGGACAAATTGTGATGTTCGGTATAGGATAGACTAAAGAGGACAATACCTCAAATGAGTTAATTTAGAAGCATTCCACACTCTTTTAATAATTAGGATTATTTAGGTGTAGACTTTTCTGAAAGAATCCACGAATACTCAGAGCATGGCACGATCGTCAATGAATTTGTAAGAGTAATACAAGCGTAATCCACGAATCTCTCTCTCTCTCTCAATAATTAGGGTTATTGAGGTGTAAACTTTCACAAAAAGAATCCACGGATGATCAAAGCATGACACAATTGTCTCATTGTCAATAAGTTTGTAAAAGTAACACAAGCGTATCCTGGGATTCTCTCTCTCAATAATTAGAGATACTGACGTGTAAACTTTCCTAAAAGAATCCATAGATACTCAGAGCATGACACAATTGTCAATAAGTTTATAAAAGTCATACAAGCGTCATCTTAATGTGTCTAATGTACTAAAATGGATCAAGAGAGTTGATTTTTCTCGCGGGATACGTTAAGTTTCAGTATATGGATGGAAAGTCACTCGCTTACGGCACGAACGCGATTCAACTCAACTGATTAAATGTATTGACATCTCGTGTGTATGTCAAAAAGGGGGAACTCGATCGAAATGGACAGAAAATGCTGTAAGCACTCTTTTGAGACTAGAATGGCACCTGCACAAGCTGTAGCAAACCAATAACATCCTGATAGGAACAAAACTCGGGACCGGAGGCTTGCTCTTCGCATGTCTGAGTCATTGCCGGGCATGAAACTCCTCCACTTTGAGTTACGTTACTCCCTTTAAACAAACTCGTTTCCATCGCCTCGTTCCTTTGCCAAGATGGATTTAGCTCAAATAGTGAACTGGATGGAGAACTGGAATTGCCTTCTGTATATATAGTTATCCCTTGCCGTTAAGACTGCCGGGTTCAAACCATGCGGCAATTCTTTCAGGCCTTTCACGTCTTGAACAGCAGGAGGAGAGCATGCCTGTGATATATATGTAAAAAATTGAATCTTCTTAGCTAATTCACCGGTTGGTAGTATGAACACAAGACACCCAGTAAAAGAGATCGACCAAACAAAAAAGAAATATTAATTCTAATGTTGGCAATTGTTGTCTCTACTGTTTTATGCGTGATGTACTTGGCGGCTTTACAATGCCGAATTGGGAGTAGAAAAGCATGGGGCGTATGTTTGGCTTTCTATAGGGCAAACTGATGGCATGCATGTTTTATAATGCATACTTCTCTCTATCTCTCCGACTACATATAATTTTCGATTTCACCTGGACAGCTTAAAAAAGGGAAGAAGATAAAGCCTGTCGCGTCACGTAGCATATTAATTTTATGGACCCGTTTCAGTCGAGCTAGCATCACTCGTTTCGGCAATATCGTCTCTGACTTGAATTGCCGGAAAAAAGCACTCTATGTCCTTTCACTTTCTTGTCTGTCTGGACATTATTGATCGTCAGGAAGGATGGGATTAGGATTATGATCGAGAGGAAGAAAAATGAAGAGCACAAGGGACACTGCTCTTAAGTTACCCTGACAATTTCAAGCAATTCTTGATCAATTCCGTTCATACATGTAACATGCAAAACCACAAACGCGACACTACAAATATCCGTCACAAATTGGTCCAAACCAACCAAGACCCCGCTAAAAGGACCAGATAAGTTATTTGTCATATATCCGGAAACCAACTCTGCATAAATGCAAATCGAATCTTCCCCAAAGGGCTTCTCTCTGTCTCCGTCTCCATCTTTTGTTCTCATCATCTTATCATGTAAGCTAGAGACTGGAACACCGCTTCTTCACAAGGGATGGTGATTCCCATGTCATGGTTGAACCCGTACTCTTCTTCAGCTCTCTGAAGCAGGCTCTGGAACTTGGGGTGATCCAGCCAGAGATTGGGACGATGTATCTGCTCCTGTTCTCTCCTACATACACCACAAAGTGACCCCTCGGCACGTCCTCTGGCAGGCCAGCTTCCTCATTGCTGTTGTACCCATTTGAGGATCTCTTGCCCAAGCTCGAGCATTTCTTGAGGATCTGTTTGATGGCCGCTGTCTGAGGCAGCTTGTTTGACTTCTTCATTGCCATATAGTTAGTCCAGTGTTCTTAGGTGCGCTTGTGTGTTTTTGTTTGATCTTGGAGAGAAGGAGAGATTAGTGGGTTTCTCTCTTTGGGGGGGGGGTTCCTTTGGGAAGAGTCGAGAGGCTTTGGAGAGGAAGTTCTAGGAGGGAGGCGGTGGTGGTGGGTGAAGGAGTGAAGAGATGCAGAGGTATTTATAGGGGGTGTTCTCTCTTCTGTGTCCGTGTTGTTAATGTTCTTTTTAATATAGGAGGTACCAATTTGGAACATATTAATGTGACATGTTAGAAGTAGGAAAAAGTAAAAAACAGAGTAAATAAAGGGAAAGACTATTTGTTAATTTTGCTGGGCTTACTGAAATTAGAAAGGGCAAGGGAAAATCGTGCAGCGCCCATGCCAATGTGCTGTGGGGTAGTGCCCTAAAATGCTCCTTTCTCGTAGGGCAACAGGGGACCCTTACATATAATCTAACTTTGTCTCTATGCAATGGGTGGTGTCCCCAGGACTGCTCACATCAAAATAAAATATCTTCATATAGATACGATGCTAGCACCTGCAGCGCAGAGAGAGAGAGAGAGAGAGAGAGAGAGAGATTGGTCATGAGCAGTTCACATTAACCAAGCACGTATCACGACCGATGTAGGCTTTGACTAGTTAGGTTCTGATGGTCTTGGCTCGACAAGTTGGCTTAGCTGAATTGGGGTTCGCGAGCATTGGTTTCTTAGGAAACTGGCTAGTAAAGCTATTATGGGAAAGCACATTTCGTGAATCCGAACAAGGACGACAGAAACTCCAGAGAGAAAGGAGACGGAACAGAGGGAAGAAAGGAACAGAAAGAAGAGGGGGCCTCCTGAGACGTGGCATATGTCCAAAATGAGTTGGCAAAAGGTCTTAATAACACTAAAAAAGTGCACCGAGGTACGATGGACAGAGACTGAGACGTTACCATCTCTCTGCTCTCACTTCACATTGCCTAACCTTTTGTCAAAGCCTTCATCTTCTCCCGGCCTGAGGGAAGGGCCGAAGATAGAGAACCCTCGTCGTCCTCAACCTTTAACCTTTAACCTTTTAAGGCACTTGACTGTGTACACCGGCTGAGTATTAGAGCAATTGCTGAGTTACATTGCAGTCGCATGAGCCATGTATAATGTCACAGAGAAGGAACTTATTTGGTTGCAGAACGATGACACTGCCATACGCATTAGCATCAGTCACGTCGCATGATTAACATAAGAGGGCAACAAATTCTTCATGGCAATTCGTCTACTATCGGTACCCTTGAAAGCTAGTGATCTCTTCGTTCACTGAGCTCTTCCGCATGAATCATCACTCTTGGTAACTCAGTGCTCGAGAGATGAAATTATAAATTGGGACCGAAGATTGGCAAAACAACACTAACATAGTCAGGTTTTACCGCAAACCGATGTCAATTAAAATATCAAAACTCGAGTTATTTCGAGCACGACTTCCGTCGTTGTCATTTTCGTTCTGCTTTGTCTTGAGATCCGCTCATGCTTTTCTGACAAAATCGTGACGCATGTGTTACTTCATTTTTCTCACAATATAGTCTGTTCATGCTTCCCGAATGCCTCAACCTTGCGCATTGTAAATGAAGATGTCCCTTTGGCTTTGCCCTTCGACTCTGAGGACTCGAGCGATGAGTTACTTCATAGAGAGACCATGCCTCCATTTGTACTCTTACACATCTATAAACATAAGAGGAAGACTAGCCGGATCCGGCCAGTGGACCATTTCTTCCGGTGTCTGGCCGATAAGCTTCGGAAGTAAATTTAACTGAGAAGCTATATGGCTCACTGGCAATTCCGTGCTACGGTCCAGGGTCAATGTGGTCCACTTCAATCTAATCGATGACAGCTTAAAAATCATTGCCAATAGATTGACCCACAATATATTCTTTTCGCTATTCGTATTTCGGGCACTGGAGCGGGGGCCAGGGGGGTCCTTTAAGGAGGCTGCCTCTAAGGTTCCCCACCAAAAGCCACGGCAAGAGTCCTTTTCAAGAGCAATAAATTAACCTCTTAAAGGGGATGTCTCAGTACAGCAAAAAAAAGATTCAAGCATTAGATACATATAACATCCCTGGATACAATTTACTCCATCTCGAGGTACAATTTTTCTCAAAGGGAAGGAGGTTAAAAAAAATACCCTTGTGCACCAATCCGACATGGAAAAGCTAAAAATGCCTCCATCCGATGAGAATACAAGTCCAAAAAATGTCAAAACAAATGAAAACAACCAGGAGGAAGTTCATCATCTCAGGAGGACCCCCAGGCAAAGAAGGTACAGAAGGGCACGATGCATGATTGAATCATCGAAGTGTTCAGATACAAATGCAGCACGAGTCTTTCACACGCTCCAGTTAGTTATGACTATTTTTTCTGCATTAAAGGACTACCCACCCACATGATCCGGCCAAATTCTGAGCCACGACAATCACACACTATAGGACTTTAAGGACGTGTAAAATTCCTGATAAAATCAAAGCACCGCTCATACTCACTGGATAAGAGGTGAGAGGCCCAGAGAGCTTTTTCTTTTTTGCTTTTCATTATAAAGAAAGTCAACAAAAACCAAATCAAGAATGAGTACTAAACAGTGTTTAGTAAACACAAACCAAATTTTGGACATAACTACCAAGTCCTCGCAGAACCTGCCAAATCAACTTAAAAATCAACGTTTCACACAATTGTGATGCTAACACAAACTTCTTGAGTAAGGAACATCAATCAAGCCAGACATAGTGAGAATATTGGAAGCCAGCAGGTTGTCTGCAGAGGCAGCTGCCCATGTTCTGTGAGGGTAAAATAGGTAACATAAATAAGGACAAGATGTACAGGATAACCTATCCTTGTCAATTAAGGAATGAAAAATATCTGCCAATAGCGATTCAACAGTTCCGAAGAGAAGGTGAAACCATGGAATAGAAACATGTGACGACCATGTTACTCTTGTCTTCCAAGTACTTTTCCTTTTTTTTTTGGTTATCATAGTCTTCTAAGTACTTTAAAAAGACAAACGAAGGTCATGTCTCACAACTCTTCGAAAAGTATTAAAACTTGTGTATCTTGCTTCCAACAACTTATCCCCATAAAATTAGCTAATTAGAGGATACAACAAATAAAATAATCAACAAACATGATGTCATCAATAACATAAACACATCCATGGCTGCAAATACAGAACCATAAGTCACCTGAATGACTCATTTAAAAGATTAACAAATTAAGAGTTTGACTCAGTTTTTAGCATCTAAGACAATTTGGAATCATTGTAGAAAACGTGAACATTAGATTCCTAAATTGTCACTACGGCCATGTAATGATGAACATTAACTAGACTCCCCAATAATTATAAATATGGTGATGACCTGCATGAAAACTAGATTATGACCAGAAGACAAATTAAAAGTAATCACCAGTTATAATAACAACAGCTGTCCTAGGAAATCAGCCACCATATATATTTCCACGTTGCTCTTTATAACAACCGTATAGAGAAATGCTAGATGGAATGAAGCAGCAGAATCCCAGAAATATCTATCACACTAGGACATATAAATCTTGTGAGAAATGCAGAATCTCAGTTTAAGAGCAGTATTTTTCCATTAAATGGTTAAAAAGTTTGTGCTGCCATTTGTTTTAGAAGTGGATGCTATTAGATGAAGGCGTGGTTTAAGATAAAGATAAATGCTCTGCCGGCTTGGATTTTGCCCAAGACTAAAGTGTGAGGATATATAATTGTAGAGACAATTAGAGGCTAGTAAATTTAAACTTAGGACCCCCTACTTTGATGTAGAATCTCCAACGCAAAAGTTTAAACTGTTAGGTGAACTATTTAAATGCTCCCACAAATGGTTCCCAAAATTGCTGGAAGTCACAACAGATCAACCCAAGCTAAAGACATAAGCTAACTGGGATAGCAAAGTAAAACAACCACCCACCCAAGAATTTCTCTAGTGGAGTTAAGATTCATTTGAAAAGATTCGTATGTGCCAAGATATGATAAATAATAAAGATACGAAGTGGAGGAAAATGAGGAATCCTCAAAAGAAGAAGAACTACTGGCATTCTGAAACTATCTGAAATAAGACTAATTACTACTTCTCTTCATGTGTTGATGGCTACAAGATGTACTGTGCAATAATTGAATATTGCAAACTTATATGAAGCATACAATGCCAAAGTTGAATACATGGACAAATGCAAGCCATCTTGGTACTCAAAAACACAATTAGTGAGATAGAACGAAGCTAAGAACCAGTCATTCCCATAATCTTCTTACTTAGTAAATAGATGAACACTTGGCACAAAAAACTGAATATCTCAAACTTACCATTAGAGCAAAATCTTCTTCCTCCAAGAAGAGCTCCTCGCAAATATGAGCTCCATCAATTTTCGTAGATAATCTCCATGAATGGCTATCAACAATTTGGAAAGAGAACAAGCATTCCAAGAAAATAAAAGATGTGGAATCCATAAACGTGTTCATTTCGATAACTAACAAAAAGCTCCCCCCGATCATTGAAATTGTAAGTAACAAGTAATTACATTTCCCTCATCAATATCCCCTCGTATATGTTTAGCTGTCTTCATGTACTTTTCTGAACATCTGGAATAATAGTTCTGACTTACAACTGACTCTATTTCTCATTGTGATTATTGGCCAATGACAAAGAACCATGCCTATAGGTAATCACAGTTTTTGACTATCATTCCACGGAGTATAGCATATGAAAAAATTACTTAGGCAGAGGGAAGAGGCTTGATCAGGACGGATGCACCATAGGGAATGTTCCTAATTATAATCCAGATTGGATTCCCAATAGACCAAGGATGATGAGCACACCATTTCCATGGCTAATGTAATTAACACTAAGCATTTAACTTGGTCATTATAATTTTTTTCGGTAATTTCAATTGACTCCAGAAAATTGATTCAGTTGTTACTCTGTGAGATAATATTTACTTCCTATAAGAATGAGTATGTAAGAATTTACAGACATGGAAAAAGTGGCATCTCTACTCTGCATTCAGTTCCACATTGCAGACATTATCAAAGAGCTGTAAACAGAGATTGATATCAAGCTTCCGACCAGTTACATTTTTCTGGTCAGTGTATTCCTAACCAACATGCACTTGGAAGAAGTAGAAAAGGAAATAAATTTAGTGATAATTTATTTCTTTGTTCCTCCTTCAGCCAGATTCTTCACTAACAGATGGTTAGACCCTTTTCCTTCAGATTCTCAAATTCTGAACAATCTTGCAGGAGTAAAAACTCAACAAAAGGAGAATGTTTCACAATATTTCGCCACTCCACTATGCGACGTCATCTATCAGTTCCTGCATGAGAAAGCCGAAGCAGAAACTTCAGAAGTCTCACATGACATATTTACTCGTAAGCAGGGGCTGGCTTTGACAGTTGAGGCATCCCATCCATCACACTAAGTTGTCTCCTCAGCTTGACAATATGAGCTTGCACCTAAATGCAAATCATTTTTAAACAGTGTTAACCTTTAACACGACTCCCCAGCCTTTAAACCTCTTTCCCAAACAAAGATGAAGGATGCATTATTGAGAACTGAACGAATGAGTATTTCCAATTTCCAACTGTATGTGACATCAGACACTATCCAAAATTCCAGTTTTAACAAATACATGAGAAAAAAGATTATTATCCAGGTGTCGCATGGTAGAAAACCGAGACATAGATTTCTGGGGGTGTGGAAGCGGGGATGGAGAGGAGGGGGGGTTGAGATGGTGGCAGCAGCAGCCCCTCTTGCCAGGTGCTTGTTCAAATGTGCTGATGAAATTTGTCGTCAAAATCTCGTCCCTTCGCTTTTTGTTCAAAATTGCTTGACTCAACACCACCCACCCCACTTCCTATCCCGAATACACCATAGATGCAAGCCAACACTTAAAAGCTCCAAACTCCAATCCTAATTCCTTTGAATATCACAAGATCATCAAAATGTATGTGGATGCCTATTCCCAACAACTTCAGAACAAGCATAAGAAAGTTAAGAATGAACGATAAACAAGAACAAAATAAGGCCTCTCTGACCTGCTGGCGAGCTGCAGCGAGCTTCAGTAGCTCGTCTGCCTCTGAGAAATTCATGAACCACTGACTAAGAGGATGATCTTTAGTATCGCCTCTCTCCCGTTCACTAGTGCTTTCTGGGGCTACTGCAGGGTCTATAGAATAAACAAAACATACAAAGGGCGAGCATAGATAATCAGAAGACATAAAAATGAAGCTTTACCAGGAGCAGAAATGTTAAAACCGGCGGGCATCCGCGGCACTATAACAGCTGGATTATTCTGAACCCGGGCATAAAAAGCTTCTGAAGGATCGGGAAAGACAATCTCATCATAAGATTCAACGACAACTGGTTTCTTGGTTGATTGAGGACCAGACTCATCTTCCGGGTACAGCTTCAAATGGTGATAACTACAAGCCAAACAACAGGTAAATAAAAACCGCCTTCCACAAGGACAAATCGATGAAGTAACGGCACAAAGAACTCACAGATCCAACTGCTTGTCGCAAACATCAGGATGAAAGAAAAGGGAGATAGCGATTTCGAATTCACCCCAGCCACATTCCGACATCTCGAAAGGCGGAGCCTCCACGACTCTCGTGGGATTGTTGAAACTGGGATGCAATTGGAACACGACCCGCTTGATCACCGTGCTGAGATCCTCATTAGTCGCCCCGCGGACATACACCGTCCACTTATGCGATTGGGACCTTATCACGGGGGAGACGAACAAACCGCTCATTCATCAACGCCAACATCAAGCCACCAACAGTACACAAACCCAAAACTAAAAGATCGATAATTTATCGATACTTACTCACTGGCCTTTCTACCGAGATAGAACGCGATGGTTCCGTACACGATCGGCAAGCTGATTTCCGCGTCCTTGAGCCTCCGGCTCAAGCCCTAGCAACAAACCCAGGAGCAACAACATCAACAGCAAATAATAAAAAATAAAAACTGAAAACGCCTCAAACCGACCGACCGACCCATCACTCCACTCATTCGCCGGCGAATGCAAAAACAACTCCCTCCCAACACAACCCCGCTGTCGCATTCAATTTCGCGACCTGAACTTCGAGGTTCTAGCAGTAGGAGACTAGGCTGCGAAAGCGAGAGAGAGAGAGAGGGGACGGGCAAAAAAGGGGCACCTTCTTCTCGGGATCTTCGGAGAATTTCGTGATCTTGAGGCGCTTGCCGGCGGTGGCGCCGCCGTCTTCCGGCTGGCCGTCGCCCTGCTTCCTCGCGGACATCGTCGTTGGCGATTCCGAAGCGGGATTCCGGATTGCACTGAAGAACTCGACGAACGAGGGAGTTCGATATCGAGCGGGAATTTGGGGATTAGGGTTTTAGCGGGCTTAATTCCTTCCTTCCATTTGCCTATTTTTTTGGCCGTTGCGTTTGCTTTCGATTTCCTTTTCTCTTTTTCTTTTTTTCCCCTTTTATTTCGATATTTGTTTCTCACAATTAACCCCCTAAAACTTCGTATCAAATTTCACTCATAACCTCCCCAACCATCTCGTGAATAATAAATAATTTAAAAAATACTTCTTAAAATTTGATTAATTATATCAACTATGAAAAATAAATGAAAAAATTATTTTCATCGTAGTGAAAATGTTGACACATATGTTAAAATATTTTTCATTTACTAACTATTTCAAGCCAAATATTTTTTAAATTATTTATTTTTTATAAATTAAACGGGAGTTTAATGTACTCTCTTTCAGAAATTAAAAAAATTTCATGGTCGACATTATTTGTTAGTCCATCCATTTCTCTCTCTATTTTTCTTTTTCTTTTTTTGGATAAAAGTCAAGTAATATCCTGAATTAGCTTGCCCTCCATCTCTAAGGTCCAAGCGTAAAGATCCCGTCTTTATATCGAATAGTGCTTTTAAGTTCTATCCGATAACCTCAGTTTCCGATTATAATTATTCCCATGTTCTTCACTAAGGTAGGTTATTTGCTAGTCAAAATCAATTTGTAATATGAATTCGAGACTTAGAAAAAACTGAAGTTGAACCCATTCTTAACATCCTGATTGAATGTCTCTCCATAAATCGAAAATTTGAAAATCTTTCTTTCGAAATCAAGAAAAGTCATGACCATAAAAGTTGTAGAGAACATCCACAACTTTCCATACTTTCAAATTTCATTAGAATCAGAGTTTATTTGCTAGATTAGAATATTTTTCAAAGTATCAATCAAATCTCAATGCATTTATAGATATTCAGTTCCTACATTAGGCCGATTTCTCAAGAAAAATATATTGAATATGATTGAATTTTAAAAAAATCATGAAGGCTTCGTTCATTTCATGAAAAACGTTTTTTTTTAATTTTCGACATTTGTTTCACAAAAAATTAATTGATAAAGAAAAATATTTTCTGCTTTTAAAATAGAGGAAAATATTTTTCTCACACTCATGCTAGTCCCCACTTCTTTCTTTATTTTCTTTTTTAATAATTTTTAATTATTTTCTTTTATTCTTTATTTTTCTTTTTCCTCCTTCTTCTTCAATCGATTGCGCGACCGATTACAAATGAGCCTTGAACTCGTCGACCTCTAGCAAGCTTGAGCTAGAGCTAGCCACTCACCAAATTAGAGAACGCGAGCCTTTTTTAGGCCAGTGAACTCAAGCTTTCTTTGCCCGGTCGTCGGCAGTCGCCATGGTTTGGGGAAAGAAAAGGAAGGAGGAAAAGAAAAAATAAAAGATAAAAATAAAAATAATAAAAAATTATATTTTAAAAAAAATATTAAAAAGAGTGCATAGAGGAAAATTGAATCGAATTTTTCATATCGAACTGCTTGAAAATTTTTTTTAGTTCATTTTCAAATTTCAACCAAACACCGAAAAATATGATCATTTTTCTGAAAAATAATTTCTTAAAAAATACTTTTCAAAAACTCAGCATTTTATGAAAAAGGGACAGAGCTAAGCATCAAACAATCAAATGAAAGCAATCTGAAAACTTCACAAAGACCTGATAAATTCTGAGACTGACCCATTTCAGTCAAGAAGGGAACCCTTTACACATGATTCAAATGGGCACGGATTGTCCAGCTGTTGAATTCCAGCAAAACAAATTGGAAAAGCCCGAAGCCTAATTTCCAAGAGAAGCTGGCGAAAAGCTCATCACTCCTGCAAAGTGCTAGGGAACACCTTCTAACTCCTCTTTGAAAGGCAAGATCCTAGCGAGCCGCCAGAGGACGCGACAACCGACATTTGTACGAGGATTCGCCACCCCTATGCGAAGGATTTCGCCACCGAAGAGGACATGACCAAACCAGAGAGGACGCCGACCAGGAGTGCGCTGTTGTAAGTGCTCGGCTCGCCTTGCATTGAGTTGTTACGGGAGTCGCTGTACGTCTCGTTCCGGAAGGGGCCGCCGATGAGTGCTCCGACCGCCACGTTCGGGTTGGGGGCAGAGGAGTTGAGCCACTTAAACCCGTCTTTGCACCCGGTGGTTGCGTCGACCGGGATGGAAGACCCTCTGTGGTGCACATACTGAGGGTAGTTTTCCCCGAACCCAACTAGATAGCTCAGCTTCATCGGGTTTTCGCCCAACACGTAATCCACCTGAGAAAGTTTGAAACGAGAACAAGAAGCAGTTAAAATGAGCATGATTTGCGCTGAATTAGTTAAGACAATGATTATGGTTTATATTGACTAGAAGTATCTTTTTCAAGGACATTGACAGAAGCTTTCTGGAAAGAGGCAAAGAAACCAGGATGCCAACATTGAGCTCTTCATGGATTTGTTGAAGATGAAGGTTTTGGACCCAAAATAGACAACATTAGATTTCTTGCTTTTGCAATCCCGAGAGCCGGATAAAGAATTCAGGACTTTAAATCCTGCAAAACAGTGTTGACATGGCACGAGTCCTAGCCGACCATAAAAAAAAAAAAGAACTATTCCGGCATCAAAGTGTACCTGTGAAATCGCGAAATCACGAAGATTGCCTGGTGTATAGGATCTTTTGCTGCAAAACAAAGCCTCGGTACCAGAAGTGAGCATGTAATCGCTGTAAAGGACGGCTAGAAATGCAGAGCCGATGGGATGCAGCAGTGAGTTCCATTCAGTCACCCAGATCAGCCCACCTGGATCACAGGCAATCTCATTCCTCATATGAAAAACAACAGAAGACAGGACCAATCTGGATCCTGATGAAGTCATGTTTTGCTTCAAAAGAAAAAATCAGCCCAAATTTCATGAGAGAAAATCTCAGTGTCAGAGGGCTATCGAGATAAAATTGTGAAAAGGAATTTCTTTTTATCCGTGTTCAGGCGCTTACTTTCTGTTCTGCTTGACGTGGCAGTCGGCGAATCGGGCAGAAGGCCACACATCATCATCTCAGCAGTTTCCCTGTACATCTGGAGAGCGAGATTCTCAGCGATCAGAACTTCCCTCGCTCCGAAGAAATCTACACGCGATAGTAACACCTGCTTGAAATTCAAGAAGAGTCATGTCCTGTTTTCCATACGGCAAAGATTCATCCCTAAGTTATGAAATCCTAGCTTGACAAACAGGTACACACTACGAACGCAATTTAGCCACTTCCATAAGGTAAAAGGAAAAAGAGGATCCTGACATATACCTGGACTCCTGGAAGCTTGTCGTTCCAACTAATCCAGCTCGGTCGTCTCCAATTACCAAATTCCTGTCCGTGGTCAATCGTTGCATATCTTAGGTACGATCTGTCGGCAGACGCAAGGTAGAGCCAGCTAGCTGCCCAAAGCAGTTCATCTCCATAGCCTGAAGAGTTGTAGAATCTTTGCTCGCTGGGGGCCGTGACACTGTAGGAACCCCGATAGGTATCAGCAAAAGCAAATAGCTTCTGCGCGTGCATCAGCAGCAAACTCGAATAAGTGGAGTTGATCTTCTTGAAGACCAAAGAAGCTGACGCCATTGCAGCGGCAGTCTCTGCTGCAACCTCTGTTCCTGGAAACGACGTGTTCACTTGGGTAAGGGGTCTTTGCAAGGTCATGGATTCGGGCCTTTGCCAACACTCGTGGTCCAAGTCGGGATCACCCACCTTCAAGAACGACACAAGATAAAAATTTTAAAGCCAAAAAAGAGGAAGGATCAAAATCGTAAACAAGCAGGCGCTTCCTCTTCGAATGCTCATATTAGACTGGCCAATTAGGCGGTTGAGAATGAACGCCTCAGGGATACTGAAATGAGAATCTCAGTTCCTATTGACAATTCAAACTGGTTTATCAGTCATGCTGACAATCGCCTGCAACAAGTCGATGTTGCAGCACAAAAATGGCTAGCAAACAGAATCAGGGAAAGGAAGCGAGATAGGTTTTGTAGGTTCATAGAAGGCAATCGACGACAGATTCTGATGACCATCTCATCATCCGCTTGATTCTCATGGAAAATCATCTGAGAAGTTGTGAAATGAAAGCACGAGTACCATTTAAGCAAAAGTCGAGAAACAACTTTGTAACGTTTAGTATAGGCTTTTAAGAACTAGGCTTGCCTGAATATAGAGCACATTTGGTGACGGATGAGCATTGATGAGATAATCAGTGATCCATTTGAGCGAGTCCTGTGCATTTCTCAACTGCTTCACCGCATCCATCTGATCTCCATACTCCAGAATCGCCCATGAGAGCATTGTCGCAGTGAAAGCCATGGGGAAACTGAACTTCATCGAGTCCCCTGCGTCATACATTCCTTTCGATAAGTCTAAGCCTTCTTCGCTGCCATCCATAAGCCCCGAATCGCCCCTCCAAGAAATCCTGTTGTTCACCAACTTACCAGCTGCAGGAACATATTGCACTATGAAGAAGATATTCACAGAGAAGAATTGCTATCTCCTTTCTCAAAATTTTGCTAACTATCAATCACCAAAAAAAAAAAAAAAGGACTGAGCAGAGGGCGAAGAGCGGGATGTGGTTGCCTAAACATCTACAACCGTACGTCTGAATCGATGCCTGTTGCCCATCTGCATCAACAACATTAACAATGAACTACATCTACTATTTTTATCTTTTTTGAGAAGGGAATGTGGACGGACATTTTTGAACGTTGAAGAACTGCATAGCAATTTCGAGAGCATCTGCGTATTTCTGCTCGACCAGACTGTGGCGGACCTTTGGCGCCTTGGAATGGAAGTCCTTCAGAATTGTAAGCGCAACCACCGCAATCACCAGAACTGCTATGACAGTCACCAAAACCCACCAAAACCATCCCTTGGACTTTTGTCCTTCACCAGCCATCTTGGTCTCCATTGAACTCTTTCCAACACTCAGAACTTATTCTGCTTCAGAAAACACAGCAAGAGGGTCAATGCTCATGTTCGAATTAAGGATCACTCGTTACTCGATTTTCTGCACGACTCAATGCCACGAATTCGGAAGATTCCAAAAATTTAAATTGGTGAACTAAAGACATAACCAAGAACAAGATGAAATTGGTGGGCTTTCAGCTGATCACAGAATGGCAGAGAAGAGACCAATTGTGACAGTTGAAACTATGGATCGGTATGCCACTAAGTTTAAAGGCATCTTTCCTCTTTTGTACCAATGTCGATGTGACAGATTCGCCCGTCCGGCGTTTCATCCGTTTGGAATGTTTTGGACCGTTGGATTGAGGTCCTCGTGGGAAGGAGGGTCGAGATCTCGCCGAAAGAGGGATGCCACCATGGAATCGGAGACAAGTGCTATGACTGCAGATCATGTCAGAAGAGCGGCAGGGGGTCTGCTTCATTTTTCTCGTTGGAAGAAGCTGACGTCAGTGATTGCTCGGAATAATCACAATCATTATAACTTTACCAATAATAACATCATGTGGCGAGATAACACTATTTAAATTATATTTTCAAAACTCATTAATGATCATATCAATGAAATAGTGTGACATGATTAATTTGGTTGTCAATCTCCACATTTGTCAAATGGGTAAGTCGGATTGGCTGAAAATAATTTGATACAAATTCATCCATTTAATTTGTTTTAACGCATTTCTATGCAATACAAATCTAGTGACTCATACTTGATTTATATTACTTAAACACTTCAATAACTAACTCAATCTAAAAAAACTCATATCCAAATTGAGACGAGAATACATATTGGGTGAGGGCAAGAGAAAGTCATGGAATTGAATATTTCATCAATGCATATATCAACATAACTCCATTAGAGCAACAAATGGTATCGTTTATAAATAGGAGATTGGCAACAAAAGAAAGATGTGAATTACTAAATGGATGTCTATCTGCGTGTCAAACAAAGGCCTAAGTTTCATAACCAGAACAGACATGCTCGTCCTGCACATTGCCAACAGTCCTCTAAATTTGAGAAAGCTAATGTTTCTAGGGACCAATCCTTAAGTACACTCAAATTCGTGCAGAAAATGGGAAGTTGAACTGTGATACGATGAAGTATGACTCATACATAAAGCAACAAAAGAAGCCCAAGCAGTGAAACGACACCATCTCAGAAAGTTGGCGAATCAGGCGCGCTGAATTCCTGCCAATACGTTGCTTGGTGGTTTGCGCAGAGGGTAAGACGTTTATCTCGATTCAACAAAGAGATGACGATTATCAATTTGCTGAGTTCTTCATCTGGAATTGTGGTGAGTAGTCACGGTGAAAGGGATTTTAGTCACCGAATACCATGTTCGGTTCTAGTGATGCCTGTTTACCTGTTGACTAATGTGAGGATGACCGCCTCTGTGAAGAATCGGATCAGCAAGAGGAGTTGGTGGAACCCAGAATGGCCGTGCTGTTTGAGGCTTCATCAGATCATGCACAAGAAGCTCGAGCTCAAGAAACACTCGCCATGTTGAGGGAAAGATACAGGATAGTGAAGACGTTTTACAAGTACAGTGGTCGCAAGGCGATAGGCATCGATTTCGCGACTAATGAAAAATGTGTGGAGGTGAAGCTCGTTGGTTCTAGACATTGATGCAACTTGGCTTTTTGATTGTTGTTCGAGCTGAGCTAATACTAGGGGAACTTGCATACGAGAACTGCAGCTGTCTGATTTACCGCTGTCTATCGAGCCCGGCCAGGAATTCACACTCGTGCACTAAACGCAAAGTTTTGGTGGATGCAAGGAGCATTGGTTGGTGCCATTCATGGTAATAGGACCTCGCGAGAAATCGAACAAGGGTGCTGAGGATCTGAAAGGAAAGGAAATGCCAGAGGCTTGAAATACGAATTGCGATCAAGATGCAATTCCCGAAAGTGACAGCCCCATGTCGTAAGTCCTTGCCTTCCAATGATCGACAAAAAGGATTGAAACCCCGCAGGCACCTTTGCGCTGAACTTGTGCACCAGTCGGAGCACAAGGAATTACGGTCGAGGCCAGAGAAACGACCGTCCTTACAGAGAGCCACCACTGCACAGCCTGTTTCTTATGCCTGGCATAGGGTGCACGCGAGCAGTATCTCATTACTGAGATGGAAGGCGGGGGAGTAGCCTTGTTCGACGGCACGAGACACGTCCACAAGAGTGCACGAGTCGGGTCCGAACAAAAAGCCCAAAATGTACAAGAGAGCTGTGAAGACACAGAGAGTGGCCAAGTCAAAAGCTGAAGATAAGTTGAATGCGGATGCATTATCTCAGTACATCGACGCTTTCTCGCGGATTGTGGCCTTAGTGTCAATAATGGAACCGGAGGAATAGATGGCCCTCTCAGACGGGCGCTGTAGGCTTGTTTCGGAACTCGACAGGAAGGAAGATATTCATGTCATTTAGGGAAGAGGAGCGGTTGCCATGGCCAAAGGCCATGCTTCCACAAAACAATGATAAGCTGCAACAAAAATCTTTTGGGATGGTTTTCACATTCTCGGGCGCAAGCATTGTACGGGCTTGGCTGCCACCGACTCAAGTTCATGCGAGCAGGGGAAGAACGGCATTTCGTGTCGGTGTTGCAACCGCTGCTTTTGTTTGCAACGTGCAAATGATCAGTACTAGCTACAAAGCAACCCATCAATGATAAGCCGCAACAAAAATCTTTGGGATGGTTTTCACATTCTCGGGCGCAAGCACTGTACGGGCTTGGCTGCCACCGACTTGAGTTCATGCGGGCAGGGGAAGAATAGCATTTCGTGTCTGCGTTGCAACCGCTGCTTTTGTTTGCAACGTTCAAATGATCAGTACTAGCTACCAAGCAACCCATCAATAGAAAGATCCTGCGCAGAAGGATATGCATTTTACTGGGAAGTGGCAAGCATAGTAGTAATCCAGAATGTGGCGTTAGCAGATTGTTCTTGAAGCTTACGCTGGTCCAAGTCCTTGGTGAAGCAGTTGCTACAGTCGTCAGTGTAGCTTTTCGGCGACATGGGTTCACAAATTCAGTTATCTCATCTACTTGGTACTGCCAAATTTGCACAACTCGATCCAAAAACACGGTAGTTGGTCGGGATTAATCGAGTTCTCTAGCCGCATCGATGCATTACGGGTTTCGGGTTGATGCATTCGGCACAAGTATGAGCTGATCTCAATCTTTACTCATTACCTTCATCCGAATTACAGTAGCTATAAACATCTCTACTCTATAGACCAACTAGTGCCGAACTGGAAAAGACCGAAAAACGGGGGATAGCAAGGGAGGGAGAAATCGAATCTGTTTGCTCTTCAGGAGCAGAGACGAGTGGGAGCTTTGGATACGATCAGCCCTTGAGTATGGAGGTCGGCGCCAGGGGAGGAGTGTCCAGCTGGTACAGATTGAGCGAAGGACCCACGAACCTGAACAGGATCCAGGCTCCGATCACGATGAAGATGGAGGCGTAGGCGAACTTGTTGAGCCAGAACAGCATCCCCTTCTCCCCCACGTACAGCTCCACCGCCTTCTCCGTTAAGCTCATCTCCTCCCACCTCTTCGGCGTCGGCGGCGCCCTCTCTGCGGCCGCCGTCGCCGCTCCCCGGCCCGCCCCGTCCTCCGCCAGCTGCCTCCTCCTCCTCGACCCCCTGCGGAACCGTATCTCCACCTTGTCCGGCGGCGTTACCGGCGGCGCGGGGGCGCTCCGCTCGTCGTTCCCGGAGCCTCCGGTGGCGCTGGCCGTGACGGAGGCGAGGGAACGCCGGCGCCGGAGGAGGAGGAGGGGAGGAGACGCGGCGGCGGCGGCGGTTGAGGAAGTTGTCAAGGCGAAGACGGACGGCGGTGGCGATTTCGGACTAGGAGCGAGGGAATGGAGGATGCCAGCCTCCATGTTTTTCCCCGCTTGTGCTTTCTCGAGGAATGTGTGGATGGATTCGATGCTTTATCCTTCTCGTTCATCCTCTACTTCCTCTTGTTTTTTCTCGAGAAAAATGGACTGAAAATTCTTAAGTCTTAAAATTTTTAAAATAATACAATGAAATCCTAAAATTTATCAAAAAGTATAATTAAATTTTAAATTTTTGAAAATTATAATCATTGGAAGAACTTGATTAAATCAATTTGACAAATTTTAGTATTTAGCTACACTTTTTAAAAAATTTAGACTTCAATTGCACTTTTATGATAATTTTAAAATTTCATTACACCTTTTAAAAGTTTCAGAACTTAATAATACTTTAGATACAAATTTTTGAACTTTTAATATACTTATTTCTTTTCTTTTGAGTTTGAGTCCAATAACTGGAGGCTGCCTTTGAAATTTCATTAATGCCAACAAAACCCATAAATATACCATCGTAATCCACTGGATTATAACATCATCAGAATAAGGATTTTATTTAAGAATTATACTGTACTCTCTCTGCATTAGAATGTTCTTTTGCTGCGTGGAAACTCTCATCTCATGACATGCGGAATATCTAAGCGAGCTGGTTGGAGCTCTTCTTTTTTATCGTTTCTTCGCCGGATGTCGCCGGCCTCGTCCCCTTCTTTACCTTCTTTTGCATCTGTTTCAGCTCTTCTTGGAAAGTATCCTTACCAAGAAGCAGACCAATTCGTATCCTTGCGTCTGATATACAAAGCTTCGATGGGTTCTTCTCGCTGATTGATCGACTTTCCGATTTTGCGGTGTATCAATATAGCTTGCCCCGTACCTCACATGTGACACAATACGACATCGCACTGGGATTTATCGCTATGCATTCAGCTGAATTTTCGTAATACCATAGAGAAATTAAGTATCCTAGGCTCCAGCGATGATTCTAAGCTTCTACTTGTGATGAGATATGGAGAACTATTCTACTAAACTGTCACATTCTTCAACATGGAAAGTTACTAATGCACGATAGTGAAGGTTACTCATACAAAACCATAAACGCAGCTGAAAGTCTATTATGAAAATCAGACCTTTAGAATTCTGCTGATGCAGAACAAGATCAGATACGGATACTCGCACACATTGATATCAAAGCCAGCAAGAGTGGAGTTTTTCGAAAGAAGACCGGAACCGTATAAAGCTCCAAAGGTGTTCAGCAGATCAAGAAGAACGGCTTCCAAAGAATGCGATTCCAATTCTCGCAAATTTATATTGAAAAGGTCATAGAAACTTATGATAACAGACTTGTTGGCTGGAAAAAGAGATAAAATTCCAGTTTCCTATCAAACAAGTGACGACCTAGCTATCTAACTATTTGATCGACCCAAGAACAAAAAAAAGCTGTCTAACTAATTACAAGGCAGTGAAGTTAAGGCACAACTTCCAAAATTTCCCTCACACTGGGAGTGTTTACAACACCTGTACAGTTGTCTCTCTGTTGTTTATAAGTCTAAAGAACCTTTTCCTGGATAAGTCAGCATCTTAAACTCTTTCCAAATTATAATTGGTGGGAATAGTAGACTTGCAACTGCGTTGCCTCTGAGCAGTGACTATCCCGACCCTTCTACTTTCTTCCAACATAAGCTCCCAATTTAGAGAGATCAGGAATCCAGAATGATAATTCCGACGATCCTGTTGTGAACATGAGGTTTCCTGGGGCCCATTTTATGACAGGAGGCTCCGTGTCAGTACTTAACCAACTTGCAACCTGAACAAAGGGAAGCTCAGTTCACCGGGCCTATCAACAGTATTGCATAAAACATCGTGTACATATATACCGATGAAAGCAGTACTATTGAGTGAAGTAAGTTCAAACTTTCAGCAGCTATATGTTTCCTTTGAAGAGTTGCGAGCCAATGGAATAAATGACAATTAGAGAGGGTACGAAACAAATGTCCTATGTCAAGGCAACAGAACATCATGAACATGGCATTAGGAAACCATATGCATATTTAGCGTCCAATGGCTAGACATCAGAATTGGAACCCCCATCTCCAAGAATGATGATCCTAATAATACAATTGAAATATCCGACAGAATCAACACCAAGAAATACCTCTTTCCCGCCCCTTACGCTCCACGCATAGACACTGCCATCTCCAGAACCTGCCAAAAGAGCAGTCATTCCAATGTAATCAAGGCAAAATAAAAGTTCTACGGAAGCAACAGGACAGAAAGAGCAAGGCTGCTATTAATATACAAGTCAAGTCACCAGAGGAAGTGGCAAACAGTAGTTAAGTAAGAAAAAGGAAAATAGAAGCTCCTAATGTGATTCCTTCCATTTAATGAGTTATTCCATGTGTCCATAGACCAGCATACCATCTACGCTCCCTAAAAGTTAATCCGGGATTCAATTGCTATGCTAATAAAGGTAAAATCATTCGTATTTGGGTCCCCAAAAAGGAAAAGGAATTACAGCCCAACTGTAGGACAGACTAAACGAAATATGACATGAGTAAAGCCAGGAGAAAAACATTAGTCTTGAGAAAAGTAAGTAGCAATTAGAGTTCAGCAGCGAAATGATTCTTGTGGACACTCTTAAATAACCAGGATTCATAGTGGAACCACCACAAGCAAAGATGAACAGTTTACCAGAAATGACAAACATTCCTTCAGGGCTAAAAGATGCCTCCAAGGTGGACTTGCTTGATGTTGGCTTGACATTGAAAGTGGATAACTGTTTGAAATTTACCAAATGAGGACAGATATAAACAGACTTTAAATAACACAAAAATAAGTTAAGTCTTATAACTAATTTGGGAAAACTCTAACCAGTGTGCCTCGGAATGAGTCGAGAACATATATATGCCCATCTGTGGTAGTCAAAAGCATAAGCCTTCCGTCATTGCTAAACTTGACAAC
Organism: Eucalyptus curtisii; assembly: GCA_017140595.1. Classification (NCBI taxonomy): domain Eukaryota; kingdom Viridiplantae; phylum Streptophyta; class Magnoliopsida; order Myrtales; family Myrtaceae; genus Eucalyptus; species Eucalyptus curtisii. The sequence continues at coordinate 32,877,717 of CM029502.1, read as the reverse complement.
GTTTGCATCGGACACATCTCCCCCAACAGAAAAGATTTCGAAAGGACCCTAATTTTTCATATATAACCACAGTCAGTTTTCGCAGCAGTGCTTGGTAACCCCAGAATTTAAGGCATCATGAAAAATTAACATGCGTCATCCTGCACACATTACTTACTTTTTCATATTTGCGAGCATCAAACATCCTAACACATCCTCCAAAAGCAATTGCAAACACCAGGCCCGGATCATCATAAGCTGTGGCAGGCCTTCCTTGTACACGTAAAAGACCCTATAAGTGCAGATAGCATTTCAGCACTTGAGTTCATCTAAAGAGGAAAAAATTCAGAAGTGACAATGAATCCACCTGACACTTCTCAGCTCGTTGATCCCAGAGTAAAACAGTGCGATCCAGAGAACCAGAGATAAAGCATTCATTGCGTGGGCACAAGCTAAGGGAGACAACCCTGAATGAAAAGATAACAACACTGCTCTTACACATAGGACATGCGGAAGCAGTCACTCTTCTATTAAAACAACTAGTCTCATAATCAAACCTGTCATGGTGACCTTTAAAGTAGCGCAGGTACTTGTTGTCATGCAAGGATAACAGCCTCAGTGACTCTGTGAAGATTGAAATATAAGTATATGATTCTGGAACAAATATAATATTCCCATTGTTCTGAGTACATACCATCCCAACCATTCTTTGAGGAGTATATAACAGTCATCGGATGAGAAGTGAATGAGACCAGATCAACCCCATACTTTTTGCTATTAATTGTCTTCAGACATCTGGAGATGAAAGGAATCCTTGAGTTTAAATGGTTATTCTATTTAAGACTTTGACATATTGCAATACTAAAATGCATAAGAATCAGTCTCGGACAAAAAAAATAAAATAAAAGGGCATCACTGCTTCTAAATGCCCAGTACAACAACAGTCAATAGGCTGAATGGTACTTGCACGTGAATATTATGGTAGACATGATGCGAAGAAAAATGCAACTAGATATCTATTAATTTCTTCTCCAACACTCAGTACTCCCAGCCTACTCTTCAAACTCACTGATATAGATTTCATGATCTGGACAATTATTGAGCATCTGTGAAATCTTGCTGAGCGTTGCGCAAGCAACAGAAGTAATCTAAAGTTTGACAAGAAGGTCTATTATATCTTGGGAGGATAGCCGCTAGAGCCTATCGGACCGAGTTTCGTAGAACCAAGTCACAGATCAAATTTCGATTGCGATTAAGGAACCAGATAGAGAAAGAGCTTACGTTGCGCTTGCCACATCATAAAGGCGAATAGACTCATCGTCGCTGGCTGTCACCAGATAGCTTGAGGCCCGGTGAAAATCCATGGAACTGATTCTACCACTCTGCAAACAGCAATTACATCGAGTGGAAGCCTTTAGTAATCCAAGAAAGCAACATCCGCGAGCATAAAAGGCAAGCTGACAAATGTTCAAACTCGGACCAAAGTCACCGAGGAGGAGGGCACAAAATTCCCAATTCCCACATCAAAGCATGCACAAGAAAACCCCCAGTCTTCGTTTCGAAATATATGCAACACCACCCAATGACAATTCCACAACAAGATGCCCCATTTCGAGGCGAGAATGGCTTCTCGGCGCCGATGATGAAACGGGTATTCGTGCAATTCAGCTAAATTACAAATAGTGTGCAATTCGACCGTAACAAAAGCCTAAGCTAGACTGGACTGGAAATAAAGAGCAGCTCACGTAGTCTCTGAACGACATGCCGACTTCCATGCTCTGGAGGATCTCCTCGGTGAGCTCCAGAGAGACCTTGTCCTTGTCTTCTCTCTCGGCTTGCACGCCTGCAAAAAAAGAACCGGAACTGAGCGCGCGCACGAGAGAGAGAGAGAGAGAGAGAGAGAGAGAGTAGCAAAGAGATTCGATCGAAGCAGCAGCAAAAGAAGAAGAAAAGAGGCGAGAAGTGCCGATCGCGACGTACCGCCCATGTCGATTGTCGCACGGGAATTTCCGATGGAGATCCTGTGCAGACGCAGGGAGAGGTTTGGAGACGTCCGGGGGCGGAGAGAATCGCCAGAGCAGCCGGCGAAGAGCGGAGTTCAGGTTCATGTCCAGAACGGGACGGACCGGGCCGGGCCGCTAGTAATCCTTTCTCATCCCTCTAAACAGCAACCAACGAGTTAGGCCAACGGCTAATGGTCCAATTTACGGAAAAATGTCAAAAATGTTTTAAATCTATTGTATTTGTGTAAATTTAATTCTAAATCTTTCAATAGTATCGATTCAGTCTTAAACCTTTTGAGTAAGTGTCAATTCAATCATAAACATTTCAACGATGCCAATTAAGTCATAAACCTTTTGAATTAGTGTCAATTTAGTCATAAACGTTTTGATTTGGTGCTAATTTAGTCTTTTAAGCTAATTTTGGCCGGATATTGCTTACGTGAACGCTGGTCTACTTATTTGGCATCGCAGCGTTGACATAGATGATTTTAATATTATATTTTAATAAATTTTCAATTTTATTATTTCTTTTCCTATTTTTTTTTTTTTTTTTCTCTAATTTCTTCTAGAATTGGGCAGCCTAACCTTGCTTGGCCATGGGAGATCGGGCCTCAATAAGGATCAATCTCGTCGGATTTGGCCCGAGTGAGGGCAGCCTTGGGGAGGGCTCCCTTGGCCAAATCCGATGAGGCCACCCTAGCCTAGGCGAGGGCCGGCCTTGTCGGATCTGGCATGGGGAGGCCGACCCTCACTTAGGCAAGGGTGAGCCCCAATGCATCCAGCAAGGCCAGCCCTCACCCAAGCTAGGGTGACCCCCTATGAGGGCTCCCCTAGCCAAATCTAACGAGGCCACCTTAGCCTAAGTGAGGACCGACCTTGCTGAATCTACTAGAGGAGCCTTCATCGAGGTTGCGCTCAACCAAGCAATGTTTCACTAGGGCCAGATTCGGCAAGGCCAAGCCTCAAGAAGGCCATCCTGCCCTACCGCAATTGATGGCTGATCATCAGTGGAATGAAGAGAGAGAAAAAAAGAAGAAAAAAATAACTAAATTAAATATATATATTATTAAAATGTTAGTAAAAATTGTACATGTCAATGCCAGTGGTGCCACGTAAGGGAGCCGGCGTTCACATCAGCAATGTCCGGCTAAAATTAGTCAAAATGACTAAATTGACACTAATCAAAACGTTTATGACTAATTCGACATTAATTTTAAAATGTTTAGGACGTAATTGGCTCCATTAAAAGGTTTGAATTGGCACCAACTCAGAAGGTTGAGGATTAAACTGGGCATCAAAGTAATAGATTTATGACTTTTTTGATACTTTTCCTGTCCAATTTATTAGGGATGAGCAAACTAACCACATGAACTAGCCGGGTCTAAGGGGCATCGGTTTAGTTTCAATTCCATGTAATTGGAACTAATGAATTTCAATTTGGTTCAGGGCGTGGAACTATCCACCCAAACTTATTTTTTTTTTTTTATTTCTTACGAATATGAAAAATCCCTAATATCTCCACAAACCTCCTCCTTTCATGCCTTTTTCCTAAATCCAAAACAAAATCCTAATTCGATTCTCATTCTTCACGCCTCTCACTCATGCTCACGCCTCTTTTACTCGACTCGGTCGCACTCTATCTCTTGCCTGACTCTCAGATGCCACCCTCTCGCTTGAGTCACTTGACGCCTCATGATCCCATCTCGAGTCTCAATTCTTGCCTCCCTCTCTTTCTCTGTTTCTGGGGTTAATATCCAATGCTTTTTTTTATGCCGCTGGTTCTTTTTCCATAACCTCCTCTTCTATTTCTTAAACCATTTCAGCAATAACTTGACTTCTTTCAATGTTTGTTGATTCTCTAGTAATTCTATTATTTGCATGTTGCTTCAAGTTTTGGGAATTCATACTTGTCTATTTTCCTTCCTAGTCACCTTGAAAATTTTACAATAATCTATGTTGGTGTTTTGGGCTTTCTATATTCTTTTTCGTTTCGGTTAAGTTTTTATTTCTCCGTCTTTTCCATTTTTCGTGATCTTACATGTCATTTTGTTCATTTGTTATACTTGCAGAGAACCATCAAGCAGGGAAAAAAATAGAGAGAAGAAAATGCCACCGTTTCCATGACCGATGGTCCCATTCCAGGTTCTAAAAATCGGAACCAGTCCCTTCAATTCTTGATCTCTGAATGGGAACTAGATCACCTGAAAATCAATCACATGTGCAATTTATGTATCCAACTATCGTTAGTTTTCTTTCATTCACTGGATCCGTTTTATAATTAAAAGAAGAAGAAGTCTTACCAAACCAACATTTTTTAGCTCGAAATTCTTCCAATTTATCACTTCTAAATCCAATGGAATTCCTAAATTTAGAATTCAATTTAGAAAGAAGTAATAGAGATGCAGTACCATCGAATAGAATTTATTTTTTAAGACCATATTTCGATCGTCGTTCGACTCCATCCAAATTCGATTTTGTCCGGATCATTCGTGTGGATCAGAACTCACTCGACCAGAGATTTCGGTACCTCAAAACCGTCATCATTGCGAGCCTTCCGGGGTCTCACGGCTTTATAGTTTCAAAAAGCTTTGCAAGTGTCAAGCTCAAACGCACCATGGATTCGATCGCACAAGGAAAAACTGTCAAGATAGTTGAAAGAGATCGAGCAACTCTGTCCACCTTCAATCATTTACAAGCATGGACGATGTACCGACAGATCACCGGACATCGTCCTAGAAAATCACCCCTTGGGACGATCCCCGTAACATATCCATAAACCTCGGAGAAAAAAAAAACGACATGAAAAAGTTCCTTGTAAGATGAGCTGTAGAATTTTTTTTTCCTTACACAAGTCAATGTACAACTGCAGAAACTACGCCCGGATCACATGACCGACACCGGCATGACCATCTCGGCCGGATCGTCCAAGGGCACACCAGAGATGGCGGCGTCGTCACTGTCCTCGCCTGAAGCCTTCTTCTTCCTGTTGATGAACTCAATGCAGTCCGCGAGGGCCTCGCTGTGGTGCGGGTCGTTCACGGGGTAGTATGGGCGGTGCTGCCTTGAGGGCGGGGGAGGCGGCGGCGGCGGCGATGGTGACGACTTGGAGAGGGCGGACAGCATCATGAGGCGGAACACCGCCTCCCGGAAGCGCTCGAGCAGGGTCGAGGGGGCAAACCGGTGGCTCCGGGCGGAGCAGGAGGAGGAGCTGGCGACGGGGGCCCTCAGGCGGGGGATGCACTGGGCCTTCGCCTTCCTCGGGCTGCACTGTTCTTCTCCTTCTTCTCCTCGCAGCTGTTTCTCCATTTTTCTTTTCTTCCTCTGCCGCTTCCTTCCTTCCTTCTTGACCGCGCTGAGTAGTGCTGTGTTGTGCTGTGTTGCGGTGGTGGTGGTGCGAATTATTGAATGGTATGTCGTTGGGTATTTATGCAAGAATCTTTGGAGACAGGTAAGGTAATTCATAATTCTGATATGATGTTTGACTATATTGGGTTCGGAATGGGAGAGTAGACCGCGGCTGGGGTGGCTACGAGCTTAGCCGGCAGGGAGAGCTTGTCGAAGCACTCAAACCCACAAAAAAGAAACAGCAAGAAAAATTGAGATGAATATATAATTAAATTGAGATGAATATATAATTAAGCCCTACTTTTCTTATTGCTCATTTATATATTTATTTTGGTATTTATGGCTAAATTATATTATAGACCAGATCAATAGGCTGGCAAGATAAACACTGGCCTAAAACCTTGCTGAGGACCTCGATGCTGTAAAATTGGTTGGTCTAAAAAAGTTGAGGTGCTGGGTCGAGCTCGATAAGAGAATTTTGTTCTAAACTCACTCGGTTTACCTTTCACATTGATTTGGGCCTGGTAGCCATGAAGGACGACCCGTCCATTATTCAGGTCTGTATTTATTATATGAGTATGTTGGGAGGTGTTTAAAGCAAAAGAGTGAGGTCATACTTAAAATCATTAATTACACCTTTGTTAAGTAAGAATGGAGCTATATTAGAGGCCGGGGAAAATGACAATTAGGTATGAAAAAGTGAATAAAAATGATTTGGGCAAAAAAAATCTCTCTCCACTCTTTTCCAAATGGTAATTTACTCATGTGATTCAGAAACGTTGGATCCGCTTTTCAAGTAAGTCGTATGCAATAACTTTTATACATGTTGTGTAGAAAACAATTCGCACCTAAAGATTTATTTTCGTGAAATTTCGCTTATGGATTTTATTTGCTTTCGTGAGAAAATCGATTTTTTTCCCCTAAAACTCAGTTCGATTTCGGACCATACGATTCCCCAATTTTTTTTTTTTTTAATCCTTTTGTCGACTTTATTTTTGTTTGCTAATGGCCTACGTCTCGTTCCTTGGAAATGAAGACACGTCGTTGTCTAAGGCCGCAAATCGGGGAAAGAAAACATTCTCTTGAGAGCAACAGAAAACGACGTCGCCGACGTCGCTCCTCCGTGAAGACATCGACTCGCATCTTATTTGCGGGATCGTCCAGAAATGCTGCAGCATTTCCCGATCTGTTCCCCCTCTCGTCAGTTTGTCTTTGTACTGCTACCTTTTGTCACCACTCGCAACAATCTTTTATCCTAAGTAATTATGTTCCTTAATATAATTGCTCCCCGAGGCAAGATTGTATAGACCCGACTATCCGGAGGTCCATCAAAACATCCTTAAAAAAAAGTCCGACAATTGTTGACACCACTCATTTGCCCGATGGAACATGCGCTCGGATGAGTTTTTTGGTTTGGAATAGATGGACTTGTCTCACGCAAATTGACCCCGCTCAATTCAGGCTTGTCGACGCATCATCGTGTTTTGATGTGAGAAGATTGATAGTTTTAACTCATTTAATACTCATATTCAAGGGCTTTTTTAGGGGATGCTATGAAAGACCTTAAAACTATACTCACTATGATGCATTTATTTTAACTTTTTTTATCTCCAAAAACCCTAAAAAATAAACAAATAATCCAAAATTTTATATGTCACACTATGTTCGAAACAAGGATCTAGCTGGGCTCAGTTTTTTAGATGCACAATATCCTTATGAAGGCAAGTGCAGAACATACTATTAGGACAATGTGCTATCTTACCATTCAAAAATCTCTAATACTAGATATAAATTTAAAGAGAAGAAGGGAGAATTAGCTTTGCATGGTTTAAGCACATAAACACACGATTTTACTAGTGAGGTTGGTCTTTTTTCAATATATTATAAAATGTGCCTTTTATAGGCATAAGTTAAAGAAAAGACAAATAAGATTACATCATCAACAACACAGGGCATATTAATGCCTAATTCCAAGACACCTAGGACCATGATTCTTCCTAAAATATTAATCATATGATGACTCATCTCCCTACCTCACTCTAAACATTAACTATATCACAACTCATTGCTCTCACTCGTTTTGAAATGTTAATGACAGAAGAGTCATTACGATATTTTTTATAACTAAAAAATTATTTTATTTATATCATAATGTGCAAATTTAGGATTTTTAGTGATGTCCAAAAAATTCAGGGTATTTGCGTTATAGTTGGCATAATTCGGAGGTTAATAAGCTTTTTTTTTCTTTATTATTAAAAGTTTATAGAAGAGTTCGAAAATATAAAAGTTTTTAAAAGGAGGGAGTTCCCCAAATCGGCTGGCTTTCGGCCGAGGGCGGCAGCCGAGCCGAGCCGAAGGGCAGGGCGGCGCGGCGCGAAGCGAGTACAGGATTTTTGTCCGTATTGGGCAGAGTTTTCACATGGTAACATGTGCGGGGCGGGGGGGCTTTATATTTTTCCCATTTTTATTCCATCATGCCTTCGCCACGTCCCCCCATAAAAATCTTAAAATTTCCGGCCGACTTACCGACCACGATCGATCGAACCAACCCCCCTCGCCCCCTCGCCCGTGCATGCACGCGACACTGAAATTCAATTCACCAAAATCTTGCAGTATCCATTATAATATTTGACAACGCGATTTGGCATGCTTTCTCTCGATCGGTTCGAGTTCGAATGGACGGGAACGGCGTGCATCGAGAGCATCCCCGCAGCTCTTGTAACATGGAGATGGTCTACGAACACGGTACGGCTATCGGGCGTCTCATTTGTACTAGATGAGCGAAGACTTGGTCGTCATCCACCAAATTTATTTCTCAAGAGGTGCTCTGGATTCTTCTTGGGCGCTTAAGGATCTGATTGGTAACGTGCTAAACAATGTTTATTTCTATTTTTTGTTCTCAGAACAAGAAAAAAAATGAAATCCATTTGGTAACGTTTTTGTTTCAATAAATGGATTTGGAACATAATCAACAAATTAAAAAGTTACTTATGTGTTCCCGGTGACTGGCTAGAGGAAGAAGAAGAAAATGAAAATAAAAAAAAAAGGAGAAAAATGTTATAAAATTATTTAAAAAATCAAAAGGAATTCTAATTCACAAAAAAATTTGCGAATCGTATCAAAAGAAATATAAATTTTATGTAGTTACTAAACGCTTTCAAATGTTCAGAAATTTGTCAAGGAAACAAAATAAAAAAAAAAAGTCATTTATGAGAAAAATTATTCTCGAGAACATAATAGTTATCAAACGCACGCTAAATCAATCCACTAACCTAAATTTACATTCATCGAGATTGTGCATGCATATGTCACAGTCCATGAAACCTCCTGTACTTGTAACACTTATGAGTAATGCTTGGGGTTATCAAGTGAAAAGTGACGATGCAGAAGGAAATAAACACAATTGGTTTGTAGGAGTGACATTAGGACGGTTGGTGCTAGGAGTTCTAGGATTGAATAATTATATTACTTAGGAACTTTGAAGACGTGGTTGGCCTCCCATGCATAAAATGGTCAAGAGCTGATGCCACTTTCCTGATGAGGCCATAATAGGGCGAAAGCAGTTGTTGAGCCCAAAAATATATGTTGTCTCGCTTGATGGATTAGATGCCCGAGCTAAGATGGCCGTGGTATGATCTCATTTAAGAAAGCTATTCACCATTTGTTCTCTGGAACAACTATGGAACGAGGGCTGATGTGGTGAATTCCGCTCGTCAGGTGCTCATGGATTGTTTCGTGACTAAGGAAATGTTATCCCATGACAATTTGGTATTAGAGTAGGTTCCCTCTAGTAAGTGAGTGAGTCAGAGAAAGATCTGATTCCTCGCTCCAATGTGGGTTGAATTGGAGAGTATTAGTGGTCCACCCAGTCCTGCAAGGGTGAAGAGTGAATTGCCAAGGCAAAAGATGCTTAGACAAAGCATAGCTCTCGACTAGCTTCTAGGATGACGATGGGGCATGGGGAAAAATCTGTTCCTCGCCGAGTGAGTTGAGTTGGAGAATAACCGATTCCTCACTGAATGAGGATAACATTCCTAGATCTACCGATGAATCTAAAGAAAAAGGTCTATTGCCACGTTTTCAACAAGTAAAGAACCTCCATTGGTCTGCTGGGGCCAAGATGCTTAGTAGGCATAAATGGCGCTGCTAAAAGATGCAGTTGACGAAAAATGCCACACTTGCTAAGGAAAGCATAAGTGACCAAAAAAGAGCTCGAACAGCTGAGATCAAAAGAGGCTACCAATGAAGCAAAACACCCATTTTGTTGGGTGAGCGTGACCATTCGATGTATGATCCCAAAAGTGACGCATCAATGGTTAAGGGATGTAAGGAAACGACAGAGTAGACTACAACGAGAGCGTTGTGGAATCGAGTGGGAGAGAATGTCACAATCCGTAAAACCTCATGTACTCGTGACACTTGTGAGTGGTGCTTGGGATTATTAAGTGAAGAGTGAGGATGTAGAGGGAATAAACACAACTGATTCATGGGAGTGGTGTCAGGATGGTTGGTGTTAAAAGTTCTATGATTGAAAGATTATATTACTTAGGAGCTCTGAAGTTGGAGTTGGCCTCCCGTGCACAAATTAATCGGGAACTGATGCCGCTCGCCTGATGAGGTCATAGCAAACCGAAACCAGTTATTGAGCCTAAAGAGATATGTTATCTCGCTCGATGGACTAGAGGCTCGAGCTAAGCTGGGCTTGGTACAATCTTGTATAAGGAAGCTATTCATCGTTTGTTTTCTAGAACGACTATTGAACGAGGGCTAGCCTGGTGAATTCCGTTCACTAGGTGCCTCATGGATTGTTCCGCGGCCAAGGAACTGCCAGCCTGTGACACATGCATGACATTAGGTGGTTATGCACCGAGCACTTATGACACTTTCATGTAAATGTGACAAATGGGTCAAGCTAGGCTGTCGGGGGTACTAGTCATAGAACTAATTTTAAAGAACCTTACCAGACACTCCCATGACTAACATGTTACTAAACTTTACATAAAATCAATCAGACCAAGCTCAAGAAGAGAACGACCTGCCAATGCTCCCTCAATTCAAACATCAAAGTAATCGCACGAAAGCATATCTCAACGGGCCTCATGGATTGTCGAGCTCATGATGGTAATAAACAGAAAATGATATGATGGCATAGTGTCTAGAACCAAGGGATACTGTTGTAATTATGGTTATAATTATGGTTAATGGATCAACGAAAGCCAATAAATTAATATACGTTTTTTCTATTCACGTATCTCTTTTGGATTCATGAATTTCCTCAACATTTATGTTCACGTATCTATTGAATTCATGAATTTCCTAGATTCTTGTATCTTTTAGTTCATGTATTTATTGAGTTCACGAATCTCTTGAATTCACGTATCTCTAGATTCATGAATCTCTTGGATTTGCATATCTCTTGATTCATGAATTTCGTGGATACATGCGTCTATTTAATTCATGTATCCTATTCAGCTCTATAAATAGATACGAGCATAGAGCTTCATTACGGTTTTTGGTTTTGGTTTTTCCGACTCAATTCCAAAAAGGCTTTAATATACTTTTCTACTCTTCTGTTTTTTCTGAGTGCGCTGGTTCAATTGAACGGTTCGACTGAGTCTTATTTGTATAGTGTTAATCCAAACAAGTTCGAGGTGTTGTATCTTGGGAGGCATAGTTCGTGAATCTGCGGAGCACCATTGGCAGGAACTAATCGCCTTAAGGAGATTCGGTTATCCGTACTCACCTCCAATTTTATGTTATTTTTCTAGTGATATCTTATTTTCTTCTTCTCTAAGATATGTAAAAGGAAGGATATTATAAAGTTGTTATCATCTTCTTTACATTGATGTTCTGATTACAACAAACAGAGCGTCTTCTTTGGATTAATTTCCAACAAATACTTGTTAGACGTGCTGGTTCTAAACACCTTGCGAAGCATGTCACGCCCCGACCCTCGGTCATGTGACCATCCTTCAACTTTGGTTGATTTTAAAATGCGATATCCCAGGACTACATATTGCCGACCCTTTCATTTTTGATAGCACATGCGAAAGCAGTTATAAAAATCCCCAGACAATAAAGCAATGGGATATGTAAGTAGGACTAGAAAGTTAAATCTGAAAACCAAAACCCTTATGTACATCCATAACGACTCATTCATACATGTACATATACAAGCCGTACTAAAACGGTTGGTTTCTACTCAAATTGATTCTATTGCAAAAGTCATCAGGATCCTACTCTGGATCATTCTCGGGGTTCTCCTCCAGATACTCCTCTTCGGGTTCTTTCTCCTCAGCTTCTTCATCAAGGTCCTGAAATGTTGTCCCACAACCGGGATGAGACTATGTCTCAGCAAGTTCTACCCCCTAAGACCCGATTAGTAAACTAATACACCTTAGGGTTGCCTATGCACAATATGAGTCAGAGGACTTACCTTGACTTCAGATTCCTCTGCATATTAGCACAGATACAATAGACATCTAAGCAATCACATCACAGATCGAAGTATCGATCAAATCGACCTAGTTGATTGCGTCTCAAACGAACCATTCACCGGTCATTTCCAATCAATCAATCAATTCACCACGTCAAATCAAAGCAAAGATTAATCGACTTAGTCGATTACATGTCAGTCGGACCATTTCTAGGTCATTCATTCCATCCCATATAACCTCCAATAGTACACTCAGTCACAGAGCCACATCAATGCTCTCGGGCGTCAAGTTCGCCAAGGTGACGTATCCACTAGACAATTGCGTGCGTTTTTTAAGGCGCCGTTTTCGCTAGTGATATCTTCAATCACCGAACCACGCATGCCTAAACGATGTATTTAATAGACAGTTACGTGCGTTCTTTAAGGCGTCGTTTTCGCCAGTGATATTCCAAATCACCAAACCATGTATGTCTATAATGATATGAGTACTAGACCGATACGTGCGTTCTTTAAGACGCCGTTTTCACCAACGTGATGTATATTATAGACAGGTATGTGCGTTCTTTAAGGCGCCGTTTTCGCCAGTAATGTCCTAACTACCGAACCACGTATGCCCATAACTCACGTATATAATAAACCGTTACGTGCGTTCTTTAAGACGCCGTTTTCGCCAGTGATGTTCTTAATCACCGAACCACGTAGGTTCATAATGATGTAATAAGTAGACAGCTACGCGCGTTCTTTAAGGCGCCGTTTTCGCCAGTGATTTCCTTATCACCAAACCACGTATGTCTCTTACCTCGTACTTGATCGGTCTCAGCCAATAATATTCTCAGTTAGCTCTCACCATTCTCCCTCTATATAGCTCATCAAGGCATTATAAATGCTAAATAGCCATACTCGGCCACCTACCAATCAGTCATTCAATTCCACTCAATTTCAATCAATTAAGGAATAATTCCTTAAATTGCACAATCAATTTAATTAAGCACAATATGGAGCTCAAATAAATAAACGGACCGCACCACGATCATCAGCATAAAATCCCGGTCACTGGCCATTCCAGTTGAATTTCCGGAAAATAAATAATTAAATAATTAATTTCAAAAATTAATATTTAATTCCTAAAAATTCTACTTAGGCCCGAATTGCTTAATTAACACCCGATAAGGGTCAGGAAAAATCCCAAGAAGCATCCAATAAATACTATAGGCAATTTTCTATCTAAGTAAACTAACCAATCAACTAATATGAGATGCAATTCACTAATAATCGATAATCTGTTCTAATCTAACCACCTAATTATACTTAACTAACACTAATCAATATTTAAGTATAATTAGCAAACTAAGAAGACATTAGTGAGCAAAACTCACTTGTGCAAAGCGAAGACTAGATCACTGTAACGACAGCGCAATGGCGGCTGAACTTGGGCTCGCGACAATACCAACGGCCTTGGACCGGGCCTAAAGCCGGCCCAACACAGCTCATCAAGGCTGAGCTTCGGCCTTGGGCTTCTGCAAGGTTGCTAGTCGCGAGCTTGGGCCTGCTGAGTTGACGGGCTTCAATTGGGCTGCACGGAGCGGGCTGATCTTGGCTGAAATGAGGCCTCCAAATGGCGTGGACTGAGCTGTTCAATCGATGGGCTGGCTTCACTGAATTGTGGGTTGCTGAACCGAGCTTTGCTGGGCCTGACTGAGTTGGTGGACTGAAGAAGAAGCAGTTGCTTCGGTTGATTCGGTGGTAGTGAGCTAGCAACCCGAAGCAGCAACGGAGGAACTGGCTTCGTGCAGCTTACGACTGAATTGCGGAGATGTCGGATGATGGAGCGGGACGTCGAGGCAGCTGGTGCATGGAGAAAGAAGTCAGCTTCATGACTTGTTCGGTTGACGATGGGCTTCTCGCGTACGAGGCAACGGTCAACACTGAAATCTGCTGTAACTTTGGTCGGTGGGTGCTGCTTCGTTGGTTTGCCTCGGCTGATTCGGTGGCCGACAAAACTCAGTGGGGAAGGGGGCGTTCGTTGGCAGAACCGACAACAGGGACTTCGGTGGGTTTGAAAGTTGACCGGAGGAGGCAAGAATGGGCGGAGATGGGGCGTGCTGGCGTTGATTCAATGTGGGGGGGGGGGGGGGGCAGTGGTCTTCGATGAAAACCGAATAGAAGAAAGGCAGAGGCTGAAAAAAAATAATTAAAAGCGAAGCAGCCCGTGAAGAAGAAAACGAAGAGCAAAACAGGACCGATGAAAATGGAGTCGGCGAAGGCGTGCGCTGGAGGGGGATAACGACGGGATGAGCAGCTGGCAATTCTTGCTCAAGAAGATTGGAAAAAGTCAGCAAGCTTATCCCATACATTTAAGACTTGGTCCCCTATTTCGTTCTAGTTTAATTTCCACCAAATAATCAAATTTTGGTGCCAAAATCCCAGCTCTCCTCCTTAGCTCCGAATTTCCATTTAAGCTTCAATTCCTCCACGAAAGTTCCCAAAAAGTCTCGGTTGTCAGAAAAATCTTCAGAGACTAAGTCGACGTTCCTAAAATTTATTGTGACATGACAGACTCTTCAATTTCTGAAATCGGACTTAGATTGGCGGTTAATTTCACTCGGACGTGTTTTGAGCATGACCTAGGCTACCAGGTAGTTTTTAGAACTTTTTAGGACAAATGACCCGTGGTCGATTTTCTTCGAGCCACGATGAACCCATTTGATACATTGGCGACTCTCGGTTGTCGTGAAAATCTCGAGGATTCAAATACGGACACAGGGTACCAAAACAATAAGAAAATTAGTCTAGTGTCAGTCGACGAGAATTTCCCAATTTAATGGTATTACCCACGATTGGCCACACATTTCTATCGAACCAGCCTATTTCTAATTTCAAATCGATTTTATACTGTGCCGCAATGATCTCTAAAGATGAGCACGGTCGAGAAGTTGATTCCTGGTCGAATTCTCAAATCTATTTGCCTTAAAGTCCTTAATAGCTTACCCAGCTAGTCTAGTTATCTCGTGAGTGGCCAACTCAGAGAAAACATTGTAGTCACGTCGATGAAATGCCCAATTTATCTAATCGAAATCAGAACCCGAAAATCTGGATATCACAAAGCACGTGTCTAATCAGCAGAAAATAAGCTTCTGATAGGGGTTTTCAGCGATAGTCTGGTAACTTGAAGCCCAGTCTAGATGCGTTTCTTATTTTAACGTGTCAATGCCTACACGCCCTGTCCCTCTTAATTGGAGAGAGTTTTTCTTCCTTGGCCCCTCAAAATGCTCCCGAATTTTACATTTCAGAGTTCAGACAAAACGATTTTAAGACATACTCAGGTCCATCATATCTAATTATATGATTTAGCAATCTAATTATATGATTTAGCATTTTGTTGGGTACTCTTCTCAAGGAGGGTGAATCTTTCCCACGCTCGAAGCAGATTTGCTGTCGCCGACCTACTTGGTTGGAGAATAATTTTCTCACAAATTTGGGAAGTCATGAGAGAGTCTACTTGTTCATGAAATAGAAAAGTGCCACGTGAGAAACTAGATCCCTCATCTTTTTTTTTTTTATGTGCTCTCTAATTGGGAAATTTATCGAAAAAGTTCCAAATTTATTGTATATAGGCTAATTCAGTTTTTAATTTTGTTATTTAGTTTTAAACCTTCCAATTTTGTCAATTCAGAACTAAATCTTTTGATAACTTGCAAATTCAATTATAAACCTTTTGATTTGCTAATTTAGTTCTAAATTTTTAATTTTTTTTATCAAATTAATCCTAAACCTTTTGATGAATTGTTAATTTAGTCTTTCCGACTAATTTTGATCGGATATTGCTGACGTGGCTGCCCGGTCAGTGTTGATGTTTAAGTTAGAAGACGGAGAAGTTCGAGAGAAATGTAAAGTGAACTAACAATGTTTTCGGGCATATCTTTCGAATGAGCTTTTAGCTTTGTATTTATGATACGTTACATCACGGAGCGGCAGGTAAGGTGCATCGGCACAAATCGGGAGGACTTATATGAACTCACTGAAATCAGTAGATGAGAAAAGAGTCTCCGTCATGAGCACGGCCTTGCCGATCCAGGGGGAGCTCGAAGCGGTGTCAAGCTTCCCCATTGTTGGCGACTAGCGAGCATGGCCCTGGTGTTACAGACAGAGAGAGGGAGATTGTTATTGAGCGCCACTGTACTAACGGCACGGTTCGATTGCTCGCCGCAGTGGCGGGGGCAGGGCAGTGGCTGGTACTGAATTAGAAGGGGGAGAGAGAGGAGAAATAGGTAGAGAGGGGGAGTTGAAATTTGGTGTTTCTCCATGCGTGATAGCGCACGAAATGAAACATTAATGTGGCGTGGTCTATAAACGGCACAGTTCATAAAACTGGTACATAAAGCAACCAATCTTCATCCACTTAAATCTTCCCCACCAGAAAGTTCGATTTCATTAGCAGTACCAAACATTTAAAAGCACATGACTCGTTTGATCGACACGAACGCAATTTATTCGAGAGCCACGGATGTAGACATGGATACAATTTGGTACAATACTGTACCATCACTACCTAAGTACATCACAGCCTCTGGGAAAAATTCAGCTAATCGGAACAAAAATTAAAGATGCTTCCTGCGGTAAATTTCTCATGCTCAAGACTCTTGCTCCTTCTGCAGAGGAAACATGGACGAACTAGTAATCCTCTCTGTGGTGATCAGGTCCGCTCTTCTTCCTTGCCAGCAGCCACCCCACGACGGAGACGAGAGCCTTCTTGCTTTTCGTCTTGTTTGCGCACAGTGGCCTCTCCAGCCCGGTCTCACGCTCTTCACTACTCGCGATCACTCGGGTCAGCGACGGCGGGCTCGCGAACTTCACGTACCTCGTCGTCTTCCTGTGGAACTCGAACTCCCTCTCGTCGTCGTCATCGTCTTCATCGCCGGCGCTGTCGTCTTCTTCTTCCTCTTCGCTGGTCAGGGATAACTTCTTCTTGGCCCTGCCAACTCTGGTGACGTTCTCGATGAACTTGACGTCCTCGATTTCGGGGTCGAGAGAGTGCTTCGGAGACGCTGCGGCCTTCAATCGTTTCACCTCTCTCCTGGCATCCTCGAGCTCGTCTTTGAGGGTTTTGATGGAGTTGGCCAACCGGTTGTTGTCTTCTCTGGCCTTTGTGAGGTTTTGCTTAGTTTCCTCGAGCTCGGTCGTTAGGGCTGCAATTTGGGAGTGTGCCGCCCGGGCGGTTTCACTAGCTCCGGCACGCATCTGGCACATAACATTACAAGAACAGAATGTACGTCGGATGTCTCGTAAAATTCGCGTTATATTCCGAATAATGCGAGGAGGCTATATCTCTATGCAAGAAAGTTATTGTTGTACGCATGGGATTTATGAATCTAAGTACGTATGATCTACTTCACCCTAGATACTTCGGAAGGAGAAAGTAATGGGACCTCTTTGAGCTTATTGGCGATGATCTCCCCCGCGAGGACCCGTTCCCCAAACAGTGCGACCGCCTCTTTCACCGACTTGAACGGCGGCCTCGTGTCGATCTCCGCTCGCCCGACGACCACCACCGCTCCGCTGCCGCCTCCTCCTCCTCCTCCTTTATCCTCCATCCGCCTCCTCCTCTGACACCCTCCTCCAAAAAGCGCTCACGGAGAGGCAAGGAGGCGAGACTGATCAATGTCAATGGCGTCATCGAGACTCCTTTAAGTACGAAGTTTCCAAGGCATGTGTGGATAGGATGCAGGTGCGGATACATCGGAGCTCATGATGAGGTCGGTACTAATGGCGACGCTATAGCTGGTTGATGATCTTTAGTGGGATTTGAATAGAAATCTTGGTAGAGAGAGAGAGAGAGAAAGGGAGGGAGGAGTTGATTTCCTTTGCGTCCACTACACACTGAGAGTTTTGTTAAGGGAAGATGACAAAAAATGGTGGTTGGACCATCGTTTTTTAGGGTTTGATTCGTTTGTTCCGAGCCGATCGGACCCGTCTTTGATTAGGACCTCCCTCCTTCTCCAAAGTGCTGCTTTTCCTTTTCCTGTCCGGCCTCAAGTAAGTCGGATGAACTGCAGAGTGAATTGTTCATGAATTAGGATGCACGTTTAAGCTTCGCGCAGTAATCTGTCGGTTTGCTTTGCAAATCAAATTTAAATTAGTGGTGGGGGCAAATGCGAGGGAGTCCTGAACGTTTCTGCCCGTCGATCAATTGAGTCTTTGAATGTTCAGCGCCGGTCGATTGATCCCGGAATGCTTAAAGAATGTGCAACTGGATACTCAATGCATTCGCCGGTCGACGCATGTCAGCATTGGAACAAGCTATGTTGAATCGATTATGAATCAAGGACTTGATTGCACGTTTTTTTCAGACTTTAATCACTCTATGAACCAACATCAAGCGAGACTCAATTGATCAACGGGTACGACATTTTGGATGTCTTCCACACTTATCTCAAATCAAATGTGTACTGGTATATTGCCGGTTGGTTGCTGTGGGAGTACCAATTATCATATGCTCTAAACCAAAATACGTGGAACGTTCGTCGGTTTATTTTTAATTTCAAACCCACAAACACCCATTTAAATTGTAACTTGAAACGGTCGCAATGACCAAAAAGCTAAAAGAGTAAAAGAACGAGAAAAGAAAGCAAAGGTAACTGCGTGTGCAAAGGCCCTCTAGATAATGATTTCTAAATTTTGTTTTGACCTTTATTGTATAAAACATAATGTTCATCGCATACTGCATACTTCCAATTAGGAAAAAACACAGGTCATCATTTCTTTTAACAATATTTAAAATCTTACACTTTCTCTAAAAGCTTTCTTGTTTTTTCTCGTTTAAACAAAACTAAATACACTGTCGGTATGGACTTTGGAAACATATTTAAGGTAAAAAATGAAAGAAAGCATATTATTGCAAATCTTATAAATCACTTTGAGTTGTAAAACTCGGGATCATGGATTACGTACACTTTTCAAGAATACATGTGTTTAGGAAAAAGAAATATTTTATATTTGCAATTCTATTTAAATTATTGGTGGCTCGACAGGCCCGAAAGGCCAGACTTTGAGAAAACATGATTTCGTAGTCCCTCAAGCTGGGCCTTAATTTTTCACTTATATTGGTGGGTTTCAGAAAAAGGATAATATTTTAGGCTTAACCGGACTTGATGCAGAATTCCATCAGTTACTTAATCATAGGTCTGTCAAATTGGAGGGGTAAAAAATGATCCAACCTAAATTGACATTTTTATATGCAATGCAAATTTAGCTTCTCATACTTGAACCGACTCTATTAAACTCGAGCTTGTATTTATAGTGATTTCTCTCCTTAAATTGTTGACTCTTAAGCATGGATGACTCTGGATTGGCTGACCGAGTCAATGAGGGAGCTTAGGCTAAGACTTCACAGAAATTATGAGTAATATGGAGACGTGGGTTAAGTGCAGCGTTGGCAAATAAAAATACTTGCGTGAATGGATTCAAGGGTCAGTTCAACCCCGAAATCAGATTGGTTGAATCGGTTTAGGACTGGTTTGAACTAGTTCCGAGGAGAACCCACGATACCGACCTTGGAAACCCAACACCAAATAGTCCCAACTAGCTCTAGGTTCAATCAATAGCCTAAAAAAAATATAACATTACTTAAAAAAAGAGAATCCTCCAACGACAACGGCTCCTACTTATTGAACAAAATTGGGAACTAGCTCAATTTTGTCCGATTATTGAGTTGAGCCGAACACGATGCTCACCTTTAATTGTCGTCATCACACGGGCCTATCACCACCAACTTGATATCGATGAAATCTTAGTATATTTAAATAAATCTAAAAAAATTAAGAAAAATTCAAATGTTTTTTTTTTTTTGCCAAGAGAACATCTTAAAAGCTTAATGAATAGAAAAACACTAAAATGAAGAAAATAATAATAAAAGCAACATTGAATGTTCGTGAAATTCTAAAAGCGGTGAATATGTCGAACAAGTAATATAATGATGAGAAAGGATATCGTTCCATAGAGATTGATTATTAATAAATTAATTAAATATTAAAATGGACTAATTCTAAGATTTATCTAACTAATCAAAATATAATTGAGAATAAATTAAACTTGACAAATGTAGAAACAAAATTTTGAATGTAAATGCAGTAAATCAATTAAATAAATATGTTAGAGC
Organism: Eucalyptus curtisii; assembly: GCA_017140595.1. Taxonomy (NCBI): domain Eukaryota; kingdom Viridiplantae; phylum Streptophyta; class Magnoliopsida; order Myrtales; family Myrtaceae; genus Eucalyptus; species Eucalyptus curtisii. The sequence goes on along the minus strand of CM029502.1, from coordinate 32,857,799 downwards.
ATCCGATTTCACCATAAATACTATATATGAATTTCAAATTATATGCATACATAAACGATATCAAACATGTGATAGTAAAATTTCCAAATTTATTTACTACCAAATCTCTAGGTATAACACCACCGGCTCAGGTGGCTCCGCTGGGTAGGCTCTACAACGTCCTCCTCGGGGAGGTCGGGAGTTCGAAGGCTGGCGGATCATTAGGCGATTTAAGCGTGGCGTCGGGGTGGTCCCTCGCTAGCGTCACGGGGGGTTTATTACCTTTGTCGGTCTGGCGGTTCCTCCCGCAAAAAAAAAAAAAAAAAAAAAAAAATCTCTAGGTATAACAAATCTACTCAACTTATCAATCCATAATATCTCTAGGTTATAAGTGCATTAAAATATACGAAAATTTCTAGTTTATAATGAATCTTTTGGATCACCTTATCATCGAAAGTTATACAAATATATCTCCATCCATATTTAATTCATGCTTATATATTATAAGTAGCAATTGCATATTATCACTTTTCAGTTTTAAACATGCACATCAAATCATTGAAATGGTAGTTAGTCACCTAAAAGTATTAAGCGCAATAATATATAATTCATGTAAATGAAATCACTTGCAAAATATAAAAATTATGAAATTCATATCATTATGGTTAGGCTATATCGTAACTCTAATAAAAGAAAATTAGCACATAATAAAAGAAGAAATGAAAATATAAATTAAACCTAACATCTTGAATAAAAGAATAAGAATTATGTCATCACTTTCGTCTTCTCTTAAAAATGCTTAAAAAACCCTCTAAACAATGAAAAAGATCTACTATCCCCCAAGCTCTCAATGTTCTCATATTTATAGGATACATCCAAGACTCCTCTCCCGGGGTAATTGCTTATTTTTCATATAAAATTAGGGAATAAATCATAGAATTCCTTATTTGATATCCACTTTCCAACTCTTTGTGATAAAATTAAGGAATAAATCATAGAATTCCTAATTTGATATCCACTTTCCAATTTTTTTTTTGATAAAATTAGGGAATAAATCATTGAATCCCTAATTTGATATCCAATTTCAATGCTTTTAGATTTGAATTCCTAAACTACTAAATTCTTTCTTTCTTTCTTTTGTCATTTTTTTCTTATTTTCTCTATATTTCATTATGTTGCATAAATAAGGAAAATTTGAATAAATAGAAGGAAATCCAAATATTTTATCACGGATATTGCATTATTTGTTGCCTAAAATTTGTAAAATACCTCTATTTTTATTGAGTTATCATTGAGACCCAAATTTGCAACATTGCTCACTTACCCTAAAACTAGAAGTCTACGATAAACAAATAAAAAGGAAGATGAAGAGCTTTTGCAAATGCAATCGGCCTTGCCACAAAACAATAGCCAATCATCCAAATCCTCGGGTCCTTCAACTCCACCTTCAATCGATCTTGTCGTCTTTGACTTCTCTCAACTTAGGATGTGTTTGTTTAAGTGAAAACGTGTTTTCGAAAAATTAGATTTCTGGACTTCCACTTGATTTGTTCGCCGAAAAGACTTTCCGGTTAAAGCAAACATTCATTCGAGAAATTAGGAAAATGAATTCCTAAATTCATTGCATTTGGCCCTTCGAATATTTTTGCTAAATAAGATAATGTCAGATAGAATAAACATATGATAGAATTTTAAATATCCCATCTAATATTTGTTAATGTCCAAATATAGCATGGATTAAAATAAATATTATCTGAATGAGTGTTTGATTTGCATGATTAAAATTAAAAATAGATCACGAAAGTCATAAAAACTATTCATCATTCTACAATACGCTATTCGTGTCAGACATCCCTCTTTCCCGTGAATTTGAGGACATCTTCTCCTTTTCCAACCTCCCTTTCGTTGCCCTCGACAGATTCGACCTTGCTCTACCTTTGACTTTATCACTTTGAGATGCCCCCGAGTTCGAGTTCTCCGTCAATCTCATGTTCTTCGTCGTTAACGTCTTCCTTTTCTGTGGTGAATCCATCCCCTTCAAAGGCCGCAAATACCGCGTTAATTCCTTGCAGCTACGTTTCGACTTGTTCGGCAACATCAACGGCTTTCACCAAGATGACATGTAGATACGTTTCTCAAGTAGGCAGCTCTTTCAATCCAACTCACTCTGAGTGATGCAATTGAGGAGCTTTGTTGCCTTCGCTGCCGCCTTTGTTGGATCATCTTCTTTGCGAAGGAGGCATCGGGATCTAATGGGGATCACGGTGTTCTCTACCAAGATGGAGTTGAGCGATATAAGGAAGAAGTAGAGTGTGACGTCCCAGCAGCGTCACATATGAAACGCAAGCGGAAACTTATTATTAGTACGTTAAGAGGATTTGTCTGAATCAATAATTACGCTAACATATTCTAACCTAAATGATTGGCATGTATAATATGAATATTACACAGTCTTGGAATCTTCTAAGGCATGATCGTCTAGTTTTGTCGTTTCAACAATTCATTTATAAACATACACGATTCATCATAGAAGTGGCACCACCTCATCGCCTTCAATGATTATCACATGTTTCTTATTTACATAAACATGGGAGCTTACATGTACCACGCATACATAGGGAATATTAATATGATGTTAGTCAAAAGTGTATGCTTTAAGCCTGGGAAAGGGTAAAAAGGAACCTAACTTCAGTACTCCTTAAGCTAAACCCATGTCGCTAATAATAATAGAAAATCATAAGCTTCCACTCAAACTAGGTGCTTTAAGCATCACCTGCTCCAGCTCTAGGCCTATCATCTTTGAAACGAAGAGGTCCAAACGGCTCTCCTTCATGGTCAATGAACCAAGCCTCAAATCACATAGGCATCTAGGGCGCGAATGATAACCATTCTGGCCAAATATTTATTTACGATTTCTGGAACAGAAATACATCTTTCTATTTCTATTTCTGGACGAGTTTTTGAGCAAAAAAATGCATTTGGTGACGATACAAAATTTTTGTTGCTGAAATAAGAATTTGTTTGATAACAGTATAAAATTTATATTTCTTATAACAAAATTTTACTTTTGAAGCAAGTGAGATGTTCATTCTTACAAATTTCATATGCTTATGAACCCAAATACAAAGTAAGAGGTGTTATATCGAATTTTCTAAATTTGCACACAAAATTTTTTAGCATTCACTTGGATAGGCAATTACGATCAAATGATATACTTATTAGGGTTAATATCCTAAAAAACCCCAAACTGGTACACTTGTGACAAATTTACCCCAAACTATTTTTTTGATCATGAAAAACCTCAAACTGGTACACTCGTGACAAATTTATCTCGACTAACCATAAAAAACCCTAAACTGGTACATTTTATGCCAAATTTACCCCAAACTAATTTATTCGATCGCAAAAAAACTCTAAATTGGTAAATTTGTGATAAATATACCCTATGTTAAATTGGATTAATACAAAAAAAATCACAAAAATTATAAACTATGACAAACGGAGTGTAAAATCTCAAATTGGTATATCAATCAATTGTCACGTGTCATTTAACTTAATAATTTGACAATAAAATTTAATAAAAACTAATATGGGGTAAATTTGTCACAAGTGTATCAGTTTGGGGTAAATTTGTCAAAGATATACCAGTTTGAGGTTTTTGGTTGTCAAAAAAATAGTTTGGAGTAAATTTGTCACATGTGTACCAGTTTGGGGTTTTTCAGAGTATTAACCCTACTTATTAATAGTCTTCATACAATAGAAAAAAGAGATCCAAATGCATTACTCTTAATCATGCTAGCCGAAGGTTTCCAAAACTCTAGTAGAATGAAGGCGGGTAGCCATGTCAGGTGCTTGAATTTTGGCTTTGAATTCTTAAAAAATAAGCACATTGGTAGACCTAAAATCCTTATGGATTATAGAAGGCTAAACCTTCTCATGTAAATATTTCAATCCCCTTCATGTTAGTGTGTCATGTCGATTGTCGCCACAGTCCACGATATGCGTCTGGTGCATGCATGCTCGATGCATGTTAATTCTAGCTTATGCACAATTGTTTTAGAAATAAACACAAAGAAGAGTATCGGGCAATTTGCAGCAAATTTTACAAAATCGGCGAATTTTACGAAGTATGATGGAGCTTGTCATAAAGGACCATTACAAATAAGGAAAATCCTCAAATACAACATCACATTACAAGAATTGAGATAGGAATCATCAAATACAACATTACATTACAAAAGCAAAGATAGGAAATCCCCGAATACAAAATAAGATAAATCCATTACAAAAGTTGAAAACACGATTTCATGGAATCTCCGACATATTATGATCCATTGCCATTTTATTGGCAATACTTTTTCTAAGCATGTTCATCTCAGCTTCCTCATCGGTTGATGTATCGCCTATAACCTCATCTTGTGTAGGTCCAAATGGGTACTCCAAATCTTCAAATAAGGAAAAGTTTTTATCTCTTTTGTCTTGATCACATATGTAATTATGGATAGCATAACATGCAATTACAATATGTGTTTACTTTCGAATTGCAAATATAGGCACGTGTCTCAAAATAAAGAAGTGATTTTTTAATGTCGCAAATGATCTTTCAATGATATTCCTTAATGAAGAATGCGTATAGTTGAACAACTCTCTTGCTGTTCTTGATCAATTTGCTCTACCCTTATAATCATTTAGATGATACCGTTCACCTTTAAAAGAATTAAGAATCTCGGAGTTGATGCGTAACCAAAATTTATAACATAGTATTTGCCTATAACAAGGTATTCATATATTAGTCGTGATTTATAAATGCAATACAATCTTAAAGAAAATTACTTCTTACAGAACAAGTAAATACTTGGTGGTGGTCGAGGAAATTCCAAGCAAGGAGTCTCGAGTGCTGTTGATAGCACCCGACAATCGTTGGCAGATTCTTCTCAACCAGCATACACAAAAGTAAATTTCAATTCAAACGAACATACACACATCACATTCTGAGTGGTAATTCCTTTTTTGCCTCTAAATGGGATTTGCTTCGACACAGATATAGAAACATGAACATGAGTACCATTAATAGCGCCTACGCAACCTTGTAATTTTATCAAAGACTAATGTTATACAAGATTAGCAATAAAATGAAACCGATGCTATAAATGAATGTATGAAAATCCTACCTTGAAGTAAAGTTTTTTGTTGGGATCCATAAGAATTTCATTTGAGACAATATCAAAGGAATGTGGTACGATAATCTCTTTTGTAAGTTTGAGAATTGCTTTCAACACTATAGTGAAGTACTTGCTGATAGTTTGTCCCAAACGTTGTAATCTCTCGCACAAAATTTTTATTCGAGTTTTTATGACAAATCATATATAAGAAGATCCTAATTTGTTTTTTTTTTTGACCTAGGAAACCCCGAAAGCCGACAGCCGGTGGGAAGAATCTGGGGGCAACATGGGGAAACCACCACCCCATGCCACCGGGTAAGTCACCAAGTAACTCCACTAGCCCCCTTGCTTTGCAAGAACTTCGAACCTCTCACCTCTCCCTTAAAGGATCACTGAAGCCTACCCACCGGAGCCACCACGGTTGGTGGTAGAAGATCCTAATTTGTTCATCTACCTTTATATATCGATTATCTTCTAGCCAACCTCTTGCATTCATCAAATCACAAAGGTTGAGAAATATGTGTCTCTCAATTTTAAAAGTTTAATATATTTTATCTGAATGTCTATGAAGTAGGGGTGTGCAAGGTCCGGGTAGGAGTTTCCAACCTAGAACCGGGAATCACCCACTAGGACCGATTTTGAAAAATTGGAACTGGGATCCACCCGTTAGTTGCATGGATCCACTCGGAACCGGACTGCCAGTTCGGTCCGGTTCCCGGGTGGATCTATGGAACCGGTCTCACAATAATAATAATATCATTTTCTAAATTCCACAATGAGAACTCTTCATATCGAGTAATATACTAGAAACCAAAAGTTACAATAACTAGAAATCAAAACATAATGTTGAAAGTGAAAGAATGTAAAACTAAGTCAAGTCACAACGATCATCAAATTGATCACATGAACTCCATACCATCTCGACGGCACAAGTCCAAAAAATTATACCAAACCAAATTTAAGTAGGTGGAACAAATTCATCAAGTAGAGTAAATTAGACAAGTTTACACTTTACAACGACACAACAAGATTCGCCTAAAAGTTCACAATTTATAAAGCTTGAGTTCTTAAATTCCAAGTTCCAATCTCCAGAAAGTAAAACAATAATAAATAAATGATAACTCAACATTAATAAAAATTGAACTCAAACAATTATTAAAAATCTCACCACATATATTCCTCCCACTTCAACTTGTAAATTCTATGGACCGTTAATCTCTGTGTTAACGTAACCCGTATTTAACAAAAAGAAAATATTAAATAAAGTATTTAGTTATTAGATAATAGATATACAAAAGAATTAAATGATAAAATGATATGGACTTACCCAATTCAAACTTTTCCGCATTCTCGATACACTCTTCAACATTAATTGGCTCAAGAACTACTCTCAACTAATCTTGAGTGCAAATTAAAGCTTCCACAACTCTAGGAGTCACAGAACTTCGAAAACCATCAAGCACACAACCAGAAGTATTGAAAGTTGACTCTGAAGCAACGGTAGTAACGGGAATAGACAAAATATCCCAAGCCATCAAAGATAAGATTTTAAACTTTTGGTCAGCAACACTCTACCAATTCAAAATGTCAAGATCACGACTATCTTTAAGTTCAGCTTTAAGATATCAATTGAGCTCACATGAGTTGCCATCGTACCTTTTCTTCTCCTCATTAAGAAAGCCATCATATGAAGGCTCTTGCATATAGAAATTTAAGCTACAATCGTCATCTTCATTTCCCTCATTGCAATAAGGATTACAGCTACTACCAATATTAGTAAAACTTACCAATTAGCCATCCAAATTTTTGTCACTAGAAGTATGACAAGATTTCTCATAAAATTTAAACACACGTTCCAGGAAAGCTTCACCTTATCAAACATCTCATCAACTTTTGCAGCATCATCATAAATGAGTTTATAACAATAACTTACATAATTCAGCTTTTTTCTAGGATTCAATGTTAGCACAATCAATACCATCATATTTACTTTTTCAAAACCCCCATAATATTTGTCAAACTTATATTTCATTTTCACGCTCATAACTCTCACCCTATGATCAAAAGCCTTTGTCGCTTCTCGCAAATAATTATACAAAGAAGCTATCTCCACAAAATAATCATTTGAAGTGATATACAAAGTTCCAGACATCTTCTTGGTGGTATCATAAAACTTCTTCAAAAAATTGGAAAGAACAATAGCATTTTCCCAATCAATGCTACTTGGAGTATCAGAATTAAGCTTAGTTGAGAAAGAAATATCATCTTCTTCCATCCTTTCAAAAGCTTTTCTTAGCTTCATGGCACTCTCTAACATTATGTAAGTGGAATTCCACCTAGTGGAGACATCAAGACAAACTGAACCCTTATAAGCAATCATTGTACTTTCAATGCAATCTCGAAATGTCTTAGCTCTCATGGGAGAACTCTTCACATACCTAACCACATTTCGAATACGTGCAATGGAATCACGTATCTCAGCCAAGCCATCATTCACAATCAAGTTTAATATATAAGCCGTGCACCTCATGTGTAAAGCTTCACAATCTAAGATCAATAGCCTCTCTTAAAAATTTTTCTTTCAAATAACTAGTGGCCACATCATTTGAACTAGCATTATCCATTGTGATTGTTGACACTTTTTCTCTATTCCCCACTTATATATGCATTTCTCAACTACTTTCCCAATATCCCTACCCTTGTGACTAGGTATTATCACAAAATTGATGATTTTTTTGTGCAACATCCAATTTTCATCAATAAAGTGTGCAATAAGACATAGATAGTTCAAATTTTGAATGGAACTCCATGTATCAGTCGTGATTGCGATCCTAGAATTAAGCTTACGAAAAGAAGCCTTCAAATTTCATTTTTCACAAAAATACAACTTCATGCAATCCTTAGCCACCGTAAATTGCGACATATGCTTGAAGGGAGGTTGTAATTGATTCACATAATCACGAAATCTAACATGTTCAGCGATCGAAAATGGTTGTTTATCAATTATAATAATTCAAATAAGCATTTGCCTACATTTCTCCTGATTAAACTTTAATGTCGTTAAAATTTCACCACTCCCAGTACTACTAGTAGTATCTCCTCATATCATTTGAGTTTCATCTACTCTTTGTGATGCAAACAATTTTTACCTTTTATCCATATTGTGATGATACTTATTACACTTTCTCAAGTGCTTCAACATATTTGAAGTACCATTCTCATTTGTGTGAGTTGTTCCTTTTCGAAAATGAAGCAAAGCTGTTGATTTTCGCTTAGTAAGAGGAGGACATGGACAAGAATCGGATACCTTATTTGTTTTGGATGCTTCTTCAAAGTTTTCACTTACTTCATGTTCTTGTGATGTTGATTCCACTATTGTCGTTATTGCATCATAGGATTCCTCTACTTCCATTGACATGTAAATGAATCACTTGCTCGAATCAAGCAACGCGTCATCAACACTAAAACACTTCTCATGGAGCTAAATCATATTTTACTTACAACAAAAAATAGATTTTACATTATATAATAAGGAGCTCAATAAACAGTCCAACTTCCTTAAGAACTAAAGAGAAAAAGAACAACTAGTATTGTCCTTAGACTTATCCAAACGTTGCTTAACTAAATACAATTCCAAACGGAATTATTTCCTGATAAAAGAAAATACCAACAACAATAGCTAGTCGCACTAGAATAAATACCTAATGGGTGGCGATCGGCAAACTCTACAATCTGCACAGATCATCTGTTTTCGAACAAATGGAACTGAAGAATGAAAGACAAGAAGCTGCACCCCATTTCCACCTTCTTTCTAATAACTAATCTACTTAAAAAGATGTATTCACAACATCTAACAAGCAACTGCACAACACAAGCGCTCAAGGGTATCCAATGACAAGCACTGCAGGACCCTAACTGCAAAAAAAATTAAACAAACAAACCACTTCTTGCGACCTCAATCCCTCGTTCAACAACACAGCCCGACCCCACAAGGTGACGAAAATCAAATTGCGATCAATCTGTTCACGCTCTATCATCATCCTCACATTAAAAACCCCCTTCGAATAGAGAAAGGAATGGATGGACCTGCTGCGATCAAGGGTTTCCTCACGAACCTTAGCCCGAGGGGGTTTTTGAGTTTCTTGAAAGCTCCGATCTTGACGTGAAACAACTTTGGTTTTCGACCGAAATTGCTAGTTCTTCACCCGACCTATTCTTCTTCTCCTCCTCCTGTAGCCCTGCTTCTTCGCGTGCTTGCTTTCTGCTCGACGTTTTGTCAAGGACTCAAGGTGCACTTTGGACTTTTTAGCTTCTGGACCTTTTCATTTGGTTTGACTAGAGATTACCCAATTGGGCTGGCTAGCCTTGCTTTGGACGGCTTTGGACTTTTTAGCTTCTAGGCCAGCCCTACTTCTTCACGATCTTGACTTAATTTTTTTAGTTATTTGATTTGGGTTTATTAATTAGTAATTTTAATTTTTTAATATTAAAAATTAATATATTATTTTAATGTAATCGGTCTGGTTTGGGTGGGCGAGTGGACGGATCCACCCATGGAACCGGGAATCAGACCGGTACCCACCGGTTCCCATAAATTGAAACCCGTAACCGTACCGGTTCCCTTAAGAACCACCGGTTCCGGGCGGTTTCGGTCTAGTTTCGGGTGGTCCGGGCGAGTTTCGGTTCTTTTGTACACCCCTACTATGAAGAACCTCCCTCATCCATTTGAGTCTTGACAATATGCTATCTCTAATAGGTTCTCTCGCGTGCATAGACATATCCACCGCAACAATGCACAATCATACTATCATTATATCAATATCAAAATCATAAAAGTCTAGTTCAACCGATTCACTTATTATTACTTGATCACTATACACGCTACTTTCATCCCTCTTCATATTACCTATGCCATCACAAGAAATGAGAAGATAAAGACAATATATAAGTAATGAATCCAATAACAATCAGCAATAGTCATAAAGTTCTCATAATTGCATCATAACAAAAATCAAAGTATCTCAAATACATAAGTCATAGAGTGAAATTAAACCAAATATATAAATTCATAGCATACTACTCAACTTCTGCCTAAAGAGATTCAAGAAGTCCACGTCTTTTTTCAGGTAGCAATATGATGAAAGCCTATCTCTAAGTGGCATTAAAGCATGTTTGGTTCATAGCTTTGTTGTAAAGATTCTGCTCCAAATCAAGCATGCCATTTAGGACAGCAACCACTGCTCTTATGGAGTAAGGGTCTACAGGTGCTAGGGCATTTGATGTCACAGAACCATTTGTTGATTGATCAGTTCTGAATTTAATCATTTGTTGAATGGCTTTGTAGGTGCCACAAACATCACATGTGTTACTCTTCCTCCTTCTCTTAGAATTTGGAGTCCTATCCTACTTGTGCTTCTTAAGATCTAAGGTAGTAGTTGTGTTAGGTGTAAAAACTTCCTCATCAATATGGTGTTCATCAAATTCCTTCGGATCACCTATTGCATGACCACCACCACCACCACCACCATCACCACCGTCACCATCATTGTCATCTCTCTCCGAGGACACTACTACTTCTTTTGCATTTCCTGCTGTATGCTCCCCACTAGCATATGTATCACCAATCGCGATACATAAATCAAGATACCAAGGAAACCCATCATTCCTAAATTTAGCCCATTCGCTATTATCCTGGAATTTTTACAATAATGACATATATCAGTAACATAATCAAAGCTTACATCTACAATAAAATCAAAATAACCCAAGTAAATTGATACATTGATGTGAGACTCCCATACACTTTGATCCTCCATAGCAACCGTATTATTTATATTATCCAATCCAAATCCAGATTATCACAAAAGCTTCTTGAAACTATTATATTGTCTCTTCAATTTGTTGACCCCGTTCTTCAATTGAACTATACTAAAGTGGAGTCCCATCCGTTTATTGATTTCGGCATGTATGTTATTCCATCCCGCTTTGTTGTAGGTAGAGGTGGTGCGATTTCCCTTTTGTACCTCTGTTACCAATAAACTTACAAGCTCATTGGTCAAAGGCTCAGTCCATTTTGCCATACAAACCTCTTTTTGGAAAGCTATTTAACCTTAACTAATTGAGCATCAAATGAGCCATATCAATTGGTGTACTAGTTCAAGCGTAGAGATTTTGATGTCAAGATCACATCAATATAATGTTCTTTGACTATTAATAAAACAAAATGCACAGACAAAATTAAAAGAGAATCATCATCATATAAGATTGTACAAGCAACCATATATCGCAAGTAAAAAGAACATCCCCATACACCAATGCCCCAGTTATTTGCTCATAATAACCAGTAGTGAACCCACTATAAGGTGCATCAACGGCTATTTTTTTTTTTTTTTTTTTTCAAATTTTCTTGTTCTGTCAAGCATTACAAAATGAGGAAACCATGGATGAGCGAGACATGACATGGCTAATGTACCATACATCTATGCAGATGCTAGAATACCATTTGTCACAACTTCGTTCTAGCGAAAAATATACATTTTTGTGTTTTCGTCAAGGATCCAAATATCTACAAGTGAGTTCCATGAAATCAAATTAGAAAAGAAGGCTTAGAGGTTAATGTTTCAACAGTTTATTGGCATTGATCCAATTAATACAAATAGGATAGTGCACCTTCACGTCAGTTATAAATGTCTTTCCATTGTCTTGCACATAAAATACTTATAATGATAATATGCAGTAACCCATAGTAGAATCATTTGATAAAGAAAGGCATTTAAAAGCTTAATTTCACACTCGACAAAAGCAAGGCTGAGAGAGCCTTACTCGACCACATTAAAATTATGTTGACCTGTTTGAATCCATCAGTAAAACAAATGCTCACCTAAGAAAAGGCAACATTTACTTAAGAAATAAAGTATTTTCTTCCTCTTGGACCTTACTCTACAATTTCCGTATTCACCTCTGAGGAAGCATCTTAGAGGTTTTTCTTTTGGGTGAAATATCTCCGCTTAATCTCACACCATTCAAAAAGGAAACTCACATACATGACAAATGCATAAATTTCGCAGGCTTAAGCATTATACAAACACACAACGGAACTCTTAAAACTACCTATCCAATTAACAAAAGAGAAAATAAATTTTTTGCAGACTGCGACATAAAGAAATGTAAACCCATCTCCAAAACAGCGCAAACCCATCTCTAAAGTAGCATAAATCCCCTGAAAATGCCAATTTCGCGGCACCACAGTCTAATTCACTAGTTCAACAACAATTTAACAAGCAAAGAATCCACTTCGATCATCCGCACGTAGAGCAACCAACATTTCCATAGAACATTTACAACCCCAAGACACCAAAGAGCTGGAAATGAACCAAGCTACGGCGAAAAGGGGGAAGGAGAGGGAGCACAAGAGACCTGTAATCGGAAGCGGCGATGCGAAAGTTGCCAGAGGTGAGAAGGGCCTCAACGGCATCGGCGTGGCGTTGGTTGTCATCGAGGGTGCTGCCATACTCGCTCTTAATCTACCAGGAGTCCGTAGCGACCGAGCAGTTGTTGTCGGACACAAGATCAACGGACGCTGGTCCGGGCCGGGCTGACTGGGGCAGCTCAGAGTCCTCTGGCGGCAATCGTAGATCCATGGGAGATGTCGAGGGGGACATCATCGGTAGATTAGAGGGAGGCGTTCGATGTAGATTCGAGGGAGACATTGAGGGGGACATCGATGGGGACATCGTTGGAGTCGATGACGGCGTCGAGTTGAGCGAGGTGTAGATCCAAGGAGGAGATATGAGGAAGGCGTCAGGGGAGAAGAGGGAGATGTCTAGATGATGTAGAGGAGAAGAGGGAGAGTTTAGATGATATTAGGGTTGAAGAGTATTTGGGTGAGAAATGGAGTGGGAAATTATTTTTTATTTATATTTCAAAAATAGAAAAGTAAAAAAAAAAATTACTTCTGATTTCTGTTCCAAACCTATTTCTAGAGTAAAAATTTGTTCCAGAAATAGAAAAATGAAATAATTTTACTAAACAGATTTCTAGTTTGGAACAGAAAAATAGTTTTGGAATATAAATAGAATGGTTATCATGCGCGCCCCTAATCGACACGCCCATCATCCATCCAAAGTGTGGCTTCATACCGAGTGTAGCTCAAGTCAATGTCGGGGTCATAGACATCATGAAAAGACACAGAGATATAAGTAATGACCACATGTCATGCCACAAGTGGAACGTCCATTTTAACGATATGAAAAAGATGAAGGAATGAACAATGCCCAGTAAAGAAATAATAGGACCCTAAATTAGGTGATCTATTAGTCGCTAAGAAAGATGCAAGTTTCAACAATAAGCGGCACACATAGACTAGGACAATCCATCATATAGACCACTTTATTTTTACACTTACTCACATTCATATGCACCATAAGTAAAGGATAATAATATTAGCACACGACCCTGATGTAACTGACCAAGCCAAGATATGGTGCAAAATACATATGAACACACACTGAGTGTATTTAATCCATCACGTGTTTAAATGTCCACCATCAAATCGAATTTTCGTTGGATCACAAGCTAGTTTGATTGAATTACTTCTGAATCCTTGATCCGGACTTCCATGGAATCCCTACCATAGGCATATCACTCCAAGGCATTTCAATATCACATAGCCGAGGCATCTCAGTCATACATCAGGGCCATCTCACTATAAGGCATCCTTGTATCACACAATTGAGGTATAAAAGATCACATAGCATGGGCATCCCATTCCCTAGGCGTCATTGGCATCACAAAGCCAATTGTAATATTTTAAATTAGTTTATCTCACACATTTCATGTATCACACCTTAAAATAATCACATCACAGCAGCATGCTAATCAATTTAGTGCACAAGATCATTCCAAAGTCAAGACTATGCTCACAGACATGACCTCATGGTGTACTTCATTCATCTCACACAAGAGACTCGACTATTCACAATTCCAAGTCATCTCATCACAAGTAAGATGGTGGATATATTAATTAGCTTTGTATAAGAGACCACAAGACTGCCAAATGATCACCAAAAGTTCAAACGAGTTGTTTACAAATATTTGTAAAAATTTGGATTAGAGCAGAAAACAGGCAATTTTGAGTAGTTGGTCAAAACTATAGTAAATCATTTCGAAAAATTCTGAAATTTTAATAAGTTTTAGAAAAGATATTGATAGACATTTTTTGTGAAGGAATCTAGTCCTATTTCTCACTTTATAGAGAGTGGCAAGTCCTTGAATTAACCCTCGAACCTGTAAAATTTTTCAGACTCTACCACACACTAAGAAAAGGCATTTCAGTACTCAAAACTTAATCAATCACCACCAAATTTTAGTATGTCATACACAAAAAGTAACCCTACAACTTTCATGGAGAGTATAAGATCTGATTCTATCTTGAAAATGATAGACAAATCAAACAACCAATTGATATCCTTTATTTTCACCTATCCGCAGATTACTGCACTAGATAAAATTCACCTTTTTCACATCTTGTACTACTCTAAAAAAAAATTAAGAAAAATATATGATATAAAACAAACAATTTGCTATAACTTCTAGTATAAGCCTAAATTATTGGTAGATTCTTCGGTATGAAATTCACAAAATCTTGTGACCAGAAGCGCCCGATTCTGGATAGAACGCCTATATCATTAGGAACCCCACACTCGGCCTCTATTACTCTACACCTCCTTAAACTAGTTTTGTTCAAACCTCAAGCACACATAATGTAGCAACTAAAGCCTACATCGAACACCAAACGACCCCCTAAATCAGAATGAAGCTTGCCACCCGCGAACGAGCTACTACCTAGATCGACATGCACGACTCTCATTGCAGCATACCCGACCACTTACCGAACCAACAGCAACACCATAGCTCATCTCCTATGCATATACTTCTTAAAACCACCGTGAAACCCACATGCAAGTCACTAAAAAACTATCTAACCTCACGACTAGCGAGTTAGGGTGCGTTTAGTTCAGTATTCCCAATGGGCTTTCAGCCTTCAAAGCCTTTTGGGGAAATGCTAGACCATTTGTCATTCATTTTGAATTAACTTTCAAGTGAAAGTCAGCATTGGGAATGCTGAAAGTCCAATGCTAGTAGGGACTAGCTTTGAGCTTTCAGCATTTGGCCAAATGTTGAAACTTTTTTTTTTTTTCCTAAAACTATTATAACTCATTCTTCAAATTTCTTATTTTGCTCTCGTTATTATTTTTTTAAATGCCAAAATAATGCTAAAAAATCAAATTTATATAAATGCTAAAAAAATAAATATATTTTGGTCTTTTAAATTTTTTTTACATATTTGATTTTTTTTAGCATTATTGTCAAAATTTATATTTAAAAAATTGCATACATTATTTTTCTTTTCAATTTTAAAAAAATAAAAATTAAAAAATTTCGACGAAGGGTTTGGTCTTTATATATTTATGATTTTTTGGAATTATTTTTAAATTTATATTTAAAAAGTTACATGCATTATTTTTTCAATTTTAAACATGTACAAATTAAAAAAAATTCAATGAAAGATTTGGTCTTTTTTAAAAAAAATTATATATATGTATTTGAGTTTTTTAGCATTATTGTCAAAATTTATATTTAAAAAAGTTGCATACATTATTTTTTTTTTCAATTTTAAACAAATGAAATAAAAAAATTAATATTAATCACCCAAAGAGCTTTTCAAATATGTTTTTTACCAAACGACATTTCTCTCAAAGTTGCTTTTCAAAGTATAGTTTATCAAACAGTCTTTGCATTTGCCTAAAGTCCTTTAGGTTAAACCACTTTGCATTTTCTTAATGGGCTTTCAAAATGCTAAACCAAATGCACCCTTAGACCCTAAAACACAACCATCAAGGATCGTTTCTCCCCAAACCTGCATGTCTCGCACCTCGCTTAGCAACCTGTAGATAATCACCCAAAGAGCTTTTCAAATTTGTTTTCTACCAAACGACATTTCTCTCAAAGTTGCTTCTCAAAGTATAGTTTACCAAACAGTCTTTGATTTGCCTAAAGTCCTTTAGGCTAAACTACTTTGTATTTTCTTAATGGACTTTCAAAATGCTGAACCAAATGCACTCTTAGACCCTAAAACACAACCATCAAGGATCGTTTCTCCCCAAACCTGCATGTCTCGCACCTCGCTTAGCAACCTGTAGATAATCTTAGCTTAAATCTCGCCGTTTCCTTACTTGGTTAATCCTTGCCTTCCTCACGTGCTAGCTCTTCAAGATCTTGCTCTTCTCGAGCTTGAAACTGCAGCAAAATTGCAGAGGAAGAAGAAGAAATATTCTGTTCAGCCAAGAGAGAACGAAAGGAAAGAAGGAACAAGAGAGCGAGAGAGAGTGGGAGATGAGTCGGATGGGAAGAGTTGGGGGGGGGGGAGAAAAGAGAGAAATGATGAGTTTTGCCTTGAGAATGTTCCTTAATTAGCTCATAATTGAAAAAATTTTCAATTCCAAGGCCATGATGACCAAAGGGATAGGCAGAGATGCCAAAGGAAGTAGAAAGGCGGCGTGAGTAGCTCATTGCATGCAATTTCCATATGTAGAATTTCCCCCAAACAAATGCATCATTAGATAATTTCAATTTCTCCTCCAATTCATCCTCCCTCTTAGCCTGGCAACACTCCCCATCTAAGCTCAAGCGATTCTTGCCCAAGACCCCTTCTAATACAACTTCTTCGACCTCTGCCTTGCCATCGACGACTTTCTCTTTAGCCACCTCTCCGCCTCCCGATGGTATGCCATTCTCAGTTAGGAGGATGTCGTACATGAGGGTCGCCTCATGTGACCCCTTGAAATGGGTATGTTCTCAACTCATTTATACTCATATATAGTTAGGTGTTTTTGTTGGGCTCTTTTTAACCCATTTCTAATATTTTAACTAACCCATTTATGACTTGGTCCACAAAAAAAATGAAATAAATAATGGGTTTTGCACCTATTCTAACATTTTTCTAAATCATAATCAACTTGAGCTCTATTTCCTCAAAAGCTAATTGAGCGCAAGCAAAGCTTATTTATTGATTGAGCCTAACTGCAATTAGGGGTGAACAACTAGGCCATCGGCCATACACGACTGGTTTCAAGCCAATTCACACTAAAATTGGTTTGGTTCTTGAATCAAAAGATTTGGGAAGCAAACTTGACTATTTTGATTTTATTTATATCAGGAACCATCTATTTTATCTGGATCAACTCCGAAACTGACAAAGATAACTTTCAGATTTTTAACCTGGAATTCACCACCTTTGAAATCGATCACTCCAACCCGGGATCGCTAACCGTCCGAAGCCAATAACGTGGCATCGATTCCCTACGAAACAAGGAGAACGAGATTCTGGTCGCACTTCCAATCGTTTGGGCCGGCTTGGGCCCACGATCTCCCCCTTAAGCCGATCGAACCCGGTCGGCCCGCGTTCCGATTCCGGTCCGGCTCGCGAAAAACCAGAGTCTATAAACCTCGACAGTCTCCCCACCCCGCGACGAGCTCCGACAGGCATGAAACCCACCCCGAAGAATTCCAGACCTCCTTCGGGGACCTGACAGAGGACCGAATTCACCGCGAGAAGTAGACGAAGACGAAGACGAAGAAGAAGAAGAAGAATCTCGAAGAGAGAGATTCCAGGCCCGAGGAAACCGAATCGCTGGAAGCTCCAAAACCCTTCCCGAAAGAGAGTCCTCATAAACCCTAGCGAAGCTCCTCCCCTTCGCCGGAGCAATCGGCTGCACCCCGCTCCTGCTCGTGTGTGTATAGGCGGATGATCCGTCTCCCGGAGCGGGGCTTCGGGGGGTGGTCGCGCGAGGGAGCGTAGCCCGATCGTCGTCGCTGTCCGGCGGGGGGGCCGGTTCGGCTTCGGAGGAGCCGCGCGGAGCGACGAAGTTTCCGGCGGGTCCGCGGGGCGGGAAAAATGAGTCCGATTCAGAATTTCGAGCAGCACTCTCGCCATTTGGTGGACCCTGATCTACGTACTCCCCTCTCTCCCTCTCTCTCTCTCTCAAAACTCACTCGCTCACGCACGAGCATGATTGCATAGGCACAGATGTTCGTACATACGTATAGGAAGGATCGTAGCGTGTGTTGTAAGCGGGGAAGGATGTTCCTTGCTAAGGAAGGATGTTGGGGTGTTTGAGCTTAGGTGCGAGAACTTGTTCCGTGTCTGAAAGGGGGAAATGATAATCTATGGTTGTCATGATATGGTGAAGGGATCGTGCGGGTGTAGTGCTTGTATCGTGGTTTAAAATTTAGACATCTAATTGTTCCGTGGGCTATCTGTTCTTCAATAGAGGGTTTCTGTTCTGTGATTTCAAAAAGTAGCTTTGTAAATTTTATTTCTCATGCTGTGTTTTGGAATGAGTATCTGCCGGTGTGAACATGAGGTTTTCTTTGTTGTTTTGAAAACAGCGATTCAGGCGAGGCTAGTGATGGCGGTGGAGGTACGCGACAGTCTAGAGATAGCCCATACTGCAGAATATTTAAATTTCCTAAGATGCTACTTCAGGGCATTCTCTGTAATTTTAGTGCAAATTACAAAGCCTCAGTTTACTGATAACCCGGAGCACAAGCTTCGAAATATCATCGTGGAAATCCTGAACCGCCTACCTCATAGTGAAGTCCTACGCCCATTTGTTCAGGACCTACTAAGGGTCGCCATGCAAGTTCTCACCAGTGATAATGAAGAGAATGGCCTAATTTGCATACGCATCATATTTGACTTGTTAAGAAACTTCAGACCAACATTGGAGAACGAGGTGCAACCATTTCTCGACTTTGTATGCAAGATTTACCAGAACTTCAGATCAACCGTCAGCCATTTTTTTGAAAGTGGAGCATTAGGTGGTGAAGATGTTAAGCCAATGGAGACTAGCTCTTCAGATCAGGGCATTTCTACTGGTTCATATGGAGGGACTGGGCAGCTCAATCCAAGTACCAGGTCATTTAAGATAGTGACAGAAAGTCCACTTGTGGTCATGTTTCTATTCCAGCTGTACAGTCGGCTTGTTCAAACGAACATTCCTCACTTGCTGCCTTTGATGGTAACTGCCATATCTGTTCCTGGACCAGAAAAGGTTCCTCCCCATTTGAAAACTCAGTTCATTGAGCTGAAGGGTGCTCAGGTTAAGGTTGGTAATATCTTCATTGTGCAGGATTTGTTTGTTTTATGAACTTTTTCTTCTTTCAGTTATGAGTTCCATAAATGGTTCGAAGTCATATAGACTGTGAGTCTGTTTGGTACAGTTCCAAGCAGCTACAACTTTAAAAAGGGTTGCTTTGGCTTTTATGAGAGGTTTGGCTAACTCTTTACAATTGGAAGCTGTCTCATCTAGCTATGAGATGTTGTAGTTACAGCTATACCAAAGAGACATTATCAATGTAGGAAAGAATCAAATTGACGCTCCATGAAGATTTGTCATAAGTTTAAGTGAATGATGTCAGTTATAGTATAATAATACTCCGTGTCTTTTCTGTTTTTATCACGGAAGAGACACTCAGACTTAATATAGCAGTTATGTGGGTTAAGGGAATAGTAATACGTGTAAGTTTCTGAGGTTGCTATCGCCTACTTGATCTGTCATAGCTGTATCTCTACGAGATCACTGAACCCTTCAAACAGACAGCTAGAGCAATATTCTTTTCTGAACTGAGAGGAAGAGAACTAATTTTTAGAACTTGGAATCACCTCTTATTTTATTTAAATTTTGTGTGTGCTAATTTTGATTTATGGCATGAGGATTAGCTGAAATATAGATGTTTTGATAGTTAATTTTGTTAATCATATTATGTGATGTTGTCCTCCCCGACTGCCTCTTTCTTGTACTGTGTCTTGCGTTGGAAAGAGTAACTATTTGTCAGATTATGCAATTGTAATTAGAATGGGCAAATAAGAATCAATTGACCTGCTTTCTTTCTCTCTCAAGAATTTGGCTAATGCTTTGAATTGGCTTTACGAAATTCTCTGGCTTGTCGTACTTGTTTAGCTCGGCCACCATTCTCATTCAGGTTTCTTTCATCTATTATGGTTTACTTAATAGTGAAGAACAATCTAAGACCAACGCAAATGAAAAGGAGTTGTAAAATTGTGTTTCCTCCTCTTCATATTTTATATTAGATTTTATGAATTGGGTAATGCATCTGATATCTTATGGATTTTGCGGAGGCTTGGGAGAATTCATTCTCAACTGAGATCGATTCAATATACTAAGTTTCCTCCTTCACGTGAAATTTAACTTATACACTCATACATTCTGTTTTGCTCTTGTGGTATGTCTCATCATGGAAATCTTGGAAATTTGCTGTTTGTTTATGGGGGAAAGTGAGATATTGGGAGCTCTAATTGATCGCATTAAAAGTTTGTATCATGCTCTGGTCTTAATATTAGGATAAGTTCTTGATAATGAAAGCATTCTTCTATCGAGGTTAGAAACCAATGCTGACGGTATCAATTTGCTATCACAAGATAATGATTAGCGACAAAGATGGGATCATAATATGCAAATTTATATGCTTTTGTCTCTATTAAATGGTCGTAATTTATATTATTGGTGGAACTTAATAAGCCAACTCAGAATTTCCAAATCATAGATAGCACGTTTTCGGCTTTGCAGATAGAACTATAGGCTTACCTTTAACTCTGTTTCTGTTCGTTAAAGTATTTCACATCGCTTGTCTATGGGGTTTCAATGGGTCTTCTATTCATGTATGTAGTCTCCCTTATTAATTTTTTGGGTTAGAGTTTCTAACATTGTGTCAGGGCTAGATTCTGTTCTGGTTTATTACTTGTGTGCTCTCCTCCATTCATCCATTTTATGTGTTATTAATCCGGCTTGCACAATAGAGGAGGTGTTAAAAGTATTTCACATTGCTTGTCTGTGGGGTTTCAATGGACCTTATGTTCATGTACGTAGTCTCCCTCCACCTATTGGGCTGGACTTTGTGACACTGTTGAAGCCACTTCTTCGCCAAATCTTGAAACGAGACATATTATTCTGATTCTAGAAAAAGTATATTGTCACATGCTAATAAAATTGGATAACCCTCAGTACCAAAAACTTGTTGATACCTTTTATGCTGTTCTTTTTGGATTTACATGTGGATTCTAATCCCTTTCTTTCCTTAAATTATTGCAGACAGTCTCTTTCTTGACTTATTTGTTAAAGAGTTGCACTGATTACATCAGACCCCATGAAGAAAGCATTTGTAGAAGTATAGTCAATCTGCTGGTTACCTGCTCTGATTCTGTAACGATTAGAAGGGTGGGAACTCCATGTTTATTCCTCTTTTGTTCCTTCCCATTTCTTGATTGCTGTCCAAGTAAACAGTTGATCTAAATTTTTTGATACAGGAATTGTTGGTGGCTCTAAAGCATGTACTGGGAACAGATTTCAAGCGGGGATTATTTCCTTTGATTGACAAATTACTGGATGAAAGGTAGAGGATATACTTTTAATAACCATTGAATTGGTAGGGTTGTAATTTGATATTTAGGAATATGTAATTTGCAGTTAAATCAAGTGAAATAAGGTAATGAGAAAATGTGCTTGTTCATAAGCAATATTTATGGACAGAAGTGCATGGATGGATACCAAATTTTCTTTTCGACAAGATAAGATTTTATTGATAAAGAAGCTGTCCATTGCATTAGAATATACAAGAGCAGATCAGAAAACAACAAGACACTAGTCCATGGTAAGATTACAATATGAAGCTGATAAGTGCCTGAAATCAACAAAAACAGAATCGGGTGAAGACTATGTTCCTTCCAACAGTCTTTTATTTAGTTCCTTGGAATGCAATGCATGAGACAAAGTGGAGCTACGCTTGAGCCTTTTGGACAGGTGAGAGTAGGAAGAAAAGCTCTAGCATTGACTAACTTCGCATAACGAACATATACAAGAGCAATTGAAAATGAAAATTGCTGAATCAATAACAGTGAAGGAGCAAATGATCTCTGGATTGTCCAAACACTTTACAGCTGCCAAAATAGAATTCCACACCCTAAGATTCTTAGAAGTGAGGATTTGAAGAAGCTGCCAAACAATAGAAGGATTTAATGAAGGGAGCATTAGGAAACCCGATAGCAATGGCAGGAACTAACTAGATTGATTGAAGTTAAAGCTATTAACAACTCTATGATAGGGCTTGGCGGAGAAAATTTTGCTTGAGATTCCACTCCCCTCTAGACCGCCAAAATTGAGATTGGAAGGTGGAAGAAGGAAGCTAGCACCATAATCAAGTTCCCAACCATTAAAGTCTCCAATGAATATAGGAATGTCGATATAGAATCAACCTACCAGAAGTCAGAAATTATATCGTTTTGATCATTGGAAGTGAGAAGGGAATCTGGATTTAAGAGAAGTGCCATACCAAAAATCGTGTTCTCAAATCTTGTCCAGTGATTAAAAAATCGATGTTTCCAAAGATCGACCTACATGTATAATCAATGTTTTTTCAGCCATAACCACCAGAAAGCAAGCTGTATTTGGCACTTATCACACTTAACCCAATGAGAATTTCTATATGGGGGAACCTCTATAGCCATTTACTAAGAGGAGCTTCATTGAAAAGAGTCTTCTCTCCAAAGCCAAGACCTCTTGAGGAATGAGAGCAGAAAATGTTCCAATCAAGCGAATGAATCTTATACTCATTGCATTAACGACCTCATAAAAAGCCTCTTTGAAACTTCTCAGCTCAAGAGGTTGCCAACCATGGAGAAATTTCAAAGAAGACTAGTAAGACGGATGAATTAATAGCTTTGAGATGTGAGGCTCACTCTTATCAGGAGTACTTTGACCTTGTTCTATGTCTATCTTCCCACTGCTTGCCCTATTGTGGACAAACAAGAGGATATACAAAAAAGATTCTTATGGCAGAGTGGAGAAGAAGAATTTAAGAGTCATCTGGTTATGTGGTGTATAGTAAAGCTTCCATTATGTCAAATGGATTTGCTCATTGATTCATTTACTTGCAAAATGGAATTAGAGATTCATGCAGGAAAAAAAGATTTTTTGAATGATAATGCAGGAAAAGAATATGTTATGGGGAAAAGTAGCTACTGCTAAATGTAGGTATGATAGGTTGAGAAAATTGCAGTCAAGCCATTCCCATTGCAGATCGCAATGGGGGCATTTAGTCGTCTGGTGATACTTCTATTGTAAAGGTACTCTGCGAATGGATAGTTTTCCAAATTTAGTTTCTAGATTTCAGTGTATCGGTGAGTTCCCTCTTCACTAAGTTGTGAGAGCATAATCGCAAAGTGCAGTTCCACTGAGCTGCACATGAGGGAGTGCTTGAAGACCTTCATGTTTTGTTCAAATGTGTTTACAGGATCGATGATGATTGTCCAAAAATGGTCACTTGGGGAGGGCTCTCTCACTGAATCCAAATTTTGTTACACAAAATGAACAATGTCAGTCATCATATGAGACGCAAAATTCCATTTAAAGGCTTTTCTGATATAGATGCACCACTAGGATTTAGTGCTTTCACTTGGCCAAAATTCTTATAATGTACAGTGTTTGGGGAGTAGGTTGGGTCACTAGTTGCTCCACTGAGGTGGTTTATTTTGCGATAGTAACTCAGGTTGGAAGGGTTGGGGAAAGACCTAAAATGATAAATTTAGTTTGTTGTTGTTATATATAGAGTTTTATGTTTATTCTCTTCCAATCTGAATTGAAAATGCAAATGCTGCAAATAGAAAAAGAATGGACTGTCAATTTTAAATTGAAAGTTATGACGACTACTACATGTAGATACCTAAATGACCCTGTACTTTCGACCCCTTTCAATTCTACCCTGAACTTGGAGAACTTTCAATTCTACCATGAACTTTGATGTCAGTTTCAGTTCTATCTTAGGTGCAGTAATTCTCTTGTATAATTCTGAGCTGATGTTTTGGTTGCTAAAAAGGAATAATCGTGATGCTAATGTGGTCAGATGTTTTGAAATGGATAACTACATAATGTATGCCATGTGGCTAATAGATGGTCTCTAACTATGAAAATCTATCCTATTTGTGTCGGTACTAAATTCTAGTCAACCTGTTCAAATTTGTGGCATTTAATAATGTGTGCTTGTATGTGTACTCACAACAGGATCGAATTGAAAATAACTTTTATAATTTGGGCAGGAATTGGAAGGTCTTTCGCTTTGGGCTTGAATTGGAAAAACATGTAAATTTTTAGTCGATTAAGCCAGATAGTTATATTTGGTGAGGAAGTGTAATGATTCACCAATGGATTTTAAAGATTGGCAGCTTCTGCTCATTCTCTGTGATGTTCTAAATTGGTGATCATATTGCTGTATCTTAATGGTGTAACCCTAGCTCATCTTTAAGGGTGTATTCACCAAGGAATTTCATTGTCAACTCTATATAGTGTTTCTTTGACGTGCAAAATGTCATTTTACTGCTCCCTGTTTATTTTAACTCTAAATTGTTGTTGCTGAACTGATACGCGATTCAGGTATATGAATTGGTTTTACTGTTTTCATTCTTCTGAAGTGATTTTTTTCTCTGGAAATAAGAGAAGAGATGCCAGTAGTTGCTTTAGTTCCACCATTACATTTGTGGAGCTTCTTGTGTCTGAAATAGTGCTATTGTTTGTTGTTTTAATGGTGTCTCAACTTATATGATAGTATACATAACTTGAAATGAGTTTTTTCCCCTGCATTCTCCAAGAAGAATATGGAATGAACTTTGTTTTTCTCTGCTACGTTATCCATTGGTAAACTAAAAGAACAATTGCACCTGTTCTCTTGCTGAATACTCAGTTGACCTCTTTTCTCTCCTAAACGGTCAGTGTGCTAGTAGGACCTGGTCGGGCATGCTTTGAGACCTTGAGGCCATTGGCTTACAGTCTGCTAGCGGAGATAGTACATCATGTTCGGTCGGACCTTTCTTTGACGCAGGTGAGCTTTTAGTTCTATGTGGATGTAGTATATTCTTCAGTTGTTGGATAATTAGGAGCATGCTGTTAGTATAACCTGGGCTTGTGCATCTCTGTGTTCTTGATTTTCTATCTTGGTGTTCCTGCTTAATTGAAAAAAATTCCTGATTCTTGGGAGAAGGATCTATTCATTGATGCTTTGCTGAAGAACGCCACTATAACGTCTGGAGCATGTTCCTTGGATTTGAAAAATTTGATTTGCTCAATTTCTAGGGAGATGCTTTGAGGGTTCTTCTACGAAGTCTGATGCCACACTTAGTTTGTTTGTCTCGCTATAATTTCTCTTAAATAGTTGAGCTCCTCATGATAGGGATTACTATTTTCTCAAGGATTTCAGGCTACTTTTCTGTTTTATTTCCCTAATAGCTCTTTTTTATTTCATGTTTTAACCTATGTTGACCAATGATTATTTTTTTTTTTTTCAATGCAGTTATCAAGGATCATATACTTATTTTCAAGCAACATGCACGATGCTTCGCTGTCGCTTAACATTCACACGACTTGCGCTCGCTTGATGTTGAATCTGGTGCCTATGCTTGTCTTTGCCAATTCTTGCATTTTTAACATGCTCTTGTCGCATATATCGGTCTATATTTCACAAGTTTGGTACATTGTGTATGTTTTTTTGACTTCTTTATTAATTGGTTTCATGGGACCAAGGTGGAGCCCATCTTTGAGAAAGGAGTTGATCAGCCATCTATGGATGAAGCCCGGAATCTGCTGGTCCGAGCTTGTCTACTTTGTCTTCATTTGCTTTAATATCTGTTTTGTTGTGGTGAAATGGTTTTATTTATTACTTTTTACAGGGTCGCATTTTGGATGCTTTTGTCGGGAAGTTTAGCACTTTCAAGCGTACTATTCCCCAGGTAGTTTTTTATCATGGTTGCACTGGTAGTCATTTTTGATTGGTTGGCCTTGTATTGAGGAGGATTGGTGCAAAGATTGTGATTTGCGGGTAATGGTCCTATTGCATCAGACTGTCTGTCTTCCAGTGTTAAAGTAGAATAGAATTTTCTTGTGGAGCAGCAGATGATCTTTTTTTTGTTTTTTTTTTTTTTTTTTTTTGGGGGGGGGGGAGGGGGAATAAATCTTTGTTAATCTTGAAATATCAGTTTTTTTTAATGAGTTATGGAGAAGTAATCTTTGTTTTTTGTTAGTTTCAGTTTTATTGCCTTGTTTTCCTAGTTTTTTAGATTCTTATTTTTTTGTGGCAAATAGCTGTTGGAAGAAGGAGAAGATGGAAAGGAGCGAGCTACTTTGAGGGCGAAACTTGAACTTCCAGTGCAGGTTGTTTCATGGCTGTACATTGTCTTTTGTCACTTGGGTTTTCTATTCGTTGATGCATAAATGTAGCTTGTTTAGGGTGCGCTTGGGAAGGTTTTTGGGGGAAGTCTTTGGGTAAATGCAAAGGCCATTGAGTTAAAGGAGTATTCCAAAATGCAAATTGTGTTTGGTAAATTGTATTGTAAAAGTCCATTGTGAAGTATCTTTGAGCAAAATAGTGTTTGGAGAAATTATATTTGCAAAAGATTTTTGTTATTAAAAAAAAGAAAAAAGAAGAGTTGGCCGGCCAAGGACAAGCAGTCGCCGGCGAAGGGCACGTGGTCCGGCAAACGTAGGTGGTCCGGCATGGGTTGCAGGACCCTTCGGGGAGCGTCGCGGCAACCAGATTTGGTCACGGTGACCCTTGCTGGAGGGTCATGTGACCCAGATCGAGCGGCCCCGGCGCTTGGGTCCCGCGACCTTGAGGGTTGTGACCTCCGTGGCGACCTCATGATCTGGGTTGCTCGGCCCCAGTGGAGGTCGCAGCGCGGGGGTCGCGTGACTCTCGCTGGGGATTGCCTGCCCTTCGCCGGCGACCGCTCACATAGAAGAAGATGAATAGTCATTGAGGGCAAAACTGGAAAAACAAAAAACTAGCGAGGATAATCTGGGAAGAAATTTTTTTTATTTACCCCCTCAGCTCAGCATGCCGAGAAGGCCGACATTTCCCAAATGGGGTTAAAAAAAATTCAACAAACACCCTCTCTTTGGCCCAAGGGGTTTTGGGTGTTCAAAGTGCCTTCTAAAGGCCACTCCCAAACGCACCCTTAATCTGGGAGGCCATCTGGATTAGTGATAAGCTGAGTGCATGGGCTGACAATCTCAGGGCAATGCTTATCGATTACCATCTCTCAAACCTAGTTGTGGGTGGTTCTAATGTAAACTTGTTTTAGAGTAAATTGCTTCTAAAGGGAGGAGAGTGTGACCATAATCATAAATTTACTCCTAAAGTGTGGGGATCCTAGGGAGACTGCTCATTTTCTTGGTGATGATTGGATTGATGATGATTGAATAGACTACATAACTGTTCTGGATAAGCTTATAAAGTTTTTTAGATGCTTATGCAGGGTTGATGTCCTCTTTTGTGGTGGTGCTGTTTCTTTCTATTTTATTTTAGGTGGAGGTTTGGGGGGACGGTGGTTGTCTTTGACTATCTTCAAGTTCTGATGTTTTGACTTTAGGCACTGCACTTAGAAAATAAGTATTAGGAAAGTGGACACTGATTTACTTGAGAATCCTGGTAGATCAGGTATTAGACATGAACAATTGGGAGTCCATGACTTCTGAAATGTGCACAGATGTATTTTGATGATTGCAAAAGCATCCTCTGAAAACTGTTATGGTTTGCATATGATGTGAACAAGTAAATAGGACATATATTCTGAAAACTGACGTATTGTTTCTATTTGTCTCTTCTTAATTATGACCTATTATGCATTTGCAGGCAGTTTTGAACATGCAGATCCCCCTGGAACATGCTAAAGAAGTCAATGATTGTAAGCACCTGATCAAGACATTGGTTATGGGTAATAAAACTTTTTATTTTCTTACATCTTTTAGTAGTTATATTGTCTTTGCTTGTTGTGAACCCCATTGTTCCATTTTTTTTCTGTGGCTGAATCTAATATTTGTGCAATTTGTGCTACTGACAGGAATGAAGACAATCGTTTGGAGCATCACACATGCGCACATCCCCCGTTCTCAGGTTTATCATTGTCTGCTTTGACCATCAGATTCATAGCTGTCGTATTTCTTCTTATGTGATTTAGGTTTTTTATCACAAAAAAAATTGATAATGAGGTTTTCTCTTTTATACATGGAACACATGAACAGACTGTTGGATCTGCTTCATCTAGTTTACCAGCACCTCAAGTATTTAAAGGGATGCGCGAGGATGAGGTACAGGAAAGATGATTGTAAAGGCTCTGTCTTCTGGGTACTAAGGTTTGGTCATTTGGCTTAACTACACTTTTTGATAGGTTTGCAAAGCTGCTGGTGTTTTGAAGAGTGGTGTTCATTGCTTAGCCCTCTTCAAAGAGAAGGAGGAGGAAAGAGATATGATGCAGCAATTCTCTCAGATTTTGGCAATCATGGAACCACGGGATCTTATGGACATGTTCTCTTTATGCTTGCCAGAGCTTTTTGACTGCATGATTTCAAACACTCAATTGGTTCATATTTTCGCTTCCCTCCTGCTACCCAATAAAGTATATAAACCATTTGCGGACGTGCTCATTAATTTTCTTGTGAGCAGCAAACTTGACGTCTTGAAGCATCCAGAGTCTCCGGCGGCAAAGCTGGTGTTGCTGCTCTTTGGGTATATATTTAATGCTGTTAACAGATCTCCTTCAGATTTTGAAAGAATTTTGCAGCCTCATGTCCCTGTTATAATGGAAATATGCATGAAAAGTGCTACTGAAGTCGAAAAGCCACTTGGTTACATGAAACTTCTTCAAATGATGTTTAAAGCACTTTCTGTATGCAAATTTGAGCTCCTACTTCGGGAGCTGATTCCTATGTTGCTCCCCTGCCTAAACATGCTTTTAACCATGCTTGAGGGTCCAACTGGAGAAGACATGAGGGAGCTATTGCTGGAGTTGTGCCTATCGTTGCCTGCGCGATTAAGCTCATTATTGCCTCACTTGCCCCGTCTTATGAAGCCTCTTGTCTTGTGTCTGAGGGGAAGTAATGAACTGGTGAGTTTAGGTCTGAGAACACTTGAGTTCTGGGTTGATAGCTTAAATCCCGATTTCCTGGAACCAAGTATGGCTAATGTCATGTCGGAGGTGATTTTAGCCTTATGGGGCCACTTGAGACCTGCGCCATATCCGTGGGGTGGAAAATCTATGCAACTTCTTGGTAAGTTAGGTGGTCGCAACAGACGATTTCTCAAAGAGCCTCTTGCACTTGATTGCAAGGAGAACCCTGAACATGGACTTCGCTTGATACTTACATTTGAGCCCTCGACCCCATTTCTGGTGCCTTTGGATCGATTCATAAATCTTGCTATAGCAGCTGTAATGCACAAAAATGGTGGCATTGATGCTTTCTACCGGAAACAGGCATTGAGGTTCCTTCGTGTTTGCTTATTATCTCAACTTAATTTGCCGGGAAATGTTATGGACGAAGGATATACACCCAAGCAATTGTCCACTATTCTAGTTTCTAGCATTGATGCTTCTTGGCGACGTTCCGAGTCCTCAGATGTAAAGGTTAGTGTGGTGGTAATATTTTCTTCACATGTTTTACTCCTAAGTCCTCCGTCTTTTATCATCATTCTGAATTAGCTGGACAATTGTGACATAATCAATTCCGACCCATGTTTTATTATATTTGTGTTTGTATTTATTGGACGTGCCATTCAATTTGAATGCATTTACTTTGACAAAATCAGTATTCTTGGGTGTCAAGTGAGCATGGGATGGGAAGGTAGAAAGTCAACTCTAGTGTCGGCTATATCGG
This sequence comes from Eucalyptus curtisii, assembly GCA_017140595.1. Classification (NCBI taxonomy): domain Eukaryota; kingdom Viridiplantae; phylum Streptophyta; class Magnoliopsida; order Myrtales; family Myrtaceae; genus Eucalyptus; species Eucalyptus curtisii. The sequence continues at coordinate 32,827,885 of CM029502.1, read as the reverse complement.
ATCACCTAGGTCAAGTTTTGTTGTTCCCGTCTTGCTCTGATTTTTAATGTGATCGTTTACTAGCTAAAGATATCATGGACAAATGGCGACGAGGCTCCTCCAATTAAGGAAGTGGGCTAAGATATCCACGAGTTGGCAAAGTGAACCATATAATCAAGAATCTTATTGTATCTAGGGTTTTCTTGGAGACTCTAGAACATTCATGTGGGTAATAAGAGCATTTAAACACTTATAATCTGTAGCTTCCCATTGATTTTCCCAGTTAGATTGGATTGAAAGTTTGCTTCCCATTGATTTTCCCAGTTAGATTGGATTGAAAATTTCAATTGTAAGGAGGGAGGCTCATGAAAATATAGGGGTGCCCTCTCTTTCATCTGGAACCATGCAAGTATATGAGCAATACAAACATCTTTGAGAGCTTCTCTCTAGGATTCCATTCCTTGAGTGAGTGCGAGCAAGAGCAAGTAAGGCTTGCTACAAGGCAAGTTGAGGTCTAAGTGCGGCACGGATCATGATCTAAAGTATCGTTCCATGACATAGCAATGTTAATGGTGAGAGTTTTTGCATTTATTATGGTGGTTGTGGATAGTTGAAACAGAAGCTAGCATAACTTGATTATTAGACAGATTTTTGTGTGCCATACAACATGCAGGTATGCTTCTATTTGTGCACTGAACTGATTCTCATTCTCTTAAAAGACGACCACCTTGCAATGGACTAACAGTAGCCCATTCCACTTACCATCAGGACTTTTTGGTGAACAGCATAGAATGATGCTCAATGGTGTAAACAATCTATGTAGGGTTCCCTACTAAGTGGGAAAAGGCTTGGTGGTGGAAAGGTGGTTCTTACAATCAAATATTAACTCCACTAATATATAAATACTTGCTTTTTAATTCCTAGTGATCCATTTCCCCATCAATTAAAAATTGGTTATAGTCTTAAAAAATGGCCTTGGGGAACAAGTAAAAAGCAAACAAGTTAGCAAGGTGAGATGTTGATGTATGCCGAAGACTTAAGGCAATCCTGCTTTAACGGTAGGGTAGCTTAATGCTTCCCATAGTCATTTAAAAACATGAGCTAACTCTCATATTCAAATAGATGAAGGTCCCATCATTTTAAAACACAAACTGAGAAAATTGACATGATGATAAAAATATCTTCACCATAAGTTCTGCGTACTAGGAAATTTGCATTGGATCTCAGACATTGATATACTCCTAAGGGAGGTTAGATGTCCCATTGTCAGAGTCTTTGAGTCAGCAAATTGAGTCTACCGAAGCTCACAAAAAAAAAAAAAAAAAAAAAAAAAAAAAAAGCTAAAAACTTTTGGATCATTGTAAAATTTCTGTGGGAGGGAGAAGTGCATTGATTATCATTGAGCTTAAAGTCCATCACCTTTTATTTATTTATTTTTAATCTTTGTGCTATGTAAGATTGTGGTTCTGTTGCTCCTCTAGGAGATATTTCTTTTCCAGCCTCACCCATTATCCTATTGATGATCTCTGTCCTTTCAAAGGGGGCCATTAGGGCAAAAACTCTGGTATACATGATAACTAATGATTTAGTTAGGTGGAGCTTTTTCCACACCCATTTTAGTTAAAGCACTCTTTTTACTTTAAGTGACCAAGATACCCATCAATATCTGTACACTTTTTCTCTGTCCGACATTTTCCCTCTCCTCTACCTTCTCTCTCTACTACACCAGCTTGGCTCTTATCTCTCAAATTTGCGAATCTCCTTCGAACTGATGCTTCTTTTAAGGGATAAATGATCACAGAACTTATCCTCTACGTGAAGCTTAAGTCTAATATCTGTTAAGTCTTTTTGGCCACCAAAGCTTCAGTTTAGCACCATTTCCCATTGTTTTCTTTTGTTTTCCTCTTGGTCTGAGTTCTAAGGTAGTGGGTTTATAATGATAATTTGCCCCCATTTAAGTTCTTTGACAGGATAACGACGGCAGCTTGAATTAAACGGTTCTAGTGATATTTCAATGTTCTTAGAGGTTATCAATAGTTTTTATTTTTATTTTTTTGGGTCATATGCCTTTTGATTGGGTATTATTTATCTCAGATACTGATTCTGGCTTGCCCTGGCCAATCCTATTTGAGGATTATTACTCTTTTGTATACTTTCTTAGAGGTGCTCCAGTCAGCTATATCATCCAGTCCTGGGATGTTACTTTAAATATAACTTCTGGAATACTTCCTATAGTTAGTGAAGTTTGTATGGATCAGATATGTGCTGAACTGGACTTCTCTGTGTCCAAACTTTTCCTCTGGGCAGTGAGTTGTATTCCTTTTTAATGCTGACTCTGATCTGCATCTTCGGAGTTTGCTGGTTGTGTTTGTTTTTCAAATGAATTAGTTCCTATCCTTGATGTAACCTATCACCTTTACTATGCTTAAATTTTATTGAAAATTTGACAAACTTTCATACTTTTTGGCGTAAAGTTTGTTAATGTGCTGTGGGTCAGTGAAAGATTCATTTGGACCTGATATTGAATGGTTGAAATTTGATACCCTCCTATTGAGAAAAGCTATAGTTGCTTGACTTTTATAACTGATTTGTGCAGGCAGATTTAGGTGTGAAGACAAAGACTCAACTCATGGCTGAAAAATCTGTTTTCAAGGTGCTGTTAATGACTGTTATTGCAGCCAGTGCGGAACCAGACCTTGTAGATTCAAAGGATGATTTCGTTGTTAATATTTGTCGTCATTTTGCAATGATCTTTCATGTCGAGAATTCATCAAGCAACACCTCTAATGCAACAACTGCTGTTGGCGGCCCTATTCTTTCATCAAGTGCCAATGTCAGCGGAAGGTCAAAAAATAGAAGTTCCAATTTGAAAGAATTGGACCCTTTAATATTTTTGGACGCCTTAGTTGATGTGCTTGCGGATGAGAATAGGTTTCACGCAAAGGCTGCCCTTAGCGCCTTAAATGTGTTTGCTGAAATGCTTCTTTTCCTTGCTCGTTCAAAACATTCTGATGCATTGATGTCAAGAGGAGGCCCCAGCACACCTATGATTGTCTCTAGTCCCTCCATGAATCCTGTATATTCACCACCACCAAGTGTTAGGGTCCCTGTGTTCGAGCAACTTCTGCCCCGTCTTTTGCACTGTTGTTATGGAAATATGTGGCAAGCACAGATGGGAGGTGTGATGGGCCTTGGTGCTTTAGTTGGTAAGGTCACTGTTGAGACGTTGTGCTACTTCCAAGTGAAAATTGTGAGGGGCCTGGTGTATGTTCTCAAAAGACTTCCTGCTTATGGTACCAAAGAGCAGGAAGAGACAAGTCAAGTGCTTACACAGGTTCTTCGTGTGGTAAATAATGTTGATGAAGCAAACAGTGAAACACGCAAGCAAAGTTTTCAAGGGGTAGTTGAATTTCTTGCTTCAGAGTTGTTCAATTCCAATGCATCCATTACCGTGAGGAAAAATGTGCAGACGTGTTTAGCACTTTTGGCTAGTCGAACAGGTAGTGAGGTGTCTGAGCTGCTTGAGCCACTATACCTACCTTTGCTTCAGCCTCTCATATTGCGGCCACTTCGATCAAAGACCGTTGATCAACAGGTAAGGAATGTTTTATGGTTAGAGTTATCATAACTGGTTAGTACTTACTCCACTGTTGCCCTATAGGTTGGCACGGTCACTGCTTTGAATTTCTGCCTAGCTTTGAGGCCTCCACTCCTTAAGTTGACTCCAGAACTAGTCACTTTTCTTCAAGAAGCTCTGCAAACTGCTGAGGCTGATGAAAATGTGTGGGTTGTGAAGTATATGAACCCAAAGGTTGCTACATCATTGAACAAACTAAGAACTGCTTGCATTGAGCTACTCTGTACTACAATGGCCTGGGCAGATTTTAAGACTCCGAGTCATACAGAGTTGCGTGCTAAGATCATATCAATGTTTTTCAAGTCCTTGACGTGCAGAACTCCTGAGATTGTCGCAGTTGCGAAGGAAGGTCTTCGACAGGTTTTATCCCAATACCTCTTATTAAGTCATTTGCTTTACTGTAGTTTGTAGCCTTCAAATGGGGCCTGTTTAGCTGTAAAATCATTGAGCCAGATACCATTGTTTAAAACAGTGGTCTGTAGATTCAAGACTTTGCAAATAATAAAAATGGTGATCTGGAGAGGATCTGTAACCTTATTCACCTGTCTTCTTCTACTTGGGCAGCAACTCCAACTGTTCTAGGGATGCATACTGCTAGAAAACAACATATTATCTTAACACAAAAGAACTGGAATATTTCTGTCTTTTACTTGATTGGTAATTTCAATCATGCTTAAACAATTGTAATTTTCGGAACAGGGTTTAGGATTTGGAAACAAATTCATGTGTTAGTTACTTGCTAGAAACATTCCTAATCCTAATTCTCTTCTTTTAGTTGTGTCAAATTAAGTTCATGAAGTTTCGGATTTAGGAGTTGATACGTCTCTTGTGACCATTCTCTTTTAGGTTATAAATCAGCAGAGGATGCCCAAAGAACTTCTTCAAAGCAGCCTCAGGCCTATATTAGTCAATTTGGCGCATACCAAGAATCTTAGCATGCCTCTTTTGCAAGGATTGGCCCGGCTTCTTGAGCTCCTATCCAACTGGTTCAACGTAACTTTGGGTGGCAAGTTGTTAGAGCACCTAAAGAAATGGCTGGAACCTGAAAAACTTGCACAAAGCCAGAAAGCATGGAAGGCAGGTGAAGAACCAAAAATCGCTTCTGGTAATGCATCTATCAAAGTGAACAAGTTTTTGATTCTGCACTGTCTGTGCTGTGTATGTGCACTGTAGTTCTCATCTTATATCATGTTTTGTTTTGTTTATCTGCAGCGATAATTGAACTTTTTCACCTGCTTCCAAATGCTGCTGCAAAGTTCCTCGATGAACTTGTAACCTTGACAATTGAGTTGGAAGGTGCTCTTCCTTTGGGTCAAGTTTATAGTGAAATCAATAGTCCATATCGACTTCCACTGACGAAATTTCTGAATAAATATGCAACACAAGCTGTAGACTATTTTCTTGCTCGATTAAGTCAACCAAAATACTTCAGGCGGTAAGAATATGGGCATAAAAGTACACTTTAATTGCATACTGAACTAAGTACTGATTGAGGTTCTCATCCAGGTTTATGTACATCGTTCGATCAGATGCTGGACAGCCATTGAGAGATGAACTTGCTAAGTCACCACATAAAATACTCACCAGTGCTTTTCCTGCATTTATGCCCAAACCTGAAGCTACTGTGACTGCTGGATCTTCAACTGCTACTCCTATGTCTTTGAGTGATGAAGGCCTTTCTTCTGTCCCTCCATCTGATAGTTCTAGCTTGCCTTCATCCAACCCTGCCGCAACTTCAGATGGGTACTTTCAGGGCCTTGCTCTTGTAAAAACAATGGTTAAGTTGATACCTGGCTGGCTGCAGAGTAATGCTATTGTCTTTGAGACTCTTGTACGTCTTTGGAAATCACCTGCAAGAATAACTCGGTTGCGCAATGAACAGGAGCTGGACTTGGTGCAGGTAATTTTTCAATGTCTCTGTGCTTCAAACTTCAGATTTGTGCGGCTAGGGCATTTTTATACCGCCTAACTCCATCATGCGTTGTCATGACATTTTTTATTTCATTCATCAGCTACTAAATGGATGTTCAATGTTTGTCTCTTTTAGACTTTTTAAAAATATTCCATGTCCTGTTGGCTTTATATAATTTGTCGATAATGGATCGTGTGATATTTGCTGCTTGATTGATCTGGCTTTGCTGCTTGACTAAGATACTTCTGATGCTTGTTTTATGGTCATTCTTGATTAAAATTGATTATGTTCTTTTGTCTTTAGTACTTTTATGTGGATCATTTCTGATTGTGTACTGTCTTAACTTGTAAATAATGGAAGTTGAGCACTTTTTTTATGCATAATATTCCTTGTAAGTTCCTTGGTATGAACTATGTTAGCTTAGCATTATACCCTGTGCATAGTGGTCTTGTTGTCAAATTAGAACGACCATACACCTTCTTCAGGTGAAGCTCATGATTTTGATGTTTCCTTGTTAGTTCTAGATGATTGAACTTTAGCCTACCAAGTTTTTCAATAAGTGCTATTACATTTGAAGCTATGGCTCGCTGTTTTACTTTTTGTTCATGTATCAAAGTATAACATTGCATATTCTAAATTAATAAAAATTGGTGTGCAGGTGAAAGAAAGCAAATGGCTTGTCAAGTGCTTTCTAAATTACTTACGGCATGGTAAACCCGAATTAACTGTTCTCTTTGATATCCTCACCATCTTCTTATACCATAGTCGTATAGACTACACTTTCTTGAAGGAATTTTACATTATCGAGGTATCTCAATTTTTCCAAGCTTCCTTAATGTCCATTGCCTCATTTTCACCTTATTTCAAGTGATCAAAACTAAGTGACTTCCATCTCTCCTTCCAGGTTGCAGAAGGTTACCAACCCAGCATGAAAAAATCAATTCTCTTGCATTTCCTCAACCTTTTCCAATCTAAGCAGCTTAATCATGATCATTTGGTGATTGTGATGCAAATGCTTATTCTACCCATGCTTGCTCATGCTTTTCAAAATAATCAGAGTTGGGAAGTAGTTGATCAAGCCATCATAAAGACCATTGTTGACAAGCTTCTTGATCCACCAGAGGAGGTGATATTTTGTGCCTTGTCGGTTTAATGCTCACTTTGATCTTGTGATGCCATCTTACGGAAGTTTCTGTTTTACAGAACCTGAAGTAAGTTGATGGTTGTGTTTGAGTTGTATTTCCATTACTTTGCTTTACAGGTTTCTGCCGAATATGATGAGCCATTAAGGATAGAGCTTCTGCAGCTTGCCACTTTACTTCTTAAATATCTCCAGAATGATCTTGTCCAACACAGGAAAGAACTTATCAAGTTTGGTTGGAATCATCTAAAACGTGAAGATAGTGCCAGTAAGCAGTGGGCATTTGTCAATGTTTGCCATTTCTTGGAGGCGTATCAGGCCCCGGAAAAAATAATACTCCAGGTACTTTGATTTCTGGATTCTCTATCAAAGTGGACTATATTATATTCAATTCTTTGAAGTTTTAGCTTTCTGGCTCTTCTGAACATGTTCAGAATGTTGTTTTGTTGAGAGGGCCGTGTATTCTTTAGCTGTATATCAATAAGTGTATGTATGTGTCAACTAGGGTAATTTTTCTGAGAGCTATGGTTGTAAATTGCAGGTTTTTGTTGCACTTCTTAGAACATGCCAGCCAGAAAACAAGATGTTGGTCAAGCAGGCACTTGACATTCTGATGCCTGCATTGCCGCGGAGGTTACCCCTTGGGGATTCGCGTATGCCAATTTGGATAAGATACACAAAAAAGATTCTTGTAGAGGAAGGTCACTCCGTCCCTAACCTAATTCATATATTTCAACTCATTGTACGCCATTCAAATCTCTTCTACAGCTGCAGAGCGCAATTTGTGCCTCAAATGGTAAACTCTCTCAGTCGACTTGGATTACCATACAATACCACGGCTGAAAACAGGCGTCTAGCCATTGAACTTGCTGGATTGGTGGTTGGTTGGGAAAGGCAAAGGCAAAATGAAATGAAAGTAGTTGCTGATGCTGATGTCCCTGGTCAAAATTCTGATGGGTTTGGTAATTTGTCTGCTGGAGCTGATCCCAAGCGCTCCGTAGATGGGTCTACTTTTTCTGAAGACCCTAGTAAGCGAGTTAAAGTTGAGCCTGGTCTGCAGTCACTTTGTGTCATGTCACCAGGGGGTCCCTCGTCAATCCCTAATATTGAAACTCCGGGGTCTGGTGGCCAGCCTGATGAAGAATTTAAGCCTAATGCAGCTATGGAAGAAATGATAATCAATTTTCTCATAAGGGTGAGTTCTATCTGGCCTGCAATTTCATTGTACTGTTTGTTGAGAATGCAGAGCTGCTTTTTAATTTTTATATGTAAACACAAAATTTGCTTGTCACTTTCTTCAGCTGTCAGAAGACTATTGGTGTATCGAATTCCTTTATGATGTTTTATTGTTCTCTTTTTTTGGGGTTGGAGGGAGGTTTCGACTTGATCAACTCTAATTGGCTGACCTTGATATGTTGCCACATGACATTCAATGTATGAACTATGAACTATCCATCTTACTGATTTCATGAGTATAAGGTTTGGCTGGCGCGCAGTTTGCTTCATGAGAATGTTAGTTACTCCACAATGACCATTTGGCCAGTGTCTCATAATCCTTATGAGTTGCTGTCACTCTTTGCTTTGGTTGTCTAGTTGATATTAAGAGTGTCACTGTCTACAGATTAGATCTTATTCTAATTGTGGCACTGCAAAATGTATTGCACATCCGTATTGCATATAACTGCATTCTGATGCTTTACTTCTTCAATGTAGGTTGCTTTAGTCATAGAGCCCAAGGACAAGGAAGCAAGCAGTATGTACAAACAAGCTTTAGATCTCCTTTCACAAGCTTTGGAAGTGTGGCCAAATGCCAATGTCAAATTTAACTATTTAGAGAAGCTACTGAGTAGTATTCAACCTTCCCAGTCAAAAGATCCTTCCACTGCTCTGGCTCAAGGCTTGGATGTCATGAACAAGGTCTTGGAGAAGCAGCCCCATTTGTTCATCAGAAATAACATTAATCAAATTTCACAAGTATGTCCGAAGCTTTGTTCTTCCATGCTATATCTCTATAAATCAATTGTAGAGGTTGAGTGACGAACTTTTTGTATTGGGGTGCTTAAATGTTCTTTTCATTTCTTGTTCTCTTTTCCACTTTTCAGATTCTTGAGCCGTGTTTCAAGTACAAAATGTTGGACGCAGGGAAGTCATTATGCAATCTATTCAAGATGGTCTCTATTGCATTTCCATTGGATGCAGCTACGACGCCCCCAGATGTGAAGATGTTATACTCGAAGGTTGATGAACTGATACAGAAGCATATTAATGCTGTCACTTCTTCCCAGGCATCTGTTGAAGATGGCTCTGCAAATACTATCAGCTTTGTGTTGCTTGTCATTAAAACATTAACCCAAGTGCACAAAAACTTTGTTGATCCCCATATCTTAGTTCGTATTTTGCAAAAATTGGCGCGGGATATGGGTTCATCTGTAGGGTCTCATTTAAGACAGGTATGCCTCTCATAGTTTCTTCTGTTCATTTTGACACTTTTCTGTACACAATTTCTAGATCTCATATTCCGTGTTGAAGAACTTGTTTTTCCTTCCTGCTGATAATTGTCTTGTGCTGTGATAGCTTCTCTTTGTTTTTAATGATTTCTCATCGAAATTCTGTGAGCCGCTCCTGATGTTGAGCTGAGTTATTTACTGGGTATCAACTTGGGGTTAGGTTCTTATCTTCCTTTTAAAATATCTGAAGCCTAAAATAATTTGATGGGGATGAAATATTTGGTTGTAATTATATAAGGAATAAGTACCCTAAGGTTGAAGATTCCGCTGAGGTGGTAAAGTCTTTGATTGGTTGTTGCAGGGCCTGATCATTGTGTTGTTGCGAATACCAACTGTTTGAAGGTTCTTTGTTAATTAGGTGTTAGTTTGTAAGATGTTCCAGAGTCCTGGAATTACATTCTACCTATATCAGATTTGTACTTTTCATTCTTAAATGTTTGAGAGAGTTATTCCTTGTGTAGGTAAAAGTGCACCATGTTTTGAGGCTTGTTTTGCTGATATTACTACAATTGTCTTCACCCTTGTGCAATGTATAAAAATGGGCTCCCACTTAGGATTTGTTGCTTTGTGACAGCTCTCTCTCAATGCGCTGTCAGATTCTCTGATTTTAAATGAGGCAAATCCCTTGCTGTTTTGGGTTTTTCCTTTGTTTTGATTTTTTCGGAGTCATGTCTCTTCTTATCATCTTTTTCTTTACAGGGTCAGAGGACCGATGCAGATTCTGCCGTTACTTCTTCACGCCAAGGTGCTGATGTTGGGGCCGTTGTAACAAATCTGAAGTCTGTTTTGAAACTTATTAATGAAAGGGTCATGCTTGTTCCTGAGTGCAAACGATCAATTATTCAGACATTGAATGCCTTACTGTCAGAGAAAGGTGCTGATCCTAGTGTGCTACTTGGTATACTTGATGTAATCAAGGGGTGGATTGAGGATGACTTCAGCAAGCCTGGTGCAACTGCTTCATCATGTGCTTTTCTCTCCCCAAAAGAAATAGTTAATTTCCTTCAGAAGCTCTCTCAGGTTGATAAGCACAACTTTCCCCCCAGTGCCTTAGAAGAGTGGGATAGTAAATATCTTCAACTTCTTTATGGAATCTGTTCTGATGAGACAAAGTAAGTCGCATATTTGGCGGGCAGTTCTACTTTTCTTTGGTTGGCATCTAACATGGGATATATTCATTGCAGGTTACCACTCCCCCTACGGCAGGAGGTGTTTCAGAAAGTAGAAAGACAATACATGCTTGGCCTAAGAGCAACAGATCCTGAAATGAGGAATAAGTTCTTTTCCCTTTATAATGAGTCTCTTGCAAAAACGTTGTTTGCAAGGTTGCAATACATTATCCAGTTGCAGGACTGGGAAGCTTTGGGTGATGTCTTCTGGCTCAAACAAGGGCTTGATCTTCTTCTGGCAGTATTAGTAGTGGATAAACCTATTACACTCGCTTCAAATTCTGCCAGGGTGCCAGCACTTGTGTCTTCAGGTTCTTCTGATGCTTCACTTCCACAGGCACAGGTTGTTGATCAGCCAGAGGGCCCTGATGAAGCTCCTCTAACATTTGAAGGCCTTGTTCTCAAGCATGCAAAGTTTCTCAATGATATGAGCAAACTTCAGGTTCTTATTTCCTTTTTCTTTATGAATAAAAGTTGTTGCCATAGAGCTGCTTCCTTTGATTTAATGCTCATAAAATTATATATTCTTGCTGAAGACATGGCAAGTGTATACGTACGTCAGCAGTTGAGTTCACTTTGTAATGCTTCTTCCCACTTTCCCTGGTTATTCAATTTTTGTGGTTTAATTGACTGCGGCATCACCATCATGAGAGTGGTGTATGCACTTATAATTTCATACATTCTTGATACTGTGTGGCAAGTTCTCTCAAAGCATCCATTTGTATTGACAGAAAAATCAATTAGAATATTTTTTGCACCATTACTTTGGAAATTTTTATTTGTTATTCTTTTGTTCGGATTGTAGTATTTTTCAATCACTATCTTCAACACTATCAGTATTTATTAAACATTGTATGTTAAGGTTGGCTTTTTCCTTTTTGCAGGTGGCTGATCTGCTTGTGCCTCTTAGAGAGCTAGCCCACACTGATGCCAATGTTGCATACCATTTGTGGGTGCTGGTGTTTCCAATTGTCTGGGTCACCTTGCTCAAGGATGAACAGATAGCACTGGCTAAACCAATGATTACTCTACTCTCGAAGGATTATCATAAAAAGCAGCAAGCAAACAGACCAAATGTTGTGCAAGCACTTTTGGAGGGTCTTCAGTTAAGCCACCCTCAACCTCGCATGCCTAGTGAGCTAATCAAATATATTGGAAAAACATATAATGCATGGCATATTGCATTGGCTCTGCTTGAAAGTCATGTTGTGTTGTTCATGAATGAGACAAAATGCTCTGAATCTTTGGCGGAGCTTTATCGATTGCTCAATGAGGAAGATATGAGGTGTGGTTTGTGGAAGAAAAAGTCGGTTACTGCAGAGACCAAGGCAGGGCTATCACTGGTTCAACATGGATATTGGCAGCGTGCTCAAAGCCTGTTTTATCAAGCAATGGTTAAGGCTACTCAAGGTACTTACAATAACACAGTACCAAAGGCAGAAATGTGCCTCTGGGAAGAGCAATGGCTTTACTGTGGTACCCAGCTTAGTCAGTGGGATGCGTTGGTGGACTTTGGCAAGAGTGTTGAGAACTACGACATACTTCTTGACAGTCTTTGGAAGTTACCTGATTGGGCATACTTGAAGGATCAAGTATTTCCTAAAGCGCAAGTTGAGGAAACTCCGAAACTTCGTCTAATTCAAGCATTTTTTGCTCTTCATGAGAAAAATACAACTGGTGTGCAAGATGCTGAAAACATTGTGGCGAAGGGGGTTGATCTTGCATTAGAACAGTGGTGGCAGTTGCCTGAAATGTCTGTTCATGCAAGGATTCCTCTTCTTCAGCAATTTCAGCAGCTAGTTGAAGTTCAGGAGTCTGCCAGAATTTATGTGGACATTGCTAATGGAAACAAGCATTCTGGAAATTCTGTTGTTGGAGCACATGGTAATATGTATGCGGATTTGAAAGACATTTTGGAGACCTGGAGACTACGAACACCGAATGAATGGGATAACATGTCTATCTGGTATGACCTGCTTCAGTGGAGGAATGAAATGTATAATGTTGTAATAGATGCATTTAAGGATTTTGGCACCACAAATTCTCAACTCCATCACCTTGGCTATCGTGACAAAGCATGGAATGTCAATAAACTTGCTCACATAGCTCGTAAGCAAGGACTTTACGATGTTTGCGTCAATGTAATACTTGACAAGATGTATGGCCATTCAACCATGGAAGTTCAGGTATGTACCAGTCTCATGAAGTAGCAAACAACTTGCCTTTTTTCCCCCTCTCTCAGTGATGGTAACTCGTACCTCACAATTTTGTAGCTGTTGGCTCTTGAAACATCTTAATCTTTCTAGGAACTAGATCAATGGTTTTATAGACTATTTTTCTCGCGAATAAAGAGCAACACACAGCCCTCAATATGTGTATGTATATAAAATTGTATATTGTGAGCTGGTGATTCTCTGCAGTTTGTGTCATACAGAATCTCGTTTTCTGCTTCTGTCCTCACCGTTGAAATGAAGCTAACAGATAATATCTGTGGTAAATGTTATCTTTTCAGGAGGCATTTGTTAAGATAAGAGAACAGGCAAAAGCTTATCTGGAGATGAAGGGAGAGCTCACTAGTGGTCTTAATTTGATAAACAGTACCAATCTGGAGTATTTTTCTCCAAAACATAAAGCAGAAATCTTTCGTCTCAAGGGAGATTTTATGTTAAAGCTAAATGATTCTGAAGGTGCTAACATTGCATATTCCAATGCCATCACCCTCTTCAAAAATCTGCCCAAAGGATGGATAAGTTGGGGAAATTATTGTGACATGGTATTAATCCTTCTGTTTCTTTTGCATGCCTTATTATGCTCACAGCTTGGAACAGTGGTGACCTAGCATATACTTTTACAGGCTTACAAAGAGACTCATGATGAAATCTGGCTTGAGTATGCAGTCAGTTGCTTTCTCCAGGGTATCAGGTTTGGTGTGTCCAACTCTCGAAGTCATTTGGCTCGTGTTTTATTTCTCCTAAGTTTTGACACTGCCAATGAGCCTGTCGGTAGGGCATTTGATAAGTATTTGGACCAAATTCCCCATTGGGTTTGGCTTTCATGGATTCCACAGCTGCTACTCTCCTTGCAGAGGACAGAAGCACCTCATTGCAAACTTGTCTTGCTAAAGATTGCCACAGTCTATCCACAGGTTAATATTGCTTTTTATTATGAATATGTGGATGTACTGTTTTAGCTCATCATTAACTTTGTTTTTTTTTTTTATCTCAGGCTCTTTACTACTGGCTTCGTACCTATTTACTGGAGAGGCGCGATGTGGCCAATAAATCTGAACTAAGTCGAATGGCAATACAAAGAATGCAGCAAAATGCCTCTGGGGCTAGTGCTGGTTCTCTTGGTTTGGTTGATGGACATGCTCGGGTTCAGAGCCATGGTGGGAGTACCTTAGCCTCAGAAAATCAAGTCCATCAAGGTCCTCAATCAAGTGGAGTTGGACCTCATGAAGGTGGAAATCATCCACAAGAATCTGAAAGATCTGCAGTTAATGAAAGCAGCATTCACATTGGAAACGACCAACCTATGCACCAAGGTTCTTCAAACATAAATGATGGTAGTCAGACTGCTTTCAGGCGTAACAGTACTTTGGGTTTGGTAGCTTCTGCTGCCAGTGCATTTGATGCTGCAAAAGACATAATGGAAGCTCTTAGAAGCAAGCACACTAATCTTGCCAGTGAGCTTGAGGTGATGCCTTTTTTTGACATATATATATATATCTCTCTGGTTACGTGCTAGAATGCAAATGTTGAATCTTATGGTGCTCAAGCTGGAGGATGGACTTAGATTAGTGCTTTAGCTTCTCAGCTAGGTCCTTTCAAATTAGAAGAGTGCCCCTAATCTGTCTGATGACATTGCTGTTATTACTAGTTTATCAAACAATAGTTGGTCTACATTGACTTCACATTTTGAACGCAGTGGGTTGCTTTCTGATGAAGTTTTTGTCTTTGGGTACAGATTCTGCTTACAGAGATTGGTTCAAGGTTCGTTACTTTGCCAGAAGAGAGGCTACTTGCTGTGGTTAATGCACTGCTCCATCGCTGCTACAAGTATCCGACTGCCACTACTGCTGAGGTTCCCCAGTCACTCAAGAAGGAGCTTTCTGGAGTATGCAGGGCTTGCTTTTCAGCTGATGCTGTGAATAAGCATGTTGAATTTGTGAGAGAGTACAAGCAAGATTTTGAGCGGGACCTTGATCCAGAAAGCACAGCTACTTTCCCATCAACCCTTGCGGAATTGACTGAGCGTCTGAAACATTGGAAAAACGTTCTCCAGAGCAATGTTGAGGATAGGTTTCCAGCTGTCTTGAAATTGGAAGAAGAAAGCAGGGTCTTGCGCGATTTCCATGTCGTTGATGTTGAGGTTCCAGGGCAGTATTTCAGTGATCAGGTAAATCCCAAATGTGTCAGCTTGGTGTATACTTTCTCAAACGAGAACAGCACTCCGTTGTAGAAGCTCGCTTAGTAGAATGATCTCTATTCATGATCCCTAATGCTTGATTGTGTCTGTCTCCACTATTTTTAAGGTGTTGTGTGCTACACTTCTAAATTCTGTATTGCAGGAAATTGCTCCCGATCACACCGTCAAGTTAGACAGAGTTGGAGCTGATATTCCGACTGTGCGAAGGCATGGAAGCAGTTTCCGGCGTTTGACTTTGATTGGGTCCGATGGCTCACAAAGGCATTTTATTGTTCAGACATCGTTAACTCCTAATGCTAGAAGTGATGAGCGCATTCTTCAGCTTTTCCGTGTGATGAACCAGATGTTTGATAAGCATAAGGAGTCGAGAAGACGCCACATATACATTCACACGCCCATCATCATTCCTGTCTGGTCCCAGGTGAGGACACTACTTTCCGGAGATGTCACTTGTTTGTTCTTTCCATACCCTTGTGCGTGACATGCAGAAAGGAAATTTTTGCATGCCTTAGATTTTCACCTTTGTATCTCCTGGACTTTTACATCATCCGTGTCCTAAATCTAAAAACTTACTAATCAATTTCTCTTTCTGTCGTGGTGGTTCAGTTCTTGTCCACATAAATCAGTGGAAAATATTGATTCTGACCGATTAACTGCCTGAACAGGTCCGAATGGTAGAAGATGATTTGATGTATAACACCTTTCTTGAGGTTTATGAGAACCATTGTGCAAGGAATGACAGAGAAGCTGATCTCCCTATTACCTATTTCAAAGAGCAGTTAAACCAAGCGATATCTGGCCAAGTATCTCCGGAAGCTGTTGTAGATCTGCGACTTCAGGCTTATAATGATATAATGAAAAATTTTGTAAATGACAACATCTTTTCTCAGTACATGTACAAAACTCTGCTGAATGGCAATCATATGTGGGCATTCAAAAAGCAATTTGCCGTTCAGCTGGCCCTTTCAAGTTTCATGTCCTTCATGCTACAAATTGGGGGGAGGTCTCCCAATAAGATTCTGTTTGCTAAAAACACGGGGAAAATATTTCAGACTGATTTTCATCCAGCCTACGATGCAAACGGGATGATTGACTTCAGTGAGCCTGTGCCTTTCCGTTTGACGAGGAATATGCAGGCCTTCTTCTCCAACTTTGGCGTCGAAGGTCTCATCGTTTCGGCAATGTGCGCTGCGGCGCAGGCTGTGATATCACCTAAGGTGAGTTTTAATTGAATAATGGATGGTGATTTATGTTATAGGCACCATGGTTGACTTAGCCATGTAATATTTTGCAGCAAACTCAGCACTTATGGCATCAATTAGCAATGTTCTTCCGAGATGAGCTGCTGTCTTGGTCTTGGAGAAGACCCCTGGGCATACCCCTGGCATCGATTGCTGCCGGTGGTAGCTTCAACCCAATTGAGTTTAAACTCAAGGTCACTACCAATGTTGAGAATGTTATTAACCGGATCAACGGAATTGCGCCACAGTCATACTCTGAAGAGGTAACTATTTGGCCAGCAACGTAAAATAAAGAGATAATATGTATCTTTTGGCTGATCATTTGATTCGAATTTGGCATCTACAATGTTCTGGCAATGATCATGACCCGTTTCCTCCGTGTTCCACTTTCAGGATGAGAATCCAATGGATCCACCACAATCGGTGCAAAGGGGTGTCACCGAACTGGTCGAAGCTGCCTTGACTCCAAGGAACTTGTGTATGATGGATCCAACGTGGCATCCGTGGTTTTGAGTTGTAGCTAACATAATGGAGAAACTAAGACTGTACATCAACCATAGAGGCAGAGGCGATTATAGGCTGTAAATTATGTTGTACAGATAGTGTTGATCAGTATGCACAATCCTTGTAGCCGAGGTTTGATATAAATGTTTGATACCATTATGAGCTCTAATTTGATAATGCAAAGTCGTGGATGGGGGTGGGGATGTTTTTGACTCTTTTTTTGGTAGAAGAATGATACTATTGAGTATCATAATGCTCGTGGGACGTTCATTTTAATGTTAAATTTTTCGTTGGGTCATTGAAGTGCCAATTTGGTGAATAAAACAATCACTTAAGTATCATTGTCGACTAATGTAATAAAATTTTATCATTTTTTGGGACTCGGTTGTTCAATGCCCATGACCTTAAAAAACCAAAACACAAGTACTGGAAGATTGATGAACGAATAATGTGAAAATGATGAAGTAGCAAATCAGCAAAACATTACATCAAGCGCGCCAGCTACTCGAGGATGGCGGTGAGGTTTCATCTCCTCCAATCCTTATAAGATCGTGAAATTTTATTGGGGGAACAAATTTTATGAGCCTTTTTGTAAACCAACCTTGCAAGTGCCGTAGGCATCCGAAGAATCCGGGAGCATATGAGGAGTTGCTGCCATTTCAACCTCCCGGTGAAGGGATTCGAGTTGCTGCCATTGCATATAATTCCTGTTTTGAAAACAGGAATTACATGTAAGGCTTTTCACAGATTGCATATAATTCCTGTTTTGGATTTCAAATTTTATTTTGGTATTATCTTGCGGGAAATCTATGACATTGGAGAGCAAGCAGCCCAAAGACAGATTAAAAAGGTCCATCATTCGAAAGGAAATATAACAAAATTTCGATTGATTTATTCGAAGAAACAATAGTTTCTGGACATCACCACCACCACATATTTCCTCACACTTTTCATCTACTTGATGAAATAACCAGTAAACATCATCATCCAACCAATTCTTCCCAAGAGAAAAAAGAAAAACCAGTAAAAACGGCAAAAGGGTGTGTGTCTGTCTGTGTGCATCAAATCACCACTCTCTATCAATCTGCATTTTCTTCCTCAGCAAAACGCATGTGCTTTCCTCTTGGTGTCGGCAGTCCCTTCAACCGCACGATGCCCGGCGAAACATCGCCCTTGCAGCCGCTTCCCTCTTCTTCTTCTCCGACGATTTCATCGTCGCTGTCGTAGACAAACCTGGTGTGGCTTCCTGCGAATTCCGGCATCTTCTCGCCGTTCACCCACATTTTGCTCATTCCTTGACACAGTTCATCCACGAGAGATCCATCCTCTTCTTCGTATTCGTCTTCCTCCGCCTCCTCCTCCTTTCCTCCTTCTTCTTCTTCGATGAGTGCATCCTCATCATCTTCATCTTCGCCATGGGCGCTTGCATTGACCTGAATGGACCAAACAGAGGCACTGTCATCGTCTGTTGCGGTCGATGACTTCTCTTTGGATCCACTCTCTCCTTCTGGTCCTCCTAGGCAGGTGAGCACAGACGTGCATTCAGATGAGTCAGAAAGTTCGGATTTCTCAGAGAAATCCAACAGCAGAGACCGAGTTATGATGCTCTTTTGCGACTCAAGACTCTCTTGCTCCTTTCCATCAAAGATGTCACTCACCACCTGCTGAATGCATCAATAAGGAGACCAATAAGCCAAGTGTGAGGAGTCACAATCTTAATACTCCAACAACAATACAAATCAACATAAACTTGAATAATTATAATCAGACCTGAGAAATTAGCTGCTCTTCAACATTGACAGTTGAGGACACCAAGCCACTGTTCATACTTCCGTCATCTGATAGACTCAGCACCTGCGGCGTGTTCGCCGGAGTTGGCGCAAGAAGCCCCATTGGGGAGTTAACCAACCCTTGAAGGCGAACCAAAGGCCTGTTTTCCATAGAAGCCCTCGAAAGCACGGCCTCCTCCTCCACTTTCTGCAGTAGGATCTTGACTTGACCCCTCAACAGCGCCTCCCCGGAGCCAGGGGTGCTCTTGGCTCTGTTGCTCCTCTTATTCGCAATCGACGAAGACGGGGTTCGCAAGCTGTTCCCGGCCGCGACCCCAACGATGGGAGAATCATTGGTTATGTCGATGAGCGCGGACCGATCTTGCTGCTGCTGCTGCTTCCCATTAGTCCTCTGCCTCAAATCAGAATCTTCCGACTTCCCTGAAATTGCAACGAACTCTTATCATCATCACGACCGGTCTCAAAACACAAAACCACGATTCTAATCACGACAGAAACGACGACGCCATACAAGATACCGTAAAGTTTCGATCTTGAAGCGAAGAGAGAGAGTGAGAGAGAGAGAGACTCACTCATTGGAAGGTTCTTGCCGTTGCTGGCGGCGGTTTGAGACCTCGTGACTCTCTTGTTCGACGAAGGGGTCTCCATTGAAGTCGCGCCGAAGAAGCTTCGAATCAAGAACGAATGCGAAGGAATGCGAGTCTCCTCTGTGCGTCTAAGAGAGAGAGAGAGAGAGAGAGAGAGAGAGAGAGGATGTGAGGAGAGGGAAAGGTGGGGGGTTTAAAAAGGAAGAGGGGGAACGGCGTTTTCAGAAGGTATTGGGTGACCGTTAGAGCGTATGCCCACTTCCTGTACAAAACAAAAAAACTAGCCGTTGGGCTTTTTCCATCGTTTGTTTTTTTGAACATATCCCTCCCCCGAGGGGCCCTGTCGGCCAATTGGACTCCGCCGCGTGTTCTCCACTGCTAAATCTGGACAGGGAAGAAAAAGAGAAATTTCCAAAGAGGGGGAAATAAAAGCCTTTTAAAGATGATTTTATGGATTTTTACCATCACAATCGTTGGCCTGGAAAAAAATTCTCTCTTTTTTTTTCATCGTACATTTGATGACAATCTTTTTCTACCGGCAGAATACGAGATACAGCTTTCTACACCGAAAGCATTTCATCATACCCCTTTTTTTTCATTTTTTTATTCGATATTTAAGTTTTTCAAATGAATGTCGACAATAATGTAGGGTGATTAAATTATCATGATCTCTCAAGTCATGTGAAGTTTTCATTGTGATAGACGATAATGTGACTGACATAATAACTGAATTTTTTTTCATATTGATGAAATGTAATCTAAGATACAACTTACTTCAAGAGTTTTCCAATCCTTACCCCCATATTCTTAATGGTTTGGACTTCAGATCAGAGCTCAAGGGTTACCCATGAAAGAGGAAAAATAATGTGACAGATCCTTGGAATTTTCATGGACATTATTAAGATTAAAAAAATACAAAAAAATTAAATAAAATCATGGTTAGAATTTGTAGAATTCTGTCGTAGTTTTAATATAATCCCCCAATCAGAAAGAAGAAATGTGAATTTAAATATTAACTGGGCCCATACGCACGGTAACTTATATTACAAGCCTAATAAATTGATGAAAATTGCAATTTCCCATAAATTAGTTTTATAAGCTCGAGAATTTTTGGAAGGGATAAAACATGACATGTTCATAGGTTTAAATAAAATAAAAATGGGAAGGAGTCGTTCAGTTTTATTACGCGTGTTTTCAAAATTTTGAAATTCATTATATGAAATAAGCGACTTGCTCAAATTATGTAATTTTTTTTCATTTTATAAGATGTCTAGGAAATTTTTATTTTTACTTTTAATTAACTTGACTAGCATTGTAGACGCATGTGTTAACTATGACCCTTAAAGTATGTGAACATCACAAATCGATTATTGTAGAGGGTAAAAAAACCGAACTTGATTGGCAGAAAGGGATTGGCTCAGGACAAAATCGCCATTGTGCGTGAGATTACTTTTTATTTGTTAATTGAAATTCACTCTCTATGGGTCTATGGACTCGTGTTGCAATCGAAGTTGTTGATCGTATGGGCCACGTTATCGATGGTTATAATGAATCTGATCCATGTGAATTTGGGACCTGACCATGCGAGGAATTTGCCTAGACAAGAGTCTTGTACTTGCTATTCCAAGGACCTATGAAAGGCCAGCACATGCTGTGGTGGCGTTGACCAATGGATAGGTCAGATTCCCTCGACCAAGTTTAAAATGCTCTCCCCTTTCCTTTGACTCCAGAAATCTGAAATCATACTTAGAGCTGCATCCGACGTCCATTTTTAAATGAACAATCTGACTTCATTCTCGAATTGCCCCGCTTATTTCACATGGAATCATTGACCATCGTTGCACAATCCCTTGCTCGGAAGATCTTAATTAAGAAAATTATCTATTATTTATGCATAACGGGACGTTTTCTTCTGAATTTATTGAATTTTGTAGTCGAATTAAGTATATATCTATGTATGGATTTGCTTATATTATTGAGATAACTCATTTTACACCTTCTTGAGATATTGGTCGTTCGTTATAGCCGAATTTATTGATGAAATTGACATTGAAAAATCATTACAAGAAACCCCACAAGAGAAGTCGATACAATTTTGTTAGCCAGCAGCAAGAGAAATGAAACATCAGAAATTGAGGAATTCATGGAACGAATAGATTTGATTTTCAAGGGCATTTGTGAATGAGGTTGCGGGTGGTGAGATTCGCGTAGCAAGGACAGGTTTCTCGGTTCCCAGCCGTGCCCGGAGGCACGCAGTTGCACTTGGCGCAGCAACTTCCGCACGCTCTCTTGCACAGGTTCGGCCTCGACGACGACTTGCACCTCGCTTGGCAAGCTGCTCCACAATCTATGGGCTGCTGGAGGGAAGGAGCGGGCGCTCCAGTTTTATCCATCTGCAACCGAGAAGCATTCGTTTGTTGATCATCAAGCAGAAAATATGATCTATGTAAAGAGAATAAATTGTTTTCTTTTTTGTGATTCTGGTGCCGAACATTTAAATAATGAATCCTATGTCTTCAAGTATATAGTAAGAAATACTTGTAATTACCGTCTTCTGAGCTTCTACAACATGAAGGAGCAAAAGCGAGAGCAGAATCAGCGAGGCGACGCAAGACTTTCTCAAGGCCATGGCGAGGATTGACGAGAAGAAGCTAATGAAATCAAATAAACGACAAGTATTTGTATCAAAATGGTTCGAAAGGAATAGTATTTCGACAAGAGTTTTGCCAAAGTAGCTGAGAGAGAGAGAGAGAACGAGCGAGCTGTAAGCAGTGATGAATTGCAAGAAAGAGTTTGAGCTCTGAGGCAGTTTTATAGTGAAGAAAGCAAGGATGGTATTGGTGGGAGTGGCTGGTGAAGGCACTTCCGCAGACAAGCAACGTTGTATCTGAGTTTGCATGCACTAGTTGTTCGTAATGAAAAGAATATTCAAACTGAGAAGCACACGGCGAAGGTTCTCAATGCCAGACCGATCCAGCGAACGCGAAGCTCAACTTGCCCTGGGAAACTTTACAGACAATTGGAGTAATGCACTGAAGATATGACACAATCTTTCCTAAACTGTAAATACAGATTGGAGTAAACACCTAATAAGAGAGAAAGAAAAGCCCTGATTGAAGTGGTAAAGAAAAATTATATTTACCCTTGGCTCTGACTTTGAAGACAGCCGGAATCTTTCAAGGTGCAAGCTGTTGATCAAAAGAAAGTCAGAAGAAAATGATAGAAAAAGGAAAGCAAAGTCCCACTTGTCATCTTGGTGACTTTGGATTGAGAGAAAGGAAAATGACGGCAACTTCGCTTTCGCGTTGAAGTCGGTGGCACTTCAAGAGGCGGTAGAACGCCTGTAAATAAGGCTCAGCGTGAAGGATATAAAATATAAGTCACCAGATGCAAAGGCGATCTTCAAGAGAGCAGACAATGCAGCCCAAGTAGGCATAGAGAAAATTGCTCTCTATAAAGGGTATGCAATCTTACTGGTTCCACTCACAAATCGAACCGAACCACCCTAAAAAATTAGGTCCAATTCCCCGATCCAGATTTTTGGAATTGATGAGAAGGTTCGGTTCCCAGTTCCAAGTGAAGACCCACCTAGGAACTGGACTGACCAGACCGATTTTGGAATTGATTTTATAAAATTTTAAAAAGTTAGAACCCTAGTTTCTTTGCTTCTCACCTTTGGGTTGAGGTTTAATATAAATTTATTTAACTATGTTATTTGTTTTCTTTTCAAGTAGTTAGAATTTAGAGCAATATTTTTATGGATGAACGAGAGATGAAGTTTTATAATTTATGGTTTATGTTACGTGTTTGAACTTTTTATTGTTTATAATTGTATGTGGTTTCGTTTTCATCTTATGGATTGTTACTTTTGGCAAATAGGGATATATGTTGTTCATCTTTTACTTTGACTCATTTTATTACAAATATTATTTTGCTGTAAAAAATGAAATAAAAAAAAAAGAACAAAAGAAAAATAGGTCCTTGGGTAGATCTTGGAATTGGATTAGAAAAACGAGATAGGTTCCAGGTTCTAAAAACTAGGAACCAATTCTAACAAGGTAGGTTCTAGATTCCAAGTTTGGAACCTACCCCCTTTGGAACTGACCATCCCTATTCTCTATGAGTAAGAGATAAACAAAATTATAGTGAGAACATGTCTCCATATAAGCAAGTGTTGCTTTGAGTGTTTTGAGTATAGCCGTGTTAGATTATATTTGAGTATTATACTTGTACTGTAGTTTGACATAACGAGTGTTTCTCGAGTTGTCTATTATTATATTACTACCACAACGCTTCCGCATACCCTATAAGTGGTATTAGAGATGTATTTGTGAATACTCTACAATTGGTATCATAGCAAGGTTTTGAACCCAACACCCCAGCCCTCTCTTATGAAACTGTGGATTTTATGGTCTTGGGATTTGCACAGCGGGTCACGAATTCATTGCGGGCCTAGTTTGGGGATTGAAGGTGATATGAGATAGCCGGAGGGCTTAAATCGAATAGTAAGTATATACCGTCTACAGAAGCTAAGGGAATTTATATGATCAGCTAATGTCTTACTATCAACATGAAAAAACAAATATGGAGAAACCGGTTTTGAAAGTCAATTATCTTCCTGGTTTAAGTCTTGGTTGACATGTTTTGCACTATGGGCTTAGTGTATCGTCTTTCTTCGTGGTTGAGTGAGGGAGATGATGGTGATGGGATCTTTCTATTCCTGCCAAAAGGTTTCTAGGCAAGCGATATCAATGTTTTCACACGTCTCTCAGTCTCTTCTTATCAATGAAAGTACAGGTAATACTACTTTACCACTCTCGTACCTGAGGAAACAACATATCGGATCTTGAGTCGCAACAAGTGTTCACTAACTATGTGAACCTTGACGTGGATGTTTCCATAGAGAGTATCAAGTTCCTGCATCCATTACCCGTTTTGGCATTTGATCAAGTAGTCAAGTGTGCGGCCATACCCATATATGGATGGAGCCCCTTTACTCCTCATGAAACATGTGAGACAAGAACTTTTGCAAAAGGCTTTTATCATGCTATGGATTCCCGCAGGCTAGTGAATCGAAACATTCATAGGAGGGGGTGGACTTTTGTGAAATTAATAGTATTGTACTCATGGAAAGGTGGATTCACATCAAGAAATTTGCTTAGCCCTTTAGATGGAGAATCAGTGATCCGAGATTTGCCCCTCTTTATCCTCAGGAGAATGTCAAGCTCATAAGTCAAAGAACATGTTGATGTTGCTTCCAGTGGTGCCGCGCAATATGCTCGTAGTAAAACAAAACCACTAGAAAGCCATAACACTTTTCAAGATAGGCAAATGTGCAAAACACTAAATAAAACCGAGAATGAGAATGAAGCTGATTTGGTGATTGCGGACTTGAGATTCAATAAGATTTTGCAATCAGTCAAAAGGGAGATCTCCATATATAGAGACTGGTCATCTAGGGCTTTGTAGCTGTGAAGTGAAATGGTGAAGTCTTCAGTGTCCCTCAAAGGCTTCCGATATTCCAATAGATAGGTTGGAATATATAGATCGGAAGATATCAGAATGCCGATGTTGGGACCTTGAAGGCTTACACCATATTTACCATGAAAAATGGAACCCTTGAGCGAATTGGCGAAGTCCTTGAGACCCCTCAAAGGCTTCCAATATTCCTTCTGATGCGTTGAAATATTGGTTGCTGATGAGAGATATTGAAGGCTTACTCCATGTAGGTAAGGATCGTATCGCATTGACTTAAGTCCATCATGTTAGTGACAGAACGTAAAACAACTGAACCCTCGAGTCTCAACTCTGTGGAGCTGACGGGCAGGTATGTTGGGCATCAATTCTAATGGCATTGCTGCGAGTGCATTCTCCTTCATCATCACCACGCAGAGCATTGTTCTCTCGAGGATTCAAGCTAGTGTCATGATGACTCGAAATTTACTACTTTGATGGAACAGGAACACAAGATAGCCATGTTGAAGTTGAAGTTGAAGTTGAATGAGATCTTTCATCTTGAAGAACACATCGTCTCTTTTTAAACGAAACTTACAACTATTTCTCATATTCCAAGAATGGCGTTGATGAGTAGTTTAATACCTATACGCTCTTTTGGAAAAGAGAACTCCCACCGTAGTATGTGTTTCACACTACATGTACTTAGCGATCAAATATGGACATGATGTCCCATGAGTCAACTATTTTGACTAAAACTTCTTCCCTTCGTGACTTTTTGACCATGTCACAATGCGAGGAGTTGATGTTAGCTACTTTAGCTTGTTATCTATGGCCATGTGAGACTTGGTACGAAGGGACAATTCTAGGAAAGCGATCAAGTCTAAATTAAGTGATATGAGGACAGAAGAAACATTATATGATAATACATTCATGTTTTATACCCATTGTCGATAGGTTGTGTCGCTTCTTACATAATGTGACAAAACCATGAGTAAATTGTTACAATGAGATTAAGTATACCTCTTTTTATTTTGAAAAATGTCATGTCAGCGTCGACTGACCAAAATTGGTCAGATAGACTGAACTGACACAAATACAAAAGATTTAGGACTAAATTAGCCAAAAAGGCAAGTTTAAGATTGAATTGACATAATTACAATAGATTTATGACTTTTTTGGTAGTTGAATTACGAATACATCGACGCATGGATTTATTTATATTGTCGAAATAATTCATTTTTACGCTTCAAGAGATATTGCTCGTTCGTCATAGCTGAATTTATTGATGAAAGTGACACTAAAAAATCATTACAAGAAACCCCACCAGAGAAGTCGTTACAATTTTGTTAGCAAGCAGCAAGAGAAATGAAACATCAGAAATAGATGAATTCATAGAACAAATAGATTTTCTTGTTTTTTTTTTTTCCTTTTTCAAGGGCATTTGGGAATGAGGTCGCGGGTGGTGAGATTCGCATAGCAAGGACAGACTTCTCGGTTCCCGGCCGTGCCGGGGGGCACGCAGTTGCACTTGGCGCAGCAACTCCCGCACGCTCGCTTGCACAGGTTCGGCCTCGATGAGCTCTTGCACCTCGCTGCACAAGCTGCTCCACAATTAATGGGCTGGAGTGAAGGAGCGGGTGCTCCAGTTTTATTCATCTGCAACCGAGAAGTATTTATTTGTTGATCATCAGCAGAAAATATGATCTACGTAAAGAGAATAAATTATTCTTTTTTGTGATTCTGGTGCTGAACATTTAAATAATGAATCTTATGTCTTCAAGTATATAGTAAGAAATAATTACCATCTCCTGAGCTTCTACAACATGGAGGAGCAAAAGCGAGAGAAGAATCAGCGAGGCGATGCAAGACTTCCTGAAGGCCATGGCGAAGATTGACAAGAAGAAGCTAATGAAATCAAATAAATGGCGGGTTATTGTATTGAAACGGTTTGAAAGGAATAGTATTTCGACAAGGGTTTTGCCAAAGTAGCTGGGAGAGGGAGAGAGCGAGCAAGCTGTCAGCAGTGATGAATTGCAAGAAAGAGTGTGAGCTCTGAGGCAGTTTTATAGTGAAGGAAAGCAAGGATGGTGATGGTGGGAGTGGCTGGTGAAGGCGCTTTCGCAGACAAGCAACGTTGTATCTGAGTTTGCATGCACTAGTTGAGCGTAAAGAAAAGAATATTCAAACTGAGAAGCACAGGGCGAAGGTTCTCAATGCCAGATTGATCCAGCGCACACGAAGCTCAACTTGCGCTGGGAAACTTCACAGACATTTATAATATTGGAGTAATGCACTGAAGATACGACACAATCTTTCTTAACCTGTAAATACAGATTGGAGTAAATACCTAATAAGGGAGAAAGAAAAGTCCTAATTGGAGTGGTAAAGAAAAATTAAATTTACCAGGCTCTGACTTTGAAGACAGCCGGTATCTTTCAAGGTGCAAGCTGTTGGTCAAAAGAAAGTCAGAAGAAAATGATAGAAAAAGGAAAGCAAAGTTCCACTTGTCATCTTGGTGACTTAGGATTGAGAGAGAAAAGTGACGTGAAGTCGGTGGGACTTCAAGAGGCGGTAGATCACCTGTAAATATGGCTTAGCGTGAAGGACATAAAGATAAGTCACCAGATGCAAAGGTGAGCTTCAAGAGAGGAGACAATGCAGCTCAACTAGACATAGAGAGAATCGCTCTCTATCGACGGTATGCAATCTGACCGTTTCCACTCGGGAAGCAGACCAAACCACCCTATAAAAATAGATCCAGTTCCCAGATCTAGATTTTTGGAACCGATGAGAATGTTTGGCTCCCGGTTCCAAGTAGAGACCCACGTAGGAATTGGACCGGCTAGAGCGATTTTGGAATTGATTTCAAAATGTAAAAACCCTTGTTTTTTTGTTTCTAACCTCTAAGCTGAGGTTAAATATAAATTTATTTAACTATGTTATTTGTTTTGTTTTCAAGTAGTTAGAATTTAGGGCAATATGAATGAGGGATGAAGTTTTATAATTTATGATTTATGTTATGTGTTTGAACTTTTTATTATTTATAATTATATGTGACTTTTTGTTCATCTTATGGATTGTTGCTTTTGGCAGATAGGGATTTATGTTGTTCATCTTTTACTTTGACTTGTTTTATTACTCATATTATTTTGCTGTAAAAAAAGAAATGAGAAAAAAGAACAAAAGAAAAATTGGTTCTTGAGTAGACCTTGGAACTACACTGAAAAAGTAGGAACGTTTCAGTTTCAAAAATAGGGAACTGATTCTGATAGGGTAGGTTATAGGTTCCAAGTTTGAAACCAACCACCCCTACTCTCTATGGGTGAGAGATAAACGTAATTATAGTGAGAACGTGTCTCTATATAAGCAAGTATTGGTTTGAGTGTCTTGAGTGTGGTAAGAGAAAGTAGATTGTAATAGTTGTGTCAGATAATATTTGATTGTTATACTTGTACTATAGTTTGGTATAACCAGTGTATCTCAAGTTGTCTATTATCTATTACAACCACAACACTTCCGCATACCTTATAAGTAGTATTAGAGATGTATCTATAAATACTCTACAATCCTGCGAAATTGTGGATTTTATGGTCTTGGGATTTGCACGGGGTGTCACGAATTCATTGCAGGCCTAGTTTGGGGATTGAAGGTGATACGAGATAGCCAGAGGGCTTAAATTGAATAGTAAGTATATACTACAGAAGCGGAGGGAATTTATGTGATCAGCTAATGTCTTACTATCGACATGATAAAACAAATATGGAGAAACCGGTTTTGAAAGTCACTTATTTTCCTGGTTTAAGTCTTGGTCGACATGTTTTGCACTATGGGCTGCGTATTGTCTTTCTCCGTGTTTAGTGTGGGAGATGATGGTGATGGGATCTTTTTATTTCTGCCCAGAGGTTTCTAGGCAAGTGATCTCAATGTTATCACACGTCTCTCAGTCTTTTCTAATCAATGAAAATACTGGTAACACTACTTGACCACCCCGATCGTACCCGAGGAAACAACACAACGGATCTTGAGTTGCAACAAGCCTTCACTAATTATGCGAACGTTGATGTGCATGTTTTCGTAGAGAGTATCGAGTTCCTGCAGCCATTCCAAGTACCCATTTAGGCATGTGATCATATAGACAAGTGTGCAACCGTACCATATATGGATCGACCCCCTTTATTCCTCATGAACCATGAAGTAACTTTTGCACAAGGCTTTTACCGTGCTATGGATTCCCACAGGCTTTTATCATCTTGGCCCTTCAGATAGAGAATCAGTCACCCAAGATTTCCTTCTCTTTATCCTTTAGAGAATGTCAAGCTCATAAGTGAAAGCCCAGGTTGGTGCTGCTCCACAATCTATGGGCTGGAGTGAAGGAGCGGGTGCTCCAGCTTTATCCATCTGCAACCGAGGAGCATTCATTTGTCGATCATCAGTAGAAATAATGACCTCCATAATTCTGGTGTTGAACATTAAACTTTCGATCATATATGTCTTCACGTATATAATGACAAATACCATCTTCTGAGCTTCTACAACGTGGAGGAGTAAAAGCGAGCTGCAAGCAGTGATGAGTTGCAATAAAGAGCGTGAGCGTTGAGGCAGTCTTATAGTGAGGGGAAGAAAGGGTGGTGATGGTGGGACTGGCTGGTGAAGGCGCTTTCGCTGCGACAAACGACGTATTTGCGTTTGTATACACTCATCGACCGTAATGAAAAGAATATTCAAATTGAGAAGCACACAGCGAAGGCTCCCGACGCCAGATTGATCCAGCGCACACGAAGCTCAATTTGCCCTGGGAACATATATAGCAGTTAGGCTGTGCTTGTTTCCAAGAAGTGTTTGAGGGCGTGGAAAACCAAGCGGTCAAGGAAGATATTTTCGGTCGACAGAAAATAGTCTAAAACTGGGAAAAATAACATCTCCATCCTGAGAAAAAAAAAAAGAAATCATTTTACCTATCCTTCTCACGCAACCTATGGCTCCTTACCCCCATCTTCTCGTGCAATCTAGGACTTGTTTGTCTCGTCCCTCGTCTCTAGAGCTGCTTCTCCTCTACTGTCGCCTCGCGATTCTCTTCTAGGTAGCAGAGCAGAGCAGAGAGGGTGCCCCATTGTCGTTTCCGTTTCTAGTCATCATTCACATTCCCAAGTCGATCATGGAGTGGCTTATTGAAATTTCACGTCCAACGATTTCTCTAAGGTGCGGGGTTCCTTCTTCTTCATTCTATCAAATTTATTAGATAACAAGATTAGATATCCCAACAAGTTTTCTAGTGAGGGCAGAGAATTTGTTAGGCACCCAGTTCCTGCACCTCAGTTATCGATGCCGAAGCCTAGGTCTAACGAGGCCGGGCCCATGTAATCAACACACGTGCTCTGGTTGCTAGTGGCTAGGTATGATAAATTACAGCTTTTGTGACTAAGACTCCAACGCTTGGGCTTGGGAACCCTGGCGGTTGGGTCCAAGACCTCCAAGGCTGGGGCCCAATCCCTCAAGTCGGGATCCTTGGCACTTGGAAAATATTTGATGATATAGCATGTACATCTTTTCTATTAGACAAATAGTGCTTGTCTCTCTAAAAAAATAAAGACAAGTTTTCTTCTACAAACGACCGTAAGTATGTTCCAGTTTATTTTTAGGTTTTACTCAAATACTAGAAAATATTGTTATTTTCTTAAATGACTTTCGAGAATACATTTTCAAAAAAAGTAACATTTTTCGTAAAATAAATTGAGCCTTATAATATTGGAGTAATGCATTGAAGAGGTGACAGAATCTTTCTCAACCTCTGAACATAGATTGGACAAGACGGATCTTGTTAGCTGTTCTCTCTGGGGCTTAATTGCATATGGGAAAATTATTAATCCATGCTTGCGGACACTCCCGTGCAAGTGCAACTATGAATTTCATGGTCTGGGGGTTCTTACACGAAAAACAAATGTGGAGAAACCGGTTTTTCAAGTCGCTTATTTTCCAGGTTTAAGTTTAGGATGACATGGTTTGCACTATGGGCTTGGTGTACTCCCTTTCTTCATGGTTGAGTGTGAGAGATGATGGCGATGTGGTCTTTTCATTTCAGCCAAAAGGTATCGAGGCAAGCGATCTCAATTCTATCACACATCTTTCAGTCTTTTCCAATCAAATGAAAATACTGATAGCACCAGTTGACCTCTCCCATCGCATGTGAGGAAACAACATAAGGGCTCTTGAATCGCAACAGGTGTTCATAAAAAGTATCAAGTTCCGGCATCATTCCGAATATCCGTTCTGGCATTTGATCAAATAGACAAGTGTGCCACCATACCCATATAAGGATCGAGCCCCTTTATTCCTCATGAAACAAAGCCGAGAACTTTTGCAAGAGGCTTTTTATCATTCCATGGGATTCCCACAGGATAGTGAATGGAAACATTCATAGGAGGGGGGTGGACTTTTGTGAGATTAATAGTATTGTGCTCAAGGAAAAGGTGGAAAAGTTTGCTTGGCCCTTCGGATGGAGAATAAGCCATTTCAAGATTTGCCCCTCTTTATCCTCGAGAATGTCAAGCTCATGAGTAAAAAGCACACATGTTTCTGTTGCTTCCAGTGGCGCCGCGCAATATGCTCACAGTAAAACAAAACCACTTGAAAGCCGCAGTACTTATTGGGACAGGCAAATATGCAAAACATCGAATAAAACCGAGAATGAGAATAAAGAGGATTTGCCCATCCCGGACTTGAGATTCGATAGAATTTTGTACTCAGCCAAAGGGGAGATCTCTACATTTATACCCACTGATTATCTAGGGCTATTGTGAAGTGAAATGGCGTAAGTCTTCGATGTCCCTCAAAGGCTTCCAATAGTCCAACAAATAGATTGGAAGATATTGGAATCCCGAGGGGGACAACCGAAGGCTTACACCATGTTTCTGAAGAAAGATGGAACCCTCGGGCGAACTGGCGAAGGCCTCAATACCCCTCAAAGGGTTCCTATGTTCCATCTGTATACGTTGGGATATCGGTTGCTGATGGGGGACATTGAAGGCTTACACCATCGAGTTAAGGATCATATCGCAGCTGAGTTTGGTCCGTCGTGTTGATGACAGAACACAGAACAACTGAACCCTCAAGTCTCGACCCTCTGGAGCTGATGACCAGGTAAGTTGCTGCAGCTGCATTTCTCCTCTATCATCATTACGTAGAGCCTTCTTCTCTCCAGATTCTCAAGGATTCGAGCGTCATGATGATTCTTTTGACGAGTGGAAAATTGGTTGCCGATGAGGGATATTGAATGAAAGTCCATCCAGTTCAGGATTGCATCGCATTGAGTTTGGTCTATCATGTTGATGACAGAACATAGAACAACTAAACCCTCAAGTCTCGACTCTCTGGAGCTGATGACCAGGAATGTTACTGCAAGTGCATTCTCCTCCATCATCACACGCAGAGCATTCTTCTCTCCAGACGCTCGAGGATTCGAGCGAGTGTCATGACAACTCTTTTGGTGGGCACAGGAAACACAAGATTATCTGTGTCATTCTTCTCTCCAGACTCGAGAGAATTCAAGCAAGTGTCATGACGACTCTTTCGATAAGCACAAGAAACACTAGATTAGCCGTGTCGATGTGAAGTGGTGTTGACCCATTAATTACTGTTGATGATGATGCTACGAAGTAGAACGAAAGATTTTGCTGATTGAGTCACGAATGGCAACTACTGCATTATTTCCTCCACTTTTTTTTAGTTAATTTTCAAGTGATCAATCCATATCATGTTGTCGTAGATATATTATGATGAGATCGTCGTGAGATCTTTCACTTTAATGCCTTGCGTGTTAGGGTTAGTGATGCTACTTATTGCAAAAGTCATTACCGATTACCAGCACATCCATGATATTAACTCACGTATAAAGCGGTCTGCCAATCACTAAATTCGTGAATCATATGGGCACCATGATTATTTTTTTACACCATGTTGGCCACGCAACTTGCATCTAAAGTGGAGAGTGATTGTTGGGCCCAAAAAGGGCCCGGACAAAGTGCAGCTCTAACTCTAGATGGTGTGAAGGCAGGAATGAATCGAATGTCACATTGCTTGATGGGATGACACTTGTCTTAATTTACAATGAGGCCTAGAAAAACAAAATCGTGTGGGCTCTGGCCCAAAGCGGACAATATCGTTGCGAGTGGGGCATGATTCTCCTATTTTCGCTAATAGAGTTGGTGTTATGGTATTCTGAAAATATTTGTGAAATTGTTATTAATATATATAAAGAACTTTCTTGACTTACATGAGTATATATTTTAAAAGTGATAGACGGTCGCATGCATCGTCCTGGCATTTTAACCGATCATGCATGATTTATTTATCCCTAATGGGTCTGAACGTAAAAAGTACTGAAAAAAGTCGAAACCTGTCTCATTTTCCATTTCCTTCTTGTGGAAGAAATCAGAATTTTTGCCTATTAATTCTACTGCCTAACCCTAGCTTAATGCAGTTCCCATCTACAGATGCAAGCACCTCTCTGTTTAGCTTGACTGGATGGCTTTGGAATTTGCACGATTTTGATCCAACCATAGTCGTTTATGTGGTTCTGATCTGATTGGTTTGGTACTAAACTATTTAGGGCACAACCAAGTGCTGTAAAGTAACGAACAGTAACCTAATTAAAGGAGCTGATACATGCTTCGACCAGTAGGAAAAGTCCAGTGAGCTGTCTGGTTTCCTTATTTATGTCCACTTGAAAAATAGCATGATTTATTCATAAAAATCAACAATTTCTAGGTATATTAAGATCCCCAAACAAAATTAATTCACAAAATAATGCATTTAAACTCATGTCTAAGGCTATGTTTGTTTCGCTGTAAATGTAGCATTTCTAAAAAATATTTTCCAGAAACTCATTTTTAAGAAAATGTAATTGTTTTATGGTATTTGGCCAAACCTTGAAAAGAAGCGAAAAATATTTTCCGCTGTTTGGTAAGGAATTTTTTTTTCATGCACTCTTTTTTCAATATTTTTTTAAATATAATTTAATTATTTTTTATATTAAAAAATCAAATTGTTAATTATTTTATATTATATATATATATATATATATTTTTTTTTTTTTGTCTTCCTCTTCTTCGACCACAGCAATGGCTAGGTGGCCGACCAAAGGTGAGCTCAAGCTCACCTGATGCCTGGCTCGCCGCTCGCCAAATCGATGAGCCTGGAGCCCTAGCTCATCGTTGATTGGGTGAGCAGTGAGCTAGGGCTCGAGCTCATCCCTGATCAGGCGAGTGGCGAACTTTGAGCTCACCCAAGGTTAGCAAGCTTGAGGCTCACTTGTGGTCGATCGCCGGTAGTGCGATCGGCGACTGGCTCGATAGAACTAAAAAAAAAAGAAGGAAAAAAAAGAAAAAAGAAAAGTAATTCAAAATTCGAATTTTTTAGAAATAAAAAAACAGATAAAAAAGAAAGATAAAAAAGTTAACATGAGTGTTAGATAAGAGAAAGTAAGTGAAGAAAATGTTTTTATCTTTCTCAAAAGTGAAAAATATTTTTCCTTATCTTATAATACTTTTTTCCCTTTATGAAAAATGTTTTCCCTAACTAATTCATTTTCCGTGAAACAAGTACCGGAAAATCCAAAAAAAAAGTTTTCCGATAAAAAATAATACGTGAAATGAACGAAACCTAAGTGTTTGTCGAATATAACCCATTTATCTAAATGCATATCATATCACTTTGCAAACATATTTTTGACCTATTTTTTGTAGATTGACATCATTTCTTTTATACAAGTTCGGTTTATAGAATTGGATATATCAAAGGGATTTTTTCAAAAATTATCGAGATTAGTTTGAAATTACCTAAGTGGTACCCACTGATCTAGGTTAAATGAACAAAATAAAAGGTTCTGATGCCGATTGAATTAATTGATATGATTCAATTTTGAAAACTTTGCTATTGTCTCATCACATGTTTGGTATCGGATCTGGTTAAACCTATTTAATACTTTGTAAGTTCCATTAGTATGTAGTAATGTCATTGGTCAATGATTCACAAAAAAACCAAAAAAGATGAAAAATAAGAGATGGCACTCCCTTTTTAATTTTTCTTTTTGAAAATGAGAGGGCAATGAGTAACGACTAACGACCACCTTCGTTTAGGACACTCCGAGGAATGACGACAGTTATTTAGTTCGTCAGGTCAACTCTATCGCCACGAAGCTGAGAGCACTACGCCTATCTCCGTAGTTTACCCGCCATCGCCATCACCCCAAAAGTCTGCAAGTCTTCCTTCTTCGTTGCCCGTCCGTCGTCGATACCGCATGAAGATCCAAGCTTTTCGAGGAACCCTCAATTATTACACTCTCCACTTTCTCTTTTCCCTTTCCCGTTACAGCCCAGCCCCACACGGAGGCACGACGAGATCGGTTGCTTCGAGATGTTGTCGGCAACTGCAGGACCTCTCTCGCTAACGAGCAAATGGGTGGTAGCTAATGCTGATCATCATTCACTTCCCACCATCCTATGTATTGTTCTCCGCGACTCAACTCTAGCTGGCTTTCGAGTGTCGGCCCCAAAAAGAGGAGGGCCAGTAAGTGTTTGGTGCAGTTCCTGAGAGTAGCGGGGGACCCAAGATTGTGATGGCTCTGTCGACGCTCGCCGCGCTGGCCGAGAAGAGGACCCTCCTGGAGAAGTCTGTGCGCGACGAGGACAAGCGTCCCACGGTGGCCTATAATCAGTTCAGCAACCCGGTTATATCTCTTGCCAGGATCAATGAGTTTGATGGGACGAGGGGCGAGATATGCAGGAAGATTGTGGAGGCTTGTGAGGAGTGGGGGATATTCCAGGTGGTTGATCACGGGGTTGATAGGAAGATGATCGGCGAGATGTATGGTCTCACTCGGGAATTCTTCATCTTGCCTGCCGAGAAGCAGCTCCGGTATGATATGACTGGTGGCAAGAAGGGTGGCTTTCTCATCTCCAGCCATCTACAGGTAGTTTTTCGAAACAATCACCTCTCTTGTTGTCTCGACTGCTCTGGCTTTTGTGTTTATATATATATTTGGGGTCTATGTTTAGATGTTCTCTGTTGATATGTGTTTTACCTTGGCTTAAAAATCAATGCAGGTGGAGAACTGATAGAATGGGGTACAAATGAAATAAAGACACTTTCTGGACTTGATTACAGCCAAAGACTAGATGTCCTTTGATATGTTGTCAATTATTTTACGTTGCTGTTCACTATTCTTCTCGTTTCTGATTCCTTATTTGTAACCGCCACCCATATCATTCGTGTTGCTTTGATCCCATGTAACTCTGTTTTTCGTCCCTCAGGGAGCAACTGTTAACTACTTGCTAGGCAATATTGCTCAGCTATGTTAATGGATGAAGATTAAGATATAGTCTTGACAGACGACAGTCTTGTGATGTATGCAGGGAGAAGCTGTCCAAGACTGGCGTGAATTAATGATATGTACTTAACTGGACCTGCTTGTTTCATGAGGTCAGGCTGAATAGCTAAACTTAATCGCTAAAAAGTTGGCTAAACTTGCAAATTCTTCAGAAAGCAGCTTTGAACTGTTAAAAGTCCTTTGACCCAAAGTTGTGAAACTCGATTAAACTACTCTTAAGCTCTTTGATCCTGGATCCTGAAGCTTCTTGATAAAGTTTTTCTAAATTACCCTTGATCCTCAAGCTAATTGGGTAGGTATAGGCTTTCTAAAGAAGCGTTCGAAGTCGCACTTCTTTTACACTAGCCAGATTGGACCATCACACATTTGTTTAAAGCTGGCTTGAACTAGCCTAGTTCAACAGTCCAATAGTGATGAACAGACCAGGCCAGCCTATGTCATGATGAATACCACTCATGGTCAATAAGTCAGTATATACATTCCTTACTTATATCTTTGGCGACATTAAGCTGTTTCAGTGACACGGGCAAAGTTTGGCTGCCTAAACCCATTCCAGCTCTCTGCATCTAGATGACATTGAACCTATGGCTATGGTTATGCATTAACATGTTAGGTGATTGCATCTGCACATAAGCATGCTTCCTACTAGATAACTGCTGAAGTTAACTGTCTATGCATTCTATATT
Organism: Eucalyptus curtisii; assembly: GCA_017140595.1. NCBI lineage: Eukaryota > Viridiplantae > Streptophyta > Magnoliopsida > Myrtales > Myrtaceae > Eucalyptus > Eucalyptus curtisii. The sequence continues at coordinate 32,791,464 of CM029502.1, read as the reverse complement.
GGCAAAATGAGTATTTCACAATAAGTTCTATCGTATGGTTTCACTTCTCGTTGTATTTACTCTTTCTGTGCAGTATCTGAGCAATGGGAGGTTCAATAGTGCAGACCACCAAGCGGTGGTGAATTCCAACTACAGCAGGTTGTCTATAACCACATTTCAGCACCCAGCACCCGACGCCATCGTGTACCCACTCAAGATCCAGGAGGGAGAGAAACCTGTGCTGGACGAGCCTATTACTTTTACAGAGATGTACAGGAGGAAAATGAACAGGGACATTGAACTTGCTAGGCTAAAGAAGATGGCCAAGGACCAGCAATCGGATGACTTGGACCAAGCAAAGTTGGAATATAAGCCTATCGAGAAGCTCCTGGCTTGAGTCTATGAAGGTTCTAAATACTTTGTACGGTATATGGCTTTGTATCATTCTTCCTGTATGCTGAACTGGGTTGGAGACGTGCTGATGACATAGTTACTCTTTGAAGCTAGATATAATCATCAATGCATGACCTATGCGCTCAATCATGCGTCAGGTTAAGGTAAGAGGAAAGGAACGTCGACTACTGAACTACGAACTTGTCACCAGTAAAATTTCATGTCACAGCATGTTCTCATCGTACTAGAACTAATATGCAACTCTGCTTTTTCTATGTGGAAATGTGATGTTGCATATTCTTGAAAATGATGGAGCTGCCCTACTTGCATAAAGTATGCGGATCCCCACTGCATCGGCTGTCACCCAGGTTTCGCTTCCCCAAGTCCCAACCAAAAAGATTGGCTTTGAGTTTCTGAGGTCCGAAGTTTTCCCATTTAGCGAAGCATGAACGTTGGTGTATATGTACTAGCGGTTTAATTCTAATGAATATTCCTTGAATACGAAGCATATGTATTTACGGTTTATGTCAAATTACCAACTACTTCGACAATGAACCTGTTTTCCCTCCACTCTCTTTTACTTCCCAATCAAATTCTCGTGGAAGAAGGGCACCACTAAATCTTCTAGTTCTTTTGTCATTTAATCATCAAGAGTAGGACGCCATTGTAACTTCATCGAATGCATTGATCTCCCTCCATATCATTCCCGAGAGAAATAGGGGACCCGAGATTGAGATGGTTGCATCAACCCTCACTACGCTGGCTGAGGAGAGGACCCTTTGAAGTTTATGCGTGACGGGGATGAGTGTCCTGCAGTGGCTTATAACGTGTTGAGCGATAATGTTCTGGTGATATCGCTTTGCTGGGATTGATGAGATTGATGGGACGAGGGGTGAGATATGCGAGAAGATTATCGAGGCATTTGAGGAGTGGGGGAATATTCTAGGTGGTTGATCGTGGGGTTGACGGGAAGATGATCGGCGCAATGTACCATCTCACTTGCGAACTGGTGGCCAGAACGGTCGCCTCTCTCAATGTCTGGACTGCTCTGGCTATTGTGTTTCTTATTGTTCATGTTTCTTAGTGGTTTCTTTTTGGGTCCATATCTAGACATTCTCTCTGTTGATATGTATTATCCTTGGCTTAATAATCAATGGAGGTGGAAAACTAATTGAATGGTGTACAAATGGAATGAAGACATTTTTCTGGAATTGAGTACAGCCAAAGACTAGATGTCCTTTGTGTTACTTGCTAGCCAATATATGCTTAGTTCTGTTAGTGCATTAAGTTATACAGTCTCAACGGACGAATTTTTATGATGAAGGCAGAGAAGCTATCCAGGACTGGTGCAAATTAAAGTTATACCTCTCATACCCAATTCAAAGCAGAGACTACTCAAGATGGCCGGACAAGCCTGAGGGATGGAGGGTTGTGACCGAAGAGTACAGTGAGGAGCTGATGGGGCTTTGCTCACAAGCTCCTGGGAGTCCTATCGGAAACTATGGCACTGGAGAAGAAGGCATATAGAAGCATCTGTTGAAATAGATCAGGAGGTTGCAATAAATTACTATCTGAAGTGCCCACAGCCCGATTTAACTCTCAGACTCGAGCGGCACACTGATACAGGCATCTTCACCCTACTGCTGAAGGTTGAAATGGGTGGAGTTCCAGGCCACCTGCGATGCTGGTGAGATGTGGATTACTACTGTCCAGCCTATGGAAGGAGCCTTCGTGGTGAATGTCGGTACTTATGGGACATGTGAGTATCATTTTGTAAAAAATTTGGTGATGAAAATCATTGGGCAAGTGGTAGAACATGCACCTAACTAGATGTGCTCGTTTCATGAGGTCTAGCTGAATTGCTGAACTTAATCACTAAAAAGTTGGATTAGGTTCAATTTGCAAATACTTCAGAAAGCAGCTTTGAACTGTCAAAGCCCTTTGACCCAAAGTTATAAAATCGAATAATAACTGCTTTGGAACTCTTTAATCATGAATTCTGAAGCTGGTTTCTAGGCAGTATCTGAGCAATGGGATGCTCAAGAATGTGGACCACCATAAGCGGCGGTAAGCTCAAACTGCAGCCGGTTGTCTGCAGCCACATTTCAGAACCCAGCACCCGAAGCCACGTGTATGCACTCAAGATCCGGGAGGGAGAGAAACCTGTGCCGGAAAAGCCTATTACCTTTGCGGAGATGCACAGAAAGAAAAGGGCACAAGGACATTGAACTTCACAGACTAAAGAAGCTGGCCAAGGAGCTGCAGCTGAATGACTTGGACAAAGCAGAGTCGGAATAAAGGCCTTCGGAGAAGCTCATGGCTTGAGTCTATTAAGGATATGGGATAACATTAAGTGCGTGTTGAACTAGGTCGAAGACAATCGTAGCCAGTTGTTCCAGGAAACTAGACAATCATCAGTGCATGACAAATGATGCATTTGGTTAGACTTTTAGGAAAAGCCTTTAGAAAAATGCAAAGCACTTCAAGTTAAATGAGATTTTCAAAATACAAATTGTGTTTGTTAAATTGTAATATAAAAGTCTATTGTGAAGTTGCTTTAAGTAAAATAGTGTTTGGACAAATTATATTTACAAAGAATTTTAGTTTTTTTTTTTTTTTTTTTTAAAGAGAAAAACAGTTAGCCCTTTGTTGACCAAGGATAGGCGACCACTAACATTCCAAATCTGTCGCCGACGGTCGTCGAACGGCCCCTTGAGATCCGGAAACCCCTAGTGAGGATCATGCAACCCAAGCGGCCCTCGCCTCGCACAACCCGTCATGAAGGTTGCTTGACCTCGGCAATGGCCTAGTTAGGTCACATGACCCCAAGTGGCCCTTGTCGGGTTGCACGACCCTCGCAAAGGTCGCTTGACCCCGATGAGAGCCAGTTAGATCGCGGCAACCAAGGCAACCGTTGCTAGAGTTGCTTCATGAGGGTTAGCTGCGTCGCATGATCCCAGGCAGCCCCTCGCCAGGTCATTCCACCACCGAGGGTTGTTTGCCATCTGGAGCTAGTGACCTCAGTCGGCCTCGTGAGGGTCGTGTGATTTAGACAACACTCGCCTAGGTTGCGTGACCCCTTGACAACGGTCGCCTAGGTTGCCACGACCATGTCAGCCTCTCTCTAGCCCCATTGCCGGCCCCTTGCAGCCACACACAACATCTCGGCCTATCCCAACGAAGAAGATGAATAGTCACAAACGAGGGCAATAACGAGAAACCAAAAAGTCAATGAGAATAATTTTGAAAGAAACTTTTTTTTACTTACCAACCTTCTTGCATCCCAAGAAAATTAAAAGCCAAAAAAGACAGCCTAAGACTTGCGTTGCCTTTCCAAGGCAAATTTTTCCTCAACGTGACTTTCAAAACTTTTACCAAACAATCAATATTTAGCCCGAAGAGCTTTGAACACCCAAAGTCCCTACGCAGTCAAAATGATACAATTGCCTGACTTGTCTAGGTAAAGCATATGGATCAGCCTTTGTATAGGGCACGACCCGGTTTTCGCAACCCCGAGTCCTTTCAATTTAGCAAAGCATAAATGCCGAGGTGTGATCTACTGGCGGGTTTGATCCGGACAAAACAGTCCTTGAACCAGAAGTACATGTACTCCCACCGACGGCTTCAGCAATCAGCCTGTTTCCCAGAGTACATCAAGTTGAACGATCACATTCTCTCAGTCTAAGATGCAAAACTCATCTTGGATTGAATCAAGTTGCAGCGACAGCAACAGCGAGCTTCGGCAAGTGGCCAGGCAAAGACTGAAAGACTCGCTAGTCAACCCCCACTTGATATCGCCCCCACTTGCCCGGTCACCGTCAGGACACACCCTTATCCCCTAAGGCTATCTTTGGACGTTGGAAGGTAACAGAAAATGGGGAGAAAATTGCCAAAAGACAAAATAAAGAGAATATTTAAGTTGAATAAATGAGCTTATTATATAAAGATTATTATCACGAAAAATTCTAAATTAGTATACCTATGGCAAATTTATCACAAACTAATTACACTTGTAATAAATTTACCATCAATTAATTTCTATTAAATTTTATCGTCAAATTTTTGAATTAGATAATATGTGCCAGTTTTAGGTATACCAATTTTAGGATTTACCATTCATTAGTTACAGGTTTTTTCATAGTATTAATATAATTTAACCGAAATTAACATAGGTATCACAAATGTACTAATTTTAGGTTTTTAATAGTCAAAAAATTAATTTAGTGTAAATTTATTACAAGTGTACTAATTTCGGATTTTTTATGGTTTGAAAATTTACCCAAGCAAAATTTATTACAGATGTATCGTATAGGATTTTTCATAGTATTAATTTTTTAAAATTTATGTTTGTTTGAAGTATCAATTTATATTAACATAAATTAAAAAAGAAATTCGTTTTGTGGAATTATTTGTGTAAAACTTTTCTTCTTATTTGCAAAATCCAACGAGTCACTTCCAGAAACGAAGGACCCGTGTGGTGTCTACTGATAGTGATAGCTATTCCCTAGACATCGTACGGAGAGACCGCAAAACGCGTGAAAATATTTCCCTGAGCGTTCTTGAAGTTTCAAGCGCCTCCTTCGCCAAGAATTCATAGAAGAGATGCTGTCTTTGATTTTCTTCTTAACAAAATCGCTCTATGTTTCTATTTACAAGGGCTGCTTTTAAAATTCAATAAGCTCATCGACCTACCGTCATGGATCAAGTCACCGCGACTGCTCCCTCGCAACCACCACCAATTAATCGTCATAATCACATCCGATTAGTCCCACGGCCTCTCACTAGCATTGCCCGCCCGGGGTAACGCTCTCGAAAAGGATCTCCAAGTGAAATTCCGGTTGAGTGCACGCGAAATTGCTTGTTAACTTGTGAATTTGTGCTCGCGGAAAAACGTTAAATATGGTTTGGTTGAAAGAGTAAGAACCGGACCAAGCCCTCAAACCTTGGAGAGCAGCAGCTTGATCGAAGAAATCTTCAAATTTGTACGGGGGCTTTGTCTAAGGACAGCATCGTAATTCTCAAATGACCAATCCGATAAGGGCTTTTGAACAAGTCCGAGTCAACAAAGACCAGGTCAGCAGCTCTCGAGAAGTTTGACGTCGACCGCTTCCCTCTCCCCAGCACGACTTCACGTTTTTAATTGCAGGAATCGACACAGAAGTCTTATCCGATGAAATGTTCATTTGATGGAATATTCACGTTTGATTCTCATCAATTTAATTCTAAATCTTTACTCAAAATTTATATATAATCATTCCATCCATTTTCGTCAAGGATCACTAATGCATAATGAATACAAACTAATCTTGAAGTAACAATTTTATAGATCAATCTTGCGGAGGTGAGCATGTGATGTGTGAAAGCAGAGAAACGAATCCACCGACTACATGTGTTATGCATGTATCTTGCCAATGATGATGATCATCATCGTCTTGAACTACTATATGATCGAGTCAAAAATTTTCATTTTGATCCAAGGGATTGAATACCGGATTGAATACCTTTGATTGGGCCGGTAAATTGAGCATTCAAGTCATAAACCAAAATAGAAAAGATCAAGGGCGTGTATGATTATGCTTTAACCAAAAATGAGAAAAATGCAAATTTCCGTCTTTCGTGACCTCACGCCACACGTTGAAACCGTGTGTTGTGAAAGTTTCAATGAGTTGAAGAGAAAATCAAAGCGTGCTCATCGTAAAATTTAGATTAGGTAAGATGTAAAAGTAAAAAGGTTAGGCGGATACGCCCTAAATTAGGGGGAAAAAAACATGTTGATAATAAGAATGATGCACATGCCATATCAGAAAAGAGAATGACGTGTATGGAAATGAACATGTTCGACTTGATCTTCAATACTTTCCGGTCGGCAGGCTTAATGTGAGGAGTCCAATCAACCATTACGTGGGACACGTAAAGCTAGCAATTTTATTATAAAATGGCGATAATTTAGACGAATATTGAATATCACACTTCAAGAAATATCAAAAAATCATTTTTACAAATACAAACAGATGGATGAAAGAAAAAAAAACATCTTATTAAAGGATGGATATTTTCATGCCTTGGTCTTTTGAAATTAAAAAAAAAAAAAATTTGTCCCTCCATAAATAGAAGGGTTTTTTTTTTTTTTCGATAAGGGTAATAATATATAAATAGCTTTAAATCAATGTACACAAAATCGGCGCCAAAAACTTTCACTCAAAGATTTATTCCATGAAGGGGTTCATACCATGAAGAACCCAAAATTAGTATACTTGCAATAAATTTATTTCAAATTAATTTTTTAATGGTCAAAGATTTCAAATTAATATACATTTGACAATTTTTCTCCAAACTGATATACTTGTGACAAATTTACCCTCTGTCAATTTTCATTAAATTTTATTATCAAAATGCTCAATTAGATAATATGTGACAATTGACTAAATTTTACTCTCTTTCTATCAAAATTGTATCGATTATATGGTTTTTTGTGATATTAATTTAATTTAACGGAAGGTATATTTGTCATAAATATATTAGTTTGTGATTTTTTATGGTTAAAAAATTAGTTTCAAATAAAGTTGTTACAAAAATGTCAGTTTTGGATTTTTTTTTTTTTTTATAGTCATTTAGGGTCAATTTGTCACAAATGTATAGGTTTTGTCAACAAATTTTTCATGATCAAAAAATTAATTTGAAGTATATTTATCATAAATATATCAATTTTAAATTTTTATGGTATTAATTCAAAAGAAAAGAGAAAAGGTGTTTCTTTTCTTTTCATTCATCAACCTCCTTTCCAGGAAAATCAGTGTGAAATGGGCAGAAGGGGCAGACATCCTGCTGCACGTCACTTGGATTCCCAATAATTTAGGAGAAAGTTATATCCCATTCCACATGGATTTCATTTTCCACACACCATCCTCATGACACAAATAACAAAAAATAACAAATAAATAAAAACCATACCAATTAAAATAGGATAAAAAATATATATAAAATTTGACCACCACCACCTTCTTCTTCTTCTTCTTCTTCTTCATCATCTGCCCCTTCTTCCTCCTCCTGCCTGGCTTTTTCATAATTACTCCATTCTTCTTCTTTTTTTATCTCTATCTAAAGCAAGCTCGTTCTGTCTGACCATCTCTCTCTCTCTCTCTCTCTTCCTTCCTTCCTCTTCTCTGCCACCAACTTTCTCTCCTCGCGCGATCGGCTCCGCTGCGTCTACCATTCGGAATCCGCCGCCATTGCCTCTTGATCCGTCGGAGCTTTCGGGACATCGGAAGAGCGGCGAGCATGGGAATCTGCGTCTCCTCCGCCGCCCCCAGAGCCGGCGGCTCCTCCGGCGCCGGCGCCCCGAAGGCCGCGGCTCGGCAGGGATCGGCGCGGCGGAACGGGAATCGGCGGCGGGATCAGGACGGGGCGGGCGAGGCGAATCGGAAGCGGAAGGACGACCGGCAGGCGAAGGAGGGCGGCGGCGGCAGGAAGCAGGGCGGTGGCGCGGTCCCTTGGGGGAAGCGCGCGGACTTCGGGTACGCCAGGGACTTCGCCGAGCGGTACTCGCTGGGGAAGTTGCTCGGGCACGGGCAGTTCGGTTACACATACGTCGCGGTCGACAAGGTCAATGGCGATCGAGTCGCGGTTAAGAGGATTGACAAGAGTAAGGTGATTGTTCTAGCTTTCTCGCTTGAATTTGAGGATTGGTTTTCGTGTTGGTTGGGCGAGTTGCGAGGATATTGTGGCTTTTAGGGCGTGCTTAAGATACTGCTGCTGGGTTTTCTGAGGTATGGTTGCGTGATTATAGTGGAAATTGTCGCTCCTGTGCGATTGGGACGTCTCTCGTGAATCCCCCGGAGGATAATTTCAATTAATTGGAGTCGACATAACGCATCTCATATACTTTTCTGTGAATGATCTTAATAAATTGATGATTTTGACTGGTTACTAAATATGAATGCAGATTTTTTGGGTTAGGATTGAGTTGCGAAACTCTACGTTGACATTCTAATTCTAGGATTAGTACTTAAATTCCTGTCACTCTGATGCTATTACTTTAAAGAGTTCCTTTTCCAATGGCTTTTCAGTTTCTTTGATCTTTACATGGACAACTCTTATTGGATATCAAGTGAGAGGATCATGCTGTCAACTGTTTTTGCACTTGAATGGTTCACCCCTCCCAGTTGCATGTTATAGACTAATTTCAAGAGTCGGTAGGGCGTTGGCTGCAGCTTGCAGTTTTTAATGCTTGAGATTGGGATGTGCTAATGAGATTGTGTGACTGAATGAATTGCCCTGCATTAGGAATTATTGAACCATTTCAACGGTTGGTACACTTGGGGTTATGCCTAGCAGTAGTCAGGACCACATTTCATGCACATTGTCCTACTTCGTCACCCGAAGCTGTCCAAACAGTATTACAGGTCCTTTGGTTTGTGCTTCCATAATGGAGTTTCAAATAAAATTAAGTTTCAAACTTCCTTATAGTTCCCTGCTAAGTTTCATGCTTTTGAGTGCTTTGATATTAATCATGGATGAATTTCATTTAGTTTATTTCATCGAAAGGAATATTCTCCCACAAATTCTAGATCTGCTGCAGTTTGCACAAGGTGTTCCTTTTTGGGGATTTGGCGGGTTAATGTGTCTTTTTTTCTAACAAACCTTCTATTTCAGTGAATAAGTTTGTTTCTTCCTTGTCTCATAAAATCCTAGGACAGTAAATTATGTGAATGCGTACTTCCAAGATGAGTTTCTCTCTTCCTATCATATATTTATTGCAATATCTCAAATCAGATCATTGGATAATGGTGACAGATGGTTCTTCCCATCGCGGTTGAAGATGTCAAACGGGAGGTCAAGATTTTGAGAGCCTTAACAGGCCATGAGAATGTTGTTCAGTTTTATGATGCATTTGAGGACGACTCTTATGTTTACATAGCCATGGAGTAAGTTCTGTTCCTTGAACTTTTCCTGTATCAAGCTTGGAGAATTTTATTTAGGAAATGCTTTCGTTCATTTTTTTTAACTATAACTGGCTTTTAGTTTCATCCTTAATTGTGAATAGTTTTTATTTTAAATGCTCATCAATTCATATGCTGCTTGTCTTGTTGAAATATTAATTTCAGGTACTGTGAGGGTGGTGAGTTGCTGGACAGGATACTAGCCAAGTAAGGAACTTCAATGTTTGTCTCTACAGCTTTCTTCAAGTGTAACTAGTTTTCACCTTGACACGTCTTCATGGTTTCCCTTTGATCAGGAAGGATAGCCGGTACACTGAGAAAGATGCAGCAGTTGTTGTGAGGCAGATGCTCAGGGTTGCAGCAGAGTGTCATTTGCATGGTTTGGTGCACCGTGACATGAAGCCAGAGGTATACTCGGGCCTTTTTTTTTTTTTTTTTTTTTTTTTTTTTTTTTTATATCATGAATGTCAAGTAATGGCATTCAAAATTTTCTGAAATATGTTTTTGGTTGTAGAACTTTCTCTTTAAATCAAGCAAAGAGGATTCTCCCTTGAAGGCTATAGATTTTGGCTTGTCTGACTTCATAAAACCTGGTGAGTGAACTCATCCAGTGCAAGTTTACCCCTTTATGTCTTTCTACCATTTCCTTTCTGTTTCATTGGAATTGAGTGCCAAAAAGATTAATATGAACCTGTATAGTACTTAATATTTTTTTGTCTCTGAGTGATAATTTGAACATTGTAGGTCTCCGGGGATTTTTTTTTTTTTTTTTTAAGTAGTTAATTTCTTAAATAACTCCTTAATTTTGATCCAAATGTATTTAGGGAAAAGGTTTCAAGATATCGTTGGCAGTGCCTATTATGTTGCTCCTGAAGTTTTGAAACGCAAGTCAGGCCCAGAATCAGACGTTTGGAGTATTGGTGTTATTACCTTTATTCTACTCTGTGGGAGGCGTCCTTTCTGGGATAAAACTGAAGATGGTATTTTCAAAGAGGTACCATATCTGACTCTCCTCTTTCCCTCTATTTTTTTTTTCCTTGTTTGAGGTGCTTCCATTTTATTGCCATATCAATGTGGTAAAAATGGTCGTTTCTCATGGAGTGCCTTTGTCATCATCTGCCCCAATTATAGACATGTTCTAGAAAAGTTATTGTATAAGATGGAATTTTCAGTTCCAACTCTTCACATTTTCTTGCCTTGTGTAGTTTCTATAATATTTTTCTGATCCTTTGTTGAGGCTGATGGCTTTTCCTGCCAAAAGATATCTGATCATTATTGGATTCCTTCACCTCATATTGTCTTTAGCTAACTTTTCCATTTTCCTATGGTCACTTCTTATTGACATTTTGCTTGTGATGCAGGTTCTAAAGAAGAAACCTGATTTTCATCGCAAACCATGGCCAACAATAAGCAACAGTGCTAAAGATTTTGTGAAGAAGATACTTGTGAAGGATCCCAGGGCAAGACTTACTGCTGCTCAAGCCCTCTGTAAGTTAACAATTGGTTTCTGATATGAACGCTGATTGATATGCCATGAGGGAATTCTAATGAAACACATTAGTCTAGAATTAGTGTGATGTGGAAATGCTTTTCTTGGCTTTTCTTTGCATTGCTCTTGCTATGCCAGATTCTAGCCAAGAGAATGAGGGAACTGGTAGATTAATTGTTATTCATGGTTTTCATTTTCTTTGGAACTGAGGATTTTCTGTTTCCTCTTAACATTGATCTTTATTCATTTGCTGCAACTTTCAGCGCATCCATGGGTCAGAGAAGGAGGAAATGCATCAGATATTCCCATTGATATATCAGTTTTGAACAATATGAGACAATTTGTGAAGTACGGTCGACTGAAACAATTTGCTTTACGGGTAACGAAACTGCTCTGTAAGATTTCTTCAAGGAGGAAAGGATATTATATCATGTCATTGTCTAACAAATATTGCTTGCAGGCACTGGCAAGCACACTTGATGGAGAGGAACTTGCTGACCTCAAGGATCAATTTGCTGCAATTGATGTAGATAAAAATGGTTCTATTAGTCTTGAAGAAATGAGAGAGGTATCCATTTCTTTCTCATTCCACATTCACTCTGATGAATATTTTAATTACATCGTAATCATGAGTGTTGTATGCATGCAGGCCCTTGCTCAGGATCTTCCCTGGAAGATGAAGGAATCACGTGTCTTAGAGATTCTTCAAGCGGTAACTTTTATCTTTACCTTTGTTATGGCCTTGTTTTCTTCTTGTGTATTAGCTATTGAAATTTGTTTTTCTGGTGGAATTGTGGAATACCATTTCTGTCAGTTTCACTTTCTTCTTTTATTGTTTTGGTGATTCTCTTTTGTTCATATTCGATGCTTAAGGCTTTCATTTAGTTCTTGCTTCATGTTTCGTCATTTTGAAAACTTGCTTGTGTTGTTAGCCGAGAAATGTTGGACTGATTTTTTCGTTCATAAGATGAGCTGCTGCCAAGCTTGCAGATTTTGCACAAACATGTGAGTCCTGAATGGCGCGTAAGAATCTCTTTTATTTTTTCTTCATGTAGATTGATAGCAACACGGATGGGCTAGTGGATTTTACTGAGTTCGTTGCAGCAACTCTTCATGTGCATCAAATGGAGGAACATGACTCAGAGAAGTGGCAGCTGCGGTCACAGGCTGCTTTTGAGAAATTTGACGTTGATCGTGATGGTTATATAACCCCAGAAGAACTTCGACTGGTAAGTTTGACCATCTTCATTTAGTCATCCCTTCCACATTCATTTGCCCTCTAGTTCTCATTTGTGTCACTATGGGTATGGGTAGAATGAAAATTAAAGTACGTAGACAGGGCTAAATGTATTTGTTTTAATTTGTAACTGAATTTTGACCGTCTCTTGGGAGCTTGAGGTTTGTTTCTTGCAAAATTGCCCAAAAGTTGGGATAAGTCGTCTATCTTTTTGCATATTGGGCACAAAATAGTAGCATAGCTACTTTCTGTTGCAGCTTCACATAATGAAACTGTTCAGCTTGTCAGCATGTGACCTTGATAATTTGGTTATTGTCTCATCTGAAGCCGAATGTATTGCCTCTTGTTGTATATTCTGCACAAAGTAGTGGCGCAGGTTTTTTATGTTGCTTGGTACAAAGAAATGGTTCAGCATCTTAACGTGTAACCTTGACATGATGCTTCCATGCCCTTTTCAGCAGACAGGTTTGAAAGGCTCCCTCGGTCCTCTACTAGAGGAAGCCGACATCGACAAAGATGGGAAAATAAGTTTATCAGAGTTTAGAAGGCTGTTAAGAACTGCAAGCATGGGCTCTCAAAACTTGCCGAGCCCATCTGGTTATCGGAATTTGAGGAAGATATAGATCCATTCTGAAGCTTTTGGGTGTTAAAAAGAGAGAAGGGAGCACGAGATGGGTTACGTATTTTGGTTACTCAAGATATACCGAGCCAATCGTGATGACCGCCTCTGTGCTTCGCTCCATTGCCAGTGGAAATCCCTGTACAAAAGTTAGATACTGAGTCAAGGGATTTTGCATGGCACCCCAAGTTAGCCGAGAAGTGTTTGGGGATGAAGATTTGGGGAGATTGCTGGCTGTGGTCGTTTACTTGGTGAGAGGGAAGGGCTATACGGGCGTACGTCTTGTGATGAGTGTGGGATGTGTAGGCTGCGACTGTATATTTAATGCCCTCGAATTTGAGGGCCCATTCTATTACAGAATGGGCAATCTTTTTTTACTTGTAAGGCCTTCTCTTTTCCCAATTTTTTTTCGCATCGCAAATGACTTAAGTGTAAACATTTTTCAATCTCTCTCAGAGATGGGTAATGCACTTGCTTTTTCTGTGAAGGATTTAGAGATATATGCTGAGCAGCCATTAAGGAAAAAAATTGATCAGATTATTTAGGTGACGCTTCTTAGTTTCAAGAGCCATTCACCATTGCGTTGAATCATGGCCAATAGAATAGGGAATGTAGGAGGTGATGAGCAGAACATGAAGAATTCGCCTTTTTCTGCTCCAGTCAATGATGATAGGAATACCCAAAAGCGTGTGCTAGCTCACATCTTTATCAGTACACTGATTCGTTACTTCTTGACGACAGCATCTCTGGAGACTCTTTTCATCTAATAACCACCAGGACACCGCTACTACATGATGCCTTTTCATCTAATAACCACCAGGACACCGCTACTACATGATGCGAATGACCCACGCAGGAGTACAATCTGGCTTATGCCTCATGGCAGGTCAAAAGTCGCAGACACCAAGATAGTTTGGATGCAAAATCTAAGCTCAAATCAATTATTCATGGTTGCCGGGGCTAAACCCTTGAAAGAGCGTAATGAATGTGCCATCCTTGTTTAAGTTTCAGGCATATCTGAAATCTGAATAAACTACAAAAATTCCCTGTAAGTTTAAGCAAACGCAACATAATATACAACTGACCAGCCTCGGTTAACCAGAGTACAAACTACGAAAGGACTAGAAGATGAGTTAGGCCTGTAACAGGAAAAGAAAATTGTGGCATTTTAAAATAGGTTAAACCAGCAATCTTCCAGGTCCTTAAGAACCAAACTTTTTTCTTTTAAGGAAAAGAGAATGTAGTCAGCAAGCTCTGTGTCCCTTTATTCTTAAGGATCATGGCTACCTGCACATCAAATTTTCTCGAGCCAGAAAAAACTATGACCATGACACCACTGATAAGATACAAGCTACATAAGTTAGCGTTAGTGTTGGTTTAACGGAGAATAAGGACTTAACTCTTCATCTACTGGACTTTGGGTTGTCACTAACACTATTGGAGGAACTATCTGGAAAAGCCTGAGATGAGGAAAACTTGCTCGACGAGCTCCCATCAGTAATACTTATCTCCTTTCTCTGGGTCTGCTTGCCCTTCTTTTCTCCGGATGTCAAGTCCTGCATAAACTATACTGTTATGCATATTGTGCCAATTTACAGAGTAGATCTAGCTCTGGTTCAGAATAATAAAAAAACCTGCTGTGATGATGTTCCGGGCATCTTAAGTTCAAGGTCTGTTGCCACGTCATTTGAATCGTCATCTTGCTCTGCATTGCTATCTTGCTCTGCATTGCTGCCCCTTTGATGATCTGAAGACCTGCTTTTGGAGTCCTTTTTATTTGACACGTGAGAACTGGAAGCATATTGGGTTGACTGCTGTTCAACTGTGGGATTGGCAGGCATTGAATATGGGATAAAGGTAGAACACGGAGCGGGAATAGCACTTGCATTCTGATTTCCAAAGAAAGGGAAAGGCTGAAGTTGTGAGTGCATGGGTATTGGACCTGGAGTGACGGGTATTGGAACTGGATATGAGTAGGCTGGACCCATGACAATGGATGGATCCATGGCAGCCCAAGGGTATGTAACCCTCATCCTTTGCTGGTACTGGACATTAAGATTTTCAACATCAGATTTTAAAGATGATTTCTCTTCTCTGAGCTCATTCTTCTCCTGCATCAGCTGGTTGTAATGCAAAGTTACTATTAGCATCAAGGCAAACAATGGACATTAGAACCTCAGGATACTGGATGAAGATAAAATCACCTCACGAGATTCTTCAGTAAGAGCTGCGCATTCAGCTTTCAATTTGTTAACTTCCGTGGTTAAATCCTTCAGCACCTGGATTGTGTCCGTGAGAATGGTTGCCTTGTCATTCTTAGGTCTATCAGGATCTGTGGTTCATATTGGTAAGGCAAAGCAGTTGTTCAAAAGTCTAGCATGAACAAAGGCAGCTCTAATTACAGAGAAACAGCGCATGCTAAATAATATAATCCAGTGCATGGCATCTACTATAATGAGAAAAAGCAAGAAAGTCGAACCCTGTCCCATATCCAAGAGATTCTAAATAAGTGGAATTAGGATAAAACCATAAGCATCAAATCAAACCTTTATTTATGCTTAAAAAAACAACAATGTGAAATTAGTCATCTTCGCAAATTGGTCAGTCTCTGTATGTCAAATTCAGCTAAACACAAGAAACCTGCAATTTTCAGTGGTTCTCTCGCAAAGCAAATGGAGAGATAAGCTTCTGGCTCCATGCTTGTGAAGATGTCCCACCATATCTCTCATTGGCACATGAACAAAATAAGGGGTACTTTTTGGTTTAAACAGCCCAAGCTGCAATGAATTTGCCTAAGTAAACGACCTATTTCTGATAGATCAGTGGACCAAGAAGGTAGATCTTAGAGAGAAATTTTGATCTTATCCTTCACAACTGAGTTGCACCTTTGGAATTGCAACGCAAATGAATATTCAGAAGCACGCAAGGATCAACTTCTCAAACAGACACGTGATTTTGGGGAAAATAGAAGCACGGTTCCAATTGATATATCAGGATCGCAATGTCATCGTCCTGACTTCCCCAAAGTGTTCGCTAATAGATGAATCAAAGTATCAAGAAAATTACAATTTTAAGTACCCTCAAAAGTGTTTCTCAAGGTACAATGGAAGTAACTTAAATGTCGATATTAGTTCATTCTATCCACTCCTAACTGTCAACCCGTTGCGAATTCACAAATATAACACATTCACATGTATCTTGGAGTTAAACAATCACTTCTCTGGACTATCAAAAATTCATAATTCAACATGGACTCATGAAGTTTAGCGACCTTCACAAATGTTAGCAGAGCCATGCCTACCGGCAGTTGCAGCGTCAAAATAGTTACTTCACTGTTTCCGTTCTTACTACTTAGATTACCACACATTATCGACCGGACAATGAACATGAAATGCAGCATATTCACTTTTTTTTCCCTGGAAAGCTTCCTCATCACCTAAGAGGGAAAAAAAAAAAACTAAACCCACAGTTTATCATGGTTGATAAAACAGTGAGGTTGTTATGAGGGCTGCAACATGTGTACCTAGCGTGCTCCCCAGTTCAAGGAAGTGCTCGTTCAGACGATCCCTCCTCAGCTTTTCGCGGTCCGCCTTCTGGACTTTCCTCGCGGCCACGGGATCCCTAGTGTCCGCTTCCTCCCTTTGCCTGCGAGCGCGACGGAAACCGACAACCAAAAGACCACGAAAAACATACTCTCAGGCATCACCCTCAAAGCCTCCGGTGGAAAAAGTTCACGGCCTATCACACAGCGTTTCATGCGTGTCCTAAAGAACACTCATCCCCTACCCACATAACAAAATCCCAACTTTATGCGCAAGCGACCATCACCCAATATCCTCCATCGAACAGAGCACCGGAACGACGGATCGCGAAATCAAATAATTAAAATAAAAAAAGCTTTTTTTTTTTTTTGGTCGACCGCATCGAGCGCGCGCGGAAGGAACGCGTCTCGCGCGATTCCAGCGGCGGAAATTCGTGCCCAATCCGACGACATTGAAAAGGGGAGAACCTGGGCTCGTCGTGCGAGGCGTGCAGCCTGCTGGACGGGTGGTGGTGGTGCTGCTGCTGCTGCTGGGGGTGGACGGAAGTCGACGCTCCCAAATCCGTCCTCCACTGATCCATCCCCGCCCTTCTTCTTCTTCGTCGTCGTCTTCTTCTTCTGGCTGCTGCTTCGCCGGTCGAAACCTAGCCCTCCGGGGGCTTGATTTCGCCGTGAAATTGTAGAGAGAGAGAGGGAGGGAGAGGAGAGAGAAGGAGGTGGGAGCAAACCTGCAACGACAACTTGTGCTCTCCACGAGCCACGAGGATTGGGGAGCAGAAAAAAAATTGATTTTTGGAATCTCTTCGATAAATCGAAAATGGGGGCAATTATCGGGTGCGGTGCGGTGCCGGTGGAGGTGGGGGCGTGGACGACGATATCACGATCGTTGATTCTGGCAACGATAGTATCGGAATAAAAAAAAAATAAAGTGTTTTTTTTTTTGGTTAAAGGTAAGAATATATTGAGCTTTGGACAAGTATACAGAAATCGGCGCCAAAAACTTACACTTTAACTGCAACTAAGGAAGAGTGAAAGGAGAATAAGGTAAGAATATATTTTTGAGTTCTTTTCTATTTCTATTGGAATAACAAGTAACTACACAAAATTTTTACTTGGAATAGAAATGCGTTTGGTAACGCAACAATTTCTCTTTTGTATTTATTCGTTTTTACTGGATACACTTGGAGGTAACTGCAACTAAGGAAGAGTGAAAGGGAGCGGTTGGAGGTGGCCGCAAAGAAGAGAAAGAAATAAAACAAAATAAAAAAGAAAATTTGCTTATTTCTAGAAATTGTTCGGACAAGAAGCAATTTTTTTTGTTTTCGTTTCTATTCCCCGGCTAACTTTTCTATTCCGGGGAATAAAAACAATTGGCGTTACCAAACGGGTTTTGTTTTTTTTTGTTAGAACAAAAGAACGAAATTTTGGGGAAAAGGCCACAAGGGCAACAACAAGAAAAAACTAAATAGCCACGGCTCAAACAAGCCACAGAACAAGGCCCAACAAACCTCGACTAGCAAACCGAAAAAAGGCAAAGAATGGAGAGCCTAGGTAAGGAAAGATAAAGACGAAGGAAGGCACAACCGATACCGCTACGGAGGCGAGGCCGTAACAAAAATCGAGGGGTCAAAGCCCCAACTTCTCTGAAGCCTCTTGTTTCTTGGAGTAATCAGAACATTGGTAAACGTAAGAGCTTTGTCCTTCACAAAACCTTTAAAATGTGATTTTTCAGAGCTAGACCACTAAGGTCTCCCCCTAAAAGATAATGTTATTTCTCTTCTTCCAAATAAGGTGGCACAAGGCTCCGAAAGAGAAGCGCGCGATGCTGTGATGGAAGTCCTTACCGATTAAGAACTTTTAACGCCCATGAGAGATTGTCCATCCAAGGTTTGTTCCGCCAGGGAAGGTTACACTTGGCTGCCCAAAAGTAAGCGAGTGTTGCCGAGGTATCACATTCAAAAAATAAATGGTCAATTGAATTCGGTAAGGCATTACATAAAGCACAGATCGTATAATCAATTCTACCATGAGATAGGAGTAGCGTCTGAGTAGGTAGCCAATTTTTGGCGATCAACCACAGATTAAATTGAAAGCGAGGGGCTAATGCGTTATCCCAAATGAGAGAGGCCCAAGGCACACGGTCTTTTTTTTTTTTTTTTTTTATCTCTGATGGTGTTCCAAGCAGAAGCAACTGAGAACATACCAGTAGTATCGTTGCGCCAAGAGAAACGGTCGAGAGTTGAGGAAGGAATCGGGATGGGGATGCCCCAACTTTCCAGGAAAACTTTAAGCCTGCGACCCGCGGGGGAGAAAAGATCCGCCACAATAGCATAACTAGGAAGATCGATGCACTCCATAAGAAAAGTCGGTACAAAAGAGTCTAAAGGGCCACATGATAGCCAATGGTCATGCCATAAGGACACCATGAAGCCATTCCCAATGAAGAAAGACAATCTAAAAAATCTCCTCAGTTGTAAGATTTTTTTCCACGCCCAAGAACACAAAGTAGGTTGGGAAGAAATCCAGAAATTCTCATTCTTTAAGAAATTAGAATAAATCCAACAGCACCATAAAGATTCTTTGTCAGTAAAAAGGATCCATATGTATTTGAGCATGGAAGCTCTGTTGCAGTCTTTTAATTTTCGAATACCTAAACCACCTTCTTTCTTTAGGAGACAAATGTCATCCCAAGAAACTTTGGCCCCGCCCCGACCAAGGGAAGTGCCCTTCCACAAGAACTATCTTAATATTTGTTCGATTCTATCAAGAACTGAGAAAGGCAAAGTAAAAACATTGGCCCAAAAAGCCTGAATAGAATGCAAAATTGACCTTATCAATTGAAATCTTCCTGCAAAGGGAAGAAAACGGTGAGCCCAAGATTGGACCCTAGTGATGATACGGTCAATCGGCATAATACAATCAGCTTTCCCGAGTCTAGAAGTAATAATAGGAACACCCAAATAATGAACCGGAAGTTTCCCTTCCTGAAAGCCAAAAGCTAGGCGAATATTTTCACGTATTGTGGAAGGACCACCCGAGAGGAACACCTCACTCTTGTTTTTGTTCGGAATCAACCCACTCCAAGATGAGAAGATATCTAGACTTCTCTTTAGCAAAGTTGTCGAGACCCAGTCAGCCTGACAAAAAAGAAACACGTCATCGGTGAAGAAGAGGTGGGAGAGCTTCATAGACTTACACCTCCAAAAATACTTAAACTCCTTAACCGAAGTCCTAGCACTCAGAATTCCCGAGAACACATCCATAATGAGAGTGAATAGATAGGGAGACATGGGGTCCTCTTGGCGGAGGCCTTGGCCACTTGAGAAGAATCTGTGCAGCCCCCATTAATCGAAATAGAAAATTTCGGTGTTCGAACACAGACCATAATTAGACGGACGATCCAGTTAGGAAACCTAAAAGCCAAAAGGGTGAGCTCCAGAAAATCCCAATTGACGGTATCGTAAGCTTTCTGAAAATCCACTTTGATGGCGCATTTTGGTGAATAAGGTTCTTTATGAAAGCCATCAAACAACTCATGTGCCAGGAGAATATTATCTTTAATTCTTCGACCTTTCACAAAGGCATTCCGGGACGGGTCGATCAAGTCATTTAGGATAGTCGCCAAGCGATTAGCTAAGATTTTAGTGATAACCTTATAAATAGTGTTGCAACACACAATGGGCCTAAAATCAGTGACAGCACACGCATTTGAGACTTTGGGAATCAAAGCAAGGATAGTATTGTTTACTTCCCTTAGAAGTCAACCCGATGCGAAGAAGTCTCTAACCGCTTCTAAGACCAAAGGCCCCACAATTTCCCAATTTGTCTTAAAAAATTCAATTGTGAATCCATCTGGACCCGGTGCTTTACCTCTTGCAAGAGAGAAGAGGGTGTTCTTTATCTCTGAGTCGGATACCGGGTTGGCAATGGAACATCGCTACACATCCGAGAGGGCCCGGCGAACAAACATTTGCAGCTCTTGAAGAGTGGGCTTCAAAGTCGCTTGTGGTGAAAGTAGATCTGAGAAGAAGGAAACAAAGACTCGTGGCGACAAAAGGGGTTTGTAGTCAAGGAGCCCAATTGATCCTTAACTAAAAGAATCCGGTTGTTAAGTTGTCTGCTCTTAACGGAATGGTGGAAGAACTTAGTGTTCCGATCCCCATCCTTTAACCATCTCACACAAGACTTTTGTCTATAAAAAGATTCTTCATGCCCACGCAAGTCAACAAAGATACGATGTTGTAATTTTTCAAGTTCTGCAAGAGAGGAATTTGTAGGATCGTCTTGAAGACCAACCTGGGTGGAGCGAAGGGCCTCTCTTGCTTCTGCCGTCCTCACCGAGATATTGGAGAAGGTCTCTTTGTTAAGGGTCTTGAGGCGCCCTTTAAAATCTTCAGCTTGGAGACCAATCGAAACATAGGTACTCCTTTCACCGAGCTAGCCCAAGCCTAATGGACAATGGATATAAAGTCCGGATGCTCTGACCAAAAATCAAAATATTCAAAAGGCTTCTTTCTACAGACCGGGTGAAGAACTTTGACGATCATAGGAGAATGATCGGAGATCCCCGGGTTTAGAAAAGAAGCTTCCGAGAAGGAGAAATCCATATTCCACTTGGTGTTAATCAAAACACGATCAATTTTCCTCATCTTCCTAGCAGCATCCACCGATGTAGACCAGGTGAACCGAAGACCAACATATTTGAGATCCACTGGTTTAGTTTGAGCTAAACATAACCGGAACTCATCAAAATTTGGAATCCAAGTATTTGAGCTTCCAACCTTATAGAGGGGTCTTTTATGGCATTAAAATCTCCTGCTACAAGCTAGGTGGAATCCTGCAAGACTTCATTATAATGGATAAGATCATCCCAAAGGGCCCTGCGTCGTAAGAACATGTGCTCACCATAATATGCTAAGATACAACAACTCAAGCCCAAGAGGTTGAGTTTTAGGCAACCATGCATAGCTTGGGCATTATTAGAGAAAGGAACAAAACTAACAACATTTAGGTCCTAACCGACCCATATTCTACCACGTGGAGCGAAATCATAATTTGTCGTCCACTCCCGTCCTCTTAGCAAGGAAGAGGAGATGGAATCAAACAGGGATTCGAGAACTTTCGTCTCAATAAGGCCAACCAAGCACATATTGTTCGACAAAACAAATCTTCTAATCTCAGCACGTCTGACTGGATTAAGAATACCCCGACATTCCAAAAGCCTATATACATATTTACAAGAGCAAATATGATAATTACCTCTTCTTAGAGGACTTACGATCAGTAGTGGTCAAATCAGTCACCACCGAGGGAGACGGATCAGGTCGCGGAAGCAATAGTTGTTCTTGGATACTTTTGGGCCTTGCATGAACATTGGAGCTAATGGACAATAGATCTTCACTATTCAAAACAACATGAACACTGGAGCTACCGATTTCATCCGAATATTTAGGAGGTTCCGAGGGAGCATGCCGATCAGCCTTTTTTACACACCCATCATGCACCTTAGAAGAGGGCTTCAAGAGGCCTTTAGAAATCCTAACTGGCGGAACAGCCGGGGGTTTCACTTGAGCAGATGCCTTCAAATTCAACTGTTGCCCACCTTCATTAGGCTGAGCTAAACCGAAGGAAGCAACCTCTTTGGCAACAGGTTGCTTCTTCTTCTTACCTTTTACTTGTTGCCAACCAATATCAACTGGAGAAGGCTTTGCCGCAGCAAGAGTAGAGGCCAGAGCTAGGGCCACATCATGGTCATCTCCAGGCTCAGAGCACCCAGCACCAAGAATGCTTGAAGGCATAGTATGGTTTGCACCAATAGCTGGCGCGAGATTTGAACTAGAAGATCCTGAGACAGGTGTAGTCTGTTTATTAGCTGGTTTATGAGCAACTGGGGGAGCTTGTATTCTTTCCATACTTTGTTGTTTGTGGGAGTGAGGAACATCAGAGGCAGCCAACGAAGGGGCAGGGGAAGTAGGGGACGAGGCCCTACCTTGTGGCGATCAAGCACGAGTAGTTGGTACATGAGGATCAGCAACTGCAACTGCAGGGCGATCTGCATTAGCATAAGTAGTAGGATTTCAAATTGGTACACGTGTGATAAATTTACCAAAAATAATTTTTTTGATCATGAAAAATCTTAAACTAGTACATATGTGACAAATTTACCCAAACTGACCATAAAAAACCCTAAACTCATTTACTCCATACTAATTTATTCAACCGTAAAAAATCATAAACTGGTACATTTGTAACAAATATACCCCATGTTAAATTGAATTAATACTACAAAAAAATCACAAAAATTGCAAAATGTGACAAACGGAGAGTAAAATTTCAAATTGGTAAACCAATCAACTATCACATGTCATTTAACTTAATAATTTAACAGTAAAATTTAACGAAAACTAACATATGGTAAATTTATCATAAGTGTACTAGTTTAGAATAAATTTGTCAAAGGTATAAAGTTTTTGGTGGTCAAAAAATTAATTTTGGGTAAATTTGTCACAGATGTATCAGTTTGGGGTTTTTCAAGATATTAATCCAAAAATCAAAAGACATAGTTCCCAATTCCGTTCCAAACCTTTTTTTTTTTTTTTTAAAAAGAAACCCTCAAACTTTATGTTCGATCCTAGAATTTACTCAAAAGAAACCCCCAATTGTAAGTTCAATTTTAATTCTGTCCAAACTTTTTCTTGTCTAAAAAAACTAAAAAATCTCAAACTATAACTCTAGTCCTAAATCTGCTCAATTTGCTAGCTTTCAATCTAATCTTAAATCTACATTCATTGATCCTTCATCCAAAAATCGCCATTTATTGTTTAGCATGATATTTTCACGTATGTAATAAATCTACATTAGCAAAGTAACGTAGACAATAAGCTCCAAATAGAAACTTTTCTTTAATAAGAAAATCGGGCAGGTTTAGAATTAGAGTTAATTTCGACATAGATTTGGAGAAGTTTGGAGCAAATTTGACCTTAACTTAAAGTTAGGGTTTTTATTAGGAAAAAAAAGTTTAAGGCAAAATTTAGACTAAAATTGGTTTTTTTTTTTTTTTAAAAAAATTACGTCGAATTTGGTCAAAAAAATTGGTCGGAGTGTACAGCAGACCCGTACGTGGGACTTGGACATTCGGCAACCGCGCTCGCCTCGTCATTTTCGGTTCGAACGGTCACATCGGAATTCGGAAAAACAAGACGCCCCCGAGAAGAGATGCCCTCCGATCCGCCGCCGGAGGAGGAGGGCCGGAGCGGGACGGCGATGAGGATGGTGACTTACAACGTCAACGGCCTCAGGCAGCGGATCTCCCAGTTCGGCTCGCTCCTCAGGTTGCTCGATTCCTTCGACGCCGACATCGTTTGCTTTCAGGTCCGTGCTGGATTGATCGAATCGCTTTCTCTTCTTTCTTTCTTTTTTGGCCTTCTGGGGGGGCTGAGTCCGCTCGTTCGTGTTTGCGCTGGGGACTTGGCGATAGGAGACGAAGCTGAGGAGGCAGGAGCTCACGGCGGACGTGGTGATGGCGGAGGGGTACGAGTCCTTCTTCTCGTGTACGCGCACGTCGGATAAAGGCCGCACTGGGTATGCAGGTTAGCTGTTCGACAGAATGATTCTTTCGGGAAATTTAGTATCTTGTCCCGTTTTGAGTCGTGGGTCGCCTCCGTGTTAGTGAAAAATTGGCGTTGGAGGCTATAATTGCTTACCGGTAAAAAAAAAGTTCCGAGTGGAAATGGGTCTGTTATCTATGATATTTAGACGTAGGATTCTACTGCGTTGTTTTTGTTTGTTTTTTAACTTTCCCTTTTCTGAATTTGGGTGTTTTTTGAACTAATTCGGAGCTTGTGATGACTATGCTGCTTAAACTTGGCCTTGCGGTTTAATGACAATTCAGGGGTGGCGACGTTTTGCCGGGTGAAGTCTGCATTTTCAAGCAGTGAAGTGGCTTTGCCTGTGGCGGCAGAGGAAGGCTTCACAGGTCTCCTTCGAAACGGTAGAATTGATGAAAATCATGCTAGTGTAGCAGGAGGCCTTGAGGAGTTTGCAAAGGATGATCTTCTTCAAGTTGATAGTGAAGGGCGCTGTGTCATCACGGATCATGGCCACTTTGGTGGGTTTCTTTTCTAACTTCTTAGCATCATAAAGAGGAGACACAGTAGAATGCTCATGTCGATATTGAATTACCCAACCTTAATGCTCTTATACTGTTGAATGAATGCTATAGAATTTTGGAACTCTGACATCTAGTGGCAGTTTGCATTGTATCTATTTGCCAACTCTATGAGATATTAAGGTTAGTAATCATGCAGTTCTTTTCAATATATATGGGCCTCGGGCTGACTCTGATGATGCTGAAAGGACTGAGTTCAAGCTCAAGTTTTTCAAGATATTACAGGTAAATTGATTATGTTTTCGTGAAACCTTAAAATTTGGTTTCTACACAATCTCAGAGGACAGATTATGAGAGAGATATATATGGAAAAAATAAAATGTTCTGCTTTCTCTTCTTATAATAGGCTTTTTTTACTTTTCTTTTCACACTGGTTTTCTTGGTACTGTATGATGTCACATGGAAAAAATTTGTTAGATCAACTTCTCGTTTCTAAAGTAGAGTAATTGTAAGGATATAATCAGATGAGATTCAAGAGTTTGAAAGCCTTAGAATTTATTGTCTAGGTGAGCTTCTTTTTATAACGACACTTTTAGGATCAGAGGCTCTATTTTTGTCATCTGTCTTCTATAGCATCTCCCAGTGGGTGGCTTCTTGCTAGTCCTGGATTTACAGATTCATCACATGAAGAATACACAGGGATCACAGCTTGCTTATTATATTATTGGTAATGCAACTCAGCTGGTTGTGAATTTGACATTAATTTTTACTTTAGCAATTGTTCTTCTACCACAACTACTGCATCTCCAATATGGTTTCAAGTGGTTATCTGGAGAATGAATGGTTTAATGTCTGCTTTCCTACTTTGAATCCTCAATTTGAGGTGAAGGCACTTTTTCATATATATTGTACATATTATTCTTTCTGCTAACATGCTTAACTATTGTTCTAGAGAAGATGGGAATATCTTTTGCAGCAGGGGAAAAGAGTATTTGTTGTAGGCGATTTGAACATAGCGCCTGCTGCTATAGATCGGTGTGAGGCAGGTCCAGACTTTGAGAAGAATGAGTAAGTTCCAACCTTTCATTGGTTTTCTCTCTTATATGGCTAATGCTGGATGGATATGCTTTCATAACTGTTGCTTGCTCCGTGCATATAGCTTTTGTGGTTGGCGCTAATGTGGAAGTCATTGATTTCATTCGCCTTGCAGGTTTAGAAAATGGCTAAGGTCTATGTTGGTAGAAAATGGAGGCCCTTTCTTTGACATATTCCGAGCCAGACATCCTGATAGGTGTGAATTTTTGTAAGAGCTGGCTACTGGTTGTCATATAGCATGTTACAATTTTCTTGTTCTCATCTTCAACGTGTAACAATTTAATTCTGTATTTTCCTTCCTTGTTTACCCATAGTCATCAAATCATGAATATAGTGGTTATTTTTGGTAACTTGCATCTTATTTCCAACATTATTTTCAATTCTCAGGAAAGATGCATATACATGCTGGCCTTCAAATACTGGTGCTGAACAATTTAATTTTGGATCGAGAATTGACCATATCCTTTGCGCTGGATCCTGCTTACATGAAGACTGTGATCCACAAGGTCATAACCTCATAGCTTGCCACGTCAAGGATTGTGACATACTAACAACATACAAACGGTGGAAACCTGGGAATACCCCAAGGTAAAAGTCACGTTTGACTTTACTTGCACTCCATAACTACAAAGCAAGACACTTTAGTAGCAACACCTCAAACACTAAATTTGGTATGTCTTGAATGTGTGGCTCTCCTTTTCCTTGGCACTTTTTTAGTTTTGCTTCATGGAAGTCTGAGGAAATGGTGGCATGCATGCATTTAAAGTTCCCAGCATCCACTGCCTCACTTTCTCTCCTTTTTAATCTGTAGGTGGAAAGGAGGATGGAGTACAAAACTGGAAGGTTCTGATCACGCTCCCGTCTATGTGTGTTTAGAGGGAATAGTTGACGTACCCCAGCATGACACTCCATCGATATCTGCTAGATATTTTCCTACAATTCGCGGCATCCAGCAAACAATTGGTAATGGAACTTTGCTTATCCAAAAGTCATACTTTGGAGTGAAACTACAAGAATTTAATTCTCAGCTTGCATCATTCTTCAGTCTAGAAATCTATGTCCATTAGAGTGAATCCAGTATGTTTGTTCTTTTCCTTATCCTCAACTTTCTTACATGCAGTATAGGTGAACATCACGATTTGCATCGCATGCTACATCTTGCTTTTTAGAAAATACTCACAAAGACTTTGCCATGTAATTGAGTATCCAGAATATGTGGCTATTTAGACAGAGTGTTGTGATATTATCAGATAGTTTAAGTTATATACATATAGTTATTGTATGTGTGTTTTTATTTTTTTATGCCTTTGATTTCTGCCTGTTCTCCAGAAAGTAAACTACAATCATCTTAGGCTTCTTTGCTAGCCTAGAAAGGAGCCTAAATAGGATAAGAAATTATTCTATCAGTGTTTGGTGGCCTCCTCCTGATGGCATAACCTGAAATATGCCTGGATAAAAAGTCTGATGAGAAGTCAGGGACTTGGGGTCGGACAGAGATGTGGATTGGCCAAAGAAAAATGGAAAAGGAAAAAAAGGAACAAGACCACTCGTTCCTATATCCTACCAGTGGGCACCTCAGATCTCACTCCCACCCCCCGACCAAATGACCGTCTCATGCTGGAAGTCTCAAATCTAGATCTGAGGCCGTCTGCGACCACCACGGGGTTGCTGTCCTCAAGAAACCACCACCGCGGGTGTCCACGTCCTTCCGATGTACTGAGTCCATCTTTCTCTGACTTTCTGGTCACAATGGGCCTCCGTGGCAGACGTTAGCAGTTGCTGTTGTGATGGTGGCCACTGCAGCGGCAGTGGTGGTGGACACGGTGGTCACTGCAGCTTAGATTTAGGGTGTTTATCTTTTTGACCTGCCTTTTTCATAAATTTGATGGATTTTTTTTCCCAGTGCAATCATTAGTCCACCAAACACTTGATAGGATTATATCAGTCCATATCTGTAATCTGGGGTATTTCTTATTCCGCTTTAATCTATCCTATCCCAATTCTTGTTCTGACAACCAAACACAACTTTATTGTAGTTGTGCAGATTTGTCTTTCCCCTTCTGTTGGTTCCAAATTCCTGTTGCTAAGTGTAATAAGCGCTTAATCTGTGCAGTGTCTGTGCTAATGAAGAGACAAGTTTCCGAGCAAGTGGAAGGATGCGAAATGTCAACTTCATGCTTAGAGGAAGATGTCACAATAAGTAGTTGTAGCAGGGGAACGAAAAGATCCTTTGGCGACTGCGGTCTATCTGGATCACTCTCCAGCAAATCTTGTGCATCCTCAAACCAAAGTTCTGGTTCTGTAAACTTGGAAGCACATGATCAGTCTCGGAATTTTGCTGCTTTTGGTGCATCTGACTCTGCACATGGTAACCAATATAGTGAAGTCAAGAAAAAAACTAAGAAAGGTCAAGGGTTTCAACTATCATTGCGGTCTTTCTTCCAGAGAAACTTAGACAGTTGCAACAAAGATGAGAAGTCTAATGGAAATTCTTCGCTCAATGCGGTGCATATACAAAAGTCTGATGATCAGACTAATTGTAACTTTGCAAAGGATGAGGATAGTAGAAGCCTCCAGCAGAATGATTTGGACATCAGTGCTTCTCCTCTTGATCAATCAACTCTGGGAAAAGGAAAAAATGATGTGGCTTTACTGGAGTGGCAAAGAATACAGCAGGTGATGCAGAATAGCATCCCTCTTTGCAAGGGTCATTGTGAACCTTGTGTCTCTCGTGTAGTAAAGAAGGCAGGTCCTAATTTTGGTCGCAGATTTTACACGTGCCCTCGTGCTGAGGTACCTCATCTTTTTTCGGGTGGAACTATAGAGTTTCTGTGCTGTTAACTATCTGGCTAAAACCCACACAATATGGAATATGTAGTTGTCTAATGTAGGAGGTTAATCAGTATACAAGGGAAGCAGCAGATAAAATGAATATAATTTCAAGCTCTTGACTAGTCTCAAGTAACTTCTAATGAGCGTATGATCATGCATGTAATGTTACCTCAATTTGTTGCTGACTTGAAAACTATTTTCAAGTAAAAATCCTTCACCAATTTCTCCTTTTCAATAGTAATAGGTTGTTTCACTATGCATATATTCCAGATTGATTGATGTTGAGAATGCACCTAGTTACTGTGATTCAGGAACGAATCTGCATAATTGTGATGTAAAGATGTATCTCATTTTTCATTTACCGCTTTTAGGGGCCTGCCTCCAATCCTGAAGCAAATTGCGGTTTCTTCAAATGGGCTTCGTCAAAATCTAAGCAGAGTAAATAGCGAGGATGATGCTGTGACTGACAAAATTTTGACTGCTATGTATCTAGCTGTATTTTGCCCGGCTTCTGTTGTAATTCTTTACAATTATGCACCCGATTCTGTATTTAGAAATTTGAACCGAGGGTGTGGGGTAGAATAGGCGGCATTATGCTGATTTTAACTGTTGTGTATACAGACGAAGACGGTGCTATTTGGAAATTGTATGTAAAGGGTAATGCCATGTGACGTGCTCTTTAACGGTAATCTTCCTGATGTGCGTAGGGGAGAACTTGCAGTCTGTATGCCTGTACCATGTACGTTTAACACCTGTACAATGTCGGCCTCACGAATCACTATGTTTAACGTTGAACACAGTGAATCACTATGTTTAACGTTTCTTGATTTGTGACTGTTCCAACAAGGTACAGTGACACTTTGTTAGTTGAGAATACAATGTGCAGGTATTGGGGTAGCTTGCTTTAACATGCGTCTCTCTCTCTCTCTCTCTCTCTCTCTCTCTCTCTCTCAGCGGAGAATATCTTTCCAAGGTCCAGTCTTTAGGCACACCAAATGGTAGAGTTTGGGTAGGCGTGGCTTTGTCAATTTGTAGGCCGGACAGCTTAAGGAAGGCCAAGCTTGAGGCCCATCATAGTCCAATCTGGCTTGTGTGTATTAGTATGTATATATCTGTTTTACAAGATTAAGCTCTTGAACTTTGGTCAAATATACAATGTTATCTTGAATTTTTAACCTATTCAATATAGTCTTTAATTTTTTAATTTATTTAATGTGGCTTCTAAACTTTTTATTTATGTTCAATCTAGTTCCTAAATTATATGAAAATGTTCAATTTTGTCCTAAAAATTGGATTAATGAAAGGATAATATTGAATATTTTCATATAATTTATGATTAAATTGAATAAGTACCAAAATTTTGAGAGCTATGTTGAATAAATTAAAATTTCATGAATGACATTGCACGTTAAACTAAACTTTAGAGACTACGTCGAACAAGTTAAAAATTTAGAGATGATATTATACATTTGATCAAAATTTAAGGATCATTACTACGATTTTCCCATCTTTTATAATAAAGAAAGCAAAAACTTTCTAGTATTAATCTTGCATCAATGGCAAGGGCGATCCACATCTCACTTGATAGCGAACTTGCGTACTCTTTTCGATATAGCATGGATTGGTTGTTTCTCTTGGGATTACCTATGCTTGTTCTTGCCTTGTTAAAAAGAGGAAACGTGGAGTAAGGGGAAGAAAACTCTTAATCCTAGACATTCTCTCATGAAAACGACCATAAACGACCATCAGAGAAGACATTCGTTCCTCAAAAGTCTTGAGTCAAGATTAATGGCAAGAAAATTCATTTTTTAAGTTCAGTTCGTTTTGATGAAAATGCGGCATTTTCTGGAAAATGTTTCCCAAAAAGCCATTTTCTAGATAAATGGTAGCCATGGCTCCAGTTTCGACCAACGCGAGGTAAGCTCGTGATTGTGACCGTCCCAGCCTCCAGTGTTGGCTTGCAATCACGAAAGCTGCAATCGAAGGCCGGTGCACAACCTCAGATCCATGGTCCAGCCTCAGGCAACCTCAGATCTAGGGGTCACCTGAGGCCAGCAACCTTGGATCTAAGGTTATGCGCCAATCTTCGATGGTGGAAACTCGCGTCATTCCCTGTACTGAATCCTTATCCCATCTGGTATATTTCATCTATTAGGTGGGATATATATATATATATATATATATATATATATATATATATATATTATCTGGATTATATCTAGTTACATCCGGATTTTGTGTTACCCCAAACACTAAATAGGATATAAGTTATCCTATCCAAAGTTATAATGGGTCCTTAAACTTAGCCTAAAATAAAAGTAAGAACGTTGTTCAAAGTTCAAACGAAGAAAAGTGGACTGCACTTAATTAGCTCAGAGTAATAAAAGCGATGCTTTCGTCTTGGTGAAACGTCATCGTGCACCTTATCTTATACAAAAAAAATAAAGAACTGTAGCGTAAAAACGCCGGTCTATGTGGACTAAACCGATGCCATTTGCTGCAAAATCAAGGAGACACTGGAAAAAATACAAAATTAAATCATCATTGAGCAAAGGAAGGGTAGTGATTTGTTTTACCAAGGCATGACTCGGCTGTTAAAATTTTTCAGGCGGATTAGTTGTAGTTTAATAAATAAGTAGACGTCGGATCTGCTTATTTTAGTACAAAGATCATTCTCATCATGGAGGAATGTAAACGCCAAAGGGTTTTATAGTGTGCTTGCACAAGTTATGGTCACTTAGAAAAATTCCGAGCTCGTTAATTCGTCTGCGTCATGTGCCATCGGCGGACCGATACAGGATTGGTCGCGACTTGCAAGCCCTCTCTCATGCTGTGAGAAATTCTGACTTGTTAAACTATTGACTTACTGGTGTTTAAGGACCGTCACTGATTGCAATATAGAGAAATTTATAGTTGATTTCTTACGACGACCAAGGATAATTACTTGAAAGGGACATAATGTTAATTCAGGAAGATTTACGAAGAATAGGTAAAAAGAAATTTTTGAGAAATTGAGGTTGCTTAATATTTTATAAGGGAAGTTATGGTCATTAGGACCTTCTAACTTACAAGGGAGATTACTAAATGTCATTTGCTTAAGTTAACAGGCAATCTATGAATATTAATGTTAATTATTATTATAAGGTGTATGTCTATGATAATTTGAGGTGAGTTAGCATGGTATTGGTTAGTTATCAAGTGATATTCTTCTCATATTACGAACTTACAGCTAAATCACTATCCATAAAGAAAGAGTACTAGCTATGGGTTCAGTCGAGATAGCAAAGACTTTAGACAAATTACTAAGTATTGATAGTGGTGAGAAATCAACTAAATAGGGACTCGGCCGATTGGTCCGATTCTCAGTTTCTAAAAGTGGAACTGGTGCTCAGATGGTCCAGTTCTCAATTCCAAAGGGGAACCGAACTAAATCAGGCACCCGAACCTATTGTTTATTTATTTATTTATTTTTATTTTTTGAATGTCTTATGCAAGTCTCTTATCCTCTTTCGGTCTTTCTTTTTCGCCCTATGATTGCTCATGCCTACTCTCCTCTTCCGGTCTTTTCATTTCTTTGGATCTCCTTCACATTGCATGGAGTTCAAGACATTCTCTCCTTTGAATCCAACCAGTTCAAAGAGCTGGTCCCTCCGGACTAGATCGGGAATCGATCACCCTTGAGTATTTGAGGAACAACACTACTTAAGCTTTAAGTTATGCCCAATGGAAAAGGATATCACTCGGTAAGATATTTTATTTTATAATCTGAAGAACGAAAACATGCGAAACTTTATCTTGAAAGCAAATTTTATATTTAACTCGAACATTATGGAGTTCGAGACATTCTCTCCTTTGAATCCAACCAGTTCAAAGAGCTGGTCCCTCCGGACTAAATCGGGAATCGATCACCCTTGAGTATTTGAGGAACAACACTACTTAAGCTTAAAGTTATGCCCAATGGAGAAGGATATCACTCGGTAAGATATTTTATTTTATAATCTGAAGAACGAAAACATGCGAAACTTTATCTTGAAAGCAAATTTTATATTTAACTCGAACATTATGGATGGAAAAATGCCGCTTTAAAAGCAAATTTTTTGTTGAGTCTTACATATGCAACATTTCTTAATGAATTGGAATATTTGTCTAACGTACATTGCGCACTCAAAGACAGGTGCAGAAGTTGCTAACTTCCTGTGGAATAAAAGAGAACTACGAAACTAATAAGTTAAGTGTAGATTTCGATTGTTAGAAAGGAATTGCTTATGCGGCGCCTAATTGGCAGCATTCATTATAGAGAATGGAGTGCCGCCAAAAGAAGGCATTTCTAGCTATTAAGAGATTTAGGGCTTATTTATTAACGAGTCGAATAGTGTTTGATTCTATTCTTTTGTTCCCCAAAATAAAAAAAGAACAGTCCATTTGGTAACCTTTTTATTCCTGGGATTAGATGTTAAACAGAATCAATAAGTGAAAAAAATTGTTTCTTTGTTTTTTGGAATAACTCCATAATCAAGCTCTTTCTTTTTTTCCTTCTTTCCCTTTTCTTCTTCTTCTTCTTCTTCTTCTTCCTCCTTTAGCCGTCGCTGGTCTCAGCCATGGCCGGTGACCTTGTTGGGCCACCCTAAGGTCGGTGTTGCCTGGCCATGGTCAGACCGATCTCGCGGTGGCTTCGTGAGGCTCGGCCTTGCTAGGGGCCAACGACGGTTTGGCGAGGTTGCAGGCCATGGTTGAGGCTAGCAACCGGCTAAAGGCTAGCAACCGGCTAAAAGAAGAAGAACAAATATGCAAAGAAGAAAAAAAAAAGAAAAGAAAAATGTAATAAAATTACTAAAAAATAATAAATTTTAAGTTGTATCAAATGTATTTCTATTTCAAGAACAGAAATTTTAGACAATTACCAAACGTCTTCAAAAGCTTAGAAGGTCATTTAAGGAGCAAAATAATAAAAAAATATTTCCGAGTAAACATTATTTTCAGGAATAGAATGATTATCAAATGTATCTTTAAGTGTCAAGAAATCAGAGGCAGCCACTAGAAGAGAGCTTGTTGTTTTGTGTCTATAAAATATAGCTTGAAAAATCTTGTCCTTATAAAATATGAGAACCAAGTAGGCAAAGAACCGTAAAAGTATTAAAATTTTCGTATGCTGCACATTTTGGTGTTAAAACTTTTCGTGGGATCACTTAATTGGCAATTTTTTGAATGATCACATTAGTATTAGCTTTGATTTAAGATGCTAGAAATTCGACGTGACAATATTTTAATAATTCTTCTAGATCATGTTACGTGGATTGCCGGAAATTTGACGTGGTAAAATTCAATGAAAAAGTCCTTAAATGATGTCATCACATGTGAAATGTCCCAAATTTTCCCTCTTCTTCAAACCCTAACATAATGTTTACTAATTTGTTCCAAAATTCACCTTTCCTTGAAACCCTAACCTTTTTTGTTTGAAGAAATAAAACTTGAAACCTTAATTCAAGCTGACGATTTTGGAGCAAAAATAAGACCTAAATTTTGCAATGGGAGGAGAATATGCAAAAGCGGCTCAAATTCGTATCAACAAAGCCAAGACAAAGGTTAGAATAAGCGAAATGCTTGCTGATTTATCCCAAAATTCACCTTTCTTGAAACCCTAATTCAAACCGACAATTTTGGGGCAAAATTTATATCTGAATCTTACAATGGAGAGGATAATAAACAAAAGCGGCTCAAGTTCATGTCAATAAAACCAAGATAAAGGTGTGAATAAGCAAAAAGCCTGCCGATTTGGCACTGAGCTTTGATTTTTGCCCACAAACCGCCGAGCCCTAAGTTTTCCTTCCAACCACCAAATCAAGCCCTAATTTTTCCCTGCTCTGGTTGAGTGAGTAATGAAAGAGGATGACACTGATTCAGTGAATGAATGCATGAATGCCGGGAGGGAGAGAGAGTCCGAGCAAACAAAAAGAGAATTCTCCATTCGTGTTACAGTAATTTAATATAAAATCATGCTTTCATCTTAAAACTTTAGTTTTTAAACTAATTAGCAGTGGTTACACAAAATTTCACGTAATATCAGAACTAGAGGTTCTGAGTTGAATCTTTTTAGACCCTATTTAACTCCCCAATTAAATTTTCATATTTAGAGTCGTCGATAATGGTCCCACAAAATGTCACCATTTGAAAGAAAAATTTAGGTGTGGCATCATTTAGATATGGAATGGCAACCTCATCATCCACGTTGGATTTTTTTTTTTTTTTTGGGCTAATATGGCCACAATTGGCTTTAAATTTTACTAAAAATGCCAGATATGATTTTTTGCTGGAATTTTTTGTCAAAGATACTTAAGTGATTCCGTGAAAAGTTTTATTAGTAAAGTAGGCATCGTACGAAAGTTCTAGCACTTCTAGTATCCTTTTCTTAAGCCAATTGCATTGTGTGTTTTAATTTTAACGAGCTCCGTGTGAAATTCATATGATTTGATAATCGACATACATCGAACTCCCACGAATCCGGTGCACTTGATAATAGGTCCGCGAAACCATTGTCTCTTCAAACATGTGTAGAATTCGAGAAGCTTCACGTCGATTATAATCTGTTCAAACAAGGGGAAAGTGGACTCCCATGGCGACACCCAGGAGCTTTCCAAATGACAAATGAAATTCGTGCTTTCGTCCTGGTGAAAGGCCGGGCGCCTCGTCTTATGCAAAAAAGACAAACAGCGCCAGCGTAAAAACGCCGACCCATTAATTAAATCGTATTTGTTTAACGAAGGCATGACTTGGCCGGTGAAATTTGTCGGGCGGATTAGTTATAGTTTAATGATAGGTCGACGTGGGCTCTGCTTATTTTAGTACAAAGATCACTCTCATCGTGGAGGAATGTAAATGCCAAAGGGTTTTATAATGTGCTTGCACAAGTCGTGGCCACTAGGAAAATTCCGAACGAGTTAGTTTGTCCATTTCATGCGACATCGGCCGACCCGACACGGGGGTCAGTTGCGACTCCTGAGCTCTCTTGTGCCGTGAGAAAAAAAACAAAATTTGTCATATTCGACGGCGACTTAGAAGCAGGCCAATCTAATTTGATCCATGTACGTCCCAAATCATAATTGAATCCTTTTGATTTCGGGACGAGATTTAAATGAAGCGCTGGCCTTAATGCTCATTTCTTGTTCATCAATGCCTGCGGTATAATTAGAAGTTTATAGAGAATCGGAGTAAATTTTGCCGGCATCGATTGCCTTTGAAAATAAGTCTCGTTCTTGGTCCAAATTGGAAAACGTCCCGAGATTATATCAGTGTCTTTGATGAACGATTGGAGAGAGAATTTAGGGTGAGGCATATCTAGTATAATGAGCTCGTTTGGTTCGATTTTGAAGAAATGGCTTTCGAAAAATGCAAATACCTTTGGAGTAAAGGAATTTTCCAAAATGCTATTTGTTTCTTAAATTGTAACTTCAAATAGCATTAGCAAATGGCCTTAGCATAAATACCGTTTGATAAAACTCACATTTATAATGGGTTTTTGCTCTCTATATATATAGATATATTTTAAGTCCGAAACCGCTAAACAACCGCCGGACCACCGCTAGACGGCTATATCTGGTAGTTTGGAGGCCAAAATAACGCCGTCTGACGGCCAAATCTAGTGGCTTGAAGTCGCACAACCTCAGGTGTCACTTGGATCGCAACCTAGGTGACATCAGCTGAGGTAGCTGTCTCGGTCGTGCGATCCAGGTGACGCTTGGGTCGTGACCTCGGGTGATGTTGCCTAGGTCATGCAAACCCAAGTGACGCTGCTTGAGGTCGCAACCTCAAGCGATCGCACCCCTTGGGTCGCACAATCTAGGCGCCGCAACTTAAGGTTGCGCATTCAAGTGGCGTCGCTTGAGTCATGGGTCGCGCCATCCCTTGCGGTGACAATCACTGGAGAAGTTTGACTTGGGTGGTAGATTTGGGAAGACGAACGGCCGTGATGAATAGGGAAGAAGATGAATGGTAAACTAAGTATTTTCGAAATGCTAAAAGCCCAAAGTAGGTCCTTATTGAGCTTTGAGCATTCGGAATGCTAGCATTTGGCCAAGCAAGTCTCAAAAACACTTACCAAACACTTTGTATTTTCTCCAAGGAGCTTTGCAAGCCCAAACCCCCTCGCAAATGCTCAACCAAACAAGGCCATTGTCCTAAAAGCCGATCTTTTCTAAAACATAGGTAGTCAAACATGGAAAAATTATCAAAAAAGTCCTAAACCTATTGTATGACGGTCAATTCAATACTAAATATTTCAATTATGCAAGTATAGTCCTAACTTTTTCAATTATGCCAACCTAGTTCTAAATCTTTTGATGAGTTGACAATTTAGTTCTAAATTTTTTGATGATTGTAAATTTAGTCCTATCGAACAATTTTGATGGGAAATAAATGACATGACAATCTACTCAACGCTAGTAGTCTTACAGGCACAACTGGTGCTAACTTAGGAAGCATCGACGTTTTTTGAGAGTTTTCATATTGTGTTGGACACTCCGATACTTGTTTGACACTTTTGACACTTTTTGACACTCGGTCAACACGTGTCCAAAAATCTGACATCTGGTCAACTTTTTCAATACTCTCCGACATTGAGTCGAAATTCCAACATGTGAGTTTGCAACATGTGATTACAATACGTGAGGCCAATTTTAAAATTCTTAATAAATAATGAGTCTATATGTATATATATCTGTGTGTGTGTGAAAAAATAAAAAATAATAAAAATAATAAATGTGGAAAAAAAAAACTTAATTTTTTTTTACTCTTACTTTCCATCATACACAATTCACCTCCAATTTTTTTTTCCTCTTTTCTTCCTATATGTCTAACACGCGAGTCTAGAGGGAATTGCTTATTTTTTCTCCAAATTTTATGGATTATTAGAATGAAGTTGAATTTGTGAAATTGAAATAAAAATGATATTAATAAATAATGGATTAATGTTTTTAGTATAAATTCATTCTAGCATTTTTTATATTTATTTATTTGTGAATTTAAATCAAATTAATTTGATTTAAATAATAAAAATAATAATAATTTATTATGAATATATAAAAATATACATTTAATATATAATGTGTCCCAACGTGTCAGAATTCTCTATTCTTTGAGAAACAATGTGTCGGCATATCGTATCATGTTGTGTGTTCGTATCGGTACTATTTAGATTACAACATGCGAGATCAATTTTAAAAATTTTCAATAAATGAAGAGTTAAAATGTATATATGTGAAAAAATAAAAATAAAAATAATAATAATAATAATAATAATAATAATAATAATAATAATAATAATAATAAATTGGGAAAGAAAAAGTCCAATCTTCTCTTCTTTTTTTATTCTCACTTCCCGTGATACACAATTCACTCTCAAGTATTTTTTGTCTTCTCTTCTGACACATCTGACATGCAAGTCCAAAATGTAAATTATTTGTTTTTTCTCCAAATTTTATGGATTATTGGAATGGAGTTGAATTTATGAAATTGAAATAATGAATGATATTAATAAATAATTGATTAACGTTTTTAGTGTAAATTCATTCTAGGCTTTTTTTCTTATTTATTTATTTGTAAATTTGAATCAAATTAATTTGAATAAAGATGATAATTTATTATGTATATATAAAATATACATTTAATATAACAACGCGTCTCAAGGTATCGGAATTCTCTATTTTTTTAGAAACGACGTGTCGGTATGTCGTGTTGTGTCATGTCGCGTGTCGGTGTCGATGCCATTTAGATTACAACACACGAGGTTAATTTTAAAAATTTCAATAAATGAGGAGTTAAAATATATATGTGAAAAATAAAAAAAATAATAAAAATAATAAGTGGAAAAAGGAAAAAATCTAGTTTTCTCTTCTTTTCGACTCTTACTTTTGTTATACACAATTCACTCCTAAAGATTTTTTTCTCTTTTCTTCCAACACGTCTAACCCGCGAGCCCAGAATGCGAATTGCTTATTTTTTCTCCAAATTTTATGGATTATTGGAATGAAGTTTAATTTGTTAAATTGAAATAATGAATGATATTAATAAATAATGGATTGATTTTTTAGTGTAAATTCATTTTAGGCTTTTATTATTATTTATTTATTTGTGAACTTTAAATCAAATTAATTTAATTGAAATATCATAAAAATAATAATTTATTATGTGTATATAAAAATATACATGTAATATACAACATGTTCCAACATGTCGAAATTC
Source organism: Eucalyptus curtisii (assembly GCA_017140595.1). NCBI lineage: Eukaryota > Viridiplantae > Streptophyta > Magnoliopsida > Myrtales > Myrtaceae > Eucalyptus > Eucalyptus curtisii. The sequence continues at coordinate 32,753,000 of CM029502.1, read as the reverse complement.
TCTATTTTTTGAGAAACGACGTCCAGGCGTATTGTGTTGCGTATCGTTGTCAGTATCACTTAGGTACTAACGTGAATAATTTATTACATTTTGAATTTATTTGAATTTTATATAGATTTTTTTTTTCCTTTCCTTTTTTCTCAAGTTAGTCACCAAGCCTTAATGATGGCATGCAACCAGCCAAAGGCAAGGGTTGGCGAGGTCAAACTCGCTGGCCTTGGGGAAAGCCAACCCGGCAAGGTTGGCCTCGCTTACCTTAGGTGAGGCTTGCCCTTGCCAGCAACTATTGCCAAGGCCTAGTAATTCGTAGGAGTGAGCATGGTTCTAAGGTAGAACTTATAACTCGAGAACCAGACTAGTGAAAACTTGTAGGTTCCAAGTTCCAAGTTATGCATGGTAGGTTTTAGATTTCAAAAAGTGAGGAACCTATTTCGACGGGTAGGATTTAAGTTTTTAATTGGAAGAACCTAGAACCCGGAACCTATAACCTAGAATCCATAACAAATATTAATGTTTTTCATGGTTCATGTCTCCATGCGATCCTCTGATATTCTATGCCGTTCGGTAATGAGTATATAATTTGAAAGCATTAGTCTAAGTTTCATTTTATGACTAAGATTTTTACTTTATTATGTTCATATTTTTCGTGTGACTAAATATAAGTTATGGTTAGTAAATGATTAATAATATAGGTGAAATTTAGGTAGATCCCGAAACCAACCTTGAGACTTATGACAGGGTAGGCTTTAGGTTCTATGGTGTACAAGGTAGGTTTCAAGTTCAAAAAAATGAGGAACTTGTTCCAATATATAGGTTCCAGGTTCTATGTTCTAGGTGGAACTTGTATGGAACTTGAAATCTCTTACATAGTAATTAGCCAAATGAATTAGGGAAGAAAAAAAATAAAAAATAAAAAATAGATAAAAAAAAAGGGAAAATGTAAAAAGAAATTATTCACGTTAGCATCTGTCATGTCATGTGGGACGGCCAAGGATCGACTATATAGAGCTATTTTCGACCAAAATTGCTCGAGATGACTAAATGACAAATGATTAAAAAATTTAGGATTAAATTGACAATTTATCAAAAGATTTAGGATTAAATTGATATAAGTAAAATGTTTAATACTAATTTGGCAAGTTGTCAAAAGGTTTAAAGTTAATACAACGAAAAACCCTAAACTAGTACACTTGTGACAAATTTACTCCAAATTAATTTTTTAACTACCAAAAATCATAAATTAATACACATGTAACAAATTTATCCTTTTTTAGTTTCCGTTAAATTTGTCATCAATTATTGAATTGAATAACACGTGATAGTTAACGGGTGTACCGGATTAGGGTTTTATCATTTATTTGTCACATGTGTACAAGTTTGTAGTTTTTTGTGGTATTAATTCAATGGAAACTAACAAAACATAAATTTATTACAAATGTACTGGTTTGGTATTCTAGTGGTAAAAAAATTAGTTTATGGTAAATTTGTCATAAGTTCACCAAGTATTAACCCAAAGATTTATGATTAAATTGATATAATTGAAAGATTTATAACTGAATTGGTCCCCATACAATAGATTTAGGATTTTTTTTAAAGATTTTATGACTCAAATACCTAGAAAACCTTGTTCCCAACATGCAATGTCCATACTTTGATCTTCCACTCTTAACCTGCCTATCGAGAAAGAAAAACTAGGTCAAACTTATATAATTACCAATAAATTTCTTTGTTTTTCTCTTATTCTTGACGGTATCGAGCTAAAACAATGTGTCTTTCTTGAATACTCAATTCAGCGTTAAAGAATGTCAACCCTCTTAACAAATGAAACTAAACTGCAAATTGGTGCCACATGTCCTCCAATCGATTGATTCTAAAGTGTTGCTCACAATGATATTTGTTGTGAAATGGCGATCTCTCATCTCATTGACTTCTCTATATATACCCAATATACAAACACGATTCCGGGCCGGCATAGGAGTACTTAGAAGGGAAAAAAAAAACGAAGGATGATCGTATAGGAGTCAACGTGGAGAACTCATGGATAAGTTCGCAGCTGACTTTTGGCATGTCACCTGCCGTGCCTGCTGTCTTTTCTGGTTCGCAACAGCCGAAGGATATACCTGAAGATTGGCCGAACTCCTTGTCCCGTCGCTGCATATTCTATTATGGATTAGACGACGGCAATGTGGCCTGTGACCACCGGGATACCCGGAGTTAGGGTTTTGTTTATGAGGTTTATTCTTTCTTGTCTTGTGTGGCGGAGTCGGATCTGCTAGAAGCCTGAGCCCTTTAGCTTCGGGCGACCCAAATCCGTGCAATGCAATTTGCAGCAGAGAGGTCGGCTCGGTTCGGCTCTTGATCCTTGGTAGAAACGAGAATGATTCACATGAAGTCATTGTTCCTCATACGTTTGCTAGCTCGGATAAGATACTCGATGTGATGAAATTTGTCCTATCCGGTGTCTAAAGACTCGCACCAAGCCAAATAAGAGTTAGAAAGTCCTTGAGGACGAAATGTCAAAAGCCTAAAAGGTGCTAGGAAATGCGGGTGGGAATTGGAATGGAGCGAAGAGAATTCCAGATGATCGAAAATTAAGGTGCAAGAAACATGAATCATAAGGAAATAGACCTCGTTATAATTGAACACGGGAGACTAAAATGGAATCGAAAGGCATTTATTGGGAGAGTTGAAGCTTGTCATCGATGGACGAAGGGTAACACTAAACAATCTTTGAAACTAATATTCAAATTTGATGTTGCAGAGGAAAAGCTTCGAAGGAAACGCAAGACTGAGATCGACATAGGTATTAGAAAGCCTAAAATGACACAATAAACATAAAAAGGGCACATTTGCCAAATAAATAAATAAAAAAACTAAAAGCTAATGGAACTTTTGGCGAAGTCTTGACATAGATTGAGCATCTCTTCATCTTCCTCTTCATTCTCTATATTTATGCTCTACTTTGACAGCTCCTACTTTGTTAAATTGCTACCACAAACTCCTCCATGTCTAGTAACTGTTAGCACGGTCTCTTCACATTATCAAACGCTTACTTATTCGTACGGGAATATTTTTCTCTGCTGATCATCGAGTTACGCGTAACGAACTCCAACCCCAGAAAACCATATTAATTTGCGATGTTCGTGCTTATAATCTCTCAATCAGAACCATGTTTGTTTGGCTCTTTTTAATTAGGTCGGGATAAACCCTAAGAAAATCTTATTTTTTCCTTGTTATCAATATTATTATTCGGCGCCCCCAAAAGTCTGCTACCCAGTCCTCTTTATTTAAAGCCCCGTGTCTCCGTCCGTCGTTCCCGCACTGTTGCAGTCCTCATTCCCAAAGCCGCATCCCTCCCTCACCATGATCTCTCTCTCCTCTCCGCTTCCCGTCCCTCCGTCGTCTGTCGCCACCGCTCGCCTCAGAGCCCGGCGACCGTCCGCCATATCCGCCGCCGCGACCTTCACATCCTCTGCCGCCTCGAAAGCACACTACCAGCAGCAGCAGCACCAGCAGCAACCTCCGTGGCTCCACCGGTCGCCGCCGTGCGCTACCCCTTACGAGATCCTGGGGATCCCCGCTGGCGCCACGAGCAAGGAGATCAAGGCCGCGTACCGGCAGCTCGCCAGGGTCCTGCACCCCGACACAGCGAAGGACTCCTCGGCCGCCGACGACCGGTTCATCAGGCTCCACGACGCGTACTCGACCCTGCAGGACCCCGAGAAGCGGGCGGTCTACGACCGGCGGGTCCTGCTGGCGAGGAAGAGGAAGAGGCCGGCCGCGGCCGTCGCCGGCGTCTCGGCGTACGGCGGGCGGAACTGGGAGACGGATCAGTGTTGGTAGCTAGCGGGGTTTCGCGTACTCGCCGGATCGACCGATTCAGCTTCCCGGGTTAGAAAGAGACCGAGAAGGATCGATAGTATAGAGACGGTAGGTTTAAGAGAGAGAGAGAGAGAGAGAGAGAGAGGTTCCCTCGTGAACCAGCGCCGGCGCCATGACCACCACAACTTTGAGCTTAAAGATGAAAGCGCTGCAGCGACCCGATCGTCGTCGACTGATTGACTAAACGACGCAGTTTCTACAAATTTGGGGAGCTCGAGGCCTTTCGTTTTGCAAAAATTAACGTAAATTGCAGTCACTGGTGTTCTGGAAAACCTGTCTTGGATGGGTTTCTCATGTCTGAGAGTTGTGTACTTTTTCTAGGTTAAGTGAGAATTTCTGGCCTTGTCTTTTGTACTTTTGGATAAAGTCATGAAAATCCCGGGAGATCTTGTGTTAACTTCTAAGCATGTGCAAATCTTGATCTTTTCTTTTTATGCTTTCGCTATCCTGATATTTGATTTAGTCCATGATGAACCCTCATGCTCGATGCTCTGCCTCACAAAATGGCAATTAACTCTAAAGCTCATTTACCGTGGGAAAGAAATTTACACTCAATCTTCGATTGGGCTACAATTATGCTAGGCATACTAAGATGGGAAAAGGGGGTCCCGATCCCCCTGGCTTCCACGCCAACCGCCTCGCCGTTGCTTGTTTAGATTGTCGGGTGTGCACCGTTTTGTCGACTCAACCGTACAAAGGAGATGAAGCTCCGGACGGCTCCCTAGCACCACCCTCCTCCTCCTCCTCCTCCTCCTCCTCCTGCTTCTCTCCATCTGCCTGGCATGACTACCAACTGCTGCTACGCCATGTCACGGCCGGTGGTGAAGCTGCAGCGATTATAAACACTAATACGATAACTACTACTACTCTCTCTCTCTCTCTCTGAACATGAAATTAGAAAACTATTGGAGGTCAGACGATATCGGTAACCTCCATTGATGGCCTCAAACATGGCATATGCATGGCGTATGTATGAAAGGTAAGTACAAAAGGTGTGTTGGGTGGGTGTGGGAAAGTATAAAATACTTTATGTGATGGATATATTATATGACAGTGATGACATGGTGTGACTGACCAATTATAATGGTTGTATGTAATGAATGTCATCCTACTTACCACAATAAGTATATGCATCTCACTTTTGACCGATTTATTACACCACCTGCTATTACCACGTCGTGTATTCATTGCATAAAATACCCTTTTGTAAGAAATGGAATAATATTACAGACATTAGTTCTCCAACTCCAACTCCTTTGAAGCAAGTTTATAGAGTTAGAATGCGCAGTAATCCGAAAGACTCTTACCGGATGTTGAATACGATCCGACTTGATCGGGTGCATCTTGTAATCTGTCAAAATCTGCCTAAACGCCTGTCTTAGATACCTTGCATTACTCAATCTGACTTATTCACTTCTATCAAAGATCCATGCAGTAAGCTGACCGACAAAGTGATGATCTTCTAGCTAATTCTCGAAAGCTCAGAATTTATTTTAAAAAAAAATGTCACGAGATTGTAATATCTTAAGCGCTATGAGAGATCATGATGGGTATCGAGGAATGAGAAGGAAAATGGATGACGATTTTGACTCCCATTTCTTGTTCATTCCCGTCATGACATCCTATTTTGTTTCAATCAATTCCATATCTTCTAAAAGGTTCTCGACTCTACTATAAAAACTGCATTTCCTCGACTTAAGTATTATATTGTGCTACCAAAATTTTTGCCATCCGTCTGCTCGATTGAGCTGCGTAGGAGTTGGTCTAGGGCATAGTGTGGTCGCAATCCGACCCCAAAGAGTGAGATAAAATGAAAAAAATACAAGGTAGAATTAGGATAAAAGAACTTCAAAAATATTCTCTTTCTTAACACTAAACCTTAAACCATAAAAAATTAAGATGTCTACCAAAGTCCTCTGGAGTTCTTATCTTCTTTTGTTGGTAGAAATGATAATGGCGACGCCGAGAATCTAAGTTATTATTTAGCGGCAACCGATCACATGGTGCGTAGAAATAGAATCTTGGAATCATTTGGCCCTTGTCATGTTCTGATTGATCGACTTTATGGAATATTGGGACATATATTTTCCCGCCTCTCTGCTGTTCAGACATGGACGTGTCTTAATCGTTTCGGGAGTGGTTGGAGAGACGATTGATTGGGCATGCGCTTGTGGAAGACGATCCTAGTTTCTTCGTTAAGGTCTAACGGGTAGTTTGCACTTAAAACACCCCCCTGCCCCCCAAAAAAGAGAATCTTTTATTTTCTTTTGGATTAATCATTTTATGTTTTTATACATATAATGAGTATACAAATCTTATGACTCAACTAATTGTCATGTATACACATGAACCGTCCCATCCACATACATTGTGTATAATTGAATGTAGATAGTAATGGCTGTGACCCTCTAAAGTTAGTAAAATGGGGTAATATCGTGACTGAAACACAAGATCCACCATATTCAAATCAAGTGGTTAACTATTCGATCGACTCCTTGAAAGTTTACTATGATTGTTTATCTTTCTATTCCATCGTCCAGTTGGATCCAATTAAAATGCCAGATTTCCGTCCTGTTCAATCAAGTTCTAGAAGCTCTTTGAGGAAAAGGAGATCACCATAGAAAGTAACCGTGTCCACATCAATCTGGACTTTAATATATTCTCAGTTGCACCCTCGCACTACAGAAATGACATCGGGTACCACCCACTCAGTATTTTTTATGTCTTTTCTTTATCCGTGATGTGATCAACTCTTTCGTTCATCTTCGTCGATCCCGAATGAATGCATAATGTATCCTCTGATCTACTTGATGCTAATTTTTTTATTTGGATGTGACTTTTCTTCCGGTGTTGTCCCTCCGACAGGACGTGCGATGCACTCCATAGAGAGAAGCTAAAATTAGATCGTAAAACACTTAAAAAGATTGCTCAGGTGTGGAATAATTGTCAACAGAAGTACAAAACTTATTGTGCGAAAATTAATACAATCATAAACATTTTAATTTTACTAATTAATTTTAAATCTTTTAAGGATTTGTCAATTTAGTCAGAAACCTTTTAAAATTGTCAATTTAATCTTTTTTTTTTTTTGAAAATTTGCTATTTTTGTCCAAAACTTTATAGAAATTTGTCATTTTAGTCCTAAACCTAATATATGGGTAATTGGATAGAATGACTACATTGACAAATTGCCAAAAGGTTTAGGACTAAAGTGACAAATCTTCAAAATATTTAGGATTGAATTGACAAATTATTTAAAGGTTTAAGATTAAATTGGTACAATTGAATGGTTTATAATTGAATTTGTTATTGTACAATAAATTTATGACTTTTTTGATAATTTTTCCGATGATTAAAGACAATGGTTGGAACACCACGCCTTAAGAAGCGTAACTGGGAAGAATAAGAAGGTGCGGGGTTACTATTGTATAATGTGATATGGTAAAGTTTTTAACATATCAACGCACTCCCCAAGCAAGCGCAAGTTCATATGCACTATTTGCACAATTGTTGTCCACTATAATATTTTGATCAATGCTCTAAAGACCCCAATTATATGCTTATTAGGAACACACTTAATTCGGAATATTGCGTATTTTCAAGCGAACATAACTCGGGAATAAGTAATCAAAACTGCAAATTTCTCTAAACGGTGATTGCGCATGGTCATATTTTTTTTAATTAATTGTTCGGTTAGTGCAAGCATGATACTCTGCCAACGAAACCCATAAAAGAATCTAAGTTAGAGTATTGATTGTGTATGTCTTTTACTTGGTAATGGTAATCCTAATCAACAAGGGACGCGACAATATTTAAAATTACAATTGGTGAATATGTCATACATATATATATATATATGTATGCATGTATGTATGTATGTATGTATGTATAAGCTTAGAACTGCATCAGATAACAGCTACAAGATATGATGAATTTTGGGTCTTGCATGTGCATCTACCTAACCTAATCCTAAAATAAAAATTTCAAAAATATAATTTATGGATGACGATGCTCGTACATATCACTGAACAATGGATAAAATAAAATAAATAAAAAAAGTCGTCCGACGCAACGAAGAGAGGCGGGGGGGGGGGGGGGGGGGGGTGCAAAATGCATAGAAATGAGCGAATCCGGGACGTGATTGCAAGAATTCTTACGCTTGCGTGCGATTATTTAAGGAAAAAAAAGTCAAAACCCAGCGGCACGCCTGGCCTTTCTCACGTGTCAAGACGAGACTCTCTACACACTCATCCTCATTTCCATGGCTAATTCAACTTACTATCTGGCCCTGTTGAACTTGTCAAAGGGTTCGAAACTTTCAAATGACTCGATAAATTGGTTTTGCTCAATGTTTATCTTAGTAAGACGAATTAGTAAAGCACTTTAAATAATCACCGACCAATATAGCGTGCACCACGAGCAGGAAAAAAATTATTCTATTTTAATTTTAATTAAGTGAGTTGACTAGATCCTTCATTATAAGTTAAAAGATAGAGGTCATTTACAAACTCTCGAGTTATGCATTGCTCAAAGAATTAGCGTGAGTAGCATGACCATATTAATGATGTTGCGGTCGTCCTATAGAAAAGATAATATTTAATTGTCAGGGGAAAAAAAGGACATTACTGACTAGTTCCGAATCTAAACCTTCGAAGGTGATTTCCCTCCGATTCAAGATCAAAGGGTCACGAAAGTTCTTGAGAAGAGAGATACTTCGATCGCATTCTTGTGATAAATGTAACTTCCAGAATCCAACATGGTATAGCCCAATATCAAGCCGTGTCAATTTCTGAATAAATTACAGACGTATTATGTGATATGTGGGTATCTTTAAATTTGTCGTGTTAGTATCAAAATTTCGCTCTTTCATATAACAAAAAATTTTTTTTTAAAATTAAAATTTAAAAAATTAGCAGCGCTGATTAGATGATTGGGCTAGTGGATAAGCAATCGTTTAAGTAATTGAATGTGATAAGCAAATTATCCTTATGATTCCAGGAAATAATGGCGAAAAACTTCCAGAACATGCAACCGAGTTCATGAACGATCCCAACGTCTGACCTACCAACGAAGCCAACGCCTACAAAGAATTATAGTGGGATCGCCTTCTAGAACCTTTACATGTCCAAGAATCGACACCAACCGCCAGCCATTTCCTTTCCGGTAATATTCCTCAGAATCTCAACCGCCGGTGAGCTGTCGCTGCGTCACGTTCGGCGGTCGAAAGCCAGCTATCGGGAACGCTGCCGCCACTTGGCGTAATGAGATTGGACAAGGATTTAGGGCCACCCGAGCACAATCACAAGAAACGAAATGTTTAAAGAACGCTTCGGCATTCGTTGAAGTCTTATTAGATGTGCTTTGAAAGTTTAAAATTTACTAAATGAAGCAAGCGGCTTTCATTAAAAATTGTAATTCTTTCGTTTTCAAGGTGTCTTGCAGATGGTATTTTCCACCTTTTAGTTAACTGGTGTCTTATGGGCATTTGTTGACAAAACCCCTAAAAGAATAAGTATGTTCAACAACTTAGTTCCGTTAATACACCGAAGAAGAATTCAAGGGTGCACCTTATTTCACGGAAAATATTTTCTTTATTTTTTGACTTATAATTTGCTTAGAAAGATGAGTTAATAGAAAAATAAGTTCTTAGTCGATGAAAAAGGTGTTCCGATCAAAACTTAAATTTGACAAAATAATTTTCTTTTTAAGAGTACCAATAAATGTTTTCCAAAATATGATTTGGTATCGATACTTAGACCCAAAACTCTACGCTTTGGTATAGAAATCCCAACGTTCAAGATGAGGTCTCTCGACAATCGGGCTCAAGACCCCAGTGCTCAAGCTTGGGCCCCTGGTGCCCACGCACAGGTCCATCAAGGCTGGCCCTAAACCCCTAATGCCTGTACCTAATGCTTCAGCACCAGAGTTTGCATCCATAAAAGTCATACTTGGGTCCTTGATGCTTGAGCTCTAGTCTCAACACTTATGCCCAAGTCCACAAGGAACGTGCGCGGGTCCTGATGCTTAGGTTCGAGTCATTGATTAATGAAACATTTGTTCGTATAAAAAATAAATTTGAATTTTTTATATTTAAATTTTTCTTTCTTTTTCGTTTCTTTTCGTTTCTTTTCTTTTCTTCTTTTAGCTTTTATTTCTTTTCCTTTCTCCTTCTTCCTCTTTCTTCCTTCATTGACTATGTGACTTAGCGACGATCAATAGCTCGGTGATTGACCACGAGGCAAGCCAGCGAGCTTGAGACTCAATCGATCTAGGTGAGCTTGAGCTTGTGCTCACTTGTGGCTATTGCTGGCCATTCCTGAGGCTAGATGATTGGCAAAGGGAAAAAGAAAATGAAAGAAATAAAAATTAAAAATTATTACAAATTCAAAAATTTTTTTTTTGTTTGAGATAAAGTCATAAGATTGGAATTATTTTCTAAATGAGATCCAAAAACCAAAAAATATTTTCACTCATATATCACCAAATAAAGGAAACCTAATAATTTTTTGAAAAATGATTTTTTCCAAAGTATTTTCCTTTATCATGAAGTTTTCTCTTAAACAAATGCACTCCGAGTATACATCTTGACAACAAGTTAGTGGGGACGGAGGATTAGAGTAGTTGAATTTTGGGAGAAAACTGTCAAAAAAGTTTTAAACCTACGCTAATTTAGTTTTAAATATTTCAATTTGATCGATTTAGTTGTAAATATTATTAACAATTTGCTAATATAATCTTTCTAGCCAATTTTTGCTATAAATCACTAATATGGATATCAATCATCTTATGTGACATGTCCGATGCTTGATGTGGACAATTTTTACAATTTAAAAAAAAAACTTATTTGTATATATATTTTTCTTTTTATTTACTTTTTTTTTTCACTATTGCTGACAAGCCTTGCCTGCGACCGGCGAGGCAAGGCCTGGGCGAGGAGCTGGCTTGCCGATCGAGAGCAACGCCGCCCTTACTATATCTTTGAAATTCGAGGGAACAAGTTTCGGAGACATTTTACTTCATGTTCAAACTGATCAACCTATCTTGTGCTTATACGGTTTCCATCTCTACTACTTTCGGAGCTTCGATCCAAGGTTCGAAAGAAAGGATCATCATGATAACGGCCCCAAACATTTTGGCCATTCATCTATGAGTCCTCAATGTTTCCAATTCTGGTCAATCGAGTCCAAAATCAACCTCCACCCGTCAAATTTCAAGGGCCACATGGACAATACGAATCGATCGACGGAAATCCAAGATACGTAGGACTTCATTCACTTGAATAACAATATTAAGAACTCAATTCGCAAGACATTTTTTTTTTTTTTTTTATAATAATTATCCCCGCCTGCTAAAGAACTAAGAAAACACCCCTCGTAAACGGGCCAGAGGAACGCTAGGTCACTAGACGGCCCAAACCTAGAACTTGTGGGCCAAAAGTTCGGAAAGCCCATTATATGAAGCAACGCAAGCACGTGTTTTTAGCTCGATCACGTACAGTTCAGGATCAGCCTTTTCCTTGGTCACCAAATTAAGGTCATCAATGAATTGCCGTCGTGTTCGTACTGGCCTTTCTCATTCAATTTTTGGTTTGCTCATCATGGGCCAATAGTTTTAAATCACGAGGACATCTAGCGAAGGTTGTCAATTGGATCGAACTGTACACCCTGATGTCGAACTCCGACCGAATTTCCAATGAGGTGATATCGGGTGTCGGTTTTAGATTCGGAAAATTCATGCATGGAACGCCGAAGATGCCGACCTCGTCTCGATTAGGATGTTCCTAGGTACCGCGTTGGATATACCTTTGGATGGCGATCGGCATTTTTGTTTTCATACCCCAAAGGTCAGGCTTTGGTACTACGGGGTAACTTGCTTGAGTTGGCTTGTGAGAAAATTGTGATTCTCGTGCTCGATGCGACCGACTTTGATTGACAGCCCAATTTCGGTCGCCATGCCACGTTTTTTACACTATACGGGAACGTCTCGTTCAGGAGATTTACGTTTGTGGAGGACAGGAATAGGGCAGGTAGGTCGGCCGTCATGCTCGAGCACGAGGAAGAAACTTCACCTTGCCGAGAGCGACTTGGGTTTAGAGTCGAGCGTGCTTGGATCGTACTGAATTAGATAGGCCATTATAAACACGTCTCTAGAAAATAATGGATCTTTCATGCTAGTCGTCTCCGTGTAGATGAATGGAACTTCTAAAAATGAAAGCCTAAAGCCTTAAAAAAACCTCCAAACTTTCAATTCAATTCCAATTCTATCATTTTTTTTTCTTCTCATAAAAAATCACTAAATTTTTATGTAGTCTCAATTCTAAATTGAATTTTTTTGTCTAATAAAAAAACCTCAAACTTAGGTTCAATTCCAATTCCAATTTAATTTTTTTTTGTTTAATAAAAAAAACCACCGGGTTTTACTTGAATCCCAAATCTGCTTTTGTTAACCTTAAGTGATATTGCATTTTCACGTCATTACTCTCGTTTTTTTCCCAAATTTCATACCCAAGAAACACCTTTTGGAGATGAATTTTCATGTTGGCCTAAATGATCTCTTAGTATATCTGAAATTTTGGTGAAAATTAGAGTAATTACGGTTGGCTTTGTTCAATTGCTCTTACTTTTAAGAGAGTGTTTCTTTCATCTTTGCTCGGAGATCTTCAATTTTGCGCTTAGTCTTCAAAATCTCTTGCTTGGGTGTCTTTCATCTCTCACAATCGGAGAGCTCGCGCTCGAGAACTCGACTCAAGACACTCGAACAACTTGCTTGGGAGTTTTCCATCTCTTGGATGTCTAGAGAAATTTTGAAATAAAGGTTCGCGAGGGCAAATTTGAGATTCAAGTAAAAGTTGGTAGTTTGTTATGAGACAATAAAAAGTTTAAGGTAGAACCAGGATTGGATCTAAAATTTAGATTTTTTATGAAAAAAAAAATTATGGTAAAATTGAAACTAGACCTAGAGTTATAGATTTTTTTATGAAATAAAGAAAAGTTTAGGTAGAACTTATACTTGAGTAGAAGTTAGGAGTTTTTTAGGAAATTAGGCCTAAAAATGGATATTACAAATATACACACATATACAGACATCACTAACAATGATTCATCAATTTGTCTGATCACAAAGACCCATAAAGCAGCTAAAAGTCAGGAGTTTTTTTTAGGAAATTAGGCCTAAAATGGATATTATACATATACAGACATCACTAACAATGATTCATCAATTTGTCTGATCACAAAGACCCATGAAGCAGCCGACGAACAGGGAAAGAGACCAAGGGTGGGGTTGGGTATGAGCTAAGAACTGAAAATAATGATGAGAAAAACCTTATGATAAGCTATCTTTCAAGCCCAGTTGCAGAGGGTCTGCAGTGCTGTCTGAGTGATATGTCGTGGTGTGTATCCTCCCCCGAAAGGCAATAGAAAAACCCTAGAATGGATTTTTGTGATTCTTTGGTCGTGGCGTTAGGATGAGGTATAATGCGTCCAAGACAGGCTTGTCCTGTAGTAGGGTTTCCCCTGAAGATGCCTCGTTTGACGTTTCTAGGGGAAGAATCGGCAGTTTGCTCAGAGTACAAGAAAGTGACGACAATGGTAAGTGCTGAATCTGCACAGCTAGAGAGAGAGAGAGAGAGAGAGAGAGAGAGAGAGGGGGGGGGGGTGGTTTGCATCGTTTCAGACCACTGACGGTCCTAAGAATTTCCAACTTCTGAAAACACGGGTGCTCCTCCAGATCATTGAGTCACGCCCTAGAATCGAGCCACAAGAGATAACGTCACCGCGAGTAACGCGACAGATCCAGGATGAACCTTCGTAAAATGAATGGAGGCAGCTCAACCGTGGATCCGCCTCGTCGCTTCGTATACTGAAAACAGACAAATGCAGGTTGACTAGCGAGGACGGATCGGATTCCGTTGTTGGTGCTCAAGACGAGATAAGAAAAACTAGAAGTAAAATCCTTGCTGCGCTTCTCCCTCGCAACCTTCGTCTTCTCCGTCACGAAAAAGCCTGCGCGTACAGCTTTTTTCATCCACGAATCTTTTCCTGTTTCCCCGTTTCTATTGCATCGGTGACGCAGAAAGACGTCGACAGCTAGTTCAAAGTTCAAACGGCAAGCTCATTGTGCACGTGGTCGAGCCCCGCTCTCGATCACGTAAAAGGGTTCGAACCCCTTCTGAGATCTGTGAATATTCAATTCATTTTTTCGCCTTTTCATGATTGCTGCGAAATTTCCCGGGTACCTTTCGCAATATGCCAACGCGCGGACTATACACACATGTACTCACTGTATCGTAGTCAGCTTGGCGAATTTAATTCCTAATTGTTTGCATGCAAGACTCATTAAATCAACGATTCATCATGACCGTATCGCCCTAGTCTAGATAATATATATTACTTTTCGTCGCTTGTTGAGGCAAACTCCGTCGGACTAGCCGGCAAATCGATGTGGAACATATGTATACGCATCATTCGATGTTTGTCCTTAGTCAATTTTTTATGTGGGTGATTCATTATTTACAACATGCCAATCAAGATTGGTTGGACGAAACTTCTTTCAACCAAGGATGGACAAAAACACGGTGTCTCTATATTCGAGAAAATTATCCAAAAATATCTAAACCTATTTTACAACGACTAATTTAGTTCTAAACCTTTTCTATAACAATTTAGTTCTAACCCTTTCAATTATGCACATTTTGACAATTTGCAAATATAATTTTGGCTAGAAATTACTGACGTGACGTGTTCAACACTAATATGAACAATTTTTGCATTGTTTTAAAAAAGTTATAAAATTTTCCTTATCAATTATTTTTCCTTTACTTTTCCTTTCGCCAGGGACTGCCGGTCAACAGATTGCCAATACTTGGTCACAGCCGATGACCAACCATAGGTGAGGGTCACCCTGGCAAAGACTTGATTCTTGCAACCTAGGGGAAGTGGAGGAGGTTCACCCTTGCTGAATATAGTGAAGAAAAATTAGTTATTCCCCCTCCAAGATGCTAAAGAAAAACTCCATCAGACGAGCCGGCGAACCAATGTAGAACCTATGTATAACGCATCATTTGATATTTGTAGTTAGTCAATTTTTTTATGTGGGTGATTCCGTATTTGCAACTTGCCAATTAAGATTGGTTATACGAAATTTCTTGCGACCAAGTATGGACAAAAACACGGTGATTCCACATTCGAGAAAATTGTCCAAAATTTTTAAACACATTATATGATGATCAATTCCATCCTAAACCTTTTGACAATATAACAATTTAGTTTTAAATCTTTCAATTATGCCAATTCAATCCTAAACATGTTAATAATTTTCCAATTTAGTTTTAAGCATTTTGATAATTTGTCAATGTAATTTTTTGACCAATTTTGGTTGGATGTTGCTGTTGTGGATGGTAAGCACTAACGTGGACAATTTTTTGCATTTAAAAAAAATTATAAATTTTTCCTTATTTATTTTTTTTCCTTTTCTTTTCCTTTCACCAGGGGTTGCCAGTCGTCGGATTGTCAATACTCGACCATGGCCAACGATCGGCCACAGGCAAGGGTCGCCCTAGCGAAGGCTCAATTTCCTTACTACCTAGGGGAGGTGGAGGATGTTCACCCTTGCTAGATCTAGTGAGGGTTGAACCCTCGCCTGTGGTCAAGTACTGGCCATAGGTGAAAGGAAAAGAAAAAAAAATTAAGAAAATGTTTTTTAAAAATGCAAAAATTGTCAACATCAACACCGACCCTACCAAGTGTGATGGATGCCGTCACGTCGACTATTTTTTACCAAACTTAGCTGGAATGACTAAATTGACAAATCATCGAAAGATTTAGCGTTAAATTGGCAAATTTTCAAAAGATTTAGAACAAAATTACCGCAATTGAAAGACTTATAACCAAATTGGCAACATTGAAAGGTTTAAGATTAAATTAGCTACCATATAATAAGTTTAAAACTTTTTAGACAATCGACATGGATATATTCATCTCCATCACCCGTTAAGGAAAACTCCATCAGACTGGCCGTCTGGTCGACATGGAACATATGTATAGACATCATTGACAAATATTTTTAATCAAGTTCCTAATGTGGGTGATTCCATACCTATAACCCGCCAATCAAGATTGGACAAAACCTCTTTCAACCAAGAATGGATGAAAACACGGCACACGTATCTTTTTCCAGTGTTCCTACGAAATATCGCTATTTCTTTAAATTTGATGGTTAAGAATCATTTCACCGATGAAGTATTGGGTATACATCCGACGATGAGAGAGCCGATGCATTGCCATCGCCATAACTTTCCTAGGGTCCAGCGTTCGTGACGTGCGCAGAACTTATTTGCTGTCGGCCATAGCTTGACAAAACCATGTGTTTGTCCAGCTAGCATGGTGAAAAAAGTTAACTGTAACGTGCGGACGACAATGTAAAAATATATTAAAAGACGAACGTCCCACTCTCATGCAGCTATCACATCCCGATATTTGCTCCGGTTGGGGAGGATGAGAATGGTCTTACCTGAAGCATCCCTAATTTCATTTGGAGGAGGAGGAGGAGGTGTCTGAGTATTTCACATGGTCGTTGTCGCCATGGTTTAAAAATAGCTGATTGCATTAAACTGCGTTTCCTCCGCTATCCAATGACCATTTGAGCTGCTGAGTCGAGGAGTTCTTTATTCGTTCAGATAATACAGGTTATCGGAACTTTCGATTCGACAAACATATCCTCGCCCACGCACGCAAGCTGCCCCGTCCATAATGTGCCACTGCCTCGTCGTCCATAATGCATAGGGTGCTCGGCGACATGATCCCTCAAGTTACTCTTACTGAGATGCGTTCATACCCGTTGTCTGCTGTCTAACCAACACATATCGAGAATTTATCGAGCTGGATGTGCTTTTCCAGCACTTGCCTCTGGGGCGTTGCTGGGGATGAATACATGATTTAGCTTGATGGGATTAAAATAAGTTTCAGAACACGCACAGCCTGTTTAAACGGAAAGTAATTATCGACTGATCTGCCCTTCGCGTAGAAGGCAGGTTTAATTGATGAATGGAGGAATATTGCACATCTCTCTCCCCCAGACGTCGCTCCTTCTGTTCTGAGAAACACAGAAGCTAGAAAGAAGAAAAGTGGCTACGCAGCATTATTCACGGAAAAGCCTAGATGGATGGTGCTTGTTCTTCAGCAATACCAGCCTTTTGCCCCCATGAGTCCATGAATAATATTATAGGCTAGTTCATACAAGACAATGGGCGCTAACCACTGTGATCAAAGTGATGTTAACTAAAGCATCTTTTCTTTTTGGAGTTACTAGTGCGAATCAGCACGACATTTGCGTTGTACACCTCTCTGTCTCTGCTCTTGGCTTTCTCATGTTGAGTGAAAAAAGGGGAAAGGAAAAGGTACGAGACAGCCACGAATCACGACATACTCTAGGTTTAACTTGTGAGGTCCAGGAAGAGAACTCAAGAAAGAAGAAAACAAGATGTGCACAGAGAGAGAGAGAGAGAGAGAGAGAGAGAGAGAGAGAGAGAGATTATTGAAGAATAACGAGTACCATTTACTTCATATAAGGCCATGTAGCTTGAAGGTGAATTCATTATTGGTGTCATGGACTCAGGAGCAAGAGTGTGTGACTGAAACATCCTAATCCTCCTCTCTTCTTTTGTTGCATTTTCTTCGGGGACCTAAGTGATTTCATATCAGCCTTTTAGGAAATCTTAGTGGGACCAAGTATATCCCAAAGAGAATTTGGTCCATTCATTACTGTTGTGGTTACGTCAGGCTATGGTTTGCTTGTGGACACAAGGCTTGGAAGCATCCATGAAACTTCAGAAGAACACACAGAATCTCTCTCTAAAATCCATGGCCAAGCAGAGCAAAAGTGAGCTGATAATTCTACATCACTTTCCTGCAAGATTCAACATATGTAGTACATATTCATATATCAATGAGAGCGTTGCTTTTAAATGATTTCTCCTTGTGAAAAGAATCTTGAAACAGTGACTCGGTCATGGGGCTTCCATAGAGACAAAGTCACTGAACAACACAAACATTTCGACCGTCTCTTCACATGGGCTGGTTTGTTCACATTTCTTCTGTCGAAATAGATTATCATCATGAAAAGAAGTGGCTCTTGGTTATGAAAAGAAGTAACTCTCGGATATGGAAAAAAAAGAAGAAGAAGTGATTATTGATATGAAAAGCTGTAATATTTCATCATGAAAAAGGGTGTTGTCATGGATAAAATACTTATTCCCTGGAGGTGTATTGATTAACTATCTATAAATACACCAAATCATACATATTCAAAGTGAAATTCCAAGAGAGAAACATTGAGCAATTATTGAACTCATTTCTCTGTAGTTTTAGTATAAATCTGGAGGAATATTTGTTATACCAAGCAATAACAATAGTGAGGGTGAACAATACTTTAAAGACGGTAATTATCATCATGCATAAGAGTTTCAATGGTTTATAACCAGTGCTCTATCTTCATCAGCAATCAAATTTCCTCAACGTATTCTACTGTTATGCCACAACACATGGGGACAGACTTAGAAGCAATGACCTTAAAAAAGGGCTTTGTAAACTAGATGGAGTGTGGATATCACGAGCCTTCTTCTGTCCTCTTCTCCTTAAATGGCATTGATTAAGGATTAAAGTTTCTCATCAAATTGGCATTGGAGTAATGTTTAAGCTCCTTTGTATTCATTGGGTTTTTTCTTTTATTTACTAGGTTCACAACATAGTACGAGAAGAATTTTGGACCAGCACTATCAATCATACATGTATCGTGAGTGTGCATTTCAATGTACAACATTATATTAACAAGCATTATAGGTTGAATGCAATTTCCCGACTGACATGCGCAAATTGAGTTACATCTCAAATTCCTGTACTATCACATTTCTTTCTCGGTCAGCCTCGGCAATAGGGCATGGAAGCTTAAAATTAAAAAGTCTAGAGCTAGGGGTTACTAAGAGAACGGGTGCGCCTATAAATACGTGAAATGAAATTGAATATGACGACCACTAGGATTATTCCATACATAGCTTCTCCTAGATTTATGCTAATAACTATAGCTCACCAAAAGATTTTCTTCACACACAAACGAAAGATCCTCATGGTAATCATTTCTTGATTAGGGTAAGCGTGATCTTGCGTTTTGGTAAAGAAACGGAGATGGATAAGGCACTAGAAACCAAATTTGACCAAAATGGCCAATGAAAATCGCCACCGTACATCAATCGGAGCGAACTCATCATCAAATCTCAATCAGCTTTTCCGCCAAGAATCGCTTTTTCTCTGCCCCCCGAATTCCACCTTCCCCGTACATATTCCTTTCTTCTCTACAGATTTGATTACAACGTTCATCGTGGGTTTGCGTGAGAATATCAGCGGAACTTTTGCCCCTCCTTTTTCGTGCCCACCCACCCGAATGATGGAGTCAAAAGGCAACCACAGACAGCCCCTACGTCCCTCCAAAGGGTATGTCACCGATTTAATCGGCATCTTCCGATTTAGTTATTTTAGTTTCAGTGGACTTAGAGAGAATATCCCGTGAAGTTCAACGAATCTGATGCTCAGGACATGCACTCATGCGTTCTTATTATTACTAGAGTCAAGCGGAACATGGCAAAATAAAATAATTTGTACCGTCTCAAAAACATGTGCGCAAAGTGTATATTGGATAAACAATCAAGAAGCACGTCCCTTTTCTCTTGAATTTCAGTGGACTTAGAATGTCTCGTGAAGTTCAAGAAATCTGGGGTGCTTAGGGCTGCACTCATGCATTCTTACGATTACTAGAGTCAAGCGGGACGTGGCAAGATATGATAATTTGTGACGTCTCGAAAACGTGAGCGAAGTGTATATTGGATAATTAATCAACAACCACACCTGTTTTCTCTTGTGAAATTATATTTTTTTTTTTTGGATAATTAATCGATTGAAAAGAACCACACCTATATCATTTGCACTCGAACAAATTAGGTAAATGATTGATTGAATTTTTCCCTTATCAACTGCTTCTTTAGAGAAACTTCAGGATTAGATAGTTGGAACTCCCGTCAACTCTTTAGTGGTAAGTAGAAATGTCTATTTATTCCGGTAATAGATAGATTCACTAATTATGAATGTCGATGAGGATTAGAATAGATCTACATCAACTTTTGGAAGCAAGTAAATTGTCCATTACTTGGGAGAAGTGTTAAAAAAATCCTAAATCTTTTTTATTTATGTCAATTTAGTCCTAAACCTTTTTTTGTGCCAATTTAGTCCTAAACATTTTTACTTGATGCCGATTTAGTATTTTCCAGCCAAATTTGATTGGATTTTGCTGACTGAGCACCGGCCGACTAACATAGCTCAATCGGCGTTGACATTGACAATTTTTAATAATATTTTAATAATTTTAATTCTTTTTCTTTTTTTTTCTTTTTTCTTTTTTTCTTCTCTCCTCCTTCCTCCGGCCGGTTGTCGGACCTCGCGACCGGCCGGAGGAAGGAGGAGGAGAAGGAAAAAAAAAAAAAATCAAAATTATTAAAATATTATTAAAAATTGTCCACGTCGCGACCGACGCACGCGTAAGCCGACCGGCGCCCAATCAAGCAAAATCTAACCAAAATTGGCAGAAAATAACTAAATTGGCACAAAATAAAAAGGTTTATGACTAAATTGACACAATATAAAAAGTTTATGACTTTTTTAACACTTTACTCTTCATTACTTAGACTCACAACAATGCGGGAGTTTTTCTTTTTCTTTCAAAAGAGCAAATGATCCATCAAACTTCTCACTTCCAGCTCACTCGAAATCAATTTTTTGCACACTGGAAGAGACAAATGTCTACCTTGATTAGAAAGAACCGTTTCCCGTGCAATAATCACATTTAACTGTGCATATGCTCGTACTTCAAAATTAAATCAATTTTAACATGCAAGTCGCGCACTTATCCCGATAAGACTCGAAGGTTGGCCCCCGCCATACTCATTTCTAAGCTCTTTGTGTGAAAAACAAGTCATGCCCCACCATTTGATCGTCTGGGCACCACAACATGCGAGGGTAGAATAGTCCTGGATGAATCTTTACAGGGATGAAATAATTTGGCGACACCGTTGGCTTTCATATGTAGAAAAGATGGACTCATGTTTCACGACGAGGATTCTGAGAATTCAGTGATGATCCGTCTTTTTCCGGTAGGGCCGAGAACAGAAGCCCCGCACAAGAACTTTTTCTTTCCACCGCTGCAGTGGATCGTGTTTGATTTTTCAGTGGATAATGATTTGAATCCTGAAGGAGGAATATACTTTGTCTAAGGAAAGGAAATCGAGGACCGAAGTGCCTAACTTGGGCCATATTCGAGCTAATTCGGTGCAAATCGACTTGTCTGGTCTAATTTGACAAGAGATAAAGGGATGGAGGTACTTGAATTATTGTAAGATGTTCGATCTATTCATTTGATTCTTGTTTTTACGCAACCAGTCCGTAGATTATGTACTTTTTTTTTGTTCGTGCTCCTCTCTTTATAATGGAAATAAAAGGAAGAAGTGAGGCGGAACATCACATCAGCACCACATGGACGCTGATTAAACTGACTAGGGTTTTCATGTCGATTTTTGTTTTGCCATAATAATGCTGACTTTCTTTTGCCATAATGCTGACGTGGATTGAAGAAGAGGAAAATTAAAAAATAAGACAAAGAATCCTAAGTGAGAGAGAGACATCAGAACATCCATAGTGTATTTAATAACATCTCTGTTCTCGAGAACAATTTCTATTCAGAGATAGTTTTTCTTATTTCAATTTCCTAAATGAGTTTTTGAGCAAAAGAACGTGTTTGGTAACTGTACAAAATTTCTATTCCCGAAATAGAAAAAGAACAGAATTGGTACAACCCTAAAAATTTCTATTCCCAATTTTTTTATTTAATGATAAGAATATCAGTTGAGACTTAACAATTCATGTTTCGATAAAACTGGACCTTTGTAGAGATTTAATTGATCAAGATATTCTAAGATAGTTTCTCAAGATCCAACATAATAATTATTTAAAGATGGATGGCTGAAAATATCAATAGAGTCCCTCTGATTTATAACTCACAATATGAAAGGGTTAATAGTAAATTTTTGGGTATTACAATAAACAGTGCATAGACCTTTTGAGTTTTTTTTAGCTGCAAGAAGAGGAGCAAACATTGCTTGGTGAAATGGGTAATGATGGAACAACTGAGGATGGAGGCGATCCTAAAGTTGGTACGCTTATTTGTACGCTTACTTGCACAAACTCATCGGAAATTCATGGAGCATAAGATTATTCGACTACTATAAACATAAGAACTTGTTCAAAGTCATCTAATTTTTTATTAAAATGCACACGATCTTAAAGATGTCTCCAATAGAATCTTCAGGGGAGAAGACCGTAGTCGCCAAGCTTTTGTGACCTAACGTTGTCTCCGAAAGAAAACGACATTCAAAAATCCATAAAATAAAACCCTAAAAACTTATTCAATTTTGAATATAATTTTCATCAATAGATTTTCACTTTTTTATGCTAAACTAATTCTAAACTAGAATTAACACTAAAATCTAGTAAACTACTCAAATCTAATTTCTAAATTTTTTCCTATATTTTTTATTTTTTCATTTTTATTTTGAAAAATGCATACTCGCATTAGGTAAGGAAACCGGACCTTGTGCCGATTTTGTAAAGGAGGGTATTAGGTTATGTTACGTTTGTTTTTTAAAATGACTTTATTTCTCATTTTATTCCCGAAAGCAAATAAGTAAGTTTTTTTTTCTATTTCTTATTTATGTTCTAAATGTATTCTCTTGCCATTGATTTATTTCAAGGAATAGAAAATTAGCTAATGTTACCAAATAAATTTTTTTTTTTCAGAAAAATTGAGAAATAGAAACGTTACCAAACAAGGCCCTACCCACCAACGGAATGAGAGGGCTGATGTGGGCAGTTGCCATCGCATCATAGGCGTCGACTAAGCGTGGCAAGGTTCTAAAGTTCCTCGTCGGGCTTGGCAGAGGCAGCATGACCGCTGCCACTGCCGCTAATCCAAGCGTCAAAGTTTTGTGGCGGCGGGATCAAGGATGAGCTTAATGGAGAGAAACAAAAGGATGGGAAGAAGAGAGAGAGAGAGAGAGAGAGAGAGAGAGAGAGAGAGAGAGAGAGAGAGAGGAGTTGGCCAGGGGCGACCCGCACCGGATGTGTTGAAATTTACTCAAAATAGACTTAGAGAAGAAAAACACACAAGAGAGTTGTTGCTGTAACTCTCGTCACAATATTCAACAGAACAAAGCCTATAAAATAGGCAGAACATCCAAACCACTTTGCAAGAAAATAACTACAGAACAACAACAACAAAGACCCACTAACATACCCCACTAACCAAAACATGTGCAGAAACTAACTCCTAAAAACAAGCCACTTCCTATTGACTAAAACTCCACTATTACATTATTGAAGACACGTAAAAACTGAAAGTTAACTACTTCAACACCCTCCCTTAAACTGATGTTGCAAACAATCAGTTTAAAGGAATAAAACAAACCCTCCCTTAATCCGGAACATCCAACGAACAAACACCAATAAACTTTCTCAGCTTTTGAAATGTAGACAATTTGAGAGGCTTGGTGAATAAATCAGCAAGTTGATCTTCACTTCTGCAGAAAACAAGATCTATCACTTTATCTTTTGTGAGATCCCTCAAGAAATGATATTTCACATCTATATGTTTGCTCCTTCCATGTAGAACTGGATTCTTTGAAAGTTTAATGGCTGAGTTGTTGTCATAATATATTGTTGTTGCTTCTTGTTGTTTAAACTGAAGTTCTCCAAGAATCTTTCTTGACCAAATAGCATGACAAGCACTTGAGGTGGCAGCTACAAACTCAACTTCAGTTGTTGATAGAGTAACAATTGGCTGCTTCTTTGAAGACCATGAGACAGTCCTTGAACCAAACATAAACACATAGCCAGAAGTGCTTTTTCGATCATGTATATCTCCAGCAAAATCACTGTTAGTGAAGCCAAACAAATCTGATTTTTCTCCTTTTTTGTAAAACAGCCCAAAAGTTGCAGTCCCTTGCAAGTAGCGAAAAATTCTCTTTGCAGCTTGCAAGTGTGTTTCTGCTGGGCGTTCCATATACCTACTTATGAGGCTGACACCATGCATGATATTTGGCCTCGTTGCTGTCACATACATTAAACTTCCAACAATTTGCTTGTAAAGTGTGCTATTCACCTTTTTCCCATCAAAATCTTTCAATAGCTTCAATCCAACCTCAGTTGGTGTGGTCACAGAGTTGCAATTCTTCATTTGAAATTTGTCTAAAATCTCTTGAACATATTTCTTTTGCGAAAGAAAGATTCCAGCTACAGATTGGATTACTTCTATGCCCAGAAAATAATGCATCAATCCAAGATCAGTCATCTCAAATTCATCCATCATAGACTTCTTAAATGTGTTGATCAAGACACTATTATTCCCTGTGAAGATGAGATCATCCACATACAAACATACCAGAAGCAATTTTCCACCATCACCAACTTTAATAAATAATGTATGCTCATATGGACATTTTCTAAATCCTTCCTTCAAAAAATAGGCATCAATGCGACTATACCAAGCTTGGGGAGCTTGTTTTAACCCATATAGTGCTTTTTTCAATCTATAAATTTTATGTTCACTACCATGCTTCACATAACCAGAAGGTTGATCAACAAATACCTTTTCTTGGATGTCACCATGCAAGAACGCTGACTTCACATCCAATTGGAAGATAGGCCATGAATTATGTGATGCTAATGCAATGACCAGTCTGATTGTGTCAAGTTTTGCCACGGGAGCAAACACCTCTTTGTAATCCACTCCAAATTCTTGCTTGTAACCTTTTGCGACCAAGCGTGCCTTATACTTGTCAACTTCGCCATCTTTATTCAACTTCGTCTTGTACACCCACTTGACCCCAATTGATTTATGTCCTCTTGGAAGTTCTGTCAACTCCCAAGTATTATTCTTCTCAATGGCTGTGATTTCTGCATCCATAGCAATTCTCCAATTTTCTTTTTGCACAACTTCATCATAGGTTGTAGGATCACAATCTGAAAACAAAGCAAAATAGGTAAGTGGATCTTTAGATTGATCAACCCATGTTACTTCATAATCACTCATCCAAGCGATGCTTTTTCGAACTCGATGTGGTCGTTCTTCAATTTATGCAAAAGCATTTTGACTTTGTGAACTTTATGTGATGGTTCGACCGGTTGTGGGCTCTTCATCATCTTCAAAATTCATTGGAATTTGTCCTTCAACACCTTTCTCACTCCATGGCCAGAATTGTTCTTCATCAAATATCACATCACGACTGATGATGATTTTCTTGGTTACAGGATCATAAAGCTTGTAGGTTTTTGATTGATTACTAATGCCAAGAAAAACACATTTGACTCCCTTGTCATCTAGCTTTTTTTCTCTTCGATCGGAACATGAGCATAGGCTATACACCCAAAAATTTTGAAGTGATCTACTGCTGGTTTTTGTCTCCGCTCCAAGCTTCTTCGGGTGTCATATTCGAACAGCAAGAGTCGAGCTTCTGTTCAAAAGATGAATACTCCAATTAACAGCTTCGGGCCAGAAGCTCTTTGAAATTCCACTTGCTGTCAATAAACTTCGCACCATATTTAAAATAGTGCGGTGCTTCCGTTCACAAACTCCATTTTGCTGTGGTGAATAAGCTATAGTGAGTTGTCTCTTAATGCCATGCTCCCCACTGAACTCAGCAAATGCACTCGAGTTGTATTCGCCACCGCGATCTGTGCGAAGGACTTTTATTGGATTCCCACTATCTTTTTCAGCAAGTGTTTTGAAGCTCTTGAATGCTTCAAAAGCTTCAGATCTTTCATGCAAAAAATAAACCCAAATCTTCCGGCTATAATCATCAATGAAAGTGATAATATACCGCTTACCTCCATTGGAAACTGGAGATATTGGCCCGCAAATATCTGAATGGACCAGCGCCAACGGTTTCTTTGCTCTCCATGCTTTTCCTTTTGGAAATTGAGCACGGTGTTGTTTGCTAACAACACAGTCTTCACATATTTCGGGCGGAGCAGTGATTGGGGGCAGTCCCTCCACCATCTTCTTTTGATGTAATGTCCATAGTCCACCAAAGCTGAGATGACCATATCTGAAATGCCATACCCAAGCTTCCTCTTTTAATCTTGCAGCAAAGCATGAGTGGGAAGTGCTATGGAGATGTAGTGGGATCATCCGATTGGTAGTCATTGTAACTTGAGCGATCAGACCCAATTTCTTATCATGGATTCTACAAACACCTCCTTTGAGTGTAATTTCATAGCCCTTCTCTTGTAATTGACCAACACTTAGGAGGTTGGTTTTTAATTCTGGAACATAAAACACTTCTTTGATGGTATGTACTGAAGTCCCTTTGGGAACAATTGTAACCGTCCCTTTCCCCATGACTAACGCGGTAGAGTCGTCTCCGAATTTTACTGTGGTGCAGAACGACTCGTCTAATGCAGAGAATGCTTTTTTGTCTCCACACAAGTGGTTGTTGCAGCCAGTGTCAAGTTACCACAAGTTTGAAGAAGGTTTCTCCTTTTCCTGACACACCAATAGGAGAATTTTTGCTTCTTCCTTTTCTGCTACAAAGTTAGTCCTTTTCATACTTTGTATATTTAAATTGGTTCGACATTCAGATTTATAATGCCCATACCTATGGCATCTAAAGCACTCCACTTTGGATTTGTCTACTGACTTTGGTCTAAATTTTGTTGAGTGTCGACCTCCACGTCCTCGTCCTCTACCTTGAGAATCATGAGAAAAATAGCCATCAGATTTTTGATTGAAATTGCGGCGATCATTGGTTCCCCTTCCTCTGCTTCTGCCACTATTCGCTCTTGTTGTTGATGAAAAATGATCTGCAGTTGAGGCCTTCAATGCCTTCTCTTCTGGTTCTTGCTGTAAGAAATTTTGTTCATGGACCAACAACGATCCTTGCAACTCATCAATCGAGAGTTCTTCAACATCCTTGGCTTCTTGAATAGAGCAGACAACAAAGTTAAACTTTGGTGTCAAAGATCGAAGAATCTTCTCAACTATTGTGACATCTTCCGTCTTGTCTCCATGGATTCGCATCTTATTGACAATCGCCATTGTCCGGGAAAAGAAATCCGTGATTGTTTCTCCCGATTTCATTCTTACAATTCAAACTCCCCACGAAGCATTTGGAGTTGCTGCCTTTTTGCCCTTGTCGAGCCTTGATATTTCTTTTTCATGGAATCCCATACATGTTTGGAGGTGTCCTTGCAGAGAATTGTCTCCAAGATGGATATGTCAATAGCCTGAAACAGATAGTTTTTGGCATTAAGATCCTTCAATTTTGCTGCTTCTAGAGCTGTCCGTTGTGCTGCTGTCAACTGAGCTCCTTCCTCTGGTTCGGCAATACCAGTAGTAACAACATCCCAATACTCCTTAGACTTGAGGAAATTCTCCATCAACATACTCCAATGGTCATAATGACCATCAAAGCGAGGTATAGCAGGCTGTACGAAGTTCTCTGTGGCCATCACTACTGCTGTAAAGAAGAACCACTACTGCTCTCGTGTTTGATCACTCAAGACTCTCCTTTTGAACACTGTTTTTTTTTTTCCTTCCCTATTGTGGCTCTGATACCATTGTTGAAATTTACTCAAAATAGACTTAGAGAAGAAAAACACACAAGAGAAGTTGTTGCTGTAACTCTCGTCACAATATTCAACAGAACAAAGCCTATAAAATAGGCAGAACATCCAAACCACTTTGCAAGAAAATAGCTACAGAACAACAACAACAAAGACCCACTAACATACCCCACTAACCAGAACATGTGTAGAAACTAACTCCTAAAAACAAGCCACTTCCTATTGACTAGGACTCCACTATTACATTATTGAAGACACGTAAAAACTGAAAGTTAACTACTTCAACAGGATGCAGCGACGGGTGGCAATCGCTGCGCAGCTCCTAACTTTTGGTGGACTGCAGGGACTACACCAACCTAAGTGCAGTCAATCCGATCCCCAAATGTCCAACCCCAACCACCCTACGAAACACTCCGGCAAACAGACGACGGGGAAGACGAAGCTGGCACACCGGCTGCTTGAACTAAAATGCGAACTAAAAGATCGATCTTGATGAGAAAATTTCTAGGCAACAGGCGAAATTGTGCTACATGAGGCAGTCCCCGTTTAGCCTCAGCTTCCATAAGCTCCTCCACCTCCTGCTTCTATAAGGACACGGGAAGTCGTTCCCGATGCACGACTCGTTTGGCCTCTTCCTTGTGTGTCCAAAAGCAAATGAAGAAAACGAGGTCCAAAAACGACGTTCGATTTTCGTTTGGTCTCTCGACTCGAACGATGGTTGGATACAGGCACAAGAGGGGGCGACACGGCTTTCCCGAATTCTAGCTGAGGCCATGGCGAATGCGATGGCAAAAACGCGAATTCGATTCGCTGTAACTTAGAGTATCAACATAGATATACAGAACGTAAAGCTCGCAATGAGTGTGGTTGTTAGTTACTCAAACGAAATGCCTTCTTCCTTATGATCATTGGTGGTGCGACGTACAATGAACTCAACTTGGTATTGCATTTGTAATTGCTGCTTGTTCCTGGAAAATCTATATGTTGCATCGTCCTATCTATTTCGAAGTCGATGGACGAACGGCGACATTTGATTTGTTCTCCACGCGACTCGGGGGCCTAAATGACAAGTTTCTTTCACTGATGGGTACGAACGGAAATATACAATTCCCTGCGATTCGGGGAACCCGAGTGACTCCAAAACTTGGAGAAATCTGCGAAGCAGGAGAAGGAGAAGACGAACCGGGTCATTACCTGGAAAGGGCAAAAAAAAAGAGCAATCCGAACCCGTCCTTTTCACCCGATTCCTTCTTCTCTTGAATATTCTCTCTTTCAATAATGGTGATTTATCCTTGAGGAACAAAATAATCGTTTTAAAAGAATTAGCAACGTAATCCTATGATTTCAGCTATATATGTTATTAATTTTTTCAACCCGTCATTATATCTTCATTTAAAGTAACACTATTCCAGTTTGACATTCAGTCTATCTACACACCGAAATAACTAAAAATTGACAACCTATTACGTACGGTCGTATACTATAATCAATAGTCATCATTTGATTAGGTTCGTTGAACCTGATTCACTCTGTAATCGTCACCTTGACTAGTGTCCAAAATTACTGTCATATCAATGAGTTAAGAAGAAGAGGGGGAAAAGTTAAATTACGTTAATTGTGACACATTTATTCTAAACTCTTTTTAGAATATCAAAAATCTCAAATTATGCTGATGCATTTCCTTCAAACTTTTTCTTATAATATGAAATATCCTAAATTTATATTTATATGGTACATTTATCATTTGTTAAAGTCATTTTTATTTCATTTAAGTCACGTGAGCACAATGTTGACATTTTTTCTTTCTAGCATCCATGTAAAAAAAAAAAATTAATAGTTCTTCTCATTGAGAAAATTTTTTATACAAGTTTGATATTTTTTGTCACAAAAATAGAAAAAAGGATATGATTAACATATCTCCCCCAATCTCTCGCTCCATCTATTCTTATAGCCAGTTACTCATTTTCTTTCTTCACGCGATAACCCAATTGCTTACGATGCCTATCAAAATGTGCCATAGACCCTTTATTTAGCTCATATTTAATGTGCTGGATTAATTATATTCAGTATGAGTCATAAATTGGTTTAGAACGGTAAACCCCCAAATAATATAAGTATTAAATGAGTTTATGATTTACCTAAAATCAATTTATCTCTTTGACTCTCTTTTCACTTCTCTCACCCTCACTCAATCTCATACTCACTCGCTCTGTATTCTCATCCCAGTTTGTGCATAAGTTTTATTAGACCGTGTTAAATATGAAAGTATATTAGCAATAGGGAAAATGACATAAATGGTCTATGTAGTCCCTAAACTTTTAATTTGTTTACTATAATCCCTAAAATGTAGTCCAATGTGCAATATCCATGAACTTTTAAATTATTCAATTTAACGCTTGAACTTTTCATACATTTTTAATTTAGTCTATAGACTATATGAAAATATTGAATTTTATTCATGATATTAAATTAATAGAATTACTACATTGAACATTTTCATACAGTTCAAGGATTACATTGAACATATATCAAAAGTCCGGGAATCAGATAAAATAAATTCGAAATTCAAAAATCACATTAAACAAATTAAAAATTCAGTGTTCACATTGCATATTAAACTAAAGTTCCAATATCATTTGTGCCATTATCCCTTAGCAATATGAATCCAGTCAAATATATGTTACTAGATATGTATTGCATGAGAATAAATCAAAATGGGTTAAATGCGATAATTTGAGTCGAACAGTTTTAGTTCTGACCCACCCAGTTGGCTATTTAAGTATGCATGCCCAGGTTCTAGTAAGGTAGGAGATTTGCTCGTGACGGTCTTATTGGAGGTGATGTACGGTGATTTCGAAGATGGAGGTCGATCCTATTGATTTAATGCCTAATAGTCCACCTGTGTCCTTGGCCCCTCGGCTGTAGACATCACGCCACATGTTTCCGTAATCCCTCGAGACAGAAAGTAACACCTGGGATTATCCTGAAATATAATTAAATCTTTTTTGCGGAAATTAACATTGATCCCCACAAAAATATACGTGAGGACGAGTAAGATCATTGGTTCAATTCTAAAAAGATTAAAAAAATAATAAAATTAATTTTGCAGTCGATTGACCTCATCGTGGGTGGCGACGAGGATTCGCCAGCTCCTTAGCTTATTATTTAATTTAAATTTTGTGAAATATATTAAAAATTAATATTGTGAATAGTGTAATGAGGAGTGGGCCCCATGTTCCAAGTTTAGATGGAGACCGTATGGATTGGATGTGACCAAGCCCAATTTTTTATGCATAAAACAAATACGCATATGTATATATTTTAATTATCCGTACTCTCTCTTTTTTATACTTATGTTTTTCGCTAAAGTTGCCAGCTTGCGTTTGTAGTCCCCATTGACTCCAAAAGCAACATGCATTTTCACTTATTTACACACACATAAAGAAATTAGCATTATCTTTTTGGTTAGGGCTGGCCCTTACACATTGCATTAGGAATTCATCGCCATGCCGGCATTTCAAAATAAAAACCGAGTTGAGATGCATATCAAAAGAAAAACCAAGTTGAGATGCACAGTAGGGGAATAATGTGGTGATTTAGAAAAATAAATAAGAAAATAGAAAAAAATAAAATAAAAATATTAAAAAATTGCAAATTTTCGTTTCACTGAATATTTTAAGATAATTTTAAGATTTTTTTTTCATGGAAGTTATTTTCAAGAAAAATAGTTAGTTTTAATTTATTTTATGGTTTTATGAAAAGTGATTTTCTCCTTACTAGAAGTGAAAGTCGTTTTCTTCAATCTAAACATGTCATTTTCAGTTCATGGAAAACGTTTTTCATACATCAATTAATTTTCTGTCATCCAAACATTAGAAAGTCAAACAACAATTTTTCCAAAAATAGTATTCCATCAAACAATTAGACCCTTAATTTGATATTTCAGGACCTATTTCATAATCCTTTTAAACCTAGTTTGTGGAGAGATTAATTGAGCACTGCCATTGAATTAGAAGCAAGCTAATAATAGTAATAAATTAGCTGCTTTGAATTATTAAGTAATCCATGGTTTAGATCAAAAATAATAACAAAGATTCATTAGTTAGCTATACCATGTCTACAAAAACATTTAATAGTTGGAACTATTGACCACATATGTCATATACGTATCTTAGTGTTTGAATATTTAAATATTAAAGCACACATTCATCTTACAGTTTAAGTTTTTATAACAGTTAACGATAATCTTACAAAATTCCACATAGGACTAAATAGAAGGTAACAAGTTCAATATTTTTAGGACCTTATTCGCTTCCCTAATAATATATTTTGACATTCTAGATTTAGGTTAAAGTCTAATCTACACATGAGGGGTAGTGTTAGCATAATCAAATATTAAATCATGCACTCATTTAACATGTTTAGATTAGCACCAAGTCAGCATAACATTCTGGGACAGCCAAATAGCAGGAGTTCACTTTGATTAGGAAGATTGTAAATGGTGGAGTTTAATTGGGAGAATTTCTATCTCATTTGGTTGGACAACTTTTCCCTTTGGTTGGAAAAATCCGAAAAGTTGACAAGTTTCGAGTAATTATTTGTTTAAATAATTAGTAGAATTACTCAAATGAGGATCGGCAGTCCTATACTATGTGCTAATTTAACGGGAGCCAATTTAGTAAGTCAAGCTAATTTAGTATGGTAACCTCTTAATAAAGTTCATAAACATAAAGGGTAAAGAAAAATAGGTCAATTTGGAAAAGTAGATGAATGTTACCAAGTAGGTCAAGTTGAGACTTGCTAATCAAATTCTAGTTGATAATTTGATCTGACAAAAGCTGATAAGTCACTCTAATTTAACTTAGTAATCTCACATAAGAATCAGTTTTTCGAAGGTCAGCTAACTATGCAAATAAACATAGGTAAGTTAGGATAAAAATCGATAATCTGCAAACTACGTAAAGAAAACAGTTACCACTTCATAAAAATGTTGGTAATTTATCGATAAATCTTCAGAAAAAAAAAATTACCAGTCTTTTTTTTTTTTTCTTTTCGACAGATTTGGATACTTACTAACACTACTTGAAAGCCTAGAAGGGTGTCCCACTGGGCGTGGTTTGATTCAAAGACACGTTTGATGAAGGATTTCGCTCGTAACGCAATCTTTCTTTTTACATGAATTTGGTGTATCTCCAATCGCTCGATCAAACCGAGGGCCGAACTGTTTCGTTCTAGCGAATTGCAACGTAATGCAACCCACGTGCGCCTCCCTTCGTTCGTTGGTTGTCTTTTGGACTTCTGCTCGTTTTCGCGTGGTGACCGAGGAACCGTCGGTTGACTTCTCGCCAACCGATCCTTCGGCAGATCGCGCGAGTTCCCCCGTTCACACCGTCGAATGCACGTGCGGCGACTGGGCCGTATTGCGTGTGGAAAGGAAGAAGTGGGGAGGGGAAAGAGACAAGAATCGCGACGGTTGCGCGGGCGTGTTTTTTGTTCGGTGGCTACTTTTATTCGTCGGATTTTTGTAATAATCGCGTCACGCGGTGCAATTTCGAGGGCACCATCTGATTGGCTAATTGTGACGTGATATAATACTCTTTTCCGTGTAACGACATAGCCTTTAAGAATTTGAAGGGTCACTGTTAGTAAATGTGTTGTTTTAATATTTAAATATTCCATTACTTCTTCGTAAACAATATCTCGTTAAGGAGGCGAACAAAGGTTTGTAGAGATTCAAACATAGAATCCCCTGCTCTAATACCATGTAAAAGATATTATGGAAATCACTATAAACTATTCTAAAAATTTAAACATTTAGATAAAAACATCACTCTTCACATTATTTAAATATTCTATCATTTATCATCATGTTAATTGGGTCATTTTGCTTAGACTAAGCATGGAAATATATAAGTAGGGAGGTAAATAAACACTTGAAAAGATTCGAACAATACCACTGCTCAGCAGCCAAAGAATATAATTTTTCAAAGGCCCAAGTGAAGATATTCTTATGAAATATTTAGTACTTCTTCCTTCCATGCGCATGCTAGGCATGTCAAGTGGCGAACGTGACCACCTGATCAATCACTAATTTTTAAAGTGGGGGTTGCGTTTGAACTAACCCCATTTTCCTGGTGGACCCCTCTTCTCATTATTAGGGTTTGTGTGATGAAGAAGATGGGTGATGTAGATGCGTCTCCACCTTTCGTCGCTTGTTTGGGGACTTATCGTTAGCTTATAAGACATGCATGTATACGACGTGTACAATTAACACAAAGATAACGGTGGGGGCGTCCACGTCATCTATCCCCATTAGTCTTTTCAATAGATATGTTAAAATTGAGTCGAACTTGAAGAGAGAGAGAGGACACGGCCTGGGGCGACCGGACTTTGGAAAAAATTAAAAAAAAAAAAACATTTGAACTGAAAAACAGGTTATGGGAGAAGTCTCCATTTGGCCAACCCTACTCCAATAGACAGACGATGAAATAAATGTAATTGTACCTTTATTGACTACGTTTGTTTTGTGAAAAATGAATAATTTAGAAAATATTTTCTTGAAAATAATCGCTTCTATTATTTGAAACAATTAGTCAATGACCTTCTATTGAATTCTCAAAATTTCTGTCGCTCCATTAGCATAGGGGCAGAAAACTGGTTGTTGTCTCAACCGTGCTACTGGAGGCTCCAGGGAAGTCAAAATAGGAGAGCACTTATCTTGGGATGGGCTTATTACTTAGATGCTTTCACCAATGAATATATTTTTCATTGATTCATTTTAATAAACAATACAATTTTAGAAAAAAAAAAATTTCTTTCAAACCATTCATGTTCTGCTAGACAAACACACCTAATGTGTACTAAAGATTGATTTTGCTTGATGAATTTCTAGAATACCAACAAAAATGGATTTTATATGAGGAGTCCCCATCTGGCCTTTGCTTCCATAAGCCTCCATTTGGCACATCCTCCCCAATAAGAGAAAACAAGGTTCAGAAAAATATATTCAACTCTTTTGGAGTATTTATGTAATACAAGTGTATATATATAATGAATTAGTGATATGAAAAAAGTGATATCGTGTCATCTTATTTATTTCGAAATTCATTGAGAAACTATGATATGTGATTTTTACAAAACAAAAGGTGAAAATGATCGCTTCTATCATTAGTGACTTTCTCTTGAATTTTCAAAACTTCTATCGCTCCATCTCCACATGGGTAGAGAACCCCTGTCTCAGCCATGCTACTAGAGGCTCCGGGGAGATCAGAATAGGAGAGCAATCATCTTGGGATAGGCTTACTACTCAAATGCTTTCATCAATGAAAATAATTTTCATTTATTCATTTTAATAAACAATACATTTTTAGAAAAAAAAAAAAAAAAAAAAAAAAAGGTCTCTCAGATTATTCATCTTCTGCTAGACAAACACACCTAATGCATACTAAAGATTGATTTTCTTGATAAATTTCTAGGGAACCAACAAAAATGGGTTTTATATGAGGAGTCCCCAACTGGCCTTTGCTTACATAAGCTCCCGTGCTGCAACCTTTTTGGCACTTCCTCACCGATAAGAGAAAACAAAGTGTAGAAAAATATATTCAATTCTCGCGGAGCATATACATAAGACACATGTATATATATACATATATATGTATATGTATATAATGAAATAGTGATATGATAAAGGTGATATTGTATTGTCTTAGTTATTTCAAATTTCATTGACAAACGATGATATGTGATTTTTATGAAACAAAAGGTGAAAATGTATTGAAAAGAGGTTGAATAGGAGTCGTGTGGAAAGATATCAATTTGCACTGATGGGCCCGAATAAAAAATCAAGATCTGAAAATATACACTAGATATTTTTAATCTAGAAATAGAAGAGATCAGCAAAGAAGACGAACCAGGTTATTACCAGGGAAATGTGGATCCGAATCCAGTCCTTTTCACTCAATTCCATCTTCTCTAGAATGTCATTTCCTTAAATAATTGGCAACTTATTCTCGAGAAGCAAATAAAATCATTTAAAATTTTTAACAACGCAATTATTTTAAAAAAAAATTAAAGTGACACAATCCCTATTTGACTTTCACTCTACCTGCTCAGCAAAATAAATTAAATAAATACCTATTAAGTTAGAAAGCCGTACGATAATTCGTGGCGCAATACCTAAGCATCTAAGTGCGGCCGTAATCCGGAAATAATTTGACCTGTTCTTGATACACTTTTCTATTTGAAAAATGATAACGCTAAGAAATTATCAAAATGATAAAGAAAGAAAATATATACTAAAGAAGGTCAGCTTATCTGTAGATATATTGTGCATCAATCACTAAACGTAACGTCAAGATATTCAAAGGTGATGGTATAGCGATGTGTTGTAATTTTGTGTATTCAAATGAAATGTTACAATGTCTCGCGTGCAAGCAAGTAAGAAATTCATTAATGATGGTCATGTTTCACATCATGTGAAGATGGATATTCCTTATTCAGTATCAAACAATCACTCATTCACAAACCTCGCGTGGGGTTAATAATTTTCATATCACATCACATGGAAAACCCTTCATGATTTCAAAGATTAAACTAGTACTACTAATGGTGCGTTTGTTTTGCAGAAAATAAGTGATTTATAAAATATTTTCTTAAAATTAATCGTTTATATCATTTGAAACAATTATTCAATGAGACATGTTTTCATTATTTTAAATATTTCCATAGACGATAAAAATACTTTTTGTCCATTTATTATTATAAAAGATACGAGCGATCATTTTAAGAATAAAATTTTCCAAATCGTTCATTCTCCCTCATGAAAATATTTAGACATAAATTGTTAATGTTAATGAAAACATCTTCCACTGACTAATCATTTCATCTGATACAATCGATCATTTTTTGGAAAATATTTCCCAAGTCATTCATTTTCCCGCGAAGAATCCGAATTAAAACGAGAGTCAACACCTGTAATATAATTAAGATGTGATTAAATTAATCTCTGTGAATTAAACATTGTGCTCTGCATACAATATTCGTGATGACAGATAAGCTCATTGGTTAGTTATTTAAAAAAAGAAATTTAAATGAGAGAGAGAGAGAGAGATATGAGTCGATAGGCCCGTGAAACTCGGAAGTGCGTCGTGGGCGGCGACGAGGATTGGCCAACTCCTTCACATATTAATTATTTTAATTTTTTCAATTTAATAAAAAAAGTTATAAATATTTGGGAATGATGTAATAAGGAGTAGCCTCCATGTTGCAACTTTAGATGGAGACCGTATGTCTTGTATGCGAAAAAGCTCTTTTTTAATACAAAAGATAAATAGGTATATATATTTTACATTTTTTTCCTTTTTTTTTTTGGCTAAAATTCCCAGCTTCCGTTTGTAATCCCCATAAATCCAAAAACACCAGGGCATTTACACTTATTTTTCCACAAATTAAGAAATTATTATTATTTTTTTTGTTAAGCTGTCCAGCACACATTGTTTGGAGCCTTCCTCGCCACGTGGCAAAGGGCGGCATTTTTTTCAAAAGGAAAACGTAGCTAAGATGCATAACGTAAGAATTGAATTAATTTAATTTCACAGATAACGAATATTTTAAATCAGTACCTTGTTATTATTTAAAATTATTAGTCAATAGAAAGTACTTTTATTGTCTATAACAATTTCTATTTGAACATTTTCGTCGATTATGAAAGTTAGCTATCTTTCTTTCATTTTTGCAATCAATATAGACAATCAAGCAATGAGATTTTTATTTTTATTTTTATCAACATCAGTTGAAATTTACTGGTAGGTAATCAAATTTGCCTCATTCGAGCGTGGATTGATAGACCTCAACCCTGTGAAATAGAAAATGCATATCCCAATGCGTGCAGTGCTATCAAATACACGTCATGGAAAGATTTGGCTCGTCACATAATCCTTTTTTTAGCTCGATTGGTATGTCTCAATAACATTCGAGCTAAAGTAAGGTCAAACAGTTTCTATTCCTGCGAATCGCTCGCAAACACGTGCACTTTCTATGTTCATTTCTCTTGGATTTTGCTCAATTTCGTACATAACCCACGAAAGCAAAATTGGAAACGAGACAAAGGCTTGAACTCGATCGAGATGAACGGCCGGGAAACCATATGACAAACTTCTGTTGAAAGCGCAAAATACTTGTGCGGGAATTGAATGTGAAAAGAGGGGAAAAAGACAGGAATGGCGACAGTTACATGGAAACTTTTTTTATCATCACTATTTTTTAAAAAAAAAAAAAAAACATCATCACTACTTTTGTACATAAGAATTTCGTCATGATTGTGTTACGTGGTTTGATTCTGGACATTCAATCGGCGTTTCATCGAAAAGCATTGATAAAAATACTTCTCAAAACAATGAACAGATCAATATGAATCAACAGAAGTTGGGAATGGCGATCGTGCCCGGCCATATAAATTGAGGGACAGGAAAAGATAACAAAAAAATTTATAAAAGAATATTGAGTTCCGTTATTGATTTGATTGTTTTCAAAAATTACATTTGGAGTATTAATAACTCTCTATAGACGGTCACATATGTCGATTACATACGATGGACACTGAACTTGAATACAAAAAGTATCATAATCCTCAATCATTACAAGAAGTTACATAATCTCTTATTACCTAGAAACATTTGTCCATGAGAAATCATTAAAAAAAAAAAAAAAAAGCTAGAAGTTAGTGGTAATAGACATAACCACCTGGCGGTTCTATTTTTATGTCGATTGCTCGCTATCAATGCTTTTGCCGATCAACCTCAAGTTTTGATGAAGGCTCCTAGAAAGATATTTTATCGATAAGTATTGATGAAATACCTTTTACGACATGGATGGATTGACATGAATCAACAAAGGTTGCAAAGGGTCTTTCAATAATTTTGCACATGAAAGTAAATAACAATAAATTTAAAAGTACAAAGATTTGAGGCAATCACGGCTAGTCATGTAAATTGTATGAAAGTAAAGATAAAAGATAAATGTGTAAAAGAACATTGAGTTATGATAGTTTACAAGTAGGACACTTGGGTGTTTATAACCCTTTATCGAATGGTTACACCATCTTCTATTATCTAGCAACACTAGTCCACAAAAAGATCATAAAAGAAAAAATCATAAATTAATGCGATAGACATAACCACCTAACGATTATATTTTTATGTCAATTGCTCGCTTATGGTGACTTTGTCAATTAACCTCAAGTTTCAACAAAGGTTCTTGCTTTTAACTTTCAGGATGTTGTCGATGACTTCTTTGGCAAATCTGTCAATTTGTTCTACTTAGTGTTAACTAAACTCTATTCTTTTCGACTGATTCTGATACCAGTCGATGATAATTGAAAGTTGATCATGCTTTAGCGTCGACAATTGGAACTCATTCCTTCTACGAGACAAAATAATTGATTAATTACATTGTGTTCACACGCGTCATATGAGTTTATAACGATACGATATGCTTTCTTTTTCTTCGTGTAGAGACGTGGCACGGAGATTAAGCAGAAATATTAGTGTTCAACGACCAATATATGAATTCTAATAGACCCAAGTGAAGAATTTCTGATGTGAAGGATCTAAAACCTTTTTTTTTCTCGGTGCATGTTGGAGATGACCGGATAGGGAGCACGACCACCAAATCAATCCCAAATTTTTTAGTCGAGTTTGCGTTTGCACCAACCACATTTCTCATTACTCTTGTGGGGCTACAGGCGATCTTATTCTCGCTGAAAAATGCAAATTAAGGTTTGCGTGATGAAGAAGATGGGAGGTGATACGGATGCATCTCGACCATTCATTGTGTGTTTGGGGACTTGCCATTAGCTTAAGAAGACACGTAATTACACGATGTTTACGATTAACACGTAATATATTATCTGATGCGGACTCAAATCTAGATTATCAAATGCAGCCGAAAACTTTAGCTACTTAATGGAAACTTAAAAAATAGACGAAAGTTCAGTTACTTGCGGTGCTGTGCTGAGAACCATATAATTTGAGTGGGTAGATACATTATAGAAGTAAACCCTAGTCTATGTAGATGACAATGATTTTGACCCAAAAAAAAAAAAGATGACAATGATTATTTGGCATTATATTCACGAAATAAAATCACGAAAATGACATATTAATGCAAATCGTTTGTCATACTCGTTGGTTAAAGTCCATGGACATACTAAAGGTCATATATTACATGAAAAGAAAAGGTTTATCCAAATTGATACGATTATGACAAATTTACCCCTCGTTAGTTTTTATTATATTTTATCATCAAATTATCTAATTAGGTGACACGTGACAATTGAAAGATATACTAATTTGTGGTTTTACCCTCCATTGTTACGAGTATACCAGTTTATGGTTGTTTATAATACTAATTCAATTTAATTAAACTAACGGAGAGTAATTTTGCTACAAATGTACCAATTTGTGGTTTGTTGGTAGTCAAAATATTAGTTTTATGGTAAATTTATCACAATTGTATCATTTTTCATTTTGGAGTATTTTATGATAAAAAAATTAATTTATGATAAATTTATTATAAATATATCACTTTGATATTTTTCATAATATTAACCCTTTTATTGATGAATGCCTATTAAGTAATTCTATATAGAATGTTTGCAATTTTATAGTGCAATGCTGTACTCGTCTTACGCGTAATCAGATCTTCAAAAGTCAAAGCATTCCCCGTTAGTCTTAACCAATGATAAATAACATGTGCCGTTACTAAAGCTTTTGTTTGAATGTCTGGTAAAGTGTCTTATTAGGGTTTGCCGATAAGCACATGCCAAGACAATAATTTTGCTGGTCTCAACTATCAAATGGCGATTTTGGGTCAACCCTTGTGTATATTGAGCATCTTTTCTTTCCCGTCGAGTTAATGCCACACCATTCCTTCTCTTTAAAGAACATGTTCTTAACACCATCATTGGAGCAAAAAATAGGAATTTAATAATATCATAATTTTCGCACAATACCCACTTTAGTGTAATAACTTTTCAATTGATCATCAAGTGCCATAATTATTAAAAATAATGTTCACTTGAGGAATTCCAGCAATACACCTCTTATGACGAATCCTACGAGAAATTATATTGTACGGTATTATATCAAACTTGGCTTTCTTTAGGAAAATCAAGTCCAAAGTGGAAGGACGACTAAACGATGCGACAAACCAGCCTAAGAGACCACACGTCGAAAACGAATTAATTAAGATTTGATAGGTAAATTATCCTCCCTCCCTCCCTTTATCCCCACATAAAAATAGAAGACGAGAAAAGGACCGCAACTTGGCGGGGGAAAAATTAGGGCCCGGGGGGACGAGCGAGGAATCTTGCAACTTTAAGCGAGATTCTAATATGTTTCTCCTCTCCATTACAAATGTCAAAAGCAACTTCTCATTAAAACCGCAAATAATTTTGTTATTTGTAAGTGAAAATGGGGTCCGGGATTAACCTAATTTAGTCCCAAGCCGTCAATTTGGGGCAAGGAAAGGTTCTGTACACCGTCAATGGCATCATTTCCCTGCCAGGACACATCGAGGATTTACCTATTTAAATTAATGCCACGTCAAAATTTCAGGCAAGTAAAAACCCTACTCGAAGCGGAGTTCGTCAAGAGTTACGGCGCTTAGACGAATCACAACATCGAAGCAAGCGTCATAGGAAATTTACATTAGTCATGGAGCGCTCCCGTCCTTCAATGCCCTCGTCGCGGATTCAAGGTTTTTCAACCTCCACATCCGAAGTGAAAAGCACGAGTCAAGACGGGTTCCGGTTCGAGGGACCGGAGGAGCAGCGCGATTGGATGACATGAGAGGGGGCCCGGGTGGGGTCGAAACATAGTTTGTCCCTACGTTCTCATCCGAATCACCAAGGAAAACCATCGTTTCGAGAACCCCAGAAACGGAGGACAGGAGAGGAGACTCGTCTCTCCCTATAAAGAAAGCCAAAGAACACGCGAAAACGGGAAAGGGTCGATCCAGAGAGAGAGAGAGAGAGAGAGAGACAGAAGCGCGTCTTTTGACCTTGTAAACCCCGTCCGACCCCGAACGACTCTTCTCCTCCTCCTTCTTCTTCATCCGCCACCATTACCGTCCTCTATGTAAAAAAGGGAGGAGGGGAGAAAGATTAAAGAAAGCACCTCCAGTTCATCTCCAAGAAAACCCAAGAATCACCGTCCCCCTTTCTCTCTCTCTCTCTCTCTCTGTGTCTGAAACCAGGTGCACGCATCCCCACATGCATCACTCTCTCGTTTAACTCGCGTCCAGCTAATACCCTCTTTCTCTCTCCTGCACCTTTCAAGTCCTGTCTCTCTCTCTCTCTCTCTCTCTCTCTCTCTCTCTCTTTGTCCCTCTGTCTGCTCTGCAATCTCAGTTCTTGATCCGTTTCTTTCTTCCCCGCTATTCGATCCGGTCGAAAGCGACCGCCTTTCGTGGAGGTGAGGGGATCGGGATTATATAGCTCGGCGAGGGGGTCCGCCAGCCGATCGGGGGATGGCGGACTTGGTGAAGCAGATCCTGGCGAGGCCGATCCAGCTGGCCGACCAGGTGGCCAAGGCGGCCGACGAGGCCAGCGCCTTCAAGCAGGAGTGCGCGGAGCTCAAGTCCAAGACGGAGCGCCTCGCGGCGCTCCTCCGGCAGGCGGCGCGGTCCGGGTCCGACCTCTACGAGCGGCCCACCCGCCGCATCGTCGAGGACACCGAGCAGGCCCTCGGCAAGGCCCTCGCCATCGTCCACAAATGCCGCGCCAACGGGCTCATGAAGCGGGTCTTCACCCTCATCCCCGCCGCCGCCTTCCGCAAGACCTCCTCCCTCCTCGAGAACTCCATCGGCGACGTCTCCTGGCTCCTCCGCGTCTCCGCCCCCGCCGACGACCGCGCCGACGACGGGTACCTCGGCCTGCCCCCAATCGCCGCCAACGAGCCCATCCTCTGCCTCATCTGGGAACAGATCGCCACCCTCCACAACGGCGGCTCCCCCGACGAGCGCTCCGACGCCGCCGCCTCCCTCGTCTCCCTCGCCAGGGACAACGACCGCTACGGCAAGCTCATCCTCGAGGAGGGCGGCATCGGCCCCCTCCTCCGGCTCCTCAAGGAGGGCAAGCCCGAGGGCCAGGAGAACGCCGCCCAAGCCATCGGCCTCCTCGGCCGCGACCCCGAGAGCGTCGAGCACATGATCCTCGCCGGCGTCTGTCAGGTGTTCGCCAAAATCCTCAAGGAGGGTCCCATGAAGGTCCAGGCCGTCGCCGCCTGGGCCGTCTCCGAGCTCGCCGCCCACTACCCCAAGTGCCAGGACCTCTTCGCCCAGCACAACATCATTCGCCTCCTCGTCAGCCACCTCGCCTTCGAGACCGTCCAGGAGCACAGCAAGTACGCCATCGCCACGCTCAAGGCCAATTCCCTCCATGCCATTGTCCTTGCCAGCAGCAACACCAACCAGGCGGCGGCGGCCATGGGAGGGCCAAACAGAGCGGCCACAGCGGGGATGGGCTCGGATGAGGACAGGGAGGGCGCCAGTCTCATCGCCCACCCACTTGGCAACAC
This sequence comes from Eucalyptus curtisii, assembly GCA_017140595.1. NCBI lineage: Eukaryota > Viridiplantae > Streptophyta > Magnoliopsida > Myrtales > Myrtaceae > Eucalyptus > Eucalyptus curtisii. The sequence goes on along the minus strand of CM029502.1, from coordinate 32,709,829 downwards.
CCGAGCGAACCAGATGCTCAATGTGGTCGCTCACACGATGGCAATGAATGCCGCCTCAAAGCAGGCAGAGAAGCCAGCCGAGATCAATCACATCGCCAATGGGAAGCAGAATTACCAGTCTCTCCCGCCGCTGCAGCACCGGCACCACCAGCACAGCCACTCGGTGTCCGGGGCCAACATGAAGGGCAGAGAAACCGAGGACCCGGCCACCAAGGCCCATATGAAGGCCATGGCCGCACAGGCCCTCTGGCATCTCGCCAAGGGGAACTCCGCGATCTGCCGCAGCATCACCGAGTCGAGGGCGCTCCTCTGCTTCGCGGTGCTCCTCGAGAAAGGGCCCGAGGACGTCCGTTACAACTCTGCTATGGCCCTGATGGAGATCACTGCCATGGCCGAGCGGGACACGGAGTTGCGGCGATCCGCGTTCAAGCCGAACTCGCCCGCTTGCAAGGCCGTGGTCGACCAGCTCCTCAAGGTCATCGAGAAAGCCGACTCAGATCTCCTCATCCCCTGCATCAAGGCCATCGGGAACCTGGCCCGGACCTTCCGGGCCACGGAGACCCGGATGATCGACCCGCTGGTGCGCCTGCTCGACGAGCGGGAGGCTGAGGTGTCCCGGGAGGCCTGCATCGCCCTCGCCAAGTTCGCGGGCACAGAGAACTACCTCCACCTCGACCACTCCAAGGCCATCATAGGCGCGGGCGGGGTGAAGCACCTGATCCAGCTGGTGTACTTCGGCGAGCAGGCGGTGCAGCTCGACGCGCTCGTCCTCCTCGGCTACACCGCGAAGCACGTCCCCGACAGCGAGGAGCTCGCGCAGGCGGAGGTGCTCACCGTGCTCGAGTGGGCGTCCAAGCAGTCCCACATGAACCAGGACGAGAAGATTGAGGCATTGTTGCAGGATGCCAAGAGCAGGTTGGAGCTCTACCAGTCTAGAGGGTCAAGGTTATTGTACCACTGAATTGGCCCGATAAATGTGTAGATGTTTGATCTTTGTCCAAAAGAACCCAGAAAATAAAGAAGAAAAAAAGAAAAAAAAAATTGGGTTAACCTTATTTTCTTTTTTCCCTGTATCTGTTCTTTTCGGTTGTCCACGATTTTAGTGTGTACATAAAGAGGCTTGATTTTTCTGTAATTGATTAGAAGAATCTCTCTTGAGCCATTCGCAGCACTTGCCTGCAACTGCTAATTAGGCAGAGTCGTCCTTCTCTGTTCTGCTCTTTTCTTTGGTTGACATTCTCCTCTGCGGAGAAACCAAGGTTTTGGTCGGTTCTCTTTCATGGGCGCATGCTCGTAATCAAAGCCCCATGAAGATTTTCTTCTCTTCTGACCAGGCTATTTTCATGGTCTCTGATTCTATTGTCTGAAAAAGCTGAAGAAAGTCCAGTCTTTCTCTCTCGAGTTTGATCACATTCAGAAGGGTGGACCAAAAAAACCAAGAGAGAGAAGAGGCAAACAGGAGAGCTTGCGATTCGCTTTCACAGCATCGTCTATAGTAATTTCGAAAGCAAGCAAGTACGCCTGGGAACCGGATCGGGCATTGTTTGGTGGAACAATCTTGTTAAGCGTGACATGGGAAGTCCACGGGTTAAAACTCTTCTACCCGTTTCAGACTTCTCGCTAGAGAAATCTCGGAGATGCGGGATCGGAGCTCGACCGCAAGATCGACTCCGCGTTCCGACCACCATCTGGGGCGCGATTCAACGTAGTTAAGAGTGTAGCCATGTGAAAATCAAACTCCAGACGAGTTAAAAAAACGCGATGAGCGCTTTCGGGCCGGTCCAGCTATCTCCAGATAGACGGTTGCTCGGCCGTCTTTCGTTAGACAGCTGGTCGTGCAATAATGCCGTCCATGTGCTGTCGGAGAAAGTTCGTACATTCGGAATAAAGAAGTCCACTGAAAAATCCTCTTCGGCTTTTAGCCGATCTTGGAAAATGAGGCGAGGGACTCTCTTGATGGATCGAATTGAATCTCGGGGATTGTCGTCGGACAGGGAGTTCGACGATTTCGAAGGGTCTTTCAACCGTCCCATCCAATTCCAACCGCAACCGCGAACGCCCTTTTGCTGTTTCGCGCTCCTTGACTTGGAATTTTCGACTTCTCCGACGCGTGATGTCATCTGTCCAATAGGCAAAAGATCAAGCGTCTCGTCAAGATACAGTGCTCAAAACTGTGGAACGAAGAAAGAATTGGAATCCGGGTTGGTCCAGTTTGGAGAAAAGCCGAGCTCCAAAAGAAGCTTGAGTAGGTACTATCGATGATGCGGGGATGCCTTGCACGAAATAATCGAAGATCAATAATCGATCTAATGATTCATTGAGAAATTGGAGGACCCAATTGAGCTGACTTACTTTTAGTTTTGGTTTCAGCTTCTCTAAATTTCACACTCTATATAATCAACGTCTAAATCAATCGAAATAGATAAAAATCTTTCGATACAACTTCACCCATTCATGCCTTTTTTAACTAGGTCAAATTAGGCATTCAATCCATCCGCTATGTACCATTGACCGGTCCAGGTCCTAGTGGCTCATTTTAAAGTTCGGTGCAAGTTGACTTGACGGCGAGATTGCAATTCAATATGCAATTTCCATTGTCATCTTCCACACGTGGGAGGACCCATTCCACATTATATGAGCTTTAGAGGATGACTTACTTGAAAGTCAAATAAAAAAAAAAATATATCAACCAATATGGAAAAATATATATACGATGACGAATAGTTTAGTTGATGATTCCATTTCATACCGTGAAATAATATCTCTTGCAAATAGTTGACATCAGAATGACCCTTGCAGTAGTAAGCGCATGCGCAATCGAAATTTTTTTACCAGTCATGCTGTCCTTTAACTCTTTTTAAATCCAAGGCCCAGAGATGTGATTACTTGCGAATGCGGACTTGCAATAAAAGTTATTTGCAGTCATGCCCTCGATTTAGGAAGAAAGAAAGTCATCCTTGGAGAAGCCGATTGAGTAGGGGCTAGACTTGAGGTGATGAGTTGGGCTATGGAAGGGCTCAAGAGGAGGACAACCCAACCCATAAGCCCATCCTTTCCCTATAAAACAAAGCGAAGAGAACGGCGCAGCTTCGTACATAATCAAAGTAAGAAAGATTCTTAAAACGTATGCAAATCTGAATAAGATGGTGAGCTAATCACGAGGGAGTAGAGTTCTAAAGTCTGCTAGAAAGAATAAACACACCTCGTCGGCTAAAACAGAAAGCATGAAGATTCATCTCCTACGGCTAACCAAGATAAACGTGACAAAAATAGATGTGCTACCGTAAGTACAACTATCCCAACACTACACCAAAAAAGTTTCGCTCTCGTCCTACTCGTCAGTAACTGTAAAACCTGAAAAAGAACTAAAATGAATGGTATTTGGACAAATCTATTATAAGCAGATCGATAAATTGTATGCACACTCATACTAGAAACATATTCATCTATATATTCCGTATATATTATACGTACAAGACAAAGATGAGTTATATCACTTCAATATAACTTTATAAGGAAAATTGTCCAAAAAGTCTTAAATCTATTACACTTTAGTCAATTCATTCTAAACCTTTCAATTTATCAATTAAGTCCTAAACCTTTTCACATTTTGTCAATGCGTACTAGTCAATTTTAGCTAAAAATCGTTAATTTGGATTATGACCATCCTACATGGCATGACTAACATTGACGTAGATAATTTTTTTTCAAAATTTTTAAATATTTTTTTGATTTTTTAAAAATATTTTCATTATCTTTTTTGTTTCCTTTTTTCTTTCATTTTTCCCTGCTGGTTGCTGAGCCTTGGAAATGGCTAGCAATTGGGCAAAGGCAATGATTGGCGAGGATCACCCTTGCCGACCTTAGGTAAGGTCGCCCTTATTGGAATCTGGCGAGGTCGGCCCTCACCGACCTTCGACAAGGGATGAGGCTCGCCTTCACCTTTAACTCTTTTTTAAATCCAACCAATATTAAAAATAATAATATATAAAGATAAATGGCTTGGTTGATAACTCCATTTCACACTGCCAAATAATATTTCTTGTAAATAGTTGACGTCAAAAGGACACTTGCAGTAAGCACATGCGCAGTCAAAATTTTCTTCCCAATCATGCCGTCATTTAACTCTTTTTTTAAATCCAAGGCCTAGAGATGTGATTATTTGCGAATGCGGGCTTGCGAAAAAAGTTATTTGCGGTCATGCCCTCGAATTAGGAAGAAAGAAAGTCATCTCTGGAGAAGCCGATCGAGTAGAGGCTAGCTAGACTTGAGGGGTTGGGTTGGGCTATGGAAGGGCTCAAGATGAGGACAACCCAACCCATAAGCCCATCCTTTTCCCGTAAAACAAAGCAAAGGAAACGTTACGGCCGTCTCTTCCTACTTGAATGATGTGGTTTCGTACCTAACCATAGTAAAAAAAAAAAAATGTATTTAAAACGTATAAAATTTTAATAAGATGGTAAGCTAATCGCAAGGAATTAGAGTTCTAAAGTCCGCCGAAAAGAATAGACACATCTTGTCAACTGAATTGGAAAGCTCGAAAATTAAAGTGTAACATCTCCCACAGCTAACCAAGATAAATCCAACAAAAATAGCTACCATATGCACAACCATCTTAGCACCATACCAAAAATCAACTCTCAAAAAGTTTCACTCTCGTCCTTATCGACAGTAGCTGTACAACTTGACGAAAAATTAAAATGAATGAAATGAACAAATCACCACTCAATTAGTTGGACAAATCTATTATAAACAAACCGATCGATTACATGCACACTCATAAATAGTAGCAGAAATAAATTCATCTGTATATAGTATATATTATACATATAAGATCAATGATGAGTTACATTCCTTCAACATAACTTCATATATATCGGAAACACCTATCTAAGCAACAATATCAAAGCAAACATAAATGATTTGATCAATCTAGTAATCAATGCCAAATCATGGCTATGCTTAATACACTGATAAGGCCCACCAAGTTTCATCTTTAAGAATAGGTCTCCACTTATATTAGCTGGAGGCTTGGTCAAAACACTGTCTCGAGAATAGTATGCATATATACAGCAACACCTCTTTCCACAGCAACTACCATTTCAGAAACCATATTCACGTCTAAAACATGCAATCTCCTTTAAATATCCTTCCTCCAGTAAAGAATAACCTATAAAACGTTTCACAAATAGCTAAAGCCGTTCAGAATTCTTTTAAAAAACAATAACACAAATCATTTCGCAAGAAACCTCAGAATGTCATTTTAAGTAACTAAAATGGCAGTAGGTGCCTTGTCAACTTTAACAAATATTATACTATAAAATATCACTTTTCCTTTTCGATAAACATCATGTCATGTGAATTTCTTCCGTAACTTGGAACATATCCTGAATCCTATCATTTTCAAGACATAACTTTCCAAATCATAGAAAAGATAAGCACTACTCATTTGTTATATCAAAATAAAATACTGAAAATTATCTCGAACGATGAATTTAGGATATTACTAGTTAAGTGAGAAACGAGTATCAAAATCAAGTAGGTAAATAATTTTATAGTTGCCAATTAAACTAGGCTTATTCGATAGCATAACAATGCTGATGAGCCTCCAAAAACTCCCTAAAATAAAGAAATACTTTTTGTCCACGGAACAGTGATAACTTGCATGTAAATTTAAAACGGTTCATTTAAACTCTATTGATGACATTTCAAGTGGATCCACAGTTTTTGGGAAGCTCTTTCAATATACTTAAAATACATCATTACTTCTGACCTAAAAGATGGTTGGAAAGAGATGAAAATTAGTGCTAGAATAAGAGGGTTGAAGACAATCCAATAGTGCCCAACAAACTTCAGAATTCATCATCGATCAAACTGCAAAACTTTTGTAAAATACCCCGACTCCATGACATCCCAATGTTTCTTACTCAATTGATTTTGGGACTCTTCCCTCTCTCTTATTTCTTGTCCTCTTCTCTTTATTCAGCAACAGCTGAAAAAACTTTGATAAATGGGCTAAGGCTTCTTTTTCATGGGCTTAAGTAAGATATTGGGCTTGAGTCTCTTGGGCCTAAGTATATTTTCTTTAAAAATGGGCCCATTTATTACATATAGAACACAGATGATATAACACGAGAGAGACAATACATAGAATATAACAAATTTTCTTTATCTGGGTATTAACAAGATCCAAATATAAAAGGCTAAATTTACACATCTGCAACATAATTTTTTAAAAATAAGAGGATATAACTCGATGAAGCGGTTGCTCATGCTATTTCATATAATACATGTGAGTTTGCTCTTTTGACCACTTTCTCCTTTTCTTTTCCATTTTTTTTCTTATGTACACTATATATATAATTCATTCCTATTACTAGTAACTAATTGGGGTGATTCCACGAATAATTGCAAACCTGCAAAGAAAAACTTCACTTGAATCTTCATTAACCTGGAGGAAGAGGGGACCATAGGACTGGACTAAGGGTAAAGCTTCCTATTTTACAGCAAACCTACAAAGAGACAAATGAATAAATAAATAAACAAATAAAAGGCTAAAGCATTTGCACATATGCACATGAAATGTTAATAGAAGTTGATAAACACCTGTTTGTGGTTTCGTTCCGTAAAGCCGGTGAAGAATAAAACATAAAAGAGAGAAGGGATGAGCTCAACAACGAATTTGGAGACTAGGCGACCTCAGGCAACTTTATGCGACCAAAGCGGAGGTCTCACGACCCCAAGTGAGGCGACATCGAGGTCAAGTGATTTTGGATAAGGCTCAATTGAGCTACCTAGGCGAGGCGACACTGAGGTTGCATGATCTCCAATGTTGGCCGCTAGTGTCAGATGTGATGCCAATTAGATCTAAGCTAGTGCCGCCATAGTGCGATGTTGGCAAATTCGCACAAGATAGAGGGTGAGGGTAAAATTGGAATTCAGATAGTTTAGTGAGGATAAAGTTGGAAGGAAAAAAAGTCACTAGCCTCCAAAAAATATTTCGAAAATATTGTAATATAAATATTGTGTGGGAATTATCTTGAGTTAAGGAAATTTGTCCTATCTTTGGCTCAAGGTCTTATGAAATGCTAAACCAAACATATCAATTTTGGCATGGAGACCTTTAGAAACTTAAAATCTTTTGAGAATGCTAAATCAAACGCTTCATTTAACCTCTTAATCAGGCAAAAATTGTCACAAATTTCTTGTCCTCTTTCTAATTATTCTTCTTTGGGGGTAATCCAAAAAACCAGTGGGGGCCGTTCACACTCTTCCCGAGTCAAAATATCAAAAAGCATGAGTGAGGATGGAGGAAAAACAAGTAGCAGTGGCCACCAAGAGCTTTCAAGTACAGTGGAGGGTGAGAGCCATACATTCATTTCAACACCACCGTAGACTTATCCACACCCCTGCCACTGCATTGGCCTCAAAATCTCCTCCACCCAATCCATAATCCACTCTGCCCCTAAAAAGGTTTCCCCCTTTTTGATCCTGTTCTCTCACATTCTTCACCTCTCAGTCCTTGACCCGGACTCCCCCATAAATTAATCTCTCATTCCTGTGAGGATCTTTCTCCCCCACCATCTGTATCTGCTTCTTGCCGTTGGCTCTTGATCAGCTCTGCAACAATGGCTGCTGCAGTGACTGCTTCAGTGTCTCTCCCTTCCTCCTCCAAGTCCACTTCTCTCCCTGCCAGCAGAACCTCCATCATCTCCACTGAAAGGATCAACTTCAAGAAGGTGAGCTCCACATGAATTCTCTCATCTGGACAGAAAGCAGCTGCCTCTTTTCTTCTAACAAAGAATTGAAATTTTCATCTGGGTTACGTTTGTTTTATTCTTTCTTTTGCTTCTCTCTGTAGGTCCCTGTGCATTACAGAGATGTGTGTGGTGGTGGGAGGATGGTGTCTGCCATTAGAGCACAGGTCACCACGGAGGCTCCAGCTAAGGTTGTCAAGGAGTCCAAGAAAATGGACGAGGGTGTGGTTGTGAACAAGTTCAAGCCCAAGAACCCTTACATTGGAAGGTGCCTCCTCAACACGAAGATCACTGGCGATGATGCTCCTGGAGAGACCTGGCACATGGTCTTCAGCACAGAGGGTATGTATGGCTTTGACCTACTGGCTATTGGAAAGTCTCTAAAAACAACTCGAAGCATGGGTCTAGATAATTAATACGTTCCAGAAAAAACCACGTAAATACAATTTGAATACAATTGATTTTTTTTTTAACCGACAAAAACCTGCATTGACATTAGATTGTCAGATCACAAATAAGTGAATTTTGTTTCTTCACTTGGGCACATGGACACACACCATTTTGAGGGATTTTGCAAAGACCCAGCTGGTGTTTTATGGGTTGAGAGTGCAATTTGGGTGGGATTTTTTTTCGGTGCGTAAGTGTCGTTTTTCTTGAGATTGGTGAAATCGGTGTTGCTTAGGTGAGGTGCCATACAGAGAAGGGCAATCGATTGGGGTCATTCCTGACGGTATTGACAAGAATGGGAAGCCACACAAGCTGAGACTGTACTCAATCGCCAGCAGTGCCCTCGGTGATTTTGGAGACTCCAAGACTGTAAGTTTCTACCAGTGAAAAATCATCTAGTAATAGTTGAGATTATTTCATGAGTTGTTTATTGCGTCATTTCCATAGTTATCGATCATCTATCTAACTACTCCATGGGGAACCGATGTAAGGTTCAAGAACTAAGAATGAGTGGTCTTTGCAAATAGGTTTCTCTGTGTGTGAAGCGGCTCGTTTACACCAACGAAAATGGAGAACTCGTGAAAGGAGTCTGCTCAAATTTCTTGTGTAAGGATTGCAAATATCATAGTCAAAACTTAAGAATCTCCTTGCATTGACTGGACTCAAAGCACTCGAATACTTCCTGATTCAGGTGACTTGAAACCCGGGGCAGAAGTGACGATCACAGGACCGGTTGGAAAAGAAATGCTTCTGCCAAAGGATCCTAATGCCACCGTCATTATGGTTTATTCCCCTCCTTATACTGATCTAGTTTGTTCATGTGACATAGAGACCTCATTAACTTGATTGCTTGAATTCTTTGCTGCAGCTTGCCACCGGTACTGGAATCGCTCCATTTAGGTCTTTCTTGTGGAAAATGTTCTTTGAGAAGCACGAAGACTACAAGGTTACATACAAACTATGATGCTCTGTGCATTCCCATCTGATCTAATTTGGACATTATTTTAGATTTAGCACAAAATTTGCCAAGGCTCTTAATGTTAAAAAATTAATATGGGGCCTCTTTGGTTAGCAGAATGAATCTTTTCTCGTGAATATTACTGATTGCACCTGTTGGTGCCGTGCATGAGAGCTAAACAGAATACTTCTGGTAGAGAATAGTCTTTGCATGTCATAATCCTCCAATCAGTGCAATGCCTAATACATGATGCGTCTTTTAATTTCGTATTTAGATTGTGCCACGAACTGCCTCGTTCTTCTGTATCTTGGTTTAGAATTTGTGGCTGCTCAAATGGCCTATGAACGTCTGGTTTCTATTTGTTTAACGACCGTAAAGAGAACCTCTCATCAAGATATTCAGTCTGCGTGCAATCCTTTTCCTCGATAACTGTTTGACAAATGGTTTGATCTTTGACACGCAGTTCAACGGCTTGGCTTGGCTATTCTTGGGTGTGCCCACAAGCAGCTCTCTGCTCTACAAGGAGGTGAGATATGTTCATTCCGAGGGCAATGGCTGTTGCTAATTTCTCTAAGAACTTGTTTCGGGCTTGCTAAATTGCCAGTTCTGTAACTGTGTTTTGCGGTTCAGGAGTTTGAGAAGATGAAGGAGAAGAAGCCAGATAACTTCAGGGTCGATTTCGCTGTGAGCCGAGAGCAAACGAACGACAAGGGTGAGAAGATGTACATCCAGACCCGGATGGCACAATATGCTGAAGAACTGTGGGAGTTGCTCAAGAAGGACAACACTTACGTCTACATGTGCGGTCTTAAGGGAATGGAGAAGGGGATCGACGACATCATGGTCTCGTTGGCTGCTAAAGACGGTGAACATACGCAACTCAGTCTGAGAATTCATGGATGTTAACAATTTGACAGAAACCCTGAATTTTTTCCCTATCTATCATATTTACTTTCTTTTCCTTGTGTTTTCCAGGCATCGACTGGCTGGAGTACAAGAGGCAGTTGAAGAAGTCTGAGCAATGGAACGTGGAAGTCTATTAGATCCTTCTGGTTCATATCGTATCTCTCCTTTTTTCTCTCACTTCAGAAATCCTTGTGTAGATAGGCAAAGTTTACTGTAATATTCTATCTTTTTTTGCATAGTTCTACTTCAATACAAGCAGAATATGTTTGCCTTGGCCTCTACAAAGGATTGTACTTTTGAGATCCCATGTACCATAACTACATTTATATGGATGCCAACTTCGACAACCTTGCATGGCTTCTCTCTCTCTCTCTCTCTCTCTCTCTCTCTCTCGCTGTATAAGGTGCCGAACCTGCCATAAATTTGTTGGTCGCGATGGAAGCTCTGGATCATGCCCTTTTCTAGGGAATTTGCATTGCATGGGATGTCTTGCTTAGATGAAAAACAGCTATGGAACGATGGAGTTTCTCATCGATGAAATGCAAGGTCACTACTGTGTCTAGGCCCATCATAAACTCTTCCAACATGCATCAAATCATGCGCCATCGTCTGACAGAATCCGGTCTGCCGACGTGCCAAGAAAGGTATCAATGGAGAATCAATAATGCGCCAGGGCGATCAAAACGTTAGATGATTGAAGAGCCAGCCAGATAACTTCAGGATCGATTTTCCCGCTCGAGCACAAAGTGATCAACCGGGGCCATGAAGGAGTGGAAATGCGACACCAAACTAATTGTAAGGAAATACAAATCGACCTGTGATTGGAATTACACGGAATCGAAGTACGTCGAGACGAAATTTTGCTCAACGGTGCAAGTTCTTCCGGATTGTGTAACTTGTCCTGGCTTGTGGCCATGATGTGCTTCGCTTCATGTCCTTCAATCTCTCCGTTTTCTCTGTGAGTGTACATGCTTGACTTCACCCGCAGCAACTTTCCACATGAGTGTACCCGAAATTAAAAGACCTTTGATAATGTTAAAATATGTCTCGAGTTTGAGTCCAATGTGAAATTCTGAATATTCCAAATGGATATGTTCATGACGTTCGAAATTGAAGCAAAGAAGATCTGAAGATCAACTTCCCAAAGTTTGAATCTGCGTTGGAGAATTTGACCGCTGAAATAGGAAAGTTCAACTTTGACTTGGACTTGGATTTTGTTTAAAATATGCAGACATATGTTTTGGATAAAATCGGGCAAGATAGGAAACAGAATCCTATGAGAAGTTGGCAAAAGAATAAGGGTCTCACTTATATATATAGACTTGTGGCCGTGTATGGAACAGTGTTGATCATGAAGAATTGGTCTTGAAGCGCCATCTCGCCATCAAGTGCTTGGGAGGGATTTTCTTTGTCGTTCTTGTCCGTGAATTACATCCAAGAAAATTAGTGTTTGTAGCCGATTTAAATCTTGTGGTAAGATTTGCATGTAATTCCTTCGTGAGATTGAGAGATTAATTCTTGAGGAATTTCGGGGCTAAACACTACGTGCGTTATTGGGTGTAATTAGAGCTTGGGAAACACTGAGAGAGTGTTTGAGTGACTCGAGTGTGTAATCTCCTTGTATCGCTTGATCTATAGTGAAATTCGCTGCTGCTCTCCCCGTGGACGTAGGTCTTTACGATTGAACCATATAAATCCGGTGTTCGATTTATTTTCTTCTTCTGTCTATATTATTGTTCGATCGCTCGCTTTTCGCAACAAGTAGTATCACAGCCAGGCTTGGCTAAGTTGAAGCGAATCAATGGCGACAGAAAAAGTAAAAGTGAGAATCGACAGATTTGATGGGAAGGATTTTAGTTTCTGGAAGATGCAGATTGAAGATTATCTTTACTAGATGAAATTGCACTTGCCCTTATCTGGGGAGAAACCCGAGTTGATGAAGCAAGCTGATTGGGATTTGCTGGATAGACGAGCTATGGGTGTTATTCAGCTGACGTTGGCTTGTAACGTCGCGTTTAACATCTTGAAGGAGAAGACCACCGCTGATTTAATGCAAGCCTTATCAGATATGTACGAGAAGCCCTCTACGATCAACAAGGTCTATTTGATGTGACGTCTATTTAATTTGAAGATGAGCAAAGGTGCGTCAGTTGTAGATCATATCAATGAATTCAATGTGATTGTTAGTCAATTGAGTTCAATTGAGATTCACTTTGAAGATGAGATACATGCTTTGATTCTGTTATCCTCATTGCCTAATAGTTGGAATACTATTTATTCTTGCTGTTAGTAATTCCTCCGAGTCAACAAGTTTGACGTTTGATGGGGTTCGAGATTTGATTCTGAGCGAGGATATTCGTAGAAGAGAATCTGGCGAACTTATATCTGCTGCTTTAGTAGGTGAAAATAGAGGAAGATCTAGAACACATGTAAGTAATAGTAGTACTAATACGAACAAGCGTAGCCAGTCTAAGACTAGTAATGTTGTCTGTTGGAGTTGTGGCAAGAGGGGGCATTTTAGAAGGAATTGCCTTAAGCTGAAGAATGAGAAGGGTAAGGGAATTATAGTTGATTCTGTAGATAATGTTGCAGATATAGCTGATAATACCGATTATGTCTTGTCTGTCACTAATGATTCATCATTTGATAGATGGATTATGGATTCTAGTTGTTCTTTTCATGTCACACCAAATAGAAACTGGTTTATCACTTATCAGTGCACAAGTAGTGGTAAAGTCCAGTTAGGGAACAACGCTGAGTGCGATGTTGTAGGTGTTGGTGATGTTAAAATCAGAATGCATGATGGCATTGTGAGGACATTGACTGGAGTAAGATTGAGTAAGACACATTCCAGAATTGAAAAAGAACTTAATTTCCTTGGGTGCCCTAGATTTAGCTGGTTGCAGGTAATCTTCAGAATGTGGAGTTCTAAAGGTTGTTCGAGGTGCACTGGTGATAATGAAAGGAATTAAGCACGGAGGCATGTATAAACTTCAAGGTGAGACAATGACAAATTTCGCTACGGAGATGTCGGATACATCTGTTCGAGAGTCTATTAACTGCTCGAGGAAGACCTGAGTGTTTGTGCCAATGCACAAGTTTGATGCTGGTGTCAGGATCACGTGGTTGAGAGCTTTGATCGAGACGAAGACTGGTAAGTCGATCAAGCATGTGCGGACTGACAATAGCATGGAGTTCTGCTCGGAGCTGACAAATAAATTCTGCATGAAAGAGGGCATAGTGAAACACCGCACTACTACCAGTAAATCACAACAATTTGCAGAATTGATGAGCAAAACATTACTAGAGACGGCCCGAAAAATTATCTCTAGTGCTGGTATTGCTAGGAGAATCCTAGCTGATGTATTTAGTACGATGAGCTGCCTGGTGAATAGATTCCCATCAACTGCTATTGAATGGCGGACTCCTGAAGAAGTGTGGTAAGGTAACGTTGCTGGTTATTCTATTATTAGAATGTTTGGTTGCCCGTGTTATTTTCGAATGAGTGATGGTAAGCTCGACGGGAGGGCAAGATGCATACTCCATGGCTATGCACAAAGTGAGCGGGGCGATCGGTTGTGGTGCCCAAATATAAATTCACATGTTATCAGCAGAGAAGTTACGTTTGACGAGTCTCCAAACTTCTGGCTAAGAGTGATTATAGTAGTGTTCAAACGGATCTGAACGGTGTTCAGCTTGAAGTGGAGTTGCGACTAGAAACTCCTGAGGTAGCGAGTACAAGTACTAGCAAAGTAATCAACACGGATGGTGCTCGTAGTGAGGTGGAGTCTATAGAGCCAATGGTTGCCATAACTACCGAAATTAATAAGGTACGTATTCGATCTCCTGATAGATATGGATGCAACAATGGTTTTGTTTTATCTGCGGTTGAGGAGGTTGCGTCGAAAAATCCTTGCGGAGCAGTTAAATGTGCATGTGGAGTTGGTATTCTGATGAGGTTCTCAGTTATGGTGAAGTTCAAGCGAGGCTTGGACTTGAATAACATCTGTGGCGGTTGAGCCTGTTAGTGCTAGTATGAGCACCTAGAGGGGGGGTGAATAGATGCAAAAATAATTTTTTTGTGAAAATAGAGTAAAGCTTTGCTTTTGACCTGAATCTATTCAACAATAAACTTTAAGTAAGAAATGAGACTCTAACAGTTAAATAAAGTTACTAGCAAAGTAAATAAGTTTGAGAAGAGAATAAGAACACAAGGTTTATAGTGGTTCGACTTAATCCAAGCCTACGTCCACTCTCTCGCACTGACAGCCCACCGGTTGGATTCCACTAAAAATCAAAAGAGTTGTTACAGTATTACTTCCTTGATTCCACAGTGTAGAGACTCTACTACACTTCCTCAAGGCTTTACAAATTTATGAACACTCTTTTGAGTACAAATTTACGCTCAACAATCGAATTGACAAAGAACAAGAAGCTTCAAGACTTTGGAATTTTTCTATCGCGCACACACTCGAATAACTAGAACATCTTCCTTATATACTCCTCCATGCCTTCATATCCGTTGGCACCTTCCAAAGGAGTTCTTCCAATCTACCCGTTGGACAGAATCAATTAGGGAGATCTCGAGTTACTAAAGGAATGTGATGATAGCCCACCAATCATGTTCGCCCATACAATCAGGATCTAGGTTTCCATAAGTAGAACCTTCCAAGTATACTTCGCCAATCAACGGATCTAGATTACTCGAATCAAAACGGATAATAGATTTCCGAGATGCTATCTCCAGCCGAGAGATATTCTTCAGTCGATAGAATCGAATTCTTAAAGAAATACTTAACTTAGGATAAGTCTTCTTCGACGGTCTAGAAACTGTCAATGAGGGTAGACTTTGAATCTTGAGTCCGGTGGTCTGGCGGTCTTCAGATTTTGACGACAGAGCCTGCATGTCTTCAGACCAGATTGATGGAAACGTTTTGTCAGCTTCAAAACACATAAGGAAGTTGCCCATCGGGGGCTATGGAAGAGTAGCAGCAGAGTTTGAATTTTTGCGAAGCAATTGCAATTTGACTCAAACGTTGAGCCAAGGTGGAGATTGTTAAAATATGTCTCGAGTTTGAGTCCTATGTGAAATTCTGAATATTCCAAATTGGATATGTTGCGGACGTTCGAAATTGAGCAAAGAAGATCTGAAGATCAACTTCCCAAAGTTTGAATCTGCGTTGGAGAATTTGACCGCTGAATAAGGAAAGTTCAACTTTGACTTGGACTTGGATTTTGTTTAAAATATACAGACATATGTTTTGGATAAAATCGGGCAAGATAGGAAACAGAATCCTATGAGAAGTTGGCAAAAGAATAAGGGTCTCACTTATATATATAGACTTGTGGCCGTGTATGGAACAGTGTTGATCATGAAGAATTGGTCTTGAAGCGCCATCTCGTCGTCGAGTGCTTGGGAAGGATTTTCTTTGTCGTTCTTGTCCGTGAATTACATTCAAGAAAGATTAGTGTTTGTAGCCGATTTAAATCTTGTGGTAAGATTTGCATGTAATTCCTTCGTGAGATTGAGAGATTATTTTTTAAGAAATTTCGGGGCTAAATACTGCGTGCGTTATTGGGTGTAATTGGAGCTTGGGAAACACCGAGAGAGTGTTTGAGTGACTCGAGTGTGTAATCTCCTTATATCGTTTGATCTATAGTGAAATTTGCTGCTGCTCTCCCCGTGGACGTAGGTCTTTACGACTGAACCACGTAAATTCGATGTTCGATTTATTTTCTTTTTCTGTCTATATTATTGTTCGATCGCTCGCTTTTCGCAACAGATAACAAGATGAATCACATGCTTTGGCTCTTCAACATCCTCTTTCTTCTTTAAATTGCATGTAACATTATTTTCCATTTGAGTAACTTTTGCTCATAACCTATATACATTTAAAATTTCATTTGTTTCGCGAAAAATGAATGATGTGGAAAATATATTCCCCAAATGATTGCTCATATCACTTATAAAAATGAATGATCAAATAATATTTTCATCACTTCTGAAAATATTTAGATATAAATTGTTGTCGATAATGAAAATAACTTTCAGTGAGTATTTATTTAAATGATACGAATGATTATTTTTAGGAAAATATTTTCCAAATTTCTCATTTTCGCTTGAGTCAAAATTGTGTTTTATCTCCCTTCCAAATTTACCCTTAAATAAAACTTCTATCTTACCCACACAATGAATGGCAAAAATAGTAAATTCCCACTATTGTAGAGCATTTATTCTCTTATCAACTTGCCCCCCACCTTCGACGGTTACTTATAATCCTCTTCATCAAACCCTCACGTTAACTCCACTTTTTCTCTCACCCTCTTATTGTTTTTGAACAATAGAATTGAATAGATGATTGCAATTGTCCAATCGCAAGTGAAAGTTATGTCAAGCTACAAAGTTCATAGAAAAAAATAAGTACAACAATAAGGCGTGTGCCTAAAGTCTAGCAACATCTCTAAAGGAAAAGCCAACATATTAGGTACCAAAATTTCAAATTAAAGCTCCAAGGGAAATATTGGGGTAAAAGTGAATATCAAATTGGCTGTTGGAAATCTTCAATTTGGGTTAAAATTAGAGAGATACGTTGAACAGTTTTTCTTTGTGTAAGATATGCTTTTCAATTGATGTGCTTTTCAAAATTGATTAACTTTTCTCAATTTACATATTAGTGAGCGCAAAACATAAGATATGTTGGTATTTTAGGAAAATTTTAGTGGGTGCAATTGCACCTTCTTTTTTTTTTTTTTTTTTTTGGTCATCGTAGCTCAGGCTTTTCATTTCATATATAAACAAGCCCTCTAGAGTGAGGGGCATCAAAACACAGAATCTCCGACAGAAGGGGTGGTGGGTAAGAAACCCAATAACGTGGAAAAGCCTTACATGTGAGGCCTTTACAACCCAATCTGCTAGTCTTTTTGAATTTTGAGGATAGTAAACCAACTCAAGACTCTCACAAAGGGCCATGAAGCTTAAACATTCCGTAATAAGTGGCTCAACATCCCAAGAGCAAAGAGAGGAATCTTGCAGGAAGCTTATCAAGGAGGAGCTGTCTCTTTCCAGCACATATTTTCATCCAGATCAACTAGCAAAGTGACGAAGAGCATGGAGACAAGAAAGGGTTTCGGAATGTAGGGCGGAGGACTATCGGATTGGTTGCGCAGTTCCTTCGATCAATCTCCCTTCAGAATCGTAGCACACGAAAGCAAAAGCCCCTTTCGTAGACCGTGGGAGATGCGATCCATTGATGTTAATCTTTAGCGTCCCCCGATTGCAGTGGTCTCCACCTCGTAGATAAATCCTCCGATGCACACTCTCCTTCATTCTTACTTCTGTTTCATTTCACATAGTTGTAGTGCATGGTAAGAGATGAGTCTACTACTCTTCTAGGACTAGGATTCTGGTGTTGGAAGACAATGGAATTACGCGCAAGCCAAATATTCCTGAGAGTTGTTGGGATAAGCTCGAAGGGTAGGTTCTTTAGGGTCAGATCTACAAATTTCAGCAACCACTCCTCGACTTTGGTCGCTTGTTGGTGAGAGAACTGAAAATTAAATTCTCGACTAGACCAAACCTACTTTGTACTATTGTCGGGACCTAATTTTTCCGGTGTGAACCACCTAGGGTTTAGCTAATGGATTGTTAAGCCTAGACTTAACTCGGGCTTTTCCAAGCCCATACCAATTCGCGACTTATGTTCAAGTTTTTAACATGCAAATAGATTTTATCTAGGAGTCGCCACTAATCAGTTTATGGTAGGTCGATTAGACACCTAAGTAAAATAATGGGAGGATTATTTTACTCATACAAACCAGAGACTAAGGGTACGGAGACTTGGTTACACTATATTTCTCTAATGCCCTTTCGGTACCATTTATTTTTATTTTTCAAAAAATGTTTTTGCAGGCAGCTTGGATTCATTTTAAATTTATTTCCCTAACATATGAGGTGATCATGCGGGTGCGCAAACCACCAATTTAATACCCAAGAAAGCAATGAATGAATTACGAGACTTACCTTATAGCAATGAAAGCATCTGCATTGTTAGATCAGAATTCACATCATCAACCCTAGATATGATTTCTAATTAGCACGCAATTTCTTTTTTTTTTTCACTTATTTAATGAAAATTATGCAATATGCAATGCAATATTAACTAAATGACCTAATTCTAATGACATGCAATTTCTAATTAAATGGACCTAATAACAATCTCTAAATGACGTTCATTTCATGAATCTAATCCTATATGACATTTACATGACATTTTTATTTTTCCTAAAAATGCAATCTATCCTATAGAATGGAACTAATTTATTCTAAGACATTTTTTGTATTTTTCATGAAATTCGGAATTAGGAAAAATGTGAAAATTATCTAACTAGATTAAGATTTTATTCAATTTGCATTAGGAAATAGGTTAAGCCAAATCCTAATTTAAACTAAAATATTATCTTAACCTAAATAACCCTAAAATGCAATCTATCTAAGAAAATACTAAACTTATAATAAATTAAAAATATCTAGAATTAAACTAAGTGCAATTTTACCCTAATATGCAATGACGTGCAAAATATGCTCTAATTCTACATGACATATGCATGATGATTTTTTTTTGTGTTTTTGTTAATTTCGAAATTAATAATTAAACATGCAATCCAAGTTAAAAAAAAAAAAACTAGCAACCTAAATTGATTAATTTGATTTTTTTTGAATTTTTGAATTTTTTGAAAATTCGAAATAAAATTCCTATTCTAAATATGTAAACCCTAAAACAAGAAACAAACCTAATTCTAACCTACATTTTTTGATTTTTTTATGAAAGCAAATTTAATTAAACGGCACGACAGCAAATCGAGCAAGATGATATCCAAATTGACGAACCATATCTTGCGCGTGAGATTGGGTTGGCCAATTTTACAATTAAATCGTGGATCGAATCTCGGGCGTGAGATTGGATTGACGATTTTGCAAGAGATTGCGAGTCGGATTTCGAGCGCGAAAATTGGACTGTCATTCCCTAATTTGAGAGCTGTTTCATGTCGAAATCTCAATCATGCATTTAAAGAAAAATTTCACTAAAAAAAAAGCTATAAAAGAAAATAATAAAAAATATAATAAATAGATAAGAAAACTACCTAAATCAATTTTTTTCCTTTTTGTTTTTCTTTTTTCTCCTTCCCAGCAAGCTTGCGCTCGTGGTGGCTGAGTCGGTGAGGGGAGTCACCGGCGAGGAGCTTCGGCAAGGAGGTCCAGCGAGGGCACAACAGGCGCGGGATCCAGCGGGGCAACGGACCGGTGGTGTGGGCTTCCGGTGGCGTGCGAAGCAACAGCCGGCGTTGCTTGGCTACTGGGTCGAAGGGGTACAGACGAACGGGCTGAGAGACAGCAGTGGCAGCGTCGCGACTGGGGGCAAAGACACGGCGAGGTCAGTCTGCTGCGGGTTGGCGGCGGCGCGGTGAACGGCTCAGATCTGCTGGCGTCGGGGTACTACTGCATGGCGGTGGCTTCGTCGGGTCGTGCAGCGGTGCGAGCTCTGGTGGAGCTTTGGGTCGTTGTGAGGAGGCGGGTCGCGGCTAGAGCTGAGAACGTCGGGCACTGGGTCGTGGGTAGATTCTCGGGCGCAGGCGCTTGCAGACGGTTCAGAAATGCCGGCGTCGAGGGACGATACAAGCTCGCGGGCGAGCAGCGAGCACGGACGGATTTGCGGGGGGAAACCAAGCAAATCACGGCTGGCGCAGCAAGGCGGCGGCAACTTCACTGATTACTGGTGTCGCGGCGGTGCTGGTGCAGTGACCAGCGCGGAGGCTTCACGGGCGTCACGGACGACGACCGACGGGGCATGGATAGCAATGGCAAAGGCACGTCGAGGCAGGGGCACGACGGAGTGGCGGCGGTGGCAACGACGAGCTGCTGGTCGCTCAAGTGAAGGTGAAGCCTGGACGGCTGCAGGGCTCGACGAAGCTGCTGCGCGAGAAAGAAAAAGACCCTGTTTTCTTCTTCTTTTTTATTTCCTTTTTCCTGCTCTGCTGCACGCCTCTCTCTCTCTCTCTCTCTCTCTCTGTTGGCACTGCTCCTGCTGCACTTTCTTCACTTTTTCTTTTGTTGAATTTCTTTGATCGAGAAAAGCCCCTCTTCACCAAAGAAAGAAAAAGTTTTTTTTTCTTTTTCTTTTTTTTTTGTCTTGAACCTCTTGACCTAGAAACCGACGGAAAGAACCCCCCTCATGTGGCCGTGTGTATCAATGTGTGCCCCCCTAAAACCCTAGGTGCTTTAACCTATTTATAGGCCACGAATTAGGGTTTCAATTTTTCCAAATCGATATCTACGAAGATTTCTTTTTCAAATGCAATATTTGCTTTTCCGAACACAATATTTTCTTTTTGGAACGCAATATTTGTTAGATAAATCCATAAAATCTCTCCGAGGATACCGATTTGGGCTTATTTACTCCTTTCGTGGGCTTAGCCCAACTTATCAAATTAAAGTTCTGAATCATCAATTGAACCCATTTGTCACCGGCTCACCGTAAATGCAAATTAAAAATAAATGTCCCTAAAACTACATGTTATGCAATTAATTAATTTTTTTAGGGATAAAATCAATCCATAATTTTTTAATGCGGTAAATGATTAAATGAGTCGCCAAAATTTAGGTGTCAACAACTATCATAGAAGAGGAAAAGATGTTCCACTGTTTCGAGTTCCTTTCAACACATGGAGCAATAAGGCTTAAGTAAAAGCTTCCTTTTATACAAATTGACCTTGGTTGGTAGAGCATTTTGGCAAATGCTCCACATGAATGATCTAACCTTGGGGAGTGTTTTTAGCTTCTAGATTTTGCTCCACAAAGAATTGGGAGTTTGGTAGGAGGATGAAGCTTGCTCATTGTCTTGTTTGGTTTCAATCTTTTGAAGTTGATTATAACCACTTTTAACAGAGTAGCACCCAGACTAATTTGCTAACCAAACTAGCTTATCCTCTGTTGAAATGATTGGCAGTGGAATTGGCAGAATTTCATTAACAACTTGCTCATCAAAAAAGGTTCCCCAATAGTTGCTCTTTCCATTGTTATTCTGTTGAGTTTATCAATTTAGTAATCATTTTGGGATCTCGTTGGTTATATGACCCTCCCAGTACACCCATTTCCAACCATTTATCCTCATTGATAATCGATTGGCTGGATTCCCCTAGAATGAATCTGTTAGAGGTTACAAAGATGAGTACTTTCAACTCAAGTGAGTGTGGTCACTATTTGGATCTATCACTCTAACAATATCTAAAAGATTACATAGTTGAGATCATAAGAAAAGAGAATGTCTAGGATTGAAGATCACTCAAGGCTTAGGAATTGTAAACTTTGGAATTTCAGCTTCTTGTATCCTTTCAGCATCAAGACCTTCTTTTATAATCCTCATTGTCCAAGCTCACAGTTGGACATAACCTCATAGGATCGCTCATCCAATCTACCCATTGGACTTGAACGTTGTCAGAAGATCTGAATGCTTCAAGGTTGTAGAGATTAAAGTCTCTCGTTAATTCTGCCGCCCATACAACAGACAAAGTTTCCATAAGAAGAGTGCTTCACTTGGAAAGAATGTTTCGCCTCTTGTTAATTGATTTATCCAAATCTTACTATATTACACCTTTAAGGATTTGATTTTATATACTTTCCTTCATGGATAAATCTAATATATTTAGCAAGGAATCCACCAAATTATTAGCCGTTGCATGAAGATTACTTTCTCAATCAATATCCTCGGTCAAATAGTATCGAATATCAAGGATATGATTTCCCCCATGACTCTTAGTCTGGTTCTCTGAGTTTGATAAGTAACATTTGATAATACTCATCAAAGTTTCTACCTGGAAAATCTTACTATCAAAATCAAAGAATGAATAAAGAAAGTTTTATTAATCATCAAAACTAATAAGAGAATTTTCCTCAACAATCTTTCCTTTTTTTTTTTTATGATAACAAAACTTTCAAAGCAGAACTTTTAGAAAAAAATATGATTTTGATAAAGCTCTGAGTATAGCGAAATTTGAAATTAAAGTGTAATCATAATTTATGAAAATGTTAAGTAAAATGATCACAATTCTTATAGATATTTTGAATACTCTTAAAATTGTAAGATAGGGGATAAGAAATTTTTAACCAATTTTGCATAAAAATTGTCCGCAGTATATAAATAGCATCAAAATCCGCGAAGTTCTACGTCTTCACATTTCTCCTCCGTTTTGTCAATGGCACAAAAGGTTATAGCAAACCATAATATATAATATAGCAAACCATAAGTTCAATACTTAGCAGCAAACCTGCATAACCAAATAACAAACCGAAGCAAGCCGAGAGTTCAAACAAAAACAAGCCAACAAAAATGAAATTGTCTTAAAATTTTCAAAATTTATAAGACTATTTAAAGGTGGAGGGTTGGTTTGGGTCTTGAGCTGAAGGTAGGGGTAAGTGGTTCCAAGTTCCTTACAAGTTCACCTGGAACCTAAAACTTATTATCGGGTACAAGTTCCTCATTTTTTTTTTAAAAACTTGGAACTTACCCGTTGGAACCTGAAACCTAGAACCTACCCTATCATAGGTTCAAAGGTTGGTTCTAAGATCTAATAGGTTCTTTTTTTAATTTGTTTCATTTTTAGTTAAACAAAACGAAAATGAATGCAATAATAATAAACAAGCTTGACATTCATCAAAGAGAATATAAAATGAACAAAATTATCAACAGCGAAAAAGGAATTCTTGGCAAGGAATTCAAATAGATAAAAGTAGGGTGAGTGGTTCCAAGTTCCGTATGAGTTCTACCTAAAATTTGGAACCTATCCGTTGGAATAAGTTCCTCATTTTCTGGAACTTGGAACTTCCCTTGCATATCCTAGAGCCTAGAACCTACGATATCCTATTGTAAGTTCTAAGGTCAGTTCTAGGGTTTATTTAGATTTCACATATATTATTATTTGAACGATTACAATTCACGAACCATAACTTATATTTAGACACAAGAAAACTATGAACTTTAACAGCGTAAAAATCTTAGCCACAAAATGGAAACTCGGACTAATGCATCCAGATTATACATTCATCATCAAACGATATGGAATATCAGAGGATCACACGTAGATATGAATCAAGAAAAATATTAAAATTTGTCTCAAGTTCTAGATTGCAGGTTGCAGGTTCCTCCAACTAAGAACCGAGAACCTACCTAATGAAATAAGTTCATTATTTATTGGAACTTGAAATCTACCTTGCATACCCTAGAATCTATAACCTACAAATTCCCACTAGTTCGGTTCTCAGGTTCCAGGTTCTATCCTAAAACTATGCTTACCCTTAATTGGAGGGCTTGAAGGAGGGAGATATTCTGAAGGCACAAAGACAAGGATGTAATAACTCATATGAGCGATTGTGTTCTTAAGCTTCTTCAGTCTTTTGTCTCCATTCTATGTGAGCCTATTGATCTGATACTTTAGTTCCTTGACCTCATCCTTAATCTCCATCTGTGCTCGAAGTATACTCTCATTAGAATCGGCTGTAGCCTTTGGCGAAGGAATGATCTCAATGGATGGATCATTTTCCTTTTCCTTTTCACCTGCATGATCTGCTCAGCCCTTGCATTCTGCACTTGCTCCCCCTCAATTGGACCATCCTTGTCAACTTCTGCTTCTTTCTCTACATCTGATTCTTTCTCAGTCACAACCACACTCTCGTCTGCAACTGAAGTAGCAACCCTTGGCTCTTTGGCTATTTCTGTAGCCTCATCAGGAATACTTTGAACTACAAGTTCTATGGGCACCCTTTGTGGCACTTGTTCACCCTATATCTAATCCTGAGCTTCTCCGATTTGTGGATGATCTAATAAAGTAGCATTGTCCATTTCATTAGTCTCTTCTTTACTAACATTGGCCACAACCTCTTGTAACACATCCTTAATTGATGCTAAGGCATCAGCTACTTCCTTCTCATTCTCTTGCACAACTGCTGGAGGGTCAATTACTTGCTATTGTTGGGAATTCTTTGCATCATCTGGCTTGTCCAATTCAGTCTCATCTATTGTCTCATCTTCTTGCAATTCTCCATCTAAATCAAAATCCGCTCCCAAGATGTCATTGTCTTGTATGACGATCAAATTATCAAGATCCTCTTCCTGATCTTCAGTTAGATCAAAGTCCTCAGATGATTCCTTAGTCATTTTTTGCAAGAATGATTGAGATTCACTCCTATCAATCTAAGTCTTCCTCTTCTTCACAGGTTGTGAAGCTAAGTCTGCCACTGGTTTTTCAACACCTATATGAACTGGTCTTCCATTTTTATCTTTCCATCTCCCCTTAACAAACCTAAAACTCATCTTTTTCATC
Source organism: Eucalyptus curtisii (assembly GCA_017140595.1). Taxonomy (NCBI): domain Eukaryota; kingdom Viridiplantae; phylum Streptophyta; class Magnoliopsida; order Myrtales; family Myrtaceae; genus Eucalyptus; species Eucalyptus curtisii. The sequence goes on along the minus strand of CM029502.1, from coordinate 32,685,388 downwards.
ATCATCTTTTCATCTAGTGACATCAAAAGGAGTTGCTTTGTACTGAGCATGTCTGGGATTGTGATTTCATAATGCATAAAAATTTTGGTAATCAAAAATCCACAAGACAATTACCCTTTGGACTTTAAAATAGTTCGGTACATGTGAAGGATTACCATGTGTGTGAGAGAAAAAAGGATGATTGTTTAAAAAAGCCCAAATGATCTTGCCTTCATACCGAGATACATCTGTTTAGGAAGAACCTTTTGGTCGAAGACAGTTAATGATGATTTTATGTAAAACGATTTGCTTCAGAGGAAAATTGTAATGTGAAGCATGGGATAGAGTATCTCTAGAAAAGTTAGTGATACCTAAGATCGACTTATAAGCAACATTAGGGTCAATATCAATTGGCACAAATTCTGAGTGATTGACACCAATAATTCTTACTAAATCAGTGGCGTGAATAAGAATAGATTTGTCAAAAACGGTAAACTCAATAGTGTTAGGTGTAAAATGACAAATTTGAGTAAAAATAGATTGTTAAAGCAGGATAGCTTGGAAAGTTTTGAGCACACAAATCAATCATCAAAAGTTTGTCAAATATGTGCTTAATCTTAATCCCAAACAACTCGAAAAATCCAAAGTCAACTACCTTGTGATTTATGACTCCCCTGTTCATCAAACTTTGAAAATATTCCAGATAACCAGTAGATATTCCAGATAACCAGTAGATTTAAACAACTTTCCAACCCTACTCCCAACAGCAACATATCTAGCGAGTTTCCTCTTGAAGTTCATCAACAACTTCTTATCATTATCGCCTTTCCTACCATCATCCAAATCGACTACCTAACCTTAGACGATTTGCCCTTCTTCCTAAAGATAGGGTTTTTGCGACTTTTTCTTTTACCTTCTTAACAGCAGCATTTATTCCACTCAAAGTTTCGACTACCACATGTGGTATTGCACGAATAGGATTTTCAAATATTAAGTCTAGTGCCTACTCACTTTCAAACTCGTTAGTAGCCAAGAGGGTAGAAATTACCTCTTCATTATTTCCCAAGCTTCGGAGTGATGCAATGGCCACTTTCCACTTCTGCCATTTGGTCGATGAACCACTCTCAAAGCCTACAAGTGCCTTGCTTGTAGTTCCCTTGATACTATAGGAAGAGTTTGACAGTTCGAAGTGCTCGACACTTCCTTTTGCCCGTGATGCCGTTCTTGCTATTCAATTGGATCTTTAAGAAGCAGAAGGTTGGATTTCGTTCCCTAGGCAAATTTTGGGGTCATGGGTGTTTTGGAGAGAAAAAAGTTTCGATCTTTGAAAGAATGAAGGAGCGGAATTTAGGAATGAGGGTTTCGGAGAAAGAGATAAGTGTTTTAAGAGGATGAAGAGAAGTCTTGGAAAAGATGTAAAATAATATTTAGGAATTTTTTAAAACTTTAATAAGGGAAAACGAAAAGATACAATTGTTCAAGAAACGGTTTCAAAAAACAAAATTGAATAGCATTCCAAATTTTAAAGAATAACCATAAATTAATTTTTCAATAAAATAAATATGGAGAAAATAAGGCATACCTGATTTCTTGCCAGTCATAGAACTTACCCGCCAAAAAATAATCGAATCTTGGGAAAGATATCCAAACGGCTTTGTTTGGAGGTATTATCTGGAGATCCCTTTTAAACACTTTGTTCAAACGGGTTAATAATGCTTAATTCATTGCAAATGAAATCAAAAACTTTATTTTCTAATGGTTTAGTAAAAATATCTGCTAATTGATCTTTCGAATCAATAAACTGAATATTAACATCATTGTTTTGAAGGTGATCTCGTATGAAATGATGCTTGATCTTGATATGCTTCGCTCCGGAATGCAAGATAGGGTTCTTGGTCAGATTGATAGTGCTAGTGTTGTCACAATTGATTGTCCTATTTGAGTCTTCAACACCAAAATGTTTCGATTGTTGCTTCATCTAGAGAATCTAAGCACAGCAACTTCCGAGTGCCATGTATTTGACTTCAGCTAATGATAGATCTACAGTACTCTGCTTCTTAAAATACCAAGATACCAACATATTGCCTAACATCTTACATGTTCCAAATATACTTTTTCTATCTAGTTTGCTCCTTGCATAATCTACATCTAAATATCCAGACAAAATAAACTTTGACCTCTCTGGATACCAAAGTCCAAGAGAGGGGTAAGTGTTAACATAGTTAATAATTCTCTTTATGGCAGATAAGTGTGATTCCTTAGGATTTGATTGAAATCTAGCATTCATGCAAACACTGAAAAAGAATGTCAGGTCTAGAAACTATTAGATATAATAAAGATCTTATCATACTTCTATGCAACTTCTGATCAACCTTGTTACCCTTCTCATCTTTGTCAAGCTTTGATGAGTGAGACATTGGCGTTTCTATCTTTTCTGAATTTTCCATCTTGAACTTCTTCACAAGTTCTTTGGCATACTTTTTCTTGAAAGATGAAAGTGCCATAATTCTCTTGTCTTATTTGAAGTCCAAGAAAAAACACTCATTTCGAACTCATCTTGCATTAGACTCGAGAATTTCTTGTGAAGACTTTTATTAGAAGATCCAAAACTAATATCATCAATATAAATTTGAACTAATAAGATATCATTGCCTTCTCTTCTTATGAAGAGTGTAGGTGTCCACATTACCTTTGTCAAAACCATTTTGGATGAGGAAGTTGCTAAGCCTTTTGTACTAAGCTTTAGGAGCTTATTTCAGACCATATAATGCTTTCTTTAATCCGAAGACATGATCAAACTTTCTAGGTTCTTCAAATTCAGGAGGTTGTTCTACAAAAACTTTCTCTCTGATGAAACCATTTAAGAAAGCACTTTTCATGCCCATATGAAAAAGTTTGAAATCATGAACGCATGTGTAAGCAAGTAAAAGTCCGATGGCCTCTAACCTTGCCACTAGAGCATATATCTTATCATAATCTATTCCTTGCTCTTAAGAGTAGCCTTTGACCACAAGCTTTGCTTTATTTCTTGTGACTTTGCCTTTGTCATTTAGCTTATTTCTAAATACCCATTTTGTTCCAATTACTAGATGATCCTTTGGCCTCGATACTAACTCCCAAATTTCATTCAATTTAAACTGAGAAAGTTCCTCCTACATAGCTCTTATCCAACTTTCATCTAAGAGAGCTTCCTTAAAACCTTTCGGCTCAACTTTTGAAATGAGTACTAAAGTGTTGATAGTATCTTTCAGCGTAGATCTAGTTTTGATATTATCCTTGATGTTCCCAATGATGAGATCCTTCGGGTGGTTGGATTTGTGCTTCCAGTTTTTGTTGTATCTGTCATTAGATTTTGGAATTTTTTTCTACATTAGATTGCTTCTTAGGCTCATCAGATGTTTGAACTTAAGCTTCTGATTCCGATATCTTTTGAAGCTCTTACAATTGCTAAACAGACTCTTGTTGTTGAGGAGTTTTAGAATCTTCTGGAGAAACTTGATTATTTTCATCAAATTTCATATTGATTGATTCTTCCATTGTGCGAGAGTTTTTGTTGTAAACTTTGAAGGTCTTGTTGGTGGACAAATATCCAAAGAAGATTCCTTCATCTAACTTTTCGATGAACTTTCCAAGCCAATCGTTAGCATTCTTAGGAATAAAACACTTACAACCAAATACTTGAAAATATGAGATGTTTAGTTTTCAGCCTCTCAAAAGCTCATAAGAGGTTTTATCTAAAGAAGATCCGAGAAAAATGCGATTTATGATGTAACATGCGGTAAAAATGGCTACTCCCCAAAAATGTGATGCAATTTTGCTTTCAATTTAAAAGAGTTCTTGCCAATGGTTTTTCCTCTCTACAACACCATTTTGCTCGGGTGTGTAAAGAGTCGAAAATTGATGCTTGAAACCAATTTTATTTTATTTTTATTTTTTTGCAAAAATCATAAAAACTTTGATTTTCAAATTCATCCCCATGGTCTGTTTTGATGCAGGAAATCATGTAACCTTTTTTCATTTTAAACCTTTTTTGCAAATTTTGAAAAGTATGAAAAAGCTTCATGCTTATGTGTAAGAAAGAAAATCCAATACCCAGTGTAGTCATTGACAATGACTAGATAAAACATTTTTCTCCAAAGGCTCTGAGTTCTGGTTGGTTCAAAAATGTCCATATGAAGAAGCTGTAATGTATGTTTAGTCTTGACATAATTAATGGTTTTAAAGAAACTTCTCGACTGTTTTCCAAGAGCACAGGCTGAGCAAATCTCCAACTTTTCAAATCTTACGTTCGGTAGCCCTCGTACGAGTTTCCTAATTGATAGCTTCAAGATTTGTTGGTGATAAGGTGCCCAAGTTTTTTATGCCAAAGATCTAACTTGTCCTCGGTAGATACCAAACTTTATTTAACATTGTATATCATCGGACTTTATGTCTAATAGATACATATATATTTTCAGGCGAAGAACAGCCTAAGTGCCAAAACTTGGCACGGATTGACACTTAAGTGCCAAAACTTCGGAAAGGTACACTTAAGTGCCAGTTTCGGATTTAAGTGGAACAATTAAGTGCCACTCCGACCAAATTGCTGACGTGGCAATTTTCCGGCGAGTTGGGTACAAAACGGCGTCGTTTTGCTCGCTAAAACGACGTCGTTTTGTGTTTGATGTGTAAATAATTAATATAAAAATTAATTTAATTTAATTTAAACTTAATTTTATTTAAACTTAATTTTATTTAAAATATTCTAAAAATTAAAATTAAAAACCTAAAATATAAAAAACTTAAAATTAAAAAACCTAAAAAAAAAAAGGGGGGGGGGGGAGCCGAAGGGGGGCGAGGGCTAAGCCCTCGCCGCCGCCGCCGCCGCCGCCGACGGACGGGGGGTCGGCCCGCCGACCCCGGCCGACCGGCGGCAAGGGCTTGTGAGCCCTCACCGGATCCGGGCGAGGGCTCGATCGGCCGGCATCGCCGACCCCGGCCGTGGCCGAGCGACCCCGGCCGATGCTCCCCCCACCGTCGCCGGCCCTTCCGGCGACGGCGGGGAGGCGGCGAGGGCTCGCGGGCCCTCATCGCTAGTCGGCCGGTGTCACCGACCCCGGTGAGGGCCCGACGACCCCGGCCGATGCTCCCCCACCGCCGCCGGCCTTTCCGGCAACAACGAGGGCCCGCGAGCCCTCGCCGCTATCCAAGGCAAGGCTCGTGGCCCTCGCCGCCGGTCGGCCAAAGGCCGGCGACCCCAGCCCGACCCTCCCCCTCTATCGCCGGCCATTCCGGTGGCGGTGGGGGGTGGTGGCGGCGGCGCGAGGGCTCAACCCTCGCCCGCCCCCTTCGGCTCCTCCCCACCTTTTTTTAAATTTTAGGTTTTTTTAATTTTAAGTATTTTATTTTGTAGAATATTTTAAATAGAATTAATTTTTAATTTAATTTAATTAATTTTTATATTAATTATTTACACATCGAGACATAAAACGACGTCGTTTTTGCATTTTCTCGCCACGTCAACGAGCAAAACGACGCCGTTTTGCACCCAATTCGCCGAAAAATTGCCACGTCAGCAATTTGACCGGATTTTGGCCGGAGTGGCACTTAAGTGTTCCACTTTACTCCGAAACTTGCACTTAAGTGTACCTTTCCGAAGTTTTGGCACTTAAGTGTCCCTTCGTGCTAAGTTTGGGCACTCCAGGTGTCCCAAACGCTATATTTTCATGCCTTCTTCTAGTAAAGGATTGCTTGTTATCCTGACTTATTCCGGAGCACTTGTTCTCTTGGAAGCAAATTTTGAAGCCGATGTCACATAGCTAACTGATACTAATTAGGTTGTAATTCAACCCCTTGACTAGTGAAACATCTTTTGTTGTAAGACTTCATATTCTAATTGTGTTATTGCCGATTATCTTTCCTTTGTTGTTCCCATCGAATATACACTTCCACCATTGTATCTTGAAATTTCAACAAACTTGGATGGATCTTCTATCATTCTTGATCATCCGTTATCCAGGTACTATTTATTTCCCCTTTTCTTTGGTACCTGCAATCAACAAAACAAATTCAAGCTTATTTTGGTACCCATATTTGTTTAGGTCTTTTTCGGTTAGAAAGTTCAACCATACTTAGAAAATTTCTCCAAATTGGTCTCTAACCTTTTGGACAATCATTTTCAAAATAATCTGGATTCCTGCAGATTGAGTATTTAAGGAAATTTCAACCAACAGGTTTTACAAATTGATTTTGAAAATGGTGTTCATAAATAGTTTTCAAAGGTCTTTGTCTTACTCTCTCTTTAATTTTGGAAAATTGTTTCGAAGATCATTTGTGCTTTTGCAACCAAGACCATACTTGTTGTAATAAGGTATTTGAATGGAAATAATATGTTCTAAAGTTTTTGACCCTATGGAAGATCTTTTTGTTACATCGGAAACTTTTTTTTTTGAAACGCTCATTTTCTTTCAAAACAAGGTCTTGATTCTCTTGAGATTTGGAAAGATTTTTCTCAAGAGTTTCAATCATTTCCTTTTGAAAAAGATCCTGTTGTTTCAATTTTGAATTTTTCCTTTTCAATCCGGAAATCTTGCTAAGTGTAGCTTTATAATAAGAATACAACTCATCTATGTAATTTGAGACTTCTTTCGCTATATTAAATTTGTTTACCTCGATTTCATCTTCTGATTCTAAATTTTCCGTCAGATATATGTTAGCATATTCTTCATTGCTTTCTTTGCACTTTGTGCCACTCTAGGTCTCAATCTACAATGCTTTCTTACCTTTCTCAAACTTGTTTTTCTTTTTCTTTAGAAGAGGGCGGTTTGGCTTGATGTATTTTCTCTTCTTGCGTTTGAAGCAAATCACATTCTTGTTATCTTCTCTTTCATTGAAGTTCTTCTTTTGATTAGATGATCTTAAAGGTCTTTTCCCTTTGAATTTTCTTCCTTTTTCTGGCCATCTTGTGAAATTTCTTCACCATGAGAGCCATTTCCTTGTCATCTTCTTCATCGTCCTCTGAATTTGTATCATCAAAATCATAGTTAGATTTCAACACAATCATTTTCTTATCTCTAGATTCTCCTTCCCCATTCAAACGTTCCACTTCATATGATTGAAGTGTTCCCACGAGTTCATCTATGGAAAGTGGTGAGATCCTCTGAGTTTCACGAATGGACGATTTGATATTGTTCCATTCCTTGGATAACCCACGTAGGTTTTGTTCACTTTCATGGAATGCGGTACTGGTTGTCCTTATTGTGCTAGGTTGTTGATGATGTCGATGAATTTGCTGAAAATGTCAGTCACTAATTCATTTGACTTCATTTTGAAAGATTCATACTACCCAATAAGAATGTTTATCTTGGTCTCCTTGACTCAGTCAGTGCCTTCACATGTCACCTGCAACCTGTCCCAAATTTTTTAGTGGAATCACATGATGATATGCGGTTATATTCCGTAGGAGATAAAGCACTGTATAAATAATAAACTCCTTTAGCGTCTAAAGCTTCTCTTTTTGGATAATTTGTCTCAGACATGGCTTTGACTTTTGGCTTTTTGCTATTCGTGTCCTTTTTTGAAGAAGAAGCTTCGAGCCTTACACCCTTCAGAACTACATCCCACTCTAAGGGATCCTTGGATCTAATGAATGATTTTATTTTATTCTTCCAGATGTTGCGGTCCTTTCCATCGAAGTATGGAGGCCTTGTATCACTTTGTCCTTCCATAAGTCCTGGTGCGATTTTGCTAACCATTGAAAGAACGTCAACTCATAAGTAATGAAACACTTCAATAGAGAGTAACCAAGCTTTGATACCAATTGTTAGGGCTAGATGGACCACTTAGTCCAAAATAAAATAAATTTAAAACGTGATTGCAGTAGAACAACATCTAACGACAAACCATGCTATGATAAGATTTTATCAATGTACAATACACTATCACAAAATATAAATAGAAGTTTAGGAATATAGAAAATTGCACACAACAAAGTTATAGTGGTTCGACGTTTACAAGCCTACGTATACTCTTTCACGCTAATAGCCAATTGGCTGGATTCGACTAGAATGAATCTGTCAAATATTACAAAGGCTGAGTACTTTCGACTTAAGTGAGTGTAGTCACTCTTTGGATCTGACACTCTAACAACCTCTAAAAGATTACATAGTTGAGCTTACAAGACAAGCGAATGTGTAAGATTAAAGATCACCCAAGACTTAGGAATTATAAATTTTGAAATTTCAGCTTCTTGTACCCTTTCAACATCAAGACCTTTTATAATCTTCATTGTCCAAGCTGGTCATTGGACAAAACCTCAGAGGATCGCTTATCCAATCTACCCGTTGGACTTGAACATTGTCAGAAGATCTATATGCTTCAAGGTTGCCGAGATTGAAGTCTCTCGTTGATTTTACCGCCCATAAGAAGAGTGCTTCACTTGGAAAGAATGTTCCGCCTCTCGTAGATTGATTTATCCAAATCTTACTATATTTCACATCTAAGGATTTGATTTGATATACTTTCATTCTTTGATAAATCTCATATATTTAGCAAAGACTCCACCAAATTACTAGACGTTGTGCAAAGATTACTTTCTTGATCAATATCTTCAATCAAATAGTATCGAATATCAAGGATATGATTTTCTCTATGATTCTTAATCTAATTCTTTGAGTCTGATGAGTAATGTTTGATAATACTCATTAGAGTTTCCACCTCAAAAATCTTACCACTAGAATCAAAGAACAATTAAAGAAAGTTTTGTTAATCATCAAAACTAATAAGGGAATTTTCCTCAACAATAAGTTTTGGCATTCCATAACCTTTCCATCCATGAAGAAGATGGAATCCTCTACAAATAGTAAATGGGAAAGCATGATGCTATACCTGTTTAGTCTAATTCCTTGGAAGCTTTAGTCATCAATTGCTTTTTTCATGAGCGAGGAAAGTGCATTTGCCAGAATAATGAATGAATACGAGGACAAAGGGTCCCCCTAGGGAAGACCCTCTTGGGGGCTTAAAAAGGGGAGGGGTTCCCCATTAAACTTGACACTAAGAGAGGCGATGGAGACAGATTGCACAATCCAAGAAACCCATCTTGCACTGAAACCCATCTTTATCATTAAAGCTTCTACGAAATCCCATTCAACTCTATCATCAGCTTTCTTCATGTCCAGCTTTAAAATGGCGTGAAATCTCTTTTTCCTCTTCTTGATTCTTAACTGGTGGAGGACTTCTTGTACCACAAGAATATTTTATTGTATCTATCTAGGCACTTTGTTCTAATGCTATCAAATTAGGGAGCCAAGGCTTTAGACGGTTTGCTAAGACCATGGATATAATTTTATAACTAAAATTGCAAAAGCAAATGGGCATGAACTGGTCAATCCTTTCTGGGTTTGGGTTTTTGGGAGTGAGAACAATGTGGGTTCTGTTCAAATTTGGGTCGAGAGAACTGGTGTCAAAGAAAGACCTCACCATATTATGCACATTGTGCTGGATGATTTCCCAATAATGTTGATAGAATTGTTCATTTAAATCATGAGGTCTCGGTGCTTTCCTGGCACCTAAAAAGTTGCTTCCTTAACCTCTTGCAATGTTACACTTCTCAGTAGATTTTGATTCATCTAATCCTCCATTAGGGTGAGGCATGATCAAGTACTAGTTGAAAGTTACTTATAAGAGATAATATGAATATATTTGTATACACGTCACTCATTTGACATTGTTTACAAAAAACATCTATTTCACCGAGAGGGATTGATTTGGGAAAAAGAAGAAAAAAGGGAATCAATCTTGACAAGATGGGCTTGTGCTGATATGTGAATGATGGAAGCTATAAGGACAAAAGGTAACCGTTGTTTATGGATGCATTTGGACTTGGCCAGCAGTATCTTTGCACTCCAGAGGGCTAGATGCTTGTAAAGATTCATGTGTAATTGACTATCTGAGGGAACCAAACCTTTAGCTATGTTGAAGTTTGATTTCCTCTGAACAAAAATCAATCAATTAATTGAGAAGTTACATGAGCAATCAATTGATTTAACCCATGAATTAAGGGCACGGCAATTTCGGCGCGCCGCAATAATTCATAATAAACACGTAGGTATATGTGGCTACTGACGTCACACCAAAGTAAAGGTTAGTTGTACCTTATGTTTGAATGACAAGGGCCAAAAAAAAAAAATCATTGTCTATTCAAATGAGACACTCATTTAATTATGTCAAAATAAAAAGATGGGTCATAAAGAAGAACGGCTTTTCATTATGTCTGAAAATCAAAGATGGCCAAAACTAGAATGTCTCTTCAGCTAACCAAAGAATGGCTTATTCCCAACTTGCAATCTTCATTTTTGCTCTTATTTTTAATTACCATGTTTTGCCAATCAGTACTCACCCAAGTCGGTTTCTTGTGTAAGTGGAAAATAACTATAGCAACAACATGGTTGGTAAAAAGGCTAGAAAGCCCTTTGAGTTCAATGCATCTGATATTGAAGAGATTAATCAACATCGAAAGGAGCTTAGGGCCGTCTTCTTTTTGTCATTTCATTACTCAGGGAGAGGCTAAATTTCCGCGAGCCGTAGTTGACTTTTTGACCGTGCCTGTGCACCTAACGTTAGATGAAACGCATGATCTAACCTGACCCTTGGCGTTTATTGGTTCGAGTCACTTTCTAGCTTACGTGGGTTGGCAGAGTAATATAATCTCGTGTTGAACGACAAATAAAGGTGCCAAGCGAGACAGGATGGATTCTGAACGTTTTAGGAGGAATCTTGCGGAGATCAGCGACCGCGGAACGATCGGAACCGATTTTCCCGCCTGAAATTGATTAGCAGAAGCGTTCGGTAGGGATAAAATAGATGTTGTTAGAGAGATGCTTTCGGTTGATAGAAAGTATTGAAAGGCGGACAGACAAGAAAGAAATCGGTGGATGGACGATATCCAACTGAGGCAATAATGATTTGGGGACGTTGAGGTCGTCTTGAAATTCCTATCAGTCTTTGCTCATCATGTTCAGCGAGCCTTATTCTAAAGTTTAAGAATTTGTCGTGCGAAAGTGCCAAAGTCAACAGTGATGACGGAAAATGCCTGAACTTCATTGTCTGGGACAATGATAATTGAAACTTTTAAATGGGTCAAGAGAATATTAACAGCTCACGGGTTGATACAAATCGGACATATTTTCAATAATCAAAAACATCTGTTGAATAAGACAAGCATCATAGGGAGCTTCTATTTTAAATATTAAATCATATCTTCATCTAATAACTTAAACTTTATTTAACAATTTAAACTTTTAAAATAGTTAAAAATAGTCTTACAAAATCTCACTGTCAAACCAATGAAACCTACCTCCAGCAATTATCAAGTTGATAAAATATTGGGTAGAGCTTTGAGGCTAGCATGGCAAAATTCGAGTCCATTCATGGGTCGACATGCGTCACATTTGGGCTAACCGACAAAAACCCCTGCAACTTGTAACTCTCTTCAACTTTTTTTTTTTTTTTCTTTCTTTTTCTTTTTTCCTTTTTTCTTCTTCTTTTTCCTCCTTTCACTCCGCGAGAGATACAACGCCTCAACTCAGACCACTGTCAGCTTAATCCCGTGAATCACCGTCAAGCTCGGCCAGTGAACTTGAGCCTTAAATTTCGGATCTAAACTTGAGTGAGCTCTAGATATGGAGCCCTAGATTTGCAATCTAGAATTCAGCTCGACCACGAATCAACAGACTCGAGGTCAACCAAGGTCGGCATAGGTCGACGTAGGCAATGGATGAGGCGAAGGCACGATTTGTCAACGCGGCAGAGGGCCTCAAGCTCCTGGCTGAGGCAATACCGATACAAAGGGCGCAGGAGGAGTTGGACAGGAGGCAGCGATGCTAGAGGTCGGATAAGAAGTGGGCGAACATGGCGGCAAAGATGGAGACGACGCGCCAAAGGCTGCAGGGTCTCAGGAGCCAGAGAGCATTTTGAAAAAATGAGGGAGGGCTTTGTTCTTTTCCTCAGAAATGCAGAAGAGAGAAGAGGGAGAGTCGTACAATTGGAGAGGGAGAAGATGAAACACTAATTGAAGAGAGAGACAAGTTGCCGAGGTCTCTAACCGTGAGCCCAAATGTGACACATATCACCCAAAAAAATGAACTCGGATTTTGCCACGCTGGCCTCAAAGCCCTACCCAATATTTTCTCACTTCCTTGACTCACTAAACTTGAGAGGGACCATCGATTAAGGCGCTCGGGTAGGTGGTCTGGCTCCTGGCACAAGCTCCATCTCACGATCCACCGATTGACGAGGTGGGAATTCTTTCGGAAGTTTATCTTGCATCGTAGATTCATACTCAAGTAACGCTTCCCTGATCTCTAAGGTGTGTTCTTTTCGCTTCATCCGTGCTCAAGTTGAAGTCCCGAGATCATCATTGGGTTGCTTGCTTGGGTCACTGTCGTGTCTCGACCTACGCCCTTGGGCGAGCGCAATGCATGGTCCATCCCCCATGAAAGCAAAGAGTCCACGAACCTATTGGCCAAGACACGTGCTTGTCTCGAGAACTCGATCCCATGAATGATCAAGAGAAGTCATGCAAAGTGCGTAGCCGGGAAAGCGAGCATCCCTCTCCACGGTATTGGCATATACCATTTTGGGCAAGCTGGGTACGCCTTGAAGCTCATGGCCTTGCTCACACTTAATGGAATCTTTATTGATTTAATTTCTTTTCTGTTTTTTTCTTTTGTTTTTATGCCGGTCACTAAGCTAGGGTCATGAAGCCGTTGCTGGTGGTGGGCGAGGGTCACAACGTCATTGCCAGATCTATTAAGGCAAGGGTCTCGCGGCCCTCGCCCAAATCCGATAAGGGTTGCGAGCCTTGCTTGCAGCCGGCTAGAGTTTCATGGCCCTCACCTATGGACCGGCTAATGCTTTACTAAACCCATACCATTAACTTTCAATTACTTCCCAAACCCTTCTGAATTTGTTACAGGTTTCGATACAACACCCCCAAAGGTTCCCATTGAGTAGCATAACCAACAATAGTATTCTGTAATAGCCATATTCCTATGTTAAATATATAAAACAAAAGTTCAAATTTACAGAAGCAAGCATCGAATCAAAGCTCATGCATCGTAAATCTCCGATCATAAAACTACAAAGTCCGAAGTAAAAGATCGAAAGAATTTAAGATCAATCAAAATGGTTGAAGCATACGTGGCTTACCCTCTGTTCTGACGCACTTGCATGGCCAACTCTATTCCCTTTCTTCCATCATCTTCGATCTGATCGAAGAAGACAACAGTGACCCCAGAAGCTGAATGACGAAACAATTGACAAATCAAGCGACAAAATCTCCTGAACTGATCCCCCATTGACTTGGCCATTTATGATCGTAGCTCGGCCTTTGAAGTTGTGAAGATCCCCTTGAAGTTGTCAAAAGATATCCAGCAATGGAAAAAGCAACTAAACTAGCCATTCAGATTCCGACCATAATTAAAAAAGAAAACTACCCATTCAGCGGATGCTTTTGACCTTTGCAAACATGCCTCATTCTCTCCATTTTCTGTCATCTCAATTGCCATTCAGGTGTCAACTCTTACAAGAAAAAAAAGTGCGGGGGCAGTACTAAAACTTCTCCCTTCAGCACCATAGATGTGAGATCTTCTTTTCTTTTATAGATTAGTCTACTTTATGTCTATGAGTAGATGATTACTCCAGCTCTGCTAAATTGAATGTGGCCCCTTGGTGGCTATTTCCCTGCCTGAAAAACAAGAGAGCTGACTGGACTGTCCTGTGGCTGAGCCCGGGCGTGCGTTTGCTCAGGGGATTGCCGTGGGCCCGACATGGGGCCCTGCTTTGGGTAAGCCGGCATTGCACGCTTCTCGCTCGGCTGTGCGCAACTGCATGCAAACTGCACAATGTAAGACGAACCTCCCCCCTCTATAAATTCACCCGCCCTCCGATGATGCCGCTTCCAAATCTCTCCTAATCCCAACAGATTTGACCTTTCACGGGAGGGAGAGAGAGAGAGAGAGAGAGAGAGAGAGAGAGAGAGAGAGATTATACTCCTACAGAACAAATTCTCTGATTACTCATTGTCTTCTTGCTCCTAGGCTAAGCCGATGTCTGAAGCTGGAGGCGTCGCTTCTCTCCTTGTACTCTTCTTCCATGTCCTCGTGTTTTCAGGTGAGACGTTAGCCAACTTGAAGATTGTTCTGTTCAATGTTCACCGTCACAAGACTGTTGAATTTCTCATTCTCCCAAACTTGCAGGTGTTGTGGATTCAGCAACCTTCACGATCCTCAACCAATGCGCCTACACCGTCTGGCCCGGCATCCTCTCCAACGCCGGCACCCCGCAGCTCCCCACCACCGGGTTCGCCCTCCAGCCCGGCCAGTCCAACGCCATCTCCGTGCCCGCGTCCTGGTCCGGCCGCCTATGGGGCCGGACCCTCTGCGCCCAGAACGCCACCGAGGGCCGGTTCGTCTGCGTCACGGGTGACTGCGGTTCCCCCACCGTCGAGTGCTCCGGGTCGGGCGCGGTGCCCCCCGCCACGCTGGCGGAGTTCACCCTCGACGGCGCGGGCGGACTCGACTTCTACGACGTCAGCCTCGTCGACGGCTACAACCTCCCCATGTGGGTGGTGCCGCGGGGCGGGAAGGGCGGGAACTGCACCGCCACGGGCTGCGCCGCCGACCTGAACGCCGGTTGCCCCAAGGAGCTCCAGGTGGACACCGACGGCGGCGGGAGCGTGGCTTGCAAGAGCGCGTGCGACGCGTTCGGGGACCCGCAGTACTGCTGCAGCGGGGCCTACGCGACGCCGGCCACGTGCAAGCCGAGCGGGTACTCGGAGTTCTTCAAGCAAGCGTGCCCGACCGCCTATAGCTACGCGTACGACGACGGGACGAGCACATTCACCTGCGCATCCGCCGATTACGTCATCACTTTCTGCCCTTCGCCGTCGGCTAGGTAAAATTCTTCTTCGCCATCCGTCACACAGCCGGCTTACATATTTTGACATTAACAATTCCTGTCTTTACGTAGCTGTCATGAATTTAAGTGGAATCCTTTTGAAAAAGTGTAATTTCTATATACAAAAACCAAGTTTAGACCGATCTTCTGACTGACTATCCCGTGCAATGGTTGTTGGCGGCAGTGTGAAGGCGGCGGGCGATCCGGCGCCGACGTCCGACTCATCGGCTCCTGCGGCATTGATCGCATTGCAGACCTCTGCATCCAACCGCACGAGATTGAGATCCTCGCCCTTTGTCGCCCCGATGGCTTTGGCGGCAGTTTGGCAGTTGTTGCAACTACTTTCTCTCTGATCATCACTTTTCGCGGATGGCGACGTCCGGCCGGAATCCGACTCATCGGCACCCCCGGCATCGATCACGTTGCAGGCCTCTGTATCGGACCGCACGAGATCAAGACACCTCGCCCCTTGTTGCCCCGGTCGCTTTGGCGGCAGATTGGCAGTTGTTGCAACTACTTTCTCTCCGATCATCACTGCTCGCTGACGGCGACGTCCGGCCGGACGTTTTACTTCCGACTCCTTTTTTTTTTTTTTATTTTTCGGGTGGGCCCTCCCTCCTCTTGGAGGCCCACAACAGTTTTGGCTGGACCGTACGAGTTATTTCAATGGACGGCCCAGTTTCGAAACCACAACGTCGCCGAAATTGTCGTTTATTCTTATTTTTATTCGAAGCCGGCAAAATAAACGGCCGGTGAAATTTCGTTTTATGTGATTTTTAATTAGGAGTTGGTAAAATATTCGTAATTTGGTGGAAGATGGGATGGGGGATGGCTTGATATGCACGTAAGTGCGTCATGAGTCACGTTTTCTCTTCACAAGAGGAACACGCCTCGGCTTGTGGTGCGATCAATTCTTGGCCTTTAATTTATAAGCGTTGGTTCAGAAGAGTAGAGCGAACGACAATGATTATTAGGCCGAATTGTAATAGATATTGGTTGTTTATTTTCTGATGTTATCATAATGAGTACCATTCTCATTATTATTATTATTATATTATTATTATATATATATATATATATATTATCCGTCGATTCAACATGAGTTATCAATTTAGAATTTTCCTTCGGTGGCGGCGTTGGCGGCGGTACTAGCAATGTGTAGACGCAATGATGCTTCAGTTGTCGAGGTGGGAACAGTGGTGGTGCTTGCTTGTGTTTAGTAAGAATGTGTCTAAAAAAAAAAAAACCTCAACTTGCTAGTGCTCGCAGCGGTGGCGGCAGCACTAGCAATGGGTAGACGCGATGATGCTTTAGTCATTGGGTGGGAACGTTGGTGCGTGCCTATGTTTAGTAAGGATGAGCCTAAAACCTTCATAAAAAAAAAATACATTAAAAAGAAGAAAAACGCCCCTCAATTTTAGGCCCAGTTCAAATTTTGCCATAAATGTTTTTTCGTATCATAAAAAACCCTTAACAATAGGTTTAGTCTCAATTCTACCATAAACAATTTTTTATCTCATTAAAAACCACCGACTTTTATTTGAATCACATATTATCTTCTGTTAACACTCCATCACATATTACCCTTAGTGACATGGCATTTCCAAGTTATAGCTCTAGTTTTTATCCAAATTTTGGAATTAAGAAGACATTTTCTAGAGATAAATTTTTCTACGTTAGCCCAAACAACGTTTTCTTAGATATGAAATTTGGGTCAAAACTAGAGCAATTAGGGTTGGCCTTCTTCAATTGCTCATTCTTGTAAGAGAGTTTCATTGGAACTTTGCATTCAGCATTCAATTCTTGTGCTCGGGAGTCTTCCATCTCTCATGATTATAGAGCTTACACTCGGGAGTCTTTCATTTCTTGGTTGTCGAGAAATTTTGGACAGAAGTTTAATGAGAGCAAATTTGAAATTGTCAATTTTTTATGACACAAAAAAATGTTTAGGGAAAATTGGGACATGACTTACAATTGGGAGTTTTTATGGGACAAAAGAGAGTGTATAGTAGAATTGTAATTAGACCTAAAGTTGGGAGTTCTTTATTGGACCAAAAAAGTTCAAAAGTTCAGGGTGAAATTGAGACTTGACCTAAAGTTGGGAATTTTTTTAAGGTATTAGGCCCCTAAGACGAACAAGAGATGAAAAATTCAAAAGAAAATGGTAAAAGGAATAGAAAGAAAAAAAAAAATATATATCTCAGCGTTTAAAAAAGACTAACGTAAATGTGACGATCATGGGGTGCAAGTAAAATTAAGATGTGAAATTACCCTCTAAATTTATAGGACACTCATATTCACAAATCAGCAGCTAACATCTTATCTTGATGCCAAAACTACACATCGGATTCTATTTTTTTACCCAAATTATCGGCTCTAGTTTCACACGAAGAAGTCCAACATAAAAACTCAAGTCATTAAGTGGAGAGAGATATTATGATCTTGCATGGCATTGGACTCTCAATTCGTGTGGATTTTTTTTAAATAAAAATAACCAATATATGAATTATATAACTTGAAACATCCTCTCATTTTATGTCATTATCCGGGTCCTTTTCCGTTGAAACTCATTTTCAGCTCGGTGGTTCATATGAAGCTTCGCCTCCCTCTTCCTTGCAATCTAAAAAATTGGATAAGAGAGGTTAGCGTGTGGATAACTCGACCCAACATTTTTCTTAACCACAATTTGCATGTTAGAATCTCCAATCCCTATGTCCTAACATAAATAATTTAAATGAAATGGGGATCAAGACATACGGATAGTTCTTACTATCGTGTTGAATTCGAATAACTGATCCTATTTGTCGTTGTCCAATAGCTCAGATGTTGTCATCACGACTATCTCCCTCGCTATTTGTCTCTGTGGAAAAGAAAGAGGCCGTCTTCCAATCACAATCTATGCTCCAAATTGGTTCTCTGCTTGTTTCAGATTACGTTTTTTATATGTCTAGGGTTTGGCCAAGAAACATCCTTTTTCCTTCCATTTCGTGTCGAAATAGGACATGCCCAGATTTCAAGATGGCATATAATGGTTCAAAATTGTGATCATGATGGACAGGAATCCCTGCTTATCGGAAAACAATTGCCAGGAAAGTGCGTAAGTCCTTTTAAGAGTGATCCACAGCATATTATCTATTTTAAGGTATTAAAAATAGTAATTGTCGAGATCAACACTGCATCAATGATTGCATAAATGACAAGGAAGAAAGAGATGTATACGCTTCAAGATGGAGTGGGACGTGGGAGTCTCACCTTAAGAAGGGTATATAGCCAAAGCGAAAGCTAAAAGAAAGCCAGTGAGGACCCCATTAGGATTTAGTTACGTTATTCGGATATCTTGTGTCCTATTTTATATTGCCTGACTATTTTCTACGTAACTTGGAATAGAACAAGCTCATCGAGTGGCTCCGTCGCATTGATGCACAGACAACATGCGACATGCCTGACCGGAGCGATTTGTGAGAGGTCAATTCACTCAACGCAACACGTCAGGTATCACTGTCTCAAGTCTCTATAGGTCGGACTGAGGTATTGACACTAATTTTTTGGTGGCCTCCACACCATGAGGGTCTATATTGTAATTTCATTTCAATTGACCAATCCTAAAATGCACGTACTACTCCCGCTCACAGGAAAAGTTCCAAAAAAGTTCTAAAAAAATTACATTGGTATCAATTTAGTAATAAGCCATTTCAATTGGATCAATTTAGCATAAACATTTTCATAATGATACAAATCCAGTCTATTCAACTAATTTAGATTGATAATTACTCACGTGGACGCCAATCATTATACACGGCATGACCAATACTAACATGAACAAATATCACAAATTTTTTATATTTGTTCTGATTTTTTTCTTAATTTATTATTCTTCTTTTCGTTTTTATCTTTCCCTTTTATTTTTTATACACTCTAGTCTGGCGACCCTTGTTTAGTTTGGGCAAGGGCCCCCACACCCTTGTCGGCCACAAGCTAGGATGTCAGGCCCTCGCTCAACTACAAGCAAGGGCCATGACACCCTCGCATGGTCTGGGCAAGAGCATCATAGCCGTCGCCCATCACAAGCAAGGGCCTTTATGTCCTAGTCTAGATTTGGGCAAGGGTCCAATAACCTCACATGTGGTTGGCGAGGGTGCCGAGACCCTCGCCCAAAACTTGTTGGCCCATAGTTGGGGAAAAAAAGAAAAGGGAAGAAAAGAAAAGAAAAAAGTAATAAAAATTTCAGAAAAACTAAAAAGATATTGAAATATTTCGGATTTTGTACACGTCAGCACCGATCGCACCACATAGGATGACCAACATTCACATCAATAATTTTCGACCTAAATTGACCAGATTGACTAAATTGTCATCAATTTGAAAATTTTTAAAACTAAATTGGTCTAATTGAATGGTTTAAAATTCCCTCATTAAGAGTGGATTTTTACCAAAATCTCGAAATGAGCACTTAGTATAACCTTTATAAGTGAATTTTTTTCTTACGTAGCATTCCTCACAATGTTTGCTTTTTTGGTCGGTATTTATTTTTTAATGACGAGAAAGCTTACCTTCGGTAAGTAAATCTCGAGCCCGTGCTCCCAACAACTAATCTCATGGATGAGTTGTTTTCTCTTGATGGTATGGAAGAACATATCCGTGGCATGCGTGTAAGCAACACAGAAAAGTCGCATTTTTAATTATCATTATCAAGCAAATCCCAGGATTTAGGTTCGGTCTCTAAATTTAACAGAATACTTGGAAGCACACATCAGGCTTCATTGGCTCTCGAACTTGCCTCCAACCATGTTCATTTCGTACATTGTGTGCAATGGGTAGTGGGCGATTTACAATTTGGTTCTCTGGGAAGCAAGCATTCCTCACTAGGCGGTATGCATATCAAGAAGGATATGAGTTCTTCACGAAAAGTCGAGAGCAATCTAGCATATAGTTACACACGTGTCGGTATTTGTTAGGAAGTCCCTAGAAAAAGTGAGAACGCATTAGGACGCCACGCCTATTTTTGTTTGAACAACTCTTTGAAATTAAGTAGTCGAAATAGTTAAATCAATAATAATGTTTGAGATATGAAAACTGATTCAGAAAGCGATTTCGTAGATTCACATGGGATGCTTTGATCTGTGCCTACATGCTACATGATCAACTTTTGTAAGTTGGTCCATATACTCCGACATTGGCCCATGGAAGACGTTACATTGCATGACATCAAAAGGGAAATGGGATAATGCGAAGCACAGAATAGTCGTTTTTCACGTTGGCTGAGGGTCAATGATGGTCGAACCCGGATTGAGAAGAATTTGAGATGGGCCGCAACATTTATAAAGCCCATTGGGCCTTTCTGGGGGAGAGGGTTTCTAGAAATTGACCAAACCTATAACCATGTTTGGTAACCTCAATTAAGTGCTGATTTTTATTTTTATTTTTAAATAGGACTGACCGAGATAAATTTTTTGGATGGAAAAGTACCCAAAAGAAAAGTCCTAAACCTAGACATCAATTCAAGACTAAACCTTTAAATTAGACCAAAATTAATTCTAATTTTTTTTTTTTACATTTATATCAATTTAGTCCATACAACTAATTAGGCAAGAAATAGCTAACATGGATGACGATTGTCCTACATAGCACGGTTATCAAGATGTGTACATTTTTAATAATACTTCCATAATCATAATTTTTTGATTTTTTTTCTTTCCATTTCTTTTTGCTAGTGGAAAAAAAATTCAAAAAATTCAAAAAAATTTAAAAATTACCCATGTTAATGCTAGTAGTCACCAACCATGCCACGCAAGACAAACAACATTCACATAAGCGATTTCCAATAAAATTGGCTGGATTGACTAAGTTGGTACCGTTATGAAAAGATTTAGAACTAAATTGATCAAATTGAAAAATTTATGACTGAATTTGTACTACTGGAGTGGGGTTAAAACTTTTTTTGTACTTTTCCCCTTAATGGATTCAAATAAGTAAAAAGTGACTTAATTGGTAAGTAAGGAAATGCTAGGGAACAAGGATATTAGAAGCGCTACAAATTTTTTATGGTGCTTACTTTAGTGCCAAAACTTTTTAAGCGATCACTTGAGAATTATATTGATGGAAAAAAAATATTATATCGATGGAAAAACAATCACCTAAATTCATTCGACAACAAATTCCGGCAATTTGTAATATATGTTGTTTTTACTAAAAATTGTATTCATACGTGGCTTTTATTATTAAAAAGAAAAGGAAATCCAACGTGGCAAGATGAACAAATCCCTCTCTCTTTCTCTCTCTCAAGTTCCTTAAGGCTTCATTTGGCAACTATGATAAAATTTAAAATAGGGTAAAATTTATCCAATCTTGTGTTTAATGTCTGCTCAGGACAAGACAAAGTTGGATATAAAGGGATATGAACTAAATAAAATTATCTCATAAAAGAAGTGGGATAAATATATATAGGATTTCTAATATCCATAATAGGAAAATTATTTTTCTCAAATAACAAACTTCTTAAACTAACAAAATTAAAATTATATTTCAATATAAGTATTATTTGAATTCTAATATAAGAAATTCAAAAATAGAACAATTTAGTTATTTTAATTTAATATTATTTTTATTTATATATTTGAATTTAATTTCTACTTTATTATATAAATTCAATATTTAAATATATGTATTTGTATTTATTACATATTTTAGGTATTTTAGCATTTTAGGTATATTAGTACATTTTACTATTTAATAAAATTTTATTAAAGAATGATGGAAGGGGAAGTAAGCAATAAAAAAGAAATTAATTTAAAAAAGATAGAGGAAAATAAAATAAAAAAGTAAATAAAAATAAAATAGGCAAGAGTGTCAAAAGAGACTTTTACTATCTCCATTTAAAAAAAAAATTGGTTCATATATACTAATATCTTGTTGATATGATATGAATATCTCTCGATTTTATTATTGCAATCACCAAATAGTATTTATTTAGTTCTATTCTAGTTAAAATTTCGGACGACCAAACATAACCTAAGAGAAATTCTTTTTCACAGAGAAAATTTTTAGGGTCACCGTCTCAAGTCTTTATAGGTTGGACTAAGGTATCGACACTGCAATTTTTCAGTGGCCACCACATCATGAGGGTCTATATCGTAATTTCATTCAGACCATCTCGAAATGCATGTACTACTCCACCTCATGGGAAAAGTTTCAAAAAAGTCCTAAGTTTAATGCATTTGTACCAATTCACACAAATAATTGTTAACATGAATGTCAGCCATCTTATTGACATGGTTTGTGCTAATATGAATAATTTCTCAGTTCTACGTGGCTCACCGAATTGCCTAGTCAACACATAACCCCTAAACGACATCATTTCAAGTTATAAATAGTGATCATTTAAGTGTCAAATTTTGTATAAAGTGATCATTTGAGTGTTAAATTTTGTTTGAAGTGATCACTTCAATGTCAAGCATGCCACGTGGAAATGCCACATGGACTAGACTTTTTAAAAAAATGCTAAGTCATATTATAATTTTAATTATAAATGTCATGTAATCAATTTGGTTGGAATTTTTCCCCATTGGCACCTAAGTGATATTTTTTTCTCCGATTTGGCATTTAAGTGAGTCAACGAAAACTTTTGGCACTAAATGAGTGTTGTACACAACTTTTGGCACTTCTAGTGTACTTGTCATTATTTTTAGTCAGTCTCTAATTTTTGTCACGAGGAGCAAGTCTATCTTTGGTAAATAGGTCTCGAGCCCGTGCATTGTCCCAACTAATCTCATGGATGAGGTTGTTTTTCCTTGATGGTATGGAAGAATATATATGGGGCATGCGTGTAAACAACACTCAAAAGTCACATCTTTAATTATCATTATCAAGAAAATCCCAGGATTTGGGTTCGATATCTAAATTTAACAGTATACTTAGAACAACGCGACCTTTGAGATACAATAATAACACTTTTAGTAGGCATTTTTCAGGGTTCATTGGTTCTCGAACTTGCCTCCAACCATGTTCATTTCGTACAGTGTGTGCAGTGGGTCGTGGGCGATTTACAATTTGATTCTCTAGGAAGTAAGCATTCCTCACTAGGCGGCATGCATATCGAGAACGATCTAAGATCTTCATGAAAAGTCGAGAGCGATTTAGTATATGATTACACATGTGTCAGTATTTATTAGGAAGTCCCTAGAAAAAAGTGAGAGCGCACGAAGACACCACACCCATCGTGTTTTCAACAACTTTTTAAAATTAAGTAGTGAAGATGATTCAATCGGAAATCCCTTTACTTTCTTTCGTCAAATCCATTTCGATCAATAATAATGTTTGAGATATGAAACTGATTTAGAAAGCAGTTTCGCAGATTCACGTGGGATGTTTTGATACGTGCCTACATGCTACACAACCAACTTTGTAAGTTGGTCTATATACTCTGACATTGGCCCACCGAAAACGTGACTTTGCGTGATATCAAAAGGGAAATGGGATAATGTGAAGCACAAAAGAATCGTTGTTTTTCACGTTGGCTGAGGTTCAACGATGGTCGAACCCGGACTAAGAACAATTTGAGATGGGCCGCTACATTTATAAGCCCATTAAGGGCCCGTTTGGTTCAACTTTGGGGAAATGCAAAGCCATTTCCCCAAGTATCTTTAGAGGGATGGACATTTGATGAAGGCAAAGGTGTTTGGGTACTCTATTTTGGTGTATTTTGCAAAGTAGCTTTGAGGTGAAAAAAAAAAAGAAAAAAAAAAGAAAAGGAAAAAGGAGGAGGAGATGCTGAAGCAGAGGGGAACGGACGGGAGGGCAGTCGGAGCTGGTGGTTGTGGTGAGGGAGGCAGCTGGTGGCAGTGATGGTGGGGAGGCGGCGGGTCGTGCGACCCACGCACCGCCGTCGCCCGGGTCGCGACGTCGCGGGGCCGTGACCCGGGCGACGGCGGTGCGTGGGTCGCACGGCCCCGCGGCGGCGTCGCCCGAGGCCGCGACCCGGGGACGCCACCTAAGGCCGCGCGACCCATGCACCACCGTCGCCTTGGTCGTGGCCTCAGGCGACAACGCCTGGGACCGAGTGACCCACGAACAGCCGTCGCCTGGGGCCGTGTGACCCACGCACCGCCATCGCCGAGGCCGCGACCCGGGCGATGGTGATGCATGGGTCTTGCGGTCTCGGCGACACCGCCTAGGTCGCGCGACCCATGCATCGCCGTCGCTTGGGTCTCGGCGACCAGCTCCCATCGACTGAGCTCCACTGGCAAATCCAAGAGGAAGAAGATGAACAGTAAACTTTTAGGTTAAGAGAGGAAAACACAATTATCAGTGAGGGCAATATTGTAAGAAAAAAATTCATTAAACCCCTATTTAGCATTCCGAAAATGTTAAAAGCCTAAAGCAGGTCCTTTAGCATTCCAAAGGTCAGCATTTGGCCAAGGACACCTCCAAATGCTGAATCAAACACCTAAAAATTTTCCCAATGGGCTTTCGAGGCTGAAAGCCCCTTGGAAATGCTGAACCAAACGGGGCCCGAGCCTTTCTGGAGGTGAGGGTTTCTAGAAATTGACCCAACCTATGACCATGTCTAGTAACCTCAATTAACGGCTGATATTAAAAAATTTAGCATTGACAAGATAAATTTTATGGATGGGAAAAGTACCCCAAAAAAAGTCCTTAGTCTACAAACCAACCAAGTACTAAACATTTTAATTAGACCAAAAAAGTCTGAGAATGAGAGTTCGAGTAGGAGTAGAGTAGGATCGATACAAAAAAAAAAAATAGACCAATTTAATTCTAAATTTGTTCACATTAGTACTAATTTAGGCTAGAAATCGCTGGTGTGAATAATGGCTGTCCTATATGGCATGATCATCACTAACAATGACACTTTTAATAATGTTTTAATATTATTTTGATTTTTTCTTTCCCTTTCTTTTTGCTATGGAAAAAATCAAAATTTTAAATTTTAAATTTTAAATTTTAAAAATACTATGTAGAGATTTTCAAGTATATATCAGATTGACTAAATTGGTACCAATATGATAAAATTCAGAACTAAGTGGTCCAATTAAAAAGTTTAAGGTTAAATTGGTACCATCGCAATAAGTTTAAAAAAAATTGTACTTTTCCCCTTGATGAGTTCAAATAAGTAAAAAGTGACTTGATTTGTATTTTTTATGGCACTCACTTTAATGTCAAAATATTTTAAATGATCACTTAAGAATTATATCGTGGAAAAATGATTACTTTGGCGACAAAATCCGACAAATAGTAATACGTGTCTATTTTACCGGAATTCTTACTCATACGTGGCTTTTCTTAAAAGAAAAGAAGCCAACGTAGCAACACGAACAAATCCCTCTCTCACTCAAGTTCTCTAAGAGAAATCCTCTTTCATAGAAAAATTTCTAGGGTTCTTCACGCTAGTTATCATCTTCAAGACATGAACGAGCTTGATGTCTGTAAGATCAACCGGGATTTCTCAGCTCAACCATGTCATATATTGAAGTGAAAACGAAGCTCCAGATCCCAAGCTCATCGAATCCTCATCCCCTGCTTTAAATGTCTTCCAACACCGACGAATGGCTCGATTTTGGTCTGGCACTCTCCTTTTCGGCTGTTCCGCCGTTGTCCTAATCGTAATTCTCAGCTAGTTTTCCTCCTCCGTCACATTCGCGAAGGCTGGTTCTCCGTAACCGACGTCAACGAGTTTCTCTTCCACCAGGACTACTCGCTGCGGGCGCCGCCTCCTTCGCCACCGCGTTCGCCGTTTGGACTCCACATGTTAGTAATCGTTTTTTACGAAAGTGGTACTTAAGTAATCACTTGCAAAGTTCTAGTAATGACGTAAGTGCCGTACAAAGACACTTATGGTGTCATTTTCCTAGAATGACTATTTTATTTTTACCTCTTGACCCGTCCTTAAGATCCATTTTTAAGTAATGCATTGACGCAACATTGTATTATTGGGGTCCTAGAATGGTTTCATGTGATAGTACTTTTTAAAGTTGAGTCCGCAAAGGAACATAGACACGTGGCGTTAAAAGGTTAAGTTATTAGTGAACGACAGGATTGAGATATATTCTGTCTTTACACTCTCACAATGAATGAACTAAAGGAAATCCAAAAATGGGTGAGATAGGTATTAAAATTCAAACTCACCATCTCTTGCAAGGCCATCTCTTCTAAAAGCTTAACCTACGAGAATTTGGGGCAGATTCATTTGGTATCGTCGTGAGCAATGAATTATTCATTTCCACGCAACTTATAGAGTGCATGAACTAGAACATATTCTCGAGTTCTTCTAATATCTTCTGCAGTGGAATTGCAATAACTATCATGGAGTTAACTAGACATCGTGCAATTCCAGGACTAGCTAGTCTTTCAATAATCAAGAAAATTACGTCTGCAATGGTGAACAAATCAACAGCAAAAGGTACTTTAGAGAAACGATCTTCGATTGGGCTTTGCCAAAGATGCATGTTGTACTTTTGTTCATTTTCCACATCATCAAATCGTTTTGAGCCATCAACTTTCGCAATTTTCTCCCCACTGCCCCACTTGCTTTGTCATCCTCCAACCTAACAAGCCACATTTTGTATGCTCTAATATGTCAAACCCTAAATTCAATTTTCAATGTGGATAACCATTCTTATCCAAGCTCTCTGCCTAAAATTCAGTTGGAGAAGCAAGAACCGTTTGTGCAAACAAAAGGGATTGGGCAAAATGCTTTCTTCATAACCATCGACATCAACCATAGTGGTCGACGTTTGTGCTTTATCGGGTAAAGAGAGAATGCTGGAGATATATAATAAGAAAAGGAAAAAAAAAAAAAAAGAGGTTTGATTCTCATTGAAAAGGAAAAAGCAAGGGGAAAGAGTAAACATTATCCAGTGGTACTTTACACCTCATAAATGGAATCAATGGGTCCATGAAGGAAAGGAAGTATTATTTTACTTTGAATTTTGAAATTTAAGGTGAAATTTGTTTGGGGAAAATGAAATATCTTCTCTGTAAATGTGGTCTCCTTAGCTTTTCCATATGTGGGTATTATTTTAATTTCCGGTTATTAACGATAGTGAATTTTTTCAGACAATATAAGCACTATCACCGTGTAATGAATCCATTGCATCATGAGCATCGTTAGAGAGATACAAGCCGAAATTAAGATTTTCTTACTGACATCAAATGTGTGACGAAACCCTAATTCCAAACGGAGACAAATAGAATAACCTAGGCAATTCATGATTATTGGAAAAGCAAGAGGAGAGTCTGTTAACATATATTTATGTGCAAAGGTGATGATGCGTAATTATTCGGTCGGCTAGCTGAGGATTGGATCTATGCTTAAAAATGCTGGGCGGCTATGATGCTTGGGCCATTTAGAATGTTCTTAATAACAAAGCATCATAGCACTATCATGTCAAATTTAAGCGCTACCGAGTCATTTTTTGGCACCTAGCACACATTATCCCCTCTCATTACAAACCTCTTTTTTTTTTTTTTTTTTAATAATAGGTCCACCATTAGAAGCTTAGAAAGCCACTAGTCATTAGTTCTTATGTGGTCGTTAACATTCTCCAAATGTTTGTGAAGCTTCTTTGGACAAACAAGCACGTAAATTTTGAATCTTAATTCTGTCTACCACCGGTCGAAAGTACCATTCATACCAATAAAGAAAAAAGTGCTAGGGTTATGATGAATATATGTGTAGTTAAGATGAGCGCATGGCAAGAAAATTATTCAAAAAGTCATAAATCTATTTATGGCGATCAATTCAGTATTATTTAGTTATATGTTTATTTATTTTTTTGATAACTTACCAACTGAATTATAAAATTTTTAATTATGTCAATTTAGTCCTAATAATTTTAATGATTTGTCAATTTAATCTTAAACCTTTTAACACTTAGCCTTTTGATCAATTTTGACCAAAAACTGCTAACGAAATGGTCTAGTCATCACCAACCATCCTACATGGCATGATCGGCGCTAACGTAGATCATCTTTGCAATTTTTTTTCTTTTTTTGTTGATCTTATATTATCTTTTTTTTCTTTTCTTTTCTTTATTCTTTCTCCCTTCATCGGGCCTCATCGATGGTTAGCGAAGATCGTCAACCTCAAGCGAGGGTTGGCATAGCAATGAGGCCTAGTAATGGCTAGCGGAGAGAAAAAGGAAAAGGAAAAATAAAACAAAAGGAAAAAATAAACATAAAATTAAACAATTGCAAAGATTGTCCACGTCAGCCAATCATTTCACGTAGGACGACGGTGCTAACTCGATCGCCACATCAATAACTTTTAACTAAAGTCGGTTGGATCGATTATATTGGCAAATCATTAAAAGGTTTAGAATTAAATTTACTTAAGTTTAAGACCGAATTGACCGCTATATAATAGATTGAGAACTTTTTGACAATTTTCCTTGTTGGCATCTAAAAAAGATTGCACTTTTTTCTCAACAATGGATAAAATGAAAACTTGTGAAGTCTTACATAACGCGCAAGATAGGTTTATTAAGATGACGTGGTAAAATTAAACCTAAGTTTGTCAACATGATATCATCCAATCAATAAAGTCTTGCTTTTTTATGCGTGCACATTTATTAAAATTCATTGTGCAGTGAAAGATAAAAGTGAATGGAGAAAGTAATGTCTAATCTGCAATGAGAGAGAGAGAGAGAGAGAGATGCCCTCACTAAGAAGCAAGAAAATGAGAAGAATAGAAGAATAGAAGAAGAGAGTCAAAGGGGAAACCAATGAACAACCTTGAATGGGGGGAGTTGTGGACTTCATGTGACAAATCCCTTTGCCTAAAAGCTTTTGCTTTTTTAGTACACGTATAGAGACATCCCCCTTTGTCCTAATGCTATTCGGACATCACCCATGTGGGAATCCTAGAACCTTTACCATAATTTTCCACTGAAAAGAGAAAAAGCTCCACTTAATTTTTCATTTATCTTATGTTTCTTTTCTCTTGTAAAAGGGCGAAAAAAAAAAAGTGGGCGTAGCTTGACATATTTGGGTCATGCACAATAAACCGAAAAAAAAAAAAAAGATTACTGAACTAGATAATTAGGCAGCTTCACAGGGAGTCTCCCTATCTTTGTTCGATGCTATAGCCTATTGGCATTTTTAAATTAGGATAGCAAAGAGAAAATCGCTTATTTTGGATGTGAGGTCGTTCTTTCATCTCAAAATTCAGAGTGAACGTACATAAAGACCATAATCATTCATTATCTTCAAGGAGACGAAATGTATTAAAAAATAGAACCCAATGAAAGTTGCCGATTCGTAATAGATGACAAGGCGTTCTATTTATTTAATTTTTTTCATTCTGGCCATGGAAATTAGTTAGAAGGTACTTGCAAGAAGGGCATTGACAACTTCTTTCTCTATTGGAAATCCATTCTCTATAATTGCATATCATCATTAACCGTTACAAAATACCTTCTTTTGGAAGCCTATATAGATTGAATGTCGTGTTATTTTTTTTTTTTTTTCATTTTGTGTTTTATTTTTTATTTTTATTTTTTTTGAAAAGAGAAAGATTATAGGGAACATTGCTTCATACTTTACACGATTTATTGTTGACCTCGGTCAACCATGTCCCTAATCAAACTTTTCAAAGAAGCACGACCGTCCATGTTCAGAAGATGGCCAACGATCTTGTGCCGCGTCACCAGCATACCTAAACTTCCTCGCTGTCCAAAAAGCACGGAAAGTCGTATCATGCACGGTGACTCTTCTACGCCACCAAAATGAAATTGTCACGAGCTCAATTTGAACCTACATTTATGGGATTAAAAGAAAGATTCGTGTGGAAATTTCCTTTCATTCGGATCGTGACTCTGAAAAGACCTCATATAAATCGCTAATACTAGTCAATGCTATGGATGGATCCCCAACCATAGAAGGGGCTTGCCGGGTACAATTGGCATGACTAGCTAACTTATGATTCAAGCTTAGTAGGAAAGAAAGCTTTTAAAACCATTGCTCTCCTAGTTGTGGAAGAAGTACTATCGAGTCAAGATAAGACAGAAGGAAGTCAATATACATTAAACAATACCATTAATTTACTTTCTTCTCAGATAGAAATCATGTAGAATGGTATTCGAGTTCAATGATGGCGTTACACTTTTTACGCTTCCCATTCCTCGAAATTGCGTATCTAAAGATAGAGAAAGAGAAAGTGCCAAATTGTTGGTCGGTACCAAATCATATTTTATCTTTATATGTTCAGATTTAAGCAACATGTAAGCTTATAATTATTGACTATGTTTTTCATACATATTGAATAGAGTGTACAGAATGAATCATGGATTCACATGGATTTAATTTTTAATTAATTCATTGTAACAACAAGCTAGCACTATGTGGAGGGTAAGGTAGCTGATCGAGAATCTTTGCTTTGATTTGTCTATTTTCAGCCTTTATTCACTTTGTGAAACTTTCCTCCTTCCTATAAAAGGGTCGAAATGCAGACGATTTGGTTTCCCCCCGCAACTTTTCCCTTTAGCTCCCCTCCTTCCATATTTGCATGCATTCTCCTCCTCATTCTCCCAACACTTTGCCTCTCGCTCGACCTGACCAGCCTCTCCTGAAATAAGATCCCTCTAAGTTGCTCCTATTATGTAGAAAAATTACTGATTTTTCTCATAATCGTCTACACTTTGGTCCATTCTTGGGAAATCCAAATTTTCAGTGGAACAGTAATTTTTCTACAGTTGTTTCTATAGTTGAACACTCTCATTGCTTTAAGTATGGCTGTCATCTCTTCTTGCTGCTTCCACTTGCATGCCCTGTTCTTGGGCCTCTCTCTTGTCTCCACATTCAGAGGTAAATACATATAAATCCCCTATCTTCATAGTGAGGAAAATGTATGAGTTAGGCATGTTTATCATTTGCACAGGTTCACTGTCAAACATAAGATTCTATAGAATATTTTGAAGAACCATCTCCAATGTGTATTCATATGTAAATGTGATCTAATTGATCTTCTGGCAATGCTGCTATGTTTCTCAGGTGCATCAAGTGCTACCTTCACTTTTGTGAACAAATGCAACTTCCCGGTGTGGCCCGGGATCCTATCCGGTGCAGGCAGCCCCCCGCTGGAAACCACGGGCTTTGAGCTTGCTAAGGGCGAGTCCCACTCCCTACAAGCGCCAGCTGGATGGTCCGGGCGGTTCTGGGGCCGGAGCGGGTGCTCGTTTGACAGCTTGGGCCGGGGATCGTGTGCCACAGCTGACTGCGGCTCGGGCGAAGTCGAGTGCAAGGGAGGCAACGCGGCCCCTCCGGCCACCCTGGCGGAGATCACTCTAGGAGGGTCAGGGTCTCAAGATTTCTATGATGTTAGTCTTGTGGATGGTTACAATTTGCCCATGGTCATTGATGGCATTGGTGATTCAGGTAATGCAAAAAATCAAATGCCCCTGATTCTCTTTTTTCCTTTGAGTTAAGACTGCATTATTCTTATCTCATTGCTGGCATGACCCACTGAGAGGACAGTAGTAGATCGATCCTTTATGCCCAGCTTACTTGTATTGTCCATTTCACAGATTTCAAGTTCTGATTCAGCCAAGTCTATTATTTTCGCCAGGTAAATGCGTGTCCACGGGGTGCACGACAGACCTCAACCGCCAGTGCCCAGCGGAGCTGAGGGCCAGCGGCAGCATGGCATGCAAGAGCGCCTGTGAGGCCTTCGGGAGTCCCGAGTACTGTTGCAGTGGCGCGTATAACTCGCCTTCCGCTTGCAAGCCATCTCTCTACTCCCAAATCTTCAAGACTGCTTGTCCCAGATCGTATAGCTACGCCTTTGACGACGCCACCAGTACTTTCATCTGTACTGGTGCGGACTATACCATCACATTTTGCCCCAATTCACCAAGGTATATCATCATCTCTCAATAATACTTTGGTTCTCTGGATGACTATTGGATTTACTAATATAGTTATTCATCCTAGTGTAATCTATTCAGTTCTGATTTAATACAGGGGCATCATATGGATACATTCAGAACAAAAAAAAAAAATTACAGATTCGTATAGGCGGCTTATGTTTGTATCTTTTCGGACATCGTGCCTGGACTTTAGATGTTCTTTTTCAGTGTCATATGACATGTACAAAAACAAAAGACAGCAAATCCGCTTTGTCACCAGCTCAGCAATTAGAGAACGATTTGCTTCCATAATAATCTATATCTTCGAAAAGAACGCCCACCTTAGCACAAACACCGAATTGATAATTACTAAAATGGAATAATTCGTGGGCTCGAGATTATTCCCGTGAGATGGCGTCGGTGGTCATGAATAAACTTGTGAGGTCATTACGCATTCTAACTTGGAAATAGGTGATCGTAACGCGCTCTGAGGTTCTCTTGATACCAGCTGAAAAGTCATAGTAGACTTGCGAATGCTATATTCTGCAGAAGTCATTGCAATTGACGGTTGATTCAAAACTCTGTTTCTTCTGCAGCATCAAATCTGCAACGGGCTCCTCTCCCAAAAGCACACAAGTGACAGATAACTCAGCGACGGCCGGGCCCGGACTAGGGTCGGATTCAAATCCAACCCAAGACACAGCATTTACCAATTCATGGCTAGCCAATTTGGCCATAGGCGATTCACCGCGCTGTCTTCCTTCCTCAATTATTGGGATCACACTCACCGTGGCCATCTCTTTCTCCCTCTTGCAGTTTTTGTAGCCAGACAGGAGTCCATAGAAAGAGACCAAAGTGAGCTGGCTAATTGCCTTTTGACGAAGAGAAAATAGCTGAATCCAGATTGTAAACTACCCACTTCCTAGTTATGCACAACCAATGATTGTAGCTTTACATTTCATCATGTCTTAAAAATATGTAAACCATTTTGTTTGGATGTAAGAATGGAAAGGAGTACGCTCATACAAAAATTTCGTATACACCTTGTTATACCATCTGGCCAACAACTTATTTTCTCTGACCTATGATCCATGTGCGAATATATTCTCGTGAAGGCTAAACTTCGAATCAAAATCCACACTTTCAAATTAAAGGTGTGTACCTACCATGCATCTACTCTGCCCATGAGAATCGAACTCTTTCGTGAACTATGTATAACATAGAAGTCCATTTGATGAGTTACACCGTGAGGGCCAAAGCCAAGCCGATAGGCAACTCAAAGA
The DNA here is from genome assembly GCA_017140595.1 of Eucalyptus curtisii. Lineage (NCBI taxonomy): Eukaryota > Viridiplantae > Streptophyta > Magnoliopsida > Myrtales > Myrtaceae > Eucalyptus > Eucalyptus curtisii. The sequence goes on along the minus strand of CM029502.1, from coordinate 32,652,336 downwards.
CGCATTTGATTTTATAGAATTTCTCATTCCCAACATAAATTTTTCCAGACATGCTTTCCAGTTTCTGTTGACATTAAACACTAATTGTACATCAAATAGAGGAGCAAATAGTATATTCCCACCACGACAGAATCACATTCGCTCATCAATTTCCTGAAAGTGATCTACATTGACATCTTTTCGGTAAAAGAACATCATTACCCTAGAAAAGCAGAAGCTTTACAGAATGCTCAAATAAAAATAAAAGATCTTTCTTCCAATCTCATGAAAGGTTTGGGATGCCTAAATGCTATGTAAAAGATAACTAGTGATGCTATGATTTAATCAGCCAAACGCATTTAAGAAACTGCAGAGAAGCCGTAGCAACTAAGCAATGGATTAATCACAAGACCAACACTTTTGAATCTCTCCACAGATCACTTAATGAACAGTAGTTTCAATGACTTGGTAAAGCCAGGAGGGTGAGAGGACTAGGAATAGGGCTCCCGAGATTCATGCATAATTCTGACAAGTAACGGGTAGCAATGATCTTTCTGATAGCCAGCCCAGGAGTCATCACCATTGACAAAGCCTTGATGACGTTTCCAAATTTCTGAGTCGTAGTTCTCTGTGACGCTGAAGCATAGGCCTTCTTTAGCTATTAAGTCCAGAAACTTGTCCAGTGAGTCTCCTCTTTTTGGACTGAAAAGTATAGACTCTGATGGCCCAGGTCGCTTCAATAGGGATTTGATCATCCGAGCAAGGTCAGAGTGAAATTCCTTAAAAAAGGTGCTGCGCCAATGTGATGACCAACGTCAATGATTTCTAAAGGAGATAACCTTGGGAAAAAAAAAATGAAAAGAGCAAGCTTCTATACATTATGCACAATGTAACAGTAACACACATGGAGTTCATTCAGGAAATTGCTCACAAATCCAGACAATGCCAGTCATCAAGCATTGAAAAATACTGAAAACATCAGCAAGTTTATCAACTCTGATATAGAAGAAGGTAGCAGTAGCACAAGATGTCAGGATGTGGAGCAACTCAAGCAGGATTCAGACAAGCAACCATCTTTACCCAATATTAAGAAATACAATCACATTTATACGAAGAACTATACTTTTTATAATATTGGAGTAATGGAAGCATATAACAAATACAAAGGTAATTTTTTGTTACATTTATCAGAATTAGAAACTATTGTAATATTTATAACCAACCAAATATACCGTGAAAGATGATAGAAATTACCAGTCACTAGCAACAATAATGTCGTAACTGTTGGAGATTTCAGAAACTCCCGTCTGATTCCAGTGCAACATCATAGGCATTACTTTTGTTCCACCGAACATTTTCAAATTGGCATCGATGTTGCATTTGATATCTGGATGATAAGGACCAACACCAATGAAAAAACAGAATGTAGAGATAATAAAAGTCACTTATCGAATTCAGGGAACAAAAAAATGACAATGATTGATCATAGTAGAGGAGTGGGACTTTCAGTCTTGTTTGAATCAACCATATTAGTGGCAACCACACTTTCAATCAAACAAGTAATTGCCATTAGTATAACTTCTCTCGTGCAATATAGAGCATCATAAGATTAGATACATGTCCTTTTTCCTTCTACCCTCAGTTAGAAGTTCATCAATCCTTGCCATTAATGGTACTGGAAAAACAAACAAACTTAGGTTGATGCATCATCTCTGTACTACTTCCTATTCTGAATTGACTTCATTAAATGACCGAACACGATACTATTGGAAGCACTACTGAGATAAAAATGAAGCAAGCAGTTATAGGTGCCTGTCAAGTGCTTCCAATTAGTTTTTGTACAGTGAAGTACAAGAGTCATTGTTCTGTTCTTGATAGACTGAAGAAATTCAGAATACTAATTACATTACTGTTTCATCTTTGAGCATCATCAGCCAAGAAGGATACAATCAACTACTTGAGGGTTTCCATCAGATATTACCACTTCTGATGCTTCAGTGGCTGCTGCAATGACTAACCCAGCTACGCCATAGCCTGACCCAAGCTCAATAACTTTTTTACACCTAGAGAATTTCATAGGAAGACACTTCAAAATCAGTTTTCAGATAAATTCACAAGAAGCAAGCAGTTTCAGCAAAGTGGTTTGCTAGCACAGAGGATTACCAACCGGAACATGTCTGCATGCGACAGACAAAAATAAGCGAGTACTTCTTCTGATGGCCAAGAACCTACCATTGATGAGGAAATGGAAGCTATCATTGGTATAGCTATAAAATTAGACTGAAAATGCTCAAAAATCATGATTTTGAGGGAGTCTAGCATTCCACAATGACACTCCAGAGTTGCAGTGCTAAATTTATGTCAGAGGAACAGAGGAAGTCTTCAATAAAAAAATGGAAACAAAACATCGGGTTTGTGAAGTTTTGAAATCCATTACTCTTCTCATTTTTATTTAGTTGCTTCATTGAAACTCAACACTCTTACAACTTTGAGCAAAAATGAAGGGGAAAATGGTTGCATAAATGAAATCTGACTTGTAAAACCTACTATCGGAAGACTCGTCATCATCTTTTCCCTCCTAATTAACGACAAGAAACCTTACTTTGGTGCGCAAACCTCAGGCATTATAAATATCCCACTGATCTCATAGAACATGAACTCAAACTTAGGTGGGTAGCTCATTGCACTTGACGTTATGGGGAATTGTATATATGCCGTGCACCTAAAACATATGATCAAGTCCATTCCTATGGGTTGGAAATTACAATATCAAGTGACTGACAGTATGTCTAACAAATTCATAGTTTGTATTGAGCCAGATATTGTCACCGTCTCCCTCAGACTATGGACCAAGATCTAGGTCCTTCCTAGGCCACCTACCTTAAATGTACTGATCACTATAATTGCCACACAAAGCTTTTAATGCAGTCAACACAACATTAATACAGTATAATCCAAAACATTTTGCCTCAGGGCGGCATTCAAACATAATGGATCGCAAACCATTAATCTTTTACCCAGTCTATGATAAGTCATCAATGCATCAGAGCTCTTGGGAACAAAACTGAGCTGCAAGAAAAAAAGCCACTGAAGAATCTAACTAAACATTTTAAAGCTAATGGAGTAGAAAGAACTCACAAACAAGTCCAGTGTTGTCAACATTATACGTATTGCAGATCTCAAAGTCATGAAGATCAGCTTGATTCTCCAGTCTCTGACTGCATGGATAACAGAATTTCAGAAACATCAGTTTGCAAAATACTCCTGATCCTCGCTGACAAAGTGATGGCTCCACGGAACTCAATCTTGAGAAGTTTTTGCTCTCTAACTAAACCCCACAAGCTACCATCTTCCAGTTCATGAGTCAAAACATGTCATTTCCCAAACACTGCATTCTGGAGAAGAACCAAAATAGGTACCAATAGTTCGATGAATTATTACATGACTAGTAGCCAAATCAGGCAAAGAAAAAGTCTTTCTGAAATTTCAGTACTGGGAATGGTCGTTTACATTCATCTGCTAACTACTACTGTTAATGCCGCTGTATGAGATTACTTCATAAATCAAAGAACTATTCGGAATAGATTAGTTAAGAGTCCTGAAGTTGCCAAGCAAATTTCACCAGGGCCCTGCGTTATAATTAGCGCCTTATTGAAGTGTAACTCTTGAGTTTGCAGGAGGATTGCTCCTATGCCTTTGTGCTGCTAAAATCTCTTTACCCGATCAGAAAATCCTCAAGAAACCCAGATGAATATGAAGAGCTCCCAACTCTCAATCAGGGGCGAAACAAATCGAAATCGAGAAGGGAAAAAAAAAAATCCAATCTTTAACGTCAACCACGTAGAGACAGCCTCAAAGCCACCACTTTTAACACCCCGTCAACGGACAAAAAAGAACAAGACGAGGAATTCAGAGAACTCACGTAAGCAACAGCCCGGGAGAACCATCGACGGGCAATGTGTAGCGAACCACGGCACGTCCCGCTTCCGCCGTCGACGGAGAACCCGGATCGCCCCGTTGGGTCACCGCCTCGAAGGGTATCAAGTTGAAGCCGCGGCGGCTGTTCTTCCTCGAAATGTCATTCGCGTCAGCTCGCGACTGCTCGTCTGAAAGAAAACGAGAAAAAGAAAAATGGGTGGGTCAGTCGTTCGAGCGGGATCGCTCCGGCGAAAATCTGTGGGCAGCGGCGGCGGAGGACGACGGTACCGTCTTGGGGGAGACGACGGTGGGGGAGGAGAGCTCGCCGGAGGATGCTCCATCGCAGGGAAGGAGGAGAAGCCTTTGTAGTTTTCTCCATGGGAGGGGAGGAAGCAGAACCAGCTCTCTCTCTCTCTCTCTCTCTCTCGTCACCTGTCTCTTCGCTTCTTGCCCGGCCGATCTTCTAGAATTAGTTTTCTTTGAAAACGTGTCATATGGAATCATCGTCATCATCAAGATCGACGTTGACAGTCGTTTGGCAGCTTCCCTGCCCCTCTCTTCGACGGTCCAGATTTTCGTCTTCTATGAGTTTCCAAAATCTAGTGGACGTCTTATCCGATCGATGGGACAATTATGGGTGGAAAGTTGAGAAATTTTCAAAATTCTTAAGATTAATACCATAAAAACTATCGAACTAATATATCTATAATAAATTTATCATCGATTAATTTCGTTTAAATTTTACCATCAAATTACTGAATTAGATGAGATGTTACTATTAATGGATATACTAATTTGGAATTCTACCATTCGTTTATCACGAGTGTAATGATTTGTGATTTTTCGTGCTATTAATTTAGCTTAAAAAAATTAATAGAGAGGAAATTTATTACATATATTTACTTTAAATATATCAGTTTGAAAAAAAAAATTGAATTTAAAATTTTCTTCGGGAAAAATCCACGAAAAATCATAAACTTTGCCCAAAGTAACACATTTAACCCAAACTTTTTTTTTTTTTGTGACGTGAAAAACCCCAAAATTTTCAAACCGTGACACATTTACCCCATCAAGGGCATTTTTATCTTTTTATTCTATCTTTTCCTTTTTCTTTTTTTTTTTCTTTTTTTCTTCTTCTTCCCTCCGCCGGCCATGGCGGAGCCGGCGAAGGGAAGCTGGCGTCTGGCGAGTGGCGAGGGCAGGGACACCCTCGCCCGACGCAGGCGAGGGCGGCCCTCGCCAAATCTGGCGAGGGCAGGGACGCAGGCGAGGGCGGCGAGGGCAAGGACACCCTCGCCCGACACCGGCGGAGGGAAGAGAGAAGAAAAAAAAAAGAAAAAAATTGAAAAAACCAAAATGCCCTATAATTTTAGGGTAAATATGTTACGTAACAAAAGTTCGGGGTTTTTTGTGTCAAAAAAAAAAATTTAGGGTAAATGTGCCACGGTTGACAAAGTTCAAGATTTTTTACGTCACAAAAAAAAGTTTGGAATAAATGTGTCACTTTGGGAAAGTTAAGGATTTTTCGTGGCTTTTTCCCATTTTCTTCCGAAGTTTCATTCCACCCCATTTCATGTATTTAAGAGGTTGCCAAAGTCCCATCAAGATTCTAGCAGCCAAAAGATTTCTCCATACAAGATGAAGATATAGCACACTTAGGTAACCTGGTCTAAAAGATTTACTCACGACGTGATTTGAATTCATGACCTTATAAAAGAATCGTGATCTCTTTATCACTAAACCAACCATCTTAGTAACATCTTAGATGGTAATTGAGCTTAAGTATATTACTGAATTGGATTCTAAATAATGCATGGCACTCGAAAAAGATAAAATGTCCCCAAGGCAATCACCCAATGTTGGACCCTAACCCAACTTTAGCTCTTCCACCCCAGAAAGGCACATGGTCGATCTCACCAGGCGAAGTTAAAACGAAAACACCCTATGGGAAGTCGTGCAACTGACTATTTAAGTTCAAGTTTCAAATATCGTTTTATCAAGCATAGAAAAAGTTGCGCCAATTTGCATCATCCCTTGACAAGAAAGACAAAATTTCTGTGCGCTCAGCTCATGGAAGCTTCAAATTACTAAGTACAACAATCTGCCGATCCATTACCACTGCAGTGTTGAGCACTAAGGTCCAGGAATCATAAATAAACTTGAGTCTAATTCCCTCCTAGTCACAAGCCAACTTTCGTAAACTTCGCCACAAAAAGTCCACTAGTTTGAGAAGCTGAAGGATCAAAGCGCAAAGTCTTGGGTATCCTCCCGCTCTTGCAGGGCCAACTTGCCGCAGCATCAATCTCCTGCAGCACTGCCAATGGAAGAAGAGCTAAACTGTTGAAAGAATAAAGGCTTTCCTTCCAGTATAATATCATTACTTGAAAGCACTTATCACAAAAAGACCACATGTCATCAATAGTCTTCGATTATTTCCCCTTTAACTTTTGACTTCCCCATTAACTTTTGACTTCGTTGCAGAAAGGACTCACCAGCAGATGCGTTTTCCTTGAGGAATTGTTCTACCACATCTTCATTTTGAGCAACTGTCAAACTGATAATAACAAAAACGATTAAGAAGTTGGACCAAGGCTGTGCGTTTTCACCATAGGAAAAAGATTTGCAAATGTGAAAAACCTGCAAGTGCTGTAGACGAGTGTCCCACCAACTTTCAGCAACCTGAAGCCATTGATTAAGAGCTTTAACTGCAAAAGAAGGATCGTGTGCCGATGATGGATCACAACACTTTATAATTGCTTGCAAAATACCAACAGAGCCCAATTCCGCAATTGGAACTTACAAATCTCCATAACGACGCACAAAACAACAGCAAGCAACAAAGCACCAGAACTAGTTTTTTCAAGAAGTTACCCTTTCACTCTATCATATCCTCAGGTATACCATCAGAAGAAAATTCCAAAGATATTAGTGCTGTTTTGCATCGCATAACCGATTTATGCAATTCTTCTAATCTTTCCAAAGAGAAATATAAATTTTAAGGAGTGAAAGGAGAGAAAAGAAGGAGACACCCAGCCTTGTACCAAACCTAGCAAGAGATTATCAAATTACCTGGAGCGATGTCAGGTTATCCGTTCTCTCCGCATTCAGTACACGTTGTTGAAGAGTTTCCCATCCCCACTGCTCAAACTTCTGAATGTGCCTTATCGAACCATCATGAGTGCATTCTGCATCAACAAGAACCTAAAACCAAGTTGAACCAATTAGTTACATTAACTAACATTTCATTGTAGAGTTCAAGTGAAGATAAGGAAAGGAAGATGGAATTAGCAGGTTCGAAGAGGAAACAAAGGATGTAAATATGCCTTTAACCTTGTCATAGCCGCAGTTCAGAAGCTCATTGTCAGACACAGTCCGATACAAGTCATCTTTGCTGAGGCCAACAACTCCAGAATGCTTCCCGTAGAATATAATCTCAGGATATTGAAATCCTAGGCGAGACTTGGAAGCAGCACTTTGTCGGGCTTTTGCTGCTCTTTTCCTCTCTTTCCATGGCCTCCTAGAAGTCCATTCTTGGAACGTTTGAACCTTTTCATTTGTCGTGGATTCACCTGCATAACACTAGACAGGATAGAACATCAAATATGGAGGCCAACACAGTATGTATTACATGTTCAGGATGTCTTTCAGGTGGATTACATGATTCGTAGGAATGAACCCTAGTAGGAATCACAGAAAACATCGTTCCGTCAGCGACAAACAATCGGCACCGGTCACCTATCGCATACTTCTGCAGCATTGTTCTACAAGCTGCCAAACGGTGTTCAGAAACATCAACACCAGTGACGGACCCCGAATTGCCAAGAGCATCCAGCATCATGCAAAGTTTAGCACCTGAAAATATAAGGTGAGTCATCGCGTCAGCTACTCAATGGAACTAAGCCCGAAACCCAAAAGCATGAGCACAAGCCAGAGAAAGCTTCGAGCGCAAGCAAGCTGCCCATGCGCACAGAATCAGAATAATAATTTCTAACGATAAGTAAGACATTTTGACTCGCTTCTCATTCAAACAAGGCATACAACTGCATTTATCGGGCATACAAATTGATGACGAGAACGGACGACAAAATTCTCACCAGGAGCAGCGCAAAGATCGAGCACGTGATCTCCCTCGGCGATGCTCAAGGCCGAAACGGCAGCTCCAGAGGCAGCATCAATCCCATAAAGCTACATCACCAGATCACACCTAAAACCATCAATCCCTAGAACCCAATCCCCCCATCGAATCATCACCAAAACCATAAGATTAAAACCTGCCAAGCTTCTTACTTTGCCTTCGCGGTACGCTTTAGTACCGGCGATCTGAACCCGCGGCGGAAGCGAATAGAAACCGGGCAACCAATCGACTCTTTCCGGCTCGCACGCGAGCTCGCCTTCGAGCTCTCGCAGGCACGAATCGGTTCCAGGTTTCACCCTGACTCCCGAAAAACCGAAAAACACGCTTACAGCAACATGTATCGCCCGAACGCCAACAGCTACCGACGAAGCAAAACGGCGAAGATTCGAAGCGGCGACGGGCGGCCGATTACTTACCTCACGTAACGAGGGACGCGGTCGCCGGCCGCGTAGATCGAAGGGTCGAGGCCGTTCTCGCCGAGGAAGTCGAGGAATTCTCGCGGCAAGGGCGCGCCGGGAGCTCCGTCCATCGGGAATCGCCGCGGCGGCGGCGGCGGCGGCGAGACCAGCTACGAGCGGAAGACGCCGCCATCGAAGAGAGGGATTGAAGCTTTTGTATTCGTAAATGGGCCGGGCCGGGCCGGGCCGAGCTAGGCCCGGCCCAGAGTGCATTGCACTGACCGTCTAACGCAAATTGTGCAACGAACTCTCCTATTCTCTTGCCTAGTTATATCCCCATGAATGCAAAACCTGGTCCGATCATCTCACGTTTGAGATCTCAGTTTGTGATATTCAGACATGACCCACCAAAGCAATGCCACCATTCTTGATCTGCCATGATGCAATGACGATCCGTCTTTGCGCAGAGATTCAGTTTTTCAACTTTTTATTTATCAGTTTGTGTTCTTGAACTTTCGGTCCTTCTTAAGGGTAATCTGTGTGTTTGAATAGAGCTTGAGTATCAGCATGGAGGAATGGGGAGGTGCGTCACTTGCCGAAACGCCGACCTATGCAGTCGCAGTTGTGATCAGTGTCATGGTCATGCTCGGCGCCTTCTTCCAAAATTCCTTGGAATGGTCTGTAAAGGTTGGCAATCATCACCACCTACTTCTTCTATCATCTTTGTTTTTCTTTTCCCTGACTTCTGATCATTTTTCCTGTACATTCAAGGACAGAAGTGTCAGTGTCCTGATTTCTACCCTTAATTTGATGTCAATGTCCATTTGCTTGTGCTCAGAGGTTGGAAAAGAACAAGAGGAAAGCCCAGGTTGCTGCTCTAGAGAAGATCAAGGATGGTATAACCCATCAAAACACTCACTCTTTCCCTCATTTCTTTTCCTTTCCATTTCATTTTTTTGGTGGAATGTGTGCTTCTTAAGAGGTTCTTGTGCGTGAAACAGAGCTTATGCTTTTCGGGTTTCTGTCGCTGCTGATGGGTCACTGGATCGTGTACTTCGCAAAGATTTGTGTCGAATCTTCAACCTCGGGCAGCCGGTTCTATCCTTGTGTGAGAAAAAACGTAATCAAGGCGGTGGAGACTGTCGTCTTCCCGAGTTTGAAGAAGTTAAATGCATCAGGTTATAGCATCGAAGTGGTCATAGGGAGGTGGAATCATTGTCCCAAGGTCACTCATGTCGCCACATCCCTTGGGTCATATAATTCATAATCCGTGCATAACCATGCTGTTTTGTTCAACATGTTTTTGCTCTCTGTATTTCTGTTCTTGAAAGCGTTGGTACAGTTAGCGATGCCCTACTAGAAGCGAAATTGCATTTTAAATGTCAGTCCTAAATATCATCTTATTTTGCCTTCTCAAGCCACTGCGAGCTGCAGGTGTCCTAGTCTAAACATCATAGAACTATTTATAACTTAAGAGGTAGTGACAGTTTCCCTCGTGTGATGTATCATGATCTACTTGCTCTTCATGTCAATGTCTATGAGACCTTTTCAGAAAAAATGTTAATTCTTCTTCAGGGGCATGAGCCTTTCGTTTCATATGAAAGTCTCGAGCAGCTTCATCGCCTACTGTTCGCCCTTGTCATTATTCATGTATCTTACAGCTTCGCAGCCATTGCCCTGGCAATTACTAAGGTAACCAATGTTGTCAAGAGGATAACTTCTTGTCAAATCCCATAGTTTTTCTCTGTTCTTTATCTGAGAGTTCTTCACTTCTACCTCTTTTTTTTTTTCCTTTGGCCAAATCTATTTTCGCTGAAAAGATATACAGTTGGCGAACATGGGAGATCCACGCTAAGAGAATGACCATTAAGGAAGGTAAAGGTGCTCCGATTTTCCCTCAGAAGTAGTCAATCTTCTGATATAATGTTTCAGGTAATGGTTACATGCTGAGGCGTTTTCTTCATGCATCGCCCAGGTTCTCCAAGCAAGATGAGGATGATGAGAAAATCAACCTTCATTTTCCACCACAACTTGCATCCTTGGAGCAAGGACAGAGTTCTCGTTTGGCTGGTATCGAGATAAATAACCGACCTTTCACACGTTCAGCAGCACATATGACCTGTGAATGTCCGGACAACTTTCATCTGTGATGACTTTGCTCTGAATAGTTTACTTTTTATCTCGAGAAATTTCAATTGGCCATCATACTTCGTTCGCAGCTTTGCTTTGGCCGCCAATTCTGGAGTTCTATTAACCGAGAGGACTACATGGCTTTACGGTTGGTCTTCATTACTGTAAGTGCTTTTATCAACAGAGGTGACGTTCTCTTGCTAAGCTGACTAGATAGAGTGGTAGTGCTTATCTTGTAGCTCTTGTATGGATTAATTCTCAAACCAAAGTTCATCTCTTGCGCTTCCTGGCATTTGTTATTTTCTAATGGTTTGCCTGAATTTGTTTTGCACAAATTTGGCTATCTTTGGGTAAAGCAAAGAAAGCATTTTACCGTAGATCATGATAACCTTGAGGATATGCAATTGGGCATCTGCTTTTTTTTTTGGGGGGGGAAGAAGAAGAAGAAAGTTGCTTTTAATGGAGTTGTCGCATTGATTACGTTCTTATTATAGAATTCATTTGCCATACTGAAAACTTGAGAGAGGCTTTGAAGATACTTGCATTTTGACACCAACTTTTCTTGAATTGTAGACGCATAAACTTCCTCTATCTTATGATTTCCATAACTATATGGTCCGGAGCATGGAGGAGGAATTCCGTGATATTGTTGGCATTAGGTAACCTATTTCTCTCTGCTTGAGGTTTGTACTGCTATAACTTCAGTCAGTGTTAAACTCTTCGCTTGATTTATTAATTTGACCATCTGCTAGATTCTATTTTGTTTACGGCAGGCTACAAAACATACTCTTCATATGCTCAAAATGCTCAACTTTGTTCTCTGATCATCAAGCTTAATGTGGTGTGTCAATGAAAAGCAGTTTTTATTTGCCTTGATTACATGGATCCTCACACTATTTGGACAAGTAAATTGTGGTTCTTCAGATGCTATTCAAATATCAGACCGAGAGATACCCAGGATAAAATATTTAAGTCGTCGAATTTTACTCAGCAAAGTTGTTGCCTATATATCAGATCTCTATAGCTGCAGCAGTTTGCTGTACTCAAAAATAACTTTAGACATTATCTACAAGTCTCGAATGAAACTAGATAGAACTCAATTGATTGTGTATAAGGATTTTAACCAATTAGTAGAACACTGAGAACTGGAGCAGGAAAAAAAAAGTTCTCGGACATGTGATAATACACTTCCAGAGAAGCTCATGCGGAAAAATGTATCGAAACACAGATACGTGGCAGTTGAGGTAGGCACTTGAACTTTACTCTTTCAAGATGAATGTTATGGCGTAGCTTATTCAGGGATCGATGCAGTCCACAATTGTTTCTCTCTTCAGTGCAGCTTTACATCTTGCAGATTTCTTCATTTCTCAGCAATAGCTGCAGCGAGTCTTGTTGCCTGAGCTAATAGGAGCTGTCTTTTGAATTTTTAATGCAGTGTGCCCTTTTGGATATACGCGATATGCTGCATACTCTTAAATATTCATGGTAATGCTCTTCTGATCAGCTTGCATATCTTGGGAGGCTTTACAACGTTCGGAGCAAGACAACGAATTTGGTCTCACTTTTCAGACTTCGACTTTGCTTTTTCTTTTATTCACCAAAAGCTTTCTGTACCAACAAGTATGCAGTATTTATACAAGGAAGACATTTGTTTCTCTGTAAATAAGTCTTTGCTGAAGAGAATTTGATGGCCTTTTCACTTTTTTCCTTTTTCGATGTTTCATGGGCATAACCTAATTTCATGCAGTTCATTACTCCTGATAAAAGGATATCTATCCTATTAATGAGATAAGGCTCAGTCTAGTGTTGTTGTTGTTTGTTGAGCTTGAATCAGACGTGTTATTTTTGTTTTGATGTACTTTTTCAGGAACCAACTTCTACTTCTGGTTTTCCTTCCTTCCAGCAGTTGTAATGTCCCAAACCTAACACGGTCTCCACTTCAAATATACTGATCGACCGCATGGAACTCTTTTATGTCGCTAAATCCCTATCTTTTGCGTGTGGCATGACAGCTGATTCTTCTAGTTGGCACCAAGCTGCAGCGCGTGGTGGCAAAGTCGGCGGTCGAGATCATGGACTCCTGCCCAGCCACAGGATATCATCATCTTAATCCGAGGGATGAGCTCTTCTGGTTCGGCAAACCAAAGCTTCTCTTGTGGTTGGTGCATTTCATAACCTTTCAGGTGAACACCATCCAGAGAACTTATCTGTTACCTTAAAGACTACTCTTAAATGGAAGCTCAAATCCCACTTGTCCTCTTCAACTGACAGAATGCATTGGAGATGGCGACTTTTATTTGGTCCCTGGTAAGAACCCAGCAAACTCTCAGGACTCCTATTTGTGAAAGAATTGCTGCTTGTTCTTTTATCGATCAGATGGGGCACGCCTTTTTGACATCTCCAGAAGTCAGTATCATCTTCATTAGCTGTACAGAAATATAATCGGTGCTGCACAGCTTAGGCTTTTGAATTGAACTGTCCCGACCTCAATTTCAAGCTGGTATCAGAGCCGTATAGAGTTTGATTCCTCAAAACAGTTGGAGCGCTGCCATCATGCGAGAACATATCGGCTCTAAGGGTTCCTTTACTATGTTTCAGTGGGAAATTCAGCGTGCTTCTTGTTTCATGGACAATAACAGATTCCTGGTGACCCGGTTAATATTCGGGTATATCCATCACTTCTACTTTAACTTTCTATGCTGCTCATCTTCAGAAACCGTGCATGATAACATGATAGTTGTTTTTTGTGCTTGATTCAGACTCATCACATACGCTCGTTCTTTGAAACTTGTTGCAGGGTTGTATCCCAATTCTGGTGCAGCTTCGTTACTTTCCCCCTTTACGTTTTGGTCACTCAGGTTTGCTCTCTCTCTAGCCATAGTCATCATTGGTTAATAAAAATTTAAAGAAGTGTGCGCGAAAGCATGGTTTTGATATGAATGATAGTTTGTGGTTTGATGACATGTGCAAGTGTATGTGTGTTCGGTCTAGTTGATGTTGAGATGAACAGTAGGACACATTGAGGAATATAGACAGGGTTTATGGGACAAAGATATTTTATCTGGCATAACAAAATAGTTTGGTGGAGATGTGGTGTAGAAGCTACATGATATAGAGTTTAATTTTCATGCTCCTTACAAGGATGATACCCTGCCCTTTTATAGAGAGTCTCGACCGCCATAGTTCAGCAACAATTATCTTCTCCACTGCCCTAGATAGACTGGTCATCTCTTTACAGCTCATCTCCAGCCATCAACTTGCAACCATTCTTTTCTTATTCAGCCACCGCCTAGACTCTTATAGCTGGCTTTCCTTGCATCACACGTACAACCTTCAAGCTGGAGATTTTGCTGCACGTTCTCTAGGCTTCTCTGGATATTAACTAGTTCGTAGTTCACGTTCTACTCTTCTTTCTTCATGATTAAGCAAGTAGTTTCCAGACTTAATTGAAAATGGATCACAATGATGATTTCATAGACTAAGCCGGATGGTTCCCACAGAAATCACCAGATGAACAAAGGCAGGCAGACAGACTTCGCATGATCACTGCAAAATCATCGGATTGACCCACATCACGACCCCATCAAGATCACTGCAGTTCCAAAATCAAATTAGCAGTTTTCACTACATCATTACCACTTGCCAAATCTAGACTCTCCGGCTTGAATCGAAGGGAGAACTGGACTCATGTAGGGAAGTGTAATCCAAAAGTTTAAGCTAATGTATGGAGGGAGATCATCTATATATAAAAACCATATAAACCCACAATCAAGTGACCATATTACAACATCTGAAAATTCTGCAATTCCATGTTGCTGCAGATGGGCTCGAGTTTCAAGCAGGCCCTGATCTCTGAGAACACTAGGAGATCGCTCAGCATGTGGAAGCAGCGGGCCAGGAGGAGTTGCACATCGTCCAGCCAGTCACTGCTCCACGAGACCTCGGCCAAGTCGACGGACTGCTCGCTGGCCAAGCGGGCCAGGACCTCCAGTTTCTCGAGGTGCTGGATGGAAGGAGGCGGCTCTTCGGGGACCAACCTCCCGCGCCATGAGGCTGCTCTATCCAGCAGAAGCAGTCACAATACCCTGGAAGAGCTTATGTCGGGAGATCTGTACCATTGCATTCCAAGTTCCGACGAGTACAGCGGTCACGACGAGTCGGACTGCGAACGAACCTGAAAGCTTCATTCCGGGGGTAGTCAATTTCAGAAGTTCTTGCTCATCTATCCCTTCGTCGACGTTAGAGAGAATCAAACTAGTTTTGTGAAATCATTTACTTCCAAACCCAGTCCATCTTGTACGAACCTTTTCACCATTGAAGAGTGGCTCAAGTCCAACCTTGCGATAACGACCCAGTCCTGCCAGGAATGAGAATGCAGCTCCATCTAAAGGATGGCGAAGGGACAGGAATGAACCGAATCTCACATCACCTAGAAACGGTGAGATAATATCCTACATAAGGAGTCGGACCAATCTCAACTATCAACAATGTCCTCGTGACAATGTCGACAAAGGGAGGAGGACTCTATGAATTCTTTTGCATAAATGACGGACTCGCAAATTTAAGGAAGGTGCGAGTGAACGAGGAAAGTAAAATCGATAAATCTTTGCAAGAAAAGAAAGAAAGTACAATAAATAAAGAATTGAAAAAAGGAGGAGGATTCGGTGGATTGTTTTGCATAAATGACGGACTTGAAAATTAAAGAAAAGTGCAAGTGAATGAGAAAAGTATAATCGATGAATCTTTGTAGGAAAATAAAAAAAGTAAAAATAAATAAAGAATTGAAAAAAAAAAAAAAAAAAAAAAAAAAAAAAAGAGGAGGATTAAAATTCAAAAGCTTCATCATCTGGAATAAGCTAGATGAATCAGTGAAGCAATTCGAAAGCTTTATTATTTGGAATAACATCCGGAATAAGTGAGGCACGAGAGGAGATTAGAATTTAATTTTGCATATTACTATTTTAAGAAATAAATAAATAATATATTGGACGGATGATCGATCTCCTGTTCAATTTTGTAAAATTGGGAATTGGACTAAAGCCTCTTAAAATTGCCGACAGTTCTGATTCAGACAGTTCTGTATGCTGCGTCCTATATGCATCACCCGGTCATTTCAGAAAAGGATGCGCCCCCATCTTTTCTATTATCTGTAACGAAGCATCTTCGCCAAAAAAAAAAAAAAAAAAAAAAAAAAAAAAAAGGAAGAAGTTACAGAAACGGAAAATACAAAGGTCGACGTAAGGGTCAAGGTCAAGGGTCTATTCATAGAATATTGGCTGTTCCGGGAGCGCCACGTGGGGCGGGCCGCACTTCATCCACTGATCAGCCGCCACGTCTCCAACCTGGGGGGCCCCTCGCCTTTTATTAATTAATCCATAAAAGAAATTCACCGGTAAAAGCGCGGGAATCTCCCGAGGACGAGACGGTTGGTCGTAACCACCGCCCCCGACCCGTGTCGCCTCTCTCTCTCGTACGCGGTCCGCCCACGTTCTCCGACGCTGTCTCCCCACCATCTTCATCTTCATCGTCATCCTCTTCCGCCATCTCCTCTCTCTACTTTTCCTTCACTGCAAAGTCTCTCTCTCTCTCTCTACTTTTTCCGTTCGATCCGTCCAATCGCCGCCGCCGCCGCCGCCGCCATGTCGTCCCGCGCCTCCAGGCCCTCGCTCTACCCGGAAGTCCCCCGATCCAACCCGGACTCCTCCTCCCCCTTCGTCTCCAACCCTAACAACCCCCCGACCCGCCTCCCCCTCCTCCTCCTCCTCCAGCCTCTACCCTTCCCTCGACATGAAGGACCTCGTCGAGAACCTCTTCCCCGACCCTACCTACGGCTACGACCCCTCCTCCCACCACGTCGCCGCCGCGGCGGGGGACGACCCGCGGTCCCCGTCCGCGCCCCCCGACTCCTCCGAGGAGGTCCTCCTCCGCGTCCCCGGCGCCATCCTCCACCTCATCGACAGGGAGTACAGCGTCGAGCTCGGGTGCGGGGACTTATCCCTGATCGCGCTCCGCCAGGGGGAGAACGCCGTCGCCGTGCTCGCGCGCGTCGCGGACGAGGCCCAGTGGCCCCTCACCAGGGACGGGGCCGTGGCGAAGGTCGACGACTCGCATTACTTCTTCTCGCTCCGCGCCGTGGAGAAGGCGAAGTCCGGGTCCGACTCGAGCGACGAGGAGGGGAAGAAGGGAGGCGGGGCGTCGGATGATCCGTTGAATTACGGCTTGACCTTCGCGTCCAAGGGGCAGGAGGGGGTGTTGAGGGAGTTGGACGCGATCTTGGAGAAGTACAGTGCGTTCTCGGTACAGAAAGTGTCTCGAAAGGCGCGAAAAGGAGAGGCCTTGGATGCTACCGTGGCGAAAGAGACTTCGCCGGCGGAATTGCAAACGGACTGGAAGAAGAAGGAGATCATGGAGGATAAGTGTAGGGCATATTGGACGACGTTGGCGCCGAACGTTGAGGATTACGGCGGGACTGCAGCGAAGTTAATTGCAGCGGGGTCAGGACAGCTGATTAAGGGTATTTTGTGGTGCGGAGATGTGACTGTGGATAGATTGAATTGGGGGAATGAGGTAATGAAAAAGAGGATTACTCCTGCAGAGAAGGCAGAGATCGATAAAAAAACACTGAAGAGATTAAAAAGGTATGAAATTGCGTTGGCGCTTGAGCAATCATACTCGTGTTTTTGGCTGCATTCTAGATTTGTGCATTAAATCTCATTGTCTATTGCTCTTATTGGTGGATTGTAAGTTGGGACCACTTCAATACATACTTACATGTTAGATATTAATGCGGCCATTTTGATTCTCATTTAGAAACAAGTTGATGGAATAGTACTTGCTTTGATGAATACCAATTGATTATTTGTAGTAACGTGGCCTCATTTTCCTTTTAGGGCAAAGAAGATGACAAGGATGACCGAGAAAGTAGCAACAGGTGTTCTATCTGGGGTTGTTAGAGTCTCCGGTTTCTTCACAAGTTCAGTTGCAAATTCTTCAGTGGGCAAGAAATTTTTTGGTCTACTGCCAGGGGAAATGGTCCTGGCTTCGCTTGACGGATTTAGTAAGTGAATATGTTCAAACTGCTAATGTGATTTAAGCAGATACTCTGCTAGCACCTATTCCTGTCTGTTAGTTCTTTCAGTTTTCATCACCTTTTTTAGCCCGTCTTTTCTATTTTTCACTATTCACTCTGACAACTAATCACCTAATCAGTCTCATTGAAGATCCTGTGATAAGGGTTGAATCCATTTGCTGACGTTACAAAATGCTTCAAGCCTTCAAAAGCATTATATTCTTACATACATATTACTAATTCTCTTTGTTACTAATCTTGAATATTAACATTTTCGATTTTGCTTTGATGCAGACAAGGTGTGTGATGCGGTTGAAGTGGCTGGAAGGAATGTCATGGCTACATCCTCTACTGTGACAACTGGACTTGTATCCCATAGGTACACTGTAGTTAAATAATTTCTTTTGAAGAATGGTTACTTTGAATATCAAGGGATAGGATTCATAAGCACATAGTTCAGCTATAGAAAGCCAAGTAAGCCACTAGTCAAGGGACAAGTTGTGGAATGCAGTGTAGGTTGTGATTACTTTTGTGGTTTACCAGTGTTTTCTAACCTCATTATGGATGGTATACATCATGGTCAATATATCAGAAATTTTGAACCCACTATGTTGTATCTCCATTTGCCCATCATCGAAATTTTGGTGAAGTAAAATCCCATGACGGGGGAATATATTGTAAAGTAAAAAGGATAAGTAGTTTCTTGTTACCATGTTTCTTCTGTGGGGTAAAATAATGTCTCATGACATTTTTTTTTTGGGGTAAGTGCATCTCATCAATATAAACAACAACACTAGGAAGATTAAATTTGCTACAAGCCCAATCACTCTGTAATTATGTTGCTTTGTTTTAGTAAATTTTGTATGTTAATTTTGTGAGTTGTCCACATTGCAGGTATGGAGAAGAAGCTGGCAAGGCAACACATGAAGGGCTTCATGCGGCAGGGCATGCCATGGGGACAGCATGGACTGTTTTTAAGATCAGAAAGGCATTTAACCCTAAGAGCGTTATTAAACCTTCTACTATTGCCAAGTCTGCTGCTAAAGCTGCTGCTGCTGAGGCGAAAGCTAAAAGCAAGAAATCGAAGTGATTCCATTATGGAGAGTTTGAATTGGTGATAGGTTAGCAGGGTTTGCATTGCCTTTTTCGTTGCTGAAATCAAAATTGTTGCTAAAATCAAAATTGAGATTCAAGCAAATTGTCATATATCTGTGTTTTGTTAGTAGGTGGTGCATGAATGGTTTTGTAGCTAACTTCTATTTTCTCCTTACCAATTCTATTGGTTGTAAGTTGATATAGGAACCGTAGAGGAATTCCTAGATGTTATGGGTTTTAGGGATAATATCAGAAATTTCTTGATGTTGGTTGGGTTCTCTTATCTGGGATGTTGACATTAATTTATGTTTATGAAATGACTTTCAGGCATTTGATGGTTTTGATCTCTTGAACACAAACACTGTGTAGAGTGTGGATTTAGATAAAGCGCTTTCATAGTGCCAACTATAATGTTCAAAAAGGAATAGAGAGCTATAAGTTAAAGCACATTCCTCCAACTGAGTTTTAAGCAAGGAAACTTGTTTTGAACTCTTTGATGGGTGAAAAGCTTCCGAAGCTTTAATACTTGCAGGGTTTTGAATCTTTATACCTGTTGGTTGGTCAAAGGAGAGGCTTTTGCAATTTTGTGCTCAATTTTCTTTTCTCAGTCCATGCGCCCCACTTCACAGCCATCTTAACTTTTACATTCTGAAGATGAGCAAACATCTGCTGGGTATTGTCTCTATTTTGTATATGCCTCATCTGCTTTTATCATGACCAACATATTAGCTGGAGAGATGGACCGCATATACATCAGGGAATTAAGGTCACTCACGCAAAAGCACATTGCTAATGTTGTCGTCTCTGTACATTATATATCAATGCATGGGAGGATGTGGACTATGGACAGTTGACTGGTCAATTTTGCTTGTGTTGTATTGGAAATGCTTTAGAAACAGGCGATCGATTAGAGCGCCGGGTATCGACCGGAGCAGAGATTGCCAAGCTGGTTTTATCTGAAGCCAGGCTAGAGAGTTGAGAGTTCCTTTCCTCATTAGTTCCAATAGTAACTTGTGTAGCCCCCATGGTTATGTTTCAGTGTATAGAAGTTTTTGGTTTGCTCAGCCATGGCTGAACTGTCACGGGGAGAAACAAAAACGACAGTGGGGAACATGATCAACCCACATTGCAGGGGGAACACGATCATCGTTTTCTGCAATTGTACCTAGCTACAGGCATAAAGGAAGTTTCAAGAACTGATGTTTCTACTGCGCAACCCATCACTGGTCGGCCGACATCACTCTCTCGACCACCCATCTTCACATCTAAGAATGATTTTGCCCTTCTTGAGCTTGACTTCCATGGCCATCAAGACCACCCACTTGGGGGACAATGCTCAACGTGTCCTCTGCTCCAGCTTGACTTCCATCGCCTTGAATGGAGCTTCCACTCTCTCGCAAACACACACCATCCGCCCCTCCAATGGGAAGCCGTGACCATGAAGGGTTTGCATGTGTAAGGTGACTGAGTGGGAGTGGAGTGTCGACTGTCATGAAATGCCTCTATCCTTAAAAAAGGCCATTGCGTTGCTCCACTTTGAGGAGGTGTGTGTGCGCGTCCGCGCACAAAGTCAAGGCCGGCGATGTGGAATCTCGTGGCTCACCTTACTTCTCTCTAAACAATGTAAGGAAAATAGGATTCAACTCTATCTAGAGTAGGTTTCAACTCTCTAATCATGACATGAATCGAACCGGAACCACAGTCAACTAGAATGGATAATAATTTCAGCTCAAATTGGTTTCGTCCGTTCGGAAAATTTAAAAACGTGGTGATGGTTACTCGTTCCCATAGACCTTCGGTCTATTATTCGACACGCTTCATGATTGATGCTCCAACCACCAACATCGTACGGTACGGAAAATTGTGTTATGTGGGTCTGCCTTGTTCCTTCAATTTGCTCCATTGGTTCTCATTCTCCATGGCCCCAAAAATTTCCTTCTTTTATCTCCTTTGAGTTTGGGAGCCTTTGCCACAGCGAATCAAATCTTGCTTTTGAGTTGATTTTGTTCAGCACAGCATCTCTAGTCGATCTGATTTGTCTGATCATGATAAGAAAGAGACCTGGAAGATATCTTAGAGGGAGTCTTGTTCTTGAATTTGGTAGATTTGACTCAAAGCGAACTGTTTGGAGGTTCTTGTAATCTGATCATATCAAGACAAAAGTCTAGTTGCGAGAATGAAACCAAAAAGCACCATGTGAAGGAATCTCTCTCTAATTTACATGATCTCGTGACAAGTCATTACAAAAAAGATCCAAAAGCTCTGATTTTGAGTCTCCAAACATTGAATGTATGTGCCCTTTGGTGAAGTTAACTGCTGTCCATGTACCCTTCAAAATACGATGATCTTTTGCCATCGGATTAACACAAGAGTCATGCCAGTCGCTCTATAAGATGCAAGTGGAGATTAGTTGAGTTGAAAAATAAAATACCTAGCTTTATAATATCGAAATTCCTATCGCTAGCAACCTGTTCTTTTTCTCACTATGTCCTGCGTTGGAATGCTTATCGTCACGGAGACATGTGCATTCCCTTTTATCTTGCTTACAATCATTAGTAGCTACTGTCTTAAGAAGCGTTCGGCTTATGTTTCATGTAGTCTATCAAGATTTAATCATAAGAAAGTTGTTCTTCGGGAAAGTCTTATTTACCCACCAACCGAATACAAATTACAGTTCACCACATCACATCGCTTTTGAAAGCGAATCATACAGCGGGTTCATCTTCATATACCAAACCAGAAGTACATTGCACCTAAATGGATGCTCTGGATGCTCTTCCTTACTGGGTTTCCTCCATTCACTAAAGCCATTGAGAGAGAGCACTAGGGTCTCTACAGCAAATGTGCTTCAGAGGCACAACTAAGACAAACTAAAGTTCCTAGTGTCTTTTCAACAGATACAGCGATGATTGTTAATTCAAGCAATGAGATGAATCACAAATTGGGCCTTGGTTCTGTGGTTTGTGATGTGGAGTCACAAAGCTTGCATCCCAGAGGGTGAACTGTGCCAAGTCATGGCTTTTTAAAGTACAGAAGGGCCAAAGTCTCTCCGAGAGACCCTTAATCAATATTATCAAGCCGCCCTGAGCATTAGTCTTCAGACATTTGGATAGCTATGAACCTAACCACCCACTCACCTGATCTTTATAAGCCTTCTTTTCATGATTTTTTACTATTTTTCCTGGGTTCTCGTCCTGAACTTAGATGCTTCTCTTCAGTGAGTAAATGTAATATATTCAAAAGATTTTTCATGATATTGACTTCCAATCATTTTCGCCTTTCACTTTCTAGTACTACGACCAACCCAAGTTGCATCATACGCACATGATAGATTAATCCTTAATGAATTTCACCATCTTTCTGCATGCACTTGATCTTAAAGTTTGTGTTTTTCTCAATTAATATGAGTGATTAGCAAGTTGGCAAGAATTCAAGTGGCTGAGGACAGGTGTAGCTGTTAATTAACACTCCATATGGGCCATATCTAGTCACTGGATGAAAAGAACAGTCGTGTTCTCACTGGAAAGTCTTTTCCAGTGACATTGAATTCAAGCAAAATTTAAAAAGAGGCATTGATTTTATTCTACTTGCCAATTGCAATCTATTGCGAAAGCGTGATACCTGAGACACGTAACGATAAAGCATGCCCTTGAAAATTCATCATCTGACGGAGAATGCCTTTCACTGTTTTTTTTGGGACCACAATGAGTCCTGAGTGTGCAGTGGTAAAAGGTTTTCATCAATGGTGAAAAACCGGTTGAACTTCTTCAAAAGAATGGTCCAGTTAGATCTCTGGCATTTCTCTCTTGTCATTGCTCGATGGGATTAAGTTGACACCCCACATTCCATGCACAAGGTCCGGCTTACACATAATGAAGCATGACGATATGTATTTTTGATACCTAGTGTATGCACGTCTCTTGCTAGTTTAAACTTTTTCGGAAAATCTCCGTTCAACGGTCAAGTCAACAACGCAAAAATGCAGTTTCGGTTTCTTTAACAAAAAAACAAAAGGCTGTTCAAAATTGCATTTGAATGTGACTTGCACTAGTTCAGACTGCTTGAAGGGGCCTGCAAGTGCAAGTTCAATTGAGACGAGATATAATTGGCTACGTTGGTTCTCATTTGGATACTAGATCAAGATAAAGTTCCAACATTCCATTAGTTTTTTTATTGTTCAGTCCTTGATTTTCTTTATTCATCATTTCTTTCCCTCTTTCTCTGTAGGAACATGTAAGTCTCAGACCAAGATTCTCCCTCAGTCTTGTCCGTTAATTTTTCAAAAGGAGAATGACTTTTGACTTTTGACTTCATGAATCGATTCGGTTCTCGGAAAACAAAAATCTTGATTGACACCCTCTTTTTTGGGGGTAATTTTGATGCTCTCAAACGACTAGACAAAGCCAAAACTGTTGGGGCAAAGCAAGATGGTTCTGCCCAAGACATAGCAGATGACAAACATTCTTTGCTATACATTAGCTTTTGAAGTTCATTGACATTTTTAATTATTTTTGGCAGCTTTTAAGAAGCAGCTTAATGGTAAAGTCGACATGCCCAGGAAGTGTTCTCGTCTGAACATTCTGATGTCGAATTTCAAAACCAGAAAGAAGAGAACTCTTCTAGGCACAACCACTTCCTCTCAGTTGAGTTTTGAGTATTCCCAAGAACAACATGGTAAAATAATTTTAAGTTGTTGGAGCTAAAAGAAACTCGGTACAAGAAGCTTGGCACTATTGTGGTCACCAAGAGGAAGCTCGTTGCCTTGCCTTGTTTGTGTCATGGTCATGAACAATGTTACTGATGAAACTTCTGCTACACTGAACCTCCGGTTCAGCTCCAGCAGTCGAATTTGCCGAGCGCGGTATGCGAAAAGACGTGAACCGAAAAAAATTTGCACTAAAGGATGTTTGTGGGTGGAGGGGGAATATAATATCACACCCCCTCCCTCCACAATTTGAAAAAAAAAATTGCACAATCGAGATGTGCCTTGCCTTCAAAAAGTGGGAAATGACACAAGCAGCTGTATACTCAACACCACACAACTCTCCATCTCTCCCTCCCTTCCTCTCTCTCTCTCTCTCTCTCTCACACACGCACGCACGCACAGCCACCCACCCACTCATTTCTTCGCACGCATGCACGCATAGACACAGAGCAAAAAGCCTTTTCTTTCTCTGGAAAATGCATACTTAATGAGACTCAGGAGCGAGTGAGGAACCATGGCAGAGAGTTTTGGTATTGCAACACCAACGACCATATGCTCTGATTTCTCGACCCCGCCTGTTTCGCCGATGGGGACGCCTTTAAGGAAGGTGTTCGAGAGGATTTCGAGCCTCGCCTATCCTTGGAGAAGGGGGACAGTGCTGCAGGGCCGCCGTCGGGTTTTCCGTAGAGATGTTCAGCAAGATGACTTTCAGTATGCAAGCGCTCGTTGCCTGTCGTCATACTACAGCGTCTTTGTGGCTCGCTTGGCCATCATGGTCAGTAAAAGTTACACTACATGGTCTGTTTAATGGTGTGATGAATTAGTGATCATGTTCTTTGACAAGAAAGCGATTGATTTTCAATGAAATGAGCGACTGTCTAATATGATATTACTCATTGTCCGTGTGATATGTGTTGCCATTATAGCGAGTCATAGTAAGTAAATGTAGAATTTATAATAAGCATGATCATTCGGTTGGTAAAATCAACGAGGATAACAAGGAGTTCCAGAAAATGTCCATTTCTCAGCTACCTGAACTGTGTAAGTCCTCCTCTGTTGCCTCGATTCTGTTTTTTTGCGCCATGACAAAAGTTCTTCCGAAGCACATGGATCGGTCAAAGTTGGCATCGGTATGCCAAATTCATTAATTGGCATGCTGCTTGTTTTGTATCAACTAGCTGATCATGCGAACGAACTTACGGCATACACGTTGGGAAATGATGGCTGCATTAAGATCTTTGATCATTTGATTTGAATGAACAGAGAATACAATTGATATTATTCTATTATTTACTTCCCGGAACTGAAAAATTGCCTGAGATCTCCAAGTGTTCCACTTTTGCGAGCTTGGAGTTAAGGATTCCAAGGTGAAATTGTAGTTGGCAATAGTAATTCCTCTGTTCTCAGTCCATTTCTGAGATTCTTTATGTATCGTTCCTTCTGCCATGATCAGCAGCGACTTTTAGTCTTGTTAGACAGTCTCATGTTTTGCTTCGAATGTGAACAGAGAGAAAATGCGTGTGTTCAGCTATCAATTAAAGCGGACTGTCACATTCTCGCAGGTTATGCTGGCAATTTTAATTGGGTTGCTCACAATACTAACATGGCACATCACCAAAACCTATACGACAAAATCTCTGAACAGCTTAGCATACGGACTGCGTCATGAGCTCTTACAGCGTCCCATATTACGGATGTGGAACATCCTTAATTCCACTGTTGAAATAACAACTGCTCAGGTTAAGCTCTCGGAATATGTGATCCGGCGGTACAGTAAACCTGCCACTCAGGCCGAACAAGTCCAGGTTTGTCTTCAAAGACCTTTGGTTGTTATTAGCAACCATCCAACAAACTTGAGGTTTTCTTAGTGATACGATACCTTTGTCAATAACTAGCCATTCTTTGGCAGCTGTATGAGGCAATGAGAGATGTCACATGGGCGCTGTTTGTGAGCCGTAAAGCGCTCAACGCGATAACAATCAATTACCGGAACGGCTTTGTCCAGGCTTTCCATAGAGATCATAGGAGCAACAACACGTTCTACATATACTCCGACCTGATGAACTATTCAATCAGCACCAGCAGGCCTTCCAACCTCAATATGCTTTCGTCACTCCATGGATGGAACGACCAAACAATCCATGGCAACACGTCGGCAACTTGGTACCGTGTATCTCTCGACCCCGTCACAGGCGAGAGGATAGGCAAACCAAGGACAATACTGCCCGATGATCTCATCAACATTGCTGGGCTTTCTCAAGTCCCTGATGGGGTAGCATCTTGGCACGTGGCTGTGAGCAAATACTCGGACTCACCGCTGCTTTCGGCAGCATTGCCCGTGTGGGATCCTTCCAATGAGAGCATAGTGGCGGTCGTGGGTGTGACCACAGCGCTTTATAGCGTTGGCCAGCTAATGAAGGAGCTTGTTGAGTTTCATAGTGGGCACATTTATTTGACATCTCAAGAAGGTTACTTGCTTGCCACTTCTAGCAACACTCCTCTCTTGATCAATTCGACAAAAGGGCCGAACCTTATGATGGCTAACCATTCTCAAGATCGAGTCATACAGTTGGGAGCCGAGTGGCTGCAGAGGACCTATGGAAACAGTTTTCCTGCAAATCATGAAGTTCATGTAGAGAATGCCATACTTGATCGCCAGCACTATTACATTGATTCCTTCTTTCTGAATTTAAAAAGACTCCCGATGGTAAGCCTAAAGATATATGTACGTGCATAATACACTGTACACTTGACAGATATAAAGATCAGTGAGACCAAATTGCAGGGAATTCCAAATATTGCGCTTTCCTTTCCCACAAATTTTTTTCAAATGCACACACATCACTCTGAACATTTCACAAAAGAATGAACTGAGCAACAATTTTGCAGGTGGGAGTGATCATCATACCGAGAAAATATATACTGGGCAAGGTGGATGAGAGAGCCTTCAAAACATTGGTCATACTCATATCTGCTTCGCTATGTACCTTGGTGATCGGATGCCTCTGCATTTTTATACTGACAAATGGAGTATCAAAGGAAATGAAACTGAGAGCAGAACTGATAAGCCACCTTGATGCAAGGAGGCGAGCCGAGGCATCAAGCAACTACAAAAGTCAATTTCTGGCAAATATGAGGTGAACCTCAATCTTAATCTTCAAAAAGTTTTTATCACCATCAATTTGGGCATCAATGGTGATGTCGATGTTAAAATGGAGAATATAATTTAACAGATACTAGGCCGTTCTATTATTTGGATAAAAGCGGGTGCTGTGGAAATGGATTTCTTAGGTTCCATCGAGTGCTAGCAACAATATGATTGATATATAGGACTATTGAGGTCATGATCACATACATAAATCTACCTTCTGATACATATATCTTGTGTTACAGTCACGAATTGCGGACGCCTATGGCTGCAGTAATCGGATTGCTGGACATTCTTGTTTGTGATGATTGCCTAACGAATGAACAATACTCAACCGTCACCCAAATTCGAAAATGCTCAACTGCTCTGCTCAGGCTGCTGAACAATATATTGGATCTTAGCAAGGTCAGATATGATAGAAAAGCTAAATCTTGCCTTTAGTGAGTATCTGCAGAGATACAAAAAAATGTGCACTTATGAGAAAATATGGTAAAGGTTTATGCAGGAACGAGCAAGCGGACACATATGGAGATAATATTATAATTTGCAGATGAAGCACATACATTGCACTTCTTTACTCTAAATGTCTTCTGTGTGTCATCAGGTGGAGTCTGGAAAACTAGTGCTGGAGGAGGCGGAGTTCAATTTAGCACGAGAACTGGAAGGACTTGTCGATATGTTCTCGGTGCAGTGCATTAATCACAACGTGGAGACTATCTTAGATCTTTCTGGTATGACCTAGAAGCATGAACTCTTCTATCCAGCAGCAGTATGCTGAAAAATCCTCATTTAGCAGGCCTCATCAATTATCTTTTCCTTGCAGATGATATGCCAAAGTTAGTTCGAGGGGACTCCGCTAGGGTTGTCCAGATATTCGCGAATCTTATCAGCAATTCAATCAAATTTACTCCATGTGAGTATTACTCATCTCACAAGGCCCGATTGCATGCTGGAGTTTACAACATAAAGCAAACAGAAAGTGGTAATTTATAATCAGAATTTCAGGGGAACAGAATTTGAGAATAGTTCAGGACAATAAACATGAGTTTGCAAAACAACACAAAGAACACCTAAACTTTCTGTATTAAGAGTAATTTACCATCTGCGGTGATTGCCAGCTGGTCATATTATTATACGAGGATGGTGCGGAAACTCAAGGACCATGAGTGACTTTGTAAAGCTTCCTCTTGAGCATAAAATATCCATTTCTTCACTTAAGACAAAGTTGAAGCAACATGGTAGTCACGCAAGAAGGGCATCCAAGAAAGACAACAAAGTGACCCTCTGGTTCGAAGTTGATGACACTGGCTGTGGTAAGGCCTCTAAATTTCTTCATGCCATACTGCATAGAATTAGTTCTTTTTTTTTTTTTTTTTTTTTTTTTTTTTTTTTTTTTTTTTTTTTTTTTTTTTTTCGGGGGGGGGGGGGGGGGGAGGCGGCGCTGCTTGGGACATCCATTGAGCATTTTCTCTTGTTGTAGGAATCGATCCAAGCAAATGGGAATCCGTTTTTGAAAGCTTTGAGCAGGCCGATCCATCAACAACTCGATTGTGAGTCCTTCAAATGTCAAGAATAGTAAATTGAATGAGAGTTCTCATGATGGATGCTCAAGTTAGTTTTTGTAGGGCAGATTAATCAAAGAAATTCTTATATCGGAGAGATATCATCTAAAATATAGATCTTTTGCAAAATCTTACTCTTCTTCTTTGCATATGTTCAGACATGGCGGCACTGGTCTTGGCCTATGCATCGTACGAACCTTGGTGAGTTAATTTCTCGTAAAATCTCTATCATGTGCAGCAAATAGATGGCAAGGCGTAAAAGAGAAAGCTCACATTTACAAGAAAGACCACAAGAAGAAAAAACCGAAGTCAAAAATCAGAACAAAGGACACTTACTCCACAAACTACACCATAACAGTATCAGCTTTTTAAATAAGCTTTTTTTAGAATCTCTCCTTACAAGCATGTGATTACAGGTCAACAAAATGGGTGGAGAAATCAAAGTCATCAAGAAGAATGGCCCGGGAACACTCATGAGACTTTACTTACTCCTCAATGCGCCTGTTGATGGCACGGAACATAACTGCTCAGTGGATTATGCCGAGCACAACATAAGAGTACGTACTGTTCTTTCCAAGATTCTCTAACTGAGCAACAGCAATTGATTTTTCAACCCTTCCATGTAAAAAGGCTCAGGTACTTCAAACTAAGAATTAAGACGTCAATGACCGTAAAAGCACCATTATTTCAGTCTTTCCATCTTAAGGTTTGACTTTGACATGGATCAAAGGTGAGAAGACAGATTCATCGCACGCACACAACATTCGTAATGACAATGGTCCATAATTTGGATGCAGGTGCTACTCGCACAACATGGAAGCACGGGTAGATTTATAATGTCCGGATGGCTGCGCAGAAATGGAGTTTCGACTCTGGAAGCATCTGGATGGAATGAATTGACCCAGATTCTTCAGGAACTCTACCAAGGCAGAAATTCAGGTGGTCCATACAGGACTGTCAATATGGAACATGCACATGAACTCCCGAGATCAGAAGTGACGACTTTCGATGATATTCAAAGTGAGATCCTCGTCATAGTCGTGGATATAGGGCTACTTGACCTAAACACAGATATATGGAAGGAACAGCTCAATTTCCTAGACAAGTACCACGGGAAGGCGAAGTTCGCGTGGATGCTAAACCATGACACCTTCAATGCCATTAAGGTGGAGCTCCGAAGGAAAGGACACATGCTGATGGTCAACAAGCCGCTATACAAGGCCAAGATGATTCAAATTCTGGATGCTGCCATAAAGGAGAGGAACTCTGAACTCCTGAAGAGGGGCTCCAATTCTTCAAAAAGCATGAATAAAGAAGAGGACTTGCACGAGTGTCTAGAAATCGACTCTGAGCACTATGAGGGAGCGAGCTCTGATGAATTGGACACAGTTGAAACATCACGTTCTGGTTGTACCAATACATCTCCTGGTGAACAAAAGAAACAGGAAGGGATCAAAACCCCTCCTGCTCTACAACACAGGACATCGAACTATCACTCATTCAATTCTACTCTGCTGTCTTCCAGCTATAACAATTTAGGGAACGAAGAAGAAGCATGTCCAACTAGTCCCCCTTTGGACCCCCCAGATAATGCCGAAGGCAGATTCAAGTGCACGAGGAGCGTGTTTTCTTCAAAAGAAAAGGAAGATGGAAATTCAGAAGCACAGGAACAACTGCTGATCAGCAAGCGTCCTCCAGCCAAAGTTGATTCGTGTTCCAGTAAAGAATTGGACCAGAAAAGGTCTCTGGAGGGCCTGCGCATACTACTTGCCGAAGACACGCCAGTGCTTCAGAGAGTTGCTACGATCATGCTGGAAAAGTTGGGGGCTAAAGTCATTGCTGTCGGAGATGGCTTGCAGGCGGTGAATGCCCTGAACAGCAGTCTAGATGTAGATGCAGAAGACTTCAGGACGGCATTGCATTTGCAAAACGCAAACAGGATGCCTCGAGCAGGAACACGAAGTTGGCAACCTTACGACCTGATCCTTATGGACTGTCAAGTAAGAGATGAATGCTCTATGACTCTTTCATTTGGTCACGAACCATACTGCTTAGTGTGTTATCTCCACACTTTCACTGAAGGAACCAATTCAAGCATGACAAAAATGAATTAGTGATCTGTCTCCAAACCGATAGCAAACTTAATCTCAAAGAGATTCTTCCTAGAAAAGGGTACTTTAGTTTGTTCATTGTGTCGTCCTGAGATAAGACTCTTGAATCTGTTTCATTACCTTTGCCTACACATTCTCTCTTCCTTGCCGTGCACTGCCCATTGACCGTCTATTGACACTAGATCTGTTTCCTGCAAAAACACAGATGCCCCAGATGGACGGGTATGAAGCAACGAAAGCAATCAGAAGATCCGAGGCCGGAAGCAGCCTGCACATTCCAATCGTTGCGCTGACCGCGCATGCCATGTCGTCGGATGAAGCCAAGTGCTTGGAGGTGGGAATGGACGCGTACTTGACGAAGCCGATCGACTATAAGCTTATGGTGTCCACAATTCTGTCACTCACCAAGGGAGTGAACTGAAAGAGCCTGCTAAAACAACTTAGGAGAACCAAAGAAAGCCAGATTCTAAAGCTTACACAGTTTTTGCTTTTGAAATGTGAAAATATCAGTACGATTAACGAACTGGGCAAGTATACCAGTGACCCCATCTGCAATCTGTAAAGACATCTGAGTTTCTATAGCTTATTTCTGAGCATATTCGGAACATGAATCTCCAGGAACGGTGATCATCTGATTCTGTCAAACTTAAACATATCACAGCAACAGAGCAAAGCACTAGAAACACTGCATCAAGATCCTCGAGACTGCTAAACTGTCTTTTGCAAACATATCCTGAAGTAGAAGTCAAAGTAGCTATTGGCAAAAGCAATTAAAAGACCGAATCTTCGTTGTCTCAAGCTTCACTCCAAAGAGCTGTCCATCGAGTTTCCACGTTCAGCTTCGATTTTTCGCGACAAAAGACGTCCATAGAAACTTTCGAGATCTTGCAGAAATTATTCACTCATGGGTCATGAACGATGGACCTTTGATGTATCTTACTGAACTTCATCAAAGGCGCGAACCATGCACACGAGCGACACGACGATACAACACATCCCCATGAAGCTCAGAAACTGGAACATCATGAGTTATGTTACAGTTATAAGAGGAGCATGGGAATTTATTTTTGCTGGCGGAAATAGGGGAAATTGCAATTTCAGTCCTTGTACTTCGAGGGAATATCACTTTTGGTCTTAATACTTCGTTCGGTTATAATTATGGTCCTCGTACTGTTTTCTGGCGATAATTTTAAGCCCTTCGGTCAAACTTCCATTCAAAATATATCAAAAACTCTGGAGCCATCACCGAAACCAACAAGTGGAGCCTATGTGTGTAGGCCCCTAAAACAAATTAACGAGGAGGGGGAGTGACTACAGGACCCACTACCACAGTGCCTCTGGGATTTGAACTTCTCCCCTTCGTGAGGGGAAGAGAGCGGCGAATTACCGCACCGCATTGGCGGTGGTACAATTTTGATCATTATTCTTTTTCGAAGTGTTCAAATTTGGCGATTATGTTTTCGCAACTTGTACCATTGATTAACGAGATTTAAGTAATGGTATTTTTTCTTTTTTTTTGGCCTGGCAATAGTACCAGTTAATGCTAAAAACCGACACAAGATGCCTGGCAAGAGTACTAGTCCCTACTAGCTTTGGGCTTTCGACATTTTGAAGGCAAGTTGAAAGTTGAAAGTCGGCTTCAAAGTTGAACCAAACAGTCCAATATTTCCCCAATGAGCTTTCAAGCCTGAAAGCCCTTTGAAAATATTGAACCAAACGCAGCCCGAGCCTCTCAAGCAAACTACAATTTTGACCGTAGCTCTTTTTCAAAGTATTCAAATTTAGCCACTATACTTTGTTTTCACAGCAGTACTAGTCCTCGTACCATTGAATGACGAGATTTTAAGTAAGATTTTTCAAATTTTGCAACAGTGCTAGTTAATGATGATTGTTTTATTAGTAATTAATGAAGAAAATTCTTTTAATACTGTAATATTATTCAAGAGTCGAGATTGAATCATAAATTTTCATAAATATTCCACAATATTTCACTATTAGACATTGATATGATTAAAATATGTAAAAGTTATCTACGTTTTCCTAAAAATAGTCCCGGATACGTCTATTTAAATTTGATGAGGATGTCATTGTCGAAGGCGATGGAATTTATCTAACGGGACTTTCACCAGGTTGGACACATTTGTTAACATAGGAATCACCAATCAATAATTGGTATTGATTTGACATTTTCATAAGATTTTGAATGAAATTGTGATAAAAGAAATTAAGTTGTTCGGTGAAAAATAACATTGTGACTAGTTACTAAAATCAAGCATGGCGAATAAAAGTCATAAGCATGCGTTCATAGGTGCCACACGTCAATGCCTGATGCTAATCGACAATTTCGATAGAATTTCGAAAGAAAATTTTTAAGAGAAGAACTTATCGGATATGCTTGGTAATCTTTCTATTTTTAAAAATAATTTTCATTCTCGAGAATAAATAAGTAATTTTTTTTATTTCTTATTTTCATTTCAAATCGATTCCCTCCTTTTTAATTCTTAGAAATAGAAAAATTAATTGACGTTACGAAATTTCTATTTCTTATGAAGAGAAAGAAAGGAAAAATAAAAGAAAACATGATACTTACCAAACATGTCTATATTTTTTAAGCAAAGATCACATGAGGATTAAAAGTGTAATTAAATAAAGTATGAGGATCAAAAGCGAAAATTCTAATTAAATAAAGTATGAGGACCAAAAGTGAAAATTTCCAAAACTGCAGGGACCGAAAATGCATAACAAGAAAAAGTGCCTGCTGCATATTTCTTGATGCCGAAGCCTAGTCACTCTGTACAAAAGAGGAGAGAGCTCGACGCAGAAGAAAGTCGCAGACGACGAGCACTCCTAGAGAGAGAGAGAGAGAGAGAGAGAGAGAGAGAGATCGAAGGTCGGAAGGGTAAGACGCTCGGAGCGCGAAGGATCGGAAGGCCGCCATGGCGAGGTACGACAGGGCCATCACCGTGTTCTCCCCGACGGCCACCTCTTCCAGGTGGAGTACGCCCTCGAGGCCGTCCGCAAGGGCAACGCCGCCGTCGGCGTCCGCGGCACCGACACCATCGTCCTCGGCGTCGAGAAGAAGTCCACCGCCAAGCTCCAGGACTCGAGGTGAGTCCCCCCCCCCCGCCCCCGCCTCCGCTCGTGCGATTGGCTGTTTTGATTTCGGATTGATCTGGTTTTTTTGGGGAAATGCGAGTAGCTAGGGTTCGTTCGGTTTGTGTCGATCCCCCGATGGTGTCGATGTGGACCGAGGATTGATTGAGTTGGTGAGTCGATTGGGGGTTTTAGGTCTGGGGAAAGCAGGGCTTGTCGGGTTCTTTTTTTTTTTTTTAGCTGGGATCAGATCGTTTGTGGAAATTATGCCCTGCGAATTCTCCGATTACAACATGATTGAACATGAGATGTTATCTTAGAAAGAGAGTCGCTTTCTTCGGTTTTGGAGTGGGAAAGTTTAGCAGGGGAAGAATGGAGTAAGAAGGAAATGGAATATTCAGGTTTCAACTAGAAAGTACTGAATTTTGCTGTCGAGATTTTTGAGTTGGAGCTTTACTTGGACTGGTGGAACTTTGTGCTATCTTGGGGCTGAAGTGCTGTCTGAAATCTAACTAAACTATGGAAGCTCAAAGTTGTGGTTATATTTTCTTATGCAAGGACAATTCAACTAAGCCTATTTTAAAGATTGTAGGATTACTGAGATTAGGTGGTAAAGTGAGTTTAGCAATGATATCATGTATCTTTTAAGATCATGACCTAAAAGACTATCCAACGGTTGTCGCTCTCTTTTAGTTGCCTGCAACTGATTTTTTTTGTTTGAACACATGTCAAGACTTTGAGGCTAAAATGTCCCGTTCAAATTGAGAGGATTCACATGCTTAGTAATTGGTGGTTAAATATTGGAGGATGTTTATTCATCAAGCTTATAGGTATGGTCGTTAGTTAGGTGACGCATCATCATTGGCGAATCCTTTCAATGTTGACACACTAATATGATTTGATTTACTAAGGAAGCTTATGCTAGGTTGATTTATGCTGTTCACTGTGACTTGTTGGTATCTCATTGACCTAATGGTAGCATGTAACCATATGGACTGAGGGTGCACATTAGATAAGGCGACATGAGCCCTTTGCCTGCAAGTGGTAAAAATTGTATTAAGACGACCAAGTGTGTGTGTAAATAGATGTTTCCACCGAAATCTAAGTGGTATTTTGAAACTTGAATCTTGGTGACACATAAGCATGTAAATCTTCTTTACAACTGAAAATTGTTATCAACACTCTCATAGTGCCCTTTCTCTTTCTTTTGTTGGTTGAACTATGCTCTTTGACATATATGCTTCCTCTGTATACAGATCGGTGAGGAAGATTGTTAGTCTGGATCAGCACATTGCATTGGCCTGTGCTGGCCTTAAAGCAGATGCTCGTGTATTAATAAACAGGGCACGAATTGAATGCCAGAGTCACAGACTTACAGTTGAAGATCCAGTGACCGTTGAGTATATTACGCGTTACATTGCTGGTCTTCAGCAGAAGTATACACAGAGCGGCGGTGTGAGACCATTTGGTCTTTCAACTCTGATTATTGGTTTTGATCCCTACACTGGCGCACCATCACTGTATCAGACAGATCCATCTGGGACATTTTCAGCCTGGAAAGCTAATGCTACTGGTAGAAATTCCAATTCCATAAGGGAATTCCTAGAGAAAAACTACAAAGATACTTCAGGGCAGGAAACTGTGAAACTTGCTATACGTGCATTACTTGAGGTAAGTTTCTCTGCGTTATTTCAGAGATGTGTTGACCTGTAGACTGTCTTGTTGATTCATTAGTGTATTCATTTGGATATTAGAGTATTTTAAAAAATTGGGTAGTTGGCTGGTGATAGTTGCCTTTTGTCTTTATAGCCCTTTTGCTCTTGGACATGAGTTTTACGTCCCCCAACTTGAACCCACCTGTTTTCCAACTCATGCATACATCCGAATGGATTTAATCCCCTTATCTGTGTCGCTCTTTATCTCTCTGTCAGCCTCAGGCACCTTCCTTGGAGAGTGTTTGCTTAGCTTTCTACTTCCGTGGCAGTTTTTCCATTTGCCTTTTACTTTTCAGCTAGTTTAT
Organism: Eucalyptus curtisii; assembly: GCA_017140595.1. Classification (NCBI taxonomy): domain Eukaryota; kingdom Viridiplantae; phylum Streptophyta; class Magnoliopsida; order Myrtales; family Myrtaceae; genus Eucalyptus; species Eucalyptus curtisii. The sequence continues at coordinate 32,616,973 of CM029502.1, read as the reverse complement.
ATCGATGCGACAGTTATGAAGAAATGTTGTCCTTACCAATCCAGCTCTGTGGCTGATCAGGTTTTGGATGAATAGATGTTTTATATACATCAACTACGACTTACATAGACAATGCCTAATCATGATTGTTTTGTCTAACAATGCTTCTTAGAGATATCCAAGCCAATAGATAAGTTTTGTGAAAGCTACCTACAGTTGCATGATGAAATAGTTACTTACTAAAAGTCCCGAATTTATGTCCAGGTTGTCGAGAGTGGGGGAAAGAACATAGAGATTGCTGTGATGACAAGAGAGCATGGCCTGCGACAGCTCGAAGAGGCTGAAATTGATGCCATTGTCGCTGAAATCGAGGCTGAGAAAGCAGCTGCGGAGGCCGTGAAGAAGGCCCCCCCTAAGGAGACTTGATTGCCTGCTGTTTCTTCCTGGCCCGTGACATTCTCATAGTTTTTTCCTCTCTTTACTCATCTTCTGTCGCTAGATGCAAACTGAGGATGATGCTTTCGCAGCCTTTAAGGTCCCGAACATATCTGCTTCTGATTTATAGTTGTGTTAAGGACTCGTGTTCACGTGTGGGGAAGAAGCTGGTTTTCGCTGCTCCCTGCATTGTAGTTGTTGTTATCTGCATGACGCCGTGAAATTCTATTGGAGAAACAGCATTTTACGTTCCCGGTCAAGGTTTGATTGGGCTAATCGATGACTTTTGCTTCTTTTGGAACGCGTTGCAACGAGGATGCCTTCAAGTTCACTGAGAGTTCTGCCAAATATTTCCCAGAGGAAAACCATTGTCGAATTAAATTTTAATTGAAATCAGTTACGGAAGCAATTAACACGCAGTATCTCTATAACCTGAGTATTTTGACGTGTCTGATGAGATGCACATGGTGACACGTTATCGGTGGATTTTGCTCTTAGTAATTCGTGTGCAAAGGTGCTGTTTGGCCATGCGATTACATATTTTTGTGCACACTTTTACTGTGAGATACATTAGATCAATTTTTTTTCTTTTTTTCTTGTTTCTGGTCTAAACATTAGATCTATAGGGCCATGAAAGAGGGGGAATATATGATGTGGACCAATGGCTCTCACTCTCTCTCCGTCTGGTACAATTTCCAAAAGAAGGGACTCGTACAGAAGTAAAACACTTTAAAAGGGAAGGACGATGGAAAATTCAAAAATGATGTTTGGCCCATGCAGGTCTCGAACCTGCGACCTTCGCGTTATTAGCACGACGCTCTAACCAACTGAGCTAATAGGCCTGGATTCATTGGGACTAGTCAAATATATAAAATTCAGATTGATTCTTCGATCAACTTACCATGCATTAGCCCGCGCGCTTTTTCTTTCTTTCTTTGTGCGCTGATGACCTAGTACGTGCCTGCCTTCAACTATAGCGGTATGAAGCTCGGAAAAGAGCAGCGTACGCTATATATGCTGAATGCGCGGGCCTCGTCACAGAAGGCTGCACAGTGATTTTGGCAAAAGGCATTACCAACGATGCACCCGAGAGCACGTCGAGAGAGAGGAGGGGCTATCATTGCTCCTTTCGTATGGTTAATAAGACAGCCCCCGGACCGTTCATTTACAGCTAATCTTGTCTTTCCCATGTGTTAATTTTCCACATGAAGAATCGACACAATAGTCTGAACATGGGCAACGCGTTTGCATCTTATTCACCTAAGGTTGACCAGGAGATAGTATATATAATTATCAGTTGCAAACTGAACTTGCACATTTCACATCTTGCTAGTAAACTGCAATAAGCAGACTTCGCCAGCATTATGCAGCTGTATCAAGTTTAACAGATGGCTCAAGAAAGGATTTTAGTTCGCTCATCACTTGTCAAGATCGAGAAAGACCTACGATTTGATTTTCCCTTTCTGTTTTGCTCCGCGTACAATCTAACTTTCCTTGAAGAAGTAAAGGACGAAATGCACAAAGGAAAACTCCAAAATTTTACTCAACCTAATGCTATACAAGGAACTCTGTTTGGCAAGGCGACATAGCTCAGTTGGTAGAGCTCTGCTCTTCCAATTGGGTCGTTGTGATTCCAGGTTGGATGTCTAATGCAAGCAGGAATACACATACAGACCCATAATGAGGATACTGTACATACTAGGGGAAGCAAACCGCGGAGCTCTTGCACATTATCATGAACAGACTAGACTCCAACTCACCACTCCTCAATTTCATCATCAGATGTCTTCACTTCTCGGTTATCTAAACTGATCCCATCTTCAATCTCAGTGCTCAGCATCATCACTTCATGAGCTTGGAGTCTATGCTGAAGCCATTTACACGCAGGCATGTACTCAGTAGCTATTACTGACATATCAATTGAGCTAACTCCATTATAAACCATGAATCTCTGTCTTAACATCTCATCCTGCAGCCAAACCGTGACAAGATTTCAAAGGTATAAATTTTGCATGGCCAGAAAAATAATGGTCTCATCCAACATACTTTCTATGCCAACCAGAGAGGGTGACATCAGTGGATATTGTTGTAGAGTAATATAAGTGGCTCCGATCCTTATGAGTATAACAGTTACGGGCTGTTTGGAAAACAACAATAATAAAGCATTGGGTGCTTTCAAGGTCCAGGGTTTTTATTTTTTTAATTATAGCATTTAAGAATTCAGTTATTACACCATGTGAACGGTGGGGATATAATGGCGACTTATTTAAGGAAGTCATAAAAACAGAAAGATCATGTTTGCAAAGTCAAACAACTGCTGTCGCAGCTGGATGAAGGCAGCATGAGTAGACCCAGCAAACTTGGGATTGTTCTCTTGATGATTAAAAATCGAATGCTACATTTCAAAAATATTTAGAAGGGGCACAATACAAGCTGCAAGCATGCCAAATTAGTGTACCAAATGAGTTAAAATCTGTGAAGATAACGAGCTTAGTAAATTTAACATTTACTTGAAGGGCACGCATTTGCTTGAAGGTCATTCTTCTACTGACTTTGCAATTTTCAATTTCAGAAATCCTCAAAAAAAAAAACAAAACAAAACAAAACAAAAACAAATAAATAAACAACAATCATGATGAGTAGAGAGTTCCTTGATAAAGCGAATGGAAGATGCAAAGGGTTAACGTCAAGCATACCTTATTGTGCAAAGAGAATTTCTCACTCTGCCAGAGTTTTGGCTTACGAATGGAATGCCACCTGCACCTCATAAAGGATTGGCAGGTAGTTCATATAAACATTTGAAATTACTCAAAAAAGAAAAAAGAAAAAAGAAAGACAAACGTAAATAGCATGCTCAATATGTATAAAGGGAAACCTGGGAGGCAATGGATGAGAGTTTCCAAAAAGCACCCCTCGAACAGCAATTGAAGCAGCAGCTGACTGTACAACACCCTCTGCCTCATAATTTCTAGCTACTGCTCCGTGAAAACTGTGCAAGAGCACATCAGCATCACCCAAATAAGAAAGCACAGCAGAGGCATCATCGACAGCCTCCTCATTAAGAAAGTCTAGAACTGCAACAGGAATTATAGAAAGAGTCCATCAGCAGTAGAATGGTCATTGCTAGCAATCTTATCTCTTTGTTTTTGAAGAAAGCACAGAGCACAGCTATGTCAGAAGGGGAGAAGTACCATTTTCATGCAGAAAATCAGCAATTGGTCTTGCTTGCCCATGTGCCTGAGAAAGGACCTTCTCTGGAGCATCCATCTTTAAGGGTAATCTCATAAATTTCTCTTGCATGGGGTGCGGATCTTTCCCTACAAAACAACAAAAAGCGGCACACAGGTAAATCACACAGAAACATGCCGTGTAGTAACCTTAACCTTGCTTACACCCTACTAAGTCACATGCAGACAGCACAAGCACATGCCAAGATGTCTCCCATCAATATATCATGATAAGAAGATTGTAAGTGCAGTGACTGGGAAGACAGTGCCATCATGGGGCCAAAGCTAGATACATCCAAACAAAATCACAATAAATCTCAAGCCTTCATCAAAACTTACCTGATGGAGAAACACTCTCTCTTTTGTTATGGAGAAACTTTCCCAGGGCATGGAAGAGAGAGATTGTCTCATCTCTGCTAAAATGAAGATCATATACCGTAGTTGGACTTGACGAAGAAAAGGATGGCCAGTCCACCTTAAGACAAAAAAATTGTAAGGATGTGATTGCATGTCGGATGTCGCCTCCACTTGCCTTCGCTATTAAATCAATCTGTTCAGAAGTCACATTGCGCTTCTCCTGTCTACATATTTTGGAAAGTATCCTCTTAATGGCATTACTGGTGATAGGATTAAATGCAATCTGAGAATTTCAAGGAGATAGGCTACACGTCAGGCACATGAGTAAAATATGTATATTATCCAAGGATAACTGTAGAACTAGTTCAAGAAGCTGACTTTACGAGCTCCAGCACTTTCAAGGGACAAATGGAGTTCCTCTAAGAATCGTGCTTCCCTGTCAGCTGAATCCACTCGACCATAATCAGTTATTAGAATAGCTGTTGGTATATGAGTAGATTGCACAAGAAGATGTAGGCAGTTCTGCAGTCTTCTACGTGCAACATTCCCATGCGCCATGGGTAGATCATCAATGAGGAGTATTGCTGATGATTTTGACTCTCCAGCAGATGTTTGAGAAATCAGTCCATACTTTCTTGTTCTCTCAACAAAAGCTTCAAACTCATCCAACTTAGATACATACTGCCCTGACAGTAGATCAAAATAACTCATCAATAAATAAGGAAATTTTACAATCTTAATTGCCAGTTTGACAACAGTGTACACATACTTTTACCCTTACGCCAGAGCAAAATTGCTGCCTGTTCAGAAGTTTTTATGAGCAGAGATGGTTAAGGCAAAAAAGAGGGACATGTGTTTTAGACATGTGTTCACTGACAGAACTTAACCATAAGAGATTCAATAAACCAATTGATGTTTATATACCTGTGTTACTATTATGGACATATTCCTTCCAGACTGTTGGAGTAGGCGTGTTCCACTCACACAATGTGGCTCCCAGGTGAGATGCAACAACATAAATAGTAGCCTGCGCAACAGATCTCTTATTTCAACATTGCAATGCTTTAACTTCTAGGTGCCAGCACTAAGTGCAGAAGTCATGAGACAATAGTCCATTCAGGTGACAAATAAAAGAGCATTTTTTCCTTTATCAGATACCAGAAGGTTAGAAGAATCAAATGAAAAACAAAACGCAGGCAGGGGCAGACAAAAAGTTTCATTATCCACTAAGCCAAATGTTTGGTTGCACGCCCCAAAATACACTTTTCCTCAGATTCAGGGGAATAAAGGAAATTCCAAGATCGTGCATTTATTCAGCAGACGGCCGCAGATCAGTTTAAAAACTCAAAATTAATACACCGCACTATGAACAACATAATCAGATGTAGAATAAGTTAAGTGTCAAGTCCATGTCAATCATATAAAAGATTTTCTACACTTCCTGTCCACACTATCAGGTAGAGATCCAATCATAGGGAGATAACAAGGGCTTGTTCATTTAGTTAAGTTCAAGTAGAAAGTACATTTTGGCTTTCTCGCTAAAATTTAGAAAAAAATTCCAAGTTTCAAAAGATTGTAAAAAAATACATGAGAATCTATGCGTCAATATTTGTATATCATGAAAATTTTGGGTGCTTAGTGCCAAAAAAAAGTCAACATGCATCCGCCCCCAGATTTAGATTAAGCAAAAGTAAAAGTCTATACAAACAGACCTTAAAACTAGGCATGATGAAATAGTCGAAGCAGTTTCTGCATAACCTGCCTGAGAGATTAAATAGAGAATAATTTTTGGGGGCACATCCAGTTTCGGAAAGCAAAACATTTTCAAGGTTTGGACCAACTTCACATTAAGAATAGAAATAAACCACAAACAAACCAGTTAAACCAACAATGTTTGTGGTCTAAACTAGTGTCTCCAAGTCAAACTTCATAACTATGCCACTTCAGACACAAGAATGCTGAACTGAAAAATGCATCAATATATTCACCCTATATAATTACAAGTATGCTTGAACTGGAGATATGACTAAAGCTCACATCTTCATTAAGATGTTTGTTCAATATAAGAGAAAGGAAGACATACAGATTTTCCTACACCAGCTGGCCCAGTAATAACGAGAACATGATCACCGAGGTTATCCTGCAATTTAAGAATGCGGAGCATTAATTTCCACAAGGAAGGGAAAGAAGAAATAATTTTCCACAGGTCGTCCTTTTAGTGATTATTCCATTATGCAGAAAGGAACTACACTTCGTTGCCAAAACATCCCTATTTCGTGGAGACTTAAATCTGTCTTTGGAATGGATACCATTATGTAATATTTCATGGAAGACACCAGAACCACATGGACCATAACAATCATTACAATCACAACCACCATCACCACTATCGTCGTCATCATTTAAGAAAGCTTCCAATTTATGTGCGCATTAATTTTGTACCCATGCTGATAGTCAAACATTTGCTGATAATAAGCACAAGGTGAAAAGTCAAAACAGCTTATATTGTATTATACACACTCTTATGGCCATCCACCACTTAGTTCAATGGCAGCAGAATCACCCATCAATCCTAAACACGCCCACATGCAAAGACAGCACCAGATCACAACGGTTCATAAACCTTTGTCAATAGTATTGCTAAGAAGACCCGTCCTGAACAAGTTTCCAACTAAGTGTGTCCTTTTAGAGGGTGAACACCTCATATTGGTAGCCCTCATGAATGACGGAAGTACCTTTGAAGTAATCAATCGTTCCTCAAACCATGATTTCACTTCTTCAACCTACAATCAAAGAATAATCAATATCATGACCTTCAGTCTCATACACAAAAATTGAGCAAGCTGGATCAACCTTTTTCTTGTGTACTGCAAGCTCTTCAAAAGTACATGGTTTATACTTATCAACCCATGACTCCTTGGCAGTGCTCCTACCAAAACCTGCTCCACATACCATTCGGAACAACTAAGGGCTACCGGATAAAGGAAACAATAGGAACACAGCAACAAACAAAAGCAGAGTTGTGAAACAAAATACATTCTGAAGCTCAAACTTAGAGAATAAAAGGACCGATATCATCTAAACACCTCAATGATAATATAAAGCGCAATTAAAGACTGTAGAGCTTTTGTTTAGTGAATAACCCTTGATGACAGTATTAAATCATCTCTATTTGTGAGGTCATAATCCTTTCTCAGTGTTTTAAAAAACTTGCTTCTAAGACTGCACCTTCACCCCTCGAGGCTCACCCTGTATCAACTCTTGTTCGAAAGACCAGCTAAGGATGTGACAACTGGCATACAAAGTTGCATTGCTTTGTATCACATTTCACTTGGGCAGTTAATAACCCATTCCAGTTGCTGAACACTGAGAGCCTTCCACTATCACTAGATGTGACCGAAACAAAATATGCAAGCGACGAAATAATGCTTCCCAAGCGACAACATAGTGCATACTAAAACTAGGGCACGATAAATATTTTTCGAAAAGAAAAAAGGCAAGGGCATACCCGTTGTTACCTTGGCACCAGTGAATACTTCATTGAAGTCTTCCTCTAAAAACTGAAACTGCAATAGGTTAAACCCAAAATTTCAGAAAGTCCAGCAGCAGGATCAATTTCAAATTTTTCTTTTTATTTCCCCTCATGAACTACTTCTATTGCCGCCATTCCTTAAGCAGACTAAAAGTGCCATTTTCACTCCATTTTTATCGGCATTTCTCCAGGCAGCTTAAGTCTCACTAGCCACCACTGACCGGTGACCATAAATCCCCACACTACTATGAAGCACTCATACTAAGTTGAAACGCAACAAATACATAGGGCGTAAGAGCCTTCTCCTAACTGGAAAAAGGAGGAAGATCACGGAGAAACGGATGACGTCGGAGCAACTATACCTCGTCTACGATGGAGGACCGCTTGCACGACGACGATCGGGATCGGGAGGCCGAAACCCGAGGCTTCTTCGCTCTCCTCGGCTCCGGCCGAGCAAGGTGCGGCTTCGCCGCCGGCTTCGAACGGCTCCGACTCGAGCGCAGCGCTCCTTCGCCTTCGCCTTCGCCTTCGCCTTCGTCGCCTCCGTCGTCCGACGACAAAACGACGACCGCGTCCCTCTTCCCCATCGCGAAGCGCCAAGGTCCGACGATCGCCGCCGAACGGCCCTAGCTCACGGCATCGCCGGCGCTCGGCGAGGCTCTCGGATGGGAACGGAGCGAATGGCGATTGCGGAGAATGAAAATGGCGGGATTGGATAGAGAGAGAGAGAGAGAGAGGCGCGGGTTTTCGCGAGGCGTGGGTGAGAAGCCGTGGGCGGAAGGTTTTGCTGGGGTGTGCGGCGGGAGTACCGTTGAACGCGTGAAACCCGAACGAAACGACACCGTATATCAGACAATTATGCCATAATGACATCGTAATCAAGTTGACATGAATTAACATATATGATTATGGAAATTCAATATAGATCGCTTCTCTAGAATTGATTTCCGCTTTATCTTTTCGATCCGAAATCAAATGCGATCATGACATGTATGACTTTCGTCGGTAGATTAAAGTGTAGCGACTTTATTCGTTACGAATCTCGTATGATCTCAACATACAAGCATATACGAGAACTATCATATACAGTCCAAAGATTGAAATACAAGTGGCAGACTGCTGGATTCATGCCTAATTAATTGATTTCTGGCTCGGTGCAAATATGTGCATTATTTTTGTTTACAGTAGAACCCACTTGGTCAAAAGTCTTGTTCACAATTACAACGAAAATAAGTTTGTAAAAAGCAGTAAGATTTCACGAAAGAAATGCCTAACACGCTTGTTAAAGCGACTACACCAAGAAAATTTACAATACTTGATAATTTGAGAATCGAAATATTTCTTTATAAGACGCTTCGAGGCACTAAATTAAGGACCAAATCAGTATTTTTGAATTTTATAACATGATTTTTATGGTCAAAAAAAAAATTGAGATTACACATGATTTGAAATTGTCAAAATTTGAGATGCCTGACATTATAATCGAATATGAAAAATACATTCGCAAACCAGGAACGGGATAAAATCTCAATGCGGGCGGGAGCTGGAGCTGAAAATCAAAAGGCTCGCTCGAACTCTTCTTCCCAAAGTCCGTCGACTGCAACTAGCTCGTTCCTAAAGGTCCCGCGTCCCTGTCCCGTTCTCACGAATCTCTACCTTCTCCGGCTTTGCTCGGCGCACTCTTCCCGTCGCCGCAACGCACCTGGACGGCCAGCATCTTCGGCACGTCGGGGCACAGACTGCCGGCCTTGTCGAAGTTCTTTCGCTCCACCTTCACGGAACACTTGCTTCTTCCCAGGCAGCGCTGCTCGAGCACACGCAAAATGCGGACGAGCGTTAAGTGCACGAGCAGTTTCTCGGCTCTAAAGTAGAACAGACGTTGACAGACTAACTGGCAGGCTAGGAAGAGTAGCAAGTAGACTTAAAGAGAGCGAGCTAGTTCCAGCACGGGATTAAGTCGGACATGTAGTTTCTTTGTTTGCCGCGGGAGGGAGATGTCGATGTGGGAAATACTTGCGCGGCATTTTATTCGTTGCGACGGCAATGAATGGGCGCGCGTGCTTTGTGTGTATGTTCGTGCGGGTGTGTGTGTAAGAGAGAGGTAAGAAACCTGCTCAACAACTTTCTGGCTCTTGGCTGCCGAACAGTTGCCAACGCCGTAACTTCCACAAGTGCCTGAGGGGTTGCCGTAGCTTGCGAACTCGACCTCAACGATCTTCTTGTCCTCCGGGCACTGCAAATGAGCCCTCGGCTTCGCGTCATCCGCGACAGTTCGAATCAGACCGCCGTTTGTTTTCCATGATTTCACGGTCGGCGGATCGTGCTCATGGATGAAGCTACAGATGACATCTCGGTTCACTGTCAAGATCTTGACACCTTCAGGATTTCCTCCGATTTCCTCCAACAGAACGAGAAGGTTGCCTGTCGGCTTCAGGAACGCTCTCGGAACATGGTATCTGCAAAAAGAAGTCATCCATTTTCTGTTTTTCTGTTTTTTTATTGCAAATTGTGAAATACTTACACGTCCTGGGATGGCCTTTCTAGAGGACTCAGGTAAGACGACCAGTATCTGCCAATGCTCTTGCCATTGACCCAGGCCATGCCCTTTGACATCGTTCCAAGTTGCATCACCACAGGATCGTTTCCTTCAGGAGCATCAAAATAAGCCTAGGAATCGGCTAAAATCTATCAGAACATTTTCGCATGAATCTTCTTCTTCTTCATTTGGCAATGAATGGGAAATTCTGTCTCCGATGTACCTTGTACCAGGTGAGAGATTGTCCGTGTCCTTTAGCTTTCGTCCACTGTATCCTGTGAGAGCCCCCTTGTGTGTAGACATGGAGTTTTTCCCCGTCCAAGCCTACCTGCAGCATCAGGACTGAGCCTGGGTTTGTCTTTCTGTCCCGAGACTTTCGTGTGAAAATATAGCGATGATTTGATTACCTTATGCGCCCATCCATTGAGCGACAGATCGAGGGTCCCGGTGTTGAGGCCTTTGAGTGTCACTTCGTGGACTCCAGCAAACCGGTGCTCCAAGTAGGCTCCGCTATCCTGAAGCATAATAAAGATTGGGAAGTGACAACACGTCTTTCACGTCACGTTTGCAATGTAAAGGAGAAAAAGACACCAAGACAGTAGAAGGATTCTACCGCGTCATTACCGGAAAACCAACTGTCGCACCGAGCAGAGATATGTTATTGAGTCCAGGCTTTAGGTCGATTGGTTTCTGTAAGACGAAGCTCTTCTCTATGTTGCTTCCATGACCGGACCCTGTGAAGCAGGCGAAATGTACTCGTGAGAAATTTAGGATTACTGAGTATTTGTCACATCCTCCTTCTCCAGGACTGTACCAGATGCCCCGAGAATGTCTCGACAAGTAGCCCTTTTGCTGAAAATTCGTCGAAACAACAAGACCAAGGATAAAATGCAGTACCTATATACTCTCCGTTGACAAAGGTATGCATCAAGTGGCCAAGATTCGCCACCTGAAGGACTGGAATGATGTCCTTTCTAAAGGGTAAGTCGGTGGGATACAATTTAATGCTGTCAAACAAGTAAGGACATATTGAAGTTCTACTAAGTAGTAAGGTAACTTAGGATGCATTTTAGCTTCCCAGTTTTTACTTCTTGGAGGAATGCTTAGTTACTTACCTGGTAGCATACCACAGATAATCTGTCGTGTCTTTTGTCATGCTCATCAATTCTAGAGGACTCTTTGACTTGATAGGAGCATCACTGGTCGTCGGAATATTGTCCCGCCACATTTCCCACTGTAGATTCTTGTTAGCTATCTCTGATTGATGATAGTTTCTCGAACTGTGCTGCGAGACAACCTGATAATACATAGACGTATTACAACTTACATAGACCTCACTAGGTTTCAATCGAGTGAAAGAAACAAGAGCTGGTCTCCAGTGGTACCATTCCCGTGTTATAGACCACAGTCTTGCAATCGGCGAGGATGCTGATAGATCGCTGAGGTAGGTAATACTCAATGCCCTTGAACATCGCTTGTCTAGGAAGCCGAGTATTATTGTTGGATAGAAAGGCGGCACAGATGCTAGTACCTGGTTTCTCGTAGACTTGGGCCTGCAATGTAAAATTCGCTCAGCTTTGTCCCATCTCCGTTCGAGGGTAAGCTGAATCTACTGAATATATCAGGTTTCAGGTTTGGCCCGCACTTTCATTTCCTATTTTTATACCTCGAGTCCTTCTCCCAAATTTTGGACCGTGGGAATCCCCCAGAGCAGGGCTTTCTTACACAACCTCAAAGCCGAATGCAAGTCCCTTAAGTGACCCCATTTCGGCTCCCTCAACAGACCTACATATAGTAAATCACTGCATCAGTACAAGCTTATTCAATGATTCAACCTAGCCATATCCTAAAGAAAATAAATCGCCATAGCTGGTAAGCTTTGTGAATTTTCTCGATGACTATTCATTGGAAAGACCGAATTTTTTTAGGCGGAACCGTTTAGTCCAGAAAATAGGAACGGCATAATGGTAAGTTCAGTTCTTATGGACAAACAGAGGTTCAATCGAACAAAGAACCAGGGAGACTTACCGTATTCATCGATGGGAGCTTCATCGTAATATCGAGTAGTTACAAAAGAGGATGGTGTTCTGCCGAAATTTGTTCCACCGTAGTACTGCCAGACACAACGATACAAGTAGTCCGCCATACCAAAAGGGTCTTAAACCATATCGACCTACTACAGTTCATGTCAATTCTGTGGAGATGGGCTTAACATACCATGTAATAGTTCGCCAGAGTGCCATTTTTGGAGAAGAAACGAGCGACAGAGTATGCGAGATCTTCAGCAGACCTTTGGGATGGCGGGTCTCCAAACACTCTGTATCTGTTATTTGGCCATTGCCTTAGTTAATGCATATGTAGAGCAAGTCTGAACGGATCTTACTTAGTCACTACGGAACTCATTCGTTGTGAAAGAGTAGCATCTACGATACAACGATTTTGATCTGCTAAGGCCGTGGAACATATATGGAGGAGAAAAATCTGATGTTTTGGAAATACTTACTGAGCAGTCCAGTTCTCGGTCCACAGCCTAGGTTTATTGGGACTGTTCAGACCGGTGAAGGTATCCCCACAGTTTCTGCCGTTGCATGTGTTGATCTGCGCTTTATGTTTGTTTCTCCGCATGTTACAAAATGCTTAGGCATTCGCCATGAACAGATGACATATCAGGAACGAACAAAAACATCTTACCACAGGATCAGGAGCGTCCTTCTGCATGCACATAACCCACGGAACTCCTGTTTTGAGCCCCACGGCCATCGTTCCCGCCCACTGGATGTATCGAGTTCCTAGCGTTTTGTAAGCCAGCTGAATGTTGGTGTACTCGTTCTCGATCTGCACTCATCAACAAGGAAAATTGAATTTTCTTGATCTAGCAAAAGATCTTCCGGATTTCTTTTAAGTGAGACGCTCGACCTGAGATAAGATAATGGGGCCGCCTTGAGAAGCAAACAACTTCTCATCCTTCATCTTCTTTATGATTACTTTGGTGAACTTTTTCATGTGGTACTGCAAATCAGAAGAAACCCCGAAACTCGTTAGGCATGCCCACTCCATCCAAGAGAACTCTGAAGAGCATAATTTACCTTGAATGGTTCATTGTCGGTCCGAAACGTGATGTTCGGTACCTCTCTCAACCAATACGGGAAGCCTCTGCACAGAACACGATCACGACTCGAGACATGATAGCTGAAAGTCGTAAGAGGAAAGAAAGTGCAGAGAAATCAGATCATACCCGAAATTCCATTCAGCTTCTATGAACGGACCGACCCTTAGCGTTGCATACATTCCTAGCTTGCCGATCATTTTGATGAATTTGACCAAATCATAGTTTCCATTGAAATTGTACTGCAGGATAAGCTCAAACTGCGTAAACATCTCAAATCCTAGAAACAGCTCACAAAATAGGCAAACCAGCGAAGCTGAAGTGCTACCTGACCCTGCACTGGTTCATGAACGTTCCAAAAGACGTAAGTCTGAATCACATTGAGACCGCCCTTTTTCGCTTTCTGTAGAATGTCTCCCCACATCTAGTCCCAAAAACAAGAACAGCATCTGTCGGTTCCGAATTCCAAGTGAAATGACATCAAATGAATATAAATAGAAACATGAGATTTACCTCGGGGGCACTTCGCGGGTAATGGATGGAACCCGAGAAGAGAAGCTCTCTGCTTCCATTGATGATCAAAGACCTCGCATCATAAGTCACTCCTGGAGCTTCGTCGGCCACTGCAGAGAGCACCGAAATGAAAGCCAGAAGCACCGCGAGAAACACCTGGCCTAATTTCAACATCTTCTGCTCTTGCATTATATTGCCAAAACTACCAATCTCGCTTAAAAATGTCTGTGGCTTCCTTTCCCTCGAACGCGTTTTCGCTAATGGGAAAGATCAGGACTTCCTTGCAGAACCAGATGAAGACGCGCCGGCATGGATAGACCCAGAAAACCGTCTTGCCAGAAGATTATTCTCCTCAGACTATGAGGATGCTGAAACGTAGGCGATCCGATGACGAAGAAGAAGAGGAAGAAGAAGGAGATAGTTCAGAGAATAAGGTGGTGGGGTGTGAGGCAAGGGTCACTTCACGTCATGTTCAAGTGAATGGTCTTGAATTTCCGTTTATGTCGTTTCTTCTTTGATTCTCTTCCTCTTTCAAGCTACTGTTCTCTCTCTTCTCGCTCGCTAAATTTGGGAGATGATGACCAAGTCGAGAAGCGATCCGAATTTCTGGTTGGTGGCCGATGAACTCCTCAGGATTAGTGGAGGGAAATACCACACATTGAATGAATTCCCCCAATGACAAACCTTCTCTAATACTGATCTTTTTTTGTGTTGATAAATGTCGATGAGTGTTGGTAAGTGCTAAAAAAAATCATTAGTAGTAGGGGGGGAAAAAAGAAAAGAAGGACCGATGAATTTTTTTCTGGGTTAACTTATTAGCACTTTTATTTGCATGACTTGCCCACGCTTCAGATTCATTAACTTCTATATGAATTAGCAATCTAAATCAAGGTGGCATAGTAGCTTTTATTATATTAAATTACCTAAAAGCATATTTACATATCTAAATAATATACCAAGTCCTAACGATATTTTTGGCTCGGGCACTATTAAATTAAGGTAACATTAGAACTAAAATGCCATTATAAATTTAGGATAATACGAATCGGCATAGAAGTGAATTAAGTATGTGATAGGTTTAATCAATATCAATTTATCTTACTGTAAATTATATAAATAGTTTTATATGAATTGGATCAAAAATATCATTTAAAAAAATTGAGTCAATTTTAAATATTTTCATTAAACTATGATGAAACTGGACTATGTTGTTTAAGATTATATTTGAAGATATCCAAAACGCCAGAGTGTTTTTCTTTATCCACATTATGGAAGTGTCTAATATCAAAATCATTTCTCTTTATCAATTAATTATTTTTTTCCTCAAAATTGTTAGATAAAGGGGAAAAAAATTAGTACAGCAATATAAAACTCATTATCTTTCAATATCACCTAAGATCATATAATCGGATAAATAAACAAAATAGTATTCCTTAAACTCTGTACTTTTTAATTTACAAGATGTTATTTTTTGTGTAATAAGATATATGTACTTTTAAAATTATACGTAAATTTGATAAAGTAATTAATTTGTTTCAAGATTTTTATTTATTCATTAAATTACAATTAATAATAGATAAATTCCAAAGAGAATATTTTGGAGAAGTAATAATTTATTTCAATATATATTGTGTTTATCTTCTTTTTCAATGTTAATAAATAAGACAAGGTTTCAAGAATAATAAATCAATAATCTACGACTTATTAGTTTATTAGAGTACTATGTGGGAAATTATGTATTTCAAGATATTTTATATTTTAACTTTTAGAATCAATTAAAGAAGAAATTGAAAGGAAATGAAAAAAAAATTGGAGAATATATTAAATATAATTTCTTTTTGTCCGTATTTTTATATCCAAACCCAATGAAAAACAAAAATTTAAGGATAACAAATCAAGTGTCAAATGTGTCATGTAGCGAGATAATAACATGCGTGTACCATGTAATAATCGCAGAGGTTGAGTGAAATACTATGCATTATTTACAAAGGATTGTATTAAAAAGCTTCCTCAAAACTCCATCAAATAATGTCCAACATGAAACTCGTTCGATTTTCAGCGCGTGCTTTGAAATCCCCCGCGAGCTCCAATTCATTCATTTCTTTTTGTTAAGCGAGAAAGAAATAATTATCCTACTCATGCGAGTGGATCTACATTGCTCAAAATAGCCAAAAGAATTTTTATACTCCCGTCTACTCTTCCATCAAAGATAATGCTAGAAAAACCAGTTTGGGAAAGTTGTCTACTTCACCTAATATGAAATTGTTCAAAACCTCCAAGACTATAATAAACTGCACAAATCATTCAATTGGTGATTTTTGAATCAACAACTAACAAAATATTTATTTTAAAAAAAAAAAAGAGCACAAATAGGATTTTCATATATGTATATAAAGAGGAGAGAGAAAGAGGAGAGAGAGAGAGAAAATGACAGACGAAAGACAGAGTAGAAGCAGCGGGTGGATTTGTTGGCGTCGATTGGTTCGCTCAACGAACGCTTCAACTGCATCTTTTCCCGCACAGCTCCAACGAACCTCAAAATCTCATCTTTTCCTCTCTCTCTCTCTTCTCTCTCTCTCTCTTTCTCTCACTTCCTCCCTCGCTGCGCTTCAGGGCAATTTCGATCTCGCCCCCGATCGCATTCCGCCTCTCCCTGCCCCCGCATTTCGAGAGCTCCCTTCTGGGTCTCGCTAGGGTTCCCCCCTTCTTGAGCTCCCCGCGCGCTCGCTCGCTCGCATTTCTTGCGTTTCTTTGCCTCGTTCGTTTCTTTGTGGACGTGGAGGAGGAGGAGTAGGAGGAGGTGAAGAGGCGGCCGGGCTTTCTCTGCGCGGTTCGATCAGGTCTTCGCAGCTCGTCCGGGGAAGAAGATCTGAAGGAGTAGGGAGGGGGGGTTTTCTGGGTCTCTCTCTCGCGTCTTGAAAGATGAGCGCGTCGAGGTTCATAAAGTGCGTGACGGTCGGCGACGGGGCGGTGGGCAAGACTTGCTTGCTCATTTCCTACACCAGCAACACCTTCCCCACGGTGGGACCCCCCGTTCCCTGTCGATTTTTCCCTTTTTTTTTCTTGGACGGGGTTGAATCTTGAAAATGTTCTCTCCTTTTTCGATGAATTTTTGTAGTGCTTCTTTTAGGATGATTCTTCGGAATGCAGGTGAGGTTTTTCGTTGTTTTCTGCCTTTCTTTTTTTTTTTCTTTTTTAGCTATGTGGGTAATTGAGGAATTGGGTGAACTCGAGGAAAAACGGGACCTTTCTTTCTTTTTGTTGTTTCAAGATTTCGGCTTTTATTTGATGCCCTTTGTCTGTTCTGTCTTCCTTTGTAAATTTGAGCTGTGGATTAGATTGTTTTGTTGATGTTGTCCAATGACACTCTGAAAGTTGTACTTGATACCGGCAGTGTATGGATCGCCGCAGATTTTTTTTTTTCTTCTTCCCTAGCAGCTTCTTTTTGTCTTGGTTGATGGCGGCATTATCTGAATAGTACCATCTCGTGGGCTGCACCTTTGCCTGATTCGAATGCTTCCGTTTCCTGTGACAGTTCTATAAAGAGTAGTGGTGGAAGGTAAAGAAATGTGGTTAGTTTTGGAAGTAGGTTTAGGTTCATTGGTTGGTTCTGCGTTATTGTTATATTCTTGTGGGCCTTTGGGTACACCCGCAGCTGTGCACGCCTTCTGTGTGCGTGTGTGCGCGCCAATTGATCAAGTCGTGGACTCATGGTTCTATATGGCTTAATTTGTATTGTGCCGTTGGATGATTTTACTGTAGAACGCAATCTTGTTTTTCCTTAGACATGTGACCTTTAGCATCTTCTTACTGGACTTTTTGTTGAAAATAGGATTATGTGCCCACCGTCTTCGACAACTTCAGTGCTAATGTGGTTGTCAATGGAAGCACTGTGAACCTGGGACTGTGGGATACTGCAGGTCATTTTCTTTGATTGACCCCGTGTTTTTGTTAGCTTAGATGTTTTGCTTTTGCCTCCTGCATTAATTCTTCTTTTGTGTGGAACAGGACAGGAGGATTACAACAGACTAAGACCTTTGAGTTATCGGGGGGCAGATGTTTTCATTCTAGCATTCTCTCTCATCAGCAAGGCCAGCTATGAAAATGTCTCTAAGAAGGTCAGACAAATGAAAGCTCTCTCTCTCTCTCTCTCTCTCTCTCTCTCTCTCTCTCTCTCTCTCTCTCTATTGCTGATAATTCTATCTGTATCTTTGGTTTCATTACCAGTGGATTCCAGAGTTGAAGCATTATGCACCTGGTGTCCCAATTGTTCTTGTTGGGACAAAGCTTGGTAAGACCACTTCTCATTACCATACAGGGGCACCTTTTCTCCTCTTGTGCTGCTCCTTACATGTCTTCACCAGTATCTATACATTGCGGCAATGCTGTGTTGCACTTTCTTTACCTTTCTTTCATTTTACTTCATGAAGTGTTTCTGGGGTTAATTGATGTAATAGCACTGAAGTTGTCACGATCCCACAAGCTTTACTCTGGATCAGTTGACAGTTGAACTAATGGTTCCAGGATCCTGGTGGTATCTGTCACGAAGTCACTGCTCTCCATTTATGCACTTTACTTGGTAGAAAATGTCAAAAGTTGCATAAATTACTTTCCTAATTGTCAATATGACAAAGGCAAGATAGTTTGAGGACTTTCAGAGTCTTGAATAGGTTGGTAGCATGGGATGCTGATGAAGATGAATTACCTGTCTATCATGCAACCTTATGTTTTTCCATAGTGATAGCTTTGTTCTTGCATCTTTGTATCTTGAATACTGCAAGTGGTCTTTGGTTGCGGGAAGATGACGCCTGTTTTATTTCTGGCAAATGCCATACCTGTCTACCTGTGATAATATTTTTCACTTTGGTGATTGAGGATAAACTTTGAGCTAAGACTCAGCATGCAAATTTTAGCAATTTTTGAAACTCTAATCTGCCTTTTATGGTGGCTCTGTTAATCGTAAATAACTTGGTTGTTTTTGGTTTTGAATGAAATCTTGCCAGATCTTCGAGATGATAAGCAGTTTTTTATAGATCATCCTGGTGCAGTGCCAATTACTACGGCTCAGGTACTTGTAAATGATGGTTTTTTTTTCTCACAAGTGACTTCTTTTTCCAACTTTTGTCCCCCTTCTGAGTCCTAATAATTGATTTATCCTTCCTTTAAGGGAGAGGAGTTGAGAAAGCTGATTGGTTCACCTGCTTATATTGAGTGCAGCTCAAAGACACAGCAGGTACTTGTACATGTAAAGTAGAACTTAGCATCTTTTTCTGCAATGCCTTTGTCGGTCGTGTCTTGACATGGCCACGCTTTGTGACTGCAGAATGTGAAGGCAGTGTTTGATCAAGCCATAAGAGTTGTCCTTCAACCACCCAAACAAAAGAAAAAGAAGAGCAAAGCCCAAAAAGCCTGCTCCATATTGTGATTGATAATAGCTCGAAGATAGAACAGCCGGTTGCTCTGCCTGTATCTCCTCCGTTCTTGCTTTGCTCTTAGAAGAAGATGTTGTTGCTGATTTGTTGTGCCAAGTGACAAGACTTTCTTTGTGAAGCATCAGACCATCCAGTACCGCTCGATTGGCGTCATGGTGATCTAATTCTTGTGTTTGTCCACGTGTCGTCTGCAATTCTTGACTTTGATATTTCTATGTATTAACGAACCGCATCTAATGAGAGAAAAAACCTTTCTTACATGGACCACGTCTATATGCTTTTCTATCAGTACAGCTTGTGATCACTTTACAGAATCGGTTTATCTTGATAGCCGCGTCCGTTGACCGTCCCTTTTCTTTTAGATCGGAAAGTGATTCTCTCTCTCTGTGGGTCTGCTTTTATTCCATGAGATATGAAATGGTTGAATTGTAGGCCTTAGGATAAATTTACGGTGGTCAACACTCTTCCATGGTATGTGAAAGGAGCAAAGTTGATCAGACCAGACGCCCAGAATCTCGCCTCAAAACTCATTCCTTTCCCACTCTTTTTTCTATTCTAGTCCTTCAGGGAAAAATATAAATGTTTTTTTGGAGTTTTACATGGTGGTGCTCTTGTATCAAGTATTCGACTCTTTTCATGTCACAATCTTGCTATGATTTCTATGTTTCAGTTGAGAAACTTGTATTTTGTTTGTGCGGTACCCGCCATGCGAATTTCTGGTATGTCGAATAACTTTCTATCCATAGACTTTTGTCTGTCAATGAGTTTATGGTAATAATCAGTGCAAGTCATCCGTGGGTTGTTCAGTCGTTGGTGTTCTCACGGCTTAGTGCGATCCGCCTTTTTTTTGGCCTAATTGGCGATGAACTGGAATCGTTGATGGTGATGGAATGGAATCTGCATGTTGATGAGAGGTCTCTGTGCAAGGATACTCCACTTGAATGTCAACTTCACATGTAAAAGGCACATTGAATGAATCCATTGGCGGGGTAGGAATTCTTCATAAAAATCCACAGGGAATAATTTGAAGTGATTTACCTTTGGCCATTTGCACCCTGTCCTGAGCCGAAGCTTCTGCCAAGTAATGGAGTTTCTACTGGTTAAAGACAGTTGGGTTAAAACCTCTTTTACAAGTTTAACGTCAATGGAGATTTCTACCTTTCTTTCGCCGAATATGAACCGTATGAGGCCTTCTATCTTACCATGTGTGGGACATACATGGTTCATCTCATGACCCCAAGCCAGTGATTCTTCGGAAATCCTACCTGTCAATGTCGACCGGTGAAGAAATATACTGCGCAAAGGCAAAAGGTGGTCATCGAGAACGGTCAAGAATTTACCAAAAATCTCTATTTTTTGTTCTTAAAGAAATATGACCATGGAAAGAGAGAAGGAAAAGGCGTCTTTGATTCTTGTGCTGCCGCTCCCTTTGGAATTGATGCCTCTCTAGGAATCCCCGCAATTTCTGAGCTCGTTCATTCTTTATAATTCCACAGGACCACAAAACCACTCACTCTTCATATATAAAGCTATATATCCAGGTTCATTGTGAGCCGCAGGTCTGTCTCCGACGAGAAACATTTGCCATCCGTCCGTCCCATTGAATTAGAGAATCACGTTCCCAGCGTCCACAAAGAAGTTTCTTCGCCATGGCGTCGAAGAGAATCCTCAAAGAGCTCCGGGACTTGCAAAGAGATCCTCCAACTTCATGCAGTGCAGGTGCTCCTAGTTCCTGTCAACATTATCAGATACTCCTCCACAATGTTTTCCTTTTGAGATTTCCTCAATCCTTTAACATGTGAAATCTCTTCATCCTACTTGAAAGTGATCCTAAAACTTGATGATACTAATGCAAGATGGCACGAGAGCCTCTTGTCATTCTCTTTTCCATGAAAGGCTTAGCTCGTGGTATTAGTGGATTGAAAAGGAATTAAAGGGCAAAATGTCATATCAAGATGCATATATAATACCTAAGTTTCTTGAAGGCTTTGTTTCTATATTCTGGGACTCACTTCGATGGTGTCGGACTTAGGCCCTGTTGCTGAGGACATGTTCCACTGGCAAGCGACCATCATCGGTCCGAATGACAGTCCGTATTCGGGCGGAGTGTTTCTGGTGACAATTCATTTTCCACCGGACTACCCTTTCAAGCCTCCAAAGGTGAATTACTTTTTCTCTTGGGCTAACCTGAGTTGTTAAATTTAAATGAGCTTTTTCCCAAACAATATGAATGTGAATTTAATTTTTTTGATCTTTTTGGAAAGTAGGTAGCTTTCAGGACCAAGGTATTCCATCCAAACATTAACAGCAATGGAAACATATGCTTGGACATTCTCAAGGAGCAATGGAGTCCTGCCCTCACTATATCCAAGGTGCTTCCTTCTTCTTGTAGATCCTATTTTGATTACTGAATCGTCGAAATGCTCCTGGAAAAAGTTCAGAGAACAGACTATTCCGGATTCTAGATTCGATGGAAAAAAGCTGCAGATTTAACGATGGGTTCCTGCAAATGATCATACACGAAGGAAATGTTCTAAATTTGCTCGGTATTAGCAACCGAACCCATATACGTCGGGCAATTTAATGGGACGGGTCTACATGAGTCCGACACAGATGTCCGTTGCCCATATTTCTAGTCCGTGTGCGCATACTTTCTCAGTTCATAAATTACCCAACATTCTCTACTTCAACATGATAGTACTGCACATTTATTGAACAGCACATCCTTTGCTAATGTGAAATTGATTCCCATTCAACATGCAGGTTTTACTATCCATATGCTCCCTGCTCACGGATCCGAACCCAGACGACCCGCTTGTGCCGGAGATCGCTCACATGTACAAAAGCGACAGACCCAAGTACGAAGCGATGGCCCGGAGCTGGACTCAGAAGTACGCCATGGGCTGAGGCTTGCAATGATCAAACAGAAAATTAAAGAGGAGCAGATGGATAAGAAGTCGCTTTTTACTAGAATAAAAGTCTTTACTTTTGGAATTGAAAGGTCCCTTCAAATTCGATTCTTTTTAAGTGTCGTTTCTGGGGTCTTGATTTCGACTTTTATTGAGCCCAATAAGGTGATGGAATTAAATTCTCTCTCATTTCCGCTTGAATCGCCTGGATACTTAGTTCGTTCCCTTCGTTTTTCTTTCGGTGAACCGAAAAATATAAACATTTCACCCGGCAACATCAGGGATTCAAAACTCCGTGACATCAAAAACTCGGCGAAGTCGTAGCTAGAAAGATAGAAAACAGAAGTAGAAAAACAAGAAGAGCAATAAGAAATTGCAGCAAAGATTTCGCTAATGCAACCGTCCTCTTTCTCGAGTTTGCCAAGCTTACAACGCAGTTGCCCATTCTACGGGAGTACCACGCCCAGCAAGGAGTTATGGTCGAGTACCACGCCCTGCAAGGAGTTATGGTCAATTGTGCAAACGAGCGACAACCCCTTCGTAGAGAAAGGAAAAGGAACATCTTTTCTGGGCTTGTTGATACC
This sequence comes from Eucalyptus curtisii, assembly GCA_017140595.1. Taxonomy (NCBI): domain Eukaryota; kingdom Viridiplantae; phylum Streptophyta; class Magnoliopsida; order Myrtales; family Myrtaceae; genus Eucalyptus; species Eucalyptus curtisii. The sequence continues at coordinate 32,594,363 of CM029502.1, read as the reverse complement.
ATAATTTGCAACCATAAACGGACCGTGCAGGATGGAACCTGAAAGACTGGGTTTATGGTATGTTTCAACAGAGAATGCACAGCGCCTTGTCAATGAAAATAAGTGAACAACCTGGGAAAAATAATGTCCAGACGCTAAACACCGAGCGCATGGAATGTACACTAAGGCTTCAGCAATCGGAAAGAGCTAAGAATGTGGAATTCTCTCAGAATTTCAACTATCAAAGAAAAGAAAACTAACATGAGAACAACAAACAGTATTCACAGCGGCGGCAAATACTTGCCACGACCCCTCTTATCTGCCTTGTAGAAATGGGGCGACTCTGGCTCACAGACGAAGGTAAGGATTACTCTCTTTTTAAGTCCCTGGCTGCACTAAAGGGTCAGCGTTGTATTTTCCTATCACAAAATCTATTTACGCGTGGACAAACGGCAAACCGTGCTGTAGCAGACAAGCTCAAGCAGTGTCTCTGGAGCAGAACGTTGACTGTAGCACATTGACTGTAGCACATCAGCAAGCAGGTTAACTCCTCAGGAATCCGACAACTTGATGGTCCCGTACTTCTCGCTAATGGCACCTCCCTTCTGTTTCTGGAACTGTATGTAACGCAACGTGCTGGCAAAGAAAGCATCGGCAGCTGGATCTTGGGTGGTAGTGTCACTTTGCATCTCAGTGGTAATCAATTCCATCAGGCTTTGAATTGAAGCGACGGTTATCTGCGGGTTCCCCTTCTCAAAGAAATATATATACCTGCCAAGAATGACGTATGGCCCAACTCATAGAATTAATATAGATATAAACAAGAAAAGAAAAATACCACGAAATGTGCAACGGCCGTAAATTATTACTTGTTTAGAATCTCAACAAAGAGCATCACTGAACCAGTGCTCCCTCTAGTTGCATTGGACATCTGTTGCGCAGCATTTGCAATTCTCAATGCGCGTTTTAGGCACAGCAACACCCTGGAACAAACAAAGCGAATGAAGATAGAATCAGCAACATAAAGCCGATAATGATCTAAATGAAGCCCCTGTATCCCAACTTCTTCCATGATTTAAACAAACAGGAGAGTTGGTCCACTAGGTCTTCTATTTTGGTATTACTCAAAAGAAAACATATACTTTAATAAACAAAGAGCACGATGACTAGAACAATCTATGTTATCTTCTTCCCTGTCTCATCCTTCCCCTTTTGGTAAAAAAAGTCCATTGGAAATGCATCACTTTTATTTGTGTTGTAATTTAACATTGTACAACATAGCAGATTTCGTCCTTCGAAAAAAGGACCAACAACTTTGAATGGGCCTCTTTTGCTCTCCCTTTGCAATGAGAGAGGAGGAGCATTTGGTCGAATTGATGGGACACTCAAGAACACTTTTAGAACACACACAGATTAGCATCATAACAATAAAGAAGATAAAAGGACAAACTTGGCAAGAGAGAACGTACAAACTGGTGACTCTTCAACATCAGGATAAGCACATGGCTCCAATTCTTAGTACAAGTTTCCCGGAAAAAGCACAATAAAAATGTAGAAAGCAAACAATGGCAAACCTTTCTCCATCTTTCAAGTTGTCTTGATCATCCACCCAAAACAGATGAGAGCACGCATATACAGCTCTGCATTGATCAGGCTTCTTCAATAGCTTAGCAGAGTACTGCCCATGAAAAAGAATTATGTTATGATACACCATACATAAGGTAGGGCTCTTTATAACTTTTAAAGAAAAACTTGCTAACTACCCCTGTAGCTTTGTGTGTCAAAGTATCTCTGTTCTCAACACCGAAAACATGCATCCTCTGAAGAGTTCCTATTATTAGATGCATTGCAGTCACCTGCGCTCTGGAGTCCTATCAAGAAGAGGAAAAGTAAAAGAAGTCACGCATCTTCTCAAGTCAGAAGCTTAGGTGGAAAATTATATTTCCCCAAGGGAAAGGAGATCATAATCATTCCAAGGGTTGTTGTCAACTTACAGATATTTCCTCCTCGTATATAATATATGCCTGAGTAAAAAATTCATAAGCAACCGGCTCCAAGTCACAGTCATTTGCAGCCTGAGAGGATAGGATGCAAATATGTTGAGAGACAGATCTCGACAAAACCCTCATTATTATTACATTTTGATTGGGATACCTCAGCACATTGCAAGTACAACCGCAATGCCAGATCAGGTGCCGGAATGCTGGACAATGCCTCAACAATCTGAGTGAAATTAAAGGAAGCTTGGTAAGTATATATAGCTACAAGATGCATGACATCACAAACCTTCACATTACCATCTGTCAAGACTAAGAACGATGAAAAAAAGTGGCACGGGCTGAGGCGGACCTCTGGGGAGGACTGCTTATCCAAACAAGTGTACATAATACGTGATTCTTGGATAGTGTGAAACGTCTTTCCAATTCTCATGCATGAACAAGTTGGTAGGGATTTTAAGAAAAACGCAAACATCATAAATATAGCTGACAGTTACCTGATTCAAGAGCTGAAAAATCTTTTTGGTTGAAGTTGACTCGTCATCTCCAAAAGGGTTTTCATCTTGGCCTTGCAATTGTCTGACCAACTGGACACCTCATACAATGTAACATTAATAAGGGTCCTTGTTTGTAACAGTTCTTGTAATTCTCTTTTTTTATTATTCTAAACAATGCTAATGCTTTGAAAAGATGCTAATTGTCCAGAAAGAAACACTCCCGTACATAGGCACATAAATGGCAACACATGCACGCACATCTACAAGCAAAACGCCTGACCACACACATGGGACTGGGAGTGAGTGGAGGATATACTGACTATGCAATGATGAATATACAACCGTAAGGAAACCAATGTAAAATTTTCATCTCTTTAAATAGAAAGCTTTCAGCAGAACACAACATAGATACGGAAGAAACAAACCTTAAGAGAGTTAAAAACAAGTGGAGGAACAGTGAAGGATAAGCGTTTTGGCCCTCCAGTCAAGATATGCTTCTTCACAACACATATAATCTGCAATAGGAAGAAGAATATGAATTTTAAAGTAGCATAGTCTTGTCACTGATGAATAATATTAATTGTACAAAGTGAAAAGTACTAGCATTACTGCAACGATCTCATGTACAAGGATTAACATGCCAAGATTAAGTACATTAAAAGAAAGTACTATATCGGACGTGGTAACCAAAGTAATCCACTTTGAGATCCTCCAAGTCATTCATAGACATGCTGAATATTATGCTGTTAGACAATCTTACAAAAGTTTCAAGTGTGACCACCATATACAGTTTTCTTGCTTGTGGTGAAAGTGGAGTGAGCTACAAATACGCAAAAAAATAGGTGCTTTTAACAAAATTACAATCTTCTGATTCATTATAAGTCATGGCAACTTTCCTCCCTTTATGGACATTTTATTAATTCTAAGGCTAAACCTCAGCCAACTGAAACAAAAGAAAATCCTAAATCCAAGAACAACATATTAACTATGCACAAAACCCAGCGCCCTTCAACAAATTCCCTTTTTCTTTATTTTGAGTTGCAACAGTTGGCCCATCAAACTATCATAAATTTTGTAACAATTTGTCTGCTGTCACCAAGGAACCATTGCAAGAAGTACACTTTAAGTCGTAGAAGTCTGAACAAGATTATCGTCTGAATGAGTAGCCAACTGATTTGGACAAGAATTAATTTTTCTTTGCATTCGCATGGATGTGCAGTGTCAATTCCTTTCCATTAATCTATCTATATATCTTCAGCTTTTATTAATTATGTACGTGTTTTTGTAATGCCAATCAAAATTACTTAGTTGAGCAGAGAATGATATTTTTTCCCAATAATGAGTTTTACATCTTGATCAAATAAATTTACTTAGGCAGTGTTTCACATTAACAGAGTCTTCTTTCATTTCTTTTTTGGCAAACTAACCATACCTATCCAAAAATGGATGAAATTGGATCACTAAATTGTTTCAGTAACAGACCAGATAGCAGTAAAGATATCATCGAAGAAACTACTCACATGCTTTGAATAAAAGATTAGACAGAGGTCCTCATATTTGCCTTCTTTTCTTGATATACAACAACCAGAACTAGTCTCATTTACCTCAATGACTTCTTAAAAGTAGCTTGTGAAATTATCATTGACAGGCCATAAGGCAAAAAGAGAAGCGGGGTGGCCACAGGTACGTCCATTTACATGGCAGAGAAAAATTTGATGTTGAATACCACTAGAGCTATTAAAGAATAAAACTTCCCTATTTAGAGTAGCTTCAAATTGGCAATAACAAGGGCGAGAAAAGAAAATGGTGCTTAAATGACTTGTGAGGGTAAACTAAGCACATAAAAATTCAATGGTCGAAAAGAAAAGATAAGAGTACCTTGAACATCTCTTCTGGATCTTCATTATGCAGCATCTGAATAAGACGTGCAACAGAACATTGTTCCTCCTTGAAATCATCTTCATCGACCTAAGAAGTAATATTGCTTTAGCAAGGGTGCATACTGCCTTAGATTCAGTAGTTTGAGAAGTCAAAGCATGTATATGATAAGAGAACAGTGCCAAACTACAATGCAGACAGTGAAGATTTACACTATAAGCTCAAAAGAAGAACACGAGCGCATAACATTCAATCACCTCATCATGAAGAGTTTCATCCAAATCCTTGATAAGTCCCTTTATTAGTTCAAACAATGCCTCAACCTACACAACAAGCAATCCACATTATATCTCCTAAAATCCACATAACCAACTATACCAAGTACTCTGACCGGGAGGAAAATAAAAATGAAAAAACCTATACCAAGTACAAAGATACCTTGTCAGCAGTCGAAATACGTGTATTGTTTTTCATAATGTTTTGAATAATAACAGTTGCCATCACTTTATTTGTTTCATTGTCGAGGTACTCCATAACACAGGGATAGTTTGAAAGCTTCAACGCAGTAACCACATCATTATATTTCTCAAGTGGAGCACTTAATAAAGCAACAATCTGTTTTGTTGCTTTGCTGTCTTCAATCTTTCCTTTTCCAGATAGCTGCTTGACACATGATCCCTGAAGGAGAAAGTTGAAATGGAACCATATCGTTAGTCCCAAATTAGGCCTCTAAAACCTACTAGAAAATTGATTGCACGATCCGATACAGCTTGAAGCAGGTCCATTTTCGAAGCATAAACTAAAACATACATCTGCTTTAATAAAGGTAAAGTATTGAAATACTAACATTTCCAAAAACATTAAGACATACAATGCACACTCATTCTCCAGTTTAAAAAGATCAGCACCAGAAAGGACGAGAAAGAAGAAACGAGTAATCATGGAATCATCCTATGGGGTGCAAGTAATAAATAAGAGCCTCTGTACTACAATATAGTTTAACCAAATAAATATACTTATTCTGTGGAAAGTGATCTTGGATAAAAGTATGCTGAAATCTACCCAGACCTGCCCCCATCTTCGTACTACTATTTACTGGTCTGATATATATATACTGTGTGTGTTGGGAGGGGGGGTTGGGTTCTTTGTCCTGCCCCAACACTTGTGCTTCTTCCTCAAACAATGTAGATAGCATTTCAGCCGGAAAAAAAAAAAAAAAAGGAAGGTAGACGGTAGAAAAGGGACAAGAAGGATGTTAACAACCTTACTTAATGAGCAAAAATCACAAAGGGACAAAGCAAACTGACACATAAAGTTCATTTCGTGGTAAATCATACCAAGACTTGATCTGCATAATCAAGACGATCAGGGTGAACATGGAGAGAAAACTTAAGAAGAGATGAACATAAGGTTACAGCTCCAACAACCGGCATATCAGGCTGTGCTTCTATCACCTGTACAAAAAACAGAAGGACACTTTAAATTGCTTGAAAAATATAGGCGACTGACTAAAATTATTGACAAATGAGATATAGCAGGTACAAAACTAATTCCAGTACATAAAAAGCACTTTGTTCAGATAAATAAAACCTGATCTACGCAACAGAACACAGACAACCGGCTAAATATATCAGAAGAAATGCAAAATGTGCAAAACAGCTTTTGAGGCAGCTGGGCTAGGTTGCCTTAACTAAGCCACTCCTATGAGTCGCCCGCCCATTCTTCAATAGGCACCCAGTCAGAGCCCCAACAGTCTCCTCCCACTGCTTGGGAGCTGCTCAGTAATACATTGAGTATTTTATCGTGATTTAAAACGATCTGACTAGTTTTCCTTGAGTCCCATGTTTTAGAGCACCAATCAAGCTTTGAAACTTCGATCCCATACTAATCCATATCATTATTGATGTATAACCAAGTGACATCTTAGAGGAACCTCTTCTTTTTTCCACCAAAAGCTGTGTGGAGGGGTGATCCAATTTGACAACTCTCCCTACCCATGACAATGCATTGCCCTTCTAAAACTACTAAAAGTCAACTAGGCTTAAAACACTTCATTTACAGTTTGCACTGCCATAGCTTCACGGAAAGATACATGAACCTGATTAAGCCATAGCAAAGCACAATCTAAGTGCCCTAAAGCATCCAGCCTCATGTGTGAGACAAATAGGAGTTTGCCCACTATTGATCATATTTCATTGTCCCTACGCTCTGAGCTCCCCTTCAAACTATCAATATCAGGCCCACAGCCATTAGAAGGTACATCGCTTCGGAACTCACAAAACCCTAACTTCTCTTTAAAAAGTGATTAATAAAACCTTTGATTAATCACAATAAGATGCAACTCAATCGTCCATGGGATCATTGAAGTCTTTCTCTACCTATAGCATCCAAGTATCATTATCTTTATTGAATGAGTTTAAAACCTAAAACAGCATGGAGGTGATCATACCCATAATATCATCAAAACTAGAATTTTGTCAATGTTATCGCTATAGAGACAGGCCCACTGATAAGTGGCAACATCTGCTGAAATCTGAGCATAGGAAGACAATCCTTCCTAATTTCTGAAATGTCCAGTTATCTTATGTTACAAAAATTAGATAGCTTCGATCCTACAAGCCCATTAGAAGAAATTTACCTTCCCAATTGCACTATTCAACTTTGAGAAAGCTTCAACCTGTAAGAACTCAGGCAACACTTCAGAACTTAAAGCAGCATAACTCGCAAGCCTTTCCATTAACTGGGATAAGACCGTCTTGATGTCCACAGCTGCCTGAAAAAGAAAACCAAATAAAAGAGAAATGTGAGATAGAATATTCAGAGTGGAGCTCAGAAGGGAATATAAGCACGTGACTACTTTAGTGCAATTAACAATATTGTACATAGTAACCACAATGTGAAGAAAATTAGACATCTAAAAAAATTACACGAAGACAAGGAAAGAGGGAGGGAAGGATGCGACTAGGGTGTGGTCCTACCAAAGATTTGTTACCTGAAGTTGGGGAAATGCACTCAACAAAACCTCAAGTGTCTGCAAGTGATACTCGTCAGGAAATACTTGAATAATGCAATCCATCAAGTAATACTGAGCAATCTCATCTTTACAGTTGACAACCTGTACTTGTCACAAAAATTAGCACATTGGTAAACAAGTACTATTCACATGTTAGGCATCATAAGAGAAATAAATTTAATAGTCAGAGATATACCTGCTCCAGGACTCTAGGAAGCACAGTATCTTTGTACATGTCAAGGTCGATACCCTCTATCTGACTAAGGACGTGCAAGTTTTTCCCAACCTGGAAAGAGCAGGGGCCAGATAAGCATATTCAATGAGCACATACTCAATTTCAGCTCTCAAAATCACCAATCATAGGTCACTGATTTTACAAGATCACGCAGCTCGCTTCTTTCCTTCTCCCGTCTCTCCTTTTCCCGAGCAGGTCCCTGCAGACGAGAAAGCCCGACACCAAGCCTCAACTCAGGATCACCAAGAGTATGAATCATACATAAGCACTACAACACCTGCATGACCAGAAATCATGCCCTCATGATACCATATTACCTTCCTATCATGCAAACACGTTGACTCTAAGCATATCCAAAATGTAACAATCAGCAAGTAGCTCTACCAACCTGATGCTGCATCCGCACCCAGAGTTTGTTCATCTCAGTAAAGTTTTGGAGTACAAATTCCACTGCATCCGTAATTGTATCAGCATCGCTGCAGGATTCGAGAAAGGCAGTACAGAAAGGCTTAAGTTTTTCAGCATATATTGGCAGATACATCAGAAAGCCAGAAACAGAATAGCATCAAGATGATGCAAATTTGGAAGTCTATAAAATTGGATGCCTAGCTGTGTCTGTGTTCTACATATACATGTACATACGGATATATAGATAAGTACACAGGATGTTTCGACCAAATGGATACATGGCTCTAAGCACTCTGCAAAATTCGTTTTTATAAGACTTTTTAGCACAGTCCATATGGAAGAAGCTGCATAATTATCCGATTACAAAGTCAGGTTGGCATTGCAACTGGATTTCCCAGAATACGGACAGGAAAAGGTGAAATTTCTCTAGACAACCCAGGAACATGCCAGTGAATTCAATGCACTTAGTAAAACAACTTCAAATCTAACAGTAGTACTCCCGTTTAATTTCCTTACCCTTCATACTCAGAACCAATATCGGGTAGTTTATCCCTACTAAGTTGAGAGAGGTAGCTCCTCAAGAAGAGTCCACGTAAAGGATGCTGGATACCTCGGCACATTTCCACAAGATCTTTCAGAATGTCCTTGGCAGGAGCCTCTTTAGATTTAATGTAAACGGATCCTACAGTGCAGAGAAGATACCTGACAAGGCCAGAAATGGGAGATTCATAGCTAAACTAGAAAACAATTACAGATGAGGGTTAAGAAAAGATTTACATTGATCAATGTTTCTTAACAAACCCAAATGGAGACCAAGGATTCTCACAAGGAAATCACAAGGACATATCAGACTAGGCATATGTCAACACGTGCTGTGCTACCTTCTGTATATTATCGGTGTGCACAAGTGCATAACCATTCACCTCTCAGCTTGTCACACTGTTCAAGACAAAACTCGTAACCTAACTCGACAGATCACTAAATGTGCCATCGACTTACAGGAAATAAGTCTTGTCTACTCAACATCCTAAAATGACAAAACATGCATTTGATAAGACAAACTAAGAAATCTTTATAATCGCGAAAAAGCACCAGGATAAAATATCACCTGATACAATAGTAAACCAGGAAAACACAATTTTCTGCTTACTGCATATATTTAGAGTTTTTGATAGCACGCGGAAAGGCATCTAAAGTTCCTCTTCAGGGAATCGTTCAGATCTTTGAGTGCTTGACTTTCTGATCTTTACTTGAGCTGAAGCTCATTTTTCTATGCAATAAGCATTCAGTTGAAGTATTTAAACTATTTTGCTTCTTTTTCCCCCTCATTTTTTTTCTTAAGCTCCCAAGGACTTGCACGTACCTTTCAACATGTGAAGTCCATGTCCAGTATTAACAATGAGTAGATAGATTTAAATATCCAAGCAATCCATCTCCATCAACTTGTACAATCTATTAAAAATGTACCCAAAATTCCAGCAGTCAATACCGAATGCAATTTAATTAATCCGCTAACTCTCCCGTCCTGCCTCATTATCCCCACTATCTCTGCTTTCTTCCCCTTCACGACAAAAATGCCCTCCCTTTGAGTTGGGGTTCCAAATCTTCCTGTGCTTATGTTTGTAGTTCAAACTTAAAGTCACTCCCTCCCTCGAGCAGGGGAAAGAGACGACCCTCCCATCGTTCAGCATCACCTTAACTTCAAGGGTCTGCGGCACTCCTTACACCATCCTTTCTCTAACAGCGCACATTTGCTCGAGCCATTAATATCACACAGCACAAGCAACCTAATCCTTAACATGCTTCCCCATTTAATCTTTCAAATCACGACCGAAATGCACACAGCAATTTAACGCCCAATTAACGACAGCCGACAAAACAAATCGCACTTTCCCAAGTCCGGCAAAAGCAGTCATACGAAAAATCCACCATATCACGCAACTAAACTCTCACTCACAATCTGGGCAAAATATTGCCGGCGTGCTGCACGAGCTCGTAGAGATCCACGATGGAGCACCCCCGCCGCGTCTCCTCCTTGAAGAACATCTCCAGCTTCCTCATCTCGTCGAAAGCCCTCATATCTGGCGCGCGAGATCAATCAATCAATCAATCTAAAAAAAAAAAAAAAAAAAATTCCAAATAAAACGACGCGCATTTCGGCCTCGACCAGCCGAAAAGAAGCCGCGAGATCAGGAGCGATGACCCCCCGCGATCAGATCGGGGGAGGGGGCGGGCGACTTACAGAGCTCGTAGTACTTGTGGGGGGACAGCTTGGAGGTGCGGAGCTCGGAGAGCATCTGCGCCGAGTACTTGAGGGCGTCCCGGAGGTTGTTCGAGTCCTGATATGCAACAGCGAGATCAAGGTTAGGGTTTCTAGCCAAGTCAGTCGCTCCCGCGCCGAGGGGGCAACGGTCTTTCCAACCGCCGAATCGAAGAGAGGAAATCGGCGAGGGAAGGGAGGGGGAATTGCCGATGGGCGGTTGTTACCATGGCGCGGTGCATGTAGAAGGCGTTCTGCTGGAGGCCGGCGATGCCCGCCGCGAGCCATTTGTCCTCGTCCTCCGCCACTCCGGTCATCATCGTCGCTCCTCCGCCTCCGTCTCCGCCCCTCTCTCTCTCTCTCTCTCTCTTTCTCTCGCTCTTCGTGAGATCAAAGTTCGCGTTTTGACTTGCTTGCTTCTTTTGTTGATGTTCTCTCTTTTTTTTGGGGGGGGTGTTCAGGTCTGTTTCGCCCCCCTCGAGGCTTCAACGATGTGTCGCGGCGAGGGGGCTGGGATCGGGAGCCGCGGGGCGCACCTGCTTATGATGGGCCGGCGCCGCGCTCGGCGGGTTCTCCTCGTGTGGTCCGCCTCTTTCCTTTGTTTTCATTCGAAGAATTTTCGCATTCGATCCGGAGCTAAATTCTTTTTCTTTTTTCTTTTTTTTTGGCAATGTGATTCTCATGATCGTAACCGGTTGAATTGAGTTTTCAAATTTCTTACAATATTGGGATAAGCATGCTAAAAGTCTTAAAACTTATAATAAAAATGCAATTAAATTTTAAAATTTTCAAAAAATGCAATCATATAATATAACTCGCCACATAAGCGCAATTAAATGATAAAACATTTAAAAAATTCAATTAAATTCTAAAACCTGTTAAGTCTATGCAATCACGCCATTCTGTTAACTCAATTCAACTTAACAAATAGAAAATGAACTAGATTGGACTAATTTGATAATTTTTAGAATTTGATTGCACAAAACTAATGAGTTTAAAAATTTGATTGCACTTTTTAAAAATTTTAGAACTCAATTGTACATTCGTAATTAGTTTTAAGACTTTCAATGTATTTATTCATAAATTATTTTTACAGTTCTTAGCTCTAATAATGATTAATTAAATTCGAGTCAAAAGTCAAAACAAGCCAAAAATTCGATGCGTGGAAAGTCAACGGGTCGAAACACAAAGCTTTCGTGTAAAAAATGTTTAAAGGAGCACGGGGTTTTTCAATTGAGCATATAAGAATCCATCGGCCGATGTGTTAAAACTAACACAAATTTCCTTCAAACATCAAATTGTTAAGGAAAATTCTAAAAAGAGTGTAAATGAGTCTATCGTCAAGGTATTTTAAACGAATTTCTTGTAATTCTTTACGGGACGCACCAACAGGGTTAGCGATTGTTAAGAAATAATCGAGTTCCTATTACTCGATTATCAAACAGTTATATTTCCTCTTTTCTCCCGCTTTTCATTATTATGTTGGACGGTTCAATTTAGTCCAACGCATATTACATGTTGTGTTCATCAATTTTATAAGCATAATCATAGAAATAAGCAATCTAGATAAAATCTATCATCCAATTTAGGTCACCTATATGACATGATTTTGAATATAAACCTGGAAAAGAAACTGAAATCTCTGGAAAAAGCCCGACTATTTAAACCCAAAATGCGAAATAATAAAATCAAACAACAACTATAATCAGGAAAACAAAAAGTGGATGATTGAATCTCTTTAAACTAGCTATATCCCACTTCACTGATTGTAGGACCATGCAGCGCATAAAGTAATCGCAGTGCATGAAACATGTCGCAACGCATGTCTTTTAAGTGAAGTCACGAGACCAATCAAGCATCTTTTGCAGATGCAGAACAAATGACAGATATACAGCATTCTAGGGACATCCGAAAGGCAATTCTCAGCTTCCCTCGAGCGAGTCCAAATCTTCCTTGCTGTATTGACCGGAGAGCTTACCCGCTTGCCCATTTGCTTTATACTCTGAGCGTTGGTTGGCTTTGCCTTTCCCCCAAGCCATGAAAGAAGTGGAAGGAGCACCATTGCAGGTAGCAATAAAAGAACAAAGGGCGATATGCACAACACTGTGAAAAGAGTGGGAGAAATAGCTAAAGATCATACCCCGAATGACTGAGAACCTCAAAGTTATGTGTAATTTCTTTTTTATCATCGTTAATAAGGGGGGAAAACCAATCCGTGTCGCGTCATTCTGCTTGCAGCCTTTTTCCCACTTTCCTTTCTATCATAAGAAACCCTCGAGCAAAATCTACGCCCTCCGAGAAATCTGTATACCATTAGGACTGCTTCAAGGATCAAACAGGTAAGATCGCAAGAAATGGTTAACATCCAAAGGAAACATTTCCTCCATTCCTATAAGCTGGTTGAACCCCTGCTGCTCATCTTGCATCGCATGCAACTTCAGTAGGGCACCGTGAACGGCAGAGCATACATATCAACCTCCGGTAAGTAATGCATGCGTGGCCATGGGCTTGGGCTCCCATATGTCAAGCCATCATAATCGACTTTACAATTTCCAGCATCACGATTGAGCTGCTTTCTATCGAAAAGCCAGCCCTGATCATCAAGATCAGCACATCCACTGTGGAACGAGGGTGGCACCCAATTTTCGATCAGATTTCTGTATTTTATTTCTGATCGAGAGAGGCCACGGTCATCCAAGCTCAGTAAGGACAAAGTCCCATTCTTCTGGGAAGATGTTTCAGCTACTCCAGAAGAGGGACGCTGCTCCGTCAAGCCAAGCTTAGAGGCAGTACCTTCACCTGCACTCGAAGAAGTTGAGCAAAGATGCTCTCTCCGGTCTGTGCTAGATCTAGGAGCATGCTCATGCTTCTCGTGATCAACGACATCTGTCCTCACTGGGGCAGAGCAAGGCTGTTCCCCGCTGGGTAGCATATCTGGATCTTTGTGCCTTTGTAGAGGCAACCGGATCCGAATAATGCTTGCTTCACATTAATAAGAAGAATTTGAATTACAAGTATCAATGACCATGTGAAGTGCAGAAACCCAACAAGTGAACAGCCTGCCCCAGTCAAGGAATAAAAAAGAACACACTCACCAGGGTTTGGCCCACCATCTGGAGGCAAGATTTGCTTTTGCTTTTTGGTGCTGTTCATTGTGCTGTCTGTAGAATTCAGGGAATTAACAGGTTTCCCGTGTTCTTCAGTAAGGTTGCTCTTCTCCAAGTGTTCGGTGTCGCGTTTTCTTTTCTTGCGATGGTCTCCTGCCTTCTGGTCAGCTTGGGTCCTCTTGTCCTCATTCCTTCTCTTATGACTATGCTTTTTGTCTTTAATACCTCCATTTTCCAGGGTCACCTTCTTTTCTTTCTTCTCCCGTTTTTTCTCTTTTTCCCTTTCTTTCTTCACCTTCTCTACTTTTCTCTAAACCCACATAGAACCAGGATAGCCATCAGTTTAAGCACCAGCTGAATAGTAAGAACATGCGGACAAGCAAGTACATAGACATAGAGAAACGCAAGCAAGTCTACAACTGTGACTATCTCAACAGAAGACTAGCCAAACCAAGACTAAAATATCTTAATAGACTAACAGTACACTGACAGTTGCCAATAGAAGGAAAACAAGACAAGCACCGTGATGACAAGCCAAATGTCAAAAACAGATTTGGGAGACTGGTGCAAGAATTACAACTCATAATCCTATTTGGAGTCAACCCTTTTCAAGGAGAGTGTTGACTAGATTATTGGATCTCTGAATTTATAGAGGACCATCATTATTGTATCCCTATAGTTACAGTAGAGTAAGCTCTATCCAAACAAGATACTTCAAAAGAAACAAGTTGCTCATCACCACTTTTTCTCACACCACAACAATACATTGCTCCATGAATTGCTCTCCTAGGCATAACAAAACTCTAAAGGCAAGATAGCAGACGATGGCACTCTATTAGCCAAAACACCATAATCCACCATTTGTTCACAAACTCCTACAGAATCAACTTCCTCACATTAACTAGAAAGTACAGCACTCTGACCCTGGGATGCTTGACCTATTAAAAGAATCTTTATAATGCAAAACCGGATGCAATTGTCGCAAAACCAGATTCAAGTAAAAGATCTATTTCATCTTGTCAATGACCAAGCCTCACCGATAAACAGCATGAAATTCAAAACTAGACTGTCACTGTGCCAGTCCTCTGCCCAACATTTCTTACGGTTACCAAGATTTAAATACCATGCAGATTGAGTTCTCAAATTTTAGTACGGAAGTACTTCATCAGGACGTCACATGGGAAAAGGCAAGCACGAATTCATGAATTCCACTTCCGCTAAAATCATACCATGGCAAAAACCAAATGACTCAAACACTCTATCAGTCATGTCAAATGCTTCTGTTTAGATGATAGCTGGATTCAGTCACCAATCTCTTGCTTTCAGGATGCATGCATCAGAAAAGGTCCTGTACTTTTATTAACCACAAGAACAAGGAAATTCATCCGTCCTATCAAGCATTTAAAAAAAATTTCATTAATTTCAACACAGAATTCTTTCCCTCGAGGATTTCACTTTGTGTTCCATACATCACCCCCACATCATCTTATCATGTTCAGTGACTTCTGCCAGAATGACATTCCCTGAATTTTTGCAACTCTAAGGTAGGTAACACAACAAAGTGATGCATATGTGGAAACTAGATAGCTCCAGGCAACCACATCACCACTTAAGCTAGGAACAACTAGATAGCTCCTAGCATCCTCAGAACAAGAATTGATCACACAAGAACTCAACCAAGCAAATGCAACTTCACCGTCACATTTCGCAACAACTGATTGGTGGGTTCAAGAACTCTTACTTAATCGACTCGGCATATTAAAAAAAACTCATGCACCTTAGTGTCAAGATCTTCCAAAGGCAGGAATATTCACAAAAAACCCAGAAGAGGCATCATTTCCTCTGGACCATGCGGTTATTACTTGCTTCAAAAGCATACACATTGTCCACTTTGAACATGAACCCTCGTATTCCACACATTAGCGTTTCACACAAACCCACACCCACAAACACACACGACACGTTTTGTCCATAGAAATTTCCACAGCACATGTTGCAGCGTTTCATTAATACCCCAGTTAGTTCCATCCCTTCTCGGTTGGTCCCAAAAAGGTCCGACATTAGTTTTAAAAAACACAGTTCCATCCGGCCTCTTTCTTTTCTTTTTGTTCAATCTACCTCCGTTCACCAACAAAAAGATAACAGTGCATAAAACCAGCCGAGTCTCGGGCTAAGCGGGAACACAGTCAAGTCAGGCAGCACAAGGCACAAAGCTTTAACCACCGAATGCCGAACGAACCTTGATCGATTCGATCAGCGCCTCGTCGCGGACCCCATTCCTCGCGTAACCGGGAGGCGGGTACGGGAAGCACCGAGACATCCCTAGAAAAACCACACACACACGCACGCACAAGCGATTATCCAAGAAATCTCTCGATCGGGGAGAGATCGCAACAGGAATCGGGCGCAAACCCTAGCTCGCCCCCCCGCCCGAAAGAAAAGGACGCGGGGGATGAATCGACTAGGAATTGCGCTCCGGAACAGGAGGGGAAGCGCGGATCCGTCCCGCGCGATTCCGATTCGAACGAGAGGAACGAAGGTCGCGCGGAGCTCGAGAGCTCCAGAGAGGATTCAGAGCTCGGGAAGAAGAAGAGAGACCTGAGATCCGAAGCAACCTCTACGGAACCGCTCGAGGGTGGCTTTTATAGCGCGAGATCTGGGCCTGTTTGGAGACGAGGATAGTCGGATCGTCGTGTGCTCGGACAAGGGTTCCTATTGGCTGTGCGGACCCGCGGGGTCTCGGAGTGTTTGGGAAGCTCGATTGCGGTGAACCGCATTGCAATTCCTTTTCGGTTCCGTTCGGTCTTTACATAAGCTGTTAGGGGACCCCAGTGTTATCATTACCCCATTTTACGTTTGGGGTTACGACCGATAAACGGCTCAATTTTAAGCCATGAGCTGGGCTAAACTTGAGTATTTCCCTCTCAGGCTCGGCTCAAAAAGGGTCCCGTCCCTTCTCGCCTTCATTCCTTGAGGGGGTTTTTCCCGTTCTCGAGTTTTTTGAGGGGAAACCCTAAAGATTAAAAACCCCTTACAGGGCTTACTTGCCCCTCGAGAGGGCGGGGCCCGCCTGCCTGATGGCGGGAGCCTTTTAAAGTCCTGCTCAGGACTGTACTTGAGTACTTCCCCTTTCAGCTCGGCTCGAGAAAGGGGTCCGTCCTTTCTCGCCTTCATTCTTTTTGGGGTTTCCCGTTCGAGATTTTTGAGGGAAACCCTAAAGATTAAAAACCCCTTACAGGGCTCACTTGCCCCCCGAGAGGGCGGGGCCCGCCTGCCTGATGGCAGGAGCCTTTTAAAGTCCTGCTCAGGACTGACTTGAGTACTTCCCCTCTTAGGCTCGGCTCAAAAAGGGGTCCCGTCCCCTTTCTGCCTTCATTGCCCTTGAGGGGTTTCCCTGTTCCTTGAGTTTTTTGAGGGGAAACCCTAAAGATTAAAAACCCCCTACAGGGCTCACTTGCCCCCCGAGAGGGCTGGCCCCCCCTGGATCTCCGTGAAGCCTTCCCTAGGTAACCAATCCCGGGCGTGGTTCAGAGAAATGAAAGGAGCAATGTAAAACCCGTTAGGGGGACCCCAGTGTTATCATTACCCCATTTTACGTTTGGGGTTGACTCCGATAAACGGCTCAGTTTTAAGCCATGAGCTGGGCTAACTTGAGTACTTCCCCTCTTAAGCTCGGCCTAGACAGGGGTCCCGTCCCCTGTCTGTCTTTATAGCCCTTGAGGGGTTTCCCTGTTCCTTGAGTTTTTTGTGGGGAAACCCTAAAGATTAAAAACCCCCTACAGGGCTCACTTGCCCCCCCTTGGGGGCGGGGGCCCGCCTGCCTGATGGCGGGAGCCTTTTAAATCCTGCTCAGGACTCAGTTGGACTCTTATAATTTCTCCTTTTTTTTGTGGGAAAAAATTATACTATTTTCTTTAATTAATGGCTGTGGGAATTCGTGATAAACACTACATCATCAGAAGACAAAGATGACGATCTGTAATGCAATGCGGAGAAAAAGGGATCTCCTCCTGCTTCACGAAATGTTCAATTTTTTTCTTCACGAAATCTTCTCGATTATTTATTTTACAGTCTTTGTATACTATAGTCTTTAATGAACACTTAGGGTCCGTTCGTTTCGCGGAAAATAACTTCCGGGAAAATGTTTTCCGGATTTTCCGGTGTTCGGATGGCGGAAAATAAATGGTCAAGGAAAATATTTTCCGGTCAAAGGAAAATTTCCCTTCAAATCGTGGAAAATGTTTTCCTCTTTTGAAAAGAGGAAAACATTTTCCGTCGCACGCTCTCATCTTTCATTTTATTTTTATGCTTTCTTTTCTTTTCTTTTCTTCTTTTCTTTCTTTCCTATTCATCTTCTTCTTTTTTGGCCACGGCGGCCACGGCGTGCGCGCAAGCTAGCGGCCGGCGACCTCGCCGGCCTCTCCCCAGCCGGCGAGGCTCCGCCTAGCCCGTCGGCGGCCGAGATCGGGCCTCGCCAGACGGGCGAGGCGGATCTCTCGCCGGCCGGGCGGAGCTCGTGGGGCTCGGATCCGCCCGCCGAGCTCGTTGCTCGGCCTTCGCCCGAGCTCGCGAGCCGCGAGCTCGCCGGAGCTCGGCGGAGCCGCGAGCTAGCCGGATCGCGGCGGAGCTCGAGCTCCGATCTCGCGGGCGAGCCGAAGCTCGCGGTGAGCTCGGGCGAGATCGCCGAGCCTCGAGCTCGCCGGATCGGCCATTGAGCGGCCGGCCATCGT
This sequence comes from Eucalyptus curtisii, assembly GCA_017140595.1. NCBI lineage: Eukaryota > Viridiplantae > Streptophyta > Magnoliopsida > Myrtales > Myrtaceae > Eucalyptus > Eucalyptus curtisii. Next base: position 32,576,259 of record CM029502.1, on the reverse strand, counting down.
CGGGCGGGAAGGAGGAGGCGGCGGCGACGGCGGCGGAAGGAGGAGGAAGAAGGAGGAGGAAGGAGGCGGCGGCGGAGGAAGGAGGAGGAAGGAGGAAGGAGGAAGGAGGAAAAAAAAAAAAGAAAAAGAAAAAAAAAATTCGATTTTTTAAAAATATAAATAATTAAAAATTCATTTTTAAAAAAAATATAAAAAAATAAAATTAATTTTTTGATCAATTAAAAATATTAAAATTCAATTTTTGATAATTTTTCCCAAACAATTAAATGAGCTAACGAACGGTGGAAAATATTTTCCACTCAAATTTTAGGTTTTGGCCGAACACCTAGGAAAATAGAGTCATTTTCCGGAAAATGACTTCCGGGAAAATATTTTCCGCTGAAACGAAACGAACGGACCCTTAGATTAAATTTTGTTCCGTGTCTCGCGTGTTGCAACGTGCGACATGCTTTATATACAGTTTCTTGCCATCAAATATTTTTCAAAGAAACTGTGTCGGTATCTCTCTTTCTCCCCCAAAAATCTTCACTTGCACGCTCTTAGCTTAAGGCTGAGAGCATTTGCTCTACTTTTCTTTTCTAGACCTAGATTTCCATTGTTTTTCCTTTCCCGATGTAATTTGAGTCTTTTTTTCGCCTCTTTTGGCATCTTCTTTCACTTTTTGTTGCTTTTCTTTGCTTGTCGCAGTGAATTAATTTTCTTACAGTTGAAAATCTCGTGAGAATGTCTTTGCCAATTCAACAAGCAAAATGCCCTAAACGTGGTTTCATGACTTCCTCAAAGATTCGGTGGAGACTCTCCTCTCCCAATTTAAGTGTAGATTTAAATCCAAAAGTTTATTTTCTCTTGAATTAAATCTAGATTTAAGAATTTTTTAGAGGCATTCGTTCTATAGTAATTGTCTCTGTATAAAGATAATATTGAGGATATCGAATCTAGGCATACACTACAAGCCTAGTTTCCGGAGGGGAAATTCTTGGTGATGGCATGTGTCCTAATTGATGGTTTTGGTGATTAGTTAACTATTTTTTTTTTTTAGAATGCGATGGATTTGGTCTTTTGGGATGAGAGCATGCTTATAACTACAAGTTGTATGCTTTTAGTTTGTAAGTTTTGTCTTGTTTGACGGCCGCCTCCCAAGCGAAAGATTTCCACGCTCATACTATTAAAAAAAAAGATAAGACTAAATGTGAGAGGGAATGATAGATTATTAAGCTTTTGAGTGAATATATGCCAAATTAAATATGTTAATGGGCTTGAACTTAGACTTCCTCTTAACAATCTTCCTAAGTGAGAGGAATCTAGTGCAATTTATGAGTTGTGGCCATTATGCTATATCAATGCATACTTGATGGCAAACTTTACGGTTCAGTATAGAGGAAAAAACCAGGAGTGGAGGAGAAGACCTAGAGTAAAAGGGCAGACTTCATGCTTCAGACTGGAAAAAAAAGACCGACAATGAAGAAGGATTATAGGGGGAGCAAATATAGTATTGAGCTTACATGTGAGTGGGAGTGATAAAACATTTAAATATACACAACACACTTTTATCTAATAGCTTAGACTTTTATTTCAATCGAAAGTGATTTCAGAAAAGCTGACGATACTGATGAATAAAATCATACACAACTATTGAAAAGTAAAATAATATTATAAATATGCTCGTGCAAAAAAGAAAAAAACTTATATCTAATACCACTTGAGAGATCAATTCATCGCTCTAAAAACATCGTAACCTAGTTCATTTTGCTGTGCCTTTTGCACAAGAGGTTAGTTTTACCTTACAAACAGTTATAAAAGCTTAAGATCATGACTTAAGTTTAATGAATGAAAATATTTAATTGGAGAAGCAAATAGAAATTTAAAAGGATTCGAACTAAGTATCTTCTACTCTGTTTCCAAGTCAAATTTTCTAGGACTATCGTAATTATAATAGAAATCTAAGCTACATAATGGAGATGTAATTTTATATTTATATAAACAGTTATTACTTCGCGATCGAACGATCACCTATCCAGAGCACCGTTACCTTGGAGATATGTAGCCGCCGCGCTTCAAAAGTAGGTCTTCGGAATCATGGGATTGCCGTTGCACGTACGGTAACGTGACACACGGAAACGCACACATTCTCTCTCCCTGTCAGAAGCTTCATCGGACTTCGAGCCGCTTTCCTTCGTCGTTGAAATTTCGTGGCGTGCGATGCTCGGACTGGACCGCGTCCTCCGGAACTTTCTAGGAAAGCTTCCGTAAGTTCAAAGGGAGGAAGCGATAAGGACCTTTTTTCCGTTTAGAAAAGAGTTGTCATGGACCGGAGGATCCCGATGGTCCCAGGGGCAACGCGATTTGCATCTTCGGCCCAAAGACCACCGCGTGAGGGAGGAGGAGGCCCAATCCCGATCCTCGGTTCCAGCCCAATAAGGTAAGGAGAAGTCCCTAACGTTTCACTCGCTGGTCAATTAAGCGCTAACCGTGCTTAATTTCAGTTAACATGGTCGTGAACGTTAAAAAGACAGTGACTCGTATCTGGTCTGACATGGCTTATGGTAATGTCGACGACGAGTGCGATGAGGATTTAATTGCACATGTTCAAAAGTTAGGCTCAGTCGATCAAATTTAGCTTCATTGACTATTGGCCTAAACTTTTTTGGACTTTCGCCATTATGGGCCATACAGCCCATGCCGGGTGACATTGTCTCCTTAAAAGGTTTCTATATATAATGTAATCCATATTTCCTGATAGTCAAAGGGCGCTCTTTAAATCTTATTTAAGGACGCTTTTGCAGACATGACAGAGATAGATGGGTAGTGATAAATTTGAATTGAATTTTTAATCTTTTTTTCCGTTTTCGCTAGAGTTCAGTTTTTCTCGTAGGGGTCCTCTTTAAACCTCAATGAGTCCGACCTTTGGATGGTCTGAAAGAGAAAATATTCCAATTAGCCCCTGTTATAGTGATCTCATTTTGTCATGGTACTCCTATGTTTAAATTTGTCTCAAACGATCACTTGCACTGTGCAAGCATGCATCGGTCGGTCCATTCGCCAGATGCCGGCGACTTTTGTCGCCGGCAGTGATGCACGTCCATCAGACATGCCCAGATTTCTTGCCCGATCAGGGACATGATCATCCGAGATGAAAAATTCATACTAAAAACAAGGACGAGAGGGGACGCAGCCAAAGTGCTGAACTCAAGGCGGCCGATGTCGGGCTAGTAGCACAGAGAGTCTTACTCAGAAAATGAGCCCACTTCAGTTCAGGCCCGTCAAGGAGCTCCCTCTTCCCCCGTCCTGAAGATTTCAGACGTTCCATAATAGATAAGATCACCTCTTCTTTATAACCTAACTTGCCTTCCTAAATCGTAAGATCGGGTTCTAGCAAGGATCAAGTTGGATTACGCTTGCAAAAGAGCCATGAACACAACGGGATTTTTTTTTTTTTTTATAAAGATTCTCCATTGGATGAAAAATGGAAAAATAGAAAAAATCTAAATAAAGACGCATACGCGGGAAGGGGGCCCCACGACTTCTTCATTCAGGAGGGGGGGGGGGAGGAGACTAGCCTCATTACTTCCCACAGGGCGAGAGGTGCACCTAACCCACCTACCCACTCATCAATCACGGTGTTCAGCTGACTTGCACTGATAGACCCCTATCGTATTGGAATTAGGCGCCTATCTTTTTACTGTTGTCAAAAAATCTCTAACATGTTCGATTCTACTCTATGTTAGAACATTTCTGTGAATGCTATTCTGATCTAAGTGGTCCTATTCTGTGTCCCGTGCTAGGAAGTATTACTCTTCTTTTCATTCCAAATTCAAGAATACGACCGATACGATTGATTGGTCTGTGCGCCTCTCTTATTACTTTTTTGTATTCCCCTGTTCCTCGGATACAATTCGATCCTTCTACGGCCAAATCTCAATTTGTGGAAAGCCTTCGATGGCTTCCTTATGAAAACATCCATTTTTTTTTGGGTATAGACGGTATCTCTTTATTCTTCGTGATATTGACCACATTTCTGATCCCTATTTGCATTTTAGTGGGAACTATATATAGTGATATACCTTCAGACCTACAAAAGGGTTTCTTTAAGAAGATGTTTTGGGAGTCGGTGTAGCTTCGTCCTCTATTCCCGTATAATAGGATTTCGCCTAATCTGCTGCCCTTCAATAAGGTATATAAAATAGGATACGTTGTTTTATCCGAGTTGGCGGAACCCACCCTATTTCCATAGTAGCCTTTTGGTCTTTCCTAAAATGGAAAGTAAGAAGTCACTTCTGCTCTCAAGAAAGAGTATGTCCAGATTTGAATGAAAAATCAAATACGCAGGTTCCTCAAATTCATCTTTATGGAACAAAAATTTATTAGCGTTTGAATGAACATTTTTGTGGCTTAACTGGCCTTCCTCTAGATTCAACTTGAAGCGGAAGGCACCCGTCCTTAGTTAGGCTGGGAAACTCCATCCTTTTCCCCCCGAAAAGACTGGCTCGAGAAACTTGCTTATGAGGGAACGGGTTATATGTGTCTTAGTTAGTGTAGTCGCTTGCGAAAGAGCCATGAACACAACGGGTTCTTGAAATTCTTGCAAACTTGTTGAACCTGAGAATCGTATATCATAGAACAAACTTCACGCCTCGTTCTGTTCCCGTCCCAGCAAAGAGACAAAGACCATGATCCCAGCCCCTTCGTGGGCCGTCCCTTTCCAGAAGATGAAAATCGTCAAAACAATGATTGGCACAATCGACAGGAGCCGCAAATTCTCCTTAACAATCTAGAATAATCATTTAAAATTTTTTCTTTTCTTTAGCAGACCAAGCTTTGACTTCACCAGAGACTTCAGACCCTAGACTCTTCCAAAGGTTAATAATACAGTCCAACCCTAATCTACATCCCAACTTCCAAAATAATCACGCACAAACCTTGCACACAAAAGCCAAATTTATACACAAGAAGCTCGTCCTCCTGTTATCTACATGACCGTGCAGGCGTACGGGTTGTCGTCGCTGAAGGCAGTGGTGTACTTGACCTCTGTGGAGCTGGCGCGGGCGAGGGCTGAGGTCTGCGGGTCCTGGAACACGTTCCGGACGTACCCGGCGGGTGCCTTCTTGTCATAGGCCCCCGGGGCGTAGGGGTGGTCCACGATGTCGTAGGGCACGTAGGGCCAGAAGTCGCAGACCTTGCCGGTGCGGTGCCGGACCCGGCGGAGCACCTTCCCAGGGTCGACGTACCCGATCACGGTCAGCTTGTGCTGCTTGGGCTCGACCTCCACCTGGGTCGCCCCCTTCATGCCCTCCACGGACTTCCGCACCTTCCGCACGCACCCCTCGCAGTCCATCTTTATCTTTATCTCCACCGTCTGAACAGAAGAAAGAGAGGGAAAACACCATCTCAGATAACTAGCAACACGAAAGCTGCAAAGCCGAAAAAACAGATGGAAACGTTTGTCTTTAGATACCTGGAGCTGCTTGCGCTTCTTGAACTTCTTGCTGTCGCTGCGTGGCGGCACGTAGCAAACGTCGGCGATGTAATCCAAGAACCCCATCACGTCCTAAAATCAACCGGCACGAACACTTCTTGATCACTGTTTTTTTATTACGGAAGAAGGAAAAGGATCGCAGGAAACCAGCTCGAGTTCTTGAGTAGCCAAGCTCGGAGCTGCATCCCGTATAAATAAGCCAGCCCACCCACTGCTGCACTGAGCCGCGTGTACGTCCGACGCCGCGACACTTGTCGGCTAGACACGTGGACCAGAAGTGGAAGCCCATGTCATAGTAACGAGGGGAGTAACTGCAGAGAGGGAAAATGTCGGTTCGATCCGGTTGACGGGGTCGAGGGGAGACCGGCCGGTGGAACCGACCGACCACGGAGTCTCTTATCTCTTTCGGGTCGTGGGCCTGGGCCGTTTCGCACTTCGCTGTCCGTGGACGCTGACGCTTCCGTTATAACCGAGAATTGCGAAAAACTAGTCTTCGGGACCCATGAATGACCCTATTCAGTCTTTTTCATTTCCGCGTTAACAGCTTGCCAGCATCTTGGATTCAGATACAACTTCATAATTTTCTCCAAATTACGTTTGTCTTTAGGTGCGCCTAACCCTCGTTTGGACATGGGATATGGTAAAATCATCTGTAACGTCAAAGCCCGTTGCTTCACACCTGTTCGCACATGCCGAAGCCAATGATCTCAAGGCCAAGCGTGTTCTATCTAATGGAAACTCTTAACTTTAGTCGTGCAGATCTCGAAATGAAAGTTGGGCTATGTATTATGCGGAACAATAGTTTTGTCATATAATTGTTTAGTTATATCGGATTTTCATTGATAACTAGTCACAAGCCTGCTAATTTTGTAATGTATTGTATTTTCGTAAGGTCACTTAAATACGGTAGATTGGTACAGTGCTTACTTATAGGGTGAAAATCTGTGGTTTGATAAGTAGATGTCCTATATGCAAAGAACATGTTTTTTCAAGATGGAATTTGTTGTTAATATACATCAACGTACTTAATCACTGCACCCTTGACCTCGCCCCCCTCCCTACAATTGTAGTATGTGGATATTGTTTGTCTTGAGATCTTCGCTATTCTAAGTAAAAATTAACTCAAGAATATGAAATAATCCATATATGGTGGGAAAAAAGAAAAATAAAGAGATGACTCGTGAGCTTTTTTCCGAGGTTTTGATGAAAGAGAGTGAGAATTCCATGTCTTTTCCATCATCAACCAATAGGAAATGGTTATAGTGCGACCGTCCATGCAATCCCATCAAGAAAATCCGAATAAAGTTAGGCATTTGCTTGTTTTGATCGGTCAACGAATTACTATTTATGGTCAAATAAAATATGCACCCTTAAAATTAAAAAAAAAATTCTTAACCTGAAAAAGATGACAAATATTTTCCTAAAACAGCGATTTCTTGAAAAATATTTTTCTTTATCACAATTTTTTTCCAAAATAAACACGTCCAAATGTGACCCTTTAACATTGTGCTTTGGATGCTCTCTGCTGAGAGAGATACATCTTGCAAGAAACTCATAAGGCTGACGTGGCATGAGCACATGAGACTAAAAGCCACTGACATGGATTTTTGAGAAAAATTAGATTTTTTTCTTGAGCAGCTCGATTCTTCACTGTTATATGGGAATATGCCTCTTTTGATCCTTCGAAGGATTGGACACCAAAACTTTGTTTGTTTTGCAAAAAATAAATGACTCAACAAATATTTTTACAAAAATAATTACTTGTATCACTCAAAAGAAATAAATAATCAATCAAAAAATATTATCATTATTTTCATGATATTAGTTTATGTATAAATATTTTCAAAATAAATGAACTATAAAAATTAACATTTGTTTTTAACATAGATAAAGAACATTTCTGCTTGATCACTAAATAATAATAGTAAAAGTACGTATGCGTAAGTCTATAGATATTCAAGGTAACGGTAAATAGGAAATAAGCATTCCGAACAAATAGAATCGCCTCCAGGTCCTATATCGGAGGATGATCCAAAAACCAAGAGCCTGATGTGTACTAACACGTTGTGATCTTCAGAGTTCGTTTATTTAAAGGATTTTTTTTTTTCTGGTGATGTTTAGATGACGAACTAATCGATTTATCTAGAATTGAAAACGACCTATTTTCCCCGAAAATGGGTTTGGTGGTGAAAAATATTTTTCCTTACGTTGAAGCTTTTAGTTAGACAAACACATTTGTTTTGATCCGAGTGTTTAATGATGATTCCGATATCGGATCGGCCACGTGGTGGTCATTATTGTTAAATCCTCAATTGGGTCGGGTGATTTCGCGGTACTCATGATGAGAAGGTCTGAAAAAAGCCACGAATGATATTCGGACAGGCAGGCCGATTGCGTGTTTATCTCAAGACGAGATTCACGTTGAAGTGTCTGAAGAGGATCAGACGATAGAAATTTGCTTTTAGGGGCGGCCAGTTCCATGTTCTAGAAGGGCTGGTCCCGGAAGAATGGTAGGTTGTAGGCAATTCGTGTTTGCGGGTGCCTCCGGCGGCGTTCGCAGTGGCCGCGTACGAAAGGCGGCATTCTCGATCGCAATAGTGACTATTGCCTTGTGAAGAATGGTTACGGGGTTGGCCTGTTAGGTGATCAGTGATTATTACCATAAGATTTTCATTTTTTTTTCCGCGAAAAGTGTTTCACGGTGTGTGATTTGTTTAGGATAATGAATTAATAGAAAATATTTTCCTAATAAAAAAACTTATGCTTAAATTTTAAAAAAATTATTTTCTTTTTAAGAAATTGAAAATCATATTTCAAAATATGACTATGTATCAACACTTGAACTCAAAACTCTATGCTTGGGTATGGATATCCCGATGCTATTTCCCGAGTCCCCCTCTTCTAGGATCAGGTCTCCTATGCTTGGGCCTAAGTCTATCAAGGCCGGGCCTATGACTGTGGTGCTTGTGCTTGGGACCCAATGCCCATGCTCGGATCTTTAGCGCTCGAGCCCGAGACCCCGATGTCCACACTCGAGTCCATCAAGGTTGAGCTTGGGACCTAGGTGTCTATGCCTCAATCATTGGCACCTAAAATTGGGGACCATTGTGATTGGACCCGAGACTTCAATGCCAGTACCCAAGTTACTTCAATGCCCACACTCGAGTCTATCCAGGTTGAGCTTGGGACCTAGCTGCCCATGCACAAATTACTAGCTTCTAGGGATGAGTATGGTTCGGATGGACGACTCCTATCCTAAAATCGGAAATCGCCCACTAAAGACCGATTCCAAAAAATTGGAATCTGAAACCGTCCATCGGTTCCATGGACTCAACTAGGAATTAGATTGGCAATTCGGTCAGGTTCTTGAGTGGATCCGTGGAACCAATCCCATCAAGTCTTCGTGCACTCAGTGCAACGTTTTCCGACAACTCAAAGTAAAGCAAAAAATAAGGAACTTCTCTATTCTTAATTGCAACATCAATAAAAAGATTAGACTCGTATTAAAAGTTGAGAGTTGAGTTTATGTGTGAGAGATAGAGAGATGACTCATATGAGGTGAGAGTGAAACAAAATGAATGCTTAGTTAATGGGTGTTGAGCTTCAAATTAGAGATTTTAGAGTTTTCATTTTTGGGTAGGAAATTTTTCTTAAAAATTAAATTTGTGGATGGGTGGGTGGTTCTACACTTAGAACTAGGAAGCAGATCGGTACTCATCGATTCTAATAAATTGGAACCGAGAACCAAATTGGTTTCCTTGGGATCTACCGGTTCAAGTCTAGTCCATTCTTGGCGGTCTGAGTGGTTGCCGATTTTTTTGTACGTCTCTACTAGCTCCCGAATAATGTATATGTATTAAGGAAAATTAAATCACATTTTCTAACTACTAAAAAATATTATCATTTTAAAGTTGATATGGGTTGTAACCCCCAAACCCCAAAAAACAGATTGGTTAATCACTTATAGACCTCTCTGATAGATGGAGGCATTCCACTTTGTTCCTAACAGAAGGCCCGGTCCATTGAGCTCGATGGGCTACCGTCGTAGATGGTCTAATTCGACACGGTCCATTGAAGTTTGCTTCGATGGATTTCTCATTTTAGACCCGTCCGTCCGATTATACTTAATCCTTTCTCTTTTGGCCAGAAATTATACTTGAATCTTTTGTACTTTAACCCAACAATACTAATATTTTGATTAGTCACTTTAATTTACTAGATTACGTACTACTTACTAGTGATTTTTACTTTACTAGATTACTTACTACTTACTAGTGATTTTCATAATAGATTGTTCCATGAACAAATCTATCATGAATGTTATTGCCAAAAGAGGACAAGATATGCGACTTCCGGAAAATGGGAAGATGTGTCTTTTCATTACGTACAGAATCGATTGGTTAATCCCAAAGAGTTACGGCTCTTACTTTTGCATAATCACTCAAAAAGCATGACCTTTTTAGGTGAAAAATTATAGCTCTGGAGATATACTAACGCAGAGAAAGTTTATGTTTGAAAAGGATTCCAAAAAATAGTGTTTATTTTGAATCATGAAGTACGGATTACAATATCTTAGGTGCCTATTTATAAGGAGGTTGTCATCTAGAAAATAACCAAATAACTTGAAATATAATAACAAAATTAAGGAAAATATATTGATAAAAGGGAAAGTTATCAAAATAATTAGAAAATCTACAAAATGTGTTCGAAATTTGTGACATCTAAAAAATAAAGAAAACGCGTGAATTAAATATTGTAACCCATTTGTAATCTCAAAAATCACACAATTTTCTTTAATTTGTGGGACCGCCCGCTCTTATGACGTTCTAATGTTTTCATAAAGGCATTTGCATACTATTCTACATCATATACCGGCATGATTTTTCATCAATGCAGGGGAATGAACTTTTGATGTTGTGAAAAGATGCGATTAGGAATCGTTTCGTTTTGAGAAACCACGGGACATGGACCCTTCTTTTTTCTCTCTTTCCATGTTAGAAATCCACACATGAGCAGAGTAAAGCTTTAGGCTTTTCGCTACTCCCAATGGTTCCGTGCACGCTCTTAAAAATGTTATAAAGCGATGGGCAAGCATAGTGAGGTTTCATCCTCAATCAACGTCACGGCACTGTACTCAATCGGTGGAACCAGATTAACTTGCGGTTGAGTATAATGCTGTAAGGCGCGTTAATCCAGATGTGGGCATTTAACACATCCTCACTCACTCTAGGCACGGGAGGTTACTATACTTGCCTACATGATAGTAACCAGAATTGACGTTCTAACGTAGTGTCTAACTTCACTACCGTGAGGCCCCCTAATTCCCTGTCTATTTTTGTTTTCCCGACAGAGAGGGAATAGGAGGATAGCGCGGGGTCTCTCACCCCAGGGCGGTTCTCCCGCCTGTTTCCTCCATGAGCATTTTAAGGATCTTCTCAGGTCCACACCGGCTAATGTGAAAAATTATGAAAAAAAATCATAAATCTATTGTACGAATGTCAATTTAATATTAAAATTTTCAATTTTATCAATTTAGTTCTAAATCTTTTAACGATTTACTAATACAGTCATTTCGATCAATTTTGACCGAAAATTACTAAGGCAAATGTTTGTCGTCCTATGTGATACAATTAGCATTGACATGAACAATTTTTTCAATTATTAATTTTTTTTTATGAAATTTTTTTATTCATTTTTTCCTTTTTTTTTTTTTTTTTTTTTTTTTTTTTAAATTTTCATTTATTGGTCTATAATTGGTCGCTAGTCATAAGCAAGAGTCGAGATGCCCTTGCCAACCATCGCTACACTTGGGCAAGGAGTCATAAGCCTTCACTATGTGGGGTGAGGGGCATTGTGACCCTTGCCAAGTGTCGATAAAGGTTGACAATCATAGTTAAAAAAAATATATGAAAATAATATAAAATTATTAAAAATTAGCGATGGTCGGACAAAATAGGTCGGAATGGCTAAATTGACAAAATTTCAAAAGGTTTAGGATTGTATTGATCAAATGAAAAAGTTAAAGACTCAATTAGTATTTGTACAATAAGTTTAAGACTCTATTGTTAAGTAATCCCCCAGCTTATCCATACATTTCATTTAAGATTTTCACCTAGTTAAAAATATTATGGATTATCAACCTAGTTTAACCTATATTATGGTCTCTCTCTCTCTCTGTGTCCGTGCTTGAACTTGTTAATCGAAAGTCAAAGGAAAACAACCCGGAAGGGCCTTCACTAACCATCCCCACCCACTCACATGATTGATCTCTGATTAAATATATACATGATGCACCTACAGACGCAATGCACGCCCACACACCCGACATGATCCACGTCCCACGGCCACGGCCCATCGCCCTCTTAAATTCTCTCCTCGGATTCCCAAACATAAAGCCCCTCTTCTTCCCTCGAGTTCAGTCCCTTCCGCCTCCTCTTCTTCAATGAGCTCGATCCACTTCGGTTCTCGGCGACCGCCGCTCGATTCCAGGCTCTTGCTAGCCGCCATCTGGGCAGTAGTACTCGTCTACCCACACTGCGGAGGCGGAGCCGCCGCCTCGGTAGCGCCACCTTGCAATGTGACGGTGCCGGCGATCTTCGCATTCGGGGACTCTATCGTGGACCCGGGGAACAACAATGGCCTGGCGACCGTGGCCAAGTGCGACTTCCCGCCCTACGGCCGGGATCTCGACCCGGGCGTGCCAATCGGGCGGTTCAGCAACGGCCGAGTCCCTTCGGACATGCTCGGTACGTGCGCAGCTCTCTCCTCCGTCACTACTCTCTCTCTCTGTCTCGGTCGCTCGTTTTTTTCTTCTTTGCGTATGACGGCGGCAACGCCAGAGAGACCAGACGAGACAAGGTTAGCTGTTAACCGACCCCACCGCAAGCATAATTGGTTCACGTGGATCGCCGACCCGATCCGGTTCACTCATTCTCGAGTTGCATAGGATTCACGAGTCGACTGTCCCGATGTCCCTTCGTGCATGGTATTTTATTTTGCTTTCGGTGCTCCTGTCTCCCCCTCCTCATCTCGTCTCGAAATTAAAATGCATCAAGAAATGCCATAACGATCGTTTTCATGAAATGAGCCTCGAGATATCTGCCCAATTCAATGGTAAATAGAACATTGAAATGTGGAGGGGCAGAGTTCCCGGGTTTCTTCTTGGAAGACGTAAGTGCGAATTTAGTATTTTTCGAATTTAAACGAGGAAATTAAGAGCACCCTTAATTCTCTTCTTCGTTGCGCTTCGAGTCATCGGATTTGAAGAAAATAAGGTATGCTTTGCATTCTCAATTTCGCACGGTGAATCTCGTGGCTTTCGAAACCATAACGTGTAATTAGGTATAAACTTGCTCATGCTGGGTTTCAGCGATTATACATTTCATTCCACTGGCAGACTTTGGTACACTTTAGTTCTACTTTTTTTTTCTCCCGATAATTTAGCACGTAAGCTATGGTTTCAATTACCCTCCAATGTTTATCTTTTTGTAGCTGAGAAATTGGGAATTAAGAAGTTCTTGCCTGCTTATCTGGATCCAACTCTGGAGCTCCAGGACCTCCTCACTGGCGTGAGCTTCGCCTCCGGAGCCAATGGATATGATCCTCTCTCCGCCAAATTAGCCGTAATCTCTCTCTCAATACACGATTAAAATTATGATTTGGATAAGACGTGAGTCGAAACCCGGATGGTTGACCAGATATTAGCATCGCATACATTTGATTGCCTAGAGGATCAGATATGTGCAATTTAACTTAATAATCTTGTGTGTGTTTTAATTTGTCGACAGTTGGTACTATCCTTGTCAGACCAATTGGATCTCTACTCCGAGTACATGGAAACCGTACGTTCCGCGGTTGGGGAGGAGAGAGCATCGGCCATCGCCTCCGAGAGCGTCTACATGGTGTGCACGGGCGCTAACGACATAACCAACACTTACTTCGCGATGCCGCTAAGAAGATCCGAGTACAACGTCTCGTCCTACGCCGATCTCCTGGTCAGCTCAGCTTTGAGTTTCCTTCGGGTAATAATGCGCATGGATGATTTCTGCAAAGTTTCCGTAGGTCTATAATCGTCATTTGATTTCACAACTTATGATAGTGTCTATATTCACGACTTGTGCGCGCGGGCAGGAGCTGTACGGACTAGGAGCTAGGAGAATCGGGGTGCTCAGCCTGCCGCCGGTCGGGTGCCTCCCGTCGCAGAGGACTCTGCATGGAGGCCCCGGGAGGGGCTGCTTCAACTCCGGCAACGAAGCCGCCGTCCTATTCAACTCCAAACTCTATGCCAAGATCGACTCCCTCCGGAAGGAGCTCCCCGGCGCTAGGCTTGTTTACATGGACATTTACTACCCTTTGCTTGCCATCATCCAAGGCCCTGCTCAATTCGGTAATTAATTCGCTTCCATCCTACGTCCGTTACTCCTATGTTTGCTTTGCCCGTCTTCGTCTCCAGCGAGGGAAGACCCGCTTCCGTTTCCGTTGATAGCATCCGGGTGTTGGCTTGCACTAGTGCACTAATTCGGTAGCGTTCTTCCCTAAATTTGTGCTATATCAGGATTTGAGGTCTCGACGAAAGGGTGCTGCGGCACGGGGAACATAGAAGTGAGCTACCTCTGCGACCATCTCGACGGCCCCATGATGTGCGACGACGACACCAAGTACGTGTTCTGGGACAGCTTCCATCCCACTGAGGCCACCTACCGGATGCTCACCGATCAGATTTATAGCAAGTACGCTCGCGAGCTGTTTTGAGATCATCGACGCCGGTCATGTCAGTTTCGCCCCAAGGGAAGAAGAGACATTCGGCCTCTTTTTTTTTTTTTAATGTGTTCCAATCTTTTTACACGCACGAGTTGGAAGTTGCTTTCTGAATCCAAAATTACGTGGTTTTCAACTCAAATTTAATCTGGCAAGAATCATCTGAACCGGAGGACAATGGCTGATTTCGAATTGCTGGGTACCAGACAATCAGCTAGTACTTGGATCAACCATGGGTCAAACCATTATGGCCCATAGCAAGCCATTAGTTCTTTTACACTTGTCACTGGGACATTGACGGTTCGATTCCAGTCCGGTTTTCTGAAAACCTGATCCGAATAAACGTCAGGAATGTATGTACATTTGCTTTGAACTGAACCAAATGTCACCCAATTTGAAAATCCGGTTAGGGGTCGGGTTTTTGGTAAAGTTTGGCAAAGCATCCAGGGCCTTACATTGCTAGGCCTGCTATCACATATTGTAGGGGTAATTCTCTCACTAACATGATGTTTTTTCAACTTTACAGGATATGGACATGCCCAGAATTTTGGGCATGTCCATCTCTTGTAAAGTTGATAAACATATAGTAGACGTCCAAGCCTGCCTGCAAATTGATCGGTCAAGATCGGATACTTCCCTCCGGCTCCCATGGGTTAAAAAAGATAAATTTGTCTTACCTCAGCACTACAAAAGTTTCCCTAGCGATCAATCGTATAGGGGTACATGACAAAATGTAAAATGGGAAAAGTACCATAAATAATAAACCTATTATATTGGTACTACATAAAATTTTCAATCGAATCAATTTAATCATAAACATTCTACATTTATACCAATTGAGTCTACCCAATCAATTTTGATTGGAAATAGCTAACATGGTTTTCAACCGTCTTATATGACATGATCGAGATTGATGTCGACGTTTTAATAATATTTTGAATTTTATGGTTTTTTCTTCTCTTTATTATTTTTTTTGGGCTAAGGGTCTTGGCCAGAATGTGCTAGCAGAGACTATGACAGTGCAAGGCAAAAAAAAAAAAAAAAAAGACTACGGGTCTATTTGGTAATCAGCCAATTTTCGGCTATTTTTGTTATTTTGTTCCCTACAACAAAAAAATAATAGAAATATATTTTGTAATAACATCTAATTTTTCTACTATGAGAATAACAATATGTTTTGGACTATAAAATTAAATAATAAATAATTATAAATTATTGTGGGTTTACTCCTTCAAAAATTGGTTGCTCGAGAACAATATGCTATTCTTACGTAGTTTAAAGATTATTATGCTAGCAAGTTCTTGAAGGAGTGGACCTCACAACAATTTATAATTATTTGATTTTTTGTAGTGCAAAACAGACACATCCAATGTGACCCACGGCTAGGGGTGTAAGTGGTTTGGTGTGGTTCGTTTTTTTTTTTTTGAAAACCTAACCAAACCGAACTGATAAGGAAATTCATTAAATCGAATTGAAATCTGATCCGAATCAAACTGAGATTCCATTTTGAATCGTTTGGTTCGGTACGATTTTTACTTTGGTTTTTTTTTTTTTTTTTTTTGCCATTATATATTGTAAGATTAATTTTCCAATCAAATTGTCTTTTGCCCAGCAAGATAAAAACTTCATTGGTTTTCATAAGAATTTCCAATAAATGAATTAATTACCAAATAGATGAATGAGTTTTGTATTATCTTAATTTATTAATTGTAAACTAGACAAATTACGAAATGGTGGAGTGGTCTAAAAAAGTGAAACAAATGTTAGAGCCCAAACAAATTAACATTTCATTAAGGCTCTGTTAGTTTTGCAAAAAATATGGCTTTTTTGGAAAATATTTTCCAAGAAGTTATTTTCCAAGAATATAACTGTATTTTCTGTTATTCATTTGAAACCTGAAAATGAATTAAAATATTTTTTGTTGTTTGGTAAGGAAAATCTTTTCTTACATTGCCCCTTTCAACGATTTTTTTTTTTAAATTGAATTTTTATTCTTCTTCTTCTTTTTCATTGACTGGTTATAAGCCACTTCGATGGCCAGCGACCAACTAGAGGCGAGTTGGAGTCTCGAGCCTTGCCAAATCCGTTGAGCTGGGGGAGGCTAGAGCCTAGCCAAAGGTTGCCAGAGCCTCACCGACGTCTGACGACCTTTGACAAGGCTCGATCCCTGCCAAGGTGGTTGGATCTAGTGAGACTCGAGTTCACAGTAGGGCTTGAGCTTGTCGGCGTCGGGTGAGCTTGAGCTTCGCCAGCCTTGCTGGCCTATGGCGAGGCTCCAACTCACCTTTGGCCAGTCGCTAGCCGCCACTGTGGCCGACGACTGATCAATGAAGAAGAAGAAAAAGAAAGAAAAGGAAAAAATAAAAACATTAAAAATGATTTTTTTTTTTTTTGATTTTATCGGTTTGGTTTGGTTAACCAGACCGGTTAAAAATATTTTGGTTTATAATATTATTCGAACCGAACGAGAATTGAATAAAAAAATATCGAACTTTTCAGTTCGATTTGATTTGGTTTTCCGTTCGGTTTTTGACACCCCTGCCCACAGCCTGGACCACTGTCATGCCCCTCTTAATTCTCATTTC
This sequence comes from Eucalyptus curtisii, assembly GCA_017140595.1. Lineage (NCBI taxonomy): Eukaryota > Viridiplantae > Streptophyta > Magnoliopsida > Myrtales > Myrtaceae > Eucalyptus > Eucalyptus curtisii. Next base: position 32,559,444 of record CM029502.1, on the reverse strand, counting down.
CAAACCACCTAGAAACAGCTATAGAGCCACTTTTCTCACTCCAAGTTCAGTCTCTTCCTCCTCCTCTTCTTGCAATGAGCTCGATCCAGTTTGGTTCTCCGCGACCGCCGTTCGATCCCAAGCTCTGGCTCACTGCCGTCTGGGCAGTAGCACTTGTCTTCCCGCGTCAGGGGGCTGCTGCCTCGGTAGCATGGCCTCGCAACGTGACGGTGCCGGCGGCCTTCGCATTCAGGGACTCGGTCATGGACCCCGGGAACAACAATGGCCTGGCGACCGTGGCCAAGTGCAACTTTCCGCCCTACGGGCGGGATCTTGACCCGAGTGTGCCGCTTGGGCGGTTCAGCAACGGCCGAGTCCCTTCGGACATGTTGGGTACGTACCTATACCCACCTCTCTCTCGCTCTCTCGCTCGTTTTTTCTTCTTTGCGTATGGCGGCGAGAATGCGGAGAGCCAGACGAGACGAGGTTAGCTGTGAACCGACCCCACGGCAAGAATGTTTGGTTGACGTGCATCGTCAGCCCGATCCGGGTTTGCTCGTTCTCAACTCGGCATAGAATTCAAATCACGAATCGATTTGCCTGATCACTTTGCCTTTTCTTCTCTACGTGTCCCGATGTGCCTTCGTGCATGGTATTTTCCCTTGCTTTCGGTGCTCCTGTCTCCCTTCCTTCTCATTCTCGTCTGAGAACATCTTCTTTCTCTGTGCACCAAGAAATGCCATAATGATCATTTATCATTGGATCCGAGCATATGCTTTAACTGCTTTGTCATAATCTTGTGACGTAAAATTTGGGGGTATTCCTCCTTGACAGGAAAGATAAAGATACATTAGAAATTAAGGGCGTGTTTGATAACGATTCTGTTCTCGGGAACAGATTCTGATTAGAAATGATTATTTTTTATTCTGTTCCCGAAAACCATTTCTAAGCATTTTAAACCGTTTAATAATTGTCCAAAATTTTTGATTCTAGAATAGAATTATATTTGGTACAATGCTCATTGATTATGTTCCAAATCAATTTTTTTTAATTTTTAAATAATTTTTATACTTTTTTCCTTTTTTCTTTTCTTTTCTTTTTTTCTTTTTTCTCCTATTCTTCTTCTTCTTCTTCTGGCCGGCGACCTCACCGAAGCGTCGCCGGCCCTCATTGGTCGAGCCTCGCTGGTAGCTGGGCGAGGCTCGCTCAGGCCTTGCCAGTGGCCAGGTCGGCCTCACCGGGGCTAGGCGAGGCTCACCTGGCCAGCAGCAAGGCTCGTCTAGCCCCGCTGAGACTCAGCCTCGTCACATCTGGCGAGGCCGAGCCTTACCGGACCTCGCTCTAGCTTAGCGAGCCTCCGGCAAGCTCGCCGGACTAGTTGCCGGCGACCGGTGGATAGTGGCGAATGGCAGCGGACGGCAACAGAGGAGGGGAGATAACGTCTAAGCAGAGGAAGAAGAGTTTCACTTTTTTTTATTCTTTTTTTTGGTTCCCGGAACAAGAATCAAGTTTTTTTTTATTCTTGATTCTACTCCAAATCTGTTCTTGAGAACAAAAATTTTACCAAAGGCAATTCTGTTCCAAAACTGCTCCCAGGAATAAAAAATCAGAATCAGACAATGTTTGGATGGTTACCAAACAGGCACTACAAGGCTTTTTCAGTCGAGGAGGGTAGACTCTACTACAATGTCGTCGAAAGTTGTTTGAGGAATTGGTTGGCCGATATAATAATCGCCTGTGCTGGTGAAGGTTGGGAGAGGAATGTGAAAGCCCCCTGCCCAGCTGACCTGTGATTGATTTGTCGGCCTAGTACTTTTGATTGAAAGAGACAGTGCAAAATTAAATGCACCCACTAGAAAGAGTCAATTTATTCTTTAAGAAACCATGTGATGCACCCACTAGAAAGAGTAAGTTCATTCTTTAAGAAACCATGTGATTGGTATTGTATGTCACGTCGTTTGTATGAAATAAGACCGAAGATATCTGCCCAATTCGTGATAAAAAGAAAATTGAAATGTCGAGGCTGAGTTTGCCAGTTTCTTCTCCAAAAATGTAAATGGGAAATTGCATTTTTGAATTTAAACAAGGAAATTAAAAGCACCCTTAATTCTCTCTTTCATTGCACTTCGAGTCATCTGATTTGAAAAACATAACGTACAGTTTGCATCCTTAATTTCACAGTCTTCTCGGATTATAGTTCGAGGATACATCATAATGTGTAAAATGTGTACTTTGACTGATCTTGATCGTGCTGTGTTTCGGCAATTGTAAATGTTATTCCCTTGGTAGACTTTGGTAAACTTTAGTTCTGCCCTTTTTATATTCGATAATTTAGCGCATAAGCTATAGTTTCAATTACCCTTTGATGAATTTTACTTGAGGATTCAGTTTGAAGAGGCCTGGTCAATTTTTTTTTGTAGCCGAGAAATTGGGAGTTAAGAAGTTCTTGCCTGCTTATTTGGATCCGAATCTAGAGCTCCAAGACCTCCTCACCGGCGTGAGCTTTGCCTCCGGAGCTAACGGATATGATCCGCTCTCCGCCAAATTAGCTGTAATGTCTCTCTCAAAATGCACGATTAAAGTTATGGATCAGATAAGGCATGAGTCAAAACCCAAATAATAGATTAAATTTGGGAGAATTATCAAAAAAGTCCTAAACCTATTGCAATTCGTGTCAATTCAGTCATAAACTTTTTTTTTTTGGCCAATTTAGTCCTAAACCTATTGCGAACGCTGATGTGACAAATTTTTTTCCGAATTTTTAAATATTTTTTGAACTTTTTAATTATTTTTTCTTTTTTTTCCCCACCTTCTCCTTCCTCGGCGGTGCTAGCCAAAGGCGAGGAGAAGATGGGGAAAAATAATTCAAAAATTCAAAAAAATATTTAAAAATTCGAAAAAAATGCCACATCAACATTCGCCGGATGACCGGCATCCACGTCAGCGCCGACCAGCCAATTTTGGTTGGATGGACCGAATTGACATAATTGTAAAAGTTTTATGACTAAATTGGCCTAAAAAATTTAGGACTGAATTAGAACAAATTGTAATAGATTTAGGAATTTTTTTGGTAATTCTCTCGACTAAATTTTGATATTACATCTTATTTGATTGGCTAGAGAATCAAAGACATGCAATGCTATAAATCTATCACGGGAATTCAGTCCTCAATCACTTAATCTTGTCTGTGTTTAATTTGTCGATAGTCGGTACTATCCTTGTCGGATCAATTGGATCTCTACTCCGAGTACATGGAAACCGTACGCTCGGAGGTTGGGGCTGAGAGAGCATCGGCCATTGCGTCCGAGAGTGTCTACTTATTATGCACCGGTGCTAATGACATAACCAACACTTACTTCGCGACGCTGTTGAGAAGGTTCGAGTACGATGTCCTATCCTACACTGACCTCCTAGTCAGCTCGGCTTCGAGTTTCCTTCAGGTAATAATGCGCGCGGATGATTTCTTTTAAAGTTCCATTAGGTCTATAATCGTGATCTCATTTCGCAACTTATCGTCGTGTCTATATTCACGACTTGTGTGCATGGGCAGGAGCTGTACGGAGTCGAAGCAAGGAAAATCGGGGTGCTCAGCCTGCCGCCGGTAGGATGCCTCCCGTCGCAGAGGACTCTGCACGGAGGCCCCAAGAGGGATTGCTTCGACTCCGCCAACAAAGCGGCCGTCCTCTTCAACTCCAAACTCCGCGCCGAGATCAAATCCCTCCGGGAGGACCTCCCCGGCGCTAGGCTTGTTTACTTGGACATTTACTACCCTTTGCTTGCCATCATCCAAGACCCTGCTCGATTCGGTAATTAATTCTCTTCCATCCTGCATTGATTAGTCCTATGTTCGCTTTGCCCGTCTGGACGAGCGAAGACCCGTTTCTGTTGACGGTGTCCGGATTTTGGCTTGCACTAGAGTACTAATTTGGCAATGTTCGTCCTTAAATTTGTGCCATATAGGATTTGAGGTGTTAACGAAAGGGTGCTGCGGCACGGGGAACATAGAAATGAGCTATCTCTGCAACCGTCTCGACCATCCCGTGACGTGCGACGACGACACCAAGTACGTGTTCTGGGACAGCTTCCATCCCACCGAGGCCACCTACCAAACTCTTGCCGATCAGATTTATGGCAAGTACGCTCGCAAGCTGTTCTGAGATTGTCAATGCCGACCATGTCGGTGATGGGAGAATGGTAACAATTCGAACAATATCGAATTAACGCCTCGGAATAAAATAATCTCCCATCTTGTGTAAACCTGATAGGAATCGATATAGTAGAGTAAAATAAATACCAAGCACGTGAACACAAAACGATTTTTTTACGTGGAAAACCTCATCGATGTGAGGAGATAAAAAACCACGGGACCGGAGTCCACCCGAAAATCTTCACTATCAAAAATTGAGTGAACAATGTTCTTCTCTAGCAAATACTAGAGGTACATAGCAGCAAAGACCTCAATAACATAATTCTTGGTAATACACATGAATTTCACAAGAGATCAAGGATAAATCTGACTAAAAATGTAGGTTTTGATCAATCCACGAGAAACCTGACGTAGGGAGCTTCAAAAAAAAATCAAACCGTTCATATTCGAGAAGTTTGCACCACGAACATGCTGACAAAATTTCAGCTCAATCAGACCACGAATCGACCTCCGATGCCAGCTTGATGTAAATCAAATTTTGTCTCAACCCTCAAATTTTCTGCATTTTCTTTTTCTCTTGTTACTATGTCTTTTTGAGGCTACTACTTTAAAGATAGTGAGAAACCTTATTTCTCTATATGACTTATCATATGGGCTCAAGCCTTTTTTGAGCTTCCTCCACATAGGAGTGAACCCAGCTAGCAGTCGGTCCGCCCAGAGGGAAGGAGAGACGTTCGGTCTCCTTTTTTTTTTTTTTTGGCTCGACAGTGTATTCCGATCTTTTTTCCCCACGCGATTCGGAAGTCACTCTCTTTCTGAAGCGGAAATCACGTGGTTTTTTTAACTCGATTTCAATCTGGCAAAGAATGATCTGAACCAAAGAACTAGGACTGATTTCGGATGGCTGTGTGCCGGACAGATGTATTCTTGGATAAACCAATAAGGCCCAAAGCAAGCCCTTTGTTCTTTTACACTTGTCACTAAAAGTGTCAACTATTCCGTTCGGGCTGAGTTTTCTGAAAACCCAACGACCTGAACCAAACCGAACATTAGGGATGTACAATCGCTTTGAACTGAACCAAATATCACCCGACTTAAAAATCTGATTCGTGATCGGGTCGGGTCATTTCAATTTTTCCCCCCTCCTCACAAGATAAAGTTCAGCAAACCGGGCTCATGATTGCTATGGCCTGCTAATCACATGTTCTAGGAACAAGTCTCCCATCAACATGGTATCTTTTAATCTTTACGAGAGATGGACATGCCCGAAATTCTGCAGAAGCTTGCAATTGCTGGTTTAACACAAACCATCTTTTTTGAACTTTCAGTGAAACAAAATACAAGTAAATTGATAAAGATATAGTAGAAGCTGATGCCTGATTGTAAAATCGATCGGGTACTCCTCTCCTTCGGATCACAAAAGATACATTTTTCTTGCCTGAACACCGTGTAAATTTCCCAAGCAATCAATCATATGTAGGGGTATGCGACAAAGTTGCTAAAATATGATAAATTAAATTTTATCTACAGGCAATTATTTCGAACCTCAGCTTTTCCCTCGGCGGTTCTTCGGGTTAAAAAGTTTGAGCTTATGCAATCTTGTTTCTTATTCAACTCTAAACTCCTCGAGAAGACCCTAGGAATTAGACAAGGAAATTGTCAAAATTGAATGGTGACTTCAGTTCAAATTCCTATGTGCCTCCAAGACAAGACCAGTGAGGACTTTTTTGCTCGTTCTAAATCCATAATGTTGTTTTAGAAGTGAAGTATCGACATTTGCAAAGCGCTTCATTTTGCCTTCAAAATGTAAAATGGGAAAAGTATCAATTTTTTTTTTTAAACCTATCACATTGATACCAATTAAGTTCTAATTTTTCAATTGAACTAATTTAATCTTAAATCTTTTATATTTGTGTCAATTGAGTCAATTTTAGTCGGAAATCGCAGACATGAACATTGGCTGTTTTACGTGGCGCAACCGGCACTAATATAAAATTTTTTAATAATATTTTCAATTTTTTTTTTTAAATATGAATTTTTCTTTTTCTATTCTTCTCTATATTATTATTTGAAAGAAACCAAAGGTGAAGATGGGAGGAATGAAGATTTTCTGTATTTCCTCAATAATGTCTGTAAACTGTACAGATCCTAAAGATATAGAGCTAGGTTTGTACAATTAATGGAAATAATCAATTTAGATCTAAATCTAATCTTTACATAATCAAATCAAATCCAAATCTCCCAAAGGAATATCGCGCATATCTTCTAACACTCCCCCTCAAGCTGGTGGCTTGTAGATGTCCAAGACGCCTAGCTTGCTCAATAGATATGCGTGCTGTCGTTGACATAGGGGTTTGGTGAAGATGTCCGCTGGCTGTTTTGCTGTCCCAATTCCTTCTATTTCGATTACCCCTTCTTGAATCTTGTCTCGTGTAAAATGATGGTCCACTTCTATGTGCTTAGTCCTCTCGTGCACTATAGGATTTGCTGCCAATTTGAGAGCTGCATCATTGTCGCAATATAATTTTGTTGGTCCCTGTACTTGTATTCCGAGGTCCTTAAGCAACCCTCGTATCCACACTACTTGACAAGTGGTTTTCGCCATGGCTCGATACTCTGCTTCGGCCGAAGACAAAGATACAGTAGGCTGCTTCTTGGTCTTCCATGAGAGGAGTGAATCTCCTAATTTGATGCAATATCCAGTGACTGATCTTCGGCTAGTGGGACATGTAGCATAATCAACGTCACAGTATGCCTTCATCTTCATGTCACATCGTTTGGATAAAAGAATTCCCAGTCCTGGACACTTTTTCAAATATTTCACAACCTTTAATGCAACTTCCAAATGAGATCGCTTTGGACTGTGCATGAACTAACTAAGTGTCTGTACTGCATAGGAGATATCAGGTCTAGTCATAGTTAGGTATATGAGCTTCCCGACAAGCCTTTGATACCCTGATGGATCTTTGAGAATGGGATCATCGTTTTGTGATGTACCCCTATCATATTCTGCAGTAGTCAACTTAATGTTCTGCTCAATGGGAATCACGGCTGGTCTGCATCCCGATAAGCCTGCTTCTGATATGATTTCTAAGACAAATTTCCGCTGACTAAGGGAAATCCCTTGATTAGATCGAGCAATTTCAACTCCAAGGAAATATTTAGGTGCTCCTAAGTCTTTAATGTGAAAGGTAGCATGTAAATAATCCTTGAAATTGTCTATGGCAGCCTTATCATTTCCCATAACAAGAATGTCATCGACGTATATCATCAAATAAATGGATGACATACCTTTAGTCCGTGTGAATAAAGCATAGTCATGTTTAGACTATTGGAAACCTGCTGTTGTAAGAGCATTTGCAAACTTGGCGTACCATTGTCTGGATGCTTGCTTCAATCCATAAAGGGATTTACGGAGATGACATACTCTATTCTCCCCCTGTCTCCGTAAGCCTTGAGGAATATCCATATAAATTTCTTCATCAAGATTGTCGTGCAAGAAAGCATCGTGCACATCCATTTGATGTAGACTCCAATCATTAATAGCAGCAATAGTAAAAAAAGAACGAACTGTGACATCGGTGGCAACCGGAGAAAATGTCTCGTGGTAGTCAAAACCTTCCTTTGTGTGAATCCTTTTGCAACCAACCGTGCCTTGTATCGGTCAATGGAACCATCGGCACAATACTTTATCTTGTAGACCCACTTGCAGCCAATTGGCTTGTGATAAGATGGGAGTGGGACAAGATCCCATGTTTATTGTCAATCAGTGCCTGAAGTTCTGCCTTCATGGCCTGTTGCCATTTTGGGTCAATAGATGCCTCATCATAACCAGATGGCTCTGTTCTTCGATAGGCGACTAATACAACATCTATGTTCCTGTGATAATCTATGAAAGGAAACATATGATGAGACTGGATACTGAGTACCTGGAGAGCGGTGAGTTGCATAGATATAGTCTTTAGTCCAGGTTGGGGGTCGTGTGGTGCAACCAGAACGCCGTGGATGAGTGATGTCCATATTTGTCTCATTGGTAGATGGTGACTCAATGTGCTGACTTTCCTCAGTATCATTAGGATCTTCGAGTCTTGGTTCCAAAATTTCTTCTAAGCAGTTGGTCCTCTCAGCGGGTGTTGATGTTGATGTTGGAGAAAATGAATTAGTGGGAGGAATGTGCCTCGATTCTGCTATTGGTATATAGGTAGGACCTTGAGGCATTGCTTCATCAGATAAGATACCATGGGGAGAGGTTGTCATCCCTGTATTTGCATCTAGATTGGTCTGCTCAGAAAAAAGGAAAAGTGTCTTCATGAAAGATGACATCACGACTTACCAAAAATTCCTTTGTGGAAATGTCAAGAACCCGATACCTTTTCTGCAAATTGGGATATCCCATGAAAATGCATCGCCAAGCACGAGGACTTAGTTTGTCTCTAGGTCCCACTATTGCAACAAAACAGAGACATCCGAAGACCTTGAGATGCTGGAGCTCTGGTTTCTTCCGAAATAATAACTCAAATGGAGTTTTCCCTTTAAGTATCCGAGTCGGCATACGTTTGATTAAGTAAGCAGCTGTGACACACAATCTCCCCAATAGTCGTCCGGAACTGATGCTTGGAACTTCAAGGCTCGTGCGACTTCCAATAGATGACGATGTTTCCGTTCTACAACGCCATTTTGTTGTGGCGAATAGACACATGAGCTCTCATGTTGTATGCCATGTGTAGTAAATAGTAAAGAGCAATCATGGCTGAAGAATTCTCTTCCATTATCAGTACGGATCCACTGAATGGACTTGCCGAACTGATTTTTTGATAGTGAGAGAAAATTTTTCAAATGAGAATAAGTTTGATTCTTAGACTGCATCAAGAAAATCCAAGTCGCATGAGAATAATCATCTACTATAGTGAGAAAATATCGGGACCCATCATGATTTAACGTGTGATAAGGTCCCCATATATCCACATGAATCAAGGAAAAAATCTCACTATTTCGGGAGTTACTAGACGGAAAAGGCGCATGAGATTGTTTAGCAAGAGGACATATAGGACATTGTGGACATGGAAAGGAGGCATTGTGACCCAATCTCAAATGCTTAATGGAATTTCTATCATTGGTAGTCAAGTTACACAATGATGACTTATTCAAGGAATTACAAGGAAATTTTAAATTACTTGAGAAACTATTCTAGAAAAAAAGGCCTTCAGAGAGACTACCCAAGCCCATCAGTTTCTTAGTCGAAAGGTCCTGAAAGAAACACGTGTCAGCATTGAAAATGACCCGGCATGAATTTTCTGGACAAGCTTTTGACACAGAGATCAGATTAAATTGGAATTCTGGGACATAGAGAACATTTCTAAGAGTAATTTGTGAACTGAGATTGACTGTCCCTGTTTCATGGACATGAGTAATGTCTCCATTGGGCAATTGCACGGAAATAGGGAAATTCAATCTGTCATTTAAACTTGAGAAAAATCCCCTGTCACATATAATATGGTCGCTCGCCCCTGAATCAATTATCCATGCCTTTCTGGATATTGAATTAATCAAGCAATGGGTAATACCTGAGAAACTCACTCCTTTGTTTGTGGTATCCATTTTTTGAAGTGCCTCCATCAGCTGATGATACTGACTATATGAGATAGGCTGGTCAGTTTTTTTACCGGTCAATCCAGTAACTTGATAAGCTGCTGAAACATTTTTTTCCTTTTCACCGGGCTTTCCATGCAATTTCCAGCAATTGTCAATTGAGTGATTAGTACGTTTGCAATAATCACAAAATAATTTACTTTTGCCTTTAAAATTTCTTCTAAAACTCCTTGATGACGTGGCAAGCATCTGACCATCCGTCCCTTTAATCGCAGCAAAGATCTATCCGTTTGATCCTTTAATCGCGGGCTCTTGTCCGCCGTTGGATCAAACCAAAAGATCAAAAGCTTGCGAGCCGTCCGATCCTTGCATCCCATCCTGGCCGTCCATCCGGTCTGTTTTAAAGAACCTCAGCTCCTCTTCCGCGAACCCTAATTTGGCTCACCTCTCTCTCTCTCTCTCTCTCTCTCTCTCTCTCTCTCTCTCTCTCTCTCGATTTAGGGTTTGGGTCCTGGTGGCCGCGTCTCACCGATCGCCGCAGGCTATGAGTGCGACGCTCTCGCTGCTCCTGGTATGGTCCGGCGTCGCGTGTCGCTGACTCTCCTCCTGCACGGCCAATTGAAAAATCCGCCCAATCGGCGGCATGGGATCCATGGCGAGGTTCTGTGAGCAAAATCCGAGGTATGTTTTGTTCAAAATGATGAGAAAGCGTGTAGCTTTCTCCCTATCTTCGATGGATCTGTATTGTTTGAGTGTGGATTCCGGTCCCTCGAGCTTTTCCTCGGCCGCTTCGAGGTTGTTCCACAGTGACGAGAGCCTATTGAAAAAGGCTGTGACCATCATATTTCCTTGCTTCAATTCATTGAGCTCCTGCATTAGAGTAAAAATTTTGCCTGGTCTAGGTTCCCGTACATTTCCTTGATATTCTGCCACATGTCTTTTGCATCTTCCGTTGGTAGGAGTCCGGCTGCGACTTCTAAGGAGACGTAATTACCGATCCAGGTTCGGACCAGGCGGTTGCTCTTCCTCTAGAGTCGGGCTAGGCGTTCATCCACGGGAACTAGAATGGTTCCGTCTAGGAAACCATCTTTGTCTTTGGTTGCTAGGGCGTGCCGGAATTCCTGCGACCATCTTATATAGTTTTCTGGCCTGGTCAGTTGCTGGCTGATGAGCCGCAATTCTGGCCCGTCGGCGGTGGAAACGAACAATGGATCACCGGGTTCTGGTCGTCCGGCGAGCGCCGCCACTAGAAACGGTAGAAAGCCGGGCGTGAGGTTCGGGTAGGTATTCGTTCCTTGACCCGATTCGCTAGCCCCAATTGGATAACCCGCATGATAAAAACCCGGGTAGAGATTTGTTCCCATACCTGGCTCTTCCGACCCCCTCAACTGCTCCGATCCGATGGCTGTGTTTGCCCCATTCGTGGTTGGCGGGTCCCCATCGACTTGGACGTAGCTCTAGTGGCCCACATATGCAGACGATGAAGAATTTGGGCTTGGCCCAAAATAGAGTGGATATGGAATCCACTAGTATGGTTGGCCCACTAAGGGTTGCCCCACATTGAGCTGAGTCTGCGTGGGTTGCCACTGAGCAGGTTGAAGTTGAGTCTGCTGATTTACGACTGGAAGTGTCGCAGGGTGGTGTTCAGCCTGCGAATCTTGAGGCGTTGTTTCTCCAGTTGGTGAGTTGCCGGAGGCAGAGACGCTGGTTTGCGGGGAGGTCATGGTAAGTTAAAAAAAATTTCCTTCGAGTACTGATTCTAATGCCGAATGCAACCTCTTTTCTGTAAGTTGAAGATCTTTCCGGCAAAAGAACAAGGCGGAAGCAAATCAGAATCCTAAGGCTCTGATACCATGAAAGAAATCGAAGGTGAAGATGGGAGGAATAAAGATTTTCTGTATTTCCTCAATAATGTCTGTAAACTGTACAGATCCTAAAGATATAGAGCTAGGTTTGTATAATTAATGGAAATAAAGAATTCTATGTATCAATCTAGATCTAAATCTAATCTTTACATAATCAAATCAAATACAAATCTCCTAAAGGAATATCGCGCATATTTTCTAACATTATTATTATTATTATTATTATTATTATTATTATTTTATTATTATTATTATTATTATATTTTTTAGATTGAGGGCAGACAATGGTCGTTGGCTGGCCCTCGCCAGCCGTGATTAGCAAAGACTACAACAATGTGAGAAAAAAATTTCCCTACAAGAATTTCCTCCTCTTTTTCCTCTCCATCCTACAATGTGCTAGCATGGACTATGGAAAATCATAAAATGGAGATACCGACGAAGTGTCCCTCTGGTACACTTGTGCGTACTGTGACCATGCGCCTAAATGACGAGCGAGATGGCTTCCTAGAAGATGCCACGAGGTGCTGCAGCTCTTCCATGAGAAGTTTGCCTAACGCCTTATGAAAATCGCACGATATGCGAAAAGGAGAGTTATACCAAATAGGCTCGTATTTCATTTTTCCCGATTTGTTTTGCTCTTTCCTTTCTTTACCATATAACGAATGCACGTTCCTGCAAGAAAGTTTGACCTTTATAAAAATGGGACCGAACCAAGTTCATGGTCTCGGCTTTTCCATCGCGCGTGGCTAGGCTTTTTGACCCTTGCCCCTATTAATCCAAGCTATAGAATTCTTCTCCACGTGTGGTGGCGCACTTAGAGGTCAAACTTTACCAAAAAGTTGTTGGAAATTTGTTTGTAAAACAAACTAAGTGCTTTTCTCTTTGTCCCACATATGAGAAATGGGAGGAAATTGGCTAATTTAAAAGTGTGGAGTTTCCTTTGAGTATCTAAAGAAATGATTGGGGTGGGCTAGACTCCACCATACCGCGTGCGGGTGCGCAAATAATTGCGCGATTATTTGGCACACTTAGCACTTGGCACGCTTGCGCGCCCGCGGTTTAATTAGCACTAATCTCTTTGTTATTTTAATTTTAATTTTAATTTTAATTTTATTTCATACGGCTATTAACTTTAATCAATTCAAAGGTTGTTTTTATTTATTGAGAATTTTCGAAAATTTATTAATTAATAAATAAATAATAATTTCGAAATTTTATTTATTAAATGATAATTTATTATTTTTTATTTCGAATTTTGTTTGTGTTTTTTCAAGACAACCTTTGAAAAATATATCCGTTCGATTTGCAACATTTCCTAAAGGGTTGCATTTGTTTGGTTTTATCTTCTTACGAATGGACACATTTGTTCATTTTGGGCAATTTCGAAAAAATACCTTTGTTCATTTTCACAATTTTTCACAAAGAGTTATCTACGTTTTTAAGACTATTTTATATATACATGTCAGATTGAGGAAGAAAGCGAGAGATCATTTTTCATCTTTTCGAGTCTTCTTTCTGAAAACTACATCCATCATTTTTAATTGTTTCCTAGAGAGACGCTGGAGAAATACTAGAATTGCTATCTAGTATTCTCATTTTGGGACTTTGTTGTATCCTGGAGGATATTTGCCGGTGACCATTAGCAACTTTGTGGGGCAAATAAATCCTTAAAGAAAGTGATATCATGCCTCAAAGTTCGACTCAAGTACTCTAAAGATCTGTCTTCATTGTTCTACCCAATTCGAAGCCATATTTTCCTACAATTTTAAGGATTTATTTCGCAACAATGGAATCAGAGACAATCAAAGTGATGAATCAAGACATGGTCAAACTGGATCAGTTCGATGGGAACAACTTTGCTCGCCGGAGGGATAAGATGATGTTCTTACTCACTGCTCTGAAGATTTCCTACATACTAGATCCTAACTTGGCGCCTATAGAAGATCCGAAACCTACTATCGAAGGAGGACAACTAAGTGTCGATCCATTAAGAGGGTTAATAAGGAGAAGAAGAAACGTGCAGAGGATGAATTACTTTGTTGAGGACACATTCTGAATACACTCTCCGATCGTCTGTACGACTTATTCTCTAAAATGAAGTCGGCTAGAGAAATTTGGAATGCACTGGAATTCAAGTACAAAGCGGAGGAGCAAGGTATCAACAAATATCTAATCGCAAAGTATTTTGATTTCAAGTTTATTGATACTAAACCCTTGCTGGAACAAGTTCATGAACTACAGGTGCTTGTGAATAAAATTCGTGCCCTCGAGATTGATATTCCTGAAACTTTTCAAGTTGGAGCAATTATTGCGAATTTCCTCCAAGTTGGAAAGACTATGGAAAAAGACTGATTCACAAGTTAGAGGACTTTACTTTGGAGCAAATACAGAAACATCTTCGTATTGAGGAAGAGTCATGTTTACGTGATAATTCTGTTTTGCACAATTCCAAGGTGAATGCTATGGAAAGGAAAAGGAAAATCGGCTAGAACTTCAAAGTAAAAAGCGGGCATAAATTTAAGAGAACACAAAAGAAGAAAAAAGGGTTGCTGTTTTGTCTGTGGCAAGCAAGGACACTACGCCAAGGAATACATTCACCACAAGAGCATTTCCAAGGACAAGAACATTCCGACGGTGAAGGCAAACGCAAATCTGGTTGAAGAAAATTATGTAGCCATGATTTCAACCATGTTTTCTAACATGAAAATTTTTGAAATTAATGATGCGATGGCTATAGTTTCTGAAATCAATTCTACCACCGTCCAATGCGGTTGGTGGTTAGATTCTGAAGCAACAGTCCATGTGTACAAGGACAAATACATGTTCAAGTAATTTGAGGAGATTGTTGACTCAAATGTTCAAGAGGTCCTAATGGCGAATAATGCTCTTGCAAAGGTTGCTAGAAAAGGCACGGTGGAGATAGACTTCACTTCTGGAAAGAAGATTACTCTTCTTAATGTGTTATTTATACTCGAAATTAGGAAGAACCTAGTTTCTATTGATTTACTTTGTAAGAGGGGGTTTCGGGTTTTGTTTGAATCCGACAAGGTTATCCTGTCGAAGAATGGGTTGTTTGTTGAAAAGGGTTATGCCAATGATGGCATGTATCAACTGAGTATTAATAATAATATTACTAGTTTTGTTTATATTGTTGAGCCTTCATCTTTATGGCATAGTAGGTTGGCACATATAAATATTTGTTATTTGAAGAATATGAAGAAGTTAGACTTGATAAATTTCAATGGCGAATATGATAAATGTGAAATATGTGTTAAGTCCAAACTTACTAAGAAACAATTTCCTAGTGTTAAAAGAAATTCGAATTTATTAGATTTGGTTCATAGTGATATATGTGAATTCAATGGTATGCTAACACGTGGAGGTAAAAGGTATTTTATTACCTTTGTGGATGATTGCAGTAGGTTTTTATATGTTTATCTTATGAGATCGAAGGATGAATCATTTACCATGTTTAAGAAATATAAGGCTGAAGTAGAAAATCAATTAGAAAAGAAAATCAAAGTTCTACGTTCAGATAGAGGTGGAGAATATTTCTTAAATGAACTCTCTTCATTTTGTGAAGAACATGGTATTATTCATTAAGTTTCAGTACCATATACTCCACAACAAAATGGTTTGGCCGAAAGAAAAAACCGATCTCTTGGAGAAATGGTTAATTGTATGCTTTCAAATTCAAAGTTACAAATTAACCTTTGGGGAGAAGCATTACTTACTACATGCTATATTCATAACAGAATACCTTCCAAGAAAAATGACATAACCCCTTATGAAGTATGGAAAGGTAGAAAACCAAATTTGTCATATTTTAAAGTGTGGGGGTGTTTGGTATACTACCGAGTACCAGATCCTAAGAGAACAAAACTCGGTCCTAAAGCTATCAAAAGTGTTTTCGTTGGATATGCTGAAAATAGTAAAGCTTATAGACTTCTTGATTTAGAGTCCAATGTTATTGTAAAATCGAGAGATGTTGAATTCTTTGAGAATAGGTGTTGTATAAGTTTTGAAATTATTGAAAATAATTAAAAATATATGGAAACTCAAAAAGATTCTCAAGAGAAAGAAACGAATGATTCTAAAGACATGATTGAACCAATGAGAAGTACTAGAGCTAGGAAACTAAAAGACTTAGGTCCTGATTTTATTACTCATGTTTTTCTTGTTGAAGGAGATGGAGATAATAACGTGATAAATAAATATCCTTTAGTATTAAATTTAGAAAATGATCCTAGAAGCTTTAATGATGCTATGTCTTCTAGAGATGTTTTTTTTTAGAAAGAAGCTGTGAATGATGAAATGGACTCAATTATGTCCAATAATACTTGGGTATTAGTAGATTTACCAAAAGGATCAAAACCTATTGGGTGCAAATGGGTTTTTAGAAGAAAATATCATTCTAACGATTCTATTCAAGCTTTTAAAGCTAGACTTGTGGCCAAAAGATATAAACAAAAAGAATGAATAAATTATTTTGATACGTATGCTCCTGTTGCACGTATAACTTCTATTCGAGTTCTTTTTGCTCTAGCTTCCATTTATGATCTTTGTGTTCATCAAATGGATGTCAAGACTGCTTTCTTAAATGGAGACTTAAATGAGGAGATTTATATGGAACAACCAGAGGGTTTCGTTCTTCCTGGAAATGAAAGAAAAGTATGTAAATTGATTAAGTCTCTTTATGGGCTTAAGCAAGCTCCTAAGCAATGGCATGAAAAGTTTAATTCGGTTATATTGTCAAATGGTTTCATCAATAGTAGTGCCGATAAATGTATATACTCTAAATTCACTAAAGACTATGGTGTCTTAGTATGCTTGTATGTTGATGATATGCTTGTCTTTGGAACGAATATGATTGGAATTATTGAGACTAAGAAGTATCTAACTTCCATGTTTAAAATGAAGGATTTGGGTGAAGTAGATACTATCTTAGGCATTAAAGTTAAGATGCATAGTGGGGGTTATTCTTTAAGCCAGTGTAGTTATGTTGAAAAATTATTAAATAGATTTCAACATCTTGGTTTCAAGGAAATAAGTACTCCATTTGATTTCAGTATTAAATTAAATCATAATACTGGTAGAGTGATGGCACAATTAGAATATGCGAGTGCTATAAAGTCTTTAATGTATGCAATGCATTGTATTAAACTTGATGTTGACACCTAAATTTTTGGGTGGATATATAAAAAAAATAAAAAATCACACATGGCATTTAGTTTAGAAAAATTTTATTTTCATTTTGTTTTATTTTATTTTAGACTGTCGGTGAAGGGAAGATTTTTCACATATTCCATTAAGATTTTTCACATATACTATTTTGCGCGAAAATGGAATTTTTTGGATAAAATATGTGAAAAATAAAAAGGGAATATTGCTCGAGGTGGGTATATTTCAACGATCTATTTAAGGGTATCATGGGCGAACAAAAAGAAAAAAATATATACCGCAAAGATATATTTTTTAGACCTATATAATACCTCGCGTGCAATAGAATTAGGGAGTTCTTTCCGTTGGGTGAAAAAAGAACACAAAAGGACAAAAGGTGAAAAGTAAGTGAGGAAAAAAAAGTGAAAAAAAAAAAGAAAGGAAAAGCCCCCCCGAGACTGTTCATCTTCCCCGGGGTGTCTCTACTAGCGTCGGCGCGTCGCGCGCGCGCCGTCGTCGTCCCGACGCCGCCTCGTCACCGATCTGCAGCACGGAGAGCCCGTCGCCCTTGCCCGCGTCGACCTAGAAGCAACCGCCGCCGCCCATCGCCGCCGCACCGATTCCTCTCGATCTGCCAAGCCGTCGCAGTTGCTCGCCCGATGCAGCCCCACAACCTGAAACCGGCGTCCCTCCTCCTCCAGATCCAGATCCGGAGCCGAAGACCAACGATCGACATACCGCGCCGCCGCGGTCGCGTCACCCTCGACGCCGTCGCTCCAGATCTGCCCGCCCCTGCCCAGATCTGCTACCGCCGAAGCTCCTCGCCGCACGATCTGCCGCACCGGAGTTGCCCCGACGCCGTCGCTCCAGATCTGCCGCCGCCGGAGCTCCTCGCTACCTCCGTCTGCGAGCCTCGACGACTCGCTCGCTGCCCCGATGCCGCGCCGCCGACGTGCCGCCCCTACCTCCTCGCCGGAACCCTAGCCGACAAGCTCTCCCTTGCCGAACCTCCGAACCGGCCAAGCTTTTTCATTTAAAAAAAAAAAGAAAAAAAATTAAATTAGGTATTTTTACTTTAATTTATCATGCAAGTTTAGACTTTTATTATTATTATTATTATTATTATTATTATTATTATTATTATTATTATTATTATTATTATTATTATTATTATTATTATTATTATTATTATTATTATTGTTATTTCTTTATATGTTCTTTTTTTTGGTTGGAATATCTATCTATGCATAATTGAAAATCTCAATATATCACCCGATTCGCAAACGCGCCAGATTTTTTATTTCATCTATAAGACTTTAGATGAAATAATTAATCAAGTTGGGAATAAAATTGATATTTTGATCTTTAAGGCTTAAGATCAATTTATTGATTTTACTAGCGAAATATTATCCCTTGATTTGAATGATATGTGATATCCTTTTTGGGGTAATTTTGAATGAACTTGATTGTTTTTATCTTGAGAAATGCCTGAGTTAGATTATTGCATGTTTTAGGGTTATTTGCATATTTAGGCAAAACATTCTATTTATCGTGAATTTTTGAAATAAAAAGAAAAAAAATCAAAAAATGTTCGAATTAGGATTAGGTTTGTTTTTTTTTATTATCATGCATATTTAGAATAGGAATTTTATTTTTGAATCATGAAAAAGAAAACAAAAAGAAAGCATATAGAATGTTAGTTTTATTATTATTTGATTTGCATGTTAAATTTTAATTTCGAAATTAATAAAAAACAAAAAACATCATGTATATATCATATAGGATTATGGCATCTTTTGCATGTTATTGCATATTAGGGTAAGATTGCATGTTTAATTTTACTTCCTAATTAATTTTAAGTTTAGATAGATTTTTTTTTAGATAGATTGCATTCTTTTAAGGAAAAAGAAAAGAAGAATTGTCATATGCACGTCATTAGCGTTAGATTCATTGAGATGCATGCCATTTAGTATTTTTGCTAGGCCTATTTAATTAGAAATTACATGTCATTTGAATTATGTCATTTAGTTAATATTGCATTGCATATTGCATGATTTTCATCAATTAAGTGAAAACAAAACAAAAGTTGCGTGTTAATTAGAAACCATATCTAGGGTTGTTGATGTGGATTTTAATTTAACATTGCAGATGCTTTCGTTGCTTTGAGGTAAGTTTTTGCAATTTATTTATTGTTTATCTGGGTGTTAAATTGATGGTTTGCGCACCCGCATAATAACCTTACTTGTTGGGGATATAAATTAAAATCAATTCAAGCTGCTTGCCAAACATTTTTCAAAATAAAAAGAAAGGTACCGAAAGGGCATTAGAGAAGTCTAATGTAACCAAGTCCCCGTACCCAAAGTCTTTGGTTTGTAGAAGTAAAATAATCCTCCCATTATTTTACTTGGGTTTCTAATCGACCCACCAAGAATAGATTAGTGGCGACTCCTAATTGAAAATCATTTGCATATTAAAAACTTGAACATTAAGTCACGAATTGGTATGGGCTTGGGAAAGCCCGAGTTCAGTCTAGGCTTAACAATCCATTAGCCAAACCCTAGGTGGTTCACCCCCCGAAAAATTTGGTCATGACAGCTTGGCGACTCCGCTGGGGATTTGAGTTGAAACTCTTAGTGGACTTAGGCCAATTTTTCTTTTCTTTTGAAAAATGCTTTTGTTTGGCAACGAGGGTCCCAGGTACGCCCCTAACATTTAAGGTGTTAAATGTTTTTGCAGATTGTGAGGTATAAGGGGAAGTGTTTGCTAACATTTGTTTTGTAGGGAGGTGTAGGAATGTATGGTTTACTTGCACATATGAAGTGTTGCTTGCTATAAACTGTTGTGCATGCTTTGCATTTACACTACACTCTCGCACACACATCCTGCCGCCGAACCTGGGCCGCGCTAGGGTACCTAGGATGGTATTGAGTTGGATATGACTTCGACCACGAGGCTGCGTAGTAGAGATTGCCCAACTCAATCCCGAAAGTTTCTTTCTTGGTGTCAAGAATGTTTACCTCTGCTCGCAAGACTGCGTCGCATTGGGGTATCATTCTTGACTGAGCCGGAGTTAGGAGGACTTGACTTGGCATGCGAGGCTGCAACTAAGTCATCCCACCCTTTTAACTCCATTTTACTAAGCCGTCTAGATAGAAATCGAGCCTCACACTTCATGCGCTTGTCTATGTGGTTGCTTTAATCGTATGGTAAAGTAAGCTCTCTATCCTTTACTCTTGCAATTTACTTATTTACGTCTTTGGTCGGTCCATGACATTAGGTTGGTCGAGTCCTAGTTTATAAACAATGAGAAGATTTGACATTCAATTCGTGCCTGCACCAAAGGTTGAACTCAAATCATGGTGAAATCGTCTAGGCCACGAGGGCCAAAGCTATGTAGAGAGCAGACTTGGTCACCTTGTTCCCCTCCTTGACGTTGATGTCCAGAGTGGCGTCATGCAAGCACTTGCTCATTTATGGAGCCCCCGAACATCAACGTTTATATTTGGTAAGCATGAGCTAACTCCAACTCTGGAAGAATACAGTATTGCCATAGGAAAACCCTTGGAATTGGAATTAATAAATCCACCTATTGGATTAGAACTAGAATTGATTTTGTCTAATTTTCTTAGGATGGATAAGAATTTGTTAAAAAGAGTGTTGAAAGATAATTGTCTTGCATGTCATTTTTCCTTCCTAGATCAGAGTTTTGCTAGTGCTAACACTCTCTTAAAAAGTAGGATCTTCCTCCTAGCTTTCTTCGGGTTTGTTATTTTCCCTCTTCGTAAAGGTGCCATTAATCCTTCTATCGCATGGGTGGTCAAACAAGTGTGTGCTAGGATTAGTTTTGTCAATACTATTCTAGCTGAAACATTTTTGTCACTCACCCGATTTAAGGAAGATGAAAATAAAACTTTTCATGCACCAATTGAACTTTTACAAATCTGGTTCTTTTCTCATATAAGTAAGGTCAATATTCGTATGAATATTATCAATGTCATTGATTTCCATCATCCCATCGAAGTATTTAAAAATCATCAGGATCGAACTCCAAATCTTTCTTACTCAAAATGGGTCAAATTATTGAAAAATCTGAATACCAAGATTTTCCTATGGCATGCTAAATGGTTCCAAGTCTCCAAAGCATGTCTCTCTCATGGCGATGATGAGCCGATCCCACTATTGGGGATCACCGGTGCCACCTCTTACTACCCACTCCGAGTGGCTCGTCAATATCGGGTTGTGCAAGATCTACCACCCCCTCTCAAGCTGGGTTTGTTCCAAGTCCAATTCACCGCTAAGGATGGCGATCACAAGAAGGAACTTCGCTGTATCGAACAAGCTTGGATCGCATGTCGGGAACAAAAGTTGAGCTTACCTGAAGATGAGCTTGAGGGGAAGGAAAAGACCTACTATGCCACGGCTCGATACATCTGTTAGCACAAGATTCCGACCGAGTATCTCCCAAAGGTGCCAGATGTGACCGAGAAGCCCACTCGGCAAGCGGAGCTTAACCGTCACAAGAGGAAGATTGAAGAACTTGAAGAGCAAGCTAAGAAGGACGCTAAAGGAGAAGAGGCAATTACGTCGAGCGTTGGCTTCCCATGTGTTTATAGATCGGGCCAAATAAAGTGGCATGAATCTATTTGGTCTTTTTACTTTAGCTTAATACTTAGGAAGTTGAGTCGTTTACTTGATTAGTTTAAGGTCTTGCGAGTTTCTTTACATTATTAGTGTTAAACAATTTCATTAATGAATAAAAGCGGTTAGACTTTCGTCATGGACTGGCATTGTTTTATATGAAGTGCTTATGTGTATTCATTTATTCAATTTAGGTAATAATGGATCCTCCACGCTCTCTCATTATTACGCGATCAAAGGCTAAAATGATCGACCAAAGCGAGATGCGCGATCGCATGTCCTCCGTGGAAGATCAACTCAAACAGTTAGCCGCTTCCATGCAACTTATAACAGCTCAACTTCAATCCCTCCAAGTGAACCCAAGTCCTCCACCCGCTCTCCCCGAGATAGTAGTCCCGAGGCAGGCAAATAGGGCCCAAATGAGTGATGACGAAATGCCCGGGCTGGAAGATGACATAGTCCTTGTTGGAAAGGCCAAGCTAGACAGTGTTCCCAAGACAGATCAGGATGAGCGCGTTGCAAAGCTGGAGGAGAAAGTGAGACAGCTGCAGGAGTCACAAAGCTCACTCCCATTCGACTTATCGGTCTATGAGAAGGTCAAAATGCCGAGCAAGTTCAAAATGCTAGAATTCGAGAAGTATGACGGGACATCTTGTCCGAAATCTCATTTGCAGATGTACCACGTGCGCATGGCCCAACACGTAAAAAATGAGCCCCTCATGATCCAATCGTTTCATGCGAGTTTAACCGGGCCCGCACTAAACTGGTACGTTATGAAGAACGTAAACCTCATTGAAACTTGGAACGAAGTGGCAGACGCGTTCCTCAAACAATACAAGTTCAACATGGACATCGCGCCTTCCCGAGAAGACCTAGAGCGGATGGAAAAGAAAATGAGTGAGTCATTTAAAGATTATCTTTGTGAGATGGAGAAACCCGGCGGCTCAAATTACTCCTGAGCCTACCAATAAAGAGTTGATGAAGTTGTTTGTGAAGACCATTCCATCTGAGTTCCGTAACCGAATGGCCAGTACGTATGTCGAGAGCTTCAATCAGCTTATTCATGTAGGAGAATAGATCGAGATGGGGATAATGGAAGGATGGTTTTCTGAGCCATTTACTAAAAGATTCTCTGCCAAGAAAGAGAAGGAAGTTGTTGAGGATGTAAATGTGACCTATAGCCTAGAAGGTACTAATCGCACCCTGGCTATCCAAATGAATCAAAGACAACAACAAAATGCTGGTTGTCAATCATTTGCCCAAGCAAATAATAGAAGGCAATTCACTCCCCTCCTTAGATCTCCATCCCAAGTGTTGGCGATTCTCCGAAAGAAAGGTTTGCTTTCTAGTGAACCGAAGCGTCCTAACCGCAAAAGCAATCGAGGTTACGACCCGATGAAGAAGTGTGACTACCATAACAGTGAACTGGGGCATTCAACTGATGAATGTTTCACCCTCAAGCACAAGATCCAAAACCTCTTGGACACGAATGCCTTTTCGTTTCAAACTGCTCGGCCGAACGTCTAGAAAAATCCGCTACCGGAGCATGAGAGTACGGTGAATGCTATTCTGGAACCTGAAGTCGGTCGAATCAAGAGCTTGAAGGTGCACGTGATGGACACCCTGGGGCAGCCAAGTGATGGATGGGATGGCATGGATGATTCGACATCTCCAAACACAAAGAGCTCTGATGATGCCTTGGTAGGAATCACAAGTCTGTTCGATGACCTCTTCATAAGAGCTATTGATAAACGACCCACAGAAGAGATGGGCCTTGGCCCATAAGAGTAACTCTTTTACCGCTTTTGCATATTCTCCTGCATATGAACTTTTATTGTTTTTTGAGAGGTGTTTTCAGTTTCTTTTAGTGATTGAGTGTTGTATTTTTCTATCCAATAAATGTAATTGATTGATGAATTTCAATAAAATTACAAGTTTTATTTTTGAGGGCATGATGAGGTACACCAAACCAGCCCCGGTGATGATATCCAGCCGATAAAAGAAAAAGAAAAATCCAAGAGAATTCTGAGGCTTGGGCTTCATCATGCTTTCTCGTGTCAAAATGTTTCAAAAAAAATGCTTTTCGATAAAAATTTCAAAAAAAAAAATTTCAAAAAAAAATTCAAAATAATAAAACTTGATTTACTATGTGTGTCTTTTTGACCCATCTACTTTTTGTTTCAGAGACGGTCTTATAGCATGTAAAGGTGTGGAAATGGTCCAATCCAATTCCGGATCCTAGAGGCGAGTTCGTTCTGAATTATAGATACTTCCTGAAGGTGCCTTGATCTTGGCGGAAATGCATGGTCATGAGTTTTCTACTCCAGTTAATTCTGATGTTGTCACGAAGTATTATCTGTGATAGAATTTGTCATGTCATGTTTTGAACTACAAGCATTTTTATGATAAGTAAATTGCTTCAATGAGTTGAATTGTTCAAATTTGTTGCAAATTTTGCATACTTTTCCGAATGAATTGTGTGAGATGAATTGAACGTGTCAAATAGGGTACTTTGGAATGACGAAAATCAAGCATTGTTCCATACACTGCTTCATACACTAACCCCCAATGAGTTGTGTGAAAAATTCCATGCCCGCAAGGAAGAGGGCTATCTCGCAAAGGGTACGTCAACCAAGGTAATGAGAGGCATTCTTTTCTCTATCCCAAACACTACAGGTGATCCATTGCTCAACCCCTTTTAGCCCCATACACTTATGGAGATTCTTTTAAAATTACCACTGTCAAGGATCATTTCATACTGGGGCAAATTTAAAATGAATGGTAGGAATCTTTTGCTCACACTTACATCAAACTTCGAGTATTGCTTTCACAGTGTAACCTATACGGTAATTTAAAGTGCCTTAGGATGACGAAGAGCGGTTCTTTCTTTATCCTATACACTTTCATCCGTTGCATAGCCCACTTGAGCCTATAAATTTGTTTCATATTAAACCCAGTTGGTGATCATCCCCCACACTGGGGCAAGGCAAAAGAGAACCATTCAAGTAACATGGTTTAGAATGCTGACAAAGGATGGTTGTGTGAGTTCAAAAAATAAGTGCAAAATAATGGGGCATGAAAAAACAGTGTGCCTGGTAAAAGTAAGGCCAATGCCTAGAAAAGAGAAAAAAAATTAAACTCTTGATATAGCGAGTCATATCCCCAAGAAGGCGGTACTAAAAAAATCAAATGATGTTGCAATCAAATGAGTTGTGATATAAAAAATCTCTGACAATGCAGAAGGAAAGTGCTGGAAACGTCAAGATGATCACCAATTTTGACCCCCTAAACACTTTTTGAGCCTAATGATTCTTTCATTTCTCAACCCATGAACCAAGCCTATGTTATGTCCCTTGTAAAGTCTCTTCTGATTAGGGCACTTGAATTAACCTAGGGGTTCACATGTTTTAAGTATCGCTCGAAGAAGTGCGAGCAAGATTATTTCTTTCTCATTTTGTAGGGTTCTTGACTTGTAAACCCAGAGATGATTACAAATCACTCATTCTTTCAAAAGCCTCGACTCAAAGAGTCCCTTTTGTTAAGCCGTTGACCAGGCCCACATTACGGTCCCTGTTAAAGACCTCTAAGGCTGGTAAGGTCGTACCACTTGCGAGATTGCACAAAACCTTATTTGGCATGATGACAGTGAGATAGAGTGATTGTCAAGATCCTACATCAAAGGTCAGGATAAAACAAACCCTTTTAAAGAGGATGAGTGAAAAGTCCTTTCAGACTGAAGGATCCCTCATTTGACACATCCATGCGTCATCATTCGAGATCATTCCTATTGAAATTAGGATGATGTGTGGTTGATAGAAATCATTACGCATTAACCTTACTTGAATTAATGCATGTCTGTGATTACAAATGCATGTTGCCTCTCCTACGATTATGTTTTGCAGGAGACACATCCTCAAGGAAACAGAGATGTTACCACGTAAGTATATCTCTATTCATACCTTAAATATTTGTCGTTGCACAGGTATTCCCCTTTTGAATACACTGACAGTCGATTGAGTTGTCCCCAAAGATTTTTCTCCAGATTGCAACGCTGGGCGACTGAAGAATGGTTCGGGTCCTAGCCAAGCAAAATCTTCGTTTAGGCAACCATAGAATGGTACGAGTCATAAACAAAATTTATTGCTTTAACAGGTGACCGTAGAATGGTATGGGTCCTGGAAAAGCAATTTCCCCATTCAGGCGACCGTAGAATGGTGCGGGTCCTGAAAAATTAATTTTCCGTCAAGGCAACCATAATGGTACGGGTCCTAAACAACATTTATTGCTCTAACAAGCGACGGTAGAATGGTATGGGTCCTGAAAAATCAATTTTTTTCGTCAAGGCGACCGTAAAATGGTACGGGTCCTAATAAGTGAATCCCCGTTTAAGCGACCGTAAAATGGTACGAGTCTTAGACACAACCAAACACTACTATACTGGGCGACCGTAGAATGGTACGGGTCTTGGGAAAATAGTCTATTTGCAAAGTCATGTTACTATTCTGGGCGACCGTAGAATGGTACGGGTCCTGGATATGTAACACCAACTACCTCGAATTACTCTATCCTCCCTAAAGGTAAGTTATTCCAAGTAAGTTCATTAGCATTTCCATGCATCATATAAATTGCATTCAAAAATGGAATTCATTTTCCAAACAAAAAAATCATTCATTACATGTACACGATCAAAATTTAGGTCTCAATTTATCTTTGAAGACAACCTCTGCGAGCTTATCTTCAAAGAGGGGCAGCTGTTGACACCTAAATTTTTAGGTGGATATATAAAAAAAATAAAAAAAACACACATGGCATTTAGTTTAGAAACATTTTATTTTCATTTTGTTTTATTTTATTTTAGACTGTCGGTGAAGGGAAGTTTTTTCACATATTCCATTAAGATTTTTCACATATACTATTTTGCGCGAAAAGGGAATTTTTTGGATAGAATATGTGAAAAATAAAAAGGGAATATTGCGCGAGGTGGGTATATTTCAATGATATATTTAGGGTATCATGCGCGAACAAAAAGGAAAAAATATATACCGCAAAGATATATTTTATAGACTAATATAATACCTCGCGTGCAATAGAATTAGGGGGTTCTTTCCGTTGGGTGAAAAAAGAACAAAAAAGGACAAAAGGTGAAAAGTAAGTGAGGAAAAAAAAATTGAAAAAAAAAAGAAAGGAAAAGCCCCCCGCGATCGTTCATCTTCCCCGGGGGTGTCTCTACTGTCGGCGTCGGCGCGCCGCCCGCCCGCCCCGTCACCGTCCCGACGCCACCCCGTCGCCGATCTGCAGCACCGGAGCCCCGTCGCCCCTGCCCG
Organism: Eucalyptus curtisii; assembly: GCA_017140595.1. NCBI lineage: Eukaryota > Viridiplantae > Streptophyta > Magnoliopsida > Myrtales > Myrtaceae > Eucalyptus > Eucalyptus curtisii. The sequence continues at coordinate 32,532,742 of CM029502.1, read as the reverse complement.
CGTCTGACCTAGAAGCAGCCGCCGCTCGCCCATTGCCGCCGCGCCGATTCCTCTCGATTTGCCAAGCCGTCGCCGTCGCTCACCCGCTGCAGCCCCACAACCTGAAACCGGCGTCCCTCCTCCTCCAGATCCAAATCCGGAGTCGAAGACCAGTGACCGACGTACCGCACCGCCGTGGTCGCGTCACCCTTGACGCTGGTCGCGTCGCTCTCGATCGCCGTCGCTCTAGATCTACTACCGCCGAAGCTCCTCGCCGCACGATCGCCGCACCGGAGTTGCCCTAACGCCATCGCTCCGGATCCGCCGCCGCCGGAGCTCCTCACTACCTCCGTTTGCGAGCCTCGACGACTCGCTCGCTGCCCCGGTGCCGCGCCGCCGACATGCCGCCCTACCTCCCTCGTCGGAACCCTAGCCGACGAGCTCTCCTCGCCGGACCTCCGAACCGGCCAAGCTTTTTCATTTAAAAAAAATAAAAATAAAATAAATAAGGTATTTTTACTTTAATTTATTAGGCAAGTTTAGGCTTTTTTATTATTATTATTATTTCTTTATATGTTCTTTTCTTTGGTTGGAATATCTATCTATGCATAATTGAAAATCTCAATATATCACCGATTCGCAATCGCGTCGGGGTTTTTTATTTCATCTATAAGGCTTTAGATGAAATAATTAATCAAGTGGGAATAAAATTGATATTTTGATCTTTAAGGCTTAAGATCAATTTATCGATTTTACTAGCGAAATATTATCCCTTGATTTGAATGATATGTGATATCCTTTTTGTGGGTAATTTTGAATGAACTTGATTATTTTTATCTTGAGAAATGCCTGAGTTAGAATATTGCATGTTTTAGGGTTATTTGCATATTTAGGCAAAACATTCTATTTATCATGAATTTTCGAAATAAAAAGAAAAAAAATAAAAAAATGTTCGAATTAGGATTAGGTTTGTTTTTTTTTATTATCATGCATATTTAGAATAGGAATTTTATATTTGAATCATGAAAAAGAAAACAAAAAGAAAGCATATAGAATGTTAGTTTTATTATTATTTGATTTGCATGTTAAATTTTAATTTCGAAATTAATAAAAAACAAAAAAAACATCATGTATATATCATATAGGATTAGGGCATCTTTTGCACGTTATTGCATATTAGGGTAAGATTGCATGTTTAATTTTACTTCCTAATTAATTTTAAGTTTAGATAGATTGCATTCTTTTAAGGAAAAAGAAAAGAAGAATTGTCATATGCACGTCATTAGCGTTAGATTCATTGAGATGCATGCCATTTAGTATTTTTGTTAGGCCTATTTAATTAGAAATTACATGTCATTTGAATTAGGTCATTTAGTTAATATTGCATTGCATATTGCATGATTTTCATCAATTAAGTGAAAACAAAACAAAAGTTGCGTGTTAATTAGAAACCATATCTAGGGTTGTTGATGTGGATTTTAATTTAACATTGCAGATGCTTTCGTTGCTTTGAGGTAAGTTTTTGCAATTTATTTATTGTTTATCTGGGTGTTAAATTGATGGTTTGCGCACCCGCATGATAACCTTACATGTTGGGGATATAAATTAAAATCAATTCAAGCTGCTTGCCAAACATTTTTCAAAATAAAAAGAAAGGTACCGAAAGGGCATTAGAGAAGTTTAATGTAATCAAGTCCTCGTACCTAAAGTCTCTAGTTCGTAGAAGTAAAATAATCCTCCCATTATTTTACTTGAGTTTCTAATCGACCCACCAAGAATAGATTAGTGGCGACTCCTAATTGAAAATCATTTGCATGTTAAAAACTTGAACATTAAGTCGCGAATTGGTATGGGCTTGGGAGAGCCCGAGTTAAGTCTAGGCTTAACAATCCATTAGCCAAACCCTAGGTGGTTCACCCCCTGAAAAATTTGGTCGCGACACCTAATATTGCTTATTCTGTATGCAAGTTGAGTAGGTATACTAGTAATCCAAGTATAGAATATTTAGGATTACTAGAATTTTTGGTTATCTAAGAGAATAATAATTATCCGGCTATATTAGAAGGATACACCGATGCTAGTTGGATTACAAGTGTGGGAGATGAACGTTCCACTTCTAGATGGATTTTCACACTAGTTGGAAGTGCTGTATCTTGGGCAAGTAAGAAACATACATTTATAACTCACTCAACAATGGAATATGAATTTATTGCTTTGGCGGCAACTGGGAAAGAGGCTGAATGGATTAGGAATTTGTTGTTGGATACTAAATTATGGCCTAATCCTATGCCTCCTATTTCTATTCACTATGATAGTCAGGCTACTTTGGCAAGAGCCTATAATAGCACCTATAATGGTAAGTCTAGACATATTAGTCTAAGACATGAATATGTGAGACAATTGATTAAAGATTGTACCATAACAATTGTCTTTATGAGATCAAGTAATAATCTTGCCGATTCTTTGACAAAGGCTTTACCAAGACATATGGTAATAATGACCTCACAAGAAATGGAGCTGAAACCCTTTAATTAAAATCACCAATAATGGTAACCCGACTTTTTTCTAGAACATCACTAGTTACAAGGTTTAATGGGTAAGAACAAGTTATTGAATGTAATTGTTTGATACTGACGTAGCCGTGATATGAGAAGTCAGTATCGTCTGCTACGTTTTGTAGGTTGAATTGAATTCTTAATGAAGTATAGTACAAACTTGTAATGTGTTAATAGTAACAGAAACACATGGTAGATACTTCACCTATATGAGCTTAGAAAGTGGTGCCGCTTTTTATGAAAGTGAGGGTTGCTTTCTAGAGAGCTCATGAAACAGGATCAAACACAAGACCATAATAGTACGGAGTAATATAGAATTTCTCGCTGAAACAACAGGTTAGTGTATGTGCGGCATGTCCGGTTCTATTACATAAAAGTATAAATTTAAAGCCGAGCTACTTGTCACTCTAATAGAGCTTTGATGTACTTGCACTAAGTAAATGTTTAACTCAAAAGAGATCTTTATGTATGTGTATTAATCTCACTGAAATCTTGGCTGTCGTTTTACAAACAAAGTGGGGGGATTGTTAGTAGTTTGTTTGTAAAACAAACTAAGTGCTTTTCTCTTTGTCCCACATATGAGAAATGGGAGAAAATTGGCTAATTTAAAAGTATGGGGTTTCCTTTGAGTATATAAAGGAATGATTGGGGTGGGTTAGACCCCACCATACCCGCGTGCGGGTGCGCAAATAATTACGCGATTTTGGCACGATTATTTGGCTCACTTAGCACTTTGCACACTTGCGCGCCCGCGGTTTAATTAGCACTAATCCATTTGTTATTTTATTTTTATTTTATTTTTATTTCGTATGGTTATTAACTTTAATCAATTCAAATGTTTTTTTTTTTATTGAGAATTTTCGAAAATTAATTAATTAATAAATAAATAATAATTTCGAAAATTTTATTTATTAAATAATAATAATTATTTTTTATTCAGAATTTTGTTTGTGTCTTTTCAAGACAACCTTTAAAAAATAAATCCGTTCGGTTTGCAACTTTTCCCGAAGGGTTGCATTTGTTCGGTTTTATCTTCTTACGAATGGACATCTTTGTTTATTTTGGGCAATTTCGAAAAAATACGTCTGTTCATTTTCGCAATTTTTCACGAAGAGTTATCTACGTTTTTAAGATTATTTTATATATACATGTCAGATTGAGGAAGAACGTGAGAGATCATTTTTCATCTTTTCGAGTCTTCTTTCTAAAAATTACAACCATCATTTTCAATTGTTTCCTAGAGAGACGGAGAAATATTAGAATTGCTATCTAAAAGTATTCTTATTTTGAGACTTTGTTATATCCGGAGGAGGATATTTGCCGGTGACCATTAGCAACTTTGTGGGGCAAATAAATCCTTAAAGAAAGTGATATCAAGCCTCAAAGTCCGACTCGAGTATTCTAAAAATCCGTCTTCATTGTTCTACCCAATTCAAAGCCATATTTTCCCTATAAAAATCGTTGACCAATCCAATGAATCACATTGACAAAATGGAGAAATTTACGGTGGGTTATTGAGTGAATTTCGAATTTTGGACATATCTGATCACACCACTTACAAATAACATTTCAAGTGAAAAAAATGTCAAATATATTTTATAACAAAAAATTAATATTAATCAAAATTAGGTTTAATATCTTTAAAAACCTCTAACTTTTGGTTTAGTCCCAATTCTAGTCTATACTTTTTTTGTCTCATAAAAAACCATCAGCTTTTACTTGAGATGGGAAACTAGAGATGGGAAACTCCCAAGCAAGTTGTTCAAACGTCCCAAGCTAAGTGTCCCGAGCGGAATTTAACTATCGTGTTCGTCGCGATCGCGGTCGTTGGCACTTATCCCCGACCCACATGGGTCACATTAGTTACTGACTCGAAAGGGAGATGTCTTTATATCTTATTATCTGTAGGATTTGATTAATGCGAGTGGCCCATCCTCTATTGGCTTTAACGGGGTTCGTTCGCATACCGAACAATCTCGTACTTGACCCCGTGAGGGTCTGTGGACGCTAGCAAGACGGTCACACCACGCTTTCGTCACAAAATAATTATTTTATGTATATTCGGTGTTTCTACGAGAGAATCGCAACATGGGTAGCTTTTAATAGGTCTTTTCACCACTCGTGCTGAAATATTGTCCTACATTACTTCACAATGATCTTATATTCATGTGGTCTGTTCCATTGTTAAATTCCGTTTGCTGCTCCTAATCCGATTTTACACTTGAGAGAAAGTGTTTAAAGATTGTTATATATTGCTTGACGACGCATCCTATATGCTATTTATCTTAACATGGTCTCCCTTTACCTATAGGTAGATAGGTCAAAAAAGGTCATAAACCTATGCTCAGTAGACGGGTTATAAATGTTAAAATGGACCTAAATAGGTCCGCATATGGGTTTACAAGTTATACCCAAACCACCTTCCATGACACTTTTCCCATTCTCTCTCCTTAGCACTCTGTCTTGTTTAGTTACTTCACACTCTCGCCCAAGTCTTTGTATATTGGATTGAATATGTAAATGTTTTAGCGATACAAGTCGGATAGGTATTAAATGGACTTATTACCCGTTTGATGGATTTATTGATAGAAGCGTTGAAATATCATTCCATATTACTTGATGGCTTTCACGTGATCTCCTTCCATCTATAAGCTTAGTCACGGCACGTCGAAATGCTTGGGTCGTAACGAGCGAGGGCTCTTTTTTAACCAACGAAGCGGACGCTTCATCTTCGAGAATGATGGGAATAGTTTATGTTGGAAAATGCATAAAGCACGTTCCGTCCATCACGAAGTAATCCCCCCGACAAATTTGGTGCGATGCAATTAAAGGCCCGACCCGCGTATCTATCCTCGAACTTAACGATTATCGACCAATGAACCAATCAGCCTATGTACATAGCCAAATTATAGGCCTAATTCCCCTAAAATATACCCCTAATTTCAAGTCTAATTTCAAATTTGCCCTGAATGTTTTCATTAAAAAAATTTCCAAATTTTCAGTCTAATCTGAAATCTGCCACAAACTTTTTTATATCTTAAAAAATTTACCAACTTTTAACTTTAATTCCAAATCTATCCCCCGTTAGTCTTCCGTTGAAAAATCGTTATTAACTGTTTCTAATTTCCCTAATTTTTATAATGTAAAGATATTTAACATCACTTTGCTAATGTTGATTTTTTATTGACATGGAAATGGAATGGTCACGTCAAATCACTTATGGTGATTTTTGGATAGGGAATTAACGAGATAGATTTGACACTAGATTGGAAATTTGTGATTTTTTAAAAAAAAAAAAAAAAGTTTCCTTGATTTCCCTAATCTTCATATCAAAGAATATTTTCGTTTTAGAGAAAAAATTTTAACGTCACTTTATAAATGTGGATTTGATACTGACATGAAAATGTTGCATCAAATAACTAATAGCGATTTTTTTACAGATATTAACGTGGGTAGATCTGAAGCTAGATTTAAAGTTGGTAATTTTTTTAGACAAAAAAAATTCAGTTTTGATTTAAGATTGGATCTAAAATTTGAGGATTTTTTTTTTTCTTTTCGGAATTAGGCCCAAAATTATAAGTCCAACTTTTGTTCTTTGATCGTCACCCACGGTACTCCAAGTTAATACAAAAAAATATGAACATTTTTTGTAATATATAAGTGTGAGTATATTTTAATATTGCATGCATACATGAAGATGTGGAATCTAGAGTCATAGGGTCTCTTAGATACACGATCGATTATCGCCCCCGTGACGTTAATCATTGACCCTCTTTTCCCTTTTTTCTTCATATTTTTTTTTTCAAATTTTAGAGCTCCACGGGACTCTGATTATGATATATAACCTTGAAATTAATTATTATTAGTCGATTGAAAAATGACCTGGCAAGTGCAAGACAACAAACGAAGGACGAGGACATGGACTGAGGAACATCCGCCTGGTGGAAGGTCGGTTCCGACAGCAGGGATCGTGCCTCAAGACAGAAGGTGGTGACGACGACGCTCATGGTACTTCAGAAAATGAAGGGAAAAAGCCACGAAAACCTCTGAACTTTACTCAAAGTGACACATTTACCCTAAACTTTTTTTTGTGATTTGAAAAATCCCAAACTTTTCAAACCGTGACACATTTACCCCATCAAAGGCATTTTTGTCTTTTTATTCTGTTTTTTCCTTTTTCTTTTTCTTTTCTTTTTTTCTTCTTCTTCCCTCCGCCGGCCATGGCAGAGCCGGCGGAGGGAAGCCGGCGTCTGGCAAGGGCAGGGACACCCTCGCCCGACGCCGGCGAGGGATAAGGCGGCCCTCGCCCAACGCCGGCGGAGGGAAGAGAGAAGAAAAAAAAAAAAAAAAAAAAGAAAAAAAAAAAAAAAAGACCAAAATGCCCTATAATTTTGGGGCAAATATGTCACATAACAAAAGTTCGGGGTTTTTGTGTCACAAAAAAGTTCAGGGTTTTTATGTCACAAAAAAAAATTTTTCACGTCACAAAAAAAAAATTGGGGTAAATGTGTCACTTTGGGCAAAGTTCAGGGTTTTTCGTGACTTTTTACAAAAATGAAATGTAATTATGATAAAGATAATGATAGTTTGATTGAGAACAGAAGGTTTTCTTGAAGTTGCAGTCGAAAGGGACTGAAATTCTGAAGGAGAAAGGCATGTGGAAACAGCCACCTGATGGCAACTCCCTTGGTTAATAAACACTAATGATTTCAAGGAAAAGAACAAGTAGATCAGATTGAAAAGCATTGCTAGTAATTAGTAACGTAGAAAATAACATAAAGAGTATCCTGAATTCGGATCTTGGAGATGGTGGTTTCTTGGATAGTATTATTGTCATTCAACGGTTCGGATTTATCAATTAGTTGATGTTTTTATGGACCGGTGACATTCCGACAACTAAATTTGATGGTGTACATCCCAATGTTGTATTATAAAAGTATGAACGTAGTATACAAATATTATTGGCGATTGCCAAAATAGTTTATTTTCATAAGTAGTTCAGCTGTGATTTTTATTATGGGGAGAGTAGAATGAAAAAATATGGCTTTTAGATTAGTGCAATCACTTAAAAGATGTGACTTTTAGTTGAACAGTTATAACTCCTGGAACTGGATGAATATAACAAGAGTAATAAGAATATGAAACAGAAAATCATAAGTAGCATTGTGTGAGAAATTATTGGCGATTTTCTAAGCAGTTTATTTTCTAAAAATTGTATTATTGCTACGATTTTTTTTAATATATGTATAACATTATATAAACATAAATATATTTTCTGGAAAATGAAAAGACGTGACTTTTCATTATCAAAGAAAATAATTATTAAGTTTGATTATTTGTGACTTTTAGATTAGGGCACTTGCCGAAGAGCTACGACTTAATATTGAAAAATTACAACTCCAAAAGCTTGATGCAACTTTTCATCTATGGGAGAAATTTATTTTTTGATACAGAAATGTCGTGACTCTTATTTTGGAAGTCAATCCTAATCGTTATATTTGACAAGGATTATGATCCAATTGGAATATGAATTGAGCTTGTCATTTTTTTCACGGAATATGAATTTAGCTTGTCGGGGAAAGCGACAAAAATTTTTTTCACAAGTATTTTTTATCACGTGCTTAAGTCCCGACACTATTTACTTTTTTTTTTCCAAAATTGTAAAAAAAGGTCAGCAACGACTTAACCCATTAGGGCGTCGATATCAAGAGAGATCGCAACCTGACCGAGGGGCTCGACGCAGCTTAGACCCCAATCTCAAAGGCTTAAAGGGAGGCTAAGCCACCGCTCAATGCATGTGATTTGCTCAGTCCACCCGTGAGGGCAATTTAACCCTGAAAGGAACCCATCGAGGGTATAAAAGAGTAAATTTTTTGCTCAAAAGGTAAGTGAAAGTTGTACATATCTGCTTGATGATGTTTCTATTCCTTAATATTTATATTCTTTTATCTTGAAATAGAATAAAATATAATAATATCAGCTAATTTTCATATTTCCTGAAATAGATAAGTGATTAGGAATTAATTTGAAACATAAACAAGAAATAGAAAAAACTTATTTTTTATTCTCTAGAACAATTTCTTAAACAAGTCATTTTCTTCTTCTTCTTCTTCCTCTAGCTGATTGTTGAGATTGGGCAAGGCTACCTCGCCCAACCAATGTGAGGTTGGCTTGGCCCGGCCATGGCGAGGCTAACCTTGCCACATAGCCACGGCAAGGTTGTTGGCCATCATCGAGGACCGCCAACTAGCTAGAGAAGGAAGTAGAATGGAGGAAAAAATAGAAAAAATAGAAAAATCTTTAAAAATTATTAAAAAAAAGAAATCTTACGTCATAAAAAATTTGAGAGTCATACCATATTTTCTATTTTGAAAATAATATTTTGTGCAGTTATCGAATACATTTAAATGTTTAGAAACTCATTCATGAAATAAAAAAATCTTAATATATATTCTCGGAAACAAAAATGTTACTAAACCTATCAAAGTTGGTATCTTTCTCCCCTAATCTGTCTCCTTCGCCTGCCTCTCCATCCCTCCCTCGTTTACCGACTCGGGCATTGGAGGGTCTTCTCGAGACAAAGTCCAATGCCCTTCATTTGTTTCGTGATTAACAGCTAAGCTCGGTCCTTCGAGAGTTCGAGCATATCCAACGGAACTCAAGAAGACCGCGCATCTACAGGGCTCCGTGATAAAGAATCACGAGAAGTCCTGCATAAACCCATCTCGTGAGAGATGGATCAAAGACGACGTACGTTCTTCTTCCCTTAACATAATCACCTATCTAATATAATTTAACAAAAGACAAAGTGGATCTTTGTCACATTGAAGACTCCCATCGCATAAAACCAAAAAAAGCAAATAAAAAATTAACCTGATTAACCTGTCAGGGACCCGGAATCCGTTTCCGGGTCGGGTTTCGGCTGAGGGGGCGAAGCGCCGACGAGGATCGATCGAAGATGGAGGAAGATCGCCTCGCCACTGTTGCAGCAGGAGAGAGAGAGAGAGAGAGAGAGAGAGAGAGAGAGAGAGAGGGCGGAAGAGAGAGAAAGCAGAGATGGTTGCAGAGGAGAGAGAAACCAATGGGAGAATCGAAAGTGTCGAAGTCTGATTTGGAGGGCTGCTGCTGTCTTTTTCCTTTATTTTAAACGCGAATGTATATATTGGCTAAGTTTTTACTGTTCTTAAACACTTGCTAGATGGGAAAATACCTAGTTTTATGTTAACCAGCTCTCGATACTGAGATATTTTCCACCTTTATTTAAAGTTCAGCAATCAAATTGTTGGATTTAATGAACCATTGCATCGCTGGCGTGATTGGTTCGACAACTGGTCCAGGCTCGAAAACACCGAGAATGAAACTCATCTGACTGATTTAGTTATGTATCTCCATATTTGTTTATGATTGGCTAGCCTATTTGCTGCCCTACTTACGTTATATGGGTTTATAAATTATCGTAAGACTTTAATTTTGAAGAAAATGTTGCTAAATTTGTTGAGCTGGGGGAGGCTCGAGCCTAGCCAAAGGTTGCCAGAGCCTCACCAACTTCTAGCAATCTTTGACAAGGCTTGATCCCTGCCTAAGTGGCTAAATCTAGTGAGACTTGAGTTCACATTAGGGCTTGAGCTCGTCGGTGTCGGGCGAGCTTGAGCCTCGCCGGCCTATGGCGAGGCTCCAACTCACCTTTGGCTAGTCGCTGGCCGCCACTGTGGCCGACGACCGATCAATGAAGAAGAAGAAAAAGAAAGAAAAGGAAAAAATAAAAACATTAAAAATGATTTTTTTAAAAAAATAAAATGATTTTTTTAAAGATTTTATCGGTTTGGTTCGGTTAACCAAACCGGTTAAAAATATTTTGGTTTATAATATTATTCGAACCGAACGATAATTGAACGGAAAAAAAATCGAACTTTACAGTTCGATTCGGTTTGGTTTTCCATTCGATTTTTGACACCCCAGCTCACGGGCAGGACCACTGTCATGCCACTCTTCTCACTCCAAGTTCAGTCTCTTCCTCCTCCTCTTCTTGCAATGAGCTCGATCCAGTTTGGTTCTCCGCGACCGCGGTTCGATCCCAAGCTCTGGCTCACTGCCGTCTGGGCAGTAGCACTTGTCTCCCTGCGTCAGGGGGCTGCTGCCTCGGTAGCGTGGCCTCACAACGTGACGGTGCCAGCGGCCTTCGCATTCGGGGACTCGGTCATGGACCCCGGGAACAACAATGGCCTGGCGACCACGGTCAAGTGCAACTTTCCGCCCTACGGGCGGGATCTTGACCCGAGTGTGCCGCTCGGGCGGTTCAGCAACGGCCGAGTCCCTTCGGACATGTTGGGTACGTACCTATACCCACCTCTCTCTCGCTCTCTCGCTCGTTTTTTCTTCTTTGCGTATGGCGGCGGGAATGCGGAGAGCCAGACGAGACGAGATTAGCTGTGAACCGACCCCACGGCAAGAATGTTTGGTTGACGTGCATCGTCAGCCCGATCCGGGTTTGCTCGTTCTCAACTCGGCATAGAATTCAATTCATGAATCGATTTGCCCGATCACTTTGCCTTTTCTTCTCTACGTGTCCCGATGTGCCTTCGTGCATGGTATTTTCCCTTGCTTTCGGTGCTCCTGTCTCCCTTCCTTCTCATTCTCGTCTGAGAACATCTTCTTTCTCTGTGCACCAAGAAATGCCATTATGATCATTTATCATTGGATCCGAGTATATATTTTAACTGCTTCGTCGGAATTCTGTGACGTAAAATTCAGGGGTATTCCTCCTTGACATGAAAGATAAAGATACATCAGAAATTAAAAGGCTTTTTCAGTCGAGGAGGGTAGACTCTACTACAACTTCTGCGGAAGTTATTTGAGGAATTGGTTGACCGATATAATCATTGCTTGTGTTGGTGAAGGTGGGAGAGGAACGTGAAAGCCCTCCTACCCAGCTGACCCGTGACCGATTTGTTGGCCCAGTACTTGATTGAAAGACACCGTGCAAAATTAAATGCACCCACTAGAAAGAGTCAATTTATTCTTTAAGAAATCATGTGATGCATGCACCCACTAGAAATAGTGATTGGCGTTGTATGTCATGTCGTTTGTATGAAATAAGACCGAAGATATCTACCCAATTCGTGATAAAAAGAAAATTGAAATGTCTAGGCTGAGTTTGCCAGTTTCTTCTCCAAAAATGTAAATGGGAAATTGCATTTTTGAATTTAAACAAGGAAATTAAAAGCACCCTTAATTCCCTCTTTCATTGCACTTCGAGTCATCTGATTTGAAAAACATAACGTACAGTTTGCATCCTTAATTTCACAGTCTTCTCGGATTATAGCTCGAGGATACATCATAATGTGTAAAATGTATACTTTGACTGATCTTGATCGTGCTGTGTTTCGGCAATTGTAAATGTTATTCCCTTGGTAGACTTTGGTAAACTTTAGTTCTGCCTTTTTTATTTTCGATAATTTAGCGCATAAGCTATAGTTTCAATTACCCTTTGATGAATTTTACTTGAGGATTCAGTTTGAAGAGGCCTGGTCAATTTTTTTTTGTAGCTGAGAAATTGGGAGTTAAGAAGTTCTTGCCTGCTTATTCGGATCCGAATCTGGAGCTCCAAGACCTCCTCACCGGCGTGAGCTTTGCCTCCGGAGCTAACGGATATGATCCTCTCTCCGCCAAATTATCTGTAATGTCTCTCTCAAAATGCACGATTAAAGTTATGAATTAGATAAGGCATGAGTCAAAACCCAAATGATAGACTAAATTTGGGACAATTACCAAAAAAGTCCTAAACCTATTGTAATTGTGCCAATTTAGTCCTAAACTCTTTTTTTTTTTTGGCCAATTTAGTCTTAAACATTTTATAATTGTGTCAATTCAGTTCCTCCAGCCAAAATTGGCCGATCGACGCTAACGTGGACGTCGGCCGGGACAGCCGGCCAACGAATGCTTTGATGTGTCAATTTTTTTTTGAATTTTTAAATATTTTTTTATATTTTTATTTTTTTTTTCCCCACCTTCTCCTTCCTCTAGCCGGCGAGGGTGAGGCCCCCAAATCCGGCGAGCTTGGCCCTCGCTAGATCCGGCAAGGCCTCGCCCAGCCAAGGCGAGGGTCGACCTGGCTAGTGGCCGGCGAGGTTGCCGTCGCCAAATCTAGCGAGGTCGGGCGAGGCCCCGCCCGGATCTCGGTGAGGGTCGAGCTTGCCGAATCTAGCGGGGCCTCGCCCTCGCTAGTGGCCGCGAGGCTAATCTCGTCGGCCTTGGCCTCCAGCCGGCGGGGGCAAGCCTCACCATTGGCCGGCCGGGGAAGGAGAAGATAGGAAAAAAAATTAAAAAATATAAAAAAATAGTTAAAAATTCGAAAAAAAAAATTAAAAAAAATTTTTTTTTTTAAAAAATGCGCGTCGGCGTTGGTGAATTTGGTCAATTTTGGCCGGATGGATTGACCAAGACAATTATAAAAGATTTAGGACTAAATTGGCCCAAAAAAGTTTATGATTGAATTGGCACAATTGCAATAGGTTTAGGACTTTTTTGGTAATTCTCCTAACTAAATTTTAATAATACATCTTATTTGATTGGCTAGAGAATCAAAGACATGCAATGCTATAAATCTATCACGGGAATTCAATCCTCAATCACTTAATCTTGTTTGTGTTTAATTTGTCGATAGTCGGTACTATCCTTGTCGGATCAATTGGATCTCTACTCCGAGTACATGGAAACCATACGCTCGGAGGTTGGGGCTGAGAGAGCATCGGCCATTGCGTCCGAGAGTGTCTACTTATTATGCACCGGTGCTAATGACATAACCAACACTTACTTCGCAACGCTGTTGAGAAGCTCTGAGTACGATGTCCCATCCTACACTGACCTCCTAGTCAGCTCGGCTTCGAGTTTCCTTCGGGTAATAATGCGCGCGGATGATTTCTTTTAAAGTTCCATTAGGTCTATAATCGTGATCTCATTTCGCAACTGATCGTCGTGTCTATATTCACGACCTGTGTGCATGGGCAGGAGCTGTACGGAGTCGGAGCAAGGAAAATCGGGGTGCTCAGCCTGCCGCCGGTAGGATGCCTCCCGTCGCAGAGGACTCTGCACGGAGGCCCCAATAGGGATTGCTTCGACTCCGCCAACAAAGCGGCCGTCCTCTTCAACTCCAAACTCCGCGCCGAGATCAACTCCCTCCAGGAGGACCTCCCCGGCGCTAGGCTTGTTTACCTGGACATTTACTACCCTTTGCTCGCCATCATCCAAGACCCTGCTCGATTCGGTAATTAATTCTCTTCCATCTTGCATCGATTAGTCCTATGTTCGCTTTGCCCGTCTGGACGAGCGAAGACCCGTTTCTGTTGACGGTGTCCGGATTTTGGCTTGCACTAGAGTACTAATTTGGCAATGTTCGTCTTAAATTTGTGCCATATAGGATTTGAGGTGTCAACGAAAGGGTGCTGTGGCATGGGGAACGTAGAAATGAGCTATCTCTGCAACCGTCGCGACAATCCCGTGACGTGCGACGACACCAAGTATGTGTTCTGGGACAGCTTCCATCCCACCGAGGCCACCTACCAGACTCTCGCCGATCAGATTTACGGCGAGTACGCTCGCGAGTTGTTCTGAGATTGTCGATGCCGACCATGTCGGTGATGGGAGAACGGTAACAATTCGAACAATATCGAATTAATGCAATGGAATAAAATAATCTCCCATATTATGTAAACCTAATAGGAATCGATATATTAGAGTAAAATAAATACCAAGCACGCGAATACCAACAATGTTCTTCTCTAGCAAATACTAGAGGTACATAGTAGTAAAGACCTCAAGAACATAATTCTTGGCAATACACATGAATTTCACAAGAGATCAATGATAAATCTGACAAAAAACGTAGGTTTTGATCAATCCATGAAAAATCTGATGTAGGAAGTTTCAAACGAATATCAAACCGTTCAAATTTGAGAAGATTGCGCCACAAACATATTGACAAAATTTCAGCTCAATTAGACCACAAATTGACCTCCGATGCCAGTTTAATATAAATCAGACTTTGCCCCAATCCCTAGATTTTTTACTTTCTCTTTTTCTTTTATAAAAAATCATATATCTCCATATGACTTATCATATAAGCTCAAGCCATTTTTGGGCTTGTAACTCATTGGACTTCCTCCACTAACAGTCGGTCCGCCCAGAGGGAAGGAGAGATGTTCAGTCTCCTTTTTTTTTGGCTTGACAGTGTATTCCGATCTTTTTTCCCCCACGCGATTCGGAAGTCGCTCTCTTTCTGAAGTGGAAATCACGTGGTTTTTTTAACTCGATTTCAATCTGGCAAAGAATGATCTGAACCAGAGAACTAGGACTGATTTCGGATGGCTGTGTGCCCGACACATGTACTCTTGGATAAACCAATAAGGCCCAAAGCAAGCCCTTTGTTCTTTTACGCTTGTCACTAAAAGTGTCGACTATTCGATTCGAGCTGAGTTTTTTGAAAACCCAACGACCTGAACCAAACCGAATATTAGGGATGTACAATCGCTTTGAACTGAACCAACTATCACCCGACTTAAAAATCTGATTCGTGATCGGGTCGTGTCATTTCGATTTTTCCCCCCTCCTCACAAGATAAAGTTCAGCAAACCAGCCCCGGACTCATGATTGCTATGGCCTGCTAATCACATATTCTAGGAACAAGTCCCCCATCAACATGGTATCTTTTAATCTTTACGGGAGATGGACATGCCCGAAATTCTGCAGAAGCTTGCAATTGCTGGTTTAACAGAAAACCATCTTTTTTGAACTTTCAGTGAAACAAAATACAAGTAAATTGATAAAGATATAGTAGAAGCTGATGCCTGGTTGTAAAATCGATCAGGTACTCCTCTCCTTCGGATCACCAAAGATACATTTGTCTTACCTGAACATCGTGCAAGTTTCCCTAGCAATCAATCATATGTAGGGGTATGTGACAAAGTCGCTAAAATATGATAAATTAAATTTTATCTACAGGCAACTATTTCGAACCTCGGCTTTTCCCTCTGCGGTTCTTCGGGTTAAAAAGTTTGAGCCTGTGCATCTTGCTTCTTCTTCAACTCCAAACTCCTGGAGATGAAGTTGGGAATTAGACAAGGATATTATCAAAATTGAATAGTGACTTCAGTTCAAGTTCCTATGTGCCTCCAAGACAAAACCAGTGAGGACTTTTTTTCTCGTTCCAACTCCAAAAGTTCTCTCACTGTTGTTTTAGAAGTGAAGTATCGGCATTTGTAAAGCGATTCATTTTGATCTTCAAAATGTAAAACTAGAAAAGTATCAAAAAAATTTTAAATCTAATACATTGATACCAATTAAGTTCTAATATTTCAAATGAACTAATTTAATCTTAAAACTTTTGTATTTATGTCAATTAAGTCCATTCAGTCAATTTTAGTCGGAAATCACATACATGAACATTGGCTGTCTTACATGGTGCAAATGGCACTAATATAAATAATTTTAATAATATTTTGATTTTTTTTAAAATTATGATTTTTTTCTTTTTCTTTTCTTCTCTATATTATTATTATTATTATTATTATTATTATTATTATTGGATTGAGGGCAGACAACGGTTGTTGGCTGGCCAGGATTAGCAAAGACTACGACAATGTGAGAAAAAATTACCCTACAAGAATTTCCTCCTCTTTTTCCTCTCCATCCTACAAAGTGTCCCCCTGGTACACTGGCGCGTACCGTGACCATGCGCCTAAACGACGAGCGAGACGGCTTCTTAGAAGATGCCACGAGGTGCTGCAGCTCTTCCACGAAAAGTTTGCCTTACACCTTATGAAAATCGCACGATC
Source organism: Eucalyptus curtisii (assembly GCA_017140595.1). NCBI lineage: Eukaryota > Viridiplantae > Streptophyta > Magnoliopsida > Myrtales > Myrtaceae > Eucalyptus > Eucalyptus curtisii. The sequence continues at coordinate 32,516,379 of CM029502.1, read as the reverse complement.
TGCGAAAAGGAGAGTTATACCAAATAGGCTCGTATTTCGTTTTGCCCGATTTGTTTCGCTCTTTCCTTTCTTTACCATATAACGGATGCACGTTCTTGCAAGAAAGTTTGACCTTTATAAAAATGGGACCGAACCAAGTTCATGGTCCTGGCTTTTCCATCGCGCGTGGCTAGGCTTTTTGGCCCTTGCCCCTATTAATCCAAGCTATAGAATTCTTCTCCACGCGTGGTGGCGCACTTAGAGGTCAAACTTTACCAAAAAATCGTTGACCGATGCAATGAATCACATTGACAAAATGGAGAAATTTACGGTAGGTTATTGAGTGAATTTCGAATTTTGGAAATATCTGATCACACCACTTACAAATAACATTTCAAGTGAAAAAAATGTCAAATATATTTAATAACAAAAAAATTAATATTAATCAAAATTAGGCTTAATATCCTAAAAAAACCTCTTCTTTTGGTTTAGCCCCAATTCTAGCCTATACTTTTTTTGCTTAATAAAAAACCGTCAACTTTTACTTGAGACCTAAATATGTTCCCATTAACCAACTGTCCAAAATTTCTTATGACAAACTTAGAGATGGGAAACTCCCGAGCAAGTTGTTCGAGCATCTCGAGCTAAGTGTCCCAAGTACAAGAGAAGCACGAGATTGAAGATTGAGCATAAAATCAGAGATTGAAATTCATAAAATCAAAGATCTTTGAGCGAAATGGAAGGAAGACACTCTTAAGAGTAAGAACAATTGAAGAACGCCAGTCTAATTGCTGTAGTTTTATTCAATTTCAGATCCAATAAGACATCGTTTGGGCTAGCATCGAAGTTCATCTTCAAAAGACATCTTTTTGGATATGAAATTTAGGAAAAACTAAAGCAATTGCATGGGAAAAGGCGATTTGGGACAGAGACTTAACGAAGGCACATATGAGACTCAAGTAAAAGTTTGTGCTTTTTTATATGATAAAAAGAATTTAAGGTAGAAAAGGAACTAAACCTAAAGTTAGTGATTTTTTATGATATAAAATATGGTTTAGGATAGAATTGAAACTAGACAAAAAAATTATGAGTTTTTTTATGAAACATAAAAAAATTAAAATAAAATTAGAATTAAAGTTAAAATTGATTTTTTTTAAATATCAAGCTATTAAAATTATTTGAAAAAAAAAAAGACAAAAAGGTTGGTCTGTGGTCGCTAAATGGGATGTGATATGATAATTGCTGGCTTCACAAAAGCCACTTTTGGAGGTCATATCTTGCCGGTGGGACTAAAGAATGATTGAATCAACTCCCCCTAAATGTGCGCAACCCGAGACCAAGAAAGTGGACCTCTAGCGACAGCGCTAGTAAAGACAAGTCCCTCTTAAAAGGCTCGAACAGTGATAATCTTTCAACATTTGTTTTGGAGTGATTAGGGCAAAGACTATGTAGATGTTGATTTAGCATTGCACCATCGGAAGTGTTCTTGGCGATTGCTCGTGATCTTAATCCCCTTGGCTAATTTCAATCAATACGTCTGGAGCACCATGTTTCGTCTTAATTTCGAGTAATTAAATGGAGTTCGGAACGTTGAGGCATTGTGCGTCGATGGCACGGCCTCAAATATAATTCAACTTCTCAACCCGAGATCCCGGAAGAGAGTCACGCCTCTTGGATCATGTGTAATTTTAATGATAAAATAACTCACTTAAGCTCCGTTTGTTTCATAGAAAATATGATATTTCTTAAAAATGTTTTCTCAAAAGTTTTTAAGAAGATGATGTATTTTCCGTAGTTTGGCTAAAACCTAAAAATGAAATGAAATATATTTTTCGTTGTTTGATATGGAAAACCCGATTTAATTTTTCTAAATAAGCATATACTATTTGGGCGCTAATAACTTGCGTATGGATAGCCAGTTATGGGCATTAGAGTCCTAGGTCTAGCCATGATGGACTCCGACCCGATCATCAAGGATCGATGATAGGTAACAATTAACGCAATATCTATGAGAAAATATTTGGATTTCCTTCTGATTATTTGAATTTTCCTTGTTTATGCAGAATAATGATATATTGAGAAGATAATGAAAAGAATGGCAAAAATCAGGAATTCAAATCAAGCAGCAGTCGGAGATGGATATCAAATCAATGATTCCTTAATTTTGTTCCCTAATGTTATCTACAAGCGTTGGGGGATAGTTAACTTGGATATATCCTATGAAGAGGAGAACATTGAGAGCCTGAGGTTTAGGTAGGTTTTTGTTAGATCGTTTTTCAAGTATTTTGAAGAGAAGACAAAAGTGGTGACATAATTCTTGTCCTTTGATTCAAGATGCCGAGTTTAATTTATATTTTTATTTCTTCATCTACTATGTTCTAATTTTCTTTTGTTAGGGTTACAATGTTGCCTAACCATGATGATGTGAATTTCATGATTTTTATGTTTTACAATTGATTTCATTCATGTGAGTTATATATTATTGTGCATAATGTTTTTGAGTGACTGGCCACCACTTGAATGATCTAATGTGCATGTTTGAGACTAAGAAATGATAATATGCAATTATTCATTATAATATATAACCATGAATCAAATGTGGATAGAGATATACCGAGTTATTTGTGTAACTTTCGGAGATAAGGTAATCCAAAAGACTCATTGTAAGCCGGGAATATTCATAATTTTTAATGCACTTATGTTTATTTTAATTCACATAGAGATATAATCGATTAATAAAGCGAGTAGGTTTACTATACCTAGAGATAGGATAGTAAATAGGTTAGGAAATTATTTATCACGTGTTTGATATCGTTTTCATACTTTACAACAATCGAAATAAATATCTAGTGGTTATGGTGAAATCGAGATGCTCTAATATATTTATTTGATTGATTTACTGCATTAAGTCTACAAATTTTGTTTTTCATTTATTATCCATTATATTTTTATATGTTAGATAAATTTTAGAATTAATCTATTTTAGTATTTAATTAGTTTATTAATCATCGATCTCCGTAGGACGATACTCTTTCTCATCATTATATTACTTACTTGACATATTCACTTGCGTTTAGAATTTTACGAACAATCAAAGCATGGGCGCCCAAGTCATGTGCCTATTGTTGATGGACCTAAGTGTGGGCACCAAGTCTCACGCCTAGCTTTGATAGATTCGAGCATGACCTTTGTGGACCCGGGCTCGGATGTTGGGATATTGCACTAGTCGCTTGGCCTTTGTGGACCCTAGCCTGAGTGTCGAGGCTTTAGGTTCAGCTTCTATGGACCCAAGCACAGGCGTTAGGGGCCTAAGCATGGGTGTTGGGGGCCTAAGCACGAGCATCTGGGATCCGAGCTCAGGCTTTGAAGACCTTGTCCTGAACGTTAGGGTCCTGAGAACCAGCATAGGTTCCAAGCTAAAGCATAGAGTTTCAAGCCAAATGCGATACTTAATCATATTTTAGAAAATGATTTTCGATTTTTTAAAAAGAAAAATATTTTTCTTGAATTTAAACATGTATTTTTTATTGATTAGGAAAACATTTTCCATCAACTCACTTTCTTAAACGAACCAAACGCAGGAAATGAGATAAAATAGTTTCCATGAAACAAACAAAGTCTCAATCCGACGCATTCGACCCATACAACCGTTCCAATAAACTAGACCGTGATCTAGAACTCGATTTTAAAATTAGGTCGCTAATGTAGACAATCGGAACATCATATAAAAAAGAACATTATCATGCATAATTGTACCCTTTCTGTACACAAAATTTCATGTGGATCTTCAAGGGGAGTTTAAATAGCTCAAAGGCAAGTGCTCTTTTTGTATCTTAGCGAGCACTTCTAATCCCTTCCTTAATTTTCACATTAGGGGTGGGTCCAAAATTGGGTGGGATTCCAAAGTGATCCATCCACTTTCTAGTGGGAGTGGCCCCCCCTCTTTTTTTTCAGTCCCTATCTCTTTTGCTTAGCGGAATTTAGCTGTCGTGGTCGTCGTAGTCGTGGTCGTTGGCACTTATCGCCCGACCCACATGGGTCACATTAGTTACTGACTCGAAAGGGAGATGTCTTTATATCTTATTATCTGTAGGATTTGATTAATGCGAGTGGCCCGTGCTCTATTGGCTTTAACGGGGTTCGTTCGCATACCGAACAATCTCGTACTTGACCCCGTGAGGGTCCGTGGACGCTAGCAAGACGGTCACACCACGCTTCCATCACGAAATAATTATGTTATGTATACTCGGTGTTTCTACGAGAGAATCGCGACATGGGTAGCTTTTAATAGGTCTTTTCACCACTCGTGCTGAAACGTTGTCCTACATTATTACTTCACAATGATCTTATATTAATGTGGTCTCTTCCATTATTAAATTTCATTTGCTGCTCCTAATCTGATTTTACACGTAAGAGAAAGTGTTTAAAGATTGTTATATATTGCTTGATGATGGGTCATATATGCTATTTATCTTAACTTGGTCTCCCTCTATCTATAAGTAGATACGTCAGAAAAGGTCATAAACTTATGCTTAGTAGATGGGTTTCTTCAACATAATATAAATGTTAAATTGGCCATAGATGGGACCTAAATAGGTCCGCATATGGGTTTACAACTTATACCCAAACCATCTTCATGACACTTTTCCCATTCTCTCTCCCAAGCACTCTGTCTTGCGTGTACTTACTTCACACTCTCATCTCAATTTGGATATAAATCTTTATATATTTGATCGAATATGTAAATATTTTAGCGATACAAGTCAAGTCGATATTAAATAGATTTATTTGAGCATATTCAATTCAACTCACCCGTTTGATGAATTTGATGAATTTACGGATAGAAGTGAGAAATATCATTCCACATTGCTTGATGGCTTTCACGTGATCTCCTTTAAGCCTAGTCATGGCACGTCGAAATGCTTGGGTCGTAACGAGCGAGGGCTCTTTTTTAACCAACGAAGCGGACGCTTCATCTTCGAGAATGATGGGAATAGTTTATGTTGGACAAATGCATAAAGCACGTTCCGTCCATCACGAAGTAATCCCCCGACAAATTGGTACGATGCAATTAAAGGCCCGACCCGCGTATCCATCCTCGAACTTAACGATTGTCGACCAGTGAACCAACCACCTATGTACATAACAAAATTATAGGCCTAATTCCCCTAAAAAATACCCCTAATTTCAAATCTAACTTCAAATTTGCCCCGAACGTTTTCATTAAAAAAATTTCCAAACTTTTAATCTAATCTCAAATCTGTCCCAAACTTTTTTTTTTAATAAAAAGATTACCAACTTTTAACTTTAATTCCAAATCCGTCTCCTTTGTCAAAAACCGTTATTAGCCGTTTCTAATTTCCTAATTTTTATACTATAGAGTTGTTTAATGTCACTTTGCTAATGTGGATTTGTTATTGATACGGAAATGGAATGGTCGCGTCAAATCACTAATGATGATTTTTGGATAGGGGATTAACGAGACAAATTTGACACTAGATTGAAAATTTATGATTTTTTTAAAACAAAAAAAAATTCCTCAATTTCCCTAATTTTCATAGCAAAGAATGTTTTTTGTTTTAGAGATAATTTTTAACATCACTTTACAAATGCGGATTTGTTACTAACAAAAAAAATGCTACAACAAATAACTAATAGTGATTTTTTACTGATATTAACGTGGGTAGATATGAGACTAGATTTAAAGTTGGTAGTTTTTTTAGACAAAAAAAAAATTCGGGGTTGATTTAAGATTGGACCCAAAATTTGAGGATTTTTTTCTTTTCGGAATTAGGCCCAAAATTATAAGTCCAGGTTTTGTTCTTCGATCCTCACCCACAAAACTCCAAGTTAATAAAAAAATATGAACATTTTTTATAATATATATGTGTGAGTATATTTGAATATTGCATGCGTACGTGAAGATGTGGAATCTAGAGTCACAGGGTCTCTTAGATACACGATCGATTGTCTCCCCCGTGACGTTAATCATTGACCCTCTTTTCCCTTTTTTCTCCATATTTTTTTTTTCAAATTTTAGAGCTCCACGGGACTCTGATTATGATACTTAACCTCGAAATTGATTATAATTAGTCGATTGAAAAATGACCTGGCAAGTGCAAGACAACAAACGAAGGACGAGGACACGGACTGAGGAACATCCGCCTGGTGGAAGGTCGGTTCCGGCAGCAGGGATCGTGCCTCGAGACAAAAGGTGGTGACGACGACGGCGTCAGGCGCCAGGCGATCATGATTCTTCAAAAAATGAAATGTAATTATGATAAAGATAATGATAGTTTGATTGAGAACAGAAGGTTTTCTTGAAGTTGCAGTCGAAAGGGACTGAAATTCTGAAGCAGAAAGGCATGTGGAAACAGCCACCTGATGGCAACTCCCATGGCTAATAAACACTAATGATTTCAAGGAAAAGAACAAGTAGATCAAATCGAAAAGCATTACTAGCAATTAGTAACGTGGAAAATGACTTAAAGAGTATCCCGAATTCGGATATTGGAGATGGTGATTTCTTGGGTAATACTATTATCATTCAACGGTTCGAATTTATCAATTAGTTGATGTTTCTATGGACCAGTGTCGTCCCGACAACCAAGTTTGATGGTGTACGGCCCAATGTTGTATTATAAAAGTATCAATTTTTCAGGAGTAATGTACTATACACATATAATTGGCGATTGCCAAAATAGTTTATTTTCATAAGTAGTCCAGCTGTGATTTTTATTACGGGGAGAGTAGAATGAAAAAAGATGGCTTTTAGATTAGTGCAATCACTCAAAAGATGTGACTTTTAGTTGAACAGTTATAACCCCTGGAACTTGATGAATATAACCAGAGTAATAAGAATATGAAACAGAAAATCATGAGTAGCATGGTGTGAGAAATTATTGGCGATTTTCAAAGCAGTTTATTTTCTAAAAATTGTATTATTACTACGAATTTTTTTTAATATATGTATAACATTATACAAACATACATATATATATTTTGGAAAATGAAAAGACATGAATTTTCATTATGAAATAAAATAATTATTAAGTTTGATCACCTGTAACTTTTATATTAGGACACTTGCCGAAGAGTTGCGATTTACATATTGAAAAATTACAACTCCAAAAGCTTGATGCCACTTTTCATCTATGGGAGAAATTTATTTTTTGATACAGAAATGTCGTGACTCTTATTTTGGAAGTGAATCCTAATCGTTATATTTGACAAGGATTATGATCCAATAGTGGAATATGAATTGAGCTTTTCATTTTTTTCACTTTTTATCACGTGCTCAAGTCTCGCTAAAAAAGGTCAGCAACGACTTGACCCATAAGGGCGTCGATATCAAGGGAGATCGCAACCTGACCCCAATCTCAATGCATGTGATTTGCTCAGTCCACCCGTGAGGGCAATTTAACCCTGAAAGGAACCCAACGAGGGTATAAAAGAGTAAATTTTTTGCTCAAAAGGTAAGTGAAGGTAGTACATATCTGCTTGATGATGTTTCTGTTCCTTAATATTTATATTCTTTTGATCTTCGAAATAGAATAAAATTATAAATCCATTTAATAATGTCAGCTAATTTTTATATTTCTTGAAATAGACAAGTGATTAGGAATTAATTTGAAACGTAAATAAGAAATAGAAAAAAACTTATTTTTTATTCTTTAAAATAATTTCTTAAACAAGCCATTTTCTTCTTCTTCTTCTTCTTTTCCTTCTTCTTCCTCTCGTCGTTGAGATTGGGCAAGGCTACCTCGCCCAACCAATGTGAGGTTGGCTTGGCCCGGCCATGGCGAGGCTAACCTTGCCACATAGCCACGGCAAGGTCGTTGGCCATCATCGAGGGCCGCCAACTGGCTAGAGGAGGAAGTAGAATGGAGGAAAAAATAGAAAAAATAGAAAAAATAAAAAAATCTTTAATAATTATTAAAAAAAAGAAATCTTACGTCAGAAAAATTTGAGGGTCATACCATATTTTCTATTTTGAAAATAATATTTTGTGCAATTTTCGAATGCATTTAAATGTTCAGAAACTCATCCATGGAATAAAAAAAAATCTTAATATAATTTATTCTCGGAAACAAAAACATTACTAAACCTATCAAAGTCGGTATCTTTCTCCCCTAATCTCTCTCCTTCGCCTACCTCTCCATCCTTCCCTCGTTTACCGACTTGGGCATCGGAGGGTCTTCTCGAAACAAAGTCCAATACACTTCATTTGCTTCGTGATTTACAGCTAAGCTCGGTCCTTCGAGAGTTCGAGCATATCCGACGGAACTCAAGAAGACCGCGCATCTACAAGGCTCCGTGATAAAGAATCACGAGAACTTCTGCATAAGCCTGTCCCGTGAGAGATGGATCAAAGACGACGTATCTTCTTTTTCACTTATCTAATCTAATCTAACCAAGGACAAAGTGGATCTTTGTCACATTGAAGACTCCCATCGCATGAAACCAAAAGAAAAAATAAAAAATTAACATGATTAACCTGATGGAAGTAAAATAAAAATAGGAAAGAAATTATGTAGTTGTTGGAAAAACAAACGACTCTTGTGTCAGAAAAAGGACACGCGCAGTTAAATGATATATTATGGTCGGTAGGAAAATCAGGAATCGCATTGAAAACTCCCAAACATAGTATAAAACCGACCATTTGTGTGATTTCCAACCTACGTAAACTGACCATTTGTAGTTTTTTTAACCTTGGAAACTGTAATTGGGATTTGGTCCCTCCTTGTTCTTTTCCTCCCCCAAGAAAATCAGAAAAAAAAAAAAATTGGGATAGAAAGAAAGATTTGTAGAAGGTGGTATCTGGGGCAGGTCGGAAGTGAAGGATCATTCTTATTCCCTTTTTCCTAAGTCGAGGTAATATTATATTATCGTCTATTTATTTATTTACTTTTTACTGTGGGAATTCCCTTTTATTTATTATTTTCGGGGTTTCATTTTCGAATTGCTAGTTGTCATTGGCCAGCTCCGTCGTATCGGTAGTAGGGCGGTGGCTCATGAGGATTTTTTCTGGGTTGAATCCTTAGATCGAGTCACATCCCTCCGTTTTCTTTTTTATATCGAGAACATTGATTATCAGCTAAAATTTAATTTAAATGGTAAAAATCTTCTGATAACGATACTAATTGTTTGTTTTTATTTCATTTTAATATATTTATTTTTTAATCCACAACCGTCCTTTTCATCGTATCAAACACAATGTCGCGTATTTCGCTCTGTCATTTTCTCCTTCCTTTAACTATGCATCTTTTTTTTATCCTAAACAATAAGCATTATCCCCCATGGACCGATACCTAAAAATACTTACATATTTACATAACTATACAAAAAAATTTCATCGATTCATTTTTCATATTTATTTAATTTTTCATTCCTTTCCTTTTGTATTTTAAAACTCTGAATGGTCTTGCTTACTCTCGTTTAACTCTACACAAATTAAAAAAAAAATATATTATATAATTAGATTAATTTATTCAGCCACGTATTTTTCCACAATTCTGAAACTTTCTGCCCGGGCGATGGAATCTAGTTGGTCCGGCTAAGGTCGTTTGATTATCGAATCTCATTTTGGCTTATGTTATTGTAAAAGACGGATTGATTTGATTGAGACTGAGGGACTGCAAGGCTGGATGGACAGCACGAGACGCTGGACACGTGGCGTGTGATCGGCACGCTATCCCCACCCGTACCATGCTGGTCCCCTATTGACTTATATGCCCCCTTCTTCCGTTATTAATTCTACGATAACCTTAAAAATCAAGCTCGTTACGTCGTGTTCTCATTTGACAGTAAAAATAGTGATTTATGAATTATGATTTACCAAAAAAAGATTTATGGTATATTTATCTTGCGAAAAATGAATAGTTTTAAATTTTTTTTTTCTAAAAATGCTTGTCGATATCCATTGCATAAATAAATGAATGGAAAATATTTGTATTGTCCACGGAAAAATCCTAACTTTAATTGTTATTGATAATGGAATTACTTTTTATTCAATGATATTACTTCAAGCTATCGTAATTAGAAAAAATGTTTTTTAAATTATCATTTTTGTCAAACAAACAAAACCTTAATGATACCGTTGATTATATTATTTTTTCATTTAATTTTGGGTAGAATTGTTATCGCTGACCCTTATTGTGCTAAGTAAAGGATAAGGTGATAAAAATAAATGAAACTTCATATTCGAAGGATGTTAAGATCGTTATTATTATTATTTTCATTATTACCAATTCAATCTTCCACAGTTACATCACGAGAATAATAAATTCCATGCATATCTCTAATTTCAGGAAGTAATCGACAAGGAAAATAAAATAAATACATAATGGCATGTAAATGCAGTCGAATTGAATTTATTCTACTAAAGCTTTATCATCTCCAGCATGATGAACGAGGGAGTTAACCATCAAAGAACTTATTGCACATGCTAGTCGATTATGGGGTCTGACTTTTCGCACGTCATGATTTCCCCAAGATGGTGTCTTTCTTTTTTTTTTTTTTTTTTTTTTTTTTTTATCTTTCTCTTTTTTCTAATCAGAGGACCATGGCATGGCAACATTCACCCAAAGGGAAAAAATCATTTCGCGATCCCCGTTGAATTTGTGGGAGAAATCATGCTTCTCGAACGACCGTCGTTACAGGAATCTTGACATTAGCTCCCCTCCTTTTAGGCACGAACCCCGAGACTCAATTGCCTAACAGCCTCGTGAAAAAAATCTTATTGGCCCCATGCCCCGTTTGATTTAGACCCTTAAGACATTGATACGTAAGAATATCAATTTCTTTTATTAAACTTTTTCATGACATAGTTTGTCGCAATTGAAGCTATTATAAAGAGCATTGAATAAGAGGATCAAATGGAATGTCAACTATTCGAAATATATTTCTACTATTCTATCTTCCAATATTTGATTTGATTTAGGTCCAATCGGGTGTGGATAGACTATAAAATATTGAGAAATTACTTTCATAATTTATTTGGATGAGTAAATATTTTTGAAACTCGAATCATTCATCTAATCCCGCCAACTTGTTCATCACCATAATCCATAGTGTGAAACCCTTCTTTTTTAAGGTTTTCGAGAGCGAAATTCCTAATCCGAATTATCGACTCGATACAGTGGGCAAGCAAGAGAAAACGACTTTTCCAAAGCCTGGCAGACGGATTTCGCTTTGATGCCGGGGGGGATCACGTGACCGGCTACCCACCACACGCCCTCGATAAGCAAAGGCGGGCGGGGCACGTGCGCCCCTCCCTCGCCGCCTTCTGGCGAGTACACTCGCCAGCTGTCTGCCCCCATCTCAATTAAATTTTAAACGCATCTATTCTTTTTTAACTTTTACCTCTTTTTATTTACGGCCGTAAATTAAACTAAAATCCAGTCCTTTTTTATTTTTTCTCTTTTATAGTCAACGCCCGCATTCATCGCCTCCCCAACGCTGTTCCGTTCCGACCCCCAAAAAAAAAAAAAAAGAGAGATAAAAAAGCTGCTCCGCCTTTTTCCATCGCCCCACCGGTGGCACTCGCCGTAAAAACGGCGACCTACCGGGGGCACGGGGGTAAAATCGCGGGGACCCACCGGGCAGGCAACTGAAAACCAAGCGTCTTCGTCTTCGTCTTCGTCTTCGCCTTCCGCTTTGTCTCGAGCGGGCGGTGGTGCATGTGGGAGTGCGGATCGGCACTTGCACTTGGCGCTCTGCATTTGCAGCCATTGAAGATGGACGACGCTTCTCAAGGTCTCTCTCTCTCTCTCTCTCTCTCTCTTCTTTCTCTCTCTTCTCGCGTGCTCCAAAAAGATGCAGAGCAGGCGGACGCGCGTCATCGACAGGTGAACCAACAAGGAGAAGAAGAATCGCCCGGCAGAACGGGGAAGGTCTCTTCTTCTGCGCAAAGCAATGCCTGTCGCTCTCGCACTCCGATGCTCTGCTCTGCTCTGCCCTCCTTTTCTTTTTCTTTCTTTTTTTTTTTCTTGCATGGAGGTGGTCTGAGGTCTCTACTTTTTTACCCTGAAAATCCCACCTGAAAAGCTCGGAGAAAAAAGCCGTTTTTCTCTTTTCAAATGGAAAAGGCGAGAAATTTTCTCGGAACCCTCGAAGCTTTTCCTGCACGAGAGAGAGAAAGAGGGTAGCTTTCCATGTGCATTTCGCCGGACCAGCTGAGCTTCACTTCCGCTAGCTCAGAGCTGTGGATGAGCGACGGCTTCGCGTGCATTTCGATCTCGCGAGTGATTTTCACGAGCGCAATTCCCTGTTGCAGGTCCCCGAAGTCTGGGCTGAAGAGCGAGGTTGCGGCTGCGGCGAGTGAGAGGAAGTGCCCGTTCGTGACAATTCACGGGTCCGTTTCTCCGTAACAATGTCGCTTCGCATATTCATTGCTTTCTGAGTAGAAACGCTTTGGCTGTCCTTTCGCTTTTCGCCGCTGAAAAGCTGGTCAACAACGAGCGTAACGGATGGTCATGTTCTGTTGGACGAAGCTTTTTCCTCAGTTCCCTCGATTTCTCTGCTGCAGGTGAACTTCCGGAGCACCGGCGGGTTCGAATCCAGAAAAAAAATCGTGCATTTTGCGACGCCTTTCGTCTGAAGATCTCGCAGAGTAGTGGCGTTCGAATCCGACTCCGTAATGTTTTGACTGGACAGAACGACGTGATTTTCGAAGAGCTCTGAAAATTTTCGCGGCCTTGACGGGACGAAGAGGTCGTCTGAAGCTTCAATTCGGCTTTGCATGTGGGTGAATTGGGACCGGAATTCCTGTCTCTGAGCGTGGACTTCGATCTAGCCGCACGACCCATCAGCACCTTCTCAACTTTCTTTCAGTGGAGAGCTTAGCGACCGACATTGCATCAGAGATCCAATGGCGGGCTTCTAGAATTCTGGGTTCGTGTTCGGCTGAGTCAAAATTCCTCGTGCCGAGCAGTCGTCGTCGACATGGCTACTTGGGAAGCTTTCGGAGAGGTCGCGAATGTGGCCCAGCTCACCGGCCTCGACGCCACGCGGCTGATCGGGATGATCGTGCAGGCCGCCAACACGGCCCGGATGCACAAGCGGAATTGCCGGCAGTTCGCTCAGCATCTGAAGCTGATCGGCAACTTGCTGGAGCAGCTCAAGATCTCGGAGCTCAAGAGGTACCCGGAGACGCGGGAGCCCATCGAGCAGCTCGAGGACGCGCTGCGGAGGTCGTACATCTTGGTCAACAGCTGCCAGGACCGGAGTTACCTCTATCTGCTGGCCATGGGGTGGAACATCGTGTACCAGTTCAGGAGGGCGCAGAACGAGATCGACCGGTACTTGAAGCTCGTCCCGCTCATTACTCTCGTGGACAATGCTCGAGTTCGGGTAAGGATTTCTTTCCGCTTGTGTCGTTGCTGTGTATGATTATCGTGATCGTGAGACCGTGTCATGAAGTCGATAATGATGGCATATCTAAGATCAGGATTGCTTATGTTTGTAAAAAATTCCCTACCTTTAATCAAAGGGTCATGTCTATGGATGCTGATGACGTGTGTTATCCACGGGGTTACAGAATTTTCTCAATAGCATTCTGAGTGATGACTTGATTACAATGAAGTTTAAATCAGGTCAACTGATGATGGATCTCAGGCAAACAAAATTTTCTTTAGGTTTGGTTAGCTTACCAGGTAGGACTCCAGTCGAGTAGAGTTCATATCACTTCAATTTTCCATAGATATCAAAATGCATTGCTGGTCAAAATCTTGTGCATGGTTTCTGTCATGTTGTAGTTGGAGAAAGGCCTGTAAATAGACGGAAGTTGATTTTGAATCCTTGAATGAGTTGTTCTGGAATAAAAGCTAGAGAGATGTCATTGTGACTTGCAATCAGTCCGGGAGGGAAAAGTGGTAATTGGAAGGAAAACCTGGATTGTTCATCTGAAAATTTGTATGTTGAGTCTTGTCTGTACATTCTCCAAGGATCTTGCTTTATCTTGGAGTCCTCATTGAAAAAGGATCAATTTGCTTGACATAGGGTTCTTTTCCTAATATACTGAGAAGCGCGTTAAAGTTGCTAGCGTTGAGGGCCTTGCTTATTTTTGTTATTAATTTACAGGAAAGGTTGGAAGTTATTGAGAGGGATCAACGAGAATACACATTGGACGATGAGGACCAGAAGGTGCAAACTGTAATCTTAACACACGAACCTTCGAAAAATGATGCCATGATGTTGAAGAAAACTCTGTCCTGTTCCTATCCAAACCTCTGTTTCAATGAGGCTCTGAAGAAGGAGAATGAGAAGCTTCGAATGGAACTTCAACGGTCACAAACAAATATGGATATGAACCAGTGTGAAGTTATTCAGCGTTTGCTTGAAGTCACAGAAACTGTTGCCTCAAATTCACTCCCTGATTATGGTTCACCTGTCAAAGGATCCAAGAAAAAGGAGAAATATACCTCTGATGCTGATAGTGATAGAGAACAATCCGTGGAAGAAACATATCCTAAGAAAAGTTCTACCAGCAAAACTTCAAGGTCAGTCTTCCTTGAAGTTGAACTCCTTTATGTATCACCATCACCACTGTTGCCTTCAGTAATTGGCTTCTTCCCGATCTTTTGTGGACTCCTGTCTGGCTAATGTACTTTTAGTCTGTTAAGATTAAGAGGGATCACTTGCAAACATCGAAGTGACATTGCTTTGGATAATTTTGTTTTCTCCTCATGTCACTTCATCGACTCAAACTGATAAATGACCCAGTTTTGATCCTGTTTAACCACTTTTATCATCGAAGTGTCTTAGTGCTTGAGGTGTTTCTACGAATATGCTTCATATACTTCATTGCGCTGGGTCCAGCTTGAGTTGGAAAGGATTTTGAAAAATTTTGCTTCTTCCTTTGGTGGACAGAAGTACATCAGTCTCCTTGGACCATGATCTGCACCCATCTAAAGGTTCATATGGACATTATGAATGGCACACTGATTTACTGGGCTGTTGCTCAGAACCACTTCTATGTAAGTTCCTTCATACAAAATTTAATGACCTGCTATGCAAGTTCTTTTGAGACAACCATAAAGTTCTACATCTCTTCTTTTACCTGTGAGAAATTAGTAAACCTCTGTGAGTTCAACCCAATGATTCGATATCTCCCTGTCATTGGACTTGCCGAAGCAGTTTATCTTAATTCCTTACTGCCCAGTGCCCCTTTATACCACAAAATCCTATTACTCCTGTTTTTATGACATTACCTCCATTATCACCACCTTTTACATAGTAATGATGGCATAGGAGGCTCACTACCTCCATCTGTAGTAGTGCTTCCCTTTTCCCTTAGTGAAGTGTTAAGCAGGGGTTATCAGAGGAACTATGAAGTTCCCCTCCCTTGGAGTGGTTTATTGTTCTTCACAGTGGCGCTCTACTGTGAATGACCTCAGACCATGCAGATGACATTTTTCTATTTAAGGGGCAATGGTTAGCTATCTATATCAATACTGATTGTTACTGTCGAGCATGTGTTCTTGATTTATGTGCAATATACCCTGCATTCTAACAGCTTATCTTGATGTTGATGTGCAGGCGTTAAAACATTCTTCTGCCCTTGCGATACATTTTCGAAAATTGCTACTGTGGCAACTAATAGGCATATGAGTAAGCAAATCTCATGTCATATTCTTGTTTAGATTCCATTATAAATTATAACTTTAATTATATGGTTGATTGGATGTTTAATGTATGTATTGTCTATGAATTACCATGCAATCATTTAGCATTAGATGCATAGACTCTCACCCCCCGACTCCCCACTAAATAAAGAAGCGGAAAAAGGGAAGAAGAGTTGGAAAAAGAGAAATTGAGAAATGCAGAAAGTAGCTGGGTTAAGTAGCCCATATTTCAACTCGCTGATGAGATGATACATGATCTGTCTACCAGAGGATTGTCTATCGTATGATGCAAATGTACATGACTTAAGCTCATGCCCAAGAATTTTCAAAGGAAGTTGGTGGAAGAAAAGATTTCAATTAGCTGTAACCATATCTGTACAGGAATAGCCATATGATTTGAAGCGTAGAATTCTGTGGAGATTCATTTTTCAATAGTGTTTCGCTTCTGCTTGAAAAGGAAAAATAACATGCAAAATCTAAGCATTCGGAGGCTGCATTTGAGGAATTAATTTCAAGGCGCACTCTTGCTCTTGGCTTAGTTTTTTAGCTCATAGTCGTTGACCGTCTCCGACCAAAAAAATAATAAATATATTTTGACCATCAAATGAGTTGGCTCTCTAATTGCTATCCATTAGTCCTAGTGCGGCTTATGTGGATACCTTATTGGTGAGTGCTTCCAAGGAGCTCTAAGTTTGTTCCTCTATTCAAACTGTCAACTTGAAAATGCAGAATCACTTCTGCATTTGCTAAGTGGAACAACTTTTAGTTCAAGATTTGCTAGTGCCTATGCCCTTTCCACTTTACAAGAGCTTGAATGTTCTCTAACATACTCCAAAGATACTTTCTCATTTCACAATTATAGCTTCTTCTAACTTCATTTTAGTAAACACTCTAATTTGAATAAGGTTGGACACATCTGTATCGTGAGAACATAGGAAAAATCTCCTAGCGAGACTGTAGTCCTATGCTTGTGCTTCCAAAGTTGAGCATCCTTCCTTGCTCCCATCATTTGTTGTTGATTTTTGCTCGATTGGTCTACATTTATTTTCGTAAGTTGATTATTCTGCTGCAGTTGTAAGTTAACTACAAAATTGCAGCTTTACCTGTTCTCTGGTTTTCATAAATTAATTGGCAATTTTTCGTGATTTCCTGAGCTTGACCAACAGTGAACTATAAAAGGCGCGCCTCATTTTTCATATTTGCATGATGATTTTCTGAAGATACACTTGTTTATGAACGTGTAGCATTGATGCATGTAAAAAAGCCTCTACGATGTTGAAACTTTGAATTTGGAGCATGTCTTTCCATGCGCTTGCAGAGTTCTCAAAGTTGTGGATCCACACATAGTAATACATGAGTGTATGCTCTGTGCCGGTTATATGTCTGAATGTGAAAATGGGGAATCGCAGGATTTTAATTAAGCATGTGGATACATGACATTGCCTTCCTCTTCAAATGTAACTTTGACAACTTTGCAGAATCTTAAGAACTCTGTGCTTCCTTATATTCCATGAAAGCTAACTGAAGATATTTTCACATATTCACCAGGTCCAGGAGAAGCATGCAATGATTTGTTGGCGTATTCATTAATACTGTCATGCTGTTGCTACACGTGCTGCATCCGAAGGAAACTACGCAAGATGCTGAACATAACGGTAATTCTCTTATCAAACATGAAAATGTGTCATATTTACCAAACCAAGCGATGACAAAACCAAATGGATTATCTGTCCACTTAATCCTCTTCTTCTCCATGAAAATGATCTTGAAATCTCTTGGAAATTTTCAAACTGTCTCTGCAGATAGTGGGTGTAGCTCCAAAAGACCTCCACCCTGATTTTATAGGATTTCAAGCTTACTAAATTTGAAGTTCAATACTTTCATTTTGCGAAATTGATGTTCTAATTTTCATGGAGCATAGGCTTACAGTATTATGTGCTTTGGATGGCGGAATGGATCTAAAGAAAGAAAAGGAGAAGAGAATTACTCACTCTTGCCGTATTCCTCACTTTTTTTCGTCTAATTTTGGCAGGGAGGTTGGTTTGATGATTTCCTCTCGCATTTTATGTGCTGCTGCTGCGCTCTTGTCCAAGAATATAGAGAAGTGGAGATCCGAGGGCTCAGTGGTAAGTCGCTCGACTTCTTTTGTCAGCATGATCTCGTACGTCGTGCAAACAGCGACAGTGGTCAAAGTGATAACTGGAGTAATCTCTGAAAGGATCTTATGTAGAAATGCGCTTTCCCTTCACTCTGTTGTTGTTTCATTCCGAATCTTTCTGGGTTCTTGAAACTGAAAACGAGACATGCGTAATGAGTTTAATGTACTGACTCGCAGGTCATGAGAAGACGAAGACAAGCCCTCCTCCCTCACAATACATGGAATCATGAGCGGCCGCTCACGAGGACCCCGGAAAGGATCGGATGCCTGGGGAACATTGACATAGAGGTGATTCCTAGTCACCTCCAGGAACTTCTCCGGTGTAACATATACGACATTGTAAAGCAGTTCGTTCTTTATCGCTTGAACTCCGATAGCCGTTGTACCACATAGAATGATCCGCAGTCAGTGTCCTTGTCGTTCTCTTGATTAGCTTTCTGCACTGTTCATACCAAAAGTTTGTGACCACACAGCAGGGTGAATGAGATAATTCAATTATGTTCTTGTGTTCTTCTAGGTCGAAAAGACCTTTCTTACCTGCAAACTACGCGACAGCTCTGCAGGATGAATTTTCAAATTTTTGATACGATCCAATTTTTTTTTTTTTTTTGGGAGTCGGAGATGTGATCCTAATTAATGTAATGGCAAGTAGCTGCATGTATGGGTAGATCTGTCAAATAAATAAATCAAGTCGAAAATGGTCAAAACTCAAATTGATATTTAACCCGTTTTGATATATTCAATGCAATATGAATCTTGCCACTAATATTTGACACAATTTATATCCAACACATACTTGATTTATGTTGTTAAATCATTTTTTATATTTAACCAATATTAACAAATTGATATCAAAATTGAGGTGAGCACGGAATGAGCCAGGGGAGTGAAGAAATAGAATCATATAAATGGGTTGGTGTTTAAATAAGTTATGAATATTCTCGATGATGTTGTGGCCTTTACTATTTTAAACCCATTGATAATTGATTTACTAAACTCAACTTATCAAGTACGGGTTGAGAAATAGGTCTATGATCCATTTTGACTATCTATCGATTGGTTAATTTGGGCCATATACATGCATCATGCGTATGGCATGATGCGTGGGATGGAAGGAAAATCCATAAAAACTCATAATGCGAAATTAAATAAAATCTAAAAAGATGGCGTGGATATTCTTTATCAAAGCTTTGAGTTCTAAGCGTGAGATTTAGATTTGATTTGGATTTTGTTTTTCAAAATCCAGAAACCCCAGAAAGAAAAGAAAGTTACACTAAATCTCTAAAAAGAAAAAAGAAAAAAGAACCGCACAAAAGATTATCAGTAAATAAAAACGCATCGAAAAATCTAAATAGAAAATGAAATAAAATTTAGCAAGAGGTCTAACATCCTTTTTCGAAACTCCAAGCCCGAATCGAATTGAATTTCCGGGTCGGATATACGCGTGTTCGCATCACCGACGTACGGCCCCGACACGTTTCGACCGCTCAATGGTCCGATCCATCTCACTCCTTGTACGGCAGTCGATTATATGATTTCCTCGGGAGATTCGATTTCGAGAAGAGAGAGAGAGAGAGAAGAAGCGACAGAGCCGAGAGCGAAATCCGGTCGCCGATTCTTGGCGCAGAGGGGGAAGGGAGGACGATCTTCTTCCGGTGCCGGCGAGGAATCCTTTGGGAAGCAGGGCGAGAGATGGCGTCGTCGAGGAAGATAACGCTGCGGAGCTCCGACGGGGTGTCGTTCGAGGTGGAGGAGTCGGTGGCGGTGGAGTCGCAGACGATCAAGGACAGTATCGAGGAAGGCGGCGCCGGCGACGCGATCCCGGTGCACAACGTGAACAGCAAGATCCTGGCCAAGGTGATCGAGTACTGCAAGAAGCACGTCGAGTCCGCCAAGGCCGAGGATCGCGTCGACGACGAGGACCTCGTGGCCTGGGACGCCGAGTTCGTCAAGGTCGACCAGGCCACCCTGTTTGACCTCATCCTGGTCGGTTGATTCCCTCCCCCATCTTTCCCTTGTTGCTTTTTTTGGCTTCCTTCTTCTTTTTCGGGGGCCTTCGGTTGGCAGGAGATTGGCGTGTCAGGACGTCACGCTAAGAGGGATTGGACGGTACACGAGGAGTGAAATTGGATGCTTTCTTTTCAATTCACATTCATATTGATGTGTGCATCCATGGTAGCCTTTGTAAATCAATTCACGCGGGCCGGCCTATATACATTAGGAAACCCTTTCGAGTTTTCGGGAGATGATTTGAATTGACTAAAAAGTTAGATTCCTTGCGGAGGTTTTGTTTGTATATCAAATTTTGCTTTTTGATTTTTGAATTTCGAGGGAATGTTGATTAATTGCTTCAAATAGCGGGGGCAATTCCCTGTTGTCCCCCCCCCCCCTTCTTAAAAAAGAAAGGACAAAAAAAACAAAAAAATGAAAATAAAAACATATCATATTGTATAAATCCATCCGTGGGTATTAATGTCTCTTTTGGTATGCAGTGTAGATTCAATCATATCCATGATTGCTTGCTTTCTTAATCTGTCTTATGGGTCATGTAATATATCAAGGAAGTTCCTTTAATTGCTCTTCAAGTGGGGAAACTCTCTGTGAGAAGCACTTCCAAAGATCCTCGTTTTTTTTTTTTTCCCTTATGGAAACACTTCTACCTTTGAAGTTGCAATATTATTACAGCTCAATGAGCTATTAGGAGCACTACCATCTCTATTAAGTGCTTTTCACAGTGCATTTGAGTCATGTATCATCTTTGAAATGGCATCGTGCTCCTTTAAACGACATGTTGAAGTCTTCTAGTAGCATCATCTACATGAAGTGCCTTTTTTGGCGGTGTACATTTGTTAATGTTTTCCCAAATTGAATTTAGCGATTGTGTAGTTATCCATGGAACTAGCTTCAGTGGGTGGAGATGCATTTGATATACCTTAGTTGCACCATGTGCTAGGCTTTCTTAATTTTTTTTGCCTAATTGTTGTTTTAGCCTTTGAGGCTGGCGTATGAATATTTTTGTGCTATTGAACATCATGTAGTTTGACGTTCAAGCTAGTTAAGTGGCATGTGCTGTGCCCCGCATCATCTAGGATTATATTATTGAATCATTGATCATTAAAGATAATTGGAAAAGGCGAACCATGTGCTATCTTTTTGTTGGTGAGGAATTAAAGCGGAAATTTCGCATTTAGCATAGAAATAGGAAACTTGTGCTTGTCCTGCACCCACGCTACTGCTCAACTTTGTGTGGGAGGGACTAACACAGTGGTGGGGCTTCCAATATGAAGGTAATTGTGGATTCCCAGCCTGGGCAGGGTCTTGACTTTGGAGAAACCTAAGTGTTCATTTAATATGCCAAGGTCTTGATTGTAAGGGTTTTCTGTTTTTGCAAATGGTGAACATAATGCGGCATGGCCAACTTTTTTTTTTGTTAATAAGCTGTTCCAATTAGTTGTTACTCAGTCTGAGGCATGTATGAATTTGTGTCTAATTAGGCCGCAAACTATCTGAACATCAAGAGCTTGTTGGACCTGACATGCCAGACAGTAGCTGACATGATCAAAGGCAAGACCCCAAGAAGATACGCAAGACCTTGGGCATCAAGAATGACTCCAACCGGTGGGCGTTCAAATGCTTTGTCTCTAAAGTCTCCTCCTGAACCTATGGAGATGATTTGTGTTTTATTTTGCTGTGTCAGTCTTTTAGTCGTTGAAACATCTAGTATATGACTTTGCTTGGCTCACGAATGTAGATAGCGGGTCGTTATGGTGGCATTATTGGTTGGCTGGAGCCTGGTTTTGAACTTCAGTTCCCTTTTAATGTTACTAAGATGATCCTGTCTGAAAATGGCCCTATTGATTTGATTATTATAATTTGTATGCATTTGAACCTTGAATCGGTCGATTGGGGTTGGCTGTGTTGCTCGTGTGTCGAATGAGTCACCAGATGGAACATAATCAAACGATTGGGGATACGGATCCTATACCATCCATTAAGGTGGTTCAAGGATTGGGATGAACCTGTAGCGTCATGCGCTATCGCCAGGGTTGGGAACATTGAACGCCGTCCATCTATTATCTAAACAGGCATTTCATTTTCAGGTCAATTTAATGCATGAGTTATGAGTATTGCAGATTAGGCAGTTGAATTTTTTTTAGTCAAAAGGAATATCTTTTTTGAAGAAAATTTGGGCATGCCAAAAAATCGTCAAATTAAATATGGCATACCATCGTTTCCCAAATCCGTCGCCATCCAGAGGTTAGTATATCTGGCTTTCACCGAGGAGACCCGGATTCGATTCCCCGCAACTGAATTTTTTTTATTTGTCAACCTTCATAGCAAGAAAGAAGAAGCCTTTTTATTTTTATTTTTATTTTTTTGTCTCTTCAACTTCCGGGGAGGGATTTGACCTAAATCTCTCCCTCCATTCTAGTTGCTAATTCCTTTATTTTTACTTATTTTCTTTCCTTACTCTCATGATTTTATATTTGTAAGCTTTAATGGTGTCCACAGCACCTTTGATATTAACTCTATGTTTTAATGTGTTTTTGTTTAAAAACTTTGGCATCTTGCACTTGCTAAAAGGTTCGCTCTCGTAGGGTTGAAATCTAAGCTTCTTCAATATGTTTATGTTGTCTCCGTATAGTGATAGTATTAGAGACCCGGATCCTAGGGGCACATCGCTGAAATGCAAAGTCACGCCTATAGTTACGTGTGCTCATCATTAATAATAATATGTGTTTTAGTAATTGATAAAGTTATAAATCTATTCATTAAAAACAAGCATATAATTACTGATTTTTGGTTTATTTCGAAGTTCTAGGAATTTGACTTTTTATGGATACTCTTGTTTATTTTGAAGTTCTATAAATTTATCTTGTTATGATAACTTTTGAGATTTCCCATAGACCCTTGCATATATTATTTTAGCGATTATTTTAGTAATGAATGGAAGCTAAAAAGGAGATACGACATTCTGTGGATTTGTCCCTTCCATACTATGCCAATCAGCCAGAAGTTGTTTCTATTGTTTATAAAACGATATTTAGTCACATGACATTGTGTGGATTTGTCACTTTTTATATTTAACTTAATATTAAAAAATTCATATCAAAATTGAGGTGAGAACACGGAGTGAGTAAAAAGAGTGCAGAAAGAGAATCATAAAAATGTGCTTTTGTTTAAATAAGTTACGAATATTCTTGATAATATTTTGGGTTAACCTATTGATGATCGAGTTACGAAATCCAACCTATAGGTATGGATTAAGAGATGGGTCCATGATCCATTTCGACCATTTATCGATTGGTCGATTTGGGCACGGACCAGTGGGGCCATATATGTGCATCCTGCGTATGGCATGATGCGAGGGACCTCCGCATCCTATATGGAAGGACAATCCATCAAAACTCATAATGGGAAACTAAATAAACTCTAAAAAGACGGCAGCAGATATCCTTTATCGAAACTTTGAGAATTTTGACCGTGAAGTTTGGATTTGATTTGGATTTTCTTTTTCAAAATCCGGAAACCCAAAAGGGTAGAAAGCTACACTAAATCTCAAAAAAAAAAGAAAAGAACTGCACAAAAGATTATAAGCAAATAAAAACGCATCGAAAAATCTAAATAAAAAAAGAAATAAAATTTAGCAAAAGGTGTAACGTCCTTTTTCGAAAATCCAAGCCCGAACCGAATTGAATTTACGGATCTGTTATACGCCTTTTCGCGTCAGCGACGTACGGCCCCCGATGAACTTCCCGACACGTTTCGACCGCTCAATGGTTTGATCGAGGCCGCTCTACCGCGACCCCACGCCGCACCCGATCAGGGCCCTTTCTCCTTCTTATATTAGGCCCTGGCCCCACTTATCTCGTTCCTTCTACCGCACTCTGATTTTTCAATTTCCTCGCGAGATTCGATTTCGAAGAGAGAGCGAGAGAGAGCGAGAGAGAGAGAAATCCGCACGCCGATTCTTGGCGCAGGGAGCGGACGATCTTCTGCCGGTGCCGGCGAGGAATCCGTTTGGGAAGCAGGGCGAGAGATGGCGACGTCGAGGAAGATAACGCTGCGGAGCTCCGACGGGGAGTCGTTCGAGGTTGAGCAGTCGGTGGCGGTGGAGTCGATGACGATCAAGCACATGATCGAGGACGACTGCGCCGATAACGCGATCCCGCTCCCCAACGTGAACAGCAAGATCCTGGCCAAGGTGATCGAGTACTGCAAGAAGCACGTCGAGTCCGCCAAGGCCGAGGATCGCGTCAACGACGAGGACCTCAAGGCCTGGGATGTCGATTTCGTTAAGGTCGACCAGGGCACCCTGTTCGACCTCATCCTGGTCGGTTGATTCCCTCTCCCATCTTTCTCTTGTTGCTTTTTTAGGGTTCCTTCTTTTTTCAAGGCCTGGGACGCCGAGTTCGTCAAGGTCGACGGGGACACCCTGATTGATCTCATCCTGGTCGGTCGATTCCCTCCCCCATCTTTCCCTTGTTTCTTTTTTAGGGTTTTCTTTTTTCCTTATTCGGGGGCCTTCGTTTGGCAGGAGATTGGCGTGTTGTTCTCGAATTAGGTTTTGTAGGCTTTTTATTTGTGAGGGTTTGGTCGAGGGGCTAGGTTTTGCGAATCGGCGATTAGGGTTTCGCTTGTTCTGTTTGACCGATTTTTTGTTTGTGCTGAAAGATCGGATTCTTTTTTCCATGAGATTGGGAAGTTTGTGGGTGGTCTTGATGAGGGATTATGGGATCTCCGTTGAATTTGTCGAATGTGGGTGGCGAAGAGAAGGACTGGGGATGCAATTCCGATTTGGACTAGTCCGGTGCGAGGCCTGTGTTCGTGCGAAGTTTGATGTGTTGATTGATGTGCGTGTCGTGTGTTCTTGTTCTCTTTTGCTTTCCCTTTCTTTTTCCACCCCCTTTTGTGCTTGGCAAATAAGATTCTGTTGGCTACAGGACCTCACGCTAAGAGGGATTGGACGGTACACAAGGAGTGGAATTGGATGCTTTCTTTTCAATTCACATGCATATTGATGTGTGCATCCATAGTAGCCTTTGTAAATCAATTCATGCAGGCCGGCCTATATATAACAGGAAACCTTTTTGAGTTTTGGGGAGATGATTTGAATTGACTGAAAAGTTAGATTCCTCGCGGAGGTTTTGTTTGTATCTCAAATTTTGCTTTTTGAATTTTGAATTTTGAGGGAATGTTGACTAATTGCTTCAAGTAGCGGGAGCAGTTCCCGTAGCGGGGGCAATTCCCTGCGGAGGTTTTGTTGTCCCCCCCCCCCCCCCCCCCCCACAAAAAAAAAAGGGACCAAAAAAAACAACAAAAAAATGAAAATAAAAACATACCATATTTTATAAATCCATGCGTGGGTATTAATGTCTCTTTTGGTATGCAGTGTAGATTCAATCATATCCATGACTGCTTGCTTTCTTAATCTGTCTTATGGCTCATGTAATATATCAAGGAAGTTCCTTTAATTGCTCTTCAATTGGGGAAACTCTCTGTGAGAAGCACTTCCAAAGATCCTCGTTTTTTTCCTTATGGAAACACTTCTACCTTTGAAGTTGCAATATTATTTCATTTCAATGAAATATTAGGAGCACTAAGATCTCTATTAAGTGCTTTTCACAGTGCATTTGAGTCATGTATCATCTTTGAAATGGCATAATGCTCCTTTAAACAACATGTGGTGTACATTTGTTAATGTTTTCCCAAATTGAATTTAGCAATTGTGTTGTTATCCATGGAACTAGCTTCAGGTGGTGGAGACGCATTTGATATGCCTTACTTGCACCATTTGCTAAGCTTTCCTATTTTTTTTTTTTATTGTTGTTTAGCCTTTGAGGATGGAGTATGAATATTTTTGTGCTATTAAACATCATGTAGTTTGATGTTCAAGCTAGTTAAGTGGCATTTGCTGTACCCTGCATCATCGAGGATTATATTAATGAATCATTGATCATAAAAGATAATTGGGAAAAGGGAACCACGTGCAATCTTTTTGTTGGTGAGGAATTAATGCGGAAATTTCGCATTTAGCATAGAAATAGGAAACTTGAGCTTGTCCTGCAACCATGCTACTGCTCAACTTTGTGTGGGAGGGACTAACACAGTGGTAGGGCATCCAATATGAAGGTAAGTGTGGATTCCCAGCCTGGGCAGGGTCTTGACTTTGGAGAAACCTAAGTGTTCATTTAATAAGCCAAGGTCTTGATTGTAAGGGTTTTCTGTTTTTACAAATGGTGAACATAATGCGGCATGGGCAACTTTTTTTTGTTAATAAGCTGTTCCAATTAGTTGTTACTCGGTCTGACGCATGTATGAATTTGTGTCTAATTAGGCCGCAAACTATCTGAACATCAAGAGCTTGTTGGACCTGACATGCCAGACAGTGGCTGACATGATCAAAGGCAAGACCCCTGAGGAGATACGCAAGACCTTCAGCATCAGGAATGACTTCACCCCAGAGGAGGAGGAAGAGGTGCGGCGGGAGAACCAGTGGGCGTTCGAATGATATGTCTTTTAAGTCTCCCCCTGAACCTATGGAGATGATTCGTGTGTGTCATTCCTCCCCTAGAGGAGAATGATATTTTGGTGTCAAGTCTTTTAGTCGTTGAAACATCTAGTATTACTTTGCTTGTCTTACGAATGTAGATAGCGGTTCGTTATGGGGGCATTGTTGGTTGGCTGGATTCTGGTTTTGGACTTCAGTTCCCTTTTAATGTTACCAAGATTATCCTGTCTGATGATGGCCCTATTGATTTGATTACTATAATTTGAATGCATTTGAATCTTGAATCGGTCGATTGGGGTTGGCTGTGTTGCCCGTGTTGAATGAGCTACCAGATGGAACATAATCAAACGATTCGGGAAACGGATCCTATTCCATCCATGAAGGTGGTTCAGGGATTGGGATAAGCCTGCAGCGTCATGTGCTATTGCCGGGGTTGGGAACATCGAACGCTGTCCGGCTATTATCTAACAGGCATTTCATTTTCAGGTCGATTTAATGCATGAGTTAATAGTATTGCAGATTAAGTAGTTGATTTTTATTTTTTTGTCAAAAGAAATTTCTATTCATTACTAAAATTGTTATTAAAATAATACATGATAGGATTTATGGGAAATCTCAATAGTTATCATAACAAGATGAATTCATGGAACTTCAAAACTTCAAAATAAACAAGAGTCACCATAACAAGACAAATTCATAGAACTTAAAAATAAAAGAAAAATCAGTAATTATATGCTTGTCTTTAATGAATAGATGTGAATTATTAAATCATATATTATCATTAATGATGAGCACACATCGAGATTTCCAACTATAAGTGTGACTTTGCATTTTGGCGATGTGCCCCTAAAATCCGTGTCTCTAATATCATCACAATACAGAGGCAACATAAACATATTAAAATAAATTTAGATTTGAAACTTGTGAGAGCGAGCCCTTTAGGAAGCGTGAAATGGCAAAATTATTAAATAAAAGCACATTAAAACCACTAAAACTTGTACCTATAAAATCAGGAGAGTAAGGAAAGAAAACAAGTAGAAATAAAGGACTAGCAATGAGAAAGGAGGGGGTGATTTAGGTAAAATCCCTTCCCAGAAAGTTGAAGAGACCGAAAAAAAAAGAGAGGCTAAACTCGGAGAGGGATCGAGTTGTTGAAGACATTGACTAAAATTAGAAAGAGGACCTCAAACGTACAAGAGAGAGTTTTCAGACGGAAAAGTTTCTTCTTTCTTCCGATGAAGGTTGACAAATTAAAAAAGTTCCGTTGCCGGGAATCGAACCCGGGTCTCCTGGGTGAAAGCCAGATATCCTAACCGCTGGACGACAACGGATTTGTAGAACGTTGGTATGCCAAATTTAATTTGACAGATTCTTTCTTCTCAGGATAATTGCTTTAGCTCAAAATTCAAATTGCTCAGGGGAGAGAGATATTTAGATGATGTCGTGATGTAGCACGGAAATTTAACCAATTAATCCCTATACTTTCGTATTGAACTCAATTCAAGATTGTTGTTCACGAATTTTCATTTATTCGAAAACGAGATCATGAACTTTTTAAATAGATGTGTTAAAATACGCTTCTTCTTTTTTCTTTTACTCTTCCTTTCTTTTAAATTGCAACTTTCCCTGATTATTCTCAAGTTTCAAATTCGAAATATCAATCTTGATAGTTGCATGTATCAAGCTTTTGGAGATATAATATCCTCTTTCTGCGTCTGTTGAATTTGGCACGTTCAATGTCATTTTTCTCAATTATTTCAAGGGTTTCTTTTTGTCTCCTTTCATCAATTCTTCATATTTCGGAGAGACAAATAAAAGAAAAAAAGAAAAAAGCTTTTTCATTTAGACTTAGGAAAGAATCAAGCATCTTGATTTACTTGGTAGATAGACTGAAATTTTCTGACTCATCTCTAATATTAGTCCAGAAGAAGAGCCGTCTAACATATAACTGAAAGTTAATAAACTACTGGAGAAAAAGGAGAATAATTAGCTGTAAAATGCTCAAAAAATAGCATGTTTGTACTTGATTAATTTAATTTAAGTGTACCGTGTTTTTCTTAGTAGCATCAACCCAACAAGGCAACCATCCAGCAACCAAAAGTCATAAATTTTAAGGAAAATGACTGGAATAATCCCTAAACTTGGACCTGATATGTGGTATCCGAACTTTTAATTAGTTCAATGTGATTAATAAATTATAGTTTGATGTGTAATGCCGTCTCTAAATTTTTAACTTGTCAATGCGATTCTTGAATTTTTGGTACATGTGCAATTTATAGTTCATAGATAAGATAATTAAGAGATTAGATTGAATTTAGAGATATAATAATCTAAAGAATAGATTGAACGTTTACCATAAGTTCAAGAACCGCATTAGGAATCATTTGTGTAATTTAACGCAATTCTTGATGATAAAAACGCAGCATGTTGTATGAAGTTCTAAACGGAACAACACCCGAGCAAGTTCACCGTTCCGATCCAAAAATTCACCGCCAAACCAACGTAGTTTGCACAACCAGAGAGCCAACTGATTTGCAATCCAATTCGTCGATGATTCTCTCTCTCTCTCTCTCTCTCTTTTGCTTGTTTTATTTAACAATTAAGCGGTCGAACCCTACACACAAGAACACGATTCAAGAATCAGGAAGTCCGTGAACTCAATACCACAGGCTATAACTCGGGCAACTTCCCAATGGATCGGCAAATTCGCCACCACTGGCATTTCGAAAACGGATGTACTCGAAGCAGGTACAAGAAAGAGCTTCCCAATAAAATTTTCCATCCCCATTCTCTTCAGCACAAGGGGAAACACCACCTGGTGCCCTACTTGGAATTTCATGAGGAACAGAAAAGGCCATGCAGCTTCGTACGTAAATAAATGCGCAAATACCAGGAAAGAAAAACGTCCATGTCACTTCTTTGGTAATGAAAACAAAGGTCCCCTGTCAGTTGCTTCCACAATGTAGAGTACAAAAACAATAACATTCACAAATGGTTACAGGAAAAAAAGAATAGTTTCTAGAATTTCCGACCTCTCAGATCCACATACCACCGAAAGCATCGGATCACATCAGATCAGACCAGCAACTTTCAGGAATATCATCCACACCATGGTCCAGAAGTAGTTCGTGCAAAAAAAAAATCTTCGAGGTCCCAAAGAAAGTGCAATTAGAAAAAAAAAAAAAAAAAAAAAAACATTTTCGTATTTAACAAATGAGATGAGCGCTTCAACTTTGAAAGTCGCGCATGAGTAAGGACCAGGACTTTCGCCGCACTTTCCATAACCGGTATGCCAAACCCCTCCGTTGTCGCCGCATGCAATGTGTTGTCCACCATCGGTATCTTCCTGCCGTTCAGAATCATCTTTTCACTGAAAGAAAATGTAATCTGACCCCAAAGATTGAAAAAATGAACTAAGGGGCAGTAAAGGGACA
The DNA here is from genome assembly GCA_017140595.1 of Eucalyptus curtisii. NCBI lineage: Eukaryota > Viridiplantae > Streptophyta > Magnoliopsida > Myrtales > Myrtaceae > Eucalyptus > Eucalyptus curtisii. The sequence continues at coordinate 32,486,670 of CM029502.1, read as the reverse complement.
CGCAACAAAAATCCCCTCATGATGTCATCAGCCCATAGACCATAAATATCTATAGAAAATTTCCACAAAACCACATGAATCAACCAGTATACTCATGCAATCAGCTCGACTCAAGTACTTCAACCGCACGCTCTTCTACCCTTTCACGATATTGTATCTTCTGCTCCTTTTTCTTTCTTTTATACTGGATTTGTAAGCCACGGTAAGACTACTAAGCAAGCATTATATTAGTCATAACAAATCCTCCATGATCCCTTCTTGGTAAAATATGCGAAAGCATGTACTTCATGTGCTTGTTCCTGTAGCTGCAGTGCTAGTCTGGCCTGTTTCGCCCATACGGTTGGGTTCCTCTAACCTCCTTGATATAACCACACGAGCATCAGCCTGACCGACCATATTGTCAAATCTCGTATCCCTGACATTGAGAGAGACCGATTCGATTCCAGATGCAAGAGTGTTGTGATTCAAAGAGGTGGGGACCCGAGGGCTTGTGGTGCCCGAAGAATGAGCAGAAGTAGACAAGAGCCATTTCATCCAATCAGTGTGCTTCCTGACTTTGTCGCCCTGTGGCTCACAACAGAAGGCACGAGAATGATCATAAGTCAGAAAAGAAGAGAATCGAATCCAGTTATGCAAATTATACAGAACATTCTGTGGCACCACACTAGCAGACAAGTGTAGTGGATCTGGCGACCGGAAAAGATACCTGCACTTCCACAACAGCTGAAGTTCGCACAGCATCCAATATGAGCTGTACATCATTAGTCAACTCCTTGACCTGGTTCCAAAACAACATTTGCAGTGAACACAAAGGTTTGAAATAAATAAGTAATGAATCGCATCCAATAGAAGCTGCAATATGTTTGCCTTGCATGGTATACGTAATCCTGGCAAAAAGCCAGGGTCTGTGTGGAAGACCTGAACTAACAAAGGAGGACTGGGACAAATAGTAGAATTTCCTAATTGACTAGTTTTTCTCACCTCAAAAAAATAGTGCAATATCTATAATCAAAGCTTGGGGTGTCCTAAATACCAAAAGATGCCAACAATAATAAATCATTATAGGTGAAGTCATCAGCCACCAGGACAGAAAATATCAAAAATAGTTCCACAAAGAAGGCGCATGCAAAGCTATCAAATCGGAAAAAAAAAAAGCAACAAATAAAGTAAGAAAATCTTTTGATTAACTTTGTTCAGTCAAGCAGCCAACACACAGTCAAAGGCAGAGTCTGCATCTTCCCTCAGAAAAGGGTTTTAGGGGAAGGGGAGTGGCACTTTTTGGCCAAAATTTATATAATAGCAGATAACTATACGGACCAGCCAATGTTGTAGAAATTGTCCGATTCATGGTCCAAATCATATGATTCATTTCAATTCATCTTTCAAAAGATTAAACCAGCGGTCGATGCCTCCAACTCCAGCTGTTGCACCTCTGAGGACTGATGAATTCGAGGTGCATGCCCTCTGAGAAGGCACGGCTTCTCAACACCTCTGAATTGGGTCTACAGTCCTCTGGCCCTCCTCTTTTCTGCACCTTTGACCAACCTCTTTAACTTGTTTAAATCGCAAGCATAGACAAAGTCGCAGCTTGTGTGTGTAAGAATAAATAGACTCGTCTCTTTTGCATGCTTCATGAGAAAGCAATACAAATGTAGTCAAAATAGAGATTTGGCTTGTATAATAGTGACGAGCCAAATCATGAATATTGAGTTAACTTGCTGCAAAATCTTGTAACGAGTGAAGTCGGAGTAAAATCAAGAGTTGACTCAGCAAAATTGCCAAAATTGCGAGTCAAGTAGGTGAGAATCATTGGACTGACTTTTATTAGCCCAAGCCCACTTTCTTGAGAAATCTGGGCTTCTTTTCAGCCAAATAGCAAATGAAACAATGCAGGCCATATCGATGTTTCAATGAAATGGTTTGTTTCAACAGCACAAATTGAAAAAGGAAAGAAAAGAACTAAATAACATAAAGAAAAATAATTTCCTCATGCCCAATTCACAACAGTGCAGTGGGCCCTCTCGATTCCAAGAAGCAGCCATAAAATCCACTTTAACCATCAAAAACCTCCATCACCACCCCCATCATCTTTCGCCATTCAGTAACAGAACATAATGAAGCTTCGAAGTCTTTTGTCGTATGCGATTTTTTCCTAAATAATCCTAAATTGTACCAATATTTCTATATTCCGTCCGGTCAGTATAATGTATTTGATCAATTTGCTCAATACTATCATTTGACATGCTCCAATTTCTTCCTTAATGGTATGGAACTTTTTGTTATAGTATGTATCAAACTCATTATGTTCTTTGGGTTATTTTATAAGCTTTGCAAAACCTTTCTATATAATGATTTGATCTTATGATTTAGTTTTGTGGAGGCCCCTCCAATTTCCTAGTTAAAAAAGTGATTTTAACTACCTTGGCAAATAGTTTGCATTGTTTTTGTGTATTTAAGGTTCTTGTTGAAGTGTCATGAAGTTTCTTTTACAAGTTCGAGGCCTTTGGGTATGGAACAGATAGAGTAGTATGTCAATCTGTTACGAGTCTGTGACTTCCTCTTTGCATACAGTTTCCCACAGAATGCGAATTTAAGTTTATACTATGTCAATCAGGTCCCAAAACGAAAGAGTTAAATTTTCTCAACAGTATTTACCATAATATGCTTTTTATGTGCTTTCGCAACTAATAGCTATGTTCTAGTAAGAAATGCCAATCCTTTCAAACAAATCTTCCCAAAAAATGAGATTTACGATTCAGGATTTGGACCTCAATTCAACAACACTGCAGTCACCTACAATCCATTGTGAATATATCTAAGTGTCCAACTGTAAGTCATAAGTTGACACAAGAGTCAAATTCTAGTTGCCTCATGCAAGTTGTCCATTTGAAATTAAACGGATCAAGGCAAAGCAACAAGGCCACCAAGATAACGGATACAACCATGATAATTCAAATCATTGTTGATACCAGTTAATCATTAATCATGACATTAAGACAAGATAGGTTGATGATGTATTGAAACTATGAGAATGAATAATGGCAAAGCAATTTGAAACTATAAGGCCTACCGGAGCGCTTTCATCACCATATACATGAAACCTCTGTATCTTTGCAGTTAATGAATTTTAACCAAAATCCGAAAAATTGTAAGCTTGGTGCTAACATACCCTTGCCACTTGCCAATAAAACATGGAGTTCAGTTGCACACTTATGTCGGCAGGAAGTGAAAATAGTTTAAATTTCATAAAAAAATTGAAATAAAAAGCAATGAAGGGACTAACCCTCTGCCCCTCTTTGGAGGGTCGTCGACCATCAATTGTCAGAAAGGACAGCGCAGCACTCTACCACAATCAAAGAGGGTCATTTCCCTCCATCACTGCTGGCAGAAGGCCTGCAACACTCACTGGGGATGCAGGAGGGTCACAGGTCCTCAAGCCTTTATTCCCTTTTTCTTCTTGTTCTCTTCTTAAATTCTTTTTATTTTCAGGAAAAAAAAAATTACTCAAAGATGACACTGACCACTGACTCCATAGAGCCACACCACTATGTTAGTACTTTGCCAAAAACTTGTTCAAATTTTTATCGAAGTACGACAATTTCAATGAAATGAATGTTTGACCCATTTGGTGATTTAAATCATAGCTCATTAATCTATTGAAAATAGCACCCAAATTTAGCGATACCAATGAAGCATACCCAGTTAAAGTAATATGCAATAAACAAGATTTGGGGAAAAACGATATTACTTGCAAAGTCTCACCAAAACTACACGTGTGGAAGTTAAAAGATTGGAGGAGCCTCCTCCAATCTTTGCCATAATAGAAAATCCATCCAGAAATGAAAGAGGACTTCCATCTCCAGTTAAAAGCACATAACTCATCAAAAGCAATGTTGGGTGGTTGACTTCCAAACCTCGAAGTGCATTGCCTTCACAAGTGGTATATTATAATTATATACAAATCAAGTAATCTGGTACTGCACTTTTTTACAAATACACCAACTTCATTCAAAATAATAACATCCAAGTGCATAGCAAAAGTCACAGGAGATCCCTGATAGTTAAAGACACCTTTCTATAATTAGCTCAAGACAAAAGGGATTATCAATCTCAAAGCCAAATAAGAGCTAAATCAATCACGAAACTTGAATGCATTCCCTATAACACAATCAATTAAGGTAGCTAGACGTAAATGCTACAATGGAACTCACCAAAAGAGACGACAAGAAAGCAATTAGCTTAATTACAAGCACGGAACCAGGAACCCAACACTTTTGAGGCCAAATAATTGGCTGCTAAAGGGATCCCACGTTCATTTTAAGAAGTAATACATCAAAAGAAGAAAAGAATGAATGGAGTTCAATTGTCGGCAAGTATAGTATAAATTAACACCCCAGATGTCTTCTTCTGGAAGTATCGTACTATAGAATTAATGTCATTTTGAATCCAGGTGAAATTATATCTTTAATCAATAAATCAACAAAACATGTCTTGATACTAGATGGAACTAAAAGGTACAATTAAGTTCAAGAGTGCAAACTTTTAATATATTCAAGAAAACTTACTTTTTTAAACCCTGCAATAACAGCTATAGAAACCCAGCCCTGTTTATCCATTTGCTGCCGCAAATATAAATCCTTCACAAGATTCTCGTCACTGCACCAGCCAAATATAGAGGATGATTTCAGTTAACTTATGAAAACTCGCAACATGTTTTGAGAAACAAAGAGTGACTTATTTTGAGGGGGGAAACAGTAAAATTACCTGAAATAATAGTCTATCTGGCTAACTATTTGAGCATGCAAGAGTTGATTAGGAGGTGGATAATAAACCATAGGAGGCATTGGCGGATAATAAGGAACATTCCGAATATCCAACGGAATTGGGAAATAATACACTGGAGTCTCTGGAAAAAATAAAGGACATCAAAGAAAATCTTTCAGATGGTAAGTTTCGACAGTTAACATAATCTGCCTTACCAGGAAAAACTACAGGGCCGCCAAGAGGCCGAACTGAAGCAGGTCCAATATATGGAGCAGTAGAAGGTGAGACGGGCGGTGGTGGTGCGGGCCTGCCAATCCTCGGCATACCTCTTTGCTGTGGCATGTGAGAATCTCTGTTATTGTTAAAATTTCGGTGACCACTTAGTTCTTGATTACCACGTTCATGATCACGCCTAACCCCATAGCTGTGGTGGTAAGAACCATCCCCACGTGAATAATTACCCCCACCTCGCCTGAAGGAGCTGCGCTGCTGTTGAGGGTGCTCATTGCCATTTTGTGAATGCGAAACAGGCCCACTCCTGTGGTTATGGTCCCTGGCAGAAGGATTATTTGATCTCAGGTCAACTGAAGGGGCTACAACTGCTGATGTCTGAGCAACTCCACCACCGGAAGATGTAGATCCACTTTGCTTCTTTGATCGTGGACGTGCAGGCATGGAGGAGCTTGTTGCTATATTTGCATCCTTATTATCAGTGAGTTGCTTCTGCGAAACAGACGAGGCATTTCCGTTTCCCTTCAACATGAACAATTTCTCAAGGGTCAGAGCATTATGTATGCAATGGAAGAATGAAATGACGCAGACACAGCTCGATGCAAAGTCCCTAAGTTACGGAATGATAAAAGACTCTTTCATTTGCAACACCAAGCAAAACGTATTTGCCCAACAGAAAAACCAAAAGATGGGGCAGGAAGAAATATCCCATTTCTTTTTGGTCGTTGTTCCATTGTTCCTTTCAGAAAAAGCACAGAAACAGCCAGAAGAGTAAAGTGTGCAAAGAAGGAAAAACTGTATATGTGAGAATACAGAGTTAACCATCTATTTTCTGTACATCATAAACACCCAAATCAATTAAATTAGAGTCTTTGGGTTTTACAGGCCATTTAGTCATTTCAAGGTCTCCGATTATCAACAAATAGAAGCACCAATGACTGCACCATCCCATGTCTCATGTAGAAGCAACTTAAAAAGCACCAACTATTCTACCCAAAACAAAGCCACTCATCTTGTTTATAAGAAAGAAAGGGAACTGTCCAGTTCTACTTGCAAACGAGTATCATGTGTGAAGTGCTCATATTTGTTATAGGTATAGTTTTTTTTTTTTTTTTTTTTTTTTTTTTCATTTCAAGTCCATCACAATATCAAAAGGAAAACCCACATTAAGGAGCTATATATGTTCTTGACATCAGGCAACGTTCATTCCTTCAAATTTAATTTCCATAGACAGCTAGCTGGTAAGAGAACAAAAATTACACAAAGTAATAAGCTAGAAAGCTTAATTCTCATGCTCTCTTAGCTTGACTGAGGCCACATCCTAGGAAGCACTGAATTAGACCCCTCAGGGAAAGACCTAAAGGCAGAAGGGGCCCTTGCTTTTGTATATATTTTCAGCTAATGAAGCCTGGGAAACATGAAAATGTCACATATAAGGATATTTTCCCAATGGGGGTAAAAAAACCTCTTAATCGACTGGCTATTGCACCATTTTTTTGAACGTGTTTTTTTAAGATGTAGTAGAGCATTTAGATGATATTTCTCGAATCTAAAGCCTTTTAGTTCATCAAACATTTAAAAAAGGAGTTCAAAAATTGAACTCCCCTCTAAAAGCTAACTGAGCTACTTCAGATGTGCTCCAGCACTCCAATTCTAAAAAATCGCTAGTAAATGTAACTTTCTTGTGCATTCCAAAATCTTCAGAAATTCCATCACAGAACAAGTAACGGCCTGAAAGCATCATAACTTATCTTAAGTTCCAACATCTCTTCTCATATAACCAAATAAGCAAAAATCGAATAGCACGAACTGTTTTTCTCCACGCTCTACACTTAATCCACAACCAAACCAAGCCAAACCACAAGAAAATTATATAATCGCATTCTTACAAAAGCAACATCCAGAAAGCAAAAGCTATACCTCCGTCACAGGCACGGGTGGTGATCCATCAGATAAAGCTTTCACAGGCACCGAAGTCGATTTCGTTGATGACCTAGTCGACTCGGACAAAGCAGGCCACGATTCAGCCCCCATGACTGGGCCGAACTCGGCAGCAGGGGGCCCGGGGCTCTCCGAGGGCAGCTTCCATGGAGTCTTCTTGCCCACATTGCCGTTATCGGAGCTCCCCTCCTCCGCAATCGAAGACAGAGACGAAGAGGATGAAGACGGAACAACCTCCGGAGCGACTGCAATGTTCATCTTGCTCAACAAATCAACAGACTCGGTCACATCCGATTCCCCCCCACGGACGATCTCATTCCACTGCTGCGGCGAGGCCATCGTCCTGGCCTGTCTGCCGACTCGAGGACTATTAACAGCACCAGCAGAATTGCGAGGAGAGTGATTGTTAGCTTCTATGGAGTTAGCGTTAGTCGTGTCCGTAACGATAGCCATGAGAGAGAGAGAGAGAGAGGCAGAGGAGACTGTGGTTATCTTCTCAGGTAAAACCGCGTTCGCCGACGAGGATAGACGAGGAAAAAAGGAGAGAAATCGGAGAACAGATGCCGGAAAAAAATAGATGAAACAGAGTGCCGATCGATTGAAAAATGATCTAGGGTTTGATTCCGGACACTCCTTAGAATCTACTCATCGACGAGGAATCGAAGCGAAGGGCAAAAAAAAATCAACGGAGGATGAGGCAAAATTTGCGGAAAACAGAGAGCGCTGGCTCGATCGATAGATTAGGGTTTCGAACCTGCCTCCGAAGTGCGCGTGCTTCTCAGGGGACAAAAAAAAAAACCCAAAAAAAAGAATTTCGCCGATCGGCTGATCAACGACGAAGCGAAATCGAAAGGAGAACCGACGGACGGCGATAATCGGCGGCGGACGCGAGGAGCGATCGGCCGACGCGAGTTTAGGGGCTCGATCCTAACACTCCGGCAGTGCGCGCGCGCGCCTCTCTCGGGGAAAAATCCGTCGAACGGATGGTATCGACGGGGGAGCGAGGGAGGGGGGCGACTGATCGGGAGAGACCCGGGACGATCGGGGATTCTCGGGGAGTTCCGATCGCCGGCGGCGGCAAAAAATCCGGGCGGGGCGGGGCGGGGCGGGGCTGCGGAATCGAGCTCCACTCGTCGGCGACTCACTGAGTCCGAGGGTGTGGCGAGTCTGGCGAGTCTCGGTGTGTTTTTCGTGTGTTTCCGCCCTCTTCCTGGTCTCTCTCTCTCTCTCTCTCTGGCTGGGGAGCTTCTCTGGCTTTTAGCTAATAGAAAAATTCTTCGGCGAGAAGGTTTTGTTTGACGGGGACTGTGCGTATTTACAGAATTGCCCTCCCCCGGTAGGGCCCCCCTTGATGTAATTCCATCCAGATATAGATATAACTAGTATATAATTATCTCTTTATCATCTCTTTTTCATCAAAACTCCATTTATTTCGCGAAAAATAAGAAAATATTTATTTTTATTACTTAAAAGTATTAGCTAATGAATAATATTTTTATTATCGATAATAAGTTATGTATAAATAATTTTTATTTATTTTTATAAGTGATTAAAGTGATTTCTTTTTGGAAAATATATAATTCGTTCGTTTTTCATGGTAAAATGGTAATTTTAGAATGATTAATACATTTTTTATGCCCTAATGATCTAATTCCTACGACAGAGAAAGCAAAACTAATTAGGATTTTAAGTATGAATTTTAGTCCAAAACTTTGATGAAATTTATCATGACAACCGTAGGAAAATACTATAAAAAGTAAGAGATTTATTAATTATTTGCCAATCATTTGATTATAAAAATAACGGCAGACGTTATTTTGATACGGCACAAATTTTTCACGGATTATTTTTATAATTTCTTAATATTTAAGTAACCGTCGGGTTTGTTTAGTCAATAGTATAGATCGAGACGATACAACACACGAATGAAAATTCATAATTTAAATAGCCAGGATAATCTCTAATTAGTCTAGTGAGGATATCAACTTTCAAAATCGAACGCAAATCTCAACATCTTGAAAATTATTCGAATTTCTTCTAGATAAACTCAAGTGTAATATATGACCAACAAAAAAAAACTCAAGTGTAATGGAAAAGAGTCGACATAATTATGAACTGTTTCCATAAGCACCTTTCCTTTCGGAAATTGATGCAAATCTCTCTTCTTGCAATTATTTAAGTTTTCTTCCTAAATAAAGAATGAATTTTCCAAGGCAATTTAAATAAAGTCCTAAAACGACGCAAGCCACGCATTTCCTTCCCATTTTGATTTTTTTTTTCACGTTCTTTGCACACGTATATGTACGCATGCGTGACCCATTTGTTGTCGGTATTACGTTGGAACTCCTAAGCAAAAAATAAATAGTAATTTTGTCAATTAACTACAGGAAAATAAATAAATAAACATTTTGTATGGTCGCTTATACAAATGCTCCTCTCTTGTCAGCACCGAACTCTCTAGGGGACGCTAGTCTGGCATAGCTACAAAATAAAAGCTCTTAAATTTGGTGTCGTGCTATAAAGATACCATACCGTCCTATTGAATTATCAGAAGAAATCCAAGAAACACTTGATATCTTCCGTGGGGACCAACCTGAACTTGGAATCTCTTTGCTCATATACCATGCGACATTTCGTAGTATTATTGCCAAATTTTCTCAATTTTCAAGCCAATGAATGAAAGCACGGTTCAATATCAGATGTTCCAATGGCCGACTTTCAAATTCACGTCTATATCCATCCATACACTGATATTTCGAGATCCTATATTCGTCCTCGAATATACTTACATATAAAATTACTCATGATTTGAAAAAAAAAAATTGTAATATCTATGCACATCATACACATGCCCTGTTCTTCTTACCTATAATGCTCCGTTCGTTTCGCGGAAAACAACTTCCAGGAAAATATTTTCCGAAATTTCTGGTGTTCGGGTGGACGGAAAATACACGGTCAAGGAAAACATTTTCCGGTCAACGGAAAATCCTCTCTTGACATTGTGGAAAATGATTTCCTCTTTTGAAAAGAGGAAATCATTTTCCCGCCTCTCTCTCTCGCTCTCCCCGCGCAATGGCTTGACGACGTCCTTCTCTCGGATCGGCCTCCGCCCTCCCCGGCCGCTCGCCCCTTTGCTCCGGCCGGCGGCGCGCCCGCCGCCGCGCTCCGCTTCCCCGGCGGCTCGAAGCCGCTTCGGGAGGATCCGGCTCAAGAGGGAGCACGCGGCGATCGGAGGCTCGCGGGGAGCCCGCCGTCCGTGCCGCTCGTCGCGGGGAGCCGCCGTCTGTGCCGCTCGTCGCGGCGGCGGAGCTCGCGGCTCGCCGGATCTAGCGGCGAGCTCGGGCTCCGATCCGGGCGAGCTCGAGCTCGTCGCCCGATCCGGCGAGCTCGGGTGAGATCGGCCGAGCCTCGAGCTCGCCGGATCGGCCACGGGGTCTTGGTCGGCGGCGGGCGCCCGGCCATCATCAAGCAGGAAGGAGGTGGAGGTGGGGGCGGCGGAAGGAGGAGGAAGAAGGAGGAGGAAGGAGGAAGGAAAAGAAAAAGAAATAATAAATAATAAAAATTTCGATTTTTAAAAATATAAATAATTAAAAAAATCATTTCTTAAAAAAATATAAATAAATAAAATAAATTTTTTGGTCAATTAAAAATATTAAAATTCAATTTTTGATAATTTTTCCCAAACAATTAAATGATTTAACGAACGGTGGAAAATATTTTCCACTCAAATTTTAGATTTTTTGGATAACACCTAGGAAAATAAAGTCATTTTCCGGAAAATGACTTCAGGAAAATATTTTTCGGAAACACGTGATATTTTTCGTAAACGAACGGGCGCCTTAGTGCCCTCTTAGGAAATCATGGTGTAATCAACAAAGTCAATGTTCATTTACCCAGTTCATGTAGCCAAAATCTCGATTCGATACGTTCGAATGCATGGTTCGATCGACAGTCAACACGGTGCTTACAAGGCTATTTCGAAAGATAGTCGCGTGCGAAATGCGTGTTCTAGAGCGAATCATGTAATTTTATCTCTCTTGGGGATGGGTCACGACAGAGCTAGAAAACTACAAAAAGGTATCTTGCCCACGGTCTCTTTTCTCATAACTCAGTCGGCGCCGCTGATCCATGTGTCAATTTTGACTAGCACAGGCATAGGCAACTTCATTTGACAAATTTCAGACGATAAATCGAGTCGTTGACGTAGAACCCACGTTTCCCAAGGACGAAGTCCGAGTCCTGGTGGAGAAACAAAAGGTACAAGCCTTGGAATCTTCAGCCCAAAAGCGGTCGTTCATGGTAGAGAAACGGAGGGCCCGCTGCTCCTCGCGTGTTTCCAAGTCCAATCGGAACGCTTTGCCCGGAAAAACTCAACCGGTCAACACGAATCTATGGGCATGTAGGGTCTGTAATAGAAGGGAAGTGTCAATGGCACGACAGAGCTGGTTTTCGCGTATCATCAACATGGGAACCGCGCGCGGACAGCGAGGACGTGCGGAAGCGCGAGAAGCCGTCTTGCGTACTTCAGGTCCCGTTTCTGCTTGGAAGTGGGTGGGTGGCAACGCCCCTATGTTTCCCCCCATCTCAATATCATGGACCACCTCGTACTTCACGAATAAAGCCAAGAAATGGTCCTGTATTCAATCTAAACACAAGGGCTTCACAAAACTCCCTATCTTAGAGAAGTTAGCATGGGGATAGGGACACTAGCGTGCTATACCATGCTTTAGAAAGCCCGATGAGCGACCCCGGACTCCATCGTCTGTCCCCAAGTCCTCCAATTTACTTAACAAAATCTAAGTTACCCCCAACCACCATCACAAGGCTTGACAAGCTAAACAAACTAGCAACCCGAAATTCCCAATCCAACTGAAAATACTAGTCACCTCTGGGAAAAAGGGCGTAATACTGACCTTAGAACAATCGGTTATACTCTCAGGAAAACTCACAGTGAGAAGGGCTCCAGCGGAGAAAAGGCAATAAACCCGTAACGATATAAAAAGTAGAAGGAAAATTATCGAGACACCCCTCGTCCAATCAAAAGTGTCATTCGAGGATTAAGTTACACTACTATCTCACTGTTATTTGCAAAGTGACATTTACAATGGTAGAAGAATGACAGGACATGGAATGAACTCAGCTAACAAGTTTGCATCCACGTGCTTAGAATGGATGGCTTCCATGCTGAGAATGACCAAATCCAAGTTTAGATCATCGGCGACCTCACCAATAATAGCAGTTGGTTTGTTCCCTTCTCCAAGACGTTCTAGCAACTTATATTCTTGGAATCCACCTGTAAAAGCTCATGGATGATGAGGAACAGTCATCAACAAACTGAAAACAAGACATTTTAATTGGTGGATGTGGAATTTCAAAATGGTCAAAACTGCCAGAATTCCAATATATTAAACTTTCTTCGGCTTGGATTGTAATTGAAGTGTCCATGAACTTCTAACCCCTCACTTGGTCTTCTTAACGAACAAGAGACCAAGCAAAAAAGTCAATTCGTCATTCCAAGCTTGACCATTCATATCTTCAATCTCCTCTCATCTTCCTAAGCTACTTACTTTCATGGTACGAAGTTGACAAAAATTTTCTTAGTCTTATACCCATGTAATGTAATGATCTAAGCAGACAAAAGAGCACAAATTTTTCATCGCAAAATCCTCAAATAAAACTTGTTGCATCTTCAATTCCTTCCACGTTCATTCGAAACCTAGAGAAGGCCTAACATTCTAGAAGTCCCATTTTTTGTATTTCTTTCCAAGATGTTATAATATCAATGCCGAATTACTAATATCCAGGAAATAGATTGATGCAGGAACAAACTAAAACCGTACAAAATCTAAGTTGAGAAAAGTAGGCAGACGCAGCAGACCTTCTGACAGATGCCAACGGATGCTAGATAGTTGGGTCTCATGCTCCGGCAATGTTTCCTTCTGCTTTTCGTCAATAACTGCACAATAAAGTCTAAATTTCTTCAACCTTGCATTAGAAGCTCACGTTTTAAGAACCAAAATCCATTGGTACGGTGCTAAAAGAAGAAAAAAGAGCAAGTCTCCGCACCCACAACAGTGATATCAGCTCCATACTTCTTTGCCAAAGCTGCAGTAGTTGCTACAGCCTGTGAATAAAGAACAAGAGTGAATATTCACATGAAACGGAATGGGATGCACAGTGACTGCAGGTCATAAGGACAATTAAAAAGGAGTCAACAGAATGCCACTGAAGATCCTTCCCTTCGTAAAAATTCAAAATCTTCGGCTGCCCACATGGATTAATGCTTCATGCATGATGGAAATTTCAGAAAACATGAAACAAGACACTATGAGCAGGTCCAGGATGCATTGACTTTGATTCTCACGGAGAAATTTCGTCATGCAGAATCAATCGTGTATTCCAGTCGTATAAAAATTTATCAACTCCATAAATAACCTGGCTTGAACAGGAGCAATACTTATCTTGATTGATGCTCAACAGGAAAACACCCATATAATAGAATTATCTAAGTACAGTTGCAATAAGTAGGCGCCTTGAAGTATGGTCACCTGTCTCGTTCCTTCAGAAAGGTAAGGATTTCGATCCGTGATTGGCAGAAGTAGGTGCTTGAAATTGTTGAAGGCTTCTGCAGCTGTATTAACTTCAGATTGTTGAGGCGCTGCCTTAACTGATATCAATGCAAAATGCAAATGAGGTTACTTCGCACTCATCAGTCAATGCATCGAAGCAACCTAAACAACGCCTGAAATGCCAAAAAGCAATCAGAACTAGTTTGCAACGTAAGATATCCAAGATAACTAGATTCATAACGCAGCATGTTATGGCTCGTACAAATTGGACCCGAATGCAATACTCCTCTAGTCAACTAAGTGGGTTAGGAATGGCACACTCAGCTGGTTCCACAATTTCAGATGCAGTACTATCCGAAGCATTTATATGTATCATTGACCATGTATAACTATCATATGGGTCAATGCTAATTCTCATTTTGCTAATCATGAGTTGTGTCATATATCTAGAGAAGATATAATGACCACGATACATCATGTTGCATTAACCATACACAAGTCGTATCAAGTGACGATTCAACTCATTCATCTCAATTGCAAGAACAAGAAGAAGAGCCGCTGCCGTCCCGTCCGTGGAGAAAACCCCATGAATTCAACCAGAACTTGACTGCCACCGCAGATAACGCGAATGCCGATAACAAACAACTCAGGCAGGCACTTCACAAAACACCCCCAACCCATCATCCTACGTCTTGCAGAATGCAATGTCGCTGCATCATCAATTCGCAAACGAAGGACTCGAGAGAACCACTGCCGAGGCGGCGGAAGATTCAACCGTAACATGCCCAATCCATCACTCCGCGACAACAATAGTAACAACGGACGAACAGAAAGGCAGGATTTTTCAGGGCGAACGAACCCTGCGGCATACCTATGTGTTCGAGTCTGCGAGGTCCGGAGCTCCGGCGCAGAGAAATCCGCCGATTCATCGGGGACGAGCGAGCCGACGAATCGCGAGCCGACGACGGAGAATCCGCGCCGGAGCACGAAGGAGGCTGCGAGGGCGCCGAGACCCTGGGGAAGAGCGAGGTCTCGGCCGGAGCTGCGAGGAAGTGGCTGGCGAGGGCCATGGGGAAGGCGCGACCGATCGAAGTCGAGGGCGAGATCGAGCTTGAGCTTCGATGGAGCAGGCGCTCGTCTCGAGAGAGTTCAAGAGAAAAAGAGAGAGAGAGAGAGATGAACGATGAACCGGTGGGCCCCGGACAAAGGTAAAGTGAAGGGATGATGATTGCATGGGCTCGGTCTAGGCGTGGGGCCTGCTGGGTTCCGCGCCGTGGACCGTTGATCGATGTCTGGTGGGAGCCGGGCGTCTCTTGATCGTACACGTGCCAGATGAGGACAAGCCGGGCGTCGATTAGTATATGGTCCCTTATCCGATGGTGAGAGAGGGGCAAGCGGCAAAAGATAAGATAAACAGCGAGGGATTCGGAATTTTGAAGTTTTTAATAAATCCTTTTCCTTTCGGTTTATCGAAAGGATAATGTCTACACGTCTCCCGAAAAACATTTGTTGAATATATTTAATAAAAGCTTGCATTTAGTAATCAGCTTTTGAAAATCTATTGTATGGATTATGAGACAAATTAATGCATTAGAAGTTGTATTATTCTCTCGTCTTGTTGCTTTGCTTAAAAAATATTCCGAAATATTTCTGAACAAAAGCCTTAATCAAAACATTTCGATTTGTCAAATATTAGCACGATGAGTCATTTAATTTTCCCGTGAGATCATTTTAAAAATTAGAACTTAAAAAAAAATTGCTCTCTTTCGAGTTTAGAACAAATGAATTCCTATAACATTTTGAAACATTTTTTGCATTATTTCATTGCTTTGTAATGAAAACAGTTAACTTCATACTCTTGCCACATTTTAATCTGTCTATTGAACATTTATTATGTTTTTTACATTACATGTTTTCTGAGCTAACTTTGGGCCCATTTGGTTCGACTTTTGGGTAATGCATTTGCTAAAATGCAAATACCTTTGAGTGAATGGGGTTTTCCAAAATGCAAATATCGTTTGGTAAAATTTGCATTTCTAAAGGACTTTTATTAAATTAAAAAACAAAAAAGAAACATTTGTATTTTTTTTTTTTGAAGTCCAACGGTCGAACCGCCGGATCTAGCGGCGCAATCCCGGCGACGGTCGCCTGAGGTTCGGCAACGGTCGCTAGGGTCGGGCGACCCGGCACCTCACCGGTGCGCGCGACCCCTTGGCCAGTGGTCGGCCTCCGATCAGCTTCTTCGTGCGGTGGTGTGCGGTGGTTTTGGAGAAATTGAACAGTACCGAGACTTACATTCCGGATATGCAACTTCCCAAAGTACCTCTGGAGTTACATTAGGCTAAAGGCCCTTAGGGCCCGTTTGGTTCGGCTTTGGGGAAATGCCATTGGGAGAATGCAAATACCTTTGAGGTAAAGGGGTTTTTTCGGAAATGTTAGACCGTTTGGTAAATTATAACATTGAAATGTAACTTAGTATACATCGTTTGGCAAAATTTACATTTGTAATTAGCTTTTGTTATTTTTTTATTTTTTTTAAGTCTGAAATCAAATTCTGGCAGCCGGCCACCGCCGGACGGCCAAATCTAGCCGTCGCCGGACTGCCAGATCTGGCCGTCGGAGGTCGCGGAGGCCAGATCTGGCCTCGCCTGGTCTCGCGGACCTCAGGCGAGGCTTCCCGGTGGCCAAATCTGGCTGCTCGCAGCTGAGCGCTGCCCACCGCAAAGAATAAGACGAACGGCGAAGAAGAAGGCTAACGGCGGAGGAGACGATGAACAGTGACTCGGTGAACAGTAAAATCGCATCTCCGAAATGCCCAATGCTCAAAGCAGCCCTACCCCATCATTAGGCTTTAAGCATTGGGGATGCTGGCATTAGGCAAAGGGGCATTCAAAAACACATGCCAAATACCCAAAATTTCCCCCAAGGGGCTTTGGGGGCCCAAAGCCCCATTGGGAATACCCAACCAAACGCCTCCTTAGAGTCACTTGGAAATGCAATTGCATATTGCCAAAGTCGCTAAAAAAAACGAACCAAACACGTTTGTATTTGGCCAAAAGACTTTAGAGTCCCAAAGGGCTTTCCAAATGCCCAACCAAACAGGACCATTAAAATCAAATGTCAAATCCCATGGACCGCAGAACCGTATTGCAAGTAATAAAAAAAAATCCAAAGAAAAATTGGGTTGCTATTTGACATCGTGTTATGCATTTAATTCGTGATAATAAGTGTACCCAACAGCCAACACAAATAGAGTTAGGTAGAGAAAGTGATGTGATAATTGAGACAAGAAAATAGGTAATTATAGCATTAAATGAAAAGGCAAAAGAAATGGAAACTTATAAAAATATTTGCTAATTATATCTTTTTAAAATTTTAATAATTTTATCTGGAGTTCATTCTGAAAAGTTCGAAAAGTAAGATCAAATTTAATTTTTCCAGTTATATAGTAGATTGGGCGCTGGACACAAACATAATTTCCACCTATCAAACACATTTGTAAATATTAGATAAAAAACACTTCTGTAAATAAAAGCAGAAAAAATAACCAAAAAAAATGAAGAGCTCTCTTCATTGTTCGGGTTCGGGTCGGATTGAACCGGTGGAATCAAGCCCGACCTTCCCAGCCGGGAAAATACTGCGCGCTTCATCGGTTCGCTCGCAAACGAATCTTCAGACTCGCCGAATCGACATGGCGGATGGCGACGGCAACGGCGACGGCGACGGCGAGCCGGTGGGCAGAACCGCGTCCATGACGACCGTGTCGCGGCACTTCTTCGGCGACGGGCCCGACGGACCGGCCTTCTCCATCTCGATTATCGAGGTTCCTCCGCTCTCTTCACCCGTTCAACGGAGAACTGTAAGGGGAATGAACACTCACTCAGGCCGATCACTGACCTTCTTCTTCTTCTTCTTCTTCGCTGATTGTATTAGAACATGAAAGAAGAGTACGGACTGTTCGTATGGCCTTGCAGCGTCGTCCTCGCCGAGTACGTCTGGCAACAGAGATCGCGATTCGCTGGAGCCAACGTCGTCGAGGTACGCCTTCATAGTCTTTGGTTTTTTTTTTCTTCTTGCATTAGCCTGTGTTTGTGTAGAAGAAGCTCGATTGGGTAATGCGGGATGCGGATTGATTGCTCCGTGCATGTTGTCTTGTCTCTGCGATTCCTGTTTTTTAGCTTGGTGCCGGAACTTCTCTGCCTGGGTTGGTTGCTGCGAGATTGGGTTGCGATGTCACGCTTACAGATGATGCCGGCAGATTGGAGGTAACATGCATGATTAGCTACTGTTTTTGTTGTTCCGTTGTGTTCATCTTGTGGTTTGATTTTTATTTCTCCCCGGTACAGTTCAATAGCTGTTTTATGAAAAATACCAGACCAAAGCAATCGCGTGTCTAGGTGAAATTGTGACTGTACCCACAGATGTTTGTAAGGAAGAAGAATTTCCTCCGTTGAGAATAATTAGAACTCGTCAAAGCTACTCTTCTTTTGGATGAGAGAGAAGCAACTAGTTGTGAATTAGTGGGACTGGGGAGAGATTCTCCAACAAGGTGAAACACCCCAATCATTTGGAAGATTGGGGGAGGGCTGTTGAGGTGAAAATGACATTCAGATACCCCGAGTTCTGCCAGATAATAGATGGACCTGCGTTTTTTTAATAGTGTGATCGATTTCATACGTCCCGTGCTTTTCAGATTTGTCTATAAGATTGTTTCAACTCCCCCTTTGCTCTCACCCATGCACACACCAACACACGCTTGCATGCATGCGGGCAGCATTGTTCTGAAGGAGGATGGTGGTCCTTACAGGGAATACTCTCAACCAAAGTCTCGGTGACATATCAAAGCAAACAAAATTAGAAAATGCTAATTGATAGCTTCATCTTCTAAAATCGGGTCCCTTCAAGATGCTGATTTGAATAGGGAATGTTAAATTTGCAAACTTTGTTGCCAAACACAGGAGAATATGTTCATGAAATGGTATTCTGTGAGATACAAGTTGAACTAGGATGCCTCATGAATCGTGGGTTTGTCCCAATCGAAATTGAGTTTCGTCTTATCTTTCCTTCAAGCATTCTAGATGGCTGACTTGCTTCACAAGATAGCTTACTGTTGGTCTCAATAAGAGTTCAGTGGCTTATCATCTGTTATCCTCTTCTTTAAACTTTCAGGTGCTGGACAACATGAAACGGGTATCTCAATTGAATAACATAAGTTGTAAGGTGAGTTCCTGCTATTCTATACTGCTGTTCAAGAAGAAACTAGGACTTGGTCTATGGTTGGCTTGAATGATAGTTGTGATTATAAGTAGCCTTTTTGGTGCAGCTCTTGTGAGTATAAAGTTCGAGTCCTGCAACAATTTATCTCTTGGTTCCGTCTCAATTCGTTTTAAGTAGTTTCCATATCTCTGCAGGTGGTAGGGCTCAGTTGGGGAGTTTGGGATGAATCCATCTTCAGTTTATTCCCGCAGTTTATACTTGGAGCAGATGTTTTGTATGAGACAAGTGGTAGGTACTGGTGCTTTGATCATCTTTCATCTTGTTTCCTTTCTAAATAGAATAGACAAGTCAATTAACACTTTTGTTATCTGCTTTTTGTTTTTTGCCTCTGTGTGTTATTTTTGCCCAAGCTTTTGATGATCTCTTTGCTACGGTGTCATTCCTTCTCCAAAATTCTCCCGGATCGGTCTTCATTACTACTTACCATAATCGAAGGTACTAATCTTTTCAATCATGCTCTATTATCCAGTTCCATTCACTTTTAAACCCCCCCCCCCCCCCCAAAAAAAATAAAAAGAAAAAAAGGAATGAAAATGACGAAAAGTAATTTTTGTGTTTCCATGATCTTCAGTGGGCATCATCTCATTGAGTTCTTGATGGTAAAGTGGGGGTTGAAGTGCAGACGACTTCTTGACGGCTTTTCAATCATGCCATCCAGCAAGGCATCCAAAATAAGTGGCAACATTCAGTTGGCGGAGATAGTATTGAATGTTGATAAGGCTTAGGCAACGTGATACTTGGAAGAGACAGGAGAATAAGCAGAATGAGTTTCCTGACGGCATCTCATGTGTTCTGGATTTATTTACATAGAGCTGCTCTGGTTTCCATCCTCTCTTCCAACATGATCATGGCAGGAGCTGTTGGTCTCTTGATATGGTTGACTTCTTGCCACAAGAAATCGCTTCTCATTCATTTCCCCAGAAAGTTCCTGTAAGCCTTTGATTCTAGCAAAGAACTTTAGTAGGCTTATGATTGGAGTGTGTTAAGTAGCCTTGTAAAATTCTTTCCTTGATGTCACCTCTCTCTAATGGATGAAAAGAGTAAGTGAGAACATATGGAGCTTGATGTGGTATCTAAAAGGAGAGATTTAGAATGCAACTTCCGAGAAAATGCGTCCACCTGTAAAAAAAGATCGAAAAAGTCCCAAAAAGCTGTTCTATTGGTCCAATCTGCTATCAAGGTGGAGATATTAAATGCTGCAGTGGAGAACGGCCTGCCACTTTAGCAAAATTGGCCGTGCGGTCGCCAAAAGGACTTGATTGCATCAATTGCAAATCAATTAGGACATAACTGCACATTGGTCTAAATGTTTAGTAGGCCACTTGGTGCAATTTTCCCTAGTTTTTATAAAATTTTTCCTGGAGTTATCTCTGAATCATTATTTTCTCTTATGTTGTCTTTAAGATATGTTTTGTCCCCTCTTCCACAGCTGGTTTGAGGCTCATTTGCAGTGAGTTTCTATTCTCATAATGTAAGCAACCCTAGTCTGTGCTGGGCTCTTGTTTTATTTAATGGTTTAGACCATGGCCTTATATTGTATCTACCACAGACTGATTTCTTTTTGTCGAGACTTGATTACTGCTTATTCGTAAAACCATTTGACAGTTAAATTGCATTGTTCTTCAGACACAGCTGTTGATACCGTTATTGCAGGGAGCCTCCATTGACATCAGATGCCGCAGAAAGTGCTGGCATGAACTTCAATATAGCCGGGATTCCAGGGCATTATCTTGTTCTGATGGCAAGTCAAGTGACTATTAATAGGTCGTGTGAAGCTCCAATAGACCAAAAATCATCTCAGGCGGCTTCTTCAGCGTGATCTCCTGCAACGGTTCACGTGAATTTGCCTTGCACGGCGGAACGAGGTTGAAGGCCAAAACATGGATTAACCCTGTATGTTCTCTGCTGGGCGGATTAATTTGTACTTAACTCTGCAGAGCTGCTGTGCTTCTTTAGCTTCTAATGCTTTGTCAAAAGGCTACCACTCGTGGATTTTATTTTCCTATTTGCTGCTCGTACAGCATATGATGCCGTGTTTTCTTATGATTTTTTACTGTATTGGACGGTCTGATACTTCACTCTTTGAAATATGAAATACGAGGAGGATAAACAAATCACAAGTAACTTTAGTATGACCTTCTTACACTCTTTTTGATATTTGTGGCTGTGAAACGTATTATTCCGTGAAATGCACAGGCATGTGTCACGGTCACAAGGTTCCCGCGACTCGGCATAAATGTCGATAGGTGGTAGGTTAAAAAGTACAATCTTGTCCTGCTCAATTGAAAGGCAATTAATGGTTGTATGGTTGAAAGAAAAAAATCTCTATTTAATAGGGTTTCTTCCTATATCTATAAATTCCATTGGACCCAGAACTACTAATACATTGGAAGAATCTTTTGGGTCTTCCAATATCAATAGTTTGATTGTTTTGCTCCTCCATCTCCCAAAAGAAAAAAAGATCTCTGAGAGCTGTTTCTTGGATCCGTACTTGGGTTCGTAATAGTGGAGTAATTGGATTGGAAAAAAGGGGATTCTAGTTGTAAGATGTTAATCCGAGAGCCTCAAGTGTAAGAAGGGATGTTCTCCCCTTCATTGTATCCATCCAACGATTTCATAATCAAAATTCCATTATCTTGTTTAAAGCTTCTCTCTCTAGATCCGGGTTAGCAAGCAAGTGAGCGATCGATTCGGGTTAGCGAGCGAGTGATCAATTGATTCCAGTTAGTGAGTGAGTTAGCGATTGATCCCAATTAACGAGCGAGTAAGTAGGAGCGATCGATCCCGGTTAGCGAGCGAGCGAGCGATCAATCCCAGAAAAGCTTTGCTTATGCACTCCACGATCCAAATGATCTCAATCCCAGAAAAGCTTTGCTTATGCACTCCACGATCCAAATGATCCAAGATAGCCGAAGTTACTGCACAATCCCAAATGATTAGGGAAAAGGTAAAAAAAAAACTCCAAATTTACCCACTGTAACACATTTTTTTAGTGACATCAAAAATCTTAAATTTATATTTATGTGATACAATTACCCTAAATTTTTCTGTGACACAAAAAAACCCAAACTTATACTTGTGTGACTAAAAACCCTAAATTTTGTTTTGTAACACCACAAACCCAAGATTTATATTCACGTGATACATTTACCCAAAAAATAGGTAGTATAGAAAAAGTTTAGGGTTTTTTTGGGTCATAAAAGAAAAATTTGGGGTTTTTTATGTCACAAAATAAAAATTTAGAGTAAATGTGTCACATTACACAAATTTGGGATAAATATATAATACAGGTAAAAGTTTATGGTTTTTGGTGTCATAAAAATGTTTGCGGTAAATTTATAACAATAAACATAATTTAGGTTTTTGGTGGCTTTTACCTTTATCATTTTTACCTAGATAATATTTATGCGACAAGTTCACAATAATACGTAGTAATTTATGACAAAACACCTTCTTTCATTGTTTAAGTTATGTTGAAAAATCAAAACAATCTGACTTTTGAAAAAATTATGTAAAAATTTCACAATACTCCACAGGTAATATATAATTTAGAGAGGATCACGGGGTTTTGTGCTAGATGAGGAAAAACAACGGGGCCCGTAAAATTCATGAAAAGCAATTTAAAAATAGCAAATAATAATATAATTTTCTTTTTTTCAACTCGCAATAAAGAACTCCGTTCGCGCGGTAATTATAATCTATAACTCGTTCCCTCTTTCGGGTCGAACCGTCGACAATCGGGCAGCGCACTCGGGCCCGACAAGAACGTCTCCTTCCTAAATCCTCGCCGCCTCCGCGCTTAAACCCTAAATCAGTCTCTGAGAAGCATCCTCTCCACAAGCGAAGAGATGGGCTCCAAAGGCAAGAACAAGCACGGCAAGCCGAAAGCCGGCCCTTCCAATCTCGAGTCGAAGGACGGCGGCCATGAATCCGCCGGCGGCGGCGGCGCCAAAGTCATCACCGACTCGAGGTTCGCCTCCGTGCACTCGGACCCGAGGTTCCAGAGAGTGCCGAAGCACAAAGCCAAGGTCGCCATCGACTCGCGCTTCAACCGCATGTTCTCGGACAAGAGCTTCTCCTCGTCCGCCGCTCCGTCGGATAAAAGGGGCCGGCCTAAGAAGCAGAGCTCGCAGAGCTCGCTTCGCCATTACTACCGGATCGAGGAAGACGACGGGGACAGAGAGGAAGAGGAGACGGATGAAGAGGAGGAAGAGGAGGAGGCGGGGCGGGAGCAGAGAGTGAGCGTGGCAAAGAGAGCTGAGCTGAGCGACGGCTCGGAGGAGTCGGATTCGGAGGATGAATCGGAATCGGGATCGGAGGGTGAGCTGGAGAGCGGTGATGAGTCGGAGTCGACCACTGATACTGATGAAGAAGGGGATGAGGAGGTTTACGACGAAGAAGGCGCTGAAATTCAGGTAACGTTGTGTTCTTCCTTGCTAGCTGAATTTTGAATAGCTTCGTTCTTGGACCCGTGTTCTGGTATTCTCCCACACACGAAAAAGAAGTACTTTGATGTCATTGGGATAACGATGTCGATGGTGTCGAGAGGTTGCGGTGACAGCTCACGATGAAATTTGCAACTCCAAGATTGCAACTTCCGGAAATCCAGTTTCTTGAATAAACATTTAACTGATGCGGCTAGTTTGTCTAGTGAGTGAATGAGAAAAGTTAGGACGCAGTGCTGTCTTCTCAAGAAGAGCAGACTATATTCTGATGGTGCTGGTTGTCCGGATTAGGACAACTGATTTATTTTCACTTTAGTTCGTGAAGGACTGTAGAGCCTATTGCATGCCTTTACGAAGTTTCTTTTCCTAATGCTTTTCAAATTGATGGTTTATACACTAAGGATGAGATTGATATCGATGGACGTTTTTATAGTAAAATCTACTCAAACAGACAATAGAAGGAAAAGGACAACGGGTTTTGCAACATCTGACACTATTTATAAGCACAAAAGAAATGCTTTTTGTGGTCACTTCAATGGGAAATAGTCGCTTTACTGCCAAAAGAGAGAGGAATGGACATTAGTTTATTCATAATTCCCAGTAGTATGACAGATAATAGTGTGCAAAACTTAATCCTTTTTCTGCACTATGTTTTCAATTGTCTTATGGTTTATTTGTGGATTACCTTTTCACATCGAAGTGTGATCCTTTTGCGGAACAGGAGGAAAACATACCAACTATTGACAAGGAAACTCGGAGACTTGCTGTTCTTAATATGGACTGGAGACATGTCAAGGTATTGTATTCGAGTTTGGCATCCTCCAATCAGTGATACCTGATTGTACCTTTCTATTTTAAATGCAAATGACTGTTTTAGACACTTTTTACTCTTTTGAAGCATTGATTCACGAATGAGAACTATCTTTGTAAATAAAGGGAGTCTTCTGTAATCAGATGATTGTTTCAGACATTTTTTTACCCTTTTGAAGTATTTGATTCACATACAAGAACGATCCTCATGAAAAGAAAAGAAGGTTACCTCTTTAATGGAATGATAGTTTCGCACAATTTTGACCCTTTTGAAGTGCTCGACTCAAGAATCAGAATTATCCTTGTTAGAAAGCGAAGCAGGTTACATGGGTAATCATTGAATACTGTCGCTTATGTGAGTTAAATTTCCTACATATGGGAACAAATAAAGCCTTTAATTGGTTTGGTAGCAAAAGCAATAGCCTGACAATCAAAGGTTTGGTCATTGTTGTCCTCAAATAGTTGGATTACGTTTTTAGTAATGGTCATTTACATGTCTTTGAAATGCCCTGGAATTGCCTTTACATTGTGTGATTTTTCTCCACTGCAGTCTGTTGACTTGTTTGTCCTTCTGAGCTCTTTCCTTCCCAAAGGTGGTCAAATCTTGTCTGTGGCTGTCTACCCATCTGAGTTCGGGATCCAACGCATGAAAGAGGAAGAAATTCATGGCCCTGTTGGGCTCTTTGATGATGAGGACGGTGGGAATGAAGATGATGATGAGGGTGAGATTGATGATGAGAAACTGCGTGCATATGAGAAAAGTAGACTGAGGTGATAATTTTATTGCACTTTGCGTATCTTTCCTATAAATTCTTTGTTTCTTGCATTGACATTGAGCTCATTCATGTGTCTTTTTCTTTGGTTGCCTACAACTTAGGTATTGTGTGTTGTAATCAACCATTCTCCATACTCATAGGAGATAATATTGAATAGCCAAAGCGTGTTTCTCTAAAAATAGAAGGAAAAAAGGTCTTCTTGGATGCAAAACGTTGTTTCACTTGTTGCTTGATGAATTAGTGCGATTGCCTTATCTTTTAGACTTGAGTATGCTGATTGTGAGGATTTTTTGTTTGTTGGTAAATGCTGATTTGGAGGATTTGACAGTCCTTAATATCCTATGCTACTGAAATCTTCTATTCCTGTCCTATTCATTGGAATGAATGTCTGAAAGTCAACATGGTAAGTTGTACATAAAAGAAAGAAATCGGCATAGTTGATATTGGAATATCCAGTGGTATGCCACTGTGTATCAGGGCCAAGAAGTCTGTGCTGATGCCAATGGAAAAGATGGGTTTTTGTTTCTTCCTGTTTTTGTCATCCTGGAAATGTAATACACGAATTTTCACTGTGAATGGTGCTTGAAATTAGAGAGAAATAAGAGAGCCGCCTCAAACTGACTGGGTGTTTAGTTTTTCTTTCAAGTCAATGGACTTTATTGCTCATTGGAGTGCATATGTTTTCTTAATCATATATCGCTTTAGTACCTTTTCCTACAGACTCTGTTGCTGGTTTCTATATTCTTGTCCAATGAGCTTATTTTGCTTTAAAGTTGAATGCACAAATAAGATTGTCCATTTGGGAATCTCTCTAAGGCTATCTCTAGAGATGAAGAATCTCTCTTGCTAGCTTGTATATATGGCTTTTAGTAAATAGAGACGTCTTTCTGATAATTTGAATCCTAGGGCGCTTGCCTGCATGGCCCTTTTCTCCTTAGCAGTGATTGGATGTTCAGGTGACTTAACTTGCAAAGTTTCCTGCAGTCTCTTTTTGTGATTTTGAGAGCAGGAACCCTGGCATGTATATTGTGCCCAAGGCTGTTCCCATGTTAATATTTTTTCTGAATATTCCTACTTGTATGGATGTCGAATAAGCTGAGCTGTGTCTTTTGAGCATGTTGGAGGGAAATTATACCTTACTTGTGGAGGAACTTTTGCAGGTTGCTATTGTTAAGTACTGAGTTTCTAGTTGTCTATTGCAGGATGTTACTTTTTACTCTTCTTCCTTTCCCCTTATCAGATGCTGAGTGCTTATTGTCTATTCAGGTACTATTATGGTGTAGTGGAATGTGATTCAAGTGCTACGGCTGATTACCTTTACAATGCTTGTGATGGGCTTGAAGTTGAAAGATCGTCAAATGTGCTTGATTTGAGATTCATTCCTGACTCAATGGAGTTTAAGCATCCACCTCGTGATGTAGCAACAGAGGTATGTTCCTCAGTCGTGTAGTGGTGGCTGAGAACTCTGACAATTAAATGGGAGTCGGATTAAGTCGTTGCTCTTCATCAACCAAGCTGTAGAATTAGGGAGGGATTGATTGCTATTATTCTGTGACCGATAGTCATTCTTTTTCAACAATCAGAGGTACTAGTTAGATGATAGATTCTGACATGTCATGTCTTAAATTCTAAAATAGCATGGTTGACTGCAGGCACCTGTAAACTATGAGGCTGTAGATTTCCAAACTCGAGCTCTGCAGCAAAGTAAAATCCATCTAACATGGGATGAAGATGAGCCTGATCGTGTGAAGACCCTGAAACGAAAATTCAATGCTGATCAGGTATATATTCCTTGTTATGTATCTTGTTGTGTATGCAATATGTCTTTTCCCTTTTGATATTATTTTGGCCTTTGATGATTGAAGAGGCATTTCTGTGAATGGGCATGTTCTCTTTTCGTAGTTGCTGGTGAAGGGATAAATGTGTAGGAAGTATCTGCTGTCTGTTGCTATTTTCTTCTTACTGAGGTTATACATTGTGGAAGAACATTCCTTTTTTCCTTATTTTTGGACTTCTAAGCTGAAGTGTTAGTAGAACTGTTTCATCAGAAGATGCTTTCTTGTCTCATAATGCATCAAATCAGTACAGACTGTGTGGGGAGATCATCGCCACGAGATTTTCTCTCTTTTAATTCATGAATCTGATTGTGCATCCAATAGATATGCTTATAATATATTCAACATGAACATAGATTTACTCACGAACGGATTGTGCCAGTTGGTTTGAGCATATGCATGCATCTTGGGAATGTTTGATTTGAAGCGGCCTTGCAATTTGCATCATTGTGATTGTACATGTACAGAGAGGCAACAGTGGTTCTTGCCATTTGAGGAAAATCTACCTGTCTGTGCAATTATGACAGTTTGCTTTTAGTTTTATTGGTACTCCATATCTATTGTTCCTGCCTATGCAGTTTATGCGTTTTAATTTCTTTTCTTGTATCCTTCTAATTGATAACTGTTGCATGTGAATGTAATCCTTGCATTGCCGATTTCTATTTCATCCAGCTAGCTGATCTTGAACTGAAAGAGTTTTTGGCTTCCGATGAGAGTGAATCTGATGACGATCGGGATGAGGGTGTTTTGGATGAGCAAACTGATAAGGAAGGGAGGAAACGTGATAAGTACCGTGCTTTACTCGAGGGAGGTGATGGCTCTGATGGAGATGGGGAGGACGAGAACAAGGATATGGAAATAACTTTTAATACTGGCTTAGAAGATTTAAGCAAACGCCTTTTAGAGAAGAAAGATAAGAAATCTGAAACAGTTTGGGAGGCGCACCTCAGAAAAAGCCGTGAGAAGAAGAACGCTAGGAAGAACAAGGCCAAGAATTCATCCGATGATGAGAGCAGCGACACTGATGAGGATGGAGTTGATCAAGTGGATGACTTTTTTGTTGAAGAGCCTTCAGCTAAGAAAAGTAAAAAGGGAACTCATGGGAAGAATAATAAGGCAGAGAACGAGCGCCAAGATGTAGATGGGGAGGGAGAAGCAAGCAGAGCTGAGCTTGAGCTGTTGCTCGCTGATGAGGATGGGGCCGATACTGGACCCAAGGGGTATAAAATCAAAACTAAAAAGGCCAAAGGGAAGAAGGGAAATCAAATGGCAGATGAAGACAAAATACCAACCGTTGATTATAGTGATTCCCGGTTTTCTGCTCTTTTCTCTTCACCACTCTTTGCTTTGGACCCCACTGATCCACAATTCAAGAGGTATCTCCCTCATAAATACATTGAACAGGATTCAGTTGTGTAGGATAGGCTTAATTTGATGTTGTATCTTGCTAGTTGTCGTTCCTTGGGGATAGTAAATTAATGCAGGTAGGACTATTCATGATCGACGCAGTTAAATCTTGATGATAGTGTAGTTTTATCTTACATTGAGTCTTAGCAAGTGAGTTTTATCTTCGATTGGTATGAGCTGCTTGATTCATTAATAGCTTCTGTAGGTGTTCATAGTTGCTGTTTTGCTTGTTGCAGGAGCGCGGCTTATGCTCGGCAGGTAGCGCAGAGACAGCAGAAGGGCGATCGTCCAGAGTCTGTGAAGAAAGATTCTAAGAGAGATGTGGCCAACATTGACTTACCACCTGATGACCTGCACAGTGAGAAAGGTGAGCTTCCAAAGTCGGATGTGTTGCCCCCAAGGAAAGAGAAGCACGAGTTGTCTTCATTAGTGAGATCACTCAAGATGAAATCCAAGCAAGTTCATTTACCTTTCAACGGCAAGTCCTCGAAGAAAGTAGACAAAGTTCAGTCTAGAAGACATGAAAGAAAAGGGGAACACTGAGTTTCAAGATTACTGCAGTCGACATAGAAAAATGAGTTTTTGATAGAAATTAACATAGAAGAGTTTTTTAAACGACAGAGTCTGTGGTAACCTCCGCTGCATAGAAACATGGTTCTACGCGGTGCTTCTCGAGCTTTGGAGAACCTTCCAATAATCTTGTGCGGTAAAGGTGCAGAAAGATCAGAAGGCTTGTGTTATTTCTGGCTTCCATGCCGTCTCTGGCTACACATTCTTGTATCATTCTCAGCTTCATCAATGTACTTCCTCAAGTCAAGCCAACAGGGTCATCTCATTTTTTGTTCTTTTTGCCAGACTAGAGGGCCATCACTGAAATGATGTCGTATTCCATTGTTTCGTGTTCCATGTTTTCTCTTCTTCTGTTCTTACTTTTCTTTTTCTTTGACAATCCCCTATCAATTAATAAGAGAATCGGCATCCGCAGTTTTGATTTGAGTAGGACGTCTTCTCTATAACTTTACTTTAGACTTTGCACTTTTTAGACTCCATTTGTTTGTTTGAAGAAAAACTGTTAGTAACATTGTTAGAGAAATAATAACTTTCGACTTGATATTAATTTATAATTTATTCACTTGTTTTTGTATTAAAAAATTGAACTTGCTAGTATGATATTATATAGCCTTATCTTTTTCGGTTGGGATATTCAAGCTAGCTTTCACGTATTTCGACTTGTCTAACTAGCAATTTCAAAGGTGCATTTCTCCCCTTGACCTGGTACATTAGCAGTTTTTACTCATAAAATGCTCCTGCTCAGTATTTTTAAACACAACCCCGAACTGACCACTTCAAACGGATGGACCGGGATTCAAAATGTTACGAAAGGTGAGCGATCGAACAATAATATAGACATAAGAAGAAAATAAATTGGATACTGGATTTACGTGGTTCAGTCGTAAAGACCTACGTTCACAGGGAGAGCAGCGACGAATTTCACTATAGATCAAGCGATACGAGGAGATTACATACTCAAGTCACTCAAACACTCTTTCGGTATTCCCCAAGCCCTAATTACACCCAATAACGTACGCAGTGTTTAGCCCCGAAATTCCTCAAGAAATAATCTCTCAATCTCACGAACAAATTACACGCAAATCTTACCACAAGATTTAAATCGGCTACAACCACTAATCTTTTTTAGATGTAATTCACGGACAAGAACGACAAAGAAAATCACTCCCAAGCACTCGACGACAAGACGGCGCTTCAAGAACACTTCTTTATGATCAACCCTGTGCCATAGAACAAGCCTTGAGAATTTATATATAGGCCACCGCCACCGCCAGAGAAGTACATAGATGAGGGAAACCGAATCAAGCTAGGATCCGGTCAACCCAAATAAAAGCTTGACTTTTCTCTGCAAATATCTTGCAGATTTCAACCAAAAGATATCTCCATATATTTCAAACAACATCCAAGTCCAAGTCAAAGTTGAACTTTCTTATTTTAGTGGCCAAACTCTCCAATACAGATTCGAATTTTGGGGAAGTTGATCTTCAGATCTTCTTTGCTCGATTTCGAACGTCCGCAAAATATCCGATTCAAAATATTCAAACTTTCACATTAAGCTCAAACTTGAGATATATTTTAACAATCTCCACATTGGCTCGACATTTGAGCCAAGTTGTAATCGCTTCGCAAAAATTCAAATTCTGCCGCTACTTTCCTATAGTCCCTGATGGGCTCAACCGTTACAAATATTATCCAAGTTCACGCCTCGCTTGAACTTCACCGTAATCGAGGACCTCATCAGAATACCAACTCCACATGCACTTTTAACTGCTTCGCAAGAATTTTCCAACGCAACCTCCTTAACTGCAGATAAAGCAAAATAATTGTTGTATCCATATCTGTCAGGAGATCAAATACGTACCTTGTCAATATCAGCAGTTACAGCAAATGTTGGCTCTATAAGCTCCACCTGCTACAAGTACTATCGGTGTCGATTACTTTGCTAGTACCCGTATACGCTACCTCAGGAGTTTCTGGTCGCAACTCCACCTCAAGCTGAACACCGTTCAGATCCGTTTAAATACTGCTATAATCACTCATAGCCAGAAGTACTGAAGACTTGTCAAAAATAACTTCTCTGCTAATAATAGGTGAATTTAATCGAGCACCACAATTGATAATCCCTCTCATTTGTGCATAGCCTAAGAATATGCACTTTTTTACCCTTCCGTCGAGTTTACCATCACTCACTCGAATATAACATGGGCAATTAAATATTCTAAGAATAGAATAATCGGCAACGTTACCTGACCACACTTCTTCGGAAGTCCCATATCCAATCGCAATCGATGGGGATCTATTCATCAGGTAGCACGCCGTACATAGCGCATCCGCTAGGAATCACTTAGCCATACCAGCACTAGAGAGCATTTTATGGGTTGTCTCTAGTAATGTTTTGTTCATTAATTCCGCAACATATTGTGGTTCATTAGTATTAGTGCGGTGTTTCACTATACATTCCTTCATGCAGAATTCGTTTAACAGTTTCGAGTAAAACTCCATGCTACTGTCATTCCGCATATGCTTGATCGTCTTGCTAGTCTCCTTTTCGATCAAAGCTATCAACTACTTGATCCTGACAACAATATCAAACTTGTGCCTTAGCATAAATACCCACGTCTTTATCGAGTAGTCATCAACAACTGTTAGCATATATCTAGCATTCTTCCTTGAAGGAAACCACGACAACCTGCGAACATTCAAGTGAATTAACTCTGCAATTTCCATGGTTTCTTTGACAGTCGTACTAAACTGCACTTTCCGCTGTTGATCTAAATCATAACACCTACATACATTCAGTTCGTTAGAAACATAACCACATAGCAGATTTATTTCACTTAAAACCTTCAGGCTTCTCTCTTCAATGTGCACCAAACGTATATGCCACAATTCAGACTCTCGAACAAATGCATCTCCGCAACGAAATTTGTCATTGTCTCACCTTGAAGCTCATAAAGGCCACTGTGCTTGATTCCTTTCATTATTATCGAAGCACCTCGAACAATTTTTAGAATTCCATATTCTGAAATATATCGATACCCAGCTGAATCTAGAGCACTCAAGGAAATTAAGTTTTTCTTCAACTCTGGAACATGCCTCACTCCAGTCAATGTCCTCACGATACCATCATGCATTCTAATTCTAACATTGCCAACACCAACGACTTTGCATTCAGCATTGTTCCCTAACTGCACTTTACTATTATCCATGCATTGATAAGTAGTAAACAGTTTCTATTTGGTGTAATATGAAAAGAATAACCAGAATCCATAATTCATCCATCAAACGATGAATCATTAGTAACAGACAAGACATAATCGGCATTATCTGCTATAGCTGCAACATTATCTGTAGAATCAACTATAATTTTATTACCCTTCTCATTCTTCAACTTAAGGCAATATGCCCCCTCTTGCCATAGCTCCAACAAACAATATCACCAGTCCTAGATTGACTACGCCTGTTCATATTAAACTACTCTTACCCACACGTGTTCTAGATCTCTCTCTATTTTCACCTACTAAAACAACAGATACAAGTTTGCCAGATTCTCTTCTACGGATGTCTTCGCTCAGAATCAAATCTCAAATCCCATCAAATGTCAAACTTGTTAACCTATAATAATTACTAACGGCGGTAACAATAGTATTCCAACTATCAGGCAATGAGGATAACAGAATCAAAGCACGTACCTCATCTTCAAAGTCAATCTCAACTGAACTCAATTGACTAACAATCACATTGAATTCATTGATATGATTTGCAATTAACGCACCTTCTCTCATTTTCAAATTAAACAGACCTCGCATCAGATAGACTTAGTTGATTGCAGAGGGTTTCTCGTACATATCCGTCAGGGCTTGCATCAAATCAGCAGTGGTCTTCTCCTTCACGATGTTAAATAACACCCATAGCTCATCTATCCAGCAAATCCCAATCAGCTTGCTTCATCGACTCTGGTTTCTCCCCAAATAAGGGCAAGTGCAGTTTCATTTGGTAAAGATAATCTTCAATCTACATCTTTCAAAAAATAAAATCATTCTCATCAAATCTGTCGATTCTCATTTTTACTTCTTTTGTCACCATCGATTCGCTTCAACTTAGCCAAACTTGGCTCTAATACCAATTGTTGTGAAGATGCGAGCGATCGAGCAATAATATAGACAGAAGAAGAAAATAAATCGGACACCGAATTTACGTGGTTCAGTCGTAAAGACCTACGTCCACAGGGAGAGCAACAATGAATTTTACTATAGATCAAGTGATACAAGAAAATTACACACTTGAGTCACTCAAACACTCTCTCGATGTTCCCTAAGCCCCAATTACACCCAATACCGCACTTAGTGTTTAGCCCCGAAATTCCTCAAGAAATAATCTCTCAATCTCACGAAAGAATTACACGCAAATCTTACCACAAGATTTAAATCGGCTACAAACACTAATCTTTCTTGGATGTAATTCACGGACAAGAATGACAAAGAAAATCCCTCCCAAACACTCGATGAAAAGATGGCGCTTCAAGAACACTTCTTCATGATCAACCATGCGCCATAGAACAAGCCTTGAGAATTTATATATAGGTCTCCAGAAAAGTCCACAAATTAGGGAAACCGAATCAAGCTAGGATCCAGTCAACCCAAATAAAAGCTTGACTTTTCTCTACAGATATCTTGCCGATTTCAACCAAAAGATATCTCTGACTTTCCTATTTTAGTGGCCAAACTCTCCAATGCAGATTCGAATTTTGGGGAAGTTGATCTTCGGATCTTTTTTACTCGATTTCGAACGTCTGCAAAATATCTAATTCTAAATATCCAGACTTACATTGGGCTCAAACTTGAGACATATTTTAACACAAAGCATAGTCCTATTCGAGTTTTCTCAATAAATGGTACGAATTTTTCTATATCAGGCAATGTTTTACTTGATTTTACATTCCTTTTTAGTGGAGAAAATACTCCTAGATCGGATATATTTTGCCTAATAACTAGAATTTACGTGGCGAAAATTGACCAAGAGATAGTGGAGCAAAAAAAGAAAAAAAAACATGATCTAAGTTGTATTGACTGGTAGACAACATTTTCCGGGGAATTATTCTGATTTAATGGGGGCCTGCTTTGAGAAAATACGACATAGGGGCATCGTCGGAGTAGAATTCTCATTTCAGCAAATTTCACAACCACGACAACCGCAGTCAGCCAACTTCAACTAATAGCACATGCATTCTGAAGTTTAGCAAAAGTGACGATGTAAATTGATACGAGGACAGAACTTGAGGTTGATTTTTGAAACTTTCCTTTTAGAATAACAAAAGGAGAGAGGCCAGAAATAGAGTTTATAATTTGTGTAAATTGTCTCTCTAAGTGGTCGAACCAGTTAAACCGGGAACTGGAAGCCAAGCTGGCTCATTGCTCGATCCGAATTTAAAAACATTACTTCTAACAAGACTTGAACAGGATGAACCACGAGGAGATCAGCAAGCCAACTCTCTTGCCATCCAACCAACGCCTTCTTGATATACCACATAGCATTACTTTTACTGAGGTTAGAAACAAATCACGTATTAAATATGCATACTTTTTGTTAGTTAGTAATTTTGCCACGTGATTAGTAACTTTTTTGTTATGAAAATGAATCTCTTCAAGCAGCTAGAAATTTATGCAACTGCAAGGTTTTACAGAACAACGCTGTTGAAATATCTGAAATTGGCGACATCTGGGCATGATTAACAACAGCGTTTGGTAACTTTCGGATGATTGCCACAACTGTTCTGAGAGAAATGACTAAGTATCGACTACAGCTAGTGAACTGCTGGACTGCAGATCTGTGAGGTTTTAAGCCACAACAGAACAGGATGACGCAAGAAAACCATGTCTCAGTCACATTTCTGAGCATCATATCATTGAGATAACAAAACAAATCCAAAAACCTGAATTAACAATGGCAAGCCTCAATCACAAAACGCTGTGACAATCTCATCTTGCTTATAACTAACAGATGAATACATATATATACACACAACAGCTCTGCTATTGGATCCTAGAAGAGGAAGTTAATATAGTGTTTCTACCTAAGACAGTATGCCCCTGAATGAGTAATCCTCTAGGAATCGAGTAAGGCCTCAGCATGGAAAGAATACAAAAATGGCCAAAAATGGATAAACAAGAGTGATTAATACCCATGTAGAAGGATGCAAATGCCATGAATAACTTGACACAGGCGGTGGCACCGCTGAATTGTTGTTACCATTGCCGCTACTTGAAGTGGCTTCTGGATTGAAGGCAACAGGAGCAATAGGGGTGGTGTTTTTCGGGTCAACAGGCAATGTCGATGCGTCATTCACTTCATAGCCTGGAAACAAAATTGTTAAAACTCCAAAATGTCAACAAGATATGTGATTGAATGTTTTCATAGGTCAAGCAGAGTTACTCACAGTTGGAGGGCTTCCAACCAAGTACCATCCTTTCACGATCAAAAACTACGCGATAGCCGGTCATGAAGTTTTCTGAGAAGTAAACTGAATTGTCAGCGCCAGAATAGCTCAATGTGGAAACAACAATCTCTCGTAACAGCTATTAAAAGCATTGGAACTGCAAACATCATGGTTTCTTTAACCAATCACTCCACAACCTTACAGTTCTTACTGAAAAGGTAGACTCACAAAAGGTTTTCTGCGTGCATGCACACAGGCTGCTTATTCACTTATTCATCCAGGAAATATCTGAGTGAAAACTTTCATTAATGTTGTCATCCATATGAACATGGTCCATCGTGTAGCTGACTCTCACAGTAGTTATTTTACTATCATATCCTTGCTTTCCCACAGCCTTACAAGGCATTGGGGTTAAGTTCTAACATGGTCAAACTTCCAATAAAACGGGAAAAGTAAAAGACTAAGGTTCATGGTAATACAGTAAGTAATGAACAGATGGGGCCAAAAACTGCCTTGAACTTCACATTATATTTGTCAAGTCCTAAGTCTCAAAAGCAAGAATAGATTTTCGAGAGAGTGATTAATCAGTGTCTGGTATAATTTCGTCTCGCTGTATGTTTCAATGTGACGGCCTACTTGGTAAACAAAAGTCAGAAATATCAATTTTTTTATAATACATGCAGAATTTTCCTTATATGGCATTGAATTTCCAGAACTCTCAGCTCTTAATAACTAGGATGTGCAAAATGGACCGTTAGAATCGGGAACCACCCGGGCTAGATTGAACTGGCCGGTTGGTCCGTTTCTCGGGAGTGTCACTTTGGTTCCTAGTTCTTAAAAGTGGCACCAATGTCTGGGCAATCTGGTTCCCAATTTGAAAGGGGAACTGGACCGGACTGGCTACATATACTTTTTTTTTTTTTTTAATCATTTAACATGAAAAAAATAGTGACCGGTTTGGATCTGGACCGGACCGGGAACCGATAACCCCTATTAATAATAGGTGAATAATATCGCTGAAAGAGAATGCTAATAAAATGTTTTGTAAATGCAGCTTCCCTAAATAGCATTATCAGTATTATTTATGTCAGGAATACTCACGTCCAATTATATTTACATTGCCGCTTTTCACCACAGCCAGGCAATAGACATATCCACCCTGTAAACAGGACATCATTAGCATCGTGCTGCTGGCAATGGGCAATGACAAAAAGTCTTACCAGCACCAACTCTACAGGTTCAGTAACATGCAAGCTATCTCCACCTTTCATGGTCAGGTTCAACACAGGAAAATGAGAGAGGCTTCGATTTGTGCTGTATAAATACAATATATATCAAGAATCAGCACATTTAAGAGAAGTAATTGAAAATACCATAATCTAATGGAGGGGTAGAGGTCTCCTGCTTTGATGTTTCTGTAATAAAGGCCTGTCGTTTATCTAGAAAGAATTGGAAAAATATAACTTCAAGCTCCTGGAGAGGATAACCTTATGTTGTAACAATATTCAAAAGGAATAGTGGAATCTGAAGGATGCCTTTTCTCTTGGACACTGGAGTCAAACTGCAGATAATTCAAGCATTGAGGCAAAGAAATTAGATGTTCGAATTAAACATTAGATATTTCAACCAAAAAAAAAAAAAAAAAAAAAGAATTAAACATCAGGTAATGTCTCCATTAACTTACAGTCTTGGAAATGAGGGTGTAAGCTGGGTCATTCAAGTATGTAAAAGACGTTCCAGAGTCAAAAATAGCACTAAATTCAAGATCACGAATTTCTTCTCCCACGATGACTTGTGTGACGGTGATATTGTAACTTGGACTGGCAAAACATAAAAGCAAAATAGGTATAGTCACAGTCAAGAAAACAGAATATATAAACTCCCCCTGCAAAATGTAGCAATTGTGCCACTAGCTTTATACAGTGAAAAGCATGATTCTTACTGTGACTGATTAACAATAAATGGTGTTTCCCCTTGGTTTGAGCTGCCTTTGTCTCCAAAACTAATTCTCCCAATTCCGTCATGCCCAAAGCACATAGAAAATGAATTCGCGGCAAGCCCATCTTTAGCTAAAATGCTAGGAACTGACATGTTGTTCATGCCAAGACCAAATAGACCATTCGGTGCACCACCTTCCAAAAAGGAACCAGTTTGAATACGACCACATCTGCAAGGGACAGCCTTACTTGATCAGCGACGTTGTATAGAATATAACCAGCCAAAGAACCTCGGACACACATATGCACAAAAAGTCTGAAGAAAGAGATAGAAAGGCCATTTGACAAGTAAATATTGATAAATTCAAGTTAGTGCAGCATTCATAAACCGTATTAGCACTTAAAAACCAGCAAATACTCGTCTTCCCATCTCTTATTTTCATTAAAAAGTTCACGCTACCTCATTCATTTGAAAAGTTTGAGTAGCAATAGAAGTTGGTAACTGTGACTTCACCCTTAACCTTTGAATGTTGATATCGCGTGATCAAGTTATAAAAGATCGCCACGTTATACCAAAGAGCTAGCAAATACCTACCCAAACGTTATCTGAGCAGTGACTACTTTTGATTGATTGCTGTCTGTTGTCATATGCAATACATCTTCAACCAAAATCCCAGTAGATGAAGTACCATTAGAGACATAAACAACTTGATAAGGACATTGGTTGTGAGTGGCAGAGCATTTGAATTGTTTCCTGCAACTGCCACTACAGGGAACTACCATACTCGATGATGATGCACGAGGGCTGTAGATATTGAAATCTATTTCCTGCTTGACAAAAAAATATTTTGTGAACAAGTCTTGCTCAAATCAATATAATAGTACCTTCAGAAAGCTTTACTTCATATAGCATTCAAAGACCTCCTTTGGAATGATGTTCGACGTGATTTTCAGCCAGGAAAGATTAGTTATACATAATTGCTCGAAATCAAGAATGGCAATCTTTTGAAAAGGACATATAGAACAAATTGACACAAACAGCAAAATGATAGCAAGTTCGAAAAATAAAATAAAGTAACATTAGAATCCACAAAGATCATCCTAGAAGACAGGAAGAACTGCTTTTTCAGAGAAGAAAAGAAAAAGAAACTTCCCACAGAAATTCGAAGCAACAAAATGAACAGGACGTAACAGCATATACCTGTCCGCCTATCCTCACTCCCTGCACGCAACTAATACAATCACAGGGTATCCAGAACAGGTCACTCCCAGTGTCTAATGCCACCAAAAATGATAAACTCGGCGTCCCAATAGAGACATTTGCGTAGTGCAAACTGAAAATGCAGAAAGCACGGTGAGTAACAATTCTCAGCTAATATTCAAAATTCAAAGACATTAAACATCAGCATCCCCTACTTAGACTGGTAGCTATAAAAACAGAAAAAGGAAAACCTTCCCGCGGAGAAATTGGGAAAAATCCACTTTAGAAGGCAAGTGGAGAATCTCAACCAAAAAAAAGAGAATCCTTGCATTATATGGAAACAAAACGAGAGGACATATGTTTAACCGGAAAAGCGTACAGGATTTTGCCCCGCCCCGCCCCACCCCGCACCTAAAAGGCAATTTATCTGAAGAGAGAAAAATTTGAGCTGATTATCAAAGGTATGATCCAATTTCCCGCGCTCAAACTCAACAGCAAAGCACCCAGACAAAGAGAAGGTAATCTCCACCTCTTCCTTCTTCCCATCCAGACTACTCATCATCAGCAACCAATCTAAGGATAAAATTCCAGACCATGGTTATCATTCACGGATCCCACAGAAGAACTCGCTTGACGCAAAAGATATTTCTGGTCGGTGCTGCCGTTTAGCAGTCGTTAAGCCACGCACTCGATTGATAATTTGATATCGAAGACAGCCACTGGTGTATGATTCCCCACGAAATTCACCACAAAAACGGCAAAAGCTTCAGATGTAAAAGGAGCAAAATAAACTGAAAATCCCACCATACTATTCTTGGACGGTTGTAAGTTAAAAAAGGAATCGTTTGCACACTCATTTCATCGTTTGCTACAACCTCATCGCTTCTCACTCACGTACTACGGAGCTACAACTAATGCAGCGCCAGACTACAACAACAAGAACATAAATGAGAGAGAGAGAGGAACGAAAACACGTACAAGCCAAACGCTTTGAGCCGGTAGGTCGCGTTCCCGCCGTCGAAAGTGATCGGCGCCCGGTCGTCCGCCGCGGCGAGGCGGCGGCCGTGGACCAACCGGTCGCGGTGGGCCATGGCGGCGTAGTACCCGGGGCTCCCCCTCTCGGGCAGCTCGTCCTCGCCGGCGCCGCCCAGCATCGCCCTGACCGGGTCGGAGGACCGGTGGTGGATGTCGAAGCCGAAGGTCGCGGCGGCTGCGGCGCCGTCGCAGCCGCCCACGCAGAGGCAGGCCGCGATCAGGCAGCAGCAGAAGGCCAAGTCGGCCAGGACGAAGCAGGAGGAGGAGGCGGCGGAGGAGCAGCGGCGGCCGCGGGCGGCGGCGGCGGAAGCCATGGATTCCGAGCAGCTGCCGCGAGGCTAGAGAGAGAGAGAGAGAGAGAGAGAGATTCTTTGGGGGGGGGGGGGGAGAATTCGTGAGTGGGAGGAGGAGAGAGTTCGAGGGAGAAGTGAATTGACGCGTTTCCATCTTCTAGACGACGAGCGTTTTTGGGACTGGCAGTTTCCCAGTGAGAGAGAGAGAGAGAGAGAGAGAAGTCAAAGTCAATTTTCGGGCAGGCGGGGGGTGGTTCTCGTGTCGGTTTCTGATTCGCGAGCAACGAAAGCGGAAGATGGGACCGGCGGAGGCGGTTGGATCCCCGCATTAACGGCGAGTCGGCGACGGCCTGGAGCGCGACGGGGATTGGGGGGCCCCACGTCGTACATGAATGATCCGGAGTTACGTGACTGTCGCTTACCTCGTAGTGGTATCAATCATGATCATGACATCTGTTTTTTTTTTTTCTTTTTTTCTTTTTTATAACCGAGGAATTAGTTAATCACATAATCCTCCGCCGCTTACTATTTAGACGTCAAACCCCACCCCGACGACCCTACTTAAGTCATGGAATGGAATGCAACAAGAGGGTTTAAATTCTCGAACTCGGCGATAAGAGAAAGAACTCACACTAATTACGCTGCTCATGGATGGGTACCATGACATCTGTTTGTATAATTTTATTTGCTTATTTTGAAATTAGGATCCCACTTTGCTTCGTGGAAAGATAGATGGTTTGATAATTATTTTCATCGCCTAAAATAATTAATTAATTAATTATAAGTGTTTTCAGCAACTTATGTTAAAAGATTAGGAAATTGTTTCGTAAATTATTCGTTTTTTTCATGAAAAAAATGAGGCATGGAAATTATTTTATATGCTCTCAGCAAAAATTTCCTCTTTGTTTATTGTTTTATTAACTCAATCACACTACGTAAAATATATTGGCTGTTCCTTTTTTGGTAAATCGCGAAAATATCGTAGAATGATTGTCTAGCAATACGCTGGTCATGAGTGGCGAAATGAACTATATTTTGTTTAACATAAATTGTCTACATTAAAATCGTCATGTTCGCGATGGGCATGGGGGAGATCTAGAAATCTAAGGTAGACCCACCCAGCACCAATACAATTTATCTGTTCTTATAGTAGCGTGCTTATGCTTGTGCTGTTTTGAGAAAAATTGGGTTCCGTGAAATTTATCTACTACAATAACAATCGATATGTAGGCAATATCAAATCGGCAATTAATATGAAATTCGATTTCCCCACATTGGCCACGACACATCCAAAGGCAACCTCACTTTGATTATGATAGTATGATATCGTTCACTTTGGTTGCGACTTGCTCACTATCGCACTATCTTAAAATGCAACGTGCTAGTTTAAAAGTCGCAAAAAATTTCTTTTTTAGAGCTGTAACTTGTATGAGTGACTATAGTTTGAAGGCAGAATCAAGAAAAACGATTCCAATAAATAAATTCGAGGTTCTAGATGAAATTTGGAACATGGACCTCGGAATAAATCTGTGCTTTTTATTTATTTATAATATTTATGAGCAATTTTGCAGTATTTCTTAGCGTTTAATGATGAGCGTATAATTTATAGCTACTATTTTGAATTTCCATCTTTGACAATACTCATGACTGAACGTTTTACTTTATTAATTTATCATATTTTTCATGTGTCAAATACGAGCCGTAGACAATGTATTGTAGCAGCAAATTGTAGTAATTAAAAGTGATTATGATTCATTATAATCGTTCAACTAAATACACATGTAGATTTTGAATAGATCTTGAAACCTGTGACCATGTATGTTTTCAGTTACAGGTTCGAGAATATGTATGGTAGGTTTAATGGTCCAAAAATTATGGAATCGATTCCGATGGTTATATTACATATTTCAGATGAAACTTGTACAGACTTTGGAAATGTCTGCTCCAAATAATTTGTATTTAGATAATACGAGATCAATGACGCATACAAAAATCTAGGGATCTC
This sequence comes from Eucalyptus curtisii, assembly GCA_017140595.1. Lineage (NCBI taxonomy): Eukaryota > Viridiplantae > Streptophyta > Magnoliopsida > Myrtales > Myrtaceae > Eucalyptus > Eucalyptus curtisii. The sequence goes on along the minus strand of CM029502.1, from coordinate 32,445,138 downwards.
TTGCCTTTGCAAACTACAGAAGATTGTGGCCATGCATACTTTGGTCAAGCTGAAAAATGACGTTAGTTCTTCGCCCACGACTTTCCGAGGTGTAGAAGCAATGATTCACCTTTTGCCATAGCGCAATTTCCGGAAGAAACATAGAAAAAGGCCTCGCAATTTTTTTTTTCCATGCTTTCATTGATTTAAAGTCAAAAAGGAAAAGGAAAGTAGAAAAGCAGTTGGGGGGATTCACTTTCTCGAGATTAAAAAGGCATGCTTTATGGAAAAATAAAATAAAAATGAACACCTCCTTAGAAATAATTAACATATGCTATGAAAACGACCGTGGTTTGTGCTTATGTCAGAGCATTACATACCTAAACTTAATCAAGAAAACATCACTAGACGTTACGTCGCCTAGCGACATTTTCACAGTAAGATCTTACTACGTATAGCATTACTCGTCGAATGTTCTACCTTTGTTTGCTAAATAATGCATTAATTGGACATTCGAAGCATATAGGATGGGGAAACAAGACAAGGTCTGGACGTAAATCGTGCTTCTTCTCGACCCCATTATTTAACTAGTCAATTCATTCATTGACTAATTTTATGCTCCGTGTTTCAGAATTCTTCGTGTCCCTCGTGTCCCTCGTTTCCATACACGTACAGAAGAAACATAATAAATTTGGTCGGCAATAAATAAAGACCACGACAAAGTTCATTCACATTTTCTAAATCTAAAAAGACATTCTATTAGTGGCAGTCACTATCCTTGAAAGCGACCGACCCCTTCTTCTTTCTTATAATGTAGGACTAGTTTTGAAAACGTAGCGAGAAATCTCGAGTAAATAATTTTTAAATTCACAAAATACTCTATCAGCCTTTTGGTCTATATATGTAATCGGTATTCGATGGTATCCGGCATTTATAATCTATGTCACACGCAAATTCATTACTTGGTTGCTACGGATTACTGTACCGAGCATTTATTTATATGCACGATTTTAAATTTTTGCATTTAGATTTTTTGTAGCTAGATCGTTCATCAATTGGAAAAATTGAAGAAGACTCGAGTCAAAATAAACAGGTCAAATTTCCACCACGTGCTGGTCTAAGAGGCGAAATGCGTGACAACGGTCAAACGGGGGCTTCGATTTCTGGTCATTCGTCTCCGATCAAATCGTACGGTGTGACTTAACAAGTAGACTCCTGTTGATCAACCTAATTTGACTTCTATCCGCATCGTGCTTGAATGACACGATGAGATCCTACATGCTAAAATCAATGGAAAATTGGCTTATACGGCAAATTTCGAGTGTACGCTTTTGCTAGAGTAGAAATTTTATATGTATTTTGAATACGTTTGGGAATTACTTTTTAATGGAGTTCTAGGGATTTTAAAACCCCTTGAGAAATAATTGGTTTATTTGGCAAAAAAAGAAAAGAAAGTATAGCCATTTAGGAGATTTGTCTTGATTTTTCAGCATTTTCGAAAGGCCAATTCGATTTTGCCCTAATAAGAATTGTCCGTCTTCTCCAAGTTGCAGTTGTGGTTTGATGGTGAAGCTCTGCCGGATGGACGATGAGACGGGCATTGGCAAAGCTTTGCCAAATGGTCTGCAAGATGGTTGCTGGCGAAACTCTAACGTTGTTGAATCACCTCCAAATTGGATGCCCTAGAATTCCTATAGATGGTATGCAAGACCATGGCGGCCTCGCCACAAGTCACTTGAAGTTGATCAAGGTTTGAGTTCTCTCTCTTTTTTTTTTTTTTTTTAAATAACAAAAGTAAAAATCCATCTAAACCAAAGTTACTTCCCATACAATTTTAAATTACACATTACCAAACATTTACATTTTGAGAAATCCTTTAAACTGAAATCCTTTACATTTCCAACAGCGATGTTTATGGAAGCTCATGATCGAAGAGCTCATTAGCTGCTCCAACGACGGTGTTTGTGGGATGTATCATTACAGCCTTCAATAGTTTTTATTTAGGCTATGCTTCCGGTGGTCTATGACGATCATGTTGTTCGCAGCTTCGGGAACAATAAGCTCATCAGACATCCCATGGATGGGCTTTATCGATTTTTTGTGAGTCATGGCCTTCTTTCGGCCCACTAAATTCTTCATTCTTGGGCCCTAAATTTTGGAGCTGGTGCCAATGGGTGTGAATTATGAAGGCGGTAACATGGCATCGGTGCTTGCAAAAGCATCATGGACAAGATATCGAGGCCCACAAGGCCCAGATTGAGATTATCCGCCTCTTTCATATTTAATGGGCTTGAAGTATCAAAGTGTTACCCACCCCGTGGTGGGCGAATTGGTTCGGGCGTACATTGGCCACTCGACCGGCCAGGGTTCGATTCCTCAACTCATCACATTGCGCCACTTAAGTGGGGTGCCATGGGAGGTGGCCCCGTGCTTAGTCTTGCCCAAAAATTCCCCAAATAGAACTCCATAAGCAGACTACTTTTTCTTTTTCTTACTATTTCCTAGCTCAATAATCCAACGTAAAATTTTAAGCAATTCCACAAGTCCACGAGCTCAGAATATCTAGTTTCATATATATATATATATATATATATATATATATATATATGTCCAATAAAAATTGTCCAGCTTACATGTATCTCCATATATTTACAAAAGAAAAACAAGCCGAAAATAAGAAAAATTCTCATGAATTGTCCAAAACAACAACAACAGTAATAATAATAATGAAAAATGGGGCTAGAGCCATGGTAAATACGTTGGCGTCTCAAGCTGGATAGGCGGAGGGAAAATTGAAATTGTCGGGGAGCTTGGCGGGTGGGAATGGCGAGAGAAGCTCCATCTGGCGAATGAAGCGGACGTCGTGAACCAGCGGATTATCAGTCCTCGTGGGCGGCGACCCCATGCCGCCGCACGGCGGCGACCACTCGGTACCCGGGCTCTCGTCCTCATCGCCCGCCGCCAGGATAACGAGGCCAACCTTGTCCACGATCAGGTTCCCTATCCCACTTCTTCCATCGCCATTCTGCTGGCTGCAGGAGAAAACCGAAAAAAGGAAGTGAACGGTTGCATTTGAATGGTGAAATCAAACCACTCATGAACTTTTCACGTCCTAGAGAAAAAGTGCAAGGAAGGCCGAACCAGTGCTGGCTGCGCCTCAGGGGCTTGAGCAGGTCTGGCGCACCTGGCCGGAGCCGTCGGGGCTTCGGACAGATGGGCCGCTTCTTGGTGCTCTCGCGCTCGCGAGCTGTCGTCTCCATGGCAGGATCGACCAGGCCGACCTCCAATGCTAGATGGTGCATTGTCGTCTCGAAATCGAAATCTGGAACCAAGTTTTTATCAGGACTTGTGGGTACGTGTGTGTGTGGGTATGTGGGGAGATTAGGAACTTGGCTCCCTATTTATTGATATGAATCACATGTTACAACCCCGAGAGAGAGAGAGAGAGAGAGGAAGAGATTATGGTGAAGCCACATTGGAGGTTAGACCCAGTTCAAGTGAAGAAGAGGCAGTCTGCTTGGCTACGAGCCAACGTAGGGATTGGGTCCTTTTTTTTCACTTTTGACCCGGTTGAACGTGAGATCCTAAAAATCCTCCCCGCCTTGTGTTTGCCTACTTTCGATTTGATCCCAGCAATTCCCATGCTCGGAATGTGTTCCCGAGAGTAAATTTGAAGGAAGTTTAGGTAAAAACAGAAAGTTACTGAGTCCTTTCTGCTTTTCGATGGGTGAAAATAAAAAGGTCGTCTTTAGTTGATGGGGGCGAAAACTTCAGAGCCAAGACACTCTTCTGTTCAAGAAGAGATGACATCTTTTTATTCTTCACCGCAAATTAATGAGAGCCGTTAGCGCCTTGAAATTACCATCCATACTAATCCTGCTCATCTCGTGAGATAAGTGCTGTCGGGCCCGTTGGAAATTTCGTAAAGAACGAAATGCCAGATTGTATAGCATCTGCAGCATGTCGTTCCTTTCATAGTAATAATACCCTCTGATTTCTCAATCAAGGAAGGAAAATAAAACATGAGTTTGCTTGTTCCCTAACATGAAGACAAGGGTCGATTGCGGACCGAACTGGTCTTGATCAAACATCGAGAGATGGTCCACCTTGAGAACTGGAACTCACAAGTAATGTACAGCCATGCAGTTAGGTATGCTATTCCTACCCACTGCTCCAAATGATGAAAAGGAACCAGACAGACAGATCACTCCCCACCAAATCAAAACGTACATTTTAGACAAATTAGTAGTAGACAAAATGAACCACACCATGTGAGCCTTTTATAATGGTGTGGAACAAACCTAGCTGAGCATGAGATCAACAAGATATGTATATACAAGTGCAAGTTAGAGATTGCAAAAAGAGAGAGCTCGGAAACAAGTTAATGAGAGCTCATTAACAGCACTGGAGAATAGCATTATGTATAATAAGTATCCCAATCAAATTTGGGGCGTGAGAACACCTCGTAATCGATAGGCCCATCTATCACACTGTCGATAGATTGCATGCCTTCCAACAGGGCTGGCTGAAATTTATCGCCATCGGATGGCAACAGCTTATACATCACTAACAGTCCAAGCGTAAATATGGCCTGCAGCTTTGTCGAGTCGCCTTGGACTGAAAAGTACAAGAGCATTGAAAGGAGAAAGAGATCGACACAAAAACGCATGATGCTCAACACGGAGTCCATTAGCCTCCCATCATTGCCAGCAGGAAACCCCCGAACTCGATAAACAAATAGAAAGTTGTACTTGTCGACCACATATCTATACCCAAAATAGACTGCGCCAACGGGGACCACAAGAGGAGCAAATGAGGAATATATCATGGTCAGGGCAAATATCGTCAAATTAAATGCATAATACTGAGCAAAGTCGAATGTCTGCTTCGGCACAGGTGAGGCTCTATTGGTCGGATATTCAGTAAGATCCTGGCCAGGTAGGTCAACAGCACTGAATCTAGGGGTGTCGTAAACAGTCTCGGCTATCAGGGGCCTCCGAAGACTATTTGTTTCCTGCTGTTCGAGGGGACGATCTTCGCTTTGCTCAGGAACCAGCTGTAGCATGTCATTCTTCCGAAGCTTCTGAATCTTCTTTTTGATCCAAGGGATAGGAGCCAATAAATCATAAGATATTCCCAAGAATGTGCAGGTGATAAGAAACGCTAGAGAGGATAGGCATGATCTTGATAAAAAAGATGCGCTAAGGTACTGCTCTATCCTCTTACAATCTTCTCCGTCCAAATAGCACCTGCCCATGCGAAGGAGAGCACTTTCTAGTGACGACTCCACCAGACCCCTCAAGAGGATAAGATTAACAAGGAAGAAACACACCATCTTCAGAAGGGCTGCTTTCTGCTCTCCAGACATGGTGAGATGCCTCTCAAACTTGGAGAGATGAGACAGTACAGATGGTATAATTATGTACATACTCACAAAGATGATGACATTTGGCAAGAACTGAAAAACAACTGAAGCAAGCCAGCTCGAGCTCTGCACCCAGGCCAACCATGACTGAGCATTATCCATGGCTTCCGCATTAATGATTCGCCCAGCACTGTTTATGGCACTGATGACAGCGAGAGGAGAACTGAAGAACACTAACATCAAGAGCAAGCACGCGTTTACAAGTACCTTCCGCAGTCTCATAGAAAACTTTGTCAACCCCAAGTGATTCCAATATATGTCTGTAGCCAACGGTGCTCGCTCAACTTTCCACTGGTTCCTCTGAAGGCGCAACTCCATGACTGAAAAGAACTTCCCAATTCTCCTCTTCTTCTCGCTTCTAAAGTCCTGAACAGCCTTATTTGCTGTGTACACATCCTTAAACATCACGAATGCAACGCCAGCACCAGGTGCACGCCCTTCTTTATAAGTGGCAAGTTCAGTCTCCAGTTCAGCTCTCAATTCCTGCAACCTTCTCAACTTATCCTCGTCCGTGTAACCTAATCTATCAGCCACCTGATCCCAAACATGCTTTACTTGCTTCCACATATGAACAGCCCTAGCCCTCATTCCCTCCCAAAAACCACCCCCACATTCCAAATCTTCACCATCTCCGGGTAAAAGCCTCGAGTCCATCCTTGCAACCAACCAAGAAATATCGTCCCTAACTCTAACCAGTTCCAAGGCCAAATCATCCAATGCACACAAATCCATAGGTAAAATTACCTTATAAAGCTTCCCCGGATACTTGTGCTGAAAGTATTCCCGCAATTCTTGGGTATCCAGGGTCTTTGGCAAACCTTGCACCATAACAGTAAATATCGCAGTCGAACTCGCGCCCGGATAACTTGGGTTCCCATTTCCATCCCTAAATCTAGTAACCCTCAATCTACCCTCAATTGCATTAATACCGAAATGCACCAAAACAACAACAATGACCACAAATAAGAAGTGCACCCAAAGCAATCCCGAACCTTTCGTGATGTGGCTGATCGTCGTCTTCGAGAACTGATCATTCAACACCGCGTCCCCGCAGTAGAGATTAACCGGCAACAGCACAAAGACCGACAGGACGGCGATCAGCAGCAGCAGGCTGCAGCTCCCGCCCTCGATTATCAGGAACTGCGCCGCGTCGGCCCCGCAGTGCCGCGCGATCTCGCGGCCCGTGGCGTGCCACACCGCGAGGAGCTTCGCGGCGAGCCCGGCCGGCCCCGGCATGCGGCGGTGGTCGCTGCGGAGCTTGACGAAGAGGAAGATGAGCACGCAGCAGGAGGCGCCGATGGCGGAGATGTTGAGCAGGTACTGGATGTTCCCGGACCACGCGTCCGGCCACCCCTCGCCGTCCCCGGGGGCGGAGGGGGACGGCGGGGGGGCCAGGGCGTCGGCTGCGAGCGCCGGCATCGGGGGCGGTCCCGGCGACTTCCGGCGCGAATTAGGGCTCGGAGCGGGAGGCGGGTCCGGCGAGTCTAGGGCTTTCTCGGAAGGAGCGGCGCCGGAGATGGCGAGGCCTTCAGATCATGCGACGGGTCGAGGGAGCTGGGCATGGATTGGGAGATTGGAAGGCGGTGGCGGCGGCGGCGGAGATTCCGACGAGGGGATTGGGGAGAGCTTGCGTGCGGTGTCGGCCTGCGCGACAAAGGAGACGACGGAGAAGAAAGGAACAGGTCGGGGAGATTCGGGTAAATTACGATTTGGGGACGGCGTTTGGAGAAAGTTTGCACTTACGCCCCTGGCCTCGAAGCACGGTCGTCGTCGTGTCGTGCACGGGGTAAGTGAACCCCCCTCTTCCACGTTTCTTCCTCTTCTTTGGGCCAAAACATAACAAATTAGAAGCCCAAATGTTCGACCCAAAAAATAAAGCCCATATGAATTCGTTGGGGGTGTTCCAATCTTAATCAAGGGTTAATCTCATAAAAAAATCCTAAACTCTATAACAGATTTACCTAAAATCGGTACACCTATGACAAATTTATCTTCCGTTAGTTTCGGTTAAATTTTACTATTAAAATTGCCAAATTGGAAGACATGTGGCAGTTGACAGGTATATCAATTTGGGGCTTTGCAATCTATTTGTTATAAGTGTATTAATTTGTAACTTTTCATTAACAAGACGGCAGGGGCAAGACAAGATGTCAAATCCAGAAGAAAACTGACCCTTCAAAGGTGTATTTTAAGCCTTTTCCTTTTTAGCCGTGGGTGATGATGATGTCCACTCCTAGCTTGATGTGCTTAACGAAAGGGAACTCTCTAGATGTTGAATAAAATTCCCTCATAATTAGGCAGCATCCTTTAAGTGAGTAGGGGTGTGTTAGACCACGGACAAATAATAAGTACCCCACCTCGGACAGAGTTAGTGAGTCATGTAATAGGCAACCATTTCCCGCTGCTAAATATTACAATTTAGTGGAATTAATATATGGTAAATTCATCACAAATATATCAGTATGTGATTTTTTATGATTGAAAATTAATTTTGGCTAAATTCATCACAAGTGTATTAGTTTGAGATTTTTTTATAGTTAAAAAATTAATTTAAGATAAATTTATCCTAAATATATCAATTTAAGATTTTTCATAATATTAACCCTTCAATCAAATCTCAAAGCCATAGTTGTAGGATAGCACAAGTATCTCAGGCATTCATCACTTTATTCTGTAGCACCTTATCCATCCGAAATATTACAATTGGTGAGCTCGACTGTCAAATTGGATCCTTTCCGGCTATAATGGAACAACAATGGATTAGTAAGGGGAAAATTTTAAAATATCACCCTCACTTTCGTGCACACATATCGAACATTATCTCCGATTTTCCAAACCTGCAAAGACTATTATCCTCATTTCCCAAGCTCGGTCTATCGTCCTCGGCATGGTCCGCGGCCGATGCATCCTTCCCACCCCACCGCCCAACCGAGCCACCACCGCGTCGCGATAGGCCAGCCCTGGCCACCCCTCCCCGCCTTGTGAGAAATATATCAACAACGCAACAACAATCCATTTAACGAAACAATGGATTTGTCCACTCTGAGAGATTGAAAGTGAAGAACAATCATTTCCACTCGACCAGTATTGGTCATGTTACAATCATGTCACGAGGAAACAATTTCGTGTGCATCTTTTAATCGCAACATGCATGATCCATCTTAAGCAGACCTAAGAGACAAACATACTTAGCTTGGCATTGGAAAACTGTGGGAAAAATTACTAAAAAAGTCATCAACCTATTATAATTATATCAATTTAATCTTAAATTTATATTTTTGGCCAATCGAGTCCTAAACATTTTATAATTATGTAAATTCAGTCTATCCGGCCAAATTTGATCAAATTTTGGCACTAACGTGACATGGGTGGCATTACATTGACAATTTTTATTTATATTTATATTTTTTTTGAATTTTAGAAATTTTCTTTTAATGGCTAGCGATTGACCAAAGGAGAGAGAGGAAAATAATAAAGAAAAATAAAAGAAAAATAAAAAAAATTAAAATATTATTGAAAATTATTCACGTCAACATCGGTTGTGCCATGTCAGCCAGTTAGCCAAATTTGGTCAGATTGACTGAATTGAGACAATTCTAAAAGATTTAAGACTCAGTTAGCCAATGATATTAAGACTGAATTGGCACAATTATAATAAGTTTATGACTTTTTTTGTTAATTCTCCCAAAAACTAGGGGTGAGGGTGAATGGTTTCAAGGTTGATCTAGATTCTACTTAGAACTTGGAACCTACCATGTTGGAATAAGTTCATTAACTTTTGGAATCTAGAACTTATCATACATACTCTGAAACTTGTAACATATGTTATCAATCAATTTCAAGTTCTACCCATCAATTCCTATTTTTTCATATTTTTCTTTCTTTTTTGTTTCATTTTTAGTTAAGCAATATGAGAGTGAACGAGAGCAATAAAAATCCATATTTGTCAATAGCAACAATCCATAAAATATGACCATGTAAAATAAAAAAACAATAAAAAAATTCAAAACGCATATTTGCACTTCATTGGTTGCAAATTTCTAGTCTAGTTCTTCGATTATTATTACCTGAGTTTGTGTGATATAAATTGTACTAACTTGCAGGAAGGAATTAAGACGAAGTAAGTCTTCTGTGTGACGTGGCCACCCGGGGTGTATTTTCTTTCTAATAGGGGTTTAAGGGGTTGAACTTGCTGAGACAATGTCTCACCCCATTATGGGCCAAAATTTCAGATCCCTAGATGGCGGTCGTGGAGGACCCAAAGCCCTAAGTCCGGAAAGGTGGAAAGCGAAGGATCGGTGAACGTGCCTGTTAGTTGGTCTTAGAATAGTTTCCCTTTTGTCGAGCTGGTCTATTTTGTAGACAATCCAGTGTTGTATTTAAACCTATGTGTTTATAAATGAGTGTTTGGTATTGTGATTGATTGCCTGCTTTTCTATCCCAAGTTAAATGTTGTCAGGGGATTTGTTTCGCTTCCGCATGTGTAATAAAATGAATGGGTCGGCGACATATCCTGGGACGTCGCATGTTTGATCGACCGCAGTGGGATATGCACGCGCTCGGGATTCGGGGCGTGACAAAAATAATAAAGAAAAAAATTAAAATATTATTAAAAATTATTCACGTCAACATCAGTTGTGCCATGTCAGCCAGTCAGCCAAATTTGGTCAAATTGACTGAATTGAGACAATTCTAAAAGATTTAAGACTTAGTTAGCCAATGATATTAACACTGAATTGGCATAATTATAATAAGTTTATGACTTTTTTTGTTAATTCTCCCAAAAACTAGGGGTGAGGGTGAATGGTTTCAAGGTTGATCTAGATTCCACTTAGAACTTGGAACCTATCATGTTAGAATCAATTCATTAACTTTTGGAATCTAGAACTTATCATGCATACTCTAAAACTTGTAACATATGTTATCAATCAATTTCAAGTTCTACCCATCAATTCCTATTTTTTCATATTTTTCTTTCTTTTTTGTTTCATTTTTAGTTAAGCAATATGAGAGTGAATGAGAGCAATAAAAATCCATATTTGTCAATAGCAACAATTCATAAAATATGACAATGTAAAATAAAAAAAAAACAATAAAAAAATTCAAAACGTGTGTCTGCACTTCATTGGTTGCCAATTTCTAGTTCAGTTCTTCGATTATGGAGAACTGAACCGCATTGTACTAGTTCCACTATATGTTGGAACCAGACCAATTCTACTATTTATTTGAATTAGACCGATTCCTATTGAGGAAAATTCTCCAATTGATTTTGAAAATTGACAAAACTTCCCTTAATAGTTCTTTGATTTTGATGGTAAGCTTTTCCAGGTATAAACTTATCATCAGATGTTACTTGTTAGATTCAAGAATGTAGTGAAAATCTTATCCCTAATATTCAATCTCGACGGAATAAAGATATTGATCTAACCTTGAGCTAACGGCTAGAAAATTGGCGTGAATTTCCTACCTTATATATATTGATTGTTCGAGAGTAAATTATTGAAAACAATCTTATTGTTTAGGAATGTCTCGATCCATCAACGGAATAATCAACCAAAGACGAAATATTCTCCAAATGAATGATTCAACCCGTGGAAACCCCATTTGCTGTATGAGCGGCAGATCTTAAGAGGAACTTCATTCTTGGCAATCCAGAAGCGATCAGATCTTCTTGCAGATTCAAGTCTAATGGATTGATTGGATGGTTCATCCTTAGAGAATGCGTCTAACAGTTAACTTGGACATTGAGGAGTATTAAGGGAAGCCATACCGTTGAAGGACACAAGAAGAGGATACTGAAGTTCTGAATTCTAAAATTCACAAAAATCTTATCCTAAATACTTACGTCCTATATGAGCTATTCATTGTAATCTCTTATAGGTTGTAAGTGTGAGATTAGTTAATCTTTCACATGAGCTTGAGTAGTAAATACTCGGTCCTTGTAATGTCTAATTAATTCATCATGGTGGAATCCAATCGATAAGTTATCAGCACGGGAGAGTGGACGAAGACTTGTCAAAGCTGAACAATTATAATTTTATCGTGTGCAATTTCTCTATCCCTAAACTCCTATTTATATCCTGTGATAGTTTATGGCACACCAGTAAGATCTGAATATTACACAGTTCATACCCAAACGTTGTTTCCGCATTGTCACTTATTCACCTCCTCCAAGTAATAGATCTAGCCTTAACAATTCCCGCAGCCAATTCGGTCCGATTTTCATTTTACCCTAAACTCACACTCACCCCTATGAAAAAGTATTATAAAACACTGTAGCAAAAAAATTTCAATCTTCCGCTCATAGCTCGAGCCCTACTAAAGCGGTTCAGAAGTGGTTAGCCCACGAGGGCGTCAACCCTAAGAGAAAAGATGGCATCCAAAAGGTTTGGCCAACAAGAGTTGCCCATGGTGCCTAAACACACACAAACATGGCCTCAAACGTCTAGGAGGCCAAACCCCTGCTTAATGTGTGTGAGCTGTCTTGGCCCACCCACTCAGCGACTTTAGCCCTCAAAAAGACCAACGTGATTAAAAGGAGTAGAATCATTTACCTAAAAGGTAGATTTCTCTCCCCTATACATTTTTCAAGAAGGATTCTTTCTTCTCAAGCCAATCTCTCATCTCCCCATCCATCATTCACCGACCTAAGTATCAAAAGGTCCTCTCGGTCCTCCCGAGGCCAAGCTCAAGAGGCTTCCTTTGCTTTGTGGTGCACAATTAGGTCTAATCCTTTGGACGTCCGCAAACTTGATCGGACCCATAAACTTTCATGTCAACAACCATCGATCCCAAATGCTAAGGAAAAAAAAATCCTGACCAAAATCGACAAAGAGGGGGCCTTCATTGCTCATTTCTTCCATGGGGATACGCCTCACATCTACAAGATGATTCAATCAAATGGTCGAAAGATCAAGTCTTGGTTCAAAAAGAGAGGGCTTTCAACTTCAATTTTTTTAATAGCTTGGCCATTTTCAAAAGAGTTTCAAATACAGTGGGATACGCCTCTCATCGATTCAACCACTTAAATTTATTCCCAACCATCAATGTAAGTCTTTTTTCATGACGTAGAGTTTCTTCTGAAACATATAGTTTCTTCTAAAACCTCGCTTCACATTAGCATTCGTAAAACACACTTCTAACAAAGAAATTAACCAAACCTTTTGAACATCTTTGCGGAGGTTGCCCACTCAGCGTTGACTTGCCGACCCTCCCAACGTGGTAGCTTTGTGGTTAAGCAAAGAGTAAAAAAAAAAACACATGCAAAAATTTCCTTCACCTCCAGATTTTTCCTTTTTGCCGTTCATCATTCTTTAATGAACTTCCTCTGCTCATACGTTCACCACGACTTGGCCAGCACGAACAAAACCACGCCGATCCGTCGCCCATCGCTTTCGTGCATCTCTCTCTTCGTCAGTTTTCCTTCTCGTGCAATCGATGCCCGTACACACGCTCTCTTTTCTACTTGCACACTAAGCAAGCACCAACGCCCAAGAAGCTTCGGCAGGGACGGTAGACAATTAAATATGGAACGAATTGACAGATTACAAAGCGCCCCCACTTTGATTCGCGCCTAGAAAATTAAAAAGGTGCCCACTTGGGGCCGCCTTCATTTCCCCTCTCTCTCAATTGCAATGTCTGAGAAAATATTGGGTGGTCCGGGACCGCCACGTCAGCGTGGTCCCGGACCACTCACGTGGTGCCACGTGTGCGGGGAGGGGGACAAAAGACCGGAACCGGGCCCACCTCTCTGACGCTCTCTCTCCTCTTTCTCTCTTTTGTCCCTCTCCCCTCACACGTGGCACCGCGTGAGTGGTCCGGGACCACGCTGACGTGGCGGTCCCGCGTGGTCCCGGACCACCCAATATCTTCTCGCAATGTCTACGTAATTTGCGGGGCGGCCCGTCCTAACAACCTTTATCGAGCACGTGCCGTGATTTGTGAGAGCCACGTACCCATTGCGAATTCTCAATAGCCGATTTGAGTTATATCAGTTGCTTGTGGAATACCTTGAAGTCGAGATCTTAGGTAAGATGAGCGAGGCGCCGGCATCATCGATCCCCACCCCGACGTGGTCTATGCTCTCTCTGTGCAAAATTTGACTATCAGTTAATTATCCCTGAAGAGTTAGGTGGCAGCAAAAGGAGGCAAGAAATGAAAGTGTTGGGTGTGTAAGTGCCTAAAAATTACACGTGCTTGTATATATTTCTAGAAAAGTCAACGCGTTTTGACTTTCTTGTTTCTACCTTTTGTTTTTACTATACACATAAACAATTTCAGCATGTTGTTGACCGGGAAAAAGAGGAAGAGATCAAGTGGCGCCACAAAATTCCAATGCCGTCTTATTCTCGAGAGTCAAATTCATTTGGCCATGCCGGATTTTTGGAAAGAACAAGTAATTTCACAATTAAAGGAAATAACCATGTGACTCAGCCATTGGACCCCCTTGCTGGATATGGTGGAGGAAGTGTTTTTCTTTTTAATAAACCAAGAAATGAAAATATATTCGAACGATGTCATGTCACTGTAACGTGAAACGTGGGGCTTTGATAATTCAACACGCCAGAGACAGGAGAAATCTAAAATAGCTCGTTTCTTTTCTTTTTAATAAAAATAAAAAATAAAATACGGACACATGCAAATTTGACCTTCCCAAAGAAGGCTATTGACATGCACATTACAAATATTTATATATAAAATAAAATTGGAAAAAGTTTTTCAAAATGGGTCTTCTAGCGAGTTTCGCACGTAAGCCAAATCGGGTCAATACAAGATTGACACGACAAGGTGTGGTGGAGGTGGAGGTGGTCGTGGTGGTGACGAAGGTGCGAGGGACCTTCCTCCGCCGGTCGGCTGATGAATTTAAAAAGAAGAGCGGCCGCCCTCTTTTGGTCTAAACAAATGCAGATCCCAAAGTGACCGGATTTTACGACTTAGAACCCAACCTCAATGCAAATAAATAATAAATGAGCTATTTTATAATTTACAAATCAAAGAATTTTTTTTTGGGGAAATTGGAGAGCATGACTTTTGCCTCCCTCCTCTTTTCCATAAAATATTAGAATTAATACAACGGACACCTAAATTGATGCATCAACGACAAATAATCCAAAATTGATTTTTAATCTTCAAAAACTCTAAATTAGCACACCTGTGATTAAGTTATCTCCCGCTAGTTTCCGTTAATTTTTACCGTTGCTGAGTTCGATAACGTGTGATAATTGAGTTATACCCTCTATTTGTTATAAGTATACTAGTTTGTGGAGTTAAGGATAAATTTATCACAAATGAATCCGTTTGGGATCTTTGGTGGTTACAAAATTAATTTATGGAAAATTTGTTGTATCAATTTAGGATTTTTCATCTTTTTTTCATACATACGAACGAACGGAGATTTTTACGGTATTAATAATCCTTTTTTTTATGGTCCTTTTCGGTTATGATAGTCAAACAACCGTCATTTCCTTGTACCACGCCCCATCCTATTCGAGAATGGAGGAAGGCATCGCAAGGATCGGGATGGGATCCGACCCGCACCCCTTTTGGGGATTTGGGTTGTGGCGGAGAGCCCTGCGGGAGTTACCCTTTTCACCCGAAGGGGACTCCATTGAAACGGGAGCAGTTTAAGGACCTGCTCGAGTCCAAATACAACCCAATCAAGCTTCTTTGTTACCAAATTTGAGACTTAATGCTTTCCATGTATATTGGGATATAAATGGGCGTTTGTCTCGATGTAATGAGCAAATCAAATGTAAGCATGCGACATGACAGATCGTGTACTGACCGATTTCTAGATATCTCAATTCTTATATTTTTTTTTGGGGGTTTACTCTATAAGTTCTTAGCTTCACTAGAAAGCAAACTAAATTTGTACGCCTCTTTTAAGTTAGCATTCTATCGGCAATATGATAAGAACGCGTGCGTATAGATATAAGCCCTCGCAAGTTGACATGTAAAGAAAGCAAAGTCGAACATCTGTCGCACGTGGGATATTTGATTCCATAAACAACAAAAAAAGAAAAAGAAAAAGAAAAATTATTTGAACGTAGCAAATCAAATCAACTTTATCAAATTGATTTTATTGCGAACGAGGTGACTCGTCTTGGTGGATTATAAAAATTATAAATGTGTTTACTCGTTCTAGTTTTATTTTACATTCCTCATGCAAAGTCCTAATCGGTTAATAGAAATAGATGAAAGGAGGGTTTTGATTTTACTTTATCTCTCTTTAAAGCAAAATAAAGATTACAATATCAGACCAATAAAATAATGTGGGTCTAATTAAAAAATTTAGAAAAACGTCACAAAATCCATTTTAATCTGATTTTTTTGTAAAAAAAAAAAGAAGAAAAAAACTAGTTTTTTCTCTGAGCGGAAGCGAATGAAAAGCCCCTTGTTTATTTTATCTAATTTGCGACAACATGCGAATAATTTTCGTCTTTAATAATTTAAGTTCTTTACCCTTGGGCAGGAGGATGGCCATGCCACAAATTGCTGTCACACGTGGGTCACGAAATTTTTTGCAGTATTTGATCAGACACGCACCAGATCCACAGCCTTGTCGCCACTTGGTTAACGGAATTCGCGGACACGTGTCCAACGTGGCTTCCGGATTTGACACCTATGGGTGACATTAAATGAGTTCTCGCCACCCCCCTACTATTCAAAATAGGTATTACCCGTAAAAATAAAATAAAAGGAAGGCGGTTTAGTACCGGAATTAGCACGCAATCCCTCTAAATCCCTTTTTACCACGATTTTTTTTTTGGGAAGTCAATGTCATAATTCTTTCTTTGGAATTGGACGGAATAAAACATTCTCATGAATTGGAAATTACAATCACTATTCCGCATAAAACATATGATTAAAATTTAGGTATGTCAAATATAATGTTTGATAAATCTAAAATATAATTGAAATTCTAAATTGAAAAATAGGTAAATCACTATTCGTCTGTTTGGTTTGTCGACATATTTAAGCAACGGCTAGAGAGAAACTACCTCAATTGCCTAGTTTTTGAGGTGCCGTGGCTTCTAAATTTGTGCTGTCGAGCATATAAATGATAGCACTTTATAATATTGTTAGAATGCAGCGCAATCACAATTAAACCAAGTAGATGAATAGTTTGAAGTTTGCCACCATATACAATATGAGACATTCGTTTTTATCTTATAAGGGCTATAAGATGTGCATTTGAGAGATTCTTGTTTCTGTCGATATGAGTGGCCAATATTTATTTAAAAATCGAACACTTCCCATCATGGTTGATCATCGTTTAGCATACTCGTCAATAAGATTTATTTCCCGTTCAAATGGAAAAAAAGAATTGTTGTATTCTCTATCCTTGCTAGATGAAACTTGATACTATCAATATTTTGATTGGTGGATATCAAATTTAGATATTGTTCATGTATCCCATCAATCGAAGACTACAATTTTGTTTTCGTGCTCGTTACCACTTTTACATCCTTGTGCAATTATTCTACAAAATATGGTTTTTTTTTTGGAAGGAAAAAAAAAAGCACTAAAACACGAATGCATTTGATTCGAATTTAGACCAATTTCAAATGGTTGGAAGAATAATTTTACTTCATTGGTGCTGTTTATGTTTTAAGTCAAGTAACGAAAATTATCTTAGGCAAATTAAAATGGTTAAAATTGAATTAAAAAAACTATTTAAATCCCTATTTTTTTGTAAGATAATGGTCACGTCACTTTTTTATTTTAAATTTACTTTCAAGATCTCATTAGGATATACACAACGTCAATTGTGCACGCAACATATAGGGGCATTGACCTAAGTAGCGGCAACATCTTTTCGCCTTTAGCTAAAAATGGCTAAAATAATAAGAATAATCAAAGAGAAGCAAGACACTCCTTAAGCTTAGGTTACTCTGAACAGAATTGCTCATTCATGGAAGAGATTAATGACATCAGTGTACAGTTTGTTAGCTTTTTAATCGACAGGGATTGATGATCCGTTTTGCTATCCATTTTATATCCCGGAGAAAAGTAAGGAAAGATTATACCTATATTAAAACTAATTTATAAATTTGATTTATTTTAGTGATGAGTTGTATTGTTATTGATAATTGAGTGTGACCCACTTTTTTTTTTTTTTTTTGGAGTCTAACACCTCACTAAGCAAGTCAACCATATAAACCGATCTTCAAGGTCCATAGCATTGCACGAAATGTAAATATCATTTTGTGGATGGGGATATATTTGAGGAGCCAATTTTTATTCAAGGCGAATATGAACGATGACAAAAAAGGCAACTTGGAAAACTTTAAGATTTCTCGTGTCAAAAGTAAATGTGGAACATTCAAATTAACGGATTACCATGATAAATTTAGCTAAAAATACCCTATCATGGATTTTTCTAGATGTTTATTTGCGCATTTTGCTCCGACTATTGGGTAAAACTGTAAAAGCGTGACTTAAACAACGCGCGAAACATTATGGTACAAATATATCATTACTTGAACTTATGATTAGGTGTAAAAGGTATTCATGAAACTAACTTGTCAAAACGACAAAACAAGTAATTGGTATAAACAAAGGAATCTCTAAACACGATACAAAATATTTCATGTTATGAAAATAACCAAAATTTTTGCTCACTAACTAATATATGAAGAACTCTAAATTATGTTATTATGCCAAAATGACAAATATTTCTCAAATACAAATGTGTTATAATTAAATAATAAAATAACAAAAGAATGTGAAAAGTCCTGATAAAGCTTGGTTCATTTCCTCTTTCTGAGGCTATTTTTGGGGAAAGATCCTCCATGATTTATGGGATTGTCTGTGCACTGCAGTGGAGGCTCATCTTAGTGTGAAGCACTCTTTCCTTAAGTAACTAATAAATGCACTGGATTTTTTGGGAAAAAAAATAAAAATCAGCACGTTCACGAAATTATATTACCTCTCGAGATGAGATCTTAGGTCTATTTTCCATGATTGGGAATTGGGATAACATCAATGTCGAGAACAACGATGAAAAACTCGATCTTTAAATTCAAATTTTCAAACATAATGAGTCATTAAGACGCACGAATACATGATATAGAAATCACTTATTACCGACATTTAATAATATGTACGGATAGTTATGTACTCTCGAATTGTTGCGATCTCTTCATTTTCCTTTATGGTTCTTCCTATAATAATTGTAGGCATTTCAATTGGAAAACATGAGCGTTTTGTGTTGAAATATGTCCGCATCCTTTTTATATTAATATGGTTTCCCTTCATCAATGTTTCGAGATCCGGCGTTCTTAACTCTTTTTTTATAGAAATAAAAAAGAGAAAGAAGGAAGTCGTAGATGGCATGGGAAAAAGAGAAAAGAAAATCGGGGCCCCAGTAAATATTACAGTTGTAAAATCTCATAATTATATAAATATTTTTTTCTCTCAACCATATCCATGCACTTTCCCCTTCTTTTTTTTTTAATTTTTTCTTTTGGTAGGGTGGGTTTTCTTATACGTGGGCCCCGCCCGCTGGCCGTATGCATTGCTGGCTTTCGGCGATGGCTTTGTTCGTTTTTTCTTTTATAGCCGAAGGTCTCGACAGAACCCCCTCTGCCTTTCTCAGACAAACACCTTCCACCTCTAGAGAGAGAAACTAGAGAGAGAGAGAGAGCTTCATCAGCTGGTTCCATCGCACTGATCGAGAGACCCCTGCCGGTTTCTCTTCGATTTCTCGCTTCTTCTTCTCCTCCTCCTCCTTCCGCCGTCAGCCGCCGCCTTCGCCGCCGTCGCCGCCGTCGTCTTCGCCGTCCGCGGAAAGTAGTGGGAGCGGCGGGGTGTAGAGAGAGAGAGAGAGAGAGAGAGAGAGAGAGAGAGGATTTTCCGGAAAAGGGGGCGATCGAATTCGCTCGCGGAAAGCGATTGCGCTTTGATTGGGCGGATCTGCGGATCTAAGCGGCCCTCGACCAGTCGCCCCCACGTGCTCTGTCGCCGTTCCCCGGTCTTTTAGATCTCCGTCGCTGTCGTCCGCCGCGGTTCGGCCGCAAACCTAAACTGTGCTGTGCTGTGAGTTGCTCTCCTTCTCTCTATATCCTCCCCCCTCCCCCCTTCTTTCTCTTGGGTTCTCGTTCTGGTCTCGTGTCGTCGCGAAATTCGAGCGATCGGTGTCCTAGGAGCGGTCGTTTTCCTGGTCTCTGTCTAGATGCTGATCTTTCGGGTGGTGTGGTTACTGAATTTTTTTGGTGGGCCGCCACCGGATTGCTGTGGCTCGAGGGTTAGAATGTGGACGGGTGGATTTGACCCGATCAGTTGTAGATGGGTTTCGGTTGGGTGTTTCGTTAACTCTTATGACGTGAGTCTCTGTGTTTCATGGGGGCTTTTGGTGGGTTCTCTCTGTTTGAGCTGCAGTAGTTATTGGTTATGGATGGTAGACCTAAAATTGTACCCTTTCTCTCTCTATATATATAAGTGTTGATTGACAGTTGTAGATAGAGTAGACATCCTCTGACACTTAACAAAACTGCAGGATGAATAATTCAGTGTTCTTGGTAGTTGATTTTGAGTCTGTGAAGAAGTGGATATGACTTGTAAGTGATTATGCAGTTTGCAGGTGAGTGGAGGTCGTCAGTTTCGGGTTGGAGCTGGTGGTGCACCTGAATTGGATGTGGAGCCACACTTGGAGGCTCACTTAGGTGAGATGAGGGATGTTATCGAGGTTGATAAATTTTCTGAGGGCTTGCTGGCGGCCGTCCTCGGACCGTTATGTGCACACGGGTTCGGATTTAGGGGGCCGGCAAGATGGACTTCTTTGGTACAAAGACACCGGGCAGCACTTGAACGGGGACTTCTCGATGGCGGTTGTTCAGGCCAATAATTTGCTTGAAGATCAGAGCCAGATTGAGTCTGGCTCCTTGAGTTTTCTTGACTCAGGTCCTTATGGCACCTTTATTGGAGTGTATGATGGCCACGGTGGACCTGAGACATCGCGTTTCGTTAATGATCACCTTCTCCAGAATCTGAAGAGTAAGATAATAAGATAATAAACAATTTGTTTCTATTCAGTGTTAGAAGCATCTTCCAATGAGGCCTAGTCTGTTCTGAAGTATCTTGATTGGTTTTTTCTTTCTTGAAGATCGTTATGTTCTTTAGTGTTCAATTCGGACAATGTTTTTTGTCCATCATTAATCAATTGCATTGTCTATGACTTGCAGTGTTTGCAACTGAGCAACAATCCATGTCGGTAGAAGTTATTAGGAAGGCTTACCAAGCAACTGAAGAGGGATTCTTCTCTCTTGTTACTAAACAATGGCCCATGAAACCCCAGATTGCTGCTGTTGGATCGTGCTGCCTGGTTGGTGTTATTTGTGGGGGGACGCTTTACATTGCCAACTTGGGTGATTCTCGGGCTGTTCTGGGTAGGGCTGTGAAGGCGACTGGCGAGGTCCTTGCCATCCAGCTTTCCTCAGAGCATAATGTGTGTATAGAGTCTGTTCGGCAGGAGATGCATTCTTTGCATCCAGATGACTCTCAAATCGTGGTATTAAAGCATAATGTATGGCGTGTAAAGGGCCTCATACAGGTAAGTCTATTGCCTGCAAAGCAGCAAAAAAATTTTATTTTCATTTTTGCCTTTCCCATTTCTGGATTCTTTATTTCCGGAAAGGTGCTGTATGGGGATGCAAAGTCATTAGGTTAGTGCTCTTGGGATCCAGGGATGGTCAACGGGAAAGAGGAGTTAAGTGTGGACAGTCATTTAAGCTCTGTGGGATGGGAGAAATGGCTTCCGTTTAGATGTTACATCTATACTGTCCAGTTGGTGAGCTGCTGGATGTGACTGAAATTGAGCAATAGTGAAAGTGAATTGTTGCTGATTGATGATAATACATCTGAATATTATCGCCTTTAATAACCGTAATTATTTATTTATTGACATGCTTCAATAAATGTAATTAGCTCCCTCGCTTTTCATGAAGATTGGTGTGAAATGAAATTTACTTTTGTGTCACATACCTTACTTTGGAGGGGACATAAAAGCTTAAAGTGACAAAAGGAGCTATTAAAGAGAGAAACTTTACAATTTCTGTTGAAGCGTTCTTGTCCTAAGCACTGCCTTTGTAATGGGAACTGGTAAAATGCTGTGTCAGTGGCATCAGGAGCATGAAACATGAATGATAATTGTTTTTATCTGTACTCTGATGTAAATTCTAGAGTTGTTTGCGGAGGTTAGTCATTTTGTTATTTCTTCCCCCTTTCTCTTCTAGTCAACATCAAGTGAAAGAAAATATGTAGAATCTTGATTTAAGATCGCACTTTTTTGTAGTTTTAGAAAGATGCCAGAAGGAATTAGGTGCTACAGTGATGGGACATTCTAAGCAAGATCTATGCTTTGGATCTATTCCAATTTTGTGATCTTTCTATTTGAATTGTGAAAAAAAAAAAAATTGTTTTTTCTTTCAAGATGATTTGCTTAAGCAGTTAAAGTTCCACGGCACCAAGATTCACTATCAAAAATTAATATTTCCTGGTCACTCTTTTTCTTTTTTCTTGAAAGTTAGTCTTGTTTTTAGGTTGACAAACTGTTTTCTGCAGGTTTCTAGATCCATTGGTGATGTCTATCTAAAGAAGGCTGAGTTCAACAGGGAGCCTTTATATGCCAAGTTTCGCCTCCGTGAACCTTTTAGAAAGCCAATTTTAAGTTCTGATCCATCTATATCAGTGCATGAACTCCAACCTCATGATCAGTTTGTGATATTTGCTTCTGATGGACTGTGGGAGCACCTTACCAACCAAGATGCAGTCGATATGGTTCAAAATCATCCTCGTAATGTAAGATTTTCCTGCAGAGGTTTTCTATTTTTAAGTGAGATCCCCAGTCCTGCTCATTCCCTGTCTCTCTTTCATTTTCAGTCATTATTAAGAGTTCATGCCCTTTTCCTATCTGCTTGAGATGATGTCATAAGATTTCCCTTATGTTGCTATTTGACAAAATCATTTGCCTTTTTCTTTTTTGGATGTCTTTTTAGTTTGTATAAATATTCACATCAATTCAATTTGCTGATTTATAGTCTTATGCATTCATATATTATGTGAACCCTCTGCCTGTGAGCTTTTTCTTTTTCTTTTTCTTTTTCTATTTCTGTGGTAATTGGGATCATTGAATTGCTAGGTGTGAAGTTTCAGTTTTCAAAGTACATGCTATTTTTGGAGTTGATAATTTCCATGCCCATTCATCTTCTTGTTTTTTTGACTTTAAGACTGATAAGTGTGGTCTGATCATTGGTGGAGAAAACCTATTTGATATTTTGGAGGACATCCACTAGTATGGATACCTGAATGTTGCTTGATTCAACTCCTAGGACTTGTTCTAACATTGAAATGTTATAGATCTAACGTGACAGTCACCACTTGCTTCTATCCAGGGAATTGCTCGGAGGCTTGTGAAAACTGCCCTGCAGGAAGCGGCAAAGAAAAGAGAAATGAGGTACTCCGACTTGAAGAAAATTGACCGTGGGGTCCGCCGACATTTCCACGACGACATCACAGTCATTGTTGTTTTTCTCGACTTAAATTTAGTCAGCAGAGCCAGCTCAACCAAAGGGCCCACCGTGTCCTTGAGAGGGGGAGGTATTAACCTACCGGCGAAAACTCTGGCCCCCTGTGCAACGCCAGTGGAAGTTTAGTGCTGCCTGATGAATCTGCTAAACTGGTGCTACTAGGATTTAGTGTAACAATCAGCTTGTTGAATCTGAGATATCAAGAAGGTGCGGCTCATTATTAATTCTTTAATGTAGAATGTAACATTTTACCTGGGACTTGTATTTTATGTCAGCTCACTTGATCACAGTGATGGGAAGAATCATGGGGGGAAAGCTTCAAAAGTGACAGTAAAGATTCTTGTGGGCAACTCTTTTTACTTGTATCTGTTTTCCCCTTTAGTGATCTAATTTTTGCATTCTGTCAATCACATTAAGGTCACCCTTAATCCAAGTTCTTTTGCAGTAGTTTACAGTAAAGAACGGCCTAAAGATCAGTATAGAACTTTGATCGTGAAATGAAGTTATGCTTGTCAGGGTGCAAAGAAAAGGCATCTGTAACTATTATGTTTGTTGGGAATCTTCTGTTGGGTAGGTGGTGAACTCTGCAGTGCAGATGCTAAGAGTTATATTGGGACGTAAAGGCAAAATTCTGCTGATGTCTCAATACTTTCCTGGGAATTTTTTTTCTCGTGAGCAGGGTCTATGTATTCACACTAACGTAGTCATCGAATGGCATTAGGCTCGCGAGCAGGATTTATCATGATCAGACTGTTATGTCCATCTGGTCACACGATGGATTGGGTCGACGAAAGAAAGTCCCACTTGCATGGCCTCTGATGCAGACTGATTGCATTTTTGGCATGCCTAATTTCCAGCTTACTCATTGGCCTGGTCCTAGCACTTTGGAAGTCGATGGAATCCAGTTTGACAACATTTCGTTGAGGCTGTTGGTCACATAGACCCGTTTACAACGGTTGCCTTGGTGAGGCAATTACCTATCTGCTTGTCTAATTAATGCTGTTTGAGTGAAGGTGGAAAGTTTGAAAGGGGTGTTGTATAATGAATGAATTTCCAAGTCAACATCTATTTCACACTTGGTGCCACCTACATTATATCTGTTACATAAGAAAAGTCTGGTAACGTTGAATTCGAGAGGCTAGATGTTCTCAAGATTCCGCAACCCTTAACTACTTTTCCTCTTCTATTCCTCTTAAACTGCTTTTGTCGAAGTCGATGCTGGGGTTGTTGGCGTCCAAACACCTCAAGCTCGCGGACTGGAACGAGAGACTGTCCATTTCCACATGGAATCTCTGATACCCGACTCCATCGATGCTGAAGCTCGGAGAAGCGTCGCAGTCCATTGATCTGCGAGGTCCACCGCCAGCCGCTGGTTTAGGAGAGTTGCCACCGGCCAAGCGAATTGCTTCTTCTAGTTCTTGCCACACCTGAGTCATCGTGGGGCGCTGCTTTGGCGATTTCACCACGCACTTCAGAGCAAGCTGACCCATCTTCAGCATCACCTCCATGTTGCATGGTTGCGAAAGGAGATTGGCATCCAATATTCCTGTCACGTCTTCTCTTTCTAAGCTTGGTCTAGCCTGCGATCAAATGACGACAGGGTATAAATTCCCATTATCTTCAAATTGCATTAGGCAAAGTGCATAATATATCTGTATATTCCAGAATTGCTGGTTCTGAGATCTTAGTACCATGTCGATTACGATGTGGACAATGTGTAAAATCTTCAGTTACCTACTTTCACGCGCCCTATGCGACAATGTATTCAGTTAGCTAGCCTGAACCCCGCACCGTATGAATCTCTGAGAATCGCTTCATGCCATGTCGAAGATGTCCTGCTGATCGGTCAGTATATTCGGGAGCGAGACTTGCACACATGCAAAAGACTAATTGAATCACGACGGAAGCACGATATCTGAATGGCCGATCCCGATCTAGCTACACTGATGTGCATGGAGACTATCTGGCTTGGGATGCTGAGCAACTAACTTAGTTAGCTCGGGACTCTCTTGGTTACCCTGGTTATTCAAGGTCTGAAAGTCGATTCTTACGTGTGAGAACTGTTAATCTTGCTCGACTTGTAGGTGACCAACACGCACAAAATGCGAGCAACGTCATTCCCGCGTACCGATTGTTAGGCTCGCTGAATAGGAGACCTTAATATAATACATATTATGACAATGGAATATGAAGAGATTAGTTTTCTTACCCAGTCTATAATGTGATACCTAGAGTTGTTCCTTCCGGTATCAATGGCAGGCCGGGCAGCGACCAGTTGCAGAAGTATCACACCGAAACTGTAAACGTCGCTGAACGGAGTTAAATGAAAGCTGGAACAATATGCAGGGTCAAGGTATCCCGGCGTCCCTTTGATCTGACTGCTGACATGCGACTGATCCTCGACCGGTCCTGACTTTACTAGCCCGAAATCCGACACCTTGGCTTCAAACCCTTCTCCTATGAGAATGTTGCTCGGTTTCAGATCGCGGTGGATGACGCTCGGCTTGACCTCTTCATGCAAATGAGCAATGCCTGCAAAATTGGAGCATCTCAGTAATAGAACCTTTATTTCCTCACATGCCTTAGTGAAAAATGAGTGAGCAGAAGCAACCTTTAGCTGCTCCAATGGCTAAATTAACCCTCTGTCTCCATGTCAAGACCCTCCCTCTTCTCCCTATTAATGGCCAAAAGAGGAAGGAGAAGATCCTCAGTTTTCTCGTTTTTATTCATTATATATTCCAAGTTATAGAGGAAGAAAGGAATGCTGGGACAGCAGTTCAAACTTACCTATGATGTACTCAAGCAATGAACCGTTGGGCACATACTCATAAACCAGTATCTTAGCACCACTTGCTCCTGCACAATCACATATTCAATTAGATTCTCCAGTTCTGAAGCTTAATCCTGTTGAAACATCAAAATTTAAATTTGATAATCATTTTCAGATATCAATTCTCTTTAGTCTTTATCTTTTGTTAGAAAGTCCAATCCAAAAAGCTCAACTTTGTGCATATAAAGAGCAAGTAAACTCCATTGCCAAGAGATGGACATTTCAACATTTTTTTTTTTTAAATTCAGAAATATCAAATTTTGATGTATTATACCAACAAAAAATATAGTGCAGTCTTGTAGATAAGGAGTCAAAAAGAGGAAGATCTGACGCTATGTTTTTACCTGGTTCTTCACAGAAACCCACCAAGCTGACAAGGTTCCTGTGCTTAACTTTAGAAAGCAGTCTCACTTCTGTTCAAGAAAATACTGCAGAATAATCAGCCACCTGAAGATATAATCCTCAAATTGGAACAAAACACCTATAATTCTTCTATATATACGCAGCACAATACGTCTAGAGCCTAAATTACCATTCCTAAATTCTTCAACGCTCTGGTAGGAGTCGGCATGAGGTTTCTTGATGGCTAGTGTTCCTTCGTCATGGAACGTCCCTCTATAGACATTCCCGAAAGCTCCGGATCCGACCAAGCACTCCTCGCTGAAGTTGTTGGTCACCCTCACGAGCTCCTCCAGCTGGAACCTTTGCAGCAACATTTTCTCGTCTTCCAAATTACTTCCAGCTGCAATATATTGTCATTGTTATTTACGAGAGGATGTTACGAACAAGAAAGAAGCATCCTGAAGTGATTTCTCATATTGATGAACTTTCGGGAATTTCAGCTTTACGAATCACAAATCGGCTCTTGTCATTTGACTTGTAAAATTCCTCCCGTTAACTAGTTAATGGGAGAAGTTGTGTTTATGAATTACATCATGACAGTTCATGCTAAGCTTTCAATGCTACAGACTAAACTTCTTGCTTTAGGATTCATGTAGTCCGAGTGTCACAACACTATGAGCACTTCAAAGTGTTTTCCTGCAGCATGCATGTGTTAGGAATAGACTTACAAATGGACATTGTAAGACAAATATGAACGCATGTTTGGACTTGCGTTGGAGCCAGACACGACAAGACACGCTTTAAGCCTTCGAGCATGATGCATAGATGTGTTTCTGAATCAGAGTTCCATACTTTTTTTCACTGCCCTTCATTATCTTTCTTCATTTTTCATGTTCAATCTGTTGTCATGGTTTTACTTCTCGGAAATGATTGCTATCCGCGACACGGAATCACTGACCTTTGCCCTTTATCCGGCGATGGCAGCACCGCCAGATGGCGGGGAGGACCTTCCTCCTGAAGAAGATACAAAAGGTGACGCCCGTCAACAGAATGGACATGGCTATGATTATCACTCCCAAGACATTCATCCGGCTGCTCAGCCCAGACTTGTCCTGAGCCCGCATCGGGGCCGATGCACGGCCTGGTGATCCACCCATCCAATGCCAATCGCGCCACCAGTTTCGCTCTTTCTTCGGATTCTAATTATACTTCTCGAAACCGAAACCGAGAGCAAGTAGTTCGGTTCGAGGGTGGGATTTTAAATGGACTGCCGGCAGAGAGAGGCAACAACACAATCAAGACGAGTGTGTTTGTGTGTCTAACGTTGCCGATAGTCTTTGCTGTCTCGTTATTCCATCATGGCGCGAGACCTGGTCTGTGTCTTGGGACGGCAAAAACAGGCCAGACAACCTATCCTAATCAGGAACCACTTTCTCCGTCGGGGGCGAGACGTTGTCCCACTTCTCGATAAGGATCTGCAGTGCTCAACGTACGTAGGTTTCAACAGTATCTTGGTGATGGATAGATTGACTAGGTATACATGTCCCGACAATTATTCTTATGATTTTTCGAATAAATATACAATTTGCATGTCGTTTCCATCATCACCAAGCTCCTAGGACGTCTTTGTTGATAGAAAAAGAGGGGTAGAAAAAGGAAATAATTTGAGGAGTAGCCATCTGCAACTTAATTTTTACGATTTGGGTTCAGACGTCCTGTCGTGTTCTTAAATGTTTCTTGTGGATTGTCTTTGCTTGGAAGATTCTCCGAAATATAAGGGGGGGGATAAGATATGGAGGGATTAGTCTTAGTTTTATATGATGAATTTTTGCAGCCGAAAGAGAAGAAAGATGGTTATAATAAAACAGCTTGGTCCCAACAAAAGCTAACCAATAATTTCAAATGAAAATAAAAATTTGGTCGTATCAAGTGACATAAAATTTGAATTCATTGTATTTGGACGATGCATAATGCTAAAATAAGACACCAGTAAGGAAACAAGGGAAATCCTTTCTGTCTAATTTGCGAGTTATGATAAAGTGCTCTCCAATGGCTAGCCGGATTACGACATCGTCCTAGGTTATCGGAAAGCAGCGTTGAATCGAAGCAAAGGGATTAAGATGGATTCATTGAATGGTTCAACATTTCAGGCCTACATCCACAAAACACGATATTTATGCAGATTCTGCTCTGATTTATTTCACGTGTATAGGCCTCGTTTCCACGTGTTATACCCTATTTGGTTGCGTGTGAGAGGAGTATTAAAGTATATCCTGTCACTTCTCTACAAGGCTCCTTATATGCACATGGTATCCTTAACCTATTAGGTTAGGCTTTTAAAATAATAGTTCCATAAAAATTTACATAGAACGAGAGGAGGTCTTAAGTTCAATATATAGCCTAACTACGCCCGTGGGTGAGTGTTAGATTATTTAAAAAGCTTTTAGAAAAGTTTGCTATAGTCTTGCCAAATTATACCATGTTGCTCATTGAATGTGAGACTAATAAATACTTTTTGGAAGCTTCCATAATTATTCTTTTTCCAAAGAAAGTAGAGGCCCAGATTGAATTTTGGAAAGGGAAAAGAGATGATCGCCACAAGCTGAAAGAGTGGAGGAGGCATGATACAAAGTGATGATAGCGAGAGAATCACATGACTCACGCTTCTTCCTTCTTCTGCGTAGTGAAGCCTCAAGTTCTTCCGGGCGCAAAGTCAACCGTCGCCATCAAGACGAATAGGTCTGGACAAGTTGAGAATCTGGAGGTCCATTCAGATGTCAAATTGTCAATGGCTCCCCTGAATCTCTCTGGCTGTCTAAATTTCTTTGGGAAAATTTCACATAATTACACAAGGAAAAAGATAGGTGAGACTGATCTTTCCTTTTTTGAGAATTTCCTTCTCTCTCTCTCTCTCTCTTGAATTGTTTCAATGAGTTCCCTAATTGTTCTGGAAAAGCAGGTCATGAAATCTTTTAGCAGAACAAATTCAATGCGGTTTCTTACATTGGAGATAATGTGGGTCTTGCATTTAGATTGTCCTGCCCCTTTCTTTGCTTCCTTTTTCTTTTAAACATTACTTTGTGGGTGCAATTTTACGAAATTTAGCAGCAGCGAAGTTGGATGTGAGAAAGAGTGTCGTCCCCCCAAAGTACAGATTCTGGTGCCTTGAGATAAGGAACGGATGAGAATATTTATTGAGAGAGCCAGATTGGCAGGCCCCGGAGTCTTTACCACTGCATTTGGGGCAGAGGGAGCCCCCATTTTACCCCTGGGGTTTGGCATCAATTGCATTCCATACCCCCCTAGATCCACATTCGAACTTGTGTCGTCATTAGCTCCTGAAGTTCATCGACCTCGCATCAGCTTTGCTCCAAACCTATAATGCACCTTCTCAAAATAGGGTACTGCTGTTCTCTGCTGTCTCGCAGCAAAACGCTTGGATCTTCTTCCATCGTTTCGGCAAGAGAGGACCCGACCATGCTTCGAACAGGGTCGGGGCATTTTCCTTACCATTCGAAGCCATGTCCTCTGCTTCTGGCAGTTGTTGATTCGAGATGGCGATTGCAAATAATGCGTGGACCATGGCAATCCAATTGGCAAACACCGCTCCAAAACACTCTGCTCGGATGATTAAACATATTTTCAAGGGGAGAGATCTCATCGAACTTTAACCTAGAGTAGTCTGATTCATGCACCAACTCTGCTTCATCGATCTCTGTCAATGAAATCTGCTTGAGATGGCAATTGAATTTTGATCTACTGCCAAACCCCATAACCACCGAACTTCCTACTTCCCACCTATCAAATCTTCTCCAACTCCTTGTCTCTCTTCTATATGGTTTTAAATTAAGATATTTTCCCTTATCTTGCCAAACACTTCGGAAATATCTCTACCCTTGAATGAATTGCAGAGAGCTTGCACATGCCCATTTATCACAGGCTCCATATAGAAAGCGGTTTCGTTCCCAACAATAAATAAGTAGAATTCAGTAAATTCAGCTGGTCAGAGACTCTGAGTATGGGTGTCATGCAATGTATGAACCCACAAGTGGCCTGAAACATCATTATTGTACAGCTCATAGTCAAGATTTCTAGACTCAACTGCATAATATCCCAGACCACATTTCATGATCTGGATCGGAGACCCTGAAAAGACCCGGAAAATTGAAAAGATGAATGGTTCAATCGCCTTGGCTCTTTCCATTTCCAAAGTGACAATTGATTAACAAGAGATAGATGGAGTGAGTTTATCAGGAAAGATAGAAAAAGATGCGATGTAGATAACTCTTTCTTCACTCAAAACTTTTGTACATACACTGATCCATCTCAGGGAACAGGGGCTTTACTAAGAACTACAGAAAGAAAATGTATCAAAGTCTACAACAAATCCTGTATAAGAGAAGAGCCTCCTGAAAAGTGACCGCCTCTGTGAATATTAAATGAAGAAACCTTTTTTTTTTCCACTGATTACAGATCCCTTCTGCATAACGGGCAAGATGCGTGCCGCAAGAGCCACTTATCGATGCACGGGAGATGGAACATGTGATTGCAGTGAGGCAAGCTCCGCACCGTCTCTCCGAGCTGAAAGTCCTGAATGCACAAAGCGGAAGGTGTTTTGACTTAGTTTCCTACTGCTACCAGAGATTGATCATAGATCAATGACTTCCGTGAGAGGCGAGTTGAGTGGACGAAGGAAGCGATGATCGTACCTGAAGACACACTGAACAAGAGACTCTTTCTCCGGAAGCATCCATATCATTGCTAGTGATGGTTACTTTTGGGATCTTCTCGACCGAATCTCCAGGCAAGCCCTTGGCGCTGCTCGTGTCAAAGATGTTGTGAACCTCCTCATAGCTTGGTTCAACAGCGCCCATCTAATAAAAAGCGTCAACGTCGTAAGCAACTAACCGATCACGAGCAATGCCGATCATAATACATTTAGGGGCATCGTGTTGAATTCTAATCAGAGGGACAATACCTGACTTTGCACTGCACTTAGCATTGCTGGCCCGATCCGTTCACGAACAAGTCTCCCGCTTAAGAGGCTGACGATAACATCAATCTGTAATTTTAGGGGGAAATGGTCATTTGGGAGAACAGTCGATTAGCATTACACTTCTTGGCTAGAGAGCTGAGGATCAGATCCACAACAAAGCCACGATCCGTAAGCAAACAGATATCTGCGAATTCCAGACATCTACTTTGCTAGAAACACAGATGTGATAACAACATTCCGGCCCCATTGATCAATTAAAGGCGCGGCGGTAACTCACCAGGTAGAGGACACACTCGATCCCCGATTCATCTGAATGCCAGAGGACGAGGGACGACTCGAAGACTTCGATCGAGAAGACCGCCCCTGAAATCGCTCCGACAGCAGCCCCTCGAACGAACCCGCTCTCGGTCTCCTGGCCTATGAGAGCCCCAGTCATGGCTCCTAACAGAGTACCAACTGCAGAACCAAAAGATGCCTAAAAATTAAACACTCGAACAGAGGACTCCTCTCAATAAGAAAGTCTCAAAATCTCATCTTGTGGAAAGATCACGCCATTCGGGCATGTCCCGGAACAGTTCTTGGAACATCGAGTCATCAAGACCATGAGCAAAAAAATTCTGCACAACCCTAACACGTCACGCGTCATTTACCAAGAAATTCCCACCCCCGCGCACCGACGTGGATTCAGAAGCGGCATTGAGGATCCCGAACCCGATGAAACCAAAACCCGAGCAATCACCGACCGACAGCAACCCCGGAACCCGCACGAAACGCACGCGAAAAACATCACGGCAAGAAAGGGGAACAAGAAACGAACCCAGAGCGAAGAAGAAAGTGAAGATGGCGGAGAAGACGTTGCCCACGACGGCGGAGACGGCGGCGCCGGACATTCGCCGGGCCCTCTCGAGGGAGCCGCCGATCACGGACGCGAGAGGCGCGCGGAACCCAGAAGGACACGGGCAGAACTCCATCGCCTCGCCCCGACCTTTCGTCTGCCAAGATTCTCACTTTCTTCCTTCTTGGAGGAGAGAGAGAGAGAGAGGGAGGGAGAGATTGAAAAAGCCTAAATCAAATTACGAGATTACAGGAGAGACCCATGAATATATATATACACACACCCAAATATATATATACATATATTATATATATACACACATATATGGAGGAAGGCGAAGGTGGAGGCTAAGGCTAAAGCTTAGTACTTAAGGGAAAACGAAAAGCGACCGCATCGACCTACTCGCATTTATGACCCGTTGCCCCTGTTTCTCTTCTCTTTTTCTTCTTCCCCCTTGATCTTGCTCAGGCATATCTCTCCAGTCCCTCTCTACACGTTTTCTTGGAAGGGACGGTGTGGTCTGGTCTTCGTTCTCGTTTTCAAATTTGCGTAACGTTCGCCGTCAAAGGCACTGGAGACGAGAAGAGAGAGAGAGAGAGATGGATGGGAAGCTTCTGTTTGACGGCCTCCGACGTGGAGTTCCGACCATTACTCCCTCCCTCTGTCTCTCTCTGCCACGAAAATATCTTCTGCGGAGCTGATCAGCGTGAGGGCCGCAAGCCGAGCCGAGTGTAACATAGTCATAGAATTTTATTTTTTTAAAAGGATAAAAAAATAGAAAGTTAATATCTGGCGAATGTGTTCCAGATTAAGATCTTAAAATGGTTACATTTGAGATAAATTTACTCTCCATCAATTTCTATTAAACCTTATAGAATCGAGTGACACGTAATAATTAACGGATATATCGGTTTAGGATTTTACCCTCTCGTTAAATTTCGTTACACTTTACAATCAAACTGTTGAGTTGAATGACACGTGATAGTTAGCGGGTATACCGATTTTGGGGTTTTATCCTCCATTTCTAATGGATGTATCAACTTTTGGTTTTTCCTGATATTTATCCAATTTAACGGAAACTAACGAAATATAAATTTGTCGTAGGTATATCAGTTTGAGATTTTTGATAGTAAAAAAATTCATTTGTAATAAATTTATTACAGGTGTACCTATTTAAAATTTTTGCTAGTCAAAAAAAAAAATTTATTTGTATATAAATTTATCTTATATATATAAATTTATGATTTTTCACGATATTAATTTAAAATAAATATATAGGTAGAAAAAGCGAAAATCAGAAATATTCTTTGGGCTGCTGTGGACAGTGAATTTATATGTCTCGCTGCGGTTGGGCCCATATTTCTGAAAATTGGTTGCAACGATTCAATTGATATACGCGAAAAAAGGGTCATCTAGCTTTGATGTCCGAACAATTTTTATTTGCTATTTCCAGTATTGGGTCAGGTGAATAGTAAATGAAACGTGCCATTGCATTAATTTTCCAAATAAAAGAAAAAAAGAAAATTTGTTTTTGAGATTCACATATACTCCGAATGTAATTCTTAGAACAAGACAAAAATGCACACGAATAAATGTCATGTAGCGTTAGAATTTATTAGAGGATGAGGTGATGGAATTCAAACTTTTTGACATGACGGGGACGGAACAATTGAACCACAAAATGTGGATCTTCTTTGGAACAAGAAAAGCCCATTTGTAAACACTAAGCATTTTTTGTTTTCCTATCAAAAGTCGAAATGTTTTCTGAAAATCATCAAAAAGATTGTATACAGATTTACGTGCAAATACTTATGTGTTGTGAAAATTTCGGGTGTTTCAATTAAATCAAAGTACCTTTAATAAGTCAAAAAAATAAAATAATAAAAGTCAATCTAAACGCGCCCTTGTGTTTGGTTATACAATGCATTCACCTATACCTACAAAAGATAGCCAAACAAAGGGTTTCCAGAAGTTGGTCTGAAATTTGGCATGCTGATTTAATGCCTAGTCGAATCCCACATTATTTCGCTGTAACATGCGGATATATGTCGGCTGTTGAAGCATCTTAGAAAAGTTTGCACTGTCTTTTCGTCCGAAATCTTGGAATTTTAATAGCCTGAGAAATCGAATTAAAAATTAAAATGCGTAGGGGGGTTAGTGGGGCACCATCAACCATGTGCAAATCAGGAGAAGAAAAAATTAAGTCGAACACGTCTTTGTTTATGTGCATGTTGCGTCCAAGCAAGGCACCATATTCGTAATTAAACATAATTTGTTTGGTGTCATAATCCATGCAAAATCACATAAATTAACTAGTTAATTATAAGTTTATGAGTCAAAGTGGTTGAAGAGATCAGGCACCCCATCGTTTCATATACGTCGCAACTTGCTTTCAATGATAATGAAGATGATTAGGGGGAAATTGAGGAAACCCGCCCTCGGTTAGTTTTGCATCTTTACCACTTCCCCTCTTCCTAATTTTAGAAAGTACCTCTTTGTATCTGACAAAACATATGCAAAAAAGATAAAATTGCCATTCCTATCAACCTTTCAGAGGTTCAACGATTACACAAAATCCCTAAGATCCAAAACAGTACTGTCGATAACTGTAACTGCTCTCTCTTGTCTCTATCTCCCTCGCCAACTTCTACCCTCTATGCCCCCCCTAGCCATTCTCTCTCTCTCTCTCTCTCTCTTTCTCTCTAATATGAGGTCGTGCAGAGGGACATGATTGAGGATTGGATTATTTTATAGGGCATGGGTATTTTGGGTCACAATGAAAATCTTGTAAGTGAAAGCAAATATAAATTGATGTGAAAATGTGATTTGGTGTTTGATAACAAAATTTAACACTTGTGCTCCTAGAAAAAAAAAAGAGGAACTAGTACCAGAATAAAAGTGAGGAGGGTTTTCAGAATGTCTCTAATAGTGTTGACAATTGTTACTCGTCGAGGGTCATCAACAAATCTAAGGATTGAAGTTCCTACAACTTGGTTTTTTCTCTTCTATATTCTTCTTCTTTCACTCCATTTTTGAAAATTATAAAGATCCCAATTGAGGTTTTTATTAGATTGGTAGATTTAGTGCACTACATAGTTTGAATATGGGATTTCCATGACCCTAATATGCATAGTCTCGGTCCGCCTAATATATGATTTATGTCTTTCTTATGGTACTTAAAACATCGCATTAGAGTCAACTTTCACATCCTTTGGGATGATGGGTGACCTATATTATTCCAATCTATTTTGCACATAAGAAGGGATGCTTTGACGTCATTTCACATTCCGAGGTAGTGAATTTCCTTCCAACTAATGGCTATTTTATAAAACCCTCGGAATCAGTGTTATTCTACTATAATTTTCCCGTTCTAAGAGGTAATATCTCCTATGACCAAATCAAAGGACAAGGGCTGGCAGAGTAGACACCTTTAATTACAACATGGAATAGACAAAAATTTCTTGAATATCGAGACGAGATATCATGATGACCTAAGCCTGTCTTCTGTCTTCTCTCCAAAGCCCTAGAAGCCAAAGGCAAATGTCCTGCCTACCAATCAAAAGATTTGCTTTGATCTCCGGTCCAATTTTCTCCTCCTTTCTAGCTTGTTCTCGGCCTTTCGTGAGCTCTAAAATTATGGCACTCAACTGATTTTTAACTTCCACATCATCTATGGATAAGCTTAACACGCGTTTAATAATCATTCTATTTTTAAATATAATTTTTGATCAAAAATAATTTTTTCCAATTTTATTTTACAAAATAATTTCTGAATAAAATAATATGTTTGGTAACTATACAAAATTTTTATTTTCGAGATAGAACTCGAGATGCGTTTGGTAAGATTCTTAATTTTTTGTATTTCTCTTAAATTTTAAATAATTTTACTATATTTTCCTTTTTTTCTTTTCTTTTTTATTTTCCTTTTTTCTTATTCTTCCTCTTGATCACGGATCGTCGTGGCGAGTTGAGTCTTGCTAGTGGCCAGGCAAGGCCGAGCCTCGCCAGATTGCCTAGCCACTAGTGAGGCTCGGCCTCACCCAAATCTAGCGAGGCCGAGGCTCACTGTGACTAGACAAGCCTTCAGCGAGCTCGCCAGACCTCGCCCAATCTAATGCCGGCCACTGTCGGCGGTGGCGGCAATGGTCGACAGTGACCGGTGACCGGCCGTGGAAGGAAGAAGAAGAAAAAGAAAGAAAAAAGATAAAGTTAGGCTTAATTTTTGAAATTGTTTCTAGGAATAAGAAGCAAATTTTTTTTGCTTTTTGATTTTGTTCCAAATCTATTTCCGGAAATAAAAAAATAGATTTTTATTTCAGAGAACAAAAATTTTAACAAATGGATTTTTATTCTTTTTTCGTTCCAGAAAAAAAAAAAAAAGCTGTTCCGGGGATGGTTAACATTCGGGACCTTAATGTCTACGAACTGAAAGAGTCCTCCGAGATGCGGACAATGTCATTGGTCAGTAAGTCGACCAAAACGCGTTTATTAGCTCGAACATTATAAGTTCGCCAGCTGCGGTGGATGGAGAGTTCGAGCATTGCTATCATCACTTCGTATAAGTCGCACTATGCCATTAGTGATAATGTGAGGTAATAAGAGGGGGAAAATTGATGAAACCGGCCTTGTCTAGTTTTGCATCTTTACCACTTGCTCTCTTCTAATTTTCAAAACTACCACTTTGCATCTCATGGAATGTAAGCGAATACCGTGTTGCCCTTCCTTTCAAAGGTTCCACACGATGTTTATTAATTCTCTAATCACAAAACCCTAAGCCCCAGAACGCTGCTGCCGATAATCGCAACCTCTCTCTCTTTCCCTACAAGTTTGTGCGTACGGATGCACGCTTGTGCGTGCATATTTCGCATATCAATTTTTTTTATATATATAAACAAAGATATCATTATAAATGAACCTAAATGTTCATAAACGAGAGATGGTGAAAATCTCTAACACTATTCCTTAATTTTTTTCCTCTTTTTTATATTATTTTCATTATTATTTCTTTTTTTCCCCTTTCATCATTCTTTAATAAAATTTTATAAAATAGTAAATTGTACTAACATACCTAAAATAAAAAAAATAGCTAAAATATATAATAAATATAAATATTTAATTTATAGATTGAATGTTTATTATAAGATAG
The DNA here is from genome assembly GCA_017140595.1 of Eucalyptus curtisii. NCBI lineage: Eukaryota > Viridiplantae > Streptophyta > Magnoliopsida > Myrtales > Myrtaceae > Eucalyptus > Eucalyptus curtisii. The sequence continues at coordinate 32,408,057 of CM029502.1, read as the reverse complement.
AATTAAAGTTGAATATATAAATTAAAATAAGATTAATTAAAAATTAATTTTTTATTTTTTTTTTTTATTTCTTAAATTAGAATTCAAATATTATTTATATTGAAATATAATTTCAATTTTGTTAATTTAATAAGTTTGTTATTCAAAAAAAATAATTTTCCTATTATGGACATTAGAAATCCTATCCACATTTATCACACTCTCATAATTTTATTGTAGAACGATCGACGTTATCCTATCTGGCGTAGGATATCCTTGGGTCCAAAGGTTGTGTGAAGAGAGGGAGAGGCAGTACTTAAACACTATGCTCAAGTCTATTGTAGAACGATTGACGTTGTGGCCTCTGGCAACCTTGGGTCCGAAGGTTGTGTGAAGGGAGGGAGGGGCAGTATTAAAGAATTAGTTTATTTTATGTGGCATGGATGTTTTTGAGTTACCATGGAGAAAAGCAAATATACATTGATGTGAAAATGTAATTTTGGTGTTTGATAACATGTATAGGTGATGAGGGTGCTCTTAATATTCCTAATATTAATAACAACGACAATGGTGATTATTAATCATCCAAACCCATCAATAAATCTAATATTCGAATTCTTGCATGTTCATTTTTTTCTCTTTTGTATTCCTTTTTTTTTCTTCCACTCATTCTTCGAGAATTAGAAAGGATGAGTCATCCTAACAAACTACTACACTTCGTTTAATGCTGCATGTGTTTATGAGATTTTTCTAGGGATCCGAAATGTATAGTCTCAATCCCCCTAATATGTAGTTTATATTTTATTTTATGAGGCTCTCATCGTCGTACGAAAGTTAAATTTCACATCCTTCATGATGTTGGCGTTACTTATACTAACTTCAGTCGAAATTGTGCGTAAGAAGAGAGGTGCTCATTTGTCATTTCACATTGAATACAGGATTTTAATGCAGATGGTTAATTTTCTTCTACCTAATGCCTATTTTATAACTTTTCCACATCGATGTTTTCTACCTCAGTTTTCCCTTAGAAAGAGGTAATGTCTCCTATTGACCAAATCAAAGCAAGGGCCGATTTTCAATTCGCACCATGGAATATACAAAATTGCCTGAGGGTGGAGGCAACTTGAAGTTCGATGATTACGTATGGTTCTGTCTTCTCTCCAAAGTGCTAGAAGCAAAGACAAATCTCTTGCCATAACAACCAAAAGATTTGTCTAATCGAGTCCTTTCCTTGCTGCTGGTCATCGGCCTTTCGGACAATCTAAAAAAATCCATGGCATTGACTGGATTTTTTATTTGTCCCATTCTTTTGGTGGGTAAGCTAATATCAATGACCTGAAAAGAGTCAATCAAGTTGAAGATGTGGATGATGTTGTTGCTCAAGAAGTCCACCAAATTGGGTACTTTTCTGTGGATGTCCCAAGAAAATCGTGGAGTAAACAATGAATAACCAAACTTCGGATTTGGACCGCCTTCATGATAATTCAATTCATTTGAGGGACTAACCGATGCTAATTGATGCACGAAAGAGGTCTCGAGTGTCATTATGCACGCAACATATTCATTCTTGTGTTTTGCACCCAATCTTGCACCGTTTGCTGAATGTACATGAATGGCATTGGGGAACAAAGAGTTGCCAAAGCAAAGCAAAAGAAACTGTCTAGACTCAAGTGGCACTATGCCCGGGTTTTGTCCTGCTCTCTCGATTTTGGCGTCTCGACAAATCTCAACAAAAGGATCCCGAATTTTCATGACTGTTTTTGTCACGCGATTAAGAGTTCGATATTTGAATGGGCAAGAGGCTGAAGGAGGATAGAGACAAAATATTTGCATAGATGAGCATACAAAGTTTGCACGGCCATTGTATCATTTTGTTATTATGAAGTTTCCTAGACTACTATCACGAATAGGTTGGAATTTAGGCCAACCATTAATATAGGGAAACGCAAAATGGTGGGGGAGATAGAGGTACATGAAGATTCGAATTCAAGACTCTTTATTTTGATACTGTGTGAAATTTTGGGCTAATGATATTATGAATAGCAGTGCCGTCTAGTACTTTTCCAAAATATTGTATGTTTGAAATATTGTCCTATATGATTTTACAATGCTTCGTCGTAATTAATTTTGAAATGCCATAAAAAGTGATTTTTCTTTCGATTTTACGGCATTTCGTCATTATCAAGTTTGGAGAGTCATCAATACGCAGTCCACTAGTATTGCTCGCTTGTTCTATGGCTAACGTATGGCGACTTTGAGAGGTGAATCGAGAAGAATGAGAGAGATGCGGATCCGTATGCCGTACACGACAGCCGGTGAAGGTAGTATCCGGTTGGACCGGACGGCCCATTCGCTTGCCAAATTACTGTTGCCGCCTACGTAGGAATGATCGAACCCGTCCCATTCAATCGTTAAATGCACCTCAAAATCCGAACCGAATGATGAAACGAGCCCAGGCCCTTTTTGGACAATTTACAGCATAAAGCCCAGGCCCGGGATTGTGCGGTCTCAACCAGATTTCGCCATTCCCTTTATGATGTTCTTAATATATGGTAATAATAAAATAATAAATTGAGGGTACGTTTATTTCACGAAAAAATGAATAATTTAAAAATTATTCTTTTAAAATAATTACTGATATTTCTTGAAATAATTAGTTGATGAAATTTTTTCATTATTGATAATAATTTATGTCTCAACATTTTCATGGATAATGGATATATTTTTTGTTCATCTATTGATATGGACATATAAATGATCATATTTAGGAAAATATTTTTTTAAATTATCGATTTTCTATGGAACAAACAAAGCCCGAGTCTTGATAGATTTTGCTTTTAGCACCCATGGGCTATATTAATAATCATTTATGTGGTTTGAGATATGGACAAGTATATATATTGTCATCACTCTAATCGAGTTTCTCTAATTGTAGTTTGTCTAATCAAGTCCTTTTAGTTTTGTGGATTTCCTAATGAAGTCCATCTAGTACCAACCGGCCAAATCTAGCTATTATGGCAAATCGAACACGACCTTCAATGAAAGATAATTTCTTTTCAGGACAAAATGTTTCCACTATCTCTTTTGACTTATTCACTCCCTAAAACGGTGTTTTGACTATATTATCCTTCACGGTCTCGCTTTTTTAGCACATTATACCCATCGGTGATAATTAATGTCAAATGTGGGAACCAATTTCTCTCATTTTTACTTTGTCCTTCTTTCTTTTTTTCTTTTCTCTCTATTACTTATTGACCGGGAGGTCCTAGGCGTGAGGTGCAGTATTATGATGCGCAAGCTGAAAAGGAAGGAGCTGGTGATGGTTAACATGGAAGGTTCGGCTCCGATGAAGTGGAGGGCGACAATGGAGAGGAGCTTTTCACAGGATGGACAAGAAGGCGAACGCATGCGATGAGGGCATGGTGGCGATGCATGAGAGTTGCAGGCGCGAGCTCCACTTGCCAGAGTGCGACGTTATGGGGTCAACGGCTGTCGTGGCCACCGTCACCCACGACAGATCCCTATCGCTAATTAGGGATCAAGGGTGGAGGTGGAGGACATAGGTGGAAAAGGCAGCAAGGAAAAGGAGGATCATGAATAGGTATAGAGAGAGAATAGAGAGATGCAAAAGAAAGAGAAAGAAGATCGAGTAAAAGGAGTGGGATGCAATATGTGCCCCGCATTTGACTTTAATAATCGCCATTGGCTATGTTGTACCAAAACGTAGGACCCATAAAAGATGGTGTCGTCAAAACTTTGGTTTTTTTTTTTTTTTTTTTTGGGGGTATATACTAAAAGACCACTTCCATTATAGCACTTCTTTTGTTTAGTGCTTCAATGAAGGAGGGTCAAGTGTCATCCGAATCTTCCAATTCATCAAAGTTTTCATATCTTAAACCATATGGTAGTTGGGATTGCATGTCGAGTGCCCACGTTGAGGTGGTCTAAAAGAGAATCTTAGGTATAAAGTTATTTTTGCATAATCATTTCTTTTGATGCATGATTTTGAGTGCGTTTATTTTGAAATAATAAATGATTTTAAAATATTTTCTTAAAAATGATTGTTTGTATTGTTTATAAAAATAAGTGAAATTTTTTTTTTCGTAATTTATGAAAACAATTAGACATGAATTATTACCATGATGAGAATTTTTTTTTTATCAATTAATTGTTTCAAATGATATAGAAGATTATTTTGAAGAATTTTTTAAAATCACTTATTCTCAATGTCCAAAAGTCGGAATCTAATAAAGCAGATAGTGAGTCACATATTCTAAGATCAAGGGACTCACCCGTTTCATCCTTTTTATTTTTGCTTAAAAAGGTCTCAAAATTTTGATTTTTCATTTATTACCAAAAAGGGCCTTCTTTTCGCATCAAACTTTTGATTACCTAGGTCAAGAAATATCATTTTTGGGCTAATACGAACGTGTGACTGTCTAATTTTTATCGGTCGGTGTAGGCAGAAAAAATTACACCGAGGATTTTAAAAGTTTGATTTGATGTGCAATCAAATCATAAACGTTTCTTTATTTTTTAGGGATGCCATTTAGTCCTTCTGACAAGTTCATCGTCAAATTCTCTGATATGAGACGCTAGGGTATAGCAGTATAGCATATCATCTTTGAATTTGCTTTGCAGATGGGGCGCTGCAGTAAAAAAATAAATAAAAAATTTAAGGACAAACAAAAAACGAAAAAAACATTGAAGAAAAACTAAACAAACCATAACTAAAAACGAAAAATTAAGCAAGAGAAAGAGCCACTGTCTCAAGGATAGGCATGAGGCCATCCCTACCTTGTCGGGGGGAAATTCAAACGCCACCACCGCCTTGTGTTCCCTGTGCGTGGCGAGGCGAGACATCAGCCAGTGTAAAGACAAAATAGCCTTAGTCCAAGCTGAAAGAATGAATTGATCATGCTTGCGGAATTTATAGGGTTGAGTATGCTCCGACGTCCAGAAGTCAGTTAATACAGGACAAAGCGAAGACGAACGCACGTAAAACAATCATTCCACAATGTTCTTTTTCTTATGAAGCGTTCCAAGCTTGTATCTCCTATAGGAGCTTGACTTGCGACTAGCGAGTCAGAATATAACAATTGCATTGTTCCACATTGGTTGAGAAACAAGGATTATGAACTAATCTATCCCTCAAGGGACAGAAGACTCTATTTTTAATGACTGAACTGTTGACGTGTTTCAATTTCAATAGAAACGTAGAGTATATAATAATAATATAAGTTATAATAAGTTTTCAATAAAATGATGAATATAAATATATTTGCAACGATACATATGTTTATATCTATTGTGAGTACATATACCATCTTGCCCCCTTCCCCATCTTTCGCCCCGACTGGTCAAATTCTCTCTCTCTCCCTCGGTTATTTTTTCATAAGGAAAATTCGGGTTGCTGTCTGTTTTTCTCACAACTTCCGTTTTCCAATTTTTCCAATTTTTCCAATTTGTTGTTTTTAGTTATCTTTACACTTTTCTTGATGTAGTGTCACATTAGTGCCATCTATATCAAAAACATAATTAAAAAAAAAAAATCACATCCTCAACTTCACCCATGACTTTCCCAAATTGACTAGTGTACAAATAAAAAAAATGAGAATTTGATCACACAAGTTTACGTTTTGAAAACTTGATTGCACAACGACTCAATGCTAAGAGTTATCAGTGCAACCTTTCCTAGTAGGTATTATGATCGTATAGCAACCAATGGAGTGGAAAGGTAAATACTAAAGGAAGAATAATAGCTATAGTAATATTCGACGTGATAGCCATTGTGGATTTTGTGCAATAAAAAATATTACGAACTACGAAACTATAATAAAATAAATTGTACTTCAATCAATATATAATGCCTTACTAAGCCGACATTTCACATCCAACTCGACATTGAGGACGGAAGGCCAACACTTTAAAAAAGCTCCTCATCAATTTTTCTCTTATCATTGTCTAAATATTCGGTATGTCCAATCCAACTAGCTTATTTAAAGAGAGCTAGAAAAGAGCCCACAATCTCAATAAAAAGCTAGGAACCCATTTATTACGTACTTTAGCCCTCTACTCGAAAACTCGAAATTTCATTTTTCGTTCAAGAAAACAAGGATGGTGGCGCTAACATTTTGACTTGTAGCCATAGCTGGCTCCACCTTCATCTCACCTTTCACATGGGGATTCCTAAATTCGGATTCTATTTCTATTACCTTTGACATTATCCTGTCTCGGAAACGAATTAAATACCGGAGAACACAAGATGCATATCGCACCCTTACCGTTATCCCGGCAACCAAACACCCAGCTTTAGGAGGTCACGATTCCCCTCTTCCCTCTTCCCTCCTTTTTTTTTTTGGGGGGGGGGGGAGTAGAAAGAGGAAAGAATATGCGGAGAGCACCAAAAAGATAAAAGGGCAAAAAAGATTAAACAATAATAATCCAAACTCGGCATCAGGAAGAAGAACCTTAAAACACGTGACCTCGACCTCGGCCCCGGCTGTCGTCATCATCATCGTCACTCCCTGTTTTTCTCGAAAACGATCGCGACAAAAAGAAGTCCCCCCCGCAAAAACGTTCATTGCATCTTCCCATGTCCAGCCAACTACCCCCACTCTCTCTCTCTCTCTAATCCTCTGAAATCTCCCCGATATTTAATGAACCCTACCCCCTCCCCCTCTCTCTCTAGTTTCTCTCTCTAGCTTCTCTCTCTCTGCGTGATTCAGATCTCTGTCTAATCTCGTCGCCGCATCTCGCCGCCGGCGGAGCAGCTCCGATCTTCATCCATGGGTAAGCCGCCGCTTTCCGCCGTTTCCCGTTTCCCGTCGATGCGCGCGCTCCGGTGTCGGAAACCGCGATCGAAACTTTTCTCTCTAATCCGATCGTTCGGCGTGTCAGCTTGCGAGAATCCGTTCAAGAGCATTCTGAAGACGCTCGAGAGGCCCGGAGGCGGCGAGTTCGGGACCTACTTCTCTCTCCCGGCCCTCGGCGATTCCCGGATTGGTCAGTGCTTCTCGTTCTTTCCTCTTCTCGTCGTCGTCGTCGTTGTCGTCGTTGTGGTCGTTTCTTTCGATTCCTTTCGATGTTTTGGATTGGAAATGATGAGTTTAATGGCGCTTCGGAGTGGATTTGCTCGGTGTTTAGCGCGAGTGCGAAGTTCGTTTTCGGTAGTTTTCGAGTTCGATGTTCCTCTGTTGCGGATAAGAGTGGCAGAGTGCCGTACTCTTGTCTGGATTCTAGCGGAATCTACCTGTTCAATTTCAATCTCCGTTGTTTATGCTTCAGATAGGCTGCCGTACTCTATTAGGATTCTTCTGGAGTCGGCCATTCGGAACTGCGACGAGTTCCAGGTCAAGAGCAAGGATGTCGAGAAGATCATCGACTGGGAGAACACTTCTCCTAGACAAGTCGAGATCCCATTTAAGCCGGCTAGAGTGCTGCTGCAGGTATATGGAGCTGCGCATCGTGTGTCATTGATGCTGATTGGGGTTTTGAAGAGTTGCGATGTTTGAAATCTGATGATGTGTCGTCATTTGTATCAGGATTTTACTGGGGTGCCTGCTGTTGTTGATCTTGCTTGCATGCGTGATGCGATGAATAGCCTCGGGGGAGATCCGAATAAAATCAACCCACTGGTGAGCTTTATATGTCGGCATGTCGCTAGTTCCAGCTACTCGTTGGTGGTGAAGGAACTTTATCTTTGTGTGTGCAAGTAGTTGAACTGTCATTTGTGAACATGTCAATCATCGTGCAGGTTCCAGTGGATCTTGTTATCGACCACTCCGTTCAGGTTGATGTGGCAAGGTCAGAAAATGCTGTCCAGGCTAATATGGAACTTGAATTTCATCGGAACAAGGAGAGATTTGGCTTTCTCAAGTGGGGTTCAACTGCATTTCATAATATGCTTGTTGTTCCGCCTGGATCGGGGATTGTCCACCAGGTAGTAAAACATATAGTGCAGACTCGAGGATAGTCAAATATATACTGATCATATGTATGACTTTAACATAAAGTGGAAAAAACTGTATATACCCCTGGTGGAACTATTACATGCTGTGTCCTATGAGAATATGCAATTTTCTTGCTTTACCGGAATATTGGCCTGTATCATTGAGTCGACAAACTGAGGTGGAATCTATTTGCAGGTTAATCTAGAATATCTTGGCAGAGTGGTCTTCAACACAAACGGCTTGCTTTACCCTGATAGTGTTGTTGGTACTGATTCACATACAACTATGATAGACGGATTAGGAGTTGCTGGTTGGGGAGTTGGAGGAATAGAAGCAGAAGCTGCAATGCTTGGCCAGGTAAGAGAATTCAATATATTATTATTATTATTATTATTATTATTATTATTATTATTATTATTATTATTATTATTATTCTGTGGATGGCTGATAAAGTAGTGTCATTTGACACTAGTATGTCCTTTTCAAGATGTTCTGAAGTATGAACATACACATCCATTAGTTTTTTCAGTCATTTCTTAGCATTTCTGTTTTCATCTCTTATTTTGATGCAGCCGATGAGCATGGTCCTTCCTGGTGTGGTTGGGTTTAAATTAACTGGGAAGCTGAAAGATGGGGTAACAGCAACCGATCTGGTCTTGACCGTAACACAAATGCTGAGGAAGCACGGCGTTGTGGGCAAATTTGTTGAATTTTATGGTACATCTTCTGATTCCCCTGCATCATTAATCCTTTCTGTTCAAGATAGTTCACAGCCACCGAATCCTTCTTGTTACTGTTGTTTTTAAATGTCGCGTCGCTTGTGCAGGGGAAGGAATGAGCGAACTGTCATTGGCAGATCGTGCCACCATCGCTAACATGTCACCCGAATATGGTGCCACTATGGGCTTTTTCCCTGTTGATCATGTCACTCTGCAGTATCTTAAATTGACAGGCAGAAGTGCGGAAACTGTAAGTAATCACAGAGATCATCATCATAATTTGTACTGACTACTGAGTACTTGCTTGTGTTAACTTAAGCAACTTCATAGGTTGCCATGATAGAATCTTACTTGCGGGCGAACAAGATGTTTGTGGATTACAATGAGGTGAGTTTTATGAATGTTTGACCTTAAGTGCACATCATTATTTCTTGCTAAGAATCTTTGTGTTGGAAGCAGCCCCAAGTGGAGAGAACATACTCCTCTTATCTGGAACTGGATCTTAAGGATGTGGAACCATGTATTTCGGGTCCCAAAAGGTAATCCCCAGTGGATACAATACTGTCGCCATGAAGTAGGTTTAGTTTTTCCTCCCCACCCTTCTATTGGCTAAGAATCAACGCTTTCCAGGCCACACGATCGAGTCCCACTGAAAGAAATGAAAGCTGATTGGCATGCATGCTTGGATAATAGAGTTGGATTTAAGGTGAGGCTTTCCGAAATCTTGTATACTATTTATAAGTGATCATAGGTGTGCATGGTCATGGGGCTCTTTGTTGGTTCCAAAATTTGGGAAGTGAATTGCCCTTCACATGCAGTCCTTGTACTCTGGTAAATATACTAGAACAAAATAGTTAACAAACTATGTGTTGACTTGTGCTTACTACTGACATTGATTCTACCAGCCTTTTTTGTTTTTTGCTTTGTGCTGCTTTTACTGTGCAGAAGTTGATTGATGAGCAACTTTGTTTGTTGAAATCTTAATGCAGGCTCCTCTTACGTACATTGAATTTTTTAACTATGTTGTTGAAGAGTTTAACAGCCTTTAGATGGGCAAAATGGCATGCTTCATGGAGCATTATCGATATTGATTTTTTTTCTGTCTTTACTTAGGATTTTGACTGATTTTCATCCATGTCTTTGCAGGGTTTTGCTGTGCCAAAGGAATCACAGGGAAAGGTTGCAGAGTTCACATTTCATGGGACTCCAGCTCAGCTTCGGCATGGGGATGTTGTTATAGCAGCTATCACTAGCTGCACAAATACTTCAAATCCTAGTGTAATGCTTGGTGCTGCTTTGGTAGCAAAGAAGGCTTGTGAATTAGGATTGGAGGTTGGCTGACAAAAACTCCTTCTGACAAAGTAGAATACATTAGGCAATACGTTTAGATGTTCATATGGATTTTGCTACACCTGTCACCTGATAGTATAGGCTCATGTGCATCTGCTTGTACCTCTGCAAAAGTTTACTCGATCTGCTGTCCACTGAATTGATTCTTTGCTCATGTATAATATCTTTAAGCATCGTACAGTTGCAGCTGGAATCAATGCAGCATATTTCAAATTTTTAACAGAAATTGATGAGTTGCTACATTTGGTTGTAGATGGCTTAGTTTTTTTTATCTGAACAAAATAAATCTCGTGTCAGGTAAAACCATGGATTAAGACAAGTCTTGCTCCAGGCTCTGGGGTTGTGACCAAATATTTGCAGAAAAGGTGCCTTTAATCGACCCAAGCATTCTTCCCATGTTAGCAACCGTGGATTTTCTTGCTAAGCTAGATGTGTTGTTTTTGCAGTGGCTTGCAGACATATTTGAACCAATTAGGATTCAATATTGTTGGCTATGGATGCACTACATGCATTGGAAACTCAGGGGATATTGATGAATCAGTAGCATCAGCTATTACTGAAAATGGTAGAGATTAATTCATAATCCTGCATAATATCATCAAGAAAATGTTATAAGCTCACTTAACTGTTGAATTTGTACAATGTCAGATCTTGTAGCTGCAGCTGTATTGTCTGGAAATAGAAATTTTGAAGGACGTGTTCACCCCCTAACTAGGGCTAACTATCTGGCTTCTCCTCCTCTCGTGGTTGCCTATGCTCTTGCTGGCACGGTATGTAACATGCAGTTGTATATGCAGTTGTTGGTTCTTTATTAGCAATCTACTCCAGTCTTGGTGTTATCCTCGGAATTTGCTTTTCTTTGTGATTGCAAATCTAGTTTTTGGCACATTCCTCATGGGAGACAACCTTTGCAGGTAGATATTGATTTCGAAACCGAACCCATTGGGGAAGGAAAAGATGGAAGAAAAGTATACTTGAGAGACATTTGGCCATCAAATGAAGAAGTGGCAACTGTAAGCCAATAAATCTGCTAGGAGCTTATGGAAATCTTCACTTTGACTATTAATTATAGAGATCGTAATTGGTGATTGTGTTTTTTCCTCTCGTATAACCTGTCTTCAGGTTGTCCAATCGAACGTGCTTCCAGATATGTTTATGGCAACATATGAAGCTATCACTAAAGGAAATCCTATGTGGAATCAGTTATCTACACCTTCTAGCACTCTCTATGCTTGGGACCCAACATCAACATACATTCATGACCCACCATATTTCAAGAGCATGACAATGTCTCCTCCTGGTCCACATGGCGTGAAGGATGCCTACTGCTTACTAAACTTTGGGGACAGCATTACAACTGACCATATTTCTCCAGCTGGGAGCATTCACAGGGATAGCCCCGCTGCAAGGTATCTAATGGAACATGGTGTTGATAGAAGGGACTTCAACTCTTACGGAAGTCGCCGTGGGAATGATGAGATCATGGCAAGAGGAACCTTTGCTAACATTCGCCTTGTCAACAAGTTTCTTAAAGGAGAAGTTGGACCTAAGACAATCCACATCCCCAGTGGGGAGAAACTATCTGTTTATGATGTTGCCATGGTAATTTTCTTCACTCTGCAGACCCAATACAGACACCGCATCACAAATGACAGTGTCATGAGTGATGGGGCCTCATTATTCATAGTTGTTGGTTGGATAAGCCATTCTATTTAGATTGCCCCTGAGAATTATGCTACTTACCATGTCTATTGCTAGTTCTTGTCTGCAAATTTTTGTTTAAGTCTGAAAGAAGCTGATTTTTGGTTCGGTCCATTAATGCCAGCTAGACCAGCCTCCTAGCAACATCCTTCTGGGTCATCCCACTGTTAGTTGAGATTCATTTGACAGGTCAATGTGATATCATCTTAATTGGGAGAACTTTTTAAAGAAAATAAACTGATTTTAACTGTCCGCCTGCTGGTTAATATTCTATTAGCTGAGTATGGGCTTCATCGGTGACTCATTATCTGATTACTGGTGCCATTGTGGCTCATACTAGCTTTGTCTCTTGTACGGCAGAGGTACAAGAGTGAGGGGCATGCCACCATTATTTTGGCTGGTGCTGAGTATGGAAGTGGAAGTTCTCGCGATTGGGCTGCCAAGGGTCCAATGCTGTTGGTGAGCATTTTCGTGCTTTTTTATTCAATTTTTTGTCCAATTTTTTCCCCTTAGGTTGCGCCCTAAGCTGTAATTCGTATCAGGGTGTGAAAGCTGTCATAGCAAAGAGCTTTGAGCGGATTCACAGAAGCAATTTAGTGGGAATGGGTATCATTCCTCTATGTTTCAAGTCTGGGGAGGATGCAGAAACGCTCGGACTGACTGGCCATGAACGCTACACCATTAATCTTCCGAATAGCGTGAGCGAAATAAGGCCTGGTCAGGACATCACGGTGGAGACAGACAATGGCAAGTCATTTGTGTGCACACTACGGTTTGACACAGAGGTAACAATATTAATCTGTCACTTCTCTATATATCCTTGGAAGATTCATCATCCTTTCATCTCCTTGCTAAGTTTCGGTGGCCTCCATATGTAGGTTGAGCTGGCCTATTTCGACCATGGGGGCATCCTGCAGTACGCCATCAGGAACTTGATTGGAGGTAGACATTGAGCGACCAGGCAGGTTCAACGGCCGACTCTTCTCGGTGTTCCTAGCATTTCCATCCCATCCGGTCAACATGGCTTGAGTAAATCTCTATTTCGGAGAGTTCTTCCTCCAGCTGTCATAGGAATAAATTGGGGGAATAAATGGGACAATTTCTGCGTCCTTGGATGATTATCATTTTAACTCTGTGGGCGGCAGATAAAGTAACATTGCAAGGTCTGCGATGGTGTTCATGATATGTGGACAATCCATTGTTGGCCTCTCATTTTGTTCAAAAAGCTTTGGGTTCTGTTTTCATCCGACAAATGATTTGGATTTTAGAAATCTTCAAGATTTTTCAACTGTGTCCCGAAATGTGATTTACTCAAGCAGTTTGCCTTTCTTCTGGTGTAAGATGGTGGTGTAGAATTTTGCCTAAGATAGGATCTCTTTCAAAGCTATAAAGAAAGAGAGAGAGAGAGAGAGAGAGAGAGAGAGAGCATGAAATTCATTATTGAGGTGGCGGAGTCCCATATTCACGTGTACTGGGAGTCATGCGTCGGGGTTGTCCGACGTCCGTGTGGAAGTTCCAAATGACAACCTGACCACGTGACCACTCGTCTTGCTAATAGTCGAGTGAGAACAAAATGAGATTCGTCGTCTCATTGGTTTGGTTTGGGTCGAAACCAATTAAACCATCACAAGGCCAAATTCACAAAGAGACTTTGTACAATTTGTGGAACGCTTTTTGTAGAGACAATTTCATATGGTAATGGCTATTTGGATGCATGCCGATTCCAGCTCATGCTATCATCAGGTTGTAGTTGTGTCTTGGCTAGAACAGCAAATGACTTCACAACTCATGTAATGATATCAGACTCAGTATATAAAGGGCAGGTGGGGAATGCAAAACGCGCCACCCACAGCTTTCAGAAGTTCATGATAATAGAACTCATCAGCATCCTCATGTTCTAATGCTCATCTGATTCCCAGAAAGAGGGGAAGGAAGTGAGGAAGAAAGGAGAACCGCTGTACAGCCGATCATTCTGTACTACGGTAGAACTACAAAGACAACACAAAATTGCGAGTCGCAGCATGCTGGTTGCTGACGTGAAAGGTGGACATGAGACCCAGAAGATGGGGCCTTCACCCGAGAATTCAGACATGTTACAGCAGTAGGAATTTACGAACTTTTGGACCTGCAAACGAAGGCGGGTGCAAGATGGAGTAATTATGGGCAACAATCGGCACTGATATTTAAAATCTAGGTAATTTCAAGAAGGAAAACCTAGAGACCAATAGTTCAGTTTTACTCGGTGCTACATTTACCGAACTGAAAGTACATCTAAGCAGGAAATCTTCCTTATCTGTAGCATGAACAACATACTAAATGAATGAACTTATCCAGCCAACGGTTACCTAAGCCATTTCTGAACATTCCTAAATGTATAAGGACAACCTCAGCAAACTTTACACTTTCCAGACAGTAAACATACTGGACTCATTCAACCTAGAACTGAACATAACATCAGCTATAACCGATGTAGCCTGATATCTGTCTTCATTAAATAAAATCACATATGTGTAAAAATAGTGCAAGAGAGACCAGAAATATTTCATCCATCATGCAATTAACAGATGGTTAGACACTAGCAATGAAATTTCTATTACCTTCCTAACCTCCAGGGTGAGACACTTAGAGAAACTATCACTAAATCATACATTGCTAATTATCGCTACTGCAAGGAAACACGACCACGAACCACTTCACATTGAAAATGACAGTTATACTGAACCGCAGCATTTGTATCCTAATCATCTGTTCCCAGCAGAAAAAAATTTACCTTCTGCTCAGTATCTCAAACTTTGTACTCATGCACACGCAGCCACTTAGTAGATGACCATTTGTTCCCCTTAATAACAGGGCAACCACCTGACATGAATCAGAATGGCTAAGTGAATGGTGATAGAAACTAGAGAATAAATTCGATAACTCATTTACAAGATCGACATATAATTTTAGTAAAATTCTACAGACTTTGACATGCTATCATATTATGAACTCTAGGCATGACCAAGTACACATAACAGCTATAGAGAGCACAACTAACCATGCAAACTGGATTTATCCAGAGAACCATCAGGTTTCATACTCCAAAAAAGAAGTGCATCACCCATTTTCGGTTTAACGGAAAGTCCTTCTTTACCGCAATCAGAAAGCTCATTCCACCAAGGTACTGCACTAAAGTTACCCTTGGCTGCAGGGAAAACTGTCTCACCTCCCTCCTCAACATCAGAGCTGTAATATTATGCAGATGGAGAAGTCACAAAAGGAACATAAAGGACCACTGTACTAATTCAACTATACTCAAAAGCTAAAAGGTCATTTTTACTCACAGGTACATGAGAATAGTAGCTATTCGTTGACCACCATTCTTGGTGTTGTATTCATCCTGGAAGTAGTCATAGTGAGGTTCATACTTCTGTCCAACTTCATAGTGGAGAATCTGTAGTCCTTCTCCATGCTCTACAATTTGCTAAGTTTGTTAAATACATGAAAATTGTTATCAGCGTCGCTACAAGAATGTGGTTGATGCTTGGGCAAAAAGATTTATCCCTGTAAAAATGGCTGTGAATCCACCAATTGGCGGACATTCCATCAGACAAATTTTGGAACAAACCATAGTTTCGAGATATAATAATTTGATAGCTGCAATCGAAGTATTTCAATGCTGATTCTCAATACCCCTCATTTGATGTGTATGTTATGATGGTGGTTAAGGAAATTTAACTGCATACCTATGGGTATGAAGGTGAAATCTGCTATCTTTTTCTCAATATCCCTAATTATCTTATCACGCCCTCTCGCCAGAAACGTCCCTAAGCTCGTCCGTACCCTGCATAAAATGACATTATGATGGAGTACACTATTGACCAGATATTTCATGAAGTAGGATGAAAAAGAGCTCTGTTAAAAGCTCAATGTTTGACTTTAGGAAAATAAATGGTAATTGAACCTGCTATCTTTTTGACCAAAAAAAAAAAAAAAAACCTGCTGTCTTTAGTCTCGCCAGTAGCCCTATCTACAACAGTTGACTTCTTCATCTGGGGCTTGGCAACTTCAATTAGGTATTTGCACTCGTCTTCAGACTGCACAAAAAAGGCTTGGCAATGTTATAGGCTATAAAATCCAAAAGCAGGACCATAACAAATGTGATAATGTCAATGTAAAATCATATACCCCAGCGCCTTCGACTTATCATATGTTAGGCTAAAGGATGAGCTTTTTAGTTAGAAATTGGTGGTCAAGCCTGATTGAGCAATGTTAAAGTATGAGTAGCCCGGATCCCAGAGGTTAGTCAGGTGTTTCATGGACCAGGTTTCACTCACTTCGGTGGGTCTTGTTGTCATTAAAAAGAAAATTATGGCGTAGCAAACATAAACAAGGTCCTCGCCTAATGGTTGAAAAGCCTTAAAGATGACTTATTCAATCTATTACTGAGTCGGGAATTCAGCTTATTCAATTGATTCATTACATCTTGCTGGATTCTGAAGATCCGTCAGCTAGAGGATGTGACCATGCACCATTTAAATTGCCACCTTGACAGGATATTTCAATCAATTCCCCTAAATAGCAAGCTGCATACCGCAAGTATATCGAATTTCTTTCACTACATGATTCCTTTAATGCCCATGTAATGTTGTAACTACAAAATCTACCGGTGAGGCTGTATTATAACTGATGATGGATACCTAGTCAAAGATCAGTGAAAATTGAAGATGACTGAGTAGTAACAAGAACGGCAAATTATATCCCAATGGGCCAATTCTTGAAATCAGCACGTGCAAATGCACATCAGAAACGAGGCAGATTATAAAACCAAAGTAATTTATTAAGATCAAAATCCAACAACTGGAAAATAGCATTTCCAATATATGAAATGATTTGCAGCATAACTCTCGCAGTCCTAACCTGCTTACCAAGAAATTATGATATACAAAGGCTCTAGGTTCCCACGAGATCAACTCAACCCACTGCTCACCTCGCTCTCCATCTCTTCCAAGTCCACTCCTGCATCACCATACAAGAACACCAGTTTTCTCGTCAAATAATCGTCACGTCGCCAATTCAGCAGCAACATTCAGACTGGATAAGTCCGCAGCAAGTCCAACTCCACAACATAACGACCTGCCTCGACTTCGCATCCAATCAAAATCACATTTTCAGTCAGTCTACACGGGCACGCACGAACAACAAGTCGCTAAACACCTTCTTCATATATAAGCGAGTCAAGTCAACTCTCGGTCAAACTCGACCAGAACGATGCGAATTTCCCCATCGGCTGCGAAATCGAACCGACGTTCCAAGCACAGCCACTAAACTACAGCTAACTCGCGACTCGGATCAATCCGAAGCCCCAGCATTACCTACCTCTCCACGTTCCTCCTCAAGATCGAGCTCAGATCGTTCGCCTCGGAGGAGGAGGAGCCGCCGCTGCTCGGGAACGAGAACACGCCGAGCGCGAGGAGGATCAGCACGGCGAGGCCGAACATCAGGAACGCGGCGAGGAGCAGCCGCCGCGAGGACGGCGGCGGCCTCCGCTGCGGGAAGCGCGGCTGCCTCGGTTTCGCCATCGGCCGACGACCGCCGCGAGGGGAGGGGGGGCGCCGCGGTCAGGCGATCGGAGAACCGCCGAAGGCGGGAGCGAGATCGAGAGGGACGAAGGAGAAGGAGAGGAAAGGGGAGCTCCGTACGGCGAGGGGAGTTGCTGCGTACTCCATCCTCGGTCGCCGTTTTATAGCTCGGATTTGTACTCCGTACAGTTTAACAGAACATCCGATCTAGTGCTTGGCGACATCTTCCGGACCGGACCGGACCGGGCTACGGATGGAATAGACCCGAATTGGATAAAAAGATTTTCCAAAAGAAGAGCATAAGAAGTTGCTTTGGATGAAGTGAGGGAGTTCGGCTTCGTCGGCCACCGTGCAAGGACCACGCCAGGACAATCTATCACTCCTAGTCATCGTGCATGCGTGATACATCGTCTCCAATTGCTAGCCACGGTGCAAGGATCGCCACCTCAACAAACTATCACTCTCGACCATTGTAAAGTCATCATTGTTGTTACTGTCTAGTTGATTATAAATTGGCTATCGTTGATGAATGAGCAAAAATGGATTGACCTGAAAAGTCATCTTTGAAATTAAGAAGGAAAAAAAGACACAAAAATTTAGGCATTTTAACGTTGGTAATCACTTGATTTTGTTGTAATGCTTGAACATATGATCTTGTGCTCGCCTAATTTTGCTATAATGCTTCAACATCTGATCTTGTGCTCCACTCGTATCTTGGACTATGTGCCGACAATCGGAAGATTTCAAAGGAGGGAGAGCTTCGGCGAAAACGGTAATTGCGCTACCCTTGACAGTGTGAGATTATATACTACCATAGATTTAGAAAGTATTAAGCAAGTGAGATTTTCAAAAAAATTGAATTCTATACTTTAACAATCCGAATAATATATTTGAAAGATTTCTAATCCAACTTTATCCTATCTTATTTCAATCCAAATTCATAGAATATTTCAAAGACCTCTTTTAGCTAGTCTATTCATCCCAAGCCACTCTCTCTTGCTCTTCAAGAAATTTCATTTGAAAAAGTATCGTTTGTTGTATAACTTACAAAAATGAATTAATAAAAAAGATTTCATCATTAACGTAAATATTAAAGTCATAGATTTGCTGTTGATAACGGAAATATTTTTTTATTAGCTAACTATTTTAAGCAACACGAATAATCATATTTACAAAATTATTTTTTTTTGTGAAATAAATGTAGCTTTTAAAAGGTGATTTATTTGTCTTATCATACTTGCTCTAATATTAGAAAGTTATTATGTAAATAATAAAAAAATAAGGAAACATTCCCATAATTCTTAACCCTTTTCGACCGGAGCATTACTCTTGCAATTGGTTAATGTACATTTATGTTGCATTTGAGTAATTAGAAATTTCTCGTTTCCGATATTTTATCCCAGAGCATTACTCTTGCAATTGGTTAATGTACATTTATGTTGCATTACAAGCAATTAGAAATTTCTCGTTTTCAATATTTTATCTTGGAAATTCCCTTTGGAATTATTTACTGCCGTCATATGATATTTCCTTCTTCATTTTCCCTTGAAATCCTTGTTGGAATATTGAAGGATACACCTAAAATTTACAGATTGTTGTGGGATGAAATAGAATAGAATATCACAAATAGTCTCTCCTTAGTTGCCAAAATCAAATAGAGAGGAGTCGAAGTTTTGGATTAGAAGATTCGATTTTTTATTAAACAAATAAAATACTAATCACCTCGTTAATGCTCCAAAACCTTCTTTCATATATATATATATATTTATATATATGTTTGTATGTATGTAAGTATGTATGTATTAGGTTGAGATAGATTGGATTATATCTTCTTTTTCTTAGTACATTAAATCCAACTAATAATAGATGAATCTTAGAGGGATTCTTGTGCTTGCCTAATTTTGGCGTAATGCTTCAACGTCTGATCTTGTGCTTCACTCATATCTCTGACTATGTGCCGACAATTGGAAGATTTCAAAGGAGGAGGAGGAGGAGCTTCGGCGAAAACGGCGATCGCGCTAGTCTTGACCATGCGAAATTATATACTGCCATAGGTTTAGAAAGTATTAGGCAAGTAACATTTTAAAAAAAATTGGATCCTAATAGGATCCAAAGAATATATTTGAAGGATTTCTAATCCAATCTTATCCTATCTTATTCCAATTCGAATTCGGAGAATATTTGAAAGACCTCTTTTAACTAGTCTACTCATCCCGAGCCCCTCTCTCTTGCTCTTCACCAAAAATTTCATTTGAAAAGGTATTGTTTGTTGTACGGCTTACAAAAATGAATTAATGAAAAAGATTTCATCATTCACGTACATATTAAAGTAATATAATTGTTGTCGAAAATGAAAACATTTTTCATTAGCTAATTATTTTAACAGATATGTGTGATTGTATTTATGAAAAAATTTCATCATTCATGTAAATATTAAAGTCTTATCGTACTCACTCTATTAGAAAGTTATTGTGTAAATAATAAAAAAAAAAAGGGTAGAAACATTCCCATCTTATCTCTTTTCGACCAGAACATTACTCTTGTAATTGGTTAATGTGCATTTATGTTGCATTATGAGTAATTAGAAATTTCTCGTTTCCGATATTTTATCTTGTAAGTTCTCTTTCGGAATTATTTACTGCTGTCATATGATATTTCCTTCTTCTTTTTTCCCTTGAAATCCTTGTTGGAATATTTAAGGATACTCCTACAATTTACAGATTGTTGTAGGATGAAATAGAACAGAAAATGATAGTCTCTCCTTAATTGCCAAAATCAAATAGAGAGGAGTCGAGGTTTTGGATTAGAAGATTTGATTTTCTATTAAACATATAAAATACTAATCACCTCGTTAATGCTCCAAAACCCTCTTTCATATGTATATAGATTCAATCCAATAACAATAGACGAATCTTGAAGGGATTCTTGCAAACAATGTGGATGGTAATATTTTAAATCTGAATGGCAATTATAACAACAACAATTATACAAACAAAAGAAAAACAATAAAAAGGGCAAATAATGCAAATTGTTCGTGGGTACATTAATGATCAGAATTTTTTTTTACCCCATCAAATGAATGTCTATAAATTTAAAATCTAAATAATCAGAATTATAGGGCAATCGAGGGTAAATATTCTATGATCAGTTTATAACACGTAATGTATTATGATCACCCGCCGAAGAAGGTTTCTATGACTGTTCTAATCTGTAAAGATCAGAGGTTAAATGTTCGTCCAATTAAAGAAGTAATGAATTATAAAGAAACGGTCTTTAATTGGACTAACATTATAATTAATTATATTAATTACTTCTTTAATTGGAGGAACATTTCAAAAGTTAATACGCAATTAAAGGAAGGGGTTTTCATAGGGTGCTTCGGTAGTGGACTCGCAGTTCGCGCCAGCGCCTCCCAAATGACGCCACGTCTGTTATCCTTTTCTCCAACTAAAGCCGATTCCCTTCCTCCGCCTTTAGCCACTGTTGTATTTATTTTAAGATAAATATACTAAAATTTTTAAAACTTATCATGAAAGTTCAATTGAGTTATTAAATATTCTAAAAGTGTAATCAAATCATAAATATTATCATAAAAGTGCTGTTAAGTCCCATCAAATCATAAAATTTGTCAAGTTTGTACAATAAGGTGTTTTGGTTATGACAAACAGATAATTTTAATAAGTTTTAAAACGTAATTGTACAAAATTGATAAATTTTAGGGCTCGATTACACCAATTTAATAGGCTTTTGTATTTGATTGCATTTTTTTTAAATTTTATAATTATATTGCAATTTCGTAGCATGTTTAAGGATTTGATTGCATTTTTCAAAAGTTTTATAACTTAATTGCACTTTCAATACACTTATCCCTTTATTTTTATTAGGTTCATGCTGATAGAAGAAATATTGTATATAAATAAGCTGGTCTTTTTTCACGAATATAATTTATTTTAAATAATCAGCGACCGGTTGTTAACTTATTTATAATAAATTACCTCACCTAACAGTTTGACAATCTTATTGTTGAAGTCCGGATTATATTAGGTCAAATAAGAGAAGTTGCTTGTCTCCACTAGACAATTTTGTATATTATTACTATTAGTACCATTATCATCATCATCATCATTATTGATAGATAAGACATAGTGGAGGTGGATTTTTTTTTTTTTTTCCGTTGCTGGTCATGTCGTTTTGGTCAGAGGGTTTTGCTTATCTCAAGTCAGGGTTTAGCAAGCAGCTTCCCAAATGTTGGACTCTAGCTTCAGGACTATTAGAAGTGCAGCTTTCTCAAGATGCAAGAAAGACATTAGCACGAAGGAACATTCGGCTTCAACATCAACCCCATCGACCCCAAGAACGGGTAAGCCGAGGCGGGATCCTTGATGCCCTTCTGGTGCCGCCTTTTCGGTGTAAATTGCATTCTCAATACGCTGTCGTAGTTGAATTGGGCGGGGGGCACTCATGTTAGGCTTCTACGTTACACTGTCCTGCTCTTTTTATTTGCTCTGCGAAAGGTTAAAATCTGCTTAACACGAGCACTTTAGTTCGCGATTCTGGTTCATGGATTAACAGGTGTTCGTCATTCGTGAAGCTTAGCTTTCTTGCTGACTATGAACAGATGAATTAATAGGAGATTTGGAGAGCATCGGTGCAGTGTGAAGCGTGCTTGCGCTCCTCTGATGTTGCAAACCACCAAAGCGAAATTTCTTTCACACTGACAAATGAGCGTGTATACAAATGCAGATTGAATTGAAGATAATTTGCAGATGCTATCGACACAATGCAAATCTAAGTAATTGCAGATGCTGGACCTAATCAGCACAATGCAAATCTGCAAGCACTCAGACCTGAAGTCGAAACAGCAGACGACTCGAATGAATTCCAAGCGATGAAACCATCCGAACCGAATGATGACACGGATGCTAAAACACTCCAAGCGAAGTAGGGTACAGCGGAATTGGCTTGTACGAGAAACAGTTCGGAGTGTAAGAGGAAGTTCTTCTCGGGTGATCCATCGACTCGAGGGCCGGTTGGTTCAGGTAGGCGTACTTGCTCTTCGTCCACCTGCGGATATGAACACGCAGGACAACGCATCAATAACAACTCGTGGCTTTTAGATCCATCGATTCGCTCGATTATGCCTACAAGACCATATTTTCCAACCTTTATTCGCGAAGCAAGTAAAGCCAGGTCCTAATGTTCTGAAGCAAAACATGCATATAGGAAGAACCCAAGCCAAACCTTACCAGTCTTTTATGCCGACGCGCACTTCTTTCTCCTCTTCGGCATGGTTCTGCATCTCGTCGGAAGCAGCCATCCCGTTCTCCTTGGCGTCATCGTTTACATCTTTTAAAGACTCTACGAACCGCTTGTAGTCATCGTCCTGAACGCAACATGTCTCAATGAATCCCGGATATGAGAAAAACTAACAGATGTTCGAAATTTATGCATTAACATAGAGCCAACTGTATTAGGGCTGTCCATAAAATCGAGGAAGCGCCACACCCTAGCTGCTTCACCAGAAATTTCGAGTACTCTTCGAAAGGTCTGTAATTTGAACTGCTACAGCAGAAGGAACTAATGAACTGAGCTTTATAGGGTCACAAGGTTACAGCACAACAGGAAGATGAAGACATTTGCATTGGCTCTATCTTTGCGTGCTCGGATTTCGGCTCGAAGAAGTTAATACGTCGAATGTTAGTCTTCGCAAATTCGCGTTTCACCAAACGATCTCGACAAAATTGGTGTGGATGGGTTTTATAACTTCATCCTAAACCGTTTAAGGTCTACCGGCGAAAGGTTATGTAGTGTTTTCTCGCGTCGCACGCTGTCATTCAAGACGCTCCGACCCTATAAAGATGGAGTTACATTCATTCTATGTAAACCCCTGATCACGTTTGCAGGTGTTGAAATTCGATCTCACCGAGAGCTTCCGCGCCCTGACGCGTGCGGCGGCCTTGATCGCCGCCCAGAGGTGATCTTCCTCCTCGATGCGCTTCTGCCTCCAGAACTTGGCAATCTCCCTGTTCGTCACGCTCGTCTCGGCGGCCGCCCTCCTGGCCCGGAAATCGGGGAGCGGCGGCGGCGGCGGAGGAGGCGGTGCGGCTGCTTCTTTCGCGTGCTTCATCCTCTGAGAGCGAACGAAAAGGACCCTTTCGACGATCGTCCGCAGGGCTTTGCTTTTATCTTGTGTCGCACACCAGGTGCTCGTCGATTTGTACTCGAATCTTGAGGACAGTGCACAGCAGAAATGAGATCATTTAGAAGGCAAGAGAAGGTCGCGATTGCTGCTGTACCGACTCTCGTCCGTCCAGGGCTACCAATCCAACCTAACTTTCAGCACTGACCCACGACATGAATTCATCGCCTCCCGCTATCGAACCAAGAACTTTGTGCTCCTTTTATTTCCTAGTTTTGCTTCAGTGAAATCTGAGTAGTCTGTTTGCAGAAGTCAACTCTCGAGAAATGGTCATCTTGGCGTGTGGTCTGCTGGGACGAGAGGGGCTGAACGGGTTTGACTGGTGGATGGCAACCTCTTAGTTAGATAAAGATTCACTAGATTTTGGGGAGTTTCCGTGTAGAGAATGATCTTTGAAGTAACGACCCACGGTGCCTCAGCTTTTCTCCTTGCCCTTTAGTGTAGGTGGTGTCTTGCTCACTCACACTCAGAAGGATCTCTAGAAAGAAGTTCTTAATTGTATTTCGGTTCATATAAATAAGGGGAGGAAATCTATATATAAAAGTAAGACTCAATCGTAGCCATAGATTTCTCCTCGATCTAATGTTAGACTTTCCATCTATCAACTACTCACATTTATTATAACAGCGTATGATTACACTATCGATTGCGGTGATCCGTTAGATCGATGACGAGATGGTAAATTTAATTTCTTTTGATCTAACGGTAGAGATTACATTTTCCTATCTTCCAATTAGCTGCATTTATTATAATAGCGTACAATTATAGTATCACCCGTGGGGGTTCGTTAAACCAATAATGAGACGATAAGTTTAGTTTGACATGTAAAAGTTGCCATGAAATTTAAAATCGAAGTGACTTCCAAGAAACAATGGTACCACCGGAGCATACGATGCTTGTCAATTCTTTCCTTTGATAAAGATTCATAATCCCTTTTTGAATTGAGTACAAAGATGGAAAGAAGAGATAGACCGTGCTATTTATTATGGATGTGTGACCCGAGTAAAGCTCAATACGGTAAGGTTAGCTTATGAAATCGGAAAATTGTCCAAAAAGGTCCTAAACGGTAGGGGTGAGCGCGATTCCCGGGTAGAGTCGGGAACCGGAGGTTTCGGTTTGGTTCCCGGTTCTAAAAGGACCGATTCCGGTTCCCAGTTCCTTTTTTCCGAGAACCGGCGATTCCGGTTCGGTTCCGGTTCCAACCGGAATCGATTTCGGAACGGGAACCGGTTAGGGCTCCAAAGTCCAAAAGAAAAGAAACCCCAAATCTCTCGACCGGTTCATCTTCCTCGAAGAGCTAAGTATTCTCTCTTTCTTCTTCGTTTTCTTGTTTCATTTTTTTCTCTGTTTTCTCGTTTTCTTCCTTAGCATCCTTCGTTAGGGTTTCGATTTTGATTCGCGGCTTGGATCGGGTTTCCGGATCGCGTTCTCGATCGATCGGAATCCAGGTCTCGCGTGGGAGAATCGGTTGCCGATCGCTTCACTCTAATTTCACACTTTCACTGAGGCCGCTCGCCCTCAATGCCACCGTTAGATGCCGCTCGCCCTCGTCGGACGCCGCCGGACGCTAGTTGCTAGTTTTGAGAGTCTGAGTACAATAGAAATTTAGGTGTCTTTCAGGTAACTTTCTTCTTGCTGTTGAATTGGGTTCAGTTTGATTGGCTTGAAATGTTGTGTTATGCTTAGGTTCATAGTGTGATGTGATTTTATATGTGTGCCATTTGTAGCGAACCCGCATTATGTTTTATACAACTTGATTTGCTGAGGTGCCGAAATGTCAGTCTTGTTTAAGGTAGATGTGGGCCTTTCCAAGAGAGCTATGTACTTATTTGCCTTAGCCCTTTCCTTCTTATATACTGGCTGTAGAGAGCATTGTCTTCAAGAGTTGCTGTTGCCTCTTAGTTAGCATTGGATCCTGCGAGTCTAGATCTTTGCTAGATTCTTGGGAAGTTTCACTCATCCTATTTTTGAGGATTCTTTGCAAAGGGTTTGATTCACCAATAGTAGCATTCTGGGATTTTGTAGTGTGACAAGTTTTTTTTAGTGGGGGTTCATTTCACGCCCCATATTCTTTTAGCCTAGGCTAGTGTTGCCTCGTCAAGTGAAAGATTGACTTGTAGTAGTGATAAACTTGTTGGTAGTTTCTGGCCCACCGGGGTTCTTTAGAAGGTTTTTCACGTTGCTGAGATTATCCTCATTCTGATTCGCTGTATTTATGTCACTCTGCTCGGTGAAGTTTAATTCTTTCACCTTGCAATGTTGTAGATGTGCAGTTTTTTCTACTGTTGCTTTTGTTGTATGGAAATGGTACGTGGGAGGTTATGTTGGTAGGGAGAGCATACCTTTTCTTGTTCTAGTGGTGTTTCATTTCTAGTTTGCTCTTTGTTTTGAAATTTCTAATTATATTCTATTATCGTTGTGTAGTGCAAAGTTAATGTATCAAGATAACACGTCAATGGAGGTGGAGGGACGTGAGGAGATGACTCCGATCACGGAATTGGAGTTTTCTGGCGATGAAATTGAAGAAGAGGCACTCCCTACCATGAGTGCC
Organism: Eucalyptus curtisii; assembly: GCA_017140595.1. Taxonomy (NCBI): domain Eukaryota; kingdom Viridiplantae; phylum Streptophyta; class Magnoliopsida; order Myrtales; family Myrtaceae; genus Eucalyptus; species Eucalyptus curtisii. The sequence goes on along the minus strand of CM029502.1, from coordinate 32,382,045 downwards.
ACAAATAAGGTACCTAGTTCTTATCTTCCTCGTGTTGCTAACGGTACTTCTGCAATGAAGAAGCACTTGACCACATGCAAGATGTTTCCTCGTAATGTAGATAAGAGGCAGAAATTCTTTGCACCATGTAATGTCGACATGGCTGGCAAGGCAGGAGGAGATTCTAGTACTGGTAGCGTCTTATCGACATGGTCATTTAATCAAGAACGTTGTAGGCAAATGCTTACTCGGTTCATCATCCTTGATGAGCAACCTTTTTCCTTGGTTGAGCGTGTTGTATTTTGTGAATTTGTTACTGAGTTACAACATCTCTTCAAACATTTATCATGTTTCACAATGGCAAAATATTGTATGAAGTTGTATTTATGTGAAAGAACTTCTTTGAAGAATTATTTTGGAAAGATTAATTCTAGGATCGCACTCAGGACTGATACATGGAGTTCCAATCAAAATCTGAATTATTTGTATCTCACTGCACAATTTATTGATGAAAATTGGAAGTTGCATAAAAGAATCATTAACTTTGTGGTGATGCATAGTCACATGGGTAGGGAGATTGGGAAAATGGTGAAGAATTGCATTCAGGAGTGGGGAATATAAAAAAGGTGTCCACAATTATAGTGGATAATGCTAGCTTGAATGATGTTGCAATTGGCTATTTGAGGGAAAAACTTTTGAAAGAAATGTCATTGATATTAGATGGTAGTGTTTTGTACATGAGGTGTACAACTCATATATTAAATTTGATTGTGAGAGATGGCTTGACTACAATACGTGACTCCATTGCACGTATCCGAAATGTGGTTAGGTATGTAAGGAGTTCTCCCACGAGAGCCAAAGTATTTCAATCTTGCATTGAGAGAGAACAAATCACTTATAAGGGTTCGGTAGTTCTTAACGTTGCCACTAGATGGAACTCCACTTACCTCATGTTAGACACCGCCATAAAGTTCAGAAAAGCTTTTGAAATGATGGAAGAAGACGATCCATCTTTTGCAAGTGAGCTTAATCATGAAACTCCTAGTGATGATGATTGAAAAAATGCTATTATTCTTTCGGAATTTCTAAAAGTATTCTATGATGCCACCAATCGGATGTTTGAGAGTTCATATGTTATTTCAAATGATTATTTTGAAGGGATAACTCTTTTGTATAGATATTTGAAAGATGCGGTCGATGCTTCGGATCCTAAGTTTCAAGCTATGGGTGTGAAAATGAAAGAAAAATTTGACAAATATTATGGAAGCTTGGATAAAGTGAATATGATGGTGTTGATTGTAGTTGTGTTAGATCCTAGAGCCAAGTTAAATTATGTGAGTTTCTTGTATGGACAAATTTATGATAATGAATAAAAAATTAAAGAGATGCATTACAAGGTGAAGGATACATTGGAGCGTTTGTATGAATTTTATGAGCAATCTTCTCTTATTTCAAGTGATCAAAATTTTGGTGGCCATAATTTGGGTGCAAATAGTAGTGGTTCCAATACTGATAGGGTGGTAATGAAGGAATAAAGAAGTATGACGGCTAAGCTTGGAAGAAAATGTTTTTATACTCGAATAAATAAGGGTGCGATGACAACAACTCCGAGCTTGCTGAGTATTTTCAAGAAAAAAATGAAAAGGATCTTGATCTTGGCATTTTGATTTGGTGGAAGATTAATGGCTCAAAATATAAGATTCTTTTTTTGATGGCTCGAGATGTTTTGTTCATTCTTGTAACTACCATTACTTCAGAGTCAACTTTTAGTACATCGGGTCGTGTGCTTGATGGCTTTCGAAGTTCTTTAACTCCCAAAGTAGTGGAAGCTTTGATTTGCACTTAAGATTGATTGAGAGCCGATCGTGTACCGCTTGATGTTGAAGAGTGCATTGAGAACGCAAAAAAATTTGAGTTGGGTAAGTAATGTTTATATCTTTATATATTGTAATTCTTTTTGTATATCTAATAAGTGAATATTTTATTTAACTCTTCTTCTTCTTTTTTTTTTTTTTTTCATATATGGATGGTCTTAATGCGGAGATTATCATCGATAAATAGAGTTGGTGGTGTTGCATCTGCAATGGGTCCAACAGTTGATAAGTCAAGCAAGGTTTTTTTTTTTGTTTTTTGTTTTTTTTTTGGTTTTGTGCTACTTTAACTATGCAGAAGTTGATTGATGAGCAACTTTGTTTGTCGTAATCTTAATGCAGGCCCTCTTATGTACATTGAATTTTTGAACTATGTTGTCAAAGAGTTTAGGAGTCTTTAGATGGGCAAAATGGCATGCTTCATGGAGTATTATCGATATTGATTTTTTTTTTTTTTGTGTCTTTACTTAGGATTTTGACTGATTTTCATCCATGTCTGTGTAGGGTTTTGCTGTGCCAAATGAATCATAGGGAAATGTTGCAGAGCTCACACTATGAAGTAGATGAAAATTTGAGATCTTGTTGGCACTTCTGGTTTTTCATCTCCTTAGTATATTTTGCTTCATCATTCTCATTTGACTCAGCTGATAAGGCATATGGCATATGGAAAATGTGACTATTTAAGCATTAGTGCACATATATTGACATATGTGGGCACAATAATTATAGTTAATCAAGCATCTCCTTTCCTCTTTGGAAACTTTTTATTGGTTTTGATTATGTTTGTCCAGATTCTTGGCATTGATATGTTTGCTAAGATGTGTGAAGTTACCGTAGAGTATGCACGTATATTATAGTTCAAATCTTGAAATGAAAAAAAAGAAGAAAAACGAACCTATTGGAACATGGAACCGACCTTGGAACCTGTGACAAGATAGGTTTCAGTTCCAGGTTCCAAGTTTTGAGGGGTAGGTTTCAGGTTCCAAAAAATGATGAACCTGTACCCGAGGGTAGGTTCTAGGTTCCAGATGGAATCGAATCGGAACTTGAAACCGCTCACCCCTACTAAACGGTTTATACGGATGCCAATTCAATTTTAAACCTTTTAATTGTACCGATTTCATTTTTTAAATTAAACTATTTTACAATTTGCTAATGTTGGCCTTCTGACTAAATATCCAAATAATAGGTTTGCGATACAAATTATCAAAAAATTATAATTAAATTGATATAATCGAAATGTTTAGGATTGAATTATTTGTCATGTAATAAATTTAGAATTTTTTGGACAAAATGCAAGCAAGAGGTTGTCCTCTCGAGCCGATTTGGTGGACCGAGTCTTCAACGTGCTTAGTGCGTTGGTCGCCGTTGCATCATCATCGATGGCGACTTGCTCTATTGAAGATGGGCCGGGCCGACCATGATAGGTCCATTTGAACGGGCCCAGCAGCGATCCCACCCGACGGGTTGCTTCCGAGATTCCCCGGGTCGGACCTACTATTCGGAGCCCCATATGACAGCTGGGTCGGCTAGGGCAATGTCGTCCAAGCCAAGTCCGCGTCTTCCTCTATAAATACCCCCTCAGCGCCCTCGATCTTCCTCTCTTCCCCAAATCTCTCTATCTCTGCGACGAGAGTTTTCCTCCGAAGGGGAGAGAGCTGAGCGAGCACCCCCTCTGCTTCTTCTCCTCCTCCTCCCTTCTAACTGCAACCGCCAAAAATTTGAAAAAGGAAAACGAAAAAGATCGAACCGAGAACGAACTGATCGGAGCTCCGATCGGGCACCCGGACTTCCAATTTTCCCCCCCGTTCGGCGTTCTAGGGGTTCGGGCGCGGCGGCGGCGGAGTTGGATCGGCCATGGATATCCGGTTCCCCTTCTCGCCGGCGGAGGTCGCCAAGGTCCGGCTGGTCCAGTTCGGCATCCTCAGCCCCGACGAGATCGTAATTTCCCTCTCTCCCTCCCTCTCCGACTTCCCTCTGCGATTTTCGTTTGTTTTCCGGGGGGGGATTGGAATCTTAGCTCGGAAGATAGCGCCCGTTAGTGACCGTCCGAGTGATGATCGAGCTGGTGATTTTGAGGCTGCGGTTCTTTTCCCTCGGTGTCGTGTTCGGAAATTGGAGTGGGGACTGCGGTTCTGTGTGCTTCGACCGGGTTTTGTGTGCTCATGTGCTGATTGAGCTGCCGTTGCATTTTTGTTTTGAATTGGAATCACTCCGGAATTATGTGGACTTGGTTTGAGGTTCTGGTGTCCGCGGTTATGGCTTTTTAGGGTTTCCGTGTGTGTTCTGATCGTGCTCTGTTGGTTCTGTTTGGTTGCGCAGAGGCAAATGTCTGTGGTGCAGATTGAGCATGGCGAGACGACGGAGAGGGGCAAGCCGAAGATCGCTGGGCTGAGCGATCCTCGTCTCGGCACGATCGATAGGAAACTGAAGTGCGAGACGTGCACGGCGAACATGGCCGAGTGCCCTGGGCACTTTGGGCACCTGGAGCTGGCGAAGCCGATGTTTCATATTGGGTTCATGAAGACCGTGTTGAGTATCATGCGCTGTGTTTGCTTCAATTGCTCCAAAATACTCACAGATGAGGTACTTGGGAGACTTATTAAGCACACACTCTTTTTTACCAAATGCAATTGGTGGAATATCAGGCAATCCGAAACTTGCTTTTATATTCTTGAGATTTGTAGGGATTATACTTGCAAGGGGAAATACTCAATTGCAATTTGTTCGTTTTTCTTTCCCACTTGATCTGTTGTGGAAACTACTTCTGGACATGGAAATAACTCTATGTAAGAATTAGCTAAGGAGCTGTCCTCTTCTGGACCTTTGAACAGGACTTAGCTTTGTTGATGTAGAGCTCTCAGTTTGTTTCTATTGCTGATGGTACATAATTTTATTTGAAGGCCTAATTGGACTAGGTGACTCTGACATTACAAAATGAGGCGGCAATACATTGTTCTTTTTGAGTGTTAAAATTTGACTCCTTCCTGATATGATCTGGTGCAAAACCGATTCTTGTGAATGTTGAAGTGGCGGTATTGTGGATTTTAACGGGACAGTTTTGAACAAATAAGGGTTGAATGGAGTTATATCTATAAATGAATGTTGCTTTTACACTACTCCCAGTGCCAATCTAATGTTGTCTCAAACATATGAACCTCAAGAAAATACAAGCTTATGTCATGGTAATGGAGACTTACCTTTGGAATTCTTGCAGGATGACCACAAGTTCAAACAGGCCCTTCGAATAAGAAATCCTAAAAATAGGCTTAAGAAGATACTAGATGCATGTAAAAACAAATCAAAATGTGATGGTGGAGATGATATTGATATGCAAGGTCAAGGCTCAGAAGAGTCGGTGAAAAAGAGTCGTGGGGGCTGTGGTGCACAGCAGCCAAAGCTTACCATTGAAGGAATGAAAATGATAGCAGAATATAAGGCCCAGCGCAAGAAAAATGATGATCAGGATCAGATTCCTGAACCGGTGGAAAGGAAACAGACACTTTCTGCTGAAAGGGTAATTTTTTCATTTGCATGGACAGAACTAATGTTTCTCTTTGACAAGCTTTAAAGACTGTTAATATGAAAATTAGGTACTCAGCGTTCTCAAGAGAATAAGTGATGAAGACTGTCAGCTGTTAGGCTTGAACCCGAAATATGCTCGTCCAGATTGGATGATTTTACAAGTTCTACCTATTCCTCCACCTCCCGTGAGGCCCTCTGTGATGATGGACACCTCTTCCAGGAGTGAGGCAAGCAATTCTTCTTTGCCTTTCTGGCTTTCGTATATAGAATTATGTAATATTTTGCTTTCTTTCTTTTCTTGGAATCAACGTGATGAGCTTAGCTCTTGTGCAAACTAGATGATGTGCTTACATCTTTCCCATTTTCATATACAGGATGATCTGACACATCAATTGGCAATGATTATAAGACATAATGAGAATCTAAGGCAACAGGAGAGGAATGGTGCACCGGCACATATCATTTCAGAGTTTGCACAGTTGTTGCAATTCCACATCGCTACATACTTTGACAACGAGTTGCCTGGACAGCCAAGGGTCTGCTGACTCTTTTAACCCATTTGTTGAATTTGTAGATGGAAATAGTTGTCTTTTGTCCTGTATTGTGCCTCATGTGTCAAGGGTACTCATGCATGCATTTTTCTATTACTTCTCAGGCTACCCAAAGGTCTGGGAGACCTATCAAGTCGATCTGCAGCAGGCTTAAGGCAAAGGAAGGCCGGATTAGAGGGAATCTCATGGGAAAAAGAGTCGACTTTTCTGCTCGAACAGTCATTACACCTGATCCAACGATTAATATTGATGAACTCGGCGTCCCTTGGAGTATTGCTTTGAATCTTACATATCCAGAAACCGTGACTCCTTATAACATTGAGAGGTTCATAAACTTGGCTCTTCTTCTTCTTCTGAATTTTACATATCCAGAAACTATCTCCTTATACCAACTTTTTATCTTAAAACAGGTTGAAGGAGCTTGTTGAATATGGGCCTCATCCGCCACCTGGTAAAACTGGGGCTAAATATATTATAAGGGATGATGGACAGAGACTTGATCTCCGTTATTTGAAGAAAAGTAGTGATCATCATTTGGAACTAGGCTACAAGGCAGCCTCCCTTATCTTTGTTCTTCTTCATGGTTTTTGTTTTTGATAAGCAAGAAGGATTTTGCAATTTGAACAGCTTATCTAACTTGAAATACTCTTTTGCAGGTGGAGCGACACTTAAATGATGGAGACTTTGTGCTGTTCAATCGCCAGCCTAGTCTTCATAAAATGTCTATAATGGGTCACAGAATTAAGATCATGCCTTACTCGACTTTTCGTCTAAACTTATCCGTAACTTCACCATACAATGCTGATTTTGATGGAGATGAAATGAACATGCACGTGCCTCAGTCTTTTGAAACCAGAGCAGAAGTATTGGAGCTAATGATGGTGCCTAAGTGTATTGTTTCGCCTCAATCTAATAGACCAGTGATGGGAATTGTCCAGGATACACTCCTAGGTTGTCGTAAAATCACAAAGAGGGATACTTTTATTGAGAAGGTGATTCTGCAGAATGCCTCATGATAGTTGTGCAAATTTATCAGTATCCTTCTTTTTCTGTTTGAGTTTTGACTTTGGAACTCCTTGGCCTTTTTTCCTCGCAGGATGTTTTCATGAACGTCTTGATGTGGTGGGAGGATTTTGATGGGAAAGTTCCCACTCCTGCTATTTTAAAGCCCAGGCCTCTTTGGACAGGAAAGCAAGTGTTCAATCTCATCATACCCAAGCAGATCAATCTCCTGAGAAATTCTGCATGGCACTCAGAGACTGAAGCAGGGTTTATAACTCCAGGAGATACCCAAGTTCGAATTGAGAAGGGTGAGTTACTTTCAGGAACTCTTTGCAAGAAGGCACTTGGGACATCTACGGGAAGTCTCATACATGTCATCTGGTACGAACTCTCAACTTTTGTTTCAGCTGGATGATTCATTAGCAGATGAATTCTCTTTGAAAGTTTCTACCTGCATGAAAAGTTTTGGAACTTGGATGCTATAACATTTGTGTTCAGGATACTCAAGTTTCTTCTTCCTGTTCATGGTAGAACTTCTTTGAAGACTTGGTTGGCTACTTCTTTAGTATTGATTGCAATATTTGTTTGTACAGGGAAGAGGTTGGCCCAGATGCAGCCCGGAAATTCTTGGGACATACTCAGTGGCTTGTCAACTATTGGCTTTTGCAGAATGGCTTCAGCATTGGTATTGGAGACACGATTGCTGATGCAGCAACAATGGAAAAAATTAATGAGACCATTTCTTCAGCTAAAGATGAAGTGAAAAGGCTTATAAAAGATGCTCAGGAGAAAAAGTTAGAGCCTGAACCTGGACGAACAATGATGGAATCCTTTGAAAACAAAGTGAATCAGGTCTGCATATTTTTCCTCCATCCACATTCTTCTCTTTGTAGGCTCTATAAGTCAAACAAACAATGACATGTTTGTGATCTTTCAGGTGTTGAACAAGGCTCGTGATGATGCTGGAAGTAGTGCCCAAAAGAGTTTATCTGAGAGTAACAATCTCAAAGCAATGGTTACAGCTGGATCTAAGGGAAGTTTCATCAATATTTCTCAGATGACTGCTTGTGTTGGTCAGCAGAATGTTGAGGGTAAGCGGATACCGTTTGGATTTATAGGTCGAACTCTGCCCCATTTCACAAAAGATGATTATGGGCCAGAAAGTCGTGGATTTGTCGAGAACTCGTATCTTCGTGGGTTGACTCCGCAGGAGTTCTTTTTCCATGCTATGGGTGGTAGGGAAGGTCTGATTGATACTGCTGTCAAGACTTCTGAGACTGGATATATCCAGAGGCGATTAGTGAAGGCTATGGAGGATATTATGGTCAAATACGATGGAACAGTTAGGAACTCTCTGGGAGATGTCATACAGTTTTTGTATGGTGAAGATGGTATGGATTCTGTGTGGATTGAATCACAGAAACTGGATTCTTTGAAAATGAAGAAGACAGAATTTGATAGAGTTTTCAGATATGAGATAGATGATGAGAACTGGAACCCTGATTACATGTTGCCCGAAAACGCTGAGGATCTGAGATCGATTGGAGAATTGAGAGATGTCTTTGATGCTGAAGTCCAAAAACTTGAAGCGGATAGATTCCAGCTTGGAACAGAGATAGCAACTACAGGAGATAATACTTGGCCATTACCTGTCAACCTCAAGAGGCTTATTTGGAATGCCCAGAAGACTTTTAAAATCGACTTAAGGAGGCCTTCAGATATTCACCCCGTGGAGGTTGTGGAGGCTATTGATAAGCTTCAAGAGAGGCTTAAGGTTGTTCCCGGTGAGGATCCATTGAGTGTTGAAGCTCAAAAGAATGCAACTCTCTTTTTCAATATCTTACTTCGCAGCACTTTTGCTAGCAAGAGAGTGTTGAAGGAGTATAGGCTTACTCGTGAAGCTTTTGACTGGGTGATTGGTGAGATTGAATCGCGTTTCTTGCAATCATTAGTGGCTCCAGGGGAAATGATTGGTTGTGTTGCTGCACAATCTATTGGTGAGCCTGCCACCCAGATGACTCTCAATACCTTCCACTACGCTGGTGTGAGTGCGAAGAACGTTACTCTTGGTGTTCCTAGGTTGAGAGAAATCATCAACGTTGCCAAAAAAATCAAGACGCCCTCCCTTTCTGTCTATCTGAAACCTGAGGTAAGCAAGACAAAGGAAAGTGCCAAGACTGTTCAGTGTGCCTTGGAGTACACTACTCTCCGCAGTGTAACTCAAGCCACTGAAGTATGGTATGACCCAGACCCTACGAGCACAAGAATTGAGGAAGATATTGATTTTGTCAAATCTTACTATGAAATGCCAGATGAAGAGATCGCTCCTGAAAAGATTTCTCCCTGGTTGCTTCGTATAGAGTTGAATCGGGAAATGATGGTGGATAAGAAGCTCAGCATGGCTGATATTGCAGAGAAGATCAATCTGGAATTTGATGATGATTTGAACTGTATATTCAATGATGACAATGCTGATAAGCTCATACTTCGCATTCGTATCATGAATGATGAAGCTCCGAAAGGGGAGCTCAATGATGAATCTGCAGAAGATGATGTCTTCTTGAAGAAGATTGAGAGCAACATGCTTACCGAAATGGCTCTTCGAGGGATCCCAGATATTAACAAGGTGTTCATCAAGAATGGTAAAGTAAACAAATTCAATGAGAATGATGGCTTCAAGCCAGAAACTGAGTGGATGTTGGATACTGAAGGTGTTAACCTATTAGCTGTCATGTGTCATGAAGGAGTCGATGCCACAAGGACAACAAGCAATCATCTAATAGAAATCATTGAAGTTCTTGGTATTGAGGCAGTTCGTCGTTCCCTACTGGATGAACTGCGTGTTGTCATATCATTTGATGGATCTTATGTGAACTATCGGCATTTAGCTATTTTGTGTGATACCATGACTTATCGAGGCCACTTGATGGCCATTACACGTCATGGCATCAATCGAAATGATACTGGGCCACTGATGAGATGCTCATTTGAAGAAACTGTGGACATTCTTCTTGATGCTGCTGTCTATGCCGAATCAGATTATCTGAGGGGTGTTACGGAGAACATTATGTTGGGTCAGCTTGCACCCATTGGCACAGGAGACTGTGCATTGTACCTCAATGATGAGATGTTGAAGCATGCCATCGAACTTCAGCTGCCTAGTTATATGGATGGTCTTGATTTTGGCATGACGCCTGCACGTTCACCAATATCTGGAACTCCTTACCATGAGGGTATGATGTCTCCAAGTTATTTGCTGAGCCCAAACCTCCGGCTGTCTCCAACTACAGATGCTCAGTTTTCACCCTATGTTGGTGGTATGGCCTTCTCGCCTGCTTCATCTCCGGGATACAGCCCTTCTTCTCCTGGATACAGTCCCTCGTCACCAGGATACAGCCCGACGTCACCTGGTTACAGCCCCACATCACCTGGTTACAGCCCCACATCTCCTGGCTACAGCCCCACATCTCCAACCTACAGTCCCAGTTCTCCTGGTTATAGCCCAACAAGTCCTGCGTATTCACCTACAAGCCCTTCGTATTCACCCACTTCTCCCAGCTATAGCCCCACTTCCCCGTCTTATAGCCCTACTTCTCCATCTTATAGCCCTACATCTCCCAGCTACAGCCCCACTTCGCCCAGTTACAGCCCTACATCACCTAGTTATAGTCCAACCTCTCCTGTTTATAGCCCCACATCACCTGCATATAGCCCCACCTCCCCTGCATACAGCCCCACCTCACCATCTTATAGCCCGACGTCTCCTTCATACAGCCCAACATCACCATCCTACAGCCCAACTTCACCTTCTTACAGCCCCACATCTCCTTCTTACAGCCCAACTTCACCAGCTTATAGCCCCACATCTCCTGGTTACAGCCCAACATCACCAAGTTACAGCCCAACTTCACCGAGCTACAGCCCTACTTCTCCGAGTTACAACCCTCAGTCGGCAAAATACAGCCCATCATTGGCGTACTCACCAAGCAGTCCAAGATTGTCACCGTCCAGTCCTTACAGTCCCACATCTCCAAACTACAGGTAAACTATGTTGGCACGCATGCCAGAGAAGCTTTCCTCTGATATCATTAATTTTTGTGTGTTTTCTACATGTTGTTATTGTGCCTTTTTGAAGTCATATCAATCAAGCTATTCTTTGTTAAGGCAGGATTTATGTTTAGTATGATTAAATATGTCTGTCTTTTTGCAGCCCCACATCGCCGTCATACTCACCGACGTCTCCATCGTATTCTCCATCAAGCCCAACATACAGTCCTAGCAGGTAATGGTTTACCTTTCAGTCCCTCGGGACATCATCAAGTAGTAATATCTGGACATGGCATTATGTCTACTTCCAATGCGACGGTCAACTCTCCTGATGTTGTGTACTTCCGCGAAAACTAAATGATTTGAGTCCAATTCAAATTGTGTGCCATGCTTATCTGATGCTGCTTTCACCCTTTCCCAAAAGAGTTTGGTTGAGTAGGCTCATGCATAGTTCATGCACCCTGTCTAATATGTCAACTAATCGGTAATTTTTTCTTCAGCCCATACAATTCAGGTGTCAGCCCAGATTACAGCCCAAGTTCTCCTCAGTACAGGTGAGTTTACCAGTATAGGGTGCTGGCTTAGGAGCTCTTATGAAAAGAAAAAAACTTTACTGAGTACTCGGGTTATGCAAAATGTGGATAGCACATGGTTCCTAATTAGTTTAATCTTTGACTAATATGCAGCCCTAGTGCTGGATATTCTCCAAGTGCACCTGGATACTCACCGACTTCTACCAGCCAGTACACTCCGAGCAACAAGGATGACAGGAGTAAGAAGGATGACAGGAGCGGTCGCTGATGCAAACTATCGCTAGGAAGCTCAAAATGGGTGATGTTTCTTTTCTTAGTACAGCTGAGTTTTGCAAGGATTTTACATGGATGACAATTGTCATATGCGGTGGCTTTTAGTTTCTTTTTTCTTTATTTTGTTTCTCGTGACATGCCTGGAAATTAACAAGCTGGCAATATCCATTTCCAAAATATTATCTAAATAAAGTTATAAAAAGAAACGCAAAGAATTTCCAACTTATCACTAGGTAAATTCTTGCAAAGCTGACATGCTCTTTGTTATACAATCGATCTGCAGGTAGTCTGAACCTTCGCTGGAGAAAGCGTCTAGCGTCGAATTTTGGCAACGAAGTGGATATTGTTGACGGTGAAACTTTTTTGGTTCCATCAGCTGTATGTTGCGGCAATATAAATATGGAATTGCGTGAATCGTCAGTCCAAGGGAGTAGCACGTATGGCAAAATGGACAATACCATTTCGCTGATCGTTAAGACTCTTTCGCTGTCGAGGGTTTGTATCACAAGAGTAGACTGATTTCAAGTTCAGGACTAATTGAGAGTTTGTATTATAACAACAGACTAGTATTGAATTCAGGACTATTATTTGGTCGTTGTATTGAATGACGGAATGTCTTCTTGCAATCTTCATTGCGCCAAGCGATCATTGTATCAACCTGAGTCAGCGATGAGGTTTTCTGTCCATATATAATATATAACAATGAGGCTTCAGTTTAGTGGCGTATCAATTCGATGCGATCTGCCAATTGTGGATTCCGTTTTGGAACCTCAGAATCTGATGATCGACGAGAAATTGTATCTTCTAGCATTGCTATTTGTTTAGTAGGTGCCAGCTTTGCCTATAGCAGAGATATGGAAGCTTTAGGTCTTTTGTTGAGATTATCTGAGTGTAACGTTTGAAAAGAACCTCGTCAATTTAGCCGTTACTAACAAGTGAGACTGGAGGATATTTTCAAATGAAATAGGATAATTTTTTCAGAAGGGCTCTCGAGTGGTGTCTGTGTCACGGACCAATATTTAGTTTGTGAATTGCGCAACATTTATATCTTAGAATCGCCTTATTTGGAAAACTCTCAAGAATGATTTATTACACATTTAAATGCGTGGATAATACGATTGAATAGGATGGCACTTCTTCCATTTGAAATTATCTGAACTCAATTTTTTAAATTTCCCAAATTACGCCCTAATTACCAAACGCTCTAATCTAAACTGTAATCTCCAAATTCTCGAAATCTCACTTTTTTTGTTATCATTAGTTCCGAGATCACATTTACTAAAGAAGCATAGAACCGACGATACTTCAATCAAAGACACTTCCTTCTCATTTTGTTCAAATAGCGCGGGGTCGGTTAAAATAGGGAAGAATAAGGGGGTCGGTTAAAATAGGGGAGAACAAGGAGAATATTCTTTGCATGCACACCAGGTATTTGATATTTGGTCTTCTCGTTCTGGTTCGATTCATGGATAGCACGTGGTCGGGCAACATTATCATTAGAATATTTAAATATTTAAATATATTTGATCTAACAGCCTATTTTTTTTTAAATATTCGACAGTGATTTTATAAAATCCCATTTGATATTAAAATAAGAGATTCTGAATTTAAATCTTTTTAGATTTCTATATATCTCCTACAAAATCTCACAATTATTTTGAATCTCTCTAAGTTATGGGAGAGAGGGGACATGTGACTTTTCTAGACACTCTTATTTGCATCTCACAAAATATCACAATCATCAAGAACATATCATGGTACAAACAATGATGAATTTTATAAGATTTTTGACTTGGATTGAATCACGTGATAAGTTCGTCAGAATAATGGGGAAATTTGGAAACTAGAGTTAAGTTTAAAGATTTTGGAGATCAGGGTTCAATTTGGGAAATTTGGAAATCGAATTCAAACAAATTTGGGTGAAAACGTCCTGATTTATGGCGCAAATAATGGCGCGTGAAATGTAGTTGGTTTCCGACCAAAAAATGAATGTGTTGTCCGGCGAAGATACGTGCCACTGGTGGGATGGGATTTCAATTCAGACAAAGTCACTTGTTTCGGAGACCACTTTGGGGCAAACACCCTCACTGTTTGAGAAAAAGCCATGCTGCAAGGGGTTTTTGGAAAATATTCGGTGATCATCGAGATTTACTCCTCAAATCCCTTGGACGGGTGAGGCTTTGTGATGTAAATTGGCTTAGTCCTCTAAGAAAAACATCCAACTTTAATCCCAATTCTACCTCAATTTTTTTTTACTGTTATTCCATACGAGGGTGAGAGTATCATTGAATGCACAGGTTTCGATAAAAAAGATGTTTACTTGGTCTTGATGTACATAATTTGGAAGAAAATAATGATAATTTTTGGACATGTTGGCAGATTTAATACTAAAGTGAGAGTTGATTATTTCTTTGGATAAAAAAAAATTGGGGTATGCACTATCTAGAAGAAGTGGAGGAAGAATCTGTCAAAAGGAGATCCAAGTACAATATTCGATATTTCTTTTGGAAGGTGTTCACATAACCTTTTTCATCCATAATACGGCCTTATGCATATCCTAATGTCATCTTTAAACAAGCACCACCTTATGATAGTACTTTGAATATATCCCCTTGAAAATCTCTGACTTGCGTAAAGCAAGCTAGCCGTCAATTGCTTAAAACGGATTTCTAGTACGAGGTTTGAGTTTTGGGACTTTCGGGGAAAGAATTGGAAGGTCGAGGAGAATCGGAGGAGGAATCTGTCGAAAACGGGACGCGAGAGTCCGTGCACTCGTTTTTGCTCTTGAAACATGTCGGCCAAACCTTGCGGGTCATGGCGTGTTTCCTCTATTGCGCTATCCCATCACGAAGGTGCTTTTTTTGTTGCACTTGGGAAATCGAAAGCGACATTACAACCGGTCCCTCGCGGCCGTGCAAATCCCCCACCACCCACTGCCCCCACGGACCATAAAAGGCCACATGGGCGCGCTTCAACTACTTTCCCGTACCGACCAAAAAAAAAAAAGAAGAAAAAACTACTTTCCCGTTACCAAACTGCTGGTGCTCGCCTTTTGGCCTTATCCACTCACCACAAAGTAAAACTACTTTGGCATTTAGCAACGGAGAAACTCCTTTATTTATAATTATAGGCGATTATGTATTCATCCCATAAATTATTATTTTTGAACAGTTTTATTACTCATGTTATTTTGCTGTTGAAAATGAAACCTCAAAAAAGGAATAAAAGGAAAAAAAAAATAGATTTTCAGCTAAATTTTGAAATCGGATTGAAAAAATAGAGTAGGTTCTAGAATCAATTCGTGAGTAAATAGAGTAGGCTGGATCCATCATCCCCATAGAGTTGACGTGATGAATTTCATCTTCAGTAGAATGATATAAATGATCTCTAAACTTTAATTTAATATGCGATTCGTGAATTTTTAATTTTTCAATATGATCCCGAATTTTAGCCCACTATTCCTGTACTTGTACATTTTCACTATGTAAAAATCTTCAATGTAATTCTTGATCTTAAATTGAGGATTACCTTGAATATATTTATGAATATGCACAAAAAATTTGGAGAAACGTCAAGTCAAAACTTTTAGGGTATTCCGTATTGGTACTATTTTACCTTCAACTTTCTACTCAAAAGGCAGGTGAAAAGACCGTTGTCTTCCGAATGATCAACTGCCCCATCCGTCAAAAAAAAAAAAAAAAAAAAAAAAAAAAAAAAAAAAAAAAAACTGCCCCATCCCCACCCACGCCGACGCCCGCCCACCAGGCCCACCACCTTTTCCCCCACGTCCGCACTCCGTCCTCCTGTAATTTCGAAACGCTGACGCACCGTCGATTCACCGCCATCCCTCCCTCGCTCGCTACCGACTTCCTGCTCTCGCCAATACCTTCCCCCTCCCCCCACTGTCGATCTCCTCCGTCACCACGTGCCGAAATGCCTTCCCCTCCCCCTCCCTCTCTCCTGTATAGATAAACACCCCCCACTGAATCTCTCCGTCGTCTTCCGAACTCTCTGCTCCCCATGGCGGGCCCGCCTCCCGACGAGCTCGTCTACCTCCACGGCGACCTCGACCTCCACATCATCTCCGCCTCCAACCTCCCCAACATGGACGTCTCTCCGAGCGCCTCCGCCAGTGCCTCTCCACCTGCTCCTCCCCCGCCCAGGGCGGCGGCGGCGGCCGCGGCGGAGGCCCCAGCCCCGCCGCCTCGCCCGGCCGCCGCGGCGGGAAGAAGATCGTCACCTCCGACCCCTACGTCACCGTCAGCGTCCCGCAGGCCACCATCGCCCGCACCCGCGTCCTCAGGAACGCGCGGAACCCTAAGTGGGACCAGCGGTTCCGCGTCGCCCTCGCCCACCCCGTCGTCCACTTGGAGTTCCGGGTGAAGGACGACGACGTCTTCGGCGCGGAGGTGATCGGCGTTGTCAAGATCCCGGCGCGGGATATCGCGGCCGGCGGGGTCATCTCCGGCTGGTTCCCGCTGAGCGGACCCGCGGCGAAGCCGGACACCGCCCTCGAGTTCGACCTGAAATTCACGCCTGTGGAGAAGAACCCGGTGTACCGGTTCGGCATCGCCGGAGATCCCCATCACCAGGGAGTGAGGCAGACGTATTTCCCCTTGAGGAAAGGGGGTGGCGTCACGCTGTATCAGGACGCCCATGTGGTCGATGGGCTGTTGCCTAATATTCAGTTGGATCGCGACGCCGGAGGCGTTTATAGGCAAGAGAAGTGTTGGGAGGATATCTGTCACACCGTAACTGAGGCTCACCATTTGATATACATAGTCGGGTGGTCGGTCTTTCATAAAATTAAGCTCGTCAGGGAGCCGACCCGGCCGTTGCCGCGAGGCGGCGACTTGACGCTGGGTGAACTGCTCAAGTATAAGTCAGAAGAGGGGGTGCGCGTTTTGTTGTTGATTTGGGATGATAAGACTTCGCACGACAAGTATTTTATTAAAACGGTGAGAAGCTGTTTTATTTTAGTTGGATTGCTCTTGATCACATGCTTCCATCTGCTTATTTTAGTAAATTAAGGTGGCATACGACATCGCATATTAGTTTATTGTTGTTGGTCCTGTTGCTTTGACTCTAATAGTGGTTTACTGGACGAGTCGCTGGGGACCCCCTGTCTAATGACGAATTAGGTGATAGATAGTGTCTCTCTCTTTGCTCGCAATATTTGTCTCTACCAATGAATAAGGGTGCACGGGCGGCATTTCTTGCAGGGAGGGGTGATGCAGACACATGATGAAGAAACTCGAAAGTTTTTCAAGCATTCGTCGGTGAACTGCGTGCTGGCCCCGCGTTATGCTAGCAGTAAGCTTGGCTATATAAAACAGCAGGTATGCTTTTCCTTGGATTCTTGCAGTTTCACCACATGGACCATTTATCAGAATCTAGAGATAAGCACTAGCATTGGACAGAAAGGGTCTCTTCGTCATTCGCCATATTGTCATAACTTCTTTCGCATTTATGAGCTACTTGGCATTAGATGTATCGTTCCAGTCTCATGTCAAGGCAATTAGCTGCCTAGCATATTTGTAGTTGGAGATGCCTTTTGTTGTGGAATGTCCTATGAAGATGCTAGGGTGATTTTTCATTGGAGATGAATATTCTTTATAAAGTTATTGATGGGCTCTTTATGGCTCTTTCACTTAGCCCATCCATAAAGCAATGTTCCTTTTCATATTTGTAAAGTTGAACTCTTGCTTAGGAATTTTTCCTGCATTTTTGAGCTATCATGAAGATATTCTATTTTCTAAGGAAAATTCTGTGCAGTACATAATCCTCATCCCTGAACCTGGGATGATTATCTTAGGTGATAAGGTTTGCTCTGTATTCTACATTCATTTTATATAAGCGTTGCTGCATGATTCTGGTGAATCATCTTGGGAGAAGGGATGGACCTTAATCCTCTTGCTTGCTTGAGTTCCTTATGTTATATCGTAGTAATTCTGATAATCTAATTATTTATTACTAGTTTGGCCAATTGTACTTTTCTTCAGGTTGTTGGAACGATGTTCACACATCATCAAAAATGCGTCTTGGTAGACACCCAGGCGTCGGGTAATTACCGAAAAATAACTGCATTTATAGGAGGACTTGATCTCTGTGACGGTCGATATGATACACCTGAGCATCGGCTATTTCGCGATCTCGACACTGTTTTTAAGGAGGACTTTCACAATCCTACATTTCCCGTGAGTTATTTGTCTATATATGACATATTTGAGCACTCCCTGCCTAATAGTTCTTTGCTAGTTAAGTACTCTCATGTTTACTGTCTTGAATGTTGGTCAAATTTTGGACTTTGGAGTGATAGAAGTCTTTTGATTCTCTTTCTTGCAACTTTCAACTCTGAAAACTATATACCATCTCCGTAATAACAGTCCCATTTCTGGTTAAGTACATTAGATAAGTTATGATCATTACTGTGATGGTAGCAACATTCTAAAAAATTTTAAGACTTAAAAGGACTCCTCCTTCTTTTATGGGAATCCATGAAGAACTGGTCTGGTTAATAAGCAAGATGCAATGAGGATGAATTGATAAAACCCCAATCTGCGAACTTGAAGGGGATGGTTTGCTTATTTCATAATTTACTGGCATGGTCGCTCATTCGAAGTGGATTGGATGTCATTAAGATCGAGGGAAGATTCATGCCTATGTTTAATGACTTGCTTTAAATTTTGGATTATTGAGGTGGCTGCATATTCTGGTCTAATTCCCAGATTTGTCATGATACAAGCGAGTTCTTTTATCTATTCATTCTTAATTTGTTGCAAGGAGAAGTATAAAATGGGCCGTACATATTCGGCTTAAGTGCATTTTTGTACATTTTTGCCATTGAATTTTCTTTAAGCTAGAAAGGTTGTGCTTATTTTCAGGTTCTGTAGGCCCATCTATAGTCTATGCTATTTTCTTTCAGTTTTAAGTCTTGTAGAATGTAGGATCTTGGACTTTGGTACCTGTTACCATGCACTGGTAGTTGCTGCACAACTTGGTATTATCTCTTGATTTTCTTCCAGTGAGTGTCTTTACTTTGTATGTCAGGCTGGAATGAAAGCTCCAAGACAACCATGGCATGACTTACATTGCCGGATTGAAGGGCCTGCTGCATATGATGTACTGATAAACTTTGAGCAACGTTGGAGGAAAGCAACAAGATGGAAAGAATTCAGTCTCTTTGTAAAAGGAAAAAAACATTGGCATGATGATTCCTTAATTAAGATAGGTCGTATCTCTTGGATACTGAGTCCTACATCGACTGATACATATGATAGCACCACATCTCTTTCAAAGGACGATTCCGGTGAGCATATTACGAAAGTGCCTGAGGACAACCCTGATCTCTACGTCTCTAAAGAAGATGATTCTAATAACTGGCATGTTCAGGTTGGAAATTCAAGTTACGTGTCGTTATTGCATGTTCAGGCTACATTTCTTTTATTTAGCCCTTTTGCTTTGTGTTTGCTTGTGCAGATTTTCCGGTCTATTGACTCTGGGTCAGTCAAAGGATTTCCCACAAAAAGAAAAGATATTGCTGAAAAGCAGGTCTACATGAAATCTCTTTTTCTTTCTTCATTTCGTATCCTTACTTTTCTTCCCTTTTTGCTTTTATTTAGTCGAATGAATAGCGAAAAAAGGGAGAAAAAAATCATATAAATGGACTTGGGCTAAAGTGGGAATCTTCGTCTTGTCAAAACATAAACTAGTTTCTACCTTTCTGATGAATATCTGCATCCTCTTAATTATTGAAATCTTTTGGTGCAGAATCTTTTAGTTACAAAAGATGTAGTAGTAGACAGAAGCATTCAGACAGCTTACATCCAGGCAATTCGATCTGCTCAACATTTTGTATATATTGAAAATCAGTATTTTCTGGGATCATCGTATGCATGGCCATCGTATAACGATGCAGGTGAATATCGTGATCTTTTTATGTTGCAAGTATGCGTTTCCTTTCTACACTTGAGATATTCCATTGGTGGACTAAGCATGCCTCATTTAATCACAATCATGTGCTTATACGCATATTTGACAAACAAAGTAAATCGACCAACCAAAAAAAAAAAAAAAAAAAAAAAAAAAAAAAAAAAAAGAAAAACATTTCACTTGAAAGTATTAATGAAATCTTTTTATTTTTTTAATGTTGCAAGTATGCGTTCCCACTCTATACTCGAGATACTCCATTGGTGGACTATGTATGCCTCATTTAATCACAATCATTGTGCTTATATGCATATTTGACATACAAAGTGAATCAACCTACCGAAAAAAAAAAGTATTGGTGAAATCTTTTTTTTTTTTTTAAATGTTGCAAGTATGCGTTTCCACTCTGTACTCTAGATATTCCATTGGTGGACTAAGCATGCCTCATTTAATCACAATCATGTGCTTATATGCATATTTGACATATAGAGTGAATCGACCTCCTGAAAAATAAAATAAAATTGAGTATGGCTCATTTCACTCGAAAGTATTGGTGAAATCTTTTGTTTGTGTGTCAATTGACCATTTTTATGTCTTTTTATTTATTTATTTTATGTTTAGGAGCTAAGTCTTTAACTGGTATTGTTTGCCGCATTAATGAAGTTTTAGTAAGCAGTAGACTTCTTGTAGTTAGTTTAGTCCACAAGCCACTCTCAGATGTTTGTAGTGTGGTCTGAGCAGGAGCTGATAACCTCATTCCAATGGAGCTGGCCTTGAAGATTACTAGCAAAATTAGAGCTAATGAGAGATTTGCTGTATATATTGTCATACCAATGTGGCCTGAAGGTGATCCCAAGTCAGCTACAGTTCAAGAAATTCTCTTTTGGCAGGTAGGTTGGTACATGAATGTGCTTTCGCAGATGTGTGTACACTTTGGTGCTTTCGTTTGATAGGCAAGATGGCGAGAGGGGAGATATAGAGTACAATGAACAAGGACGCTGTTTACATGATGATGGACAGAAATTACTACATAGTACCAAATACTGAGGAATTGATACCATTTAGCTGTCCAGCCAATTAGAGAATATGCTTTCTCACTAGTTCCCGATGTCTATGTTTAATTCTGTCCAAAGTATTCTCTTATACCATCTCCTACTCCAAACACATCACATGAGCCGTAAGTTAGTAAATTGAATAATACGATAATTCTTTGGAGACTGCGATCTTAGATAAACTGATTTTTTTTTTCGTTTGTACTTTTGTCTTTTTTTTCCTCTTCCAGAACCAGACCATGCAAATGATGTATCAAGTAGTTGCACGTGAACTCAAGCAAATGCAGCTCACAGATTCTCATCCTCGGGACTACCTTAATTTTTACTGCCTTGGCAAAAGGGAAGACATTTCTGGTCAACCTTCTTCAGCTAATGGGGTAATGCTTTTTGCAGTGTGTTTTTGACTTGTTTTAAGGTCCTTGAAAGTCGAATTCTGACTCCTTGCCAATGGTCTATTTCACTAATCATCGAGTTTGCAAGCTCAAGACCCTGTTAAGCAGTGCATGAATGCATAGACATGCAAGCATGGTTCATAGGGTGGTAAATGGTAATCGAGCCAAGTTGAGTCGAATTTGATATTGCACCGATCTTGACTCGATTCTAATAGTCTGGGCTCAAAACTCGGCCCAAGCTCAATTGAGTATAAAAAAAAATTGGGCTCACTTTTGACTTGATCTTGACTTGATTATAATAGAGAGATATATGAACACGAGCTTGAGTTTAATAAGCTCAAAATCATCTTGCATGTTTGTGTATGAGGGTTGATATGTGGTTTTAACGACTTTCGTGTCTTTTTTTGTAATAAAAAAAGTACTTTTGAAAAGAACAAAAGAAGGTTCATGACACCCGGGAGCTTGTCGAGCTGAGTATAGATGAGCTCCAACTTGACTTGATGAGATACTTACGTAGCTGGAGCTCGAGCTCATTTAGAAATAAGGTGAGTCGATCTCAAGTAATCATCGAGCAGAGCTTAAGTTAAAATTGACGCTCGGTCGGTCAGCTTTTCTCATCTTATGATTTGATGAACCTTGGATCTGATGTTTTCTAACGTGGTATGGCAGGTCTCAGAAGCATACAAGTCCCAGCGATTTATGATATATGTTCATGCTAAAGGAATGGTTGTGGATGATGAGTACGTCTTATTGGGATCAGCAAATATTAACCAAAGATCATTGGCTGGTACCAAAGATACTGAGATTGCCATGGGTGCATATCAGCCGCATCACACTTGGGCACTTAAGAAGAGGCCTCCACGTGGTCAGGTTGTCATCTTGTGGCTTTTTTGCATAATCCTAATTTCTGATTTGAGGATGTCCGCCAGCTTTTTCAAGCAAGTATGCAATGAATCTTTGGAATACAAATCAGTTCACATTTGTTGAACTGGTTGTATCAAAGCCAAGAACACCAATTTCCAGTCACACTTATAAGGAAGGCATTAGAATTTATGGTTTTTTTCTGGACAACCTAATATATAGAAGAGAATTCAAGATAGTTTCTACTCTGGTATTTGTTTTGACACGGCGAATGCAGTCACATCTAAAATAGGTTTCTGTGACTGTTGAATGGAGTAATGGCTCTCAGAGATATATGCATTTTGCATCGAGATACATATTTTGGGTATGATTGTTGTGTGTTTGCATTTTTGCCCATCTGTGCAGGTATATGGATACAGAATGTCCCTGTGGGCAGAGCATCTTGGGGAAGTGGAAGAATGCTTTAATCAGCCTGACAGTTTAGAATGTGTGAAGAAAGTGAATGAGATAGCTGAAAACAACTGGAACAACTACATGGGTAAAGGTTCAGTGCAGGGCCACCTTCTCCGGTATCCCATACAGGTGGACCAAGATGGGAATATTGGGCCATTGCAAGGATCTGAGGAATTTCCTGATGTTGGCGGTAAAGTTGTTGGTGCTCATTCCAATACAATGCCTGATGTGCTAACAACTTAAGTTCTGTCCCACTCCATGTCCATCCACTCCTAGGAGCTGCAAAGATGTTTCTTTGGCTGTCGCTTCATTCTCACTGTGTACAAGTTGTATGATTTCCATTTAATTGGTTTTGGGCGGTGCGGCAGTCTAGATTATTCTTTGGTTTTTTTTTTTTTTTTTTTTTTACCATGGCTATCTGAATCTTTCCTGGACACCTGCATAATGAGGATCCTCAGTGATGATCGCATCCATGGCGTGAATGTCATATTTGAACAGCTTGGTGTCTCTTCGACTTTGGTTTGAAGGTTTCTGTTATTACAATTTGGGAGCATCTGATGTAATGTGGAAATTGGTGTACAAATGTAGTTGAAAACAGCTTCGCTCTTGATGAAGCATCTGATGCCTTCAGTTTGAAATGAATAAATCTGAGAGATGCAATAATCATCTCATGAGATAATTCTTGTCACATACTCATTCTATCCCGACCATATTTATCTAGGGTGACTTGTGGCAAATTTTACGGCATTCAAAAGTTACTTTTACTTCATGGGAAATACTTGGAATCTTTCAAGATATGTGTATATTTGTGCAATAAAAGTCTTAAAATTTATTACGAAAGTATGATTGAGTTTTAAAAAGGGCAATTAAGTATTTATGATTTTATCAATATTCCCAATTTGCCATTACAACTAAAATATACGCCTAACCCCATCATCGCTCATCTTTCTCATTTCACTTTTTATATGGCATGGGTCACATGCACGGCTAATAATATTTACGTAACCATGTTTATCGAATAAAAAACATTTATATCCCTATACTTTCCATATTGTAAAGTGGGCTCCTAAAAAATTCTATGCATCCTAACATCTCTACCCACATGTTTCTTAATCTAGATCTCCTGATCAAGTTAATAACTAAATTCTATGTACTTGCTAATTGAACCATGTGAAAATCCAACACTATATTATATGTCCCAGACTATGTTAAATTGTCAAAACATCCCACTTTTCAAAATGGTTTTGCAATTAAGTGCAAATTTTGATTAGTTAGATAAAATGTCTAGATTAGACAATTAATTGTGTAATAAACCAAGAACCTACTATCATAAGTATCCTTAATATGTAAACAGCTCCCATAGTTTTCAGTTTTACAATATGAGACCTTAACTTATTGAAATTATGAAATTGCCCTACTCTACAATTCTTACATTTTGGACCAAATTTCATTTCCTTTGATTAATATAACTTAATCACTAACTAAAAATTTTGACCAATGAAGTTCGCTATTCACAAAAGAATTTATATGCTGTGAATATATATATGTTTTTTTTTCTTTTTCTTGTAGGACACAATTATTGTTGCATCTATTTACATTCATAGTTTCATCTTAAATATATCCATTTTCTATACAACGACTCATAGCATCTTCTAGTGGCATCATAAACATAATGGATCTTTCATGCAATATCAATAACAATTTCAAGATAAAAGCATCGGTAGGCATCAATGGGCATCATTTTCATCTTAAATGGACATGGCATCACCTCCATGATACAAAATCATATAAATTCACTCATACATAGAGTTGAGAAAATGTATTGATAGAAAAATGTAATATTCTGTACATCTCTAATGAAGAATACATGAGTCTATACATAAGGCTTTAGAGTTTAACTATCTAAGGTAACGAAATATCAATTTCATCAAAAGAATCAAATTAGAATCAATTAAGATACATCTCCTAAATATATTTATATCTCTAACATCCCCTTTCAACCTTAAGGTGATTTGAAAGAAATCAACTTGAGTTTGGAGAAGAGATCTAGAAAATGCCTAGGTGGATGTGTCTTGGTAAAGACATCAGCAATTGGTTCGGTGGATGAAGTAGAGACTAGTCGAACAATGCCATGAAGAATATCAAATCGAATAAAATGACAGTCTATCTCAATATGCTTAGTTCGTTCATGGAAAACATCATTATGTGCTATTTGGATAGCACTTCGATTATCATAATGAATTAATGTTCCACTATGTTGACGCACTCCCATGTCTTATAGTAGCCAGCGCAACCATAGTAACTCTTATGTTGTATTAGCAAGAGCTGGATGTTCTACTTCTATACTAGATCGAGTAAGAATAGTTTGTTTCTTGCTATGCCAAGAGACAAGAGACAAGTGCCCAAAAAGATACAGTAGCTTGTAGTGGAGCGACGATCTTGAGGGTTACCAGCCTAGTTAGCATAAGAATAAGCCTTCAATTCCAAGGTAGATTGAGAATAATAGTGAAGGCCATGACATAATGTACCCTTGATGTAGCAAAGAATTTGAAGTATTGTAGCAAAATGTGTCGTGCGAGGCGCGGTCCTGTATAGACTAACAATATGGACAGCATAGGTAATGTCAGGTCAAGTGACGGTGAGATATATAAGGCTGCCGATAAAGTGTAGGATTCGAAAGAGGAGCCCCATTCTAGCATCAAACTTAGCATTAGTCTCAATAGGAGTGGTAGTGATCATGTTATTAGTAAGCCTAGCTCAAGAGATAAGATTAGTGGCATGTTTGGCTCGTGAAAGATAATAACCAAAGGGATTTGAATCAACCTCCAAGCCTAAAAAGTAACTGAGTTGCCCGAGATCTTTAATTTCAAATTGTTGACTTAGATATTGATTAAGCTTTGAAATGCCAATATAATCATTGCTAGTAATAACCATGTTGTCCATGTATAAGAGTAGCATATTATACCCACGAGATGTGCGTTGAACAAAGAGAGCATGATCATAAAGACTGGATATGAAGCCAAGAGATTCTATGTTAGAGCTAGATTTGGAATACCATGCACGAGGAGCTTGTTTCGAACCATATAATGCTCTGCATAATCGACACACTTTGTTGGAAGAATGAGTATATCCAGGAGAAGGCACCATATAGACTTCTTCAGTAAGATCACCATTCAAGAATGCATTTTTAATCTCCATCTTGAATAGAAACCAGCGCTTAACTACAACAATAGCAAGAAGACTATGGACAAAAGTAAGACGTGCAACAGGAACGAAAGTCTATTCATAGTCAACTCCATATTCTTGAGTAAAGCCTTTCGCCACTAGTCAAGCTTTGTAATGATCCATAGTACATCTGCCTTTATCTTAATCTTATATACAACCTATAGAGGACTTATCAGGAAGCAAATCAACCAAATCAACTCATCTGCCATTGCTTGTTGCCATAGAGGATTAGTGTTGGCTTCTCTATATGTACGAGGTTCACAAAGGGAAGCAATGATAGAGTAGTAGTGATAATCACGAAGTCGAATAAGAGGTTGACTTACTTTGGTGAAGCGATGGACATGCTGAGATAGTTCTGGAGAGGGGATTCACGAGTGGAGGAAGATGTGGGGTATCCCGAAAATAAATCCACAGAAGTATTAGTGAAGAAAGGAACATGAGACGATGACTTGAAGGGATGAAGAGAAGAAAACATCTTGTGTTCTCAAAATGTAACATGACGAGATAAATGAAGACGATTCGATATAGGATCCTAACATTTGTAACCTTTGTGCACAATACCATATCCAAGGAAGCAACATAATTGAGCACAAGGCTCTAACTTTGTGCGTTCATGTAGGAGAAGATGTACAGAGCAAGGACTGCCAAAGACTCAAAAAAGATTGTAGTTGGGCACACCACCATACAAATGCTCTTAAGGAGAAATGTTACCTATTACAGGTGACGAAGTACGATTAATGGTGTATACAGTAGTGAGACAAGCCTCTCCCCAAAACAATTTCGGAAAAGAAGCGAAGACTAGAAGAGTATGAGTAATATCTAAAATATGCCTATGTTTATGCTTTGCTTGACCATTTTGCTGGGAAGTCTTTGGACAAGAATAATGAACAATAGCACCATTTTGGGAGAGAATTTTAAGAAATTTGGTGACTCAAAATTCCATGGCATTATCAATGCTGAAAACCTTGATATCTTGAGAAAATTGTGTTCTTATCATGGCAGCAAAATCACGGTAGATATGAGTAAAGTCAAATCGATTTTTCATAAGATAAAGCCATGTATAACGAGAATGATCATCCACAAAGATTACAAAATAGTGAGAGTGTCACGCCCCGAACTCCGAGCGTGTGCCCATCCCTCTCTAGTCGATAATATTTTGCGACTTCCCAGGACGAGTCGCGGACCTTTTTTGTTTTATTGCACATGCGGAAGCAAAAGAATAATCCCTTGACAGTAATCATCTCGGGATAGAAAATCAAGACAACGGATTCAAAACAAACATGCTTTTATATTCACATAGAGTCATGTATAAGTCTATGGCCAAAAGACTACAAAAGTCTAGCCTTCCAAAAAGAAGTAGTCCTAGCCGACCCACAAATCCGATCACCTCCTCTCTGCTCCAGGTCCTCCACTCAATGACCTTGAAAATGGTTATTCAATAACCAGTGAGACAATGTCTCAGCAAGTTCACCCACTAAACCCCGATTAGGAGGGAAATACGCCCAGAGGCGCCCTAGCCACACAATCATACAATTGGCACAGAGGACTTACCTCGCCTCAGATCCACCCTGCAGGTCAGCACAGTTCATATCTCAAACCAGAGTAGCACTCAAGCTCAATCAATTAGAATGCAATACTCAATTCTCAAATAAGCACATGGGTCTTGATTATAGGGCCAAATTGTTATGACACGTCCCATACCATGTCACACAATTTTGTCCCATAATCCGGCGCATCTATTTCACTCAACATGTGTTCCAATTGATAACTTCGCCCTCTCGAGGGTACGACCTACTCGAAGTTTGGCGGTCTACTAGCGTAGCTAGGCATCGTCTCACCCCATTGAGCACGGTTACGTCTCTCGACGATTTTCCCGAAGGATCATAGGTCCAGAATCTACTGCGACCCGCTATCCTAATACATGGGTAACCTGAAAGTGGGATTTAGTAACGTCCGGCGTAAACGCTAGGACGGGTTCAGTTAATAAACACATGACCAATCAATCTTGGCCCATGATACTATGCATTGCACTCAAATGCCTCAATTGAAATAGTGATCCTGGCTTATTTTTTTCGTATTAAAAACACCTGGTGAAAATAGTCATGCGTGGGTACACGGTCGAGATTGGACCAGTAAAATTCATAATATTCTTTTCAAAATCCCACTAGTTTATATATAGTATATAAAACCATTTTCGATGTTTAAACCCGACACACGGGATTTTCTGAATAAATATTGAGTCCAAAAATCCAATCAGCACTCAATCTGCATAATTTAATGCTCAATTGCAAAATTTAACAACACCTATCGCGACCTCTTTTTTTCGGCGCCTGCCTCGGGGGCGAGCGCCTAGCGGAGGCTAATGGCTCGGCTGAAATTAGTTATGCCCGGACTCTCCCAAGTCTACCAATTCACGACTTAATGGTCCAAGTTTCTTAACCTATAAATTAATTTTAAAACGGAGTCACCACTAATCGGTTTGGGGTGGGTCGATTAGAAACCCAAGCAAAGTATCGGGAGAAATACTTGCTCTGCGTTGCAACTGAGAGAAATTAGGATCGGGACTTGATTACACTAGTTAATCACTAATGCCCTTTGGGTACCTAATCTTGTTTAAATCCTAAGGCTTTTTTGGATTTTTAAGGGATTTTCCATGCATTTTGGGGAGGAAAAACATTTTTGAGTCTTTTTCTCATTTCTTTGACATAAAAGGGATTTTTGGATTTTTGGGTATTTTTTTTAGAAAATACAAGGCTTTTTGGCATTTTATGAAAATTTTTGGCATTTTATGAATTTTGACTTTTTTTGGATTTTTGGCATTTTTTTGGAAAATATAAAATATTTTTTTTTATTTTTAATTTTTTTTTTTTATTTTTTTTTTTTTTTTTTTTTTTTTTTTTTTTTTTTTTTTTTTTTCAGAAAATCAAATATTTTTTAATAATTTTAATATATTTTTTTAATATTTTAAATATTTTCGGAAAATAAAATATTTTTGATTTTTCTTAATTTTTTTGGAAAATAAAACATTTTTTGCTATTTTTTGATATATTTTTTTTGAGATAAATCGTTTTTGATTTTTTGATTTTTTTTCTTGAAAATAAAATATTTATTTTTTTATTAAAATATTAAAATAAAACAAAAAGTCGACCCGGTGTCGGGTCCACGGGTTAGGTTTGACCGGGCGCCCGACCGACGCGGACGGGCCCGCGTTGCGAGCCCGACTCGGATTTTTTTTTTTTTACCTTATTATGAAAACGACGTTGCGGCCGGGCGTTTGGAGATGCCGGCCCGACCCGATGACCCGGCCCTAGCGGCCGGCTCAGACGAAACCCTACCGGCCCGGCTCCCGGCACTCCGACCCGTCCTCCGGCCGCCCCGATCGCGAATCCTACCCGATTTTCCAGTCCGGATCCGCTTCGCGACCGAAAATCGCAAACCCTAGGGTTTGCGAATCCGCGCGCCGGGATGGAAACCGAGGCGCTACGGCGACGATGGCTACGGTGGCGACGACGACTACGGCGGCGACAACAACGACGATGGCGACTACGACGACGACGATGGTGACGGAATGGGGTTGCGATGAACGGCAGGGACGGCGATGGCGACAGAGGCGATGGGCTACCTGTTCGCAGCGATGGTGCGACGGAAGTGGCGTCGGACGGCTTCCTGCGGGCGGCGACGATCGGGGCGCAGCGAGGGTTTACGCGATGCGATGGCGGCGGCGACGACGTGGACGGCGGCACGGCGTCGGGGTCGTGGAAGGGCTCGGCCACCCCGGATCCGAGGTGCGGATCTCGGCCGGACTTTCCTCGGCCTTGATTCTCTCCCTCCGCCGGATTCGAGCCTCCATCGGCGGATCGACCCTCTCAAACCCGCTCGCCGCCGGCCTTCCCCGAAGTCTCTTGGTGGAGGGTGGGCAGCTCGCGACTCGAGTCCTCCCCTGCGCTCGCTCTTCGGTCTCCTCTTGAAGTCTCTCAGGAGAAGGTTTCCAAGCTTGCGATGGCCGTTGACGGAGCTTGCTGCCGCCTATTTATAGGCGAGGGGGGTCCGGTCGACGGAGAGCTTCGGCCGCCGGCCTTTGGCTTGCCGACCGGTCTTCCTCGGCTGAACCGGCGTCCCATCCGAGCTTTTCCAGCGAGGCGTGCTCGGCATTGAAAGCAGCCATTAATGGCGCCTGAGATCTGTCATCTCTGGCCGACGTCGGCCTCCCTCGCGCGCGTGAGTTGCAGCAGCGAAGGAGAGGGAAGGAGGAAGAAGAAGGGAGAAAAGGGTCGGGCCGAGGGTGAAGAAGGAGGGGAAAGGGTTAAGTCGCGCGAGCTAGGCCTTGGGGGCCCGCTCGAGGGAGAAGAAAGAGGGGAGGGGCTGGGCTTTTCTTTTTATTTTTTCCTGTTTTTATTTTTTTGGTTGTTTTCTCTTTTTATTATCTAAAAAGGCAAAATATATAAACAAAGAAACTAATTAATTAAAAAATGAAATTTAGGCGTCAACAGCTGGCCCTCTCGGAAGGTGAGTTCGTAGAGGTTGCATTCAAAGACAAACTGATGCCTAAATTTTTATCCATGCACGTGTAGCATATTATATTTTATTTGGGACCTAGTGTCCTATGCAGAAAATGAGCATATAACATTACACATACTAAGACAGATAAGAAGATACCTGTAGTTACCTACCGGGAGTGAGTGAGATAGGGTGTGAACCCCGAGTTTGGTAAGTATCAAGGTATCATCTTACTTTTCTTCGGTCGCCTTGACGGGAAATTGCCTTTCCGGGACCCGAACCATTCTTCGGTCACCTGTTAGAGCAATAAGTGATTTGCCTCGGACCCGAACCTTTCTTCGGTCGTCGTGACGGGAGATGCGCCGACCTTTCTCAGGGCATCTATTTGTGGGTGCCTGATCTGTATCGAGGACACCAGTTGGTACCTGACCTTTCTCGGGAGATGCGCCGACCTTTCTCAGGGCATCATATTTGTTGGGGTGTCTAACTTCTGTCGAAGACACTGGTAGGAACCCGACCTTTCTCAGGAGGATGCGCTGACCTTTCTCAGGGCATCGATTTGTAGGGGTGCCTGACCTCTGTCAAGGACACCGGATGGTTCCCGACCTTTCTCGGGAGATGCGCCGACCTTTCTCAGGGCATCGATTTGTTGGGGTGCCTGACCTTTGTCAAGGACACCGGATGGTTCCCGCCTTTCTCGGGAGATGCGCCGACCTTTCTCAGGGCATTTGTTCTGAAGGATATTTGGGCCTTTGCAGGCGTCAAAAGGGCATTTGGCTAATCATAGGCATTGGAGGGTAGTGGGATACTTGGTCAGTTGCAGGCATCCTAGCTATGAAGACAACTCGACCAAGTCGAGTGTCAAGGAAAGGGAGTATCCAAATAGTGGCTGGTACTCAAAGACAAAGGGGACACTTGGACAGTCGCAAGCATCCAATACTCTGGGAATGACTCGAACGGGTCGAATGTCGATAAGAGGGAGCACCTGGCAAATGGTGGGTACTCAAAGGCAAAGGGATAGGGATATGCTTACCTGGCAAGATCTATGATTTCAAGAAGTATGTCTACTATTTGCACAGTATGCACACATAGTTATATATGCTGTAAATTTATGAGTTTAAATGTGATTTATGCATGATAGTTTTGTCAGTTTTACATCATTTGAGTTTCACTGGGGAAGATTTTGAAAGACAACCTTTATTCGGAATATAGATGTCTTGAGCATGCCGGATGAGGGACTTTCAATTTGAAAGGACTTTCCACTCACTCTCACGGAAAAGGCTATCCCGACCATTGATGCGGGATTTACAAAGACCACACATCTCTTGTCATCATGTCGCAGTGTCCGAGTATTCTCGCAAGTGATACGATTTTACCAATGTGAGAGGTCTTTGTTGAGATCGTAATGTAGGCTTGGTTGTTGGCTCATCAATGGGGACCATCACGGTCAAGGCTTATGAATAGAACGTTGCACTGGGTTTGCAAGTTAGGAATCCTGCGAAAAGAGATAGAATAGTCTTGCTCGTACTTCTTCGAGCGTTGTTTATAGACATATGAAATCCTACGTTAATTGAAGTGTCCTAGTCTGAAGAGACTTTTACAATGGGACGTAATGTAGGCTTGACTCATGTGCAAAAGGATGAGAGCTCGTGTTTGCCTTGGCATTCGTCGCCGGTCTTTCTTCTCACTGTCAGATAGAGGCTCTATCAATTGAACCACAACATTAACTTTTTCTGAGAATACAATTGACTATATTCTTTAGTTGGGGGGCATTAGCCTTGCTTTTACCAGGCACACTGCTTTTTCATGCCTCTAGTTTTTATTCCAATTTTTCATTCATGGGCATTGACCTTGCTTTTACCAGGTACACTGCTTTTTTATGCCCCTAGTTTTTTCTTTATTTGCTTGAGGAACTAATCTAGGCAAGTTCAAGTAAATGCCTTTATTTAGACTATTGAGTCTTCATCTTTTGCTAGCACTTCTGATTATGTTGCTCGAATGGCAGTAACTTCTGTTTTGCCTCCATGTGAGGGTAAATTTACAGACTCAATTGGGTTGTACAATGAATACAAGTGCGTAAAGAAAGAATTGCTCTTCATGACTCTATGGCACTTAAATTAACGCGAGTGTTCATATGCAATAAAGACACTCGAAGATTAATGCAAGTGCAAGCAAGAGAAATACTATCTCTTTTCTCACCTCGTGATGTTGACTTGCCTTCGACTTGCGCCAATGTGGGGCGGGTTTTTTTTTTTTTATTTTACGGGGGGTAAGACAGAAATTTGGCTAGTGTATGGGGCTCAAAGTGAGCAATGGAATGCCTCCCACTGTCTTGGTCATCGTACCATTCGCAAGAGAACTCTTTACCATGTAGTCATGGAATTTTCTGCACTCATCTCACAAGTGTATAGATAGGGGACTGTGTGTAGGATATGGCTTGCCTGTCATCATTCTGACGTGCCTCATCCAGCATGCTCAATTAATCTTGTATTCTTCACTTAGCTGTCTATTCTAATAATCCTTAATAGAATCAAAGATTTAGACAGACAAAATCATCATGCAAAATTCACCTGGAAAAATGCATGCAATGTATGATGTGATAGAGTTTGTACTCTCAAAATAAATGAATGGCTTTTACTCAAGAAAAACTTATTAACAGCTTTAGGGGTGTTTACTTGGTGGAACGGTATTCACAAATGTGTTGAAATTTGAACATCAAAAGAGTTATTTACAAATGGGTGTCGCTAGATTGCTCCTATTGAATGTGAGGATGTCACATGAATAATCAGCTAGAGGTTGATGGCTTGGTCGGACGTCTTTGTTTTTGCCCCGGGCTTGGATCACTTGATTTGTCCTATTTAACCATTTAATCTGGCTCTTGAATCCCAATGCTTCCTGTCAATATGAGTTCAGAGAGTGAGTGTTAGAAATGATGCCAAGTTACCTTTCCTCCAGAGTTTATTTGTGCTGGCTCTTAGGGAAGTTGCTGACGGCCTCTTTTACATTTCAATACTTCCTTCGACTGGCTTTTCCTACTTGTGGCCACATACGCATAATTGCTGGTCGTTGATCGATTTTCAACGCTTTCCTTCTGTGGAATTTCTCCTTCTGCATTTGATTATAGCAGCATTAGGCAAAGTCATATACCTCAAGCTTCCATGGAATTTGAGATGGACAATCAAAACTTCCAATTCTCCGATGGTAATTACTTCTTGCAGGAGCATGTGTCTAGAACAAGAAGTGAGGCCTTCAGATTCTAAGATTGTTGATTGGGACAAAAGGTTCCTTTCAACCAGACTGGTTCTTGAATGACGTGTCCTTTACACCAAGCTGGGTGAAATTGACATGGATTACTCTTACGTGTCCGCCTGGGTAACGTCGATTTGCTCAAGTTATGCCATCGAGTTTGCTACTTGATTTTTGAAACTTCCTTAAATGCTAATGATTACCATTCGTTTTTCCCTATTGAGTCAACCAAACACACATTTTTTATGATGGTGTAAATACATCACTCATATATAAAGGTGCATAGGCATTTTCATTATGATAGAGGAGTGTTTGGCAATGCCGACGATGAACATCTTTCAAGGGTAGTATTTTTTACAGCATCGAATTAATGGTTTAGAGAACTCTCGCCCATCCATCTCGGTTAGGATTAAGGCTCCTTCGGGAGTATCTTCTTTATTACATAAGGACCCTTGTAATTTGGGGCGAACTTGCCTACGGGCTCTGGAAAGATTGGCAGCGTCTTTCTCAAGACTAGCTCGTTTACCTCGAAATGTTTGGGTCGCACTTTTTGATTAAATGATCGAGCTATCTTCTGCGATAACACCGACCGTGACAGAGGGCTTTCAATCGCTTTTCATCAATCATGTTCAGCTGCTCGAGCCTTTGTTGCGTCCATTCCTCCTTAGACAATCCTGCCTGGGATAAGATCCGTAGGGAAGGGATTTCTACTTCCATAGGCAAAACTGCCTCCATACCGTAAACCAGGGAGAAAGGGGTTGCTCTAGTGGAAGTTCGAATCGAGGTTCGATATCTTTGTTAGTGCGAAGGGTAACCTTTCATGCCAGTCGCGGTAGTTTTCAGCTGTCTTGGCTAGGATTCTCTTGATGTTCTTGTTGGCGGCTTCCACGGCTCCATTCATTTGTGGACGATAAGGGGACGAGTTTAGATGTCGGATTTTGAACTCAGAAAACAAATGATCAATCAACTTGTTGTTCAGGTTTGACCCATTGTCGGTGATGATAGTTTCCGGTACGCCATAACGGGCGATTATGTCACGTCTGATAAACTTCATAACGTTTCGTGCAGTTACGCTTGCATAGGATGTGGCTTCGATCCATTTTGAGAAGTAATCGATTGCGACCAAAATGAACCGGTGCCCGTTTGATGCCTTCGGGTTGATTGGGCCAATTACATCGATGCCCCACATTGAAAATGGCCATGGCTCGGATAATTGATGCGGTTTGGTTGGAGGGATATTTATCTTGTCCCCGTGAATCGACAACGATGATGGCTTCGCACATGTTGGGCACAATCGCCTTCTAATGGGAGCCAGTAATAACCTAATCTCATTATTTTCTTGGCCAACATGCGTCTGTTCATGTGAGGGCCACATACTCCCTCATGTATTTCTCGCATTATCCGTGTGGCTTCAGTTGCGTCAACACACCTTAGCGGGGATCGAGTCATATGATCTTTTGTACAGATTTTCACCACCGACGAAGAACCTCGAAGCCATTTTCATTAGGTATTTTCGATCGAGGAGTGCTTTCTTTAGGGAATTCCCTTACGGACGTACTTCATGATATCGTAATACCGGGGTTTCCCGTCGGGTTCTTCGGTTATAGTCATGCGGTGGGCTTGTCTTGCCGGGACTTCAATCTTCAAAGGCTCTACTTCCAACCCCTTTGTCACTTGCAACATAGATGATAGCGTTGCTAGTGCATCAAAGAACCGGTTATGAATTCTAGGTAGATATTCGAACGAGACATCCTAGAATTCTCCCACCAATTTTTCCAAGTAGTCGTGATAAGGCACCAGTTTGGCGTCTTTTGTCTTCCACTTGCCCAAAGTCTGACGGATAATTAAGGCGGAATCACCGAATACTTTTAGTTTTGTTACTTCCATTTCGATAGCCATTTGCAGGCCGAGGATGCATGCTTCATATTCGGCTATATTGTTGGTGCACGGAAACATCAATTTTGCAGCCACGGGATAATGTTGTCCATTTGGGGATATCAAAATCGCCCCGGTGCCGGAACCTGACAAATTTACAGCTCCGTCAAAGAACATAGTCCATGGGTCCTCTTCTACTATTGAAATTCGGTCGTCTGGGGAATGATCCTCGCGTACTTCTTTAGGGCAATCTGCTAACATATCAGCAATCACCCCACCCTTAACTGATTTTTGTGACATCACCTGGATGTCGAATTCTGAGATCAGGATTTGCCATTTGGCCAATTTTTCCACCAAGGCCGGGCAACCGAGCAAATACTTGATTGGGTCACTCTCAGTTACAAGGAATGTTTGGAAATGCAAGGTATACTGTCGGAGTCTGTGCAACACCCATACCAATGCATCGCATGTTTTTTCTGACTTGGAGTAGTTTTGTTCCGACGTGGTGAACTTTTTACTCAAATAGTAAATGGCTCGCTCCTTCCCATCATGAGGTCCTTTCTGTGCCAACATTGCACCTAGGGATTCATTGTTGATGGTAAGGTAGAGGGTCAAAGGGTGTCTGGAGTCGGGGTACTAAAACCGGGGGTTTCATCGAGTGCTTGCTTTAAATTTTCAAACGCCGGTCGGCGGTCATCATCCCATTTGATTTGTGCACCTTTCGAGAAGTTTAAAGAAAGGTTTTGCAGTTTCGGAAAGCTGGGAAATGAATCGCGCAATATAATTTAGTCTTCCCAGGAGGCTCCGGACTTCTTTTACAGTCGAGGGAGGAGGCATCTCAAATATCGCTTTAGTTTTTGATGGGTCCACTTCTATCCCTTTACAGCTCACAATGAATCCAAGTAATTTGCCGAAGTTGCCCCGAACACACATTTTTTGGGTTCAAGCGCAACTTAAACGGCGAAGTCAATTGAATAATTTTTCTAGGGTCTTTACATGGTCCTCTCCGTGTCTGGTTTTGGCGATCATGTCATCGACATATACTTCAATTTCTTTATGCATCATATCATGGAAAAGGGTGGTCATGGCACGTTGGTAAGTTGCCCCAGCGTTTTTCAGGCCAAAGGGCATGACCTTATAGTGAAAAGTCCCCCATGGAGTAATGAATGCCGTCTTTTCCTTGTCTTCCTCTTTCATTTTTATTTGGTTGTATCCCGAGAATCCGTCCATGAAAGAGAAAAGTTTGAATCCAGCAGTACTGTCCACAAGAACGTCTATGTGAGGTAGTGGAAAATCATCTTTTGGGCTTGCTTTGTTCAAATCGCGGTAGTCGACACAAACCCGGATTCGACCATCTTTTTTCTTTACTGGCACAATATTCGCTACCCAACTAGGATATTGCGAGACTTCGAGGAAGCCTACTTCCGGGAGTTTCATTACTTCTTCTTCAATCTTTTTTGACAACTCGGGCTTAGTTCTCCTTAGCCGCTTCTTGGGGGCTACATCAGGGTTGGTTGGCAAGCTATGCTCCACGATTATTAGATCGAGGCCTGGCATATCGGCATATGACCATGCGAATACGTCTTGATACCTTTTTAGGAGGGCAATTAAGCTTACGGCTTCTTCTTTAGGAAGGTTTGCGCCAATTTTTATCTCCCTTGGACCTTCTGTGCTGCCTAAGTTGACAATGACGATGTCTTCGTAGTAGGGGCCTTGTTTCTTCGTGGCGCTTCCAATTCCATTGAATTTCGTCGGAATAATCAAAATCATCATATGAGTCATCATAACTGCTATCATGGCTACTTACGGTGTTGGTCTGGACCGTTCCCATACCCTCGCCTGTCACTAGATTATTCCTGTGTCATAGAGTAGATAGGCTAAGGGAACCAATAAGGTTAGTAGCATGCATGCTTCTTTCTTTTGAAAAGGTGATAAATTGTTCTTGAAGATTTAAGACAAGGAAACATGAGGAGACCCGGGCCTCAGATTTCTTCTTTCATTTGACGGTGGCTATCATCAACGGGCCGGTTTGGTGTGTCTCCTCATGCCCTCAAAATGTTTTTAACTTTATTTATTAGTAGATGGATTTACGGGGTGATTTCAAAAATAGTTCCTTGAGTGGAACTGATGTTGAAAACGAAACAAGCCAGACTTTGAGAAATATGTACAGGCTCCCACGTAGGGGAGTATGCGAGAGGAATTAACAAGGATTCTACTCGAGTGGGTCTGCACCCATTTTCCCTGACAGTCCTTCGTTGATAATGCCCACGAAGAAGTCTTCATACCAGTCGCCAGCCATGTCTCCCTGTGCTCCCGGCTTTGCGGATTTCAGATCATCCATGCCTTCCCATCCATTAGGGAGGATGTTGTGATGATGCTCATAGAAATTTTGGGAGATTGAATAATCGACATAGTAGTCAAATTTACCACTTGGTTGGCCCAAAGTGTCCATGATCACCTCTCCTCTACGTGCTTCCTTAGCATGCTCGGGGAACATGGTACGGGTGCTGGGTACCACGAGGAGGTGATCCTTGCCAAAACACAGCCATGGAGAGCGGAACGTGAATACCCCAGCATCCAAAAGATCCTGAACCTTATCTCTCAGGATGGTGCAGTTATCTAGCGAGTGTCCTAATTCCCCCGAATGATAATCACATTGTTTGGATGGATCATAATCAAGGAAGTACTCGGGAGTAAGATGGCTCGGATCCTTACCGATTATCCCTTGCTCTAGGAGGATGGGGAAAATAATGGCCATTGATTTAAGAAGAGGCGAATATGGCCGAGTGCTTCTTTGGGGCAAGGGTAGCCGTGCCCCTTGCTAGGTCGTGTCAGTAGGGTCTTCTTCATTTACTACCAGCTCCTCATTGTGACGAGAGCGGAATGCACGGGTAGCTTGAGCGAAATTTTCTGTCACGTGGTGTACGGTCTCGCGCAATTCTTCGACTTGGTGTTGAAGTTTGGATGAACGAGAAGTTATCGCTGTCTCTTCTAATCGCTCTTCCTCAATGGCACCTATGAAAATGTGCCCGAACATGGTGGTCATGTCATCGGCCCCTCTTTCTTTATAAGTGAGGGCCAAGTTGTGTCTTCTGGATTATAGGCGGCTTCGCGCTTCCGGTTGAACCATTTTGAAGTATTCACTTCTTCTTCCTCATGCATCATCCTCGGGTCGGGCTTGGGAAAGTTTCCTTGAGACGGGGATATACAAGGCCAACTTTTTTCTTTGCTTTTCTATCCGGGGAATATCCTAAACCGATAGTGAAGGGTCTCCTCAAGGCTTCAATAGGCTGATGGATGCCCTAGCCTCTCCTACCAAGCCCTCGTCCCGGAATGAAACCATGTCCAACCATGATTTTTCCTACCATGATTGCAGCGCTTGATACCTCGGGGACGAGAGGCAAAGTCCCTCGAGTTTCGTGTATAGTAGACACGAGCTCGAATGATTGATAGCTGACTTCGTTTTTGTCACTAGGTTCGACATAAGGGATGGCCGTCTCGTGGTAGATGCGGTGATCTTCTTCTCCTCGGACCGTGATCAGTTTTCCTCCAACCACGAACTTCACACTTTGGTGGAGGCTTGAAGGTCTTGCTCTGCGACGTGGATCCATGGGCGCCCTAAGAGGAAATTGAACGCGGTGGGGATATCCATCACCACGGAACAAAATTTTGAATATGGTTGGGCCAATTTGAATGTCGAGCTCGATCTCTCCCCTTTGTTTCCTTCTTTGTTCCATCGAATGCTCGAACGAAGTCTTGGATACCGGATCCATGATCTTTCTATTTTAAGGCGACAGAGTGTCGCTAGTGGACATATGTTAAGAGCAGATCCGTTGTCAATCAGCACTCGAGCGACGTGAGATGCGTTGTACTTGGCTGATATGTAGAGGCCCTTGGTATGTCCTCTACCCTCCTCAGGAATTTCTTCATCAGAAAATGCCATTTGATCTTTTAAAAGGATG
Source organism: Eucalyptus curtisii (assembly GCA_017140595.1). Taxonomy (NCBI): domain Eukaryota; kingdom Viridiplantae; phylum Streptophyta; class Magnoliopsida; order Myrtales; family Myrtaceae; genus Eucalyptus; species Eucalyptus curtisii. Next base: position 32,342,772 of record CM029502.1, on the reverse strand, counting down.
GTACTGACAAATTCCTCGAGTTTGTCATGCTCAATCGTTTCAGGGACATGTACTTAACTTAGTACCTTCATGAGGGATTTACTCGTGCTTGACAGATGTTTGAAGCAATTCCAGTAGAGAGATCTCGTGCTGGTGATTTTCGTAGTTGTTCCACCACATTATATTCACGGCCTTAACTACGACCAAAAACTCCTTGGCTTCTTCGTCGATGTGACGGGCTTAGTAGATCGAGTATTTGCTTGAGCATAGGTTCTCCCAGATCTTGTGACTAAACCAACATCAAGGTCATAAGACCATGGTACCGCATTGTTGTATTCGTATTTGTAAGGTGGGGAATCTCGATTACTATAGCCGCTTCGCTGTTGATGCTTGAACAATGGCTTCCTTCCTTTCAAAGACGCTCTCGGGTGAGGCGGAATTCTTCTTTTCCTTTTCCGCATTTAGCGCGGCAAATTCTTCCTCCCGGTTGATGAGGACTTGCGATATGGTAGAAACTATCTTTGGCGTGGCCGGCGTACATGATTATTCCGGCCTCTATCATTCTTAATACCCTTTCCTTCATTATTACAAAGGGTGGTATTTCATCACTTGGATAATACCCGGTTTCTACTAGCCCTCGATAGATGTCAACAATATGTGCATTGACATTTCTGATTTGACCGGCTTCAGAACTGGATATCATGTTTACTTTGTTAGCATGATCAGGGAGTGGATTGCTTTGGACATTTGGCTTTGCAGTTTGGAATGAGAAGGCCTTAGTATCTAGTAGGTTCTGGATCCGATGCTTAAGGACGAAACACTCATCGGTTGAATGGCCTACTTCTCCCATGTGATAGTCACATTTTTTGGACGGGTCATAAGCGGAGAAGTTTTCGGCGTTGGGTCGTCTTGGCTCGGTTGAAAGGAGGCTCTTGTTTCGGAGGATTGCCAAAACACGGGAGGGAGATCCAGGAAGCGGAGTGAATTGTCTTCGGTTGTTGTAGCGTTGGGGTGGACGGCTATTAGTCTGTTGTTGGCCTGTGTTTGTCTGAACGATCGGGAGATGACTGGTGTTTACAGTGTAGGTGGCATTGACATCAATCGGGGTTCTTTATCTTTTTTCATGTTGAGCCTTCGCCGACAGCGCAGGCTCGATGAACCACCGTCCCTTAAACCTGTCTCAATCGCTCTCCCTTTGGAATGAGCGATTGAATGATTCAGCGATCGTAGTCACCATCCGATTGCGGTATTCATAGGGGAGGGTTTTGATGAACATTTTTCTCAATTCAAAGTCGGTTGGCTCGGGATCGATGCGGGCGGCGAGATTCCTCCATCTAATAGCATATTCTTTGAAAGATTCCCGCTTTTTCTTTTCCGTGCGATCGAGATTCTCACGAGAAGGGGTAATGTCCATTATGAATTTGTCTTGCTTGAGGAATGCCTCACTTGCTTCACTCCATGTCTCAATGAGGTTTATGTTCTTTTTGATGTACCACCTCGGGCGGGACCTACCAGGCTTGGATCGGAACAACTGGATCATTAGAGGTACATTATTAACGTCTTTGGGTCATTCGAACCAAATACATTTGCAAGTGAGCCCTTGGGCGAGGTCGTGCTATCGTACTTCTCAAACTCGGGCATTTTGAATTTTTCGGCATTTTGACCTTAGAGTAGATGGAGAGGTCTCGTTGGAGTAGGATCTTGAAGGCCCTGCGAGTTGTTTTAGCCTTTCTTCAAGTTTCTCAAGGCGTTTGTCATGTTCAGTCTTAGACAAACTGTTGGGCTTTGCTTTTTCAACTATAATTTGGTGCGTATCATCCTCCAATTCAGGCATATTATCATCGGTATCTCTTCCTTGATCACCTCGGATGGACGATTGCGGTAACAATACTTCGATTAAGGCTGGGGCGGGAGCCAGTTTGCCTTGGATGGAATCTATCTGCTTTGAGAGTTGTTGAAGAACATTGAAGACTTGCTTCATTTCACTTTCCATAATCTCGACACGGCTTGGCACATTTTCTTCAACCATTCTAGCTTTTGGATTTGGCGAATACGACTATGTTGTGATTACCTGTATTTGCGCAAAACGGAAAGAACATAAGCGAGAGAAACAAACGGAATATTGGCCCATGGCAAGGGTCGAGTCATTTTTATTTATTAACAGGGGAAATATACAACGCCGAAAGGGCTCTTCAGACAGGGCACAAAAGATAGAGCGATCCTAACTATTCACATTTAGACATATTCACAAAAAAACCGGATTGCCCATTTTCATATGCGATGGGAAGCTCCAGTCTTGTGAAGCCGCTTGCTCTTTCGTGCTAGCTTTGATATGTGTTTCCTGCTTGTCTCCAAACTTTTTTCAAGAGATTTAATTTGTCCTTGCGAGTAAGTTTATCAGCCACGTCGGGGATTGCTTTGGTTGCGTTCCTCGGGAATTATGTGGTTGAAGATGTAGAATGTGGATGCATGATGAGCTTTTTCTTGCCCCTTCAATCTTCGGGTACGATAATCTTTTCGGGTGACATCTACTCCATGCATCTTGAATCATACATATTTCCTCTGAGTTGTCATAACCGGTATGGGTGAAAAGGATTCGGAACAATCCTGGTTTGAGCGGCGGTGGGATTTCTTGGAGGACCCTGTACTGACGAGCCACCCTATGTGGATAATATGAGGTAGCTCCGGAGAGGCCCAAAGCGAGTGGGATGGGGTCGTAATAATCAAGCGCAAAACGCGCCTCCGCAATGAACCATTTAGTTCGCCATAGGGATGTCTCAGGGACGAGGTTTTTTAATAAGTTAATCCATCGAGAATATTCCTCGTTAGGAGAGTATTTTTCCAAGTTTTGAAACTTTTGAAGTGGATGTTTGAATTTGTTGATTTCAAATATTTGCATGAGGTGCCCAAATCCTTTGATATGGGAAAAGAACCACATCTGTAAAATTTCCGGGGCGGCCCTCACGATTTTTTCTTTGTTTTCCTTAAAACGATTAAGGGATAAAAATGTTTAAGCTAAAACCATGTTCACATATCCTGCCCCGAAAGTGACTTGATTTATCACCCATGCCATTGAAGGATTTATGGCATTCTTCCTATAGGGGAAGATAATAAATCCGAAGAATGCTAAGAGGAAGATCTTGCTTTTTTGGTTCATCGATTGTTTTTCAAAACATTCAGTTAAAGATGATAGCGGGAAAGCATTGTTGTTGGCTTCAATAATTTCTCTTACCGAATGATTTTTTAAAAACAGTGATAGACTAACCACAAGGTCAATGCTGATCAGTGGCTTGACAAGCTCTCTCACCAGAGGCATTCCTATGGCGAGACTGTATTCTTCCAAGGTCGGAGTCAGTTCAAATTTGCCGAACATGAAGGTGGATGTTTCAGGGCACCAGAAATGTGGCGGTGCTTGCATGACTCCGAGTGGATATTGATGCGGAGCAACGGAAGGAGATGACCGATGCTTGCTTTGACACGCTCCCGGGCCGAGCCGATCTAAGCGATTCCACCATCGAGGAGCTCTTTCTTGGGAGTAGGAATGAACTGGATATCGATTCTTCCCATCACATATGAGAAAGGGAGTTACACGGCCTTACCCTATGCCATGAGCCAATAAAAAGACTGTATAAAAATAAAGAAATTACTTTGCTTTTAAAGAAAATGGCAAGCACATAGACATGCACATGGGACGTGCGGCTCGATTTCTAACTGCGAAGGCTTGTTGAAATTAAAAAGGTATCCGCTTGTCGCAGTCTCGCGTCAGCAGCATACCCTCCTAACCTCGGCTAAGAAATTCGGGGAAAAGAAAGGCAACCTCTACATCGCAGTCTCGCGTTCGAGGTCGTATCTTTCTTGACACCATCCTAGAAATCCTATGGCAGCCCAGGTCCGGCGGCCGGGTTGTGTGTGCCATGTGTCACGCCCCGAACCTCGAGCGCGCCAACATCCCACCATGGTCATGCAAATGCGACATTCCCAGGTAGTGTCGCCGACCCCATTCATTTATTATCGCGCAAGCGGAACGTATTATAAAACCACTGACAATAAAATACGGGATAGGAAAAGCAGGAAGCAAAACCACAACATAACACTTTCATAATTGAACAGAATTACAAACGAGAGGTCTACGGCCAAAAGTCTACAAAAGACCGGCTCGTAAAAAGGAAGCGTCCTACGACCTACAAGTCGGACACGTTCTCCAATCCTCATGACTTCACCTCGCAACTCCTCAAGGTCAACCAAAGCTATCTAGCCGCTCCGTCCACCGGGGACCTGAAATTGTAATCCCCAAACCGGGATGAGACATTGTCTCAGCAAGTTCAACCCCCTAAACCCCTATTAGAAAGAAAATACGCCCAAGGGTGGCCTAGCCACACAACATAGAGAACTTACCTCGCCTCGGTTCCTTTCTGCAGGTTAGCACAGTTCATATCATTCAATCATATGCAGTAATAAGAACTTAAACAACCGGAACGCATTCACTTTCATATAACCAACAACTGCGAGGGTCCTGATTATGAGACTAAATCGTTATGACACGTCCCATTCCATGCCACACAATTCCGTCCCATAATCCGACACATCAACAACACTCAACATGCATTCCAATTGTTATTCACGCCACACAAGGGCATAGCTTACTCGAATTTCAGCTATCTACCGACATATAGCCAGGCATCGCCTCCCCATGGAGCACGGCCACAAGACGTCGACGGCATTCCCGAAGGAGCATCGATCCAGTCGGCCCGGCTCTATCGCGACCGGCATCCACCGCGTGGGCATCCCATATAGGGGCAAGTCCGGCTCAACAGCCCATGACGATTCCTCTTAGTTATCACACAGCCAAAGCATACTCGGCCCCAGGACACTTTGCATTTCACTCAATGCTTCCACTTAAAATAGTGATCCCGACCATTTTTCTTCATATTAAAAATATTCCAGAAATTACTCACGTGTGTGGGGACACACTAATTTCGAATCAAAAAGCCAATATCTCACTTTTGCAAACCCCACTATTTAATATAATCATTAAAATCCAATTTTGGTATCAAAACACGACACGGGGTTTTTCGAATAAAATCCACATTTTCCACAATCGACACTCAATTTGCAATAACCACTCATCAAATTCAAAATCCGAATACACAGTAGCGATCAGCACGAAATTCTGAGAATTTAAGGTCCCGAAATAATTTTTGAAATGTATTAAATAATTAAATTTATTCCGAAAATTAATTAAATAATAATTTCCATGTTTTTCACAATCCACGCTCAATTTGTAATATCCAACCATCAATTTCAAAATCCGAATACACGGCGGCGATCAGCGCGAAATTCCGAGAATTTAGGGTCCGGACAAAATTTTCGAAATTTATTAAATAATTAAATTTAATCCGAAAATTAATTAAATAATAATATTTTAATAATTTTCGTAATATAATATATTATTAAATAATCCAATAATTTCGAAACATTTATTTAAATCAAAAATAAATTCCTTTAAGTCACATCAAGGCTTATATTAAAGTAAACCTTCTTAACACTAATTAAACACACTTTAACTTAATTAAAAACCCTAATCTAATCCTCAACCAAATAAACTAATCTAACCACCTAAACTTACTTAACTTAGACTAAGCACACTTAGGGCATCATTAACCGTCTAATCAAGATTTAGTGAGCTAAACTCACCGGATTAGCAAGCCAAGCGGACCAAAACGACGAGGGCGACGAGGGGAACGACTTTCCCAAAGGCGGACCTAAAATCCGGGCCGGGAAGTCGGCCAAAACGGGCCACGAAGCTGCTGCCATACCCATTTTCTTGGCTGCTGTTTGAGGCCGACGGAGGGGCTTCGGCGACGGGTCGGGCGCGGAACCGGCGGAGGAAGACCGGGCCGGGCTTGGACGAGCTAGTGGGGAGGTCGACGGCGGTGGAGGGAGCTTCGGCGAAGGCCCGAGCTGCTGGAACGCGGGCTGGCGCGGACGAGGGCGACGAGCTGGCCGGAGGCGCGCGCGTGGGCGTGCGCGGGCGGCGGCGGCGGCGGCGGCGTGGAGCTCCGGCTGGCGGCGTGCGACGGCCATGGCTGCTCCAGCTTCTTCTCTGCAATTTTCTGGTCTTCGCACAGCAGCAATGGAGGAGAGAGGCCACGGGAGAGAGGGAGGGAGGAGAAGAAGGAGAGAGAGAGAGATGGGACCATTCCCTTTTCTTTTTGCCTTTCTTTAATCCCACGAAAATGGCCCACCATGACCTAAGATGACATCACACTCCACTATCTCCCACAACCTTATTCCAATGGTTGCAATTCCATTTTTCACGGGCATACCAATTTTTAAACTTTGTACATCACATTCTTCAATTCTACTCAATCCACTTCCAATTGAGCCAAATTAAAGTCCATTAAATTAATTCAATGTCACCACACTTCAATTTACATAATCACTTGACCATAGAACCCTCTTAGATCCCAAAAGTACAACCAAAGGCGGGCCTACCAATTTCTCGAGCCAAATTAGCCATAATTTGATTATTTTGCTGAAAAACTCGACTTGCATGAAAAATCTTCCAAAGATGAGTCAATGATCCTAAAATGATTTGTGACACACCAGGACTTCCAATTTCTAAATTCGATCTTAATTTCACGGTTAATTTCACTCACGGTACGATATTAGCGCGTCATCGATCCACCGGATAGCTTTTAGAAATTTTCGTGCATTTGACCCTGTGGTTGATCAATTCAAGCCACAATGTACATCTTTGACACATTGGCGACTCTCGGTTGTCGGGATAATCTCAAGGTTTCAAACACGGACACAGGGTACCCAAACGACAGAAAAGCCGGTCTAGTGCCGATCGACAAGAATTGTGCGATCTGGTGGAATCACCCACACTCGATCACATGCCTCTGTCGAGTCGACCTATCTCCGGTCTCTAATCGATTTTTAAGCGTGCCGTAATGACCCTTGCAGATTAACTCGGTCGAAAGGTCGTTTCTGGTCAAATTCTCAAGTCCGATGCATTAGAATTTCTTAACGGCTTCACCTAGTAGACTAGTTATCCCGTGAGTGATCAGTTCAGGGAAAAGAACTATATGTGCACAGATGAAATGCCTATTTCAATTTATTGAAAATAGAATTGGAAATTCGGGATGTCACACCATGTGTAGTGTTAAAACAAGAAAGCATGCATAACAGTTTATAATCACAAGATATTTTATTTTAAAAAGAAAAACTAAGATACTAACCGCACAAAAGAAAAAAAACCAAAGTCGTAAAGCATTTAAACAAGATAAGAACGGCCTAAGTCTTCAATCCCCGGTGGAGTCGCCGAGCTGTCGCGACCTTTTTTTTCGGCGCCCGCCTCGGGGGCGAGCTAGCGGAGGCTAATGGCTCGGGTGAAATTAGTTATGCCCGGACTCTCCCAAGTCTACCAATTCACGACTTAATGGTCCAAGTTTCTTAACCTATAAATTAATTTTAAAATGGAGTCGCCACTAATCGGTTTGGGATGGGTCGATTAGAAACCCAAGCAAAGTATCGGGAGAAATACTTGCTCCTGCGCAACCAGAGAAATTAGGATCGGGGATTTGATTACACTAGTTAATCACTAATGCCCTTTCGGTACCTAATCTTGTTTAAACCCTAAGGCTTTTTTGGATTTTTAAGGGATTTTCCATGCATTTTGGGGAGGAAAAACTTTTTTGAGTCTTTTTCTCATTTCTTTGACATAAAAGGGATTTTTGGATTTTTGGGTATTTTTTTAGAAAATACAAGGCTTTTTGGCATTTTATGAAAATTTTTGGCATTTTATGAATTTTGACTTTTTTTGGATTTTTGGCATTGTTTGGAAAATATAAAATATTTTTTTTTTGATTTTGATTTTTTTTGGAAAATAAAATATTTTTTAATATTTTTAATATTTTTTTTCATATTTTTAATATTTTTCGGAAAATAAAATATTTTTGATTTTTCTTGGAAAATAAAACATTTTTTGCTATTTTTTTGATATATTTTTTTGAGATAAATCGTTTTTGATTTTTGATTTTTTTTTTTAAAATTAAAATATTTATTTTTTACTAAAATATTAAAATAAAACAAAAGCCGACTGGGTCGGGTCCGCAGTTGGGTTCGACCGGCCGGCGACCCGAACGCGGGACGGAGCCCGCGTTGCGGGCCCGGCGGGATTTTTTTTTTTTACCTCATTATGAAAACGACGTCGCGGCCGGGCGTTTGGAGACGCCCGGCCCGACCCGATGACCCGGCCCTAGTGGCCCGGCTCCCGACGAAACCCTACCCGGCCCGCTCCCGCACCCAACCCGTCCTCCGGCCGCCCCGGATCGCGAACCCTACCCGATTTTCCGAGTCCGGATCCGCTTCGCGACCGGAATATCGCAAATCCTAGGGTTTGCGAACCCGCTGCGCCGGGGATGGAAACCGAGGCGCTACGGTGACGACGGCTACGGTGGCGACGACGGTTACGGTGGCGACGACGACTACGACGGCGACATCAACGACGATGGCGACTACGACGACGGCGATGGTGACGGAATGGGGTTGCGATGAACGGCAAGGACGGCGACGGCGACAGAGGCGATGGGCTACCTGTTCGCGGCGATGGTGCGGCGGAAGTGGCGTCGGACGGCTTCCCTCCAGGCGGCGACGATCGGGGCGCAGCGAGGGTTTCTGGCGATGGCGGCGGTGACGACGATTGGACGGCGGCACTGAGTCAGGGTCATGGAAGGGCTCGGCCACCCCAGATTCGAGGTGCGAATCTCGGCCGGACCTTCCTCAGCCTTGATTCTCTCTCCCTCCGGCCAGATCCGAGCCTCCACCGGCCAATCGACCCTCTCGAACCCGCTCGCCGCCGCCTTCCCGAAGTCTCTCGGTGGAGGGTGGGCGGCTCGCGACTCGAGTCCTCCCTGCGCTCGCTCTTCGGTCTCCTCCCGAAGTCTCTCGGGAGAAGGTTTCCAAGCTTGCGATGGCCGTCAACGGAGCTTGCTGCCGCCTATTTATAGGCGAGGGGGTCGGTCGACGGAGAGCTTCGGCCGCCGGCCTTTGGCTTGCCGATCGGTCTTCCTCGGGCCGAACCGGCGTCCCATCCGAGCTTTTCCAGCGAGGCGTGCTCGGCATTGAAAGCAGCCATTAATGGCGCCTGAGATCTGTCATCTCTGGCCGACGTCAGCCTACTCTCCTCGGCCGTAGGCCGTCCTTCGCGCGCGTCGGCCTCCCTCGCGCGCGTGAGTTGCAGCAGCGAATGAGAGGGAAGGAGGAAGAAGAAGGGAGAAAAGGGTCGGGCCGAGGGTGAAGAAGGAGGGGAAAGGGTTAAGTCGCGCGGGCCAGGCCTTGGGGGCCGCGCGAGGGAGAGAGAAAGAGGGGAGGGGCTGGGCTTGAAAGCCCAACCCCAGCAGCTGCGGGCTTCTGCTTTTCTTTTTATTTTTTCCTGTTTTTATTTGTTTTTTTTGTTGTTTTCTCTTTTTATTATCTAAAAAGGCAAAATATATAAACAAAGAAACTAATTAATAAAAAAAATGAAATTTAGGCGTCAACAACACCATTGCAATCGCACGAAATTCTGGTCAACGGCTGTCCCGGCCTAATTTCCGGAAAAATAATTAATAATTACTGAAATTAATTAAATAAATACATTAAATACTAAAAATGCTAACTTAGGCTAAATAAATTCAATCTAACCACCTATTGAGCTAAATGAATTATCCTAACTATTCTAACTAAATAACAAGACACTAATCTAGTTAAATATAAGTCTCTAACCACCTAGTTTCTTAATCTAACTATCCTAATTTAACTAACTAAAATAATAATTAAACTAATTGCACTTAAATAAATCTAAACACCCATTAGACATCATTAGCCTACTAAGAAGAGTTTAGTAAATAAACTCACCGGTTAATTGCGGAAACCGGTTCACCGTGACGATGGCGCGACGACGGCCGAAATCCGAATTTTTCGGCGTCGGCGGACACTTGGACTGAGCCTAAAACGGGCCCAACAAATCTCAGTCCAAGCTGAGATTTGTTGCTGAAATGGGCTGGGCTTGAAGCGGGCTGACCTCGCGGGCTTGGACTGCTGAATTGGACTTGCTGAAATTGGGCCTACTGAATCTGTGGGCTAACTTTGGAGATGGGCCGAACTAATCCAACTAATGGGCTAACTTGCATGGGCTCTGCCGGGCTAAATTCTGCTGGCTTCAAATGGGCTGAGCTTGATGGATTTTGCTGGGCTCAATTCTTGGGCTGAAACCGCTGGGCTTCACGGGCTCATTGGCTGATCGTGGGCGGACCGAGGGCGACAACGCTGGTTTTGCTCGAGTGTGGGAGTCTTCGGGGGCAAAATCACGGCTTCGCTGGCTGCCAAGGGACACACGGAGGAGCGGCTTCGGTCAACAATCCAACTGAGGAAACAACAAGATTGACCAAAGGAGACACGCGGCTGAAGACACGGATGGATGCAGCTTCGCTGGTGGTGTCTCGGATGTTGGCCGCGTGGAGGAGAATCAGCTTCGGTGGACTCCACTGGATGCACGAAGAAGTGAAGATGGCAGGTGCATGAGTTAACAAAAGGATTTTCTGTGGGTGTTGTTGACCAGCGTGGGGCTTCGATCGTGGGGAAATGAACGGAGGGAGAGGGTGAGTGGATGAGGGTTGCTTCGGTTTAAAAAAAAAAAAGGAAAAATGGAGATGCAGAGGAAATGGTAGCGAAGCGAGAAGTTCACGCGAAGGAGATGGGCGGCGGATGGGCGTGCAATGGAAGATTTGAAGAAGAGAAGACAAAGTCAATAAAGATGATCCAAAGTCTTAAATGCATGGTCCCCCAATTAGCCTTCAAACTTATCTCCATGTCTCTTGATATTTTATTGCATTATCTTCACAAATAAACCAAATTTTAATGTAAATAATGCACCCCAACAAAAGCTCCGAGTTTCACCTCATAACTTCAATTTCCTCTCCGATTACCCAAATCGAGGTCCGATTTCGTGGTAGAAAAATCTCGAATAATTTTCTATAAGTCCCCAACACCATATAGCTCGGCTTGGAAATCTAAATTTCCTTTAACTTGGCCCATCCGAATTTCCGCTAATTTTCCGCGGCATCCGATTCGATTTTCTGTAAAAATCTCGGAATCTCTGAAAATTTTTCGGAGGATGAGTCGAAGGTCCTAAAATAGATCGTGACACCACAGAACTTTCAATTTCTAAAATCGAGTTCAAATTCATGGTTAATTTCAATCCGATGCGATTTTAGCGTGACCTAGTCTACCGGGTAGCTTTTAGGAACTTTTGATGCAATTGACCCGTGATCGATTTATCTCGAGTCACAATGTACATCTCCGACACATTGACGACTCTCGGTTGTCGTAAAAATCTCAAGGTTTTAATTACTGACACAGGGTACAGGGTACCCAAAACGTCAGAAAATCAATTTAGTATCGATCGATGAGAATTATGCAATCAGGTGGAATCACCCACACTCTGATCACATATCCTAGTCGAATAGACCTATCTCTGATCTCTGATCGATTCTGACAGTGTCGTAATGACCCTTGCAGACCAACATGGTCGAGCAGTCGATTCCTGGTCGAATTCTCAAGTCCATTGCATTTAGATTTCTTAATTGCTTCCCCAGATAGACCAGTTATCTCGTGAGTGATCAGCTCAGAGAATAGCACTATCGGCACATCGACGAAATGCTCGATTTATTTAATCGAAAACGAAATCTGAAAATTTAGGCTGTCATAGAGAGCCTCCCATTGTGGGAGTTGGAGATGGTCCCCAAATATCAGAGTGAATAAGATCAGAAGGAGCATGAGAGACATATTCACTATGATCAAAAGGCAAGGCATGATATTTTCCCAATTGGCAAGGCAGGCAATCAAAATGTTTATTATCAAGAGAACCTAAATGACCAATGAAATTAAGGATTTTAATCTATAGGATGAAGCATGACCTAACCGAGAATGCCAAGTTTTAGATGACATTGTGGCTGCACAACCGGTAAAGGAGTTGGCAATATTCAAGGAAACAAGCTCAAATAGGTGTCCCACTCTACGGCTTATCCCAATAGTTTGTCCCGTCCGTAGATCCTGCACATGACAACCATGGGAAAAGAAGTGGACGTCAAAGCCAAGTTCACATAATTGTCCTACTAAAATCAAATTTAGGGACGGTTTGGGAACGAGGAATGTATTAGGTAAAGATAATGTTTATGTTGAAATGTTTCTTGTAAAGCTAACTCTCATTTGAGAATTATCTGCAGTGTGAATAGGAGGGACATGTGAATTGAATGATTTGGATTGAAATAAATCAGGATTAGAGGTCATATGATCGTAGCAAGTAGAGTCAAAATACCACGAATCAGAAGTACCTAAAGCGATAGACATAACCGATGGAACAAAGAAGCTAGAAGTACCAACTCTCGAAGAATGGGATGAAGATCCTCTAACGAAAAACGTAATAAACAATCTATTAGGAGAAGTCTTTATGATAGCAGTGGTGACAGATGAATTTGCATGTAGACCTTGATTTTTGGATCGATTAGCTGTCCTTATAAGTTGCGTAGGTTGTACTTGATGGTAATTGGACATCAAAACTTCTAATTTATCCATAATAGGCACTATACCAACTTCAACACAGTAGATTGGACCAAAAAAGTGTAGAAACTAGTACCTAGAGAGCTTGTATGGAGTAAATAAGGCTAAAAACGACTTAGAACGTCAAATAACTTTGAGTAACATTGTAGGGCGTGTGTACGTTCGGTGGCAATTGACGACCAAATTTCAGTATTTCTCTTATCTGAGGATGGCGAGTCTGATGGTCATGGCCTTTTTCTGAAATCAACAGCGCATGTATGTTGAACAACGACTCAAAAGTTTGGTCTTGATGAATAATCGGTAGAAATGCATGGCGGCCACCTCGTAGTAGACTCGATGGGTGCACCTTAGTTGCCTCAGGAAAGGAGGCTTTGATACCAAGTTGAGAAAATGTATTGATAGAAAAATGTAATATTCAATACATCTATAATGAAGAATATATGAGCCTATATATAAGGGTTTAGAGCTTAACTATAAATATCAATTATATCGAAAGAATCAAATAGAATCAATTAAGTTACATCTCCTAAGTATATCTATATCTATAATACATAGTTTTGCCTCTTATTAGCTCATTAGGTAATCATTAACTTCTTTTAACAACATGAATGGATAATATTATTTGTACTTTAAGCTAAAACTAAATTAGGATCAAGATTACTAAGAGAATCAAACCACTTTACCCCTAGAGATTCACTTGCCTTGGATGGAAAGTTTGAGTGAATATAGAGCTTAATCCACCTAAAAATCAAATGATGCAATCTTGAATTAACACTAGTTAAGCAAATCAAACACCATATTTAACAATGGTCTAAAAATCAATAATGATGTTACTCATGTGACAACCAAGGTTTGTTGACAAAAAAAAAAAAACCTTTAGTGAAAGATATTTCGTTGAGGAAAAAATTCCAGCAAAACAAATTCAATGAATTTTCACTTTTGATAATCATCTATATGCCTATCTAGCCATATTGGTCGCACCTAAAAATACTATGTCAACAGGTTTTTTACCTTCAATCTTTGACAACAACTCATGCGCTAATTTATATTCACTTATGCATATTAAAGTTAGTAAAATTAATTTACCGATTGATTTTTCTCAATCATGACTAATATGAAAACCAATAAGTTCCACGTTCATGAACCTTCAAAGCATTTTCATCGATTTTAACTCGTGTCACCCTTTTTGACCCTTTAAAAGATTTAATAACCCTTAACAAAGTCACGTACTTAAATATCACAACTTCAAAAGCTAATTTTTAGAAATTTTCATAGCTTAACAAATTCACCGACAGGTCTTTCATTAATTAAAGTTATCGAACAATCCATTCAGACCATTAATCATCTTAATATCCTAAATAATATTAGGAAGCAAAGAAATTTCAAGATGTCATGCTATTGCTACGACGCAGTGGAACAATCGCATATTAACCTGTTCACCACGAGTCCGTGCATTTCCTCTTTCTCTTCACAGGTTAGTCCAGTTGTGTATAGGGAGGATATGGCATCAAGCTAAGTGATTGTGTGACCAGCCCCACAATCTCTAAGTCTAGATAGGACATGAGGTCCTCATGACCCGACTTAAAGACCCGGACCTAAGAACTCAATTAGAAAAATTTGTGCAATTATTTCATCTCACTTAAGAACATATTTCATGTGATATTCCACCCAAAGAGCTATGACAAGTCATGCCAGTGATGATGGGATTTCATCGACTAATCATAATAGTTCAACCATTATGAAATCCATTTGTGACAAGTTTTACTACGCCCCTACTGTTTGTACATATCTCAATTTTTAGTGATTTTTTATCCCATGTGCTGCTATCACATAATATACCGTCGCAAGAACCTATTAGCAGGTTAAACACCTTGTAACTTTTAGATGCCAAATATTGGGTAGCGCAAGATAATTTGCTTGATTATCACACCTCAACATGGCTCCACCCCCACTTTAAATTTCTCTTTTTCTACTTTTCTCAAATTGTAGCTCCCATCTCTCTCTCTCTCTCTCTCTCTCTCTCTCTCTTCACTTCTTTTTCTTCTTCATCCTTCACCAACCGCCCCAATTGATGAGGAGTATGAATCACACCTTAACATAGCCCATCCCAACTTTATTCCACCCCGCACTTTATTAGTAACTTCAAATTTCTCTATTTCTATTTTCTCAAATTGCAACTACCATCACTCTCTCTCTCTCTTCTCACTTCCTTTTATTCCGAGTCATAGCCATGACACGTCATCTTGTGCGAGTTGTTGTTTGCGTGTTTGGTGAGACTATGTGGCTTCCTTTTTGTTGTCGTTTGCGTGTCATAGCCATGACATGTCATTCTATGTGAGTTGTCATTTGTGTGTTTGGTGAGACTATGTGGCATTATTCTCATTGTACTATGTGGCCTCATTCTCATTGTCAGGAGTGCGCAGTAGAAGCCTTCTCGATGTCGTTTGTGTGTCATAGCCGTGACACGTCATGCAAGTTCTCGTTTGTGGGTTTGGTGAGACTATGTGGCATTCTTCTAGGGGAGAGACTATGTGGCATTCTTCTAGGGAGAGACTATGTGGCATTGTTCTCGTTTGCGGGTTTGGTGAGACTATGTGGCATTCTTCTCGGGAGAGACTATGTGACATTATTCTCGTTGTCAATAGTAGAAATCCTATACCTTCTTTTAGGGAGAGACTATGTGACATTATTCTTGGTGTCGGGATTGTGCAATAAAAGTCCAATACCTTCTTCTAGGGAGAGACTATGTGGCATTATTCTTGTTGTCGGGAGTGGTAATAAAAGCCCAATAGTTTTTTCTAGGGAGACCATTAAGAGGGTGGTCAAGTCCGAACCTATCAACATTTCAAGTTGGATCCATCTTTACTAAAAAATTTAAATCAATGAGTCATGGGTCAATTGGTATTAACTGTTCCATACCACATTAATTCTGTGATGTGGGACTTCTCTAACACGATTCATGCGTGACACTCGTGACAGTTTCTTGAGTTTCCACTATGCACCCTTGTTGTCTACACTACGAACTCTACTTGTTATTGTTTGGGAAACAGTGATATTATCAAGTTTCATAACTTATGTATGATATTCACTTGAATGTTATAAATTTTGTTCAACTACTTAAGTATCATAACATCTAAAAAAAGTTCTCACTTGAGTACCAAATATTTTAAAACATCCATTTAGGCGGCAAGAATTCGACTAAACCTAACACTTTAGGTAAACGTTTTTTGAAAAAGATATATCGCTTAAACGATCGATTGAAAAGTTACATAAGACTCGTGCAGCTAGATAGGAAAAAGTCATGGTACTCATGACATCATCATATCAAAATTATCACATGCGCGACGTCATTTTCTCAAGAAGAAGAGGAAGATGAGGGCCAGTTTGTTTGTGTTCTTTTTTTGTTCCCCGGAACACAATTTCCGTTCTTTTGTTTTGGGGAGCAAAAAAAGAACAGAAACGCGTTTGTTTACACTTTTTTTCCCAAGAACAAAATATCTATTTTTTTTGTTCTCGAGAACAGATTTGGAACAAAAATAAGATGTAAAAAAACTTATTTCTTGTTCCCGGAATATTTCCGAGAAACAATTTTCTCTCTCCTATTTTTTTCTTCTCTTTCTTTTCTTCTTCTTTTTTCTTTGGCTGGTCACCGGCCTTGACCATGGCCGGCGACTGGCTGTCGAGGGCCGGCAACCTCGCAGAGCGTTGCCGGCCCCCGGCGAGGCTCGACCTTGCCCCGGCCGATGAGCCTTGCCGTGGTGGCTAGGTGAGGCCGCTAGCCCTCATCGGCTGGTCGCCGGCCATGGCCGAGGCCGGCGACCGGCCAAAAGAAAAAAGAAAAAAAGAAAAAAAAGAAAAAAAGAAAAAAAAAAAAATATTAAAAAATTAAAAAAAACATAAAAATTATAAAATGTGTTTTTGTTTTGTTCTTCAATTCCAAGAACATAAATTTTGTGTAGTTATCAAAATCTACGCCCCCGCCCTCCAAACAGTATGGGAGCCTTTCAGCTCGTACTGCTCACACTTCATAAATTATTTTACGGAATAAAAATATTTTTTTTATTTTTATTTTTTGAATAATTTTTAAATAAAAACGTTATCAAATGTACCTTAATAGACGGTCAGAGGAGAAAGGAAGAGGGAAGCGCACGCGAGGGAACAAAACAGGAGAATTTGGAAGTGTTTCTGAGGAAGTCAGGTGGGGCCCAATCAGCGTACACGTGACTATTTGATGGAATGGATACTGGCACTGTCTTGTGTTGTCTCTTGAAATGTCGGCGACGCACCGCGTCGCCAATTTCACCGTCGCCCTCAACTCGTATGCTCCTCCTGAAACGGTGAAACCTGCAGAGTCGCCTTGGCTTTCTCTCTCTGCGCATGATTCCTTGCCCTCTCTTCTTCCTCAAGAAAGGCACTTCTACGACCGACTCTCCCGGCCATATCATCCACCCCCCGGCCATCTCATTCGCCATGCCTTTCTCTGTCAACCCATCTGCCCTTCCATCTCCGTCATCTTCCGATCTCTCCCATGGAGAATTTGCCTCCGGGTCATGGCGTCTACCTCCACGGCGACCTCGACCTCCACATCATCTCCGCCTCCAACCTCCCCACCATGGACATGGTCTCCGGCCGCCTCCGCCGGTGCCTCTCCGCCTGCGCCCGGCCTTCCCGCTCCAGCGACCTCGCCCCCGCCTCCCCACTCCGGGACCGCTGCGACCACGACGCCCACTGCCACGGGAAGGTCATCACCTCCGACCCCTACGTCACCGTCCGCGTCCCCCACGCCACCATCACCCGCACTCGCATCCTCCACAACATGCAGAACCCCTGGTGGGACCAGCGGTTCCGTATCCCCCTGGCTCACCGCGCCGTCAACTTGGAGTTCCGCGTGAAGGACAGCAACCTCTTCTGCGCGCAGCTGATCGGCACTGTTAATATCTCGGCGTGGGAAATCAAATCTGGCGGGGACATCTCCGGTTCCTTCCCGCTGAGGGGACCCTCAGCGAAGCCGAATTCCCGCCTCCAGCTCAAGCTAAAGTTCACGCCCGTGGAGAATAACGCGGTGTACCAGCACGGCATTGCCGGAGATCCTGATCATCTGGGAGTGAGGCACACTTATTTCCCCTTGAGAAAAGGGTGTGGCGTCAGGCTGTATCAGGACGCTCATGTGGTCGATGGGATGTCGCCTGGTATTGACTTGGACAGTGATGCTGGAGGCGTCTATAGGCATGAGAAGTGTTGGGAGGATATTTGTCACGCCATATCTGAGGCTCACCATTTGATATATATTGTTGGTTGGTCGGTTTCTTATAATATTAAGCTCATTAGAGAGCGTACCCAGACCCGGCCAATGCCGCTAGGCGGGGACTTGACGCTCGGTGAATTGCTCAAGTATAAGTCCCAAGAGAGGGTGCGCGTTTTGTTGTTGATTTGGGATGATAAGACTTCGCATGACAAGCATTTTATTAACAAGGTGAGAAGTTGTTTGTTTAAGTCGGATTGCCCTTGATCACATGCTTCCATCTGCTTATTTTAGTATGTTGAGGTGACACGTGGCATCGGCGATTACTATGTTGTTGTTGGTCCTGTTGTCCAGAGTATGATAATGGTTAGTGTATTTGCTACAAGGAGCACTTGTCTAGTGAGGAATTAGGGGATAGTGTCTCTCTTTGCTCCCGATATTGTCCCTACAAATGAATAAGGGTGCACGGGAGGCATTTCTTGCAGGAAGGGGTGATGCAGACACGTGATGAAGAAACTAGAGATTTTTTCAAGAATTCATCAGTGCACTGCGTGCTGGTGCCGCGTAATGCCAGCGGTAAACTTGGCTATATTAAACAGCAGGTATGCTTTTCCTAGAATTCTTGCAGTTTCACCACACGGAACTTTTATCAAAATCTAGAGATTAGCACTAGCATTGGACAGCCATAACCTCTTTCACATTTATGAGCTACATGGCACTGCGATGTTTCGTTCCTCCCTCATGTCTAGGCAATTAGCTGCCTTGCATATTTGTAGTTGGAGATGCGTTTTATTGTAGAAATGTCCTATGAAGTTGCTGAGGTGATTTGGCATTGGAGATGAATGTTCTTTATAAAGTGACTGATGGACTCTTTGGACCCTCTCATTTAGCCCACTCATAGAGCTAATGTCCCTTTTCATACTTTTAGAGTTGAACGCTTGTTTATGAATTTTTGTTGCATTTTTGGATTATCATAAAGGTACTCTACTTTCTGAGGAATATTCTGTGCTATACATAATCCTCATTCGTTAATTTGGAATGATTATCTTAAGGGATAAGGTTTGCTTTGTAATGTGCATTCGTTTTACTTAAGCATGGCTGCATAAATCTTGTGAGAATGGACAAACTTTATCCTCTTTCTTGCTCGAATTCCTTATGTGGTGTTGTGGTAATTCTGATAACCTAAATAACTGTTGCAAGCTTGGACTGTATTATTTTTTTCTCCAGGTTGTTGGATCGATGTTCACACACCATCAAAAATGCATCCTGGTGGACACCCAGGCGTTGGGTAATCACCGAAAAATAACTGCATTTATAGGAGGAATTGATCTTTGTGACGGTCGATATGATACACCTGAGCATCGGCTATTTCGCGATCTTGATACTGTTTTTAAGGACGACTTTCACAATCCTACATTTCCTGTGAGTTTTTATCTATGCTTTTTGCTTAGCAGTTCTTCTTTTCTATTAAATACTCTTGTGTGTACTGTCTTCTAATGTAGGTCAAATGTTAGACTCTGGATTGATAGAAGTCTTTTGAGCCCATTCTTTTTCCCAACTTTCCCGCATGAAGAGTGGCATGATACTTGTACTCGAGAACTGATGTACACAGTCTGCTTGTTATGAGTGTTGTGGTAGCATTAAAATTTTAGGAGTTAAATGATAATCAAAGTCTGCTAATTTGAGGGGGTTTCCTTCCTTGTTTTTCAGAAATTTATTGCCGTGGTTGCACATAAGAAGTGGATTGATTGGTACTAAGATCAAAAGAAGATTCATGCCTCTGCTTAATGACTTGCTGGAAAAGATTTTTGGATAAAGCATATAGTGAACTTAACCTTTGACAGCCTCGCTGAAGGCACAAAAGCATATTTAAACTTCTGGATTATGAAAGTGGCCGCAGGCCGCAAGTTCTAGTCTATTTTTTGAATTTGTCATGATACAAGCAAGTTCTTTGTATCATTTCAATCTTAATTTGTTGCATGGACAAGTATAAAATGAGCGAGATATATTTGACTAAATTAAGTTTTTGTACGTGTTGAATCAAGCCATTAAACTTTCTTTAAGCTGAAAAGGTTGTGCTCATATAGAGGTTCTCTCCAGAATGCCCATCTATATGCTGTGGGTACACCTAAAGTTTGTGAATTTGATTGATAGAACCTGAAAAGGGGGAGAATGGAATGATATCTTGCTACTTTCTTTCAGTTTTGAGTCTTGTGACCAGTAAGATCTTGGACTTTGGTACCATGCACTGGTAGTTGCTGCACCACTTGGTATTATCTCTTGATTTTCTTCCAGTGAGTGTCTTCACTTTGTATCTGTCAGGCTGGTTTGAAAGCTCCAAGACAAGCGTGGCACGACTTGCACTGCCGGATTGAAGGGCCTGCTGCATATGATGTACTGATGAACTTTGAGCAACGTTGGAGGAAAGCAACAAGATGGTTTTCCAAAGGGAAAAAAAATCGGCGTGATGATTCCTTATTAAAAATAGGCTGTATCTCTTGGATATTGAGTCCTACATCGACTGAGTCACATGATAGCACATCTCTTTCAAAGGATGACCACCATGATCGTATTACAGTAGTGCCTGAGGACAAACCAGATCTCTATGTCTCTAAAGAGGATGATCACAATAACTGGCATGTTCAGGTTGGAAATGCAAGTTCCCTGTCATTATCGCGTGTTCAGATTATCTTTCTTTTATTTAGCCCTTTGCTTTGTGTTTGCTTATGCAGATTTTCCGGTCGATTGATTCTGGATCAGTCAAAGGATTTCCAACAAAAAAGAAAGATGTTGCTGAAAAGCAGGTCTACAGGAGATCTATGTTTCTTGCTTCATTTCTTATCTCTACTTTTCTTATCTTTTTGCTTTTGTTTAGTTGAATGAATTTCGAAAAAAGGTGAAGAAAATCATATTAATGGACTTGTGCTGGAGTAGGATTCTCTCTGCTGGAGTAGGATTCTCTCTCTAGTTAAAACTTAAACTAGTTTCTACCTTTCTAATTGACATTGTTGTGCTGGATTTTTTATTTATTTATTTCGTATCTGCATCCTCTTACTTATTGGTAGTTTTTGGTGCAGAATCTTATAGTTACAAAAGATGCAGTAGTAGACAGAAGCATTCAGACAGCTTACATTCAGGCAATCAGATCTGCTCAACATTTTGTATATATTGAAAATCAGCATTTTCTGGGATCATCATATGCGTGGCCGTCGAATAATGATGCAGGTGAATATCATGACTTTTATGTTGCAAGTGCACGTTTCCTATCTATACTCGAGACATTCCATTGGTGGACTAAGCGTGGCTCGTTTAATCACCATCATGTGCTTATACACATATTTGACTTGCAGAGGTGAATCGACCTACCAGAGAAAAATATTGAGTACTGCTCATTTCACTCCAAAGTATTGGTTAAATCTTTTGTTTGTGTTTCAATTGACCATTTTCATCACTTTTTTGAATGTTAAGGAGGTAAGTCGTTAACTAGTACTATTTGCCACATCAATGAAGTCTTAGTAGGCAGCAGACTTCTTATAGTTAGTTTTTTTGTCCACAAACCACTCTCAGCTATTTGTGGCATGGCCTGAGCAGGAGCTGATAACCTCATTCCAATGGAATTGGCCTTGAAGATTGCTAGCAAAATTAGAGCTAAGCAGAGATTTGCTGTATATATTGTCATACCAATGTGGCCTGAAGGTGATCCCAAGTCAGCTACAATCCAAGAGATTCTCTTTTGGCAGGTAGGTGCAGACATGAATGCGTTTTTGCAGATGTGCGTAAACTTTGGTGCTTTTTTTTGATAGGGAAGATGGTGAGAGGCCATATATGGAGTACGATGGACAAGGACAGTCTTTACATGACGATGGACAGAAATTACTACATACTATAGAGTAGCAAATACCAAGTAATTGATTCCATTTAGGTGTCCAGCCAATTAGAGAATATGCTTTCTCACTAGTTCTGGATGTCTATGTTTAATGCTGTGCAAAGTATTCTCTAATGCCATCTCCTACTCCTCACACATCACATTAGCCATAAAATACTAAATCGAATAGTTATACAAAATATTATGTGTTTCTAATTCTTTGGTGACTCAAATTTCACATAATCTGATTCTTTTACACTATTTGCCTTATTTTTTTCCCAGAACCAGACCATGCAAATGATGTATAAAGTTGTTGCAAGTCAATTGAAGCAAATGGCGCTCGGTGATTCTCATCCTCAGGACTATCTTAATTTTTACTGTCTTGGTAAAAGGGAAGATAATTCTGGTCAACCTTCTCCAGATGATGCGGTAATGCTTCTTACAGTATGTTTTTGACTAGTTTTCATGTCCTTGAAACATGCCAATGGTCTATTAATCAATAATTACATTTGCAAGCTCGGGACCCCATTTAACGGTGCATGAATGCCTAGACAACGTGGTTCGTAGAGTTGTAATTGAGCTCGATCTCAACTCGACCTGCATCCTCGGGACTTGAAACTCAGCTCGAGCTTGATCACATATAAATTATTTTGGATTGAGCTTGACTCAATTATAATAGCATTAATTATGAACTTGAGCTTAAGTTTTGGTAAGCTCAAATGGTTTCCCTGCATGTTTGTGTATGAAGGTTACATATGTAGTTTGAATGACTTTTGTGTCCTTTTTGTAATTAAAAAAGATTTTTCAAAATAATAATAGAAGCTCAATTAGGTTTAGAAGCTTGTCAAACTAAGTATTGGCACACTTGAACTCAACTCGACAAGATACCCGAGTAGCTCGAGCTCAAGCTTGACTAGAAATAAGGTGAACCTATCTCGAGGAATCATCATGTGGAGCCTGAGTCAAGATTGATTGACACATGGTCCATCCGCTTTCCTCCTCATATAATTTGATGAAGCTTGGATATGATGTTTTCTGACGTGTTATGGCAGGTTTCAGAATCGTACAAGTCCCCGCGATTTATGATAAATGTTCATGCTAAAGGAATGGTAGTGGATGATGAGTACGTTTTATTGGGATCAGCAAATATTAACCAAAGATCACTGGCTGGTACCAAAGATACTGAGATTGCCATGGGTGCGTATCAGCCCCATCACACTTGGGCACAAAAGAAGAGGCATCCTTTTGGTCAGGTTGTTTCTTGTGGCTTCTTTGCATAAGCCTAATTTCTTACTTTAGGATGTTTGCGCTGGCTTTCTCAAGCAAATATTCACTTAATCTGTGGAATACAAATCAGTTCGCACTTATTGAACTGGTCGTAACAAAGTCAATTCATGACTTTTTTTTTTCTCGATGACGTAATTTTACATCCTAACTTTATAAAGATAAGAATTTAAATAGTTTTAATTCTGGTATTTGCTTTGACACGGTGAATGCAGTCACATCTAAAGTAGGTCACCGTGACTTGTGAATGGAGTAATGGGCTCTCAGAGATACATGCAATTTTCATTGAGATACATATTTTCGGGTATGATTGTTGTGACTTTGCACTTCTGCCCATCTGTCTAGGTATTCGGATACAGAATCTCCCTGTGGATAGAGCATTTTGGGGGAGTGGAAGAATGCTTTATTGAGGCCGGCAGTCTAGAATGTGTGAAGAGGATGAATGAGATAGCTGAAAATAACTGGAAGAGCTACAAGGAACAAGGTTTGTTGCAGGGCCACCTTCTCTGGTATCCCATACAGGTGGACCGAGACGGGAGGGTTGGGCCATTGCCAGGATCGGAGGAGTTTCCTGATGTCTGCGGCAAAGTCGCCGGTGCTCATTCCACTACAATCCCTGATGTTCTAACAACTTAGGTTCTGTCCGACTCCATGTCCATGCAACCCTAGGAGCCGCAAAGATGTTTCCTAGGCTGTCGCTTCATTCCTGATGTATACGAGCTATATGTTTCCTCTGATTGCCTTTGTGTGGTGCCGTATTTCAGATTATTCTTCCGCTGTTTCGTTTTTTTTTTTTTTTTTTTTTTTTTTTTTTTTTCTGCGTCTGTCTGGATGTTTCCCAGACCCCCCGCATAAACGAGGATCCTCGGTGGTGATCTCGGCCAGGGTGTGAATATTCTATACGAGCAGTTCGGTATCTCCTTCAGCTTTGGTGGATGGTGTCTATAGTTACAAATCTGGGAGCATCTACGCTCTTGTGATTTAGAGGATGAAGATGTAATTTGGAAATTGCTGTACAGAAAGCTATATTGTAGTCGAACACAGCAGAGCTTGGATTTTTATGAAGCGATTGATGCCTTCAATTTGAAATGAGCATGCAGACAGCTTACATCCAGGCAATTCGATCTGCTCAACAATTTGCACATATTGAAAACCAGTATTTTCTGGGATCATCGGATGCATGGTCATCGTATGATGATGGAGGTGAAAATCATGATCTCTTTTATGTGTGAGAATTGCAAAAAAAGTCATAAACCTATTGAAATTGTACCAATTTAGTCATAATTTTTTTTTTTGGGTCAATTTAGTTCTAAACCTTTTATAATTATGCCAATTCAGTTCATCCGGTCAAAATTGGCCGGCCGACGACGGCCGTCCGGTAAATGCTGAAGTGGCAATTTTTTTTTTTTTCGAATTTTTTAAGTCTTTTTTTTTTTTTCCCCACCTTCTCATTCCTTTGGCCACTCGCCGGCTAGTGGTGAGGCTCGCCCAACTAGATTTGGCGAGGCTTGACCTCGCCTAGCCAAGGCAACGGTTGACCTCACCAGTGGCCGACGAGGCCGTTGTCGCCAAATCTGGTGAGGCTCGGGCTCGCCCAGCCATGGCAAGGGTCGACCTTGCCTGGGGCCGAGCCTCGCCAAATCCGGCAAGGCCTCGACCTTGCCGTTCTTGGGCGAGGAGCCTCACCGAGCACTGGCGAGGGCGAACTCGGCCCTCTCCATGGCTGGTGGGGGCAAGCCTTGCCATTGGCTGGTGCCGCCGAGAAAGGAGAAGATGGATGGAAAAAAATTTAAAAAAATTGAAAAAATATTAAAAATTTCAAAAAAAAATAAAAAATGCCACGTTAGCGTTCGTCGAATGGTTGTCACTGGCCAATGCCCATGTCTGCACTGACCAGCTAAATTTGGCTGGATGCACTAAATTGGCACAATTGCAAAACGTTTAGGACTGAATTGGAAATTTTGTTTTCTATGATTGAATTGACACAATTACAATATGTTTAAAACTTTTTTGGTAATTCTCCTTTTTTATGTTGCAAGCATGGGTTTTCTTTCTATACTCAAGATATTCCATTGGAGGACTAAGCATGCCTCATTTAATCACAATCATGTGCTTATACACATATTTGACATACATAATGAACGACCTACTAAAAAAATAATTGAGTATGACTCATTTCACTTGAAAGTATTGGTGAAATCTTTTGTTTGGTGAATCCTCGCCCCCCCCCCCCCCCCTTTCATGTTGCAAGTATGCGTTTTCCATTCTATATTTGAGATATTCCATTGGTGGATTAAGCATGCCTCATTTAATCACGATCATGTGATCATATACATATTTGACATACAAAGTGAATCCACCTAATGGAAAAACAATTGGGGATGGCTCATTTCACTCAAAAGTATTGGTGAAATTTTTTGTTTGTGCGTCAATTGACCATTTTCATCTCTCTCTCTCTTTTTATGCTTAGGAGCAAAGTCTTTAACTAGTACTGTTTGCCGTATCAATGAATTCTTAGAAGCGGTAGACTTCTTGTAGTTAGTTTAGTCCACAAGCCACTCTCAGATGCTTGTAGCATGGTCTGAGCAGGAGCTGATAACCTCCTTCCGATGGAGCTGGCCATGAAGGTTCCTGGCAAAATTAGAGCTAATGTGAGATTTGCTGTATATATTGTCTTAGCGATGTGACCTGAAGGTGATCCCAAGTCAGCTACAGTTCAAGAGATTAACATGAATCTGCTTTCACAGATGTGTGTAGACTTTGATGCTTTTGTTTGATAGGCAAGATAGCGGGAACGAAGATAAAGAGCATGATGGACAAGGATGCTCTTTACATGACGATGGACAGAAATTACTACTTAGCACCAAATACCTAGGAATCGATACCCGAGAGGTGTCCAGCCAATTAGAGAATATGCTTTCTCACTTATTCTCGATGTCTATGTTTAATG
Organism: Eucalyptus curtisii; assembly: GCA_017140595.1. Classification (NCBI taxonomy): domain Eukaryota; kingdom Viridiplantae; phylum Streptophyta; class Magnoliopsida; order Myrtales; family Myrtaceae; genus Eucalyptus; species Eucalyptus curtisii. The sequence goes on along the minus strand of CM029502.1, from coordinate 32,316,846 downwards.
CTGTGCAAAGTATTCTCTAACACCGTCTCCCACTCCTCACACATCACATTAGCCGTAAACTAGTAATTTGAATAATATGATAATTCTTTGGAGATTGCGATCTTGTATAATCTGACTTTTTGTTTGTACTTTTTGTGACACCCCAGTTATATTATTGTTTAAATAGCATATGGAAGCTTAATAAAATATTTCTCAACCAAAACCCTTGTACAAGAATTTGCACGAGTAAACGTATATTTTATTTTCAGTATATATTATTGTAATACAATTTTAACACATCATTCAAGCAAATCCAAAATACAAAAGTCATGGGAAAGGGTTTGGTCAACTAGTGTCTCTACTTCAATCCTATTCCATAACCGAGGCACCATCCGACTCAGGGATTGATGGTTTCGGGCATGGTCTCATCCCCTCCAACGCAATAATCTAGTGACCATCCTACATATTGAAAAGTAATGGATGAGCCAAAGCTCAATAAATAAAATATCTAGTTCTAGTTATAAAAATCCTCTTACCACTTCACATGGTACAAGCAAAGAGAATGCATAACAATCGAATTAGTGTGACGAGAACATGAGTTGACTTTACTTTTCACATTTTCATATATCATAGTAATCATCATACAACAATGCTTCCATTTAGACTCATGTATATGGAACACCATGTTCCAATGTAAGATAACCATTTAAACATCATATGATTCTATACATGCACATGAACATGCATTATATTCATTTAACTTTTTCTCCCAAGCTCTCCCGAGACATCTCGATTTATGGAGCATCTCAACTTTGAGGCATTTTATGAACTTCCATCATAGGGCATCTCCACCATAGAGGCATAGAGGCATCTCGAAATACTCCTCGAGGCTTCCCAACCACTAGGGCATCTCGTAAACTTCTACCATGGGGTATTGTCATGCACTACTATATTGGTGACGGAAACACATTATTTTCATGTACAATGCACATGTTAACATTGATCTTTTTTACATCAATAATGAAATAAACAATCATTACAACAATAAACTTCTAGTGCATATCTACTTTTTATGCATAACCTTACTTGCCCTTTTTATAATCATATAAGTGAAAGATGCGGATTATAAGCTTATCTCACCTCCTTCCTCATCATACTTTTTTAATGTGCACATCATATGACATGCTTATCCTTCTATTTTGTAAAGACAAGCAAACATATACATGCTTTCCGATACTCATACTCATTTTCTTTCTTCATCACTGTCGCGACTCGATCTCACCGCCCTTGATTCCTCATCATCACGAGAAGATAAAAGGGGGAAAGGTCGGGTTTAGGGGTACTTGATCATGAGAGTTCCTTTAGGGCTTGTGTTCCAAAGACGTCATCACATTGCCTTTCGGATCAAGCCTCTCGTGAGTTCCCTCCACGAGATCACAAGCTCTTCAAAACTCATACCCCGCGTGATAGTGGAGTGTCGCAATCCATACCCACACGAGCGACACACCTTAGAAGAAGGGGTCGGGTGTGGATATCGGATTTAAGGGTATATTTACCATGGTAGCCCTCTCGACAGTACACTTCGCCCATAAAGATGACATCACTTCATCCTTTGGGGTACTCTCATATCAAATATGCTAAACCATGGTGAGTTTCATCGAAACTTGTATCCCGCACGACGAGTTTATTTATATGATCTACTTGTTTATGATAACCTAAAAATAAGACGCGAGTCGCCACTAGCCTCATTTTGGGGGTCAACTAGAAAACCCAATCGAGGGTCGGGAGTATTCCCTCGATTCCTACGCAATCAAATATCTAGGTTAGGGGACTTGGGTTACGTTAATATTTCTATTAGCGCCCTTTCGGTACCTAAACAATATCTTGTGTTTTCCTAACATGTCCATGCGTTTCTTTTTACATTTTCGGGATAATTAGTCCTAAATTAAGCGATCATGCGTGGTTGGTCATTTTCATTCTATTCTATTTCTAGAAAAACAAGAAAAGAAAGCAATTAATGGAATTGAAATTACGAGACAGTAAGTAAACAATCAAGGAAAACAGTAAATCTACCATGCAATCCTAAAAAGTATAAAAGAAAAACATAATTAAAAAAAAAAAAGAGAAAGAGAGAAAACCCGCAACTCGTCGGGTTTTATACAACAAATGGAACCCGAGACATATGTCGGGAAAACGAATAGTACATGATAATGGTCGGAATGGACATCGACATCCACTGTCTTCTCGCTTTCTCCATCTTCGAGGTCCTAATCTAAACCTAATTTAAGAAACTTATAATTAGGTGCATACAATGAAAAAAAACAAGTATACACACAAAAACAATAAAAAATAAGACATCATGCAGAGATCAATCATTTAAAGGAAGTGCAATACGGAAGTCAAATTTTGGGGATTCGGGGTCGGCGTTTGTCTTTCATGTGAGGGTTCCACTAAGACACCTATCAAATTTATTTTTTGTGACTTATAGTAATTGTTGACCAAGTGTATTCTTGCATAGCCAATAACGCTTATAAGTCTCATAATCAAGCGATCTATGTGATCCTAGGGTTTCCTTCGATATTATGCATCAATCCTACCATTCATCTAAAAGTCACATGCATTGCAAAAATTTAAACATGCATGCAGGTCTTTTGAACATTATTTTTCAACCAATCAAGCACAAAAGTGAACCGTTGATGGGTCACTTATTACCAAGGGCATGCGTCAATCACAAACACATGCAATTTCTAGTGCATGATGAGATTATATGTATGAGGGGGATACATGTGATATTTCAAAAACATATTTTGAAATCATTCATGAAAAGTTTTGAGGCAAAATGACATCTCAGCTATGAAAGGCATTCAATTGCCAAGGTTAGCCCGGGGCTCACAATGCACTCACAAGCATCGTAGGCATTTTAATACAATTTAAATCGTGACTTTCATGATGTCAAATCAGGATTTTAAAAAAGTTTGAAAATATTTAGGATTAATGAATATCTAGGCTATGAAACACATTCAATTACCAAGGCTAGCCCGGGGTGGCATAAATGCACTCACAAGTGTCGCAGACATTTTGAATATGGTCCAAACCATGATTTTTCCTTAAGCCAAATCGAGTTTTGGAGAAGAACTTTTTTAGAAATTGTTTTTTAGAAGCATCACATGTACCAAAGTATTTTTTTAAAGATGCAATTTGAAAAGGCTGATTGTTTAACAACAAAGATCAAAGCATTTAGAACAACTTCCATGAAGATGGCGTGGCCTAATTTCATGCACAAACTAGCCTAAAAAGTATAACTAAACAATCACAATCATGTTTATATCAGGAAATTTCAGAACAAGTATGTAACGAGAACAAAATTGAGTAATACTTATTGACAATCTAACTATGGAAAAATTTCCTGATATGTACAACATAATAATGAATAACTTTCATGAAGAAAGTTTTCTTAAACGAGCTACACATGAATTTACAAAAATCAGACAATAGGCAATAGTACATTAGAAATTTGTCAAAATAACAAGACATTCAGCTAATATCACAAGGATTTATCCTATCAAAACATGTCCAAAATTCATTAAATTTACACACAACATAGCCAACATGATGACAAGTAGGTTTCATTAAGAGGCTGAGTACAAATTCCAAATAGAAAAAAATGGAATAAAAATATCAAAGGTCTGTCCAAATAGGGGTTTCCGAATTTGATCAATTGTCCATATTGTGATCTAAGTGTGCCTTACGTCTTCCTAGAAGAGCTCGAGTCCAAACTAGGTCAATTTGGTATCATAAGATTAAGATTTCTAAAAGTGTGCGCATCAATAATTAAGAAAACAGAACATAAGCATTCATTATAAAACTTCAAAATCACTCAAAGAATGTACAAACGACATGAACAAATCACACGGGACTTAGGATTGGATGCGATAGAAAAGTTTGGATAATCATCTAATCCTAAGTCGACATGCAAAATGCCTTACAATTTAAATGACATTATGAGATGATTTATGATTCCTAATGGTATGCTTGAGAATCCTAAGTGTGATGAACACTTTTTGTGAGACAAATTTAATGTGCAAGATGAAACTCAAATGACATGACCTAAACATGTATGTAAACCTTGCAACATGTGATTCAATCATCAAGAAGGCATGATCGTTAAATTTGATCCCTAAATGACTCAAACAAGCATGGAAATGTGTACATATGACAATATTTCATTTCAGCATTAAGTTTACAGAACAAACATGATTTCAGCCATGCTCAAAACATGCATAAATACTACCAAAAATCTCACATACAGAGCATTTGATGATGAGGATTTCTTGTTGAGAGTTTGAAACTCAATTAAGATTATATCAATCGTGGAAAAAATGGCAAACCAGACAAACTATATGTCTAGCACATGTTGCTATAGTACATTTTACTCTAATGCATGCAATTGACTCACTTTGCCAATGTAAAAACCTTGCAAAATATGCATCAATAGAATATATGGATCATGTATTTGAACTCTCATGAATGATTTGAGACCAAATATGTGCATTTATGGACTCAATTTCATCAAAACAAATTTCGGACCAACATAGGATAGACCAACTCATGTTCAGATCTAAGAAATTTTGACCTAGGTAAACATATCTAAAAATTTCGAAAAAAAAAAAATACAGGACATGTATAACACTTATACAAGAAACTTTCATGAAAGAAAGTTGTTCAAAACTCAACACAAAAATCAATACAAAAATAGAAAAATCAGAAATCAATATAAAACAGATTGACCTAGGCTTAGATCTGAGTAGATCTGACCTAGTTAAACACATCCAAAAATCATGAAAAAATTACAAAAGATGTATGAGACAATTTAGAACAAAACTTATGAAGAAAATTTTGTCAAAAAATGAACAAAAAAGTCATCACAAAAATAACAAAGCCATAAGGTGGAATAGAATCAGAAACGAAAAAGACCTAAACTACTGTAGAATCGTTAATCTTCGGAAGGTGTTTTTGAGGGCTCGATTGGGGCGTGCAACCTACCATTTTGAAGTTCGTGACGCATACATCAAACTTCTTGTTCATAACTTCGTAAGATAACAACATTTAAGAGCTCAAAACAAGCCTAACAAAAACATGCTCATCCAAATTCGAAAATCACAGAACCACAAGATCTAAATATAATAAACTCTAGATCATTCAAGCATTGATTCTAATCAGATTTGCAATGCATCCTGACCCCAAACCTTCGTTGTCGATCATGTATTTCAACTTGAAAAGCTCTAGCCTCATCGGACACTATTAAAAGGAGTTTTATCACGCTTACCTCGATTGAACCAACGAAGAATTGACTTTCGGAGATGTCCGCCATTCAACGACAATGAAGCCGCTAGCTTCAATCTCACTTCAGGAATTGCCGAACATGAATGATGTCGAGTTCAATTCCAGTATAAGAACTGTTTAATGTCGATCTTTAGATTCAGATTTACTGTTTTTGCAAATCACGAACACCTTTCTCGAGTCCTTTCTCTAGGCATGCACTCAGAGGTGATCGAATTGGTGAGCCGTAGTTGTTGGACTTGCTGAAGAGAAAATCCCGATCGCTGATGGAACAATGATTTTCGGTATTCACTCAGCCTCAAACTTCGATTATGAACAATCTCCTTTGATCAAATCGTGAGGAACCGCTTCTTCATATCTTCTTTCTTGTTCAATTGGAGAGAATGAGTGGAAACACTCCACTTTGTCTAAGTTCATACGCATGAAGCACAATCAGCCCAATGAGAGAGAGAATGGGTGGAAACTTTCTGCAAAAAACTTGCAGAAGTCCATCGCAAAAGTCTTCAAGAGAGAGGATTAATGGAGAATTCCTTTTGAGAGAAAATCAACGTGGCTCTCACAGGCGAAGAATTGCTTCGTTCTTTCCTTGCTTGATCAGGTTCGGAGAACAAAATAGAGAAAGATGTAGAGAGAGAGTTTTTAGTCAGAGAAAACAAATCTGGAAAAAATGGCCCCCCTCAATTTGGAGGGAAAGTTAGTTATATAGTTTAGGGCAAGATCAACTCTTAGCCCTTGGTTAATCTAAGGGCTAGGGTTGGATCTCCCTAACTAATTGGTTTGTTAAATTTGTTGAGAGCACTCTAATTGAGCACATGTCTATTTCAATGGCCATGATACATTCTTAATGAATGGATGAGGATCAATCATGTACTAATTGTGGTCTTTTTTTGCAATTTTCATAACATGGGGGGTCGATTTGCGAATTTCGTAAAATTTGTAACAAAATTGGAATTTTGAAAATAAAGGGGGTGGATGCATTGGCCATGAAGTGAGCAAGCAGATGGTGTTTTCCGGCCAAAAGATGGCCGGAAAAATTCGCTGGTCAACATCGGTCAAATCTGGTCAATGCCGGTCAACGCCAGGTTGACTGGGTTGACTTTTGGTCCGAATTTTGTTCTATTTTTTTTTTCTTTCTGGTTTTGCTCGATTAAAATGAAATAAAAAATTTATATATGAATCGGTTCAAATGAGATGCAATTAGGCTATCTCAAGTCGACTAATTGTGCACAAAATATTTAAATTCATTGAATTCTTATTGAAGCGAGGCCACAAGCTAGACTCACATTTTCAATTAAACCTCAACCGGCCAAATTGAAGCTCAATTACTTCAATTGCACTCTAGTCTAAAATGGGCCAAGTCGAATTACATAAAATGAAGCACCTTAGTTGTTCTAATCTTTGAACACGCCAAATCAACCAAATTAGAATCCATCAGAGCAGATCTTCCAAAATTGACCCCGAATTTGGACTCATCTAAGAAAAATGAGTGAAAAACAATCGTTCGTTCACAAGTTATGAATGATCGATTTTGATCCCATAATTATGGCTCAAAACGGTAATTCGTATTTTGACTCAATAAATCGCGAAATTGAATGCTCAAGAAAATTTCAAATAGTCCCTAAACCAAATGTCAAAGAAGGAACTACTCCTAATTATGACTAGAATAAAAGTAAATTTATTTTTCGTCAATTTAGAATGTAAGACTGAAAAATTCAGAAATCAAGGTTTTTAATCAAATTTTGTGAAATTTTTGACACAAAAGTCAAATTGGCATTAAAAGAAATGTATTTGTGCATTTTTTCTTCATTTTTTTGGGTCAAAGGTTTGACCAAAAGTCAACACTTTAGTTGACTTTTCCTAAAATGTCGATTTTTTGGTTAAATCTTTGAATTTTCAAGAAATTGATTTAACAAAAGTGAAATTAAAGCTAAATGAAATTTTTTGGGTAAAAAGTCACTTTTTTGACTTGGGGTTGACTTTTGGTCAAAGGGTTGACTAAAAAGCCAACTCGAAAGTCAACCATTTGACTTTCGGGTTTTTCTTGAAAATGAGTTAGAAATTGCTTAAAAACAACAATGCAAAAGAAAGAAATGAAAAATGACAATTTTTGGTCGAGAAATGGGAGTTTGTCATGATTAAAAACCCAAATCTCGATTTTTTACCTTTTAATGATAGGCCGCTTAAAATTCATGTGTCAACAATCACATGTTTATCAAAGAAATAGAATGCATTAGTCACATAAATGGGCAATAAGCAACTTGTGATCATATTCAAGACATAAATATGTTATTTAGTAAATCAAACCCAGAAAGCAATTCAAACTGAGAAAGTAATCATACTCAGATTGAGTAAATGTATATTCGGACTCGGAAAGTAAAGGTACTTAATAGAAATCTGATCGGATAAAATGGACGCATTTAGGCTTAAGTAAAATTTGATTGATATAAACAAACACGTCCAAGCCTAGATAAATTTGATCGTACAAAGAAATGGATTTAGACTTCAGTAAAATCTAATCGATATAAATAAACACATCTAGACTCAAAGAAATAGGTTCAGACTTCAATAAAATCTGATTAATATAAACAAACATGTCTAGGCCCAATAAAATCTGATTATACAAAGAAATATGTTCAAACTTCAACAAAATATGATGTATAAATGAACATGTTTAAATTGAGTAAAATTTGATCATATAAATGAACATGTTTAGACTGAGTAAAATCTGATTGTATAAATAAACATGTCATGGTTGTTAAAGTTTGGACAATCAAATGGGCACATTTAGACTTAGTGAAAACGATAGAATACAAAAATATATTTACAAATGGATAGACTCAGACTTAGTAAAAATCCAGTAGAACAAACAAACATATTTTGACTCAATAAATTTTGGTAGAATGAATAAATAGATTCTGACTATTCAGAATGAAACAAAACGGATATGCAAAAGGTCATCAAGACAAATATGGCATAACGAACAGATTTTGACTATTCAGAATGAAACATAATGAGGCATAATGAACAAATTCTAATTTTTAGAATGAAATAGAATGAATAGAACTTTGCCTAGTTTAGTTTTTGCAGAACAAGCATAACGAGCAGAAATAATAGATTATGCCTGGATAAAATTTGGCAAAACAAACATGCAATTTAATTATTCTAGATTTTAACTCAACGTTTTCACTTACCATTTCAACACCAATTAAGAAAATCGATTACATCTATTTAAACATGCACAAGATAATCAAGGCTAGTTAGCAATCACCATAGTCATAATATGCACATCAAAGTTTCACTTCACAACAAACCAACCAAGTTAATTTTTTAAGGAGATTGAACTACTTTAATGCCTAGAAACTTCACTTACCTCAAACAAATGTGAACAAGCAAAGGTCAAGACCATCTCTTGACTCATGAAAACTAAGATCCTAGGAAGAACTTGCTTCTAAAGGTTGAAGATGGCATGATATTTTTGGGTAGACTTTTAGTCTCTTCTTTTCTTTGAAGTTAAGAGAATGCATTTATTTTAAGGGTACATTAGTTCGTCCTTCTATATGTGGCATGCCTAATCTTGAGACAAGAACAAATGTCATGGAGTTTGCATGTAATGGAGATGACTAACCTAAAATGAAATGATGGTTATGGTAAGTGTCTTGATTACAAACCTTCACCCCATATGTGGCCAAAGAAGAAATAAGGGAAGATGACTCATCTTATAGGGAGTCTTCCCATAATCTTAGGTATCAAAATTACTAAGAGACCTTATCTTGAGAGGACAGTTAGATATGTGTCACGGTGGCGAGGTTCTTGTGACTAAAGGACTGTGCATTTTCGAGGAAGACCTCCCAAGATCGCCATAGGTTTCCGCAAGAGCTTCTGGAATATTCCAAGGGTGGGCGATATGGTAATTGCACTGAGGTCTAGAACTCTCTTGACATGAATGTCGGTAGTTAGTAGGTTGGTTGGTACAATCTCGTCCGCTAGATGAAATCTCGATCAATGGTTGTAATCTGAGGGCCTCAAGTATAAAATGGGTGCCCTCTCCTTCATTTATATCCATCCAACCATTCACTAATCTAAAGCTCTTTTCTCTCTGCCAAAGCTTCTCTATGATTCGGGTGAGTGAGCGAGCGAGCGATCGATCCGAGCAAGGCTTGGCTTAAGTGCTCCGATGATCCGAGCAATCCTAAAAAAGCCTAAGTCGCCATATGGTTACAATCTCAAATGATCAGCCAAGAAGGAAGATTTGTTTTGAAAGATTAAGGAGCACCAGCTGTTCGAGAGAATGTTGAGCCAAGAAACTGTTATGGATGGAGAGGTTGTCCAAATCAAGGAAACTCATGGTAGAAGCAAGAGAAGAGGAGTATCGATGGACGCCGTAGCTACGCTTGATAAGAAGCTTGCGAAGGTAAGGAGTGCCATGGCCAAGTTCATGGAAGGACTCGATGATGTGAGGACCACATCATGGAAATTGAGGTCTCGCTTCATGAAGACTTCATTAACAGCATCAACCAAGCTATGGCCTCGTTGCATGATAAGGATGAAGCCCTTGAAGCGTCAATCGACTTTCTGAGGGATCGAGTCCAAGTGATCGAGGAAGAGAATCCTTGTAGGGATGAGGTTGAAGCCATGAAGGTAGAGATCCAAGAGCTCACGACCGAGCTTGCCCAATGCAAGCGGTGCCCAAGCTAGAGGCATCAAAGCCCAAAGAATTCAAAGGCAACCGATTCACCAAGGAGGTGGACAATTCGTATGGAGCATGAAGTAGTACTTTAGTGCCGTCAACATCCAAGATGAAGTGATCAAGGCTAGAACCTCTTCAATGTTCCTCACTGATACCATAACGCTTTGGTGGCGTAATAGGTGCGATGAGACATAGTGCGGTACCGATCCCGTGAACACATGGGACGACTTTGTGGAGGAGTTCCTGGACTGCTTCTTCCCCGAGTTTGTCAGCAAGAGGCTCGTAGCAAGCTCCATCGCCTCAAACAAAGAGGGACGATTTGAGACTATGTGAAGGAATTCACCGAGCTCAAACTCCAAATCCACAATCTTAGAGAGGAGGAGGCTCTCGGAGAGTTCATGGATGGACTCAAGCCATGGGCGCAACTCGAGCTTAAACATCGGGACGTGAAGAGTCTCACGAGAAAACTAAGCATGGTCGGATCCCTCATCAACCTCATCAAGGCCGAACCAAAGAACCAAGCAAGGGATTGGAGGTCGGATCGATCCTCCGAGAACGAAGGAGGAAACACTCCCCAAGACCCACACGACCAACGCATTCGAGCCAAGTCATGGGGAGAAGGAGCGTCCAAGCTGTCCTTCCAAAAAGGTTGATCCCAGGTGGATTACACTATGAGTAAGTTTGACCAACCCCCGTCATCTCCCTTCTTCATTTGCAAAGGTCCGCATTGGCCCAAAAGTGTCAGAAGAAGGGCAAGATCAACACTCTCCTTGCCATAGAAGAGGAGGAGGGGCCCAAAGAAGAGAAGCGACAAATCCGGCTTGGAACCGTGAAGTACATCAATGACGTTCAAGCCTAGTCACCGTTCGAAAAGAAGGAAACTACCTCGAACACGGACATGTTCTTTATAAAGATTGAGGTTTGTTGGCGAGCCCTATACGCCTTGCTCGACACAGGCCCTTCGAACATGTTCATGTCCATTGAGATAGCTAGGGCCTTGGGACTTTGCGTGGAGCCAAATGGGAAATCGTTCAAGGCCATCAACTCAGATGAACTCACGGCGTAGGAACAACTCTTGACGTGGACGTCCGAATCAGAGGATGGAAGGGCAAGCTCTCATTCGAGTGTTGACACCTGATTTTTGCCATTTTTATTGGAACTTAATTGCATAAATAATTAGGGATTAGTTTTTAAACAAAAGATTTTTTTTTTAAAGTAAAAAAGTAAAGTAAATAATTTTCATCAAAATGTATCGTGTTTTCATTAAATTGCATGGCATATAGACATTAGAAACATTTGCATTGATAGAAATAGAGCCTTTTATTAAAAATAATTAATTAAAAGAACTGTTTTTTAAAAGTTATTATTAAAAAAAAAGAAAGCAAGATCGGGCTGGGCTAGGCTGGCCTAGCCTTCTCTCTTTTCCCTTCTTCATCCCTCCTTTTTTTTTTTTTTTTCTTGGGCCAAACCCATTTCCTTTGTTCTTTTCCTGGCCCGGCCCACGCGCCATCTTCTTCCTCCTTCCTCCCTCACGCGACGCGCGCTCCTCTGTGGTGACAAAGACGTACAGGAGCATAAAGCAAAAACAGCGGTGATCAGCGGGTCGGGATCAGGCTGGAGGGCAAGCTGATAGCGGCAGAAGCCATGCGTGCTTGCCGGTCGCCTTTAAGAGGGAGAGAGGAGGGCTTATTTCAGTTTTTTTTTTTTTTTTTAGAGAGGCTGGGTTGTGGCCGAGAGAGAGCAATAGAGGCAGAGAGTGGGGGAACTCGGGAGAGTTTTGAGTGAGTGAGAGGGAGAGAAGCAGAGAGTAAGATAGCTCGAGAAGGTGGTCAACCGTCGTCGCAGCTCGTTGATCAGCTGCTGTTTGCCGCTGCGCTCCCCCTCCCCGAACCAGGGAGGTCATTCCGAGTCGTCTGCCCTTCTTTTGCGGGGGCGTCGGGCCGGAGGTCGTGGTCGACTAGTTCGCACGAGCTAGTTCGCCTGAGCCGGTCTCGTTGTTAAGGGTGATGGACTGAATCTATCACATTGTCCTTATTTAAATATTAAGAAAATCTAGTTAAAGGGTGTACCTTGTGTCAGTGCACTTAAAAGTATAATGTATGCTTGAATTTGCACTAGACTAAATATCATCTTTGTGACCGGTCTCGGGTTTTAAGGTACTTAAAGAGGACAAGAGATTATATGCTAACTTATAGACATGTTCAATTCTTGCAGCTAGTAGGGTATTTAGATGTAAACTTTGCTGGCTGTTATGATGACATGAGATTAATAATAGAATACATATTTATGTTAGCTTTAAAGTGCAGTAAATAAAGTTCTATGTCTACTATGTAAGTAGAGTTAGTAACATTCTTTTAGGTTGTTACTTCTGGCTCCCGTCATTAAAGAGTTGACCGTTTTTAATTTTATGGATTGACCCATATGGTTGTATTGAGACAATAAATTTGTAGTATTTTTATTTACTACAGAGGTCTTAAGGGGTTTAAATATATGGTGGTCAAAATTTTTGACCAAAAGCAAACGGTACAGAAATGTGACGTTTTAATATAACATATTTTTACAGATGATGTGGTTGCAGTTCCACTAACTAAAGGCCTACGCCCTTGTGTATTTGAGCTCGTTCGCACGGGCTCCTCGCCCGAAATTCCATCGTGCTCCTGTTCTTCCTCAGACAGTGTATGTATGCTTATTGTAATACTTTATACAAATGTTTGTTTGTGTTCGGTGTTATGGTCAAGACTTGTTATTTTTGTTCAAACTCAAGTTGAATGCCGATAAACTTGTCCCTAAGCCGATATGGAATAGTGCTTGTGTATCACGTGTTGATCTTGGCCCGAACCCGAGCCCGGACGAGTCTATGTTTATCCCTCTAGTTAGTGCGTTTTATGTGTTTGATGAAATGCCTTAAAGAAAACCGAAGAGCGGTTCATGTTTTAAGGCAAGACCAACTCGTTTTTTCCCCCATGTCTGCTGAATCCTGCTTGCTTTGCTCGTATTCATGGTGGTGGATGCAGAAATACGTTCGATGAAGAAGGCATGAAGGCATGAAGGCATGAAGAAGGAGTGTAGCGAATAAGACAGGATAGGGAAATAAAAAAAAGAAAAAATGGAAAAAGAAAAAAAAAAAGAGATATATATATGAAGAAGGCATATAGCGAATAAGACAGGATAGGGAAAATATTTTTTTTTTAAAGTATAGAAAAGTTTCTTTTTTTAATCTGATCGGGTCGGATCCGGGTTTGGTTTGGGTTGGCGAGTTGGATCGGGTTTACAGTCCAAACCTGCTGTCCCGAATATAATAATATTAAATACTAAAAATATATTGAAAAAAATAAAAAAAATATTAAAAAATTAAAAAATTAAAAAATTCTTAGAAAATTCCAAATTCGGAAATGTCTAAACATTTCAATTGTAATTAGAAAAATAACAAAAAAAATTCAAAAATATTAAAAAAATCCAGAACGTTTTGGAAAATTTGAAAATTCAATTTTTCCAAAAAATCCAAAAAATTCTAAAAAAAATAAAAAAATTTTTTTTAAAAAAAAATCTTGAAAACGGTTAAAATTAATCTTTTGGGTTATTTTCTCTTGAAAAATGGGAGTCTTTTAATTTAGAATCCTGCTCAAGATTGACCAAGCCATTAGGGTTCTACCTTAAGGTTTTAATTGTCCTTAAAGATGAATATCTTTAATTGTGCAATATTGGTACGTTGATTTTGGCTCCCCTTTAGTCTAGTTGGGATTAGTATTTATCTTTTCCTTAGAGTTGAATCTTTGCTATCTCGGGAAATGTATTTAATGCTTCCCTTGGTTGCTAATTGTTACGTGAATGGTTGTGCACTCGTATAACCATCTCACATGTTAGTGGATAGGTATAAAAAATCAATCCAAACTGCCTGACGAAAACATCATTTTTTTTAAATGAACAAGATTATGTATCGAAAATGGCACTAATTTGTTAATTAGTGTAATTAAGTCTCCGAACCTAGATTCTCTAGTTGCATAGGAAGTAAGGTACCCTACCATATCTCACTTGGTTTCTAGCTAACCCCAATAGGTTATTGACGACTCATTATTACAAAATTCTTATCAACCCTCCAGTGTCACGTGAGGTATGAGTTTGGGAGAGCTCGTACTTGATTATGGGCCATAAGCCCGTCTTTTAGGCAATACCCCTAAACTTTTCCCTGTCTCAAGAGGTAGGTCACAACATCGAGATAATCCCCCTCGATGACTGTGATCTCATTTTGAGCATGCAATTCTTTCATAGTGTGAGGTCCATGATCGACATGAGGACCAAGACTATAATGATCCTCAATCCACAATGCTTGGTGATGATCCCCATAATGAAAGGAGCGATCAACACGAAGACCATCGCCATGATCCGACGCCTCGAAAAAAGTCTGAAGGCCGAGAAGCACATGATCAAGTCACAACCAAAGCCCATCCTTGGAGAAGCCAAAGGTAGAGTTGGATTCTCTTACTCCAACTCGTGACATGATGATCCAAGTGCTCTTCCTCGAGGTTGAGTGCTTGTCGCGTGCCATGTTCGAGCCGAAGTTGGAGCGGTATTCTCTATCGTTCGAGAGGCTAAGAACCAAGCAAGATTGGAACAAGAGGGCTCGAGCTCGTGCCAAGAAGATCGCTCTCCAAGCCAAGAGTGACGAGGGCATCGCTCGAATGAGTGGGGGAGAATGTCATAGTCGCGAGGTTCCCGTGACTAAAGGGATTGTGCATTTTCGAGGAAGACCTCCTGAGATTGCCCGGGTTTCTCGCAAAAGCTTCTGGAATGTTCCAAGAGCGGATGATACGGTAATTGCGCTGAGGTCTAGAACTCTCTCGGTATGAATGTCAATAGTTGGTAGGTTGGGCGGTATGATCTTGTCCGCTGGATGAAATCTCGATCAATAGTTGTAATATAAGGGCCTCAAGTATAAAATGGGTGTCCTCCCCCTTATTTGTATCAATCTAACTATTCAGTAATCTAACGCTCATTTCTCTCTTCTAGAGCTTCTTTCTCTAAAAACTTTCTCCCTCTACGACCCGGATGAGCGAGCGAGCGAGTGTTCAATTCAAGCAAGGCTTGACTTAAGTGCCCTGACGATTCAAATGATCCCAAAAAAGCCTAAATTGCCGCACGATCATGATCCCAAACCATTGCCCGTGATACATGCATGAGACATTGCAAGAATATGTGGGCATTATGTGGCCTCTCATGCAAATCTCTTTCAAGAGATCTCACGTAAACTTCTCTCAAGAGACACGTGGTCTCTCATGCAAAGGATTTTAAGAGATAAGTGGCATATGAAATAATGTCATTTGAGGAGAGTTCATTCTCCTTTAGCCATGTATATGAGTAAACCTCTATACATTTTACCCAAAGTAAAGATGATTATTATAACCAAATAACCCATGACATCATTTGTATAAATAAATAATAATTAATACTAATCATCTGAAGTTTAAACAATGTAAAATAATCGATGACATCTGAATTCACCAAAATCATGGTTAAACCATACTGAACATTTAGGAAAATCTTGAGTTAGAATAATTTGAAACTTGACAATCACAACATATAATTTGAAGGATATTCGTGCCCATAAAAAATCAAGATGATAGTACATTAGTTGACACCACTTTAACTATCCACGTATGCATCAACATTCATTAATTTTCAAACTCGTCGAACCTGAGACAATTACATTCGTTGAAAATTATCCTTTGTGCCTCACACAATTTACAATCCAATTATTAATTCTGCGTGTCAACCTAATTCTTAAGATAAATAGTTCTTAGCCTTATAAACAAAATATAATTATTAGACACCACAAATTCTCAACGTCTAAATGTAATTATGAAAAATACGGATGTCACACTTTTTCCTTATTTATTTTCTAGAACCAGACCATGCAAATGATGTGTCAAGTGGTTTCACGTGAACTCAAGCAAATGCAGCTCACAGATTCTCATCCTCGGGACTACCTTATTTTTTACTGCTTCGGCAAAAGGGAAGACATTTCTGGTCAACCTTCTCCGACTAATGGGGTAATGCTTTTTACAGTGTGTTTTTGACTTGTTTTAAGGTCATTGAAAGTTGAATTTTGACTACTTGCCAATGATCTATTTCACTAATCATCGAGTTTGCAAGCTCAAGACCCTATTCAGCAGTGCATGAATGCATAGCATGGTTCATAGGGTGGTAAATGGTAAGCAAGCCAAGTCAGGTCGAATTCGATATTGCACCAAGCTCGAATCGACTTGCTCAATTGAGTATAAAAAAATTTGGGCTCACTTTTGACTTGATCTTGACTCGATTATAAAAAAGTTATGTATGAACACGAGCTTGAGTTTAGTAAGCTCAAACTTATCTTAGTTTTAACGACTTTTGTGTCTTTTTTTGTAACTAAAAAATACATTTGAAAAGAACAAAAGAAGGTCGACGAGACTCGGGACTGCGTTGGGCTGAGTATAGATGAGTTCGAACTTGGCTTGATGAGATACTTAATTAGCTCCAGCTCAATTATAAATAAGGTGAGTCCATCTCAAGTAATCATCCGAGAGGAGCCTGAGTCAAATTGACACATTATCAGTCAGCTTTTCTCATCATATAATTTGATGAACCTTGGATCTGATGTTTTCTAACATGTTATGGCAGATCTCAGAAGCGTACAAGTCCCAGCCATTTAAGATAAATGTTTATGCTAGAGGAATGGTTGTGGATGATGAGTACGACTTATTGGAATTAGCAAATATAAACGAAAGATCATTGGCCGGTACCAAAGGTGCTGAGATTGCCATGGGTGCATATCAGCCGCATCGCATTTGCGTAATCCTAATTTCTGATTTGAGGATGTCTGCGCTAGCTTTTTCAAGCAAGTATGCAATGAATCTTTGGAATACAAATCAGTTCACATTTGTTGAACGTGGTTGTAACAAAGCTGAGAACACCAATTTCAAGTCAGATTTATAAGGAAGTCATTAGAATTCATGACTTTTTTCTAGACAACCCAATATGGAGAAAAGAATTCAAAACAGTTTCTACTCTGCTATTTGTTTTGTCATGATGAATGCAGTCACATCTAAAATAGGTTGCCGTGACTGGTGAATGGAGTAATGGGCTCTCAGAGATATATGCATTCCGCATCAAGATACATATTTTGGGTATGATTGTTGTGTGTTTGCATTTTTGCCCATCTGTACAGGTATATGGATACAGAATGTCCCTGTGGGCAGAACATCTTGGGGAAGTGGAAGAATGCTTTGATGAGCGTGGCAGTTTAGAATGTGTGAAGAAAGTAAATGAGATAGCTGAAAAAAACTGGAACAACCTGGCTAAAGGTTCATTACAAGGCCACCGTCTCCGATATCCCATACAGGTGGACCAAGATGGGAATGTTGGGCCATCGCAAGGATCTGAGGAGTTCTCTAATGTTGGTGGTAAAGTTGTCGATTCTCATTCCACCACAATCCCTGATGTTCTGACAACTTAAGTTCTGTCCGACTCCTTGTCCATCCAGTCCTAGGGCTGCAAAGATGTTTCCTGGGTTGTTGCGTCATTCTCTCTGTGTATAAGTTGTATGATTTCTGTCTAATTGTTTCTGAGTGGTGCGGCAGTTCAAATTATTCTTTCATTATTTTGTTTTTACCACAGCTATCTGAATCTTTCCCGTACACCTACACAATGAGGATCCTCAGTGGTGATCGTATCCATGGTGTGAATATCTTATTTGAACAGCCTGGTATCTCTTGGACTTTGGTTTGAAGGTTTCTGTTATTACAATCTGGGTGCATCTGTGCTTGTGTTTTAGAGGATATTGATGTAACGTGGAAATCGGTGTACAAATGTAGTTGAAAACTACTTCACTTTTTATGAAGTATTTGATGCCTACAGTTTGAAATGAGTAAATCTCAGAGATGCAAGAATCATTTTATGAGATCATTCTTGGCACATATTCATTCATTCTAACCCCCCAAATATTTATCTGGGGTGACTTTTGGCAAATACTTTTACTTCACAGGAAATACTTGGAATCTTGTAAAATACACATATATTTGTGCACTAAAAGTTCTAAACTTTATCGCGAAAATGTGATTGAGTTCTAAAAAGGGCAATTAAGTACTTATAATTTTATCAATATCCCCAATTTGCCATTACAACTAAAATGCACACCTAGACTTATAATCCTGTGTATGCTTATCTTTCTCGTTTCGTTTCATGCATGGCATGAATCGCATGCACATCCAATAACAATTACATAACCATGTATATCAACATTAATCTCTCGATATTCCATATTGTAAAGTGGGCTTTTGAAAAATTCTATGCATCTCAACATCTCTATCCTACATGTTGCAGATTATCATCAATGCAAATTGTGAGACATTAATTCCAACATGGCTTATTTCTCAATTTTCTCTTAATCTAGATTTACTAATCAAATTAAGTACTAAATTCTATATATTTGCTAATTGATCCATGTGAAAATCTAACACTATATTAAATTATCAAAATAATCCACTTTTCCAAAATGGTTTTGCAATTAAGTGCAAATTTTGACTAGTTAGATAAAATGTTAATTAATTTTGTAATAAACCAAGAAACCATCCCATAGTTTTCAGTTACAATATGAGACCTTAACTTATTGAAATTACAAAATTGCTTCTATTCTACAATTCTTACATTTTTTTACCAAATTTCATTTCCTTTAATTAATCTAACTTAATCACTAATAAATAATTTTGACCAATGAAGTTTGCTGTTAGCAGAAGAATTTATATGCCGTGAATATATATATATATTTCTTTCTTGTACGACACAAAATGACTGTTGCATCTGTTTACATTCATGGTTTCATCTTTCTAATACCTCTACTCGTCAAAGTCATTCAAAATCTTCTTGAAATCATTCAACCATGTTTTTATTTATGAAATATATCCATTATCTATACAACAACTCATAGCATCTTCTAATGGCATCATAAACACAATGGATCTTTCATACAATATCAATAACAATTTCAAGATAAAAGCACCGGTAGGCATCAATGGCCATCATTCTCACCTTAAATCTATATGGCATCTCCCATGATACAAAATCATATAAATTCGTCTATACATAATTTTGTGTCTTATTAGCTCATCAGGTAATCATTAACTTCTTTTAACAACATGAATGGATAATATTATTTATACTTTAAGCTAAAACCAAATAAGGATCAAGATTACTAAGAGAATCAACCCAGTTTACCCCCTAAAGATTCACTTGCCTTGGATGGAAAGTTTGAGTGATGCAATCTTGAATTAACACTAGTTAAGCAAATCAAACACCTAATTCAACACTCGTCTACAAATCAATAATGTTGTTACTCATGTGACTACCTACAATTGTTGACAAAAAAACAATTTCCATGAAAGATATTTTGGTACCGAAGGAATTCCCGTGAAACAAACGCAATGAATTTTCACTTTTGATAATCATCCTATATGCCTATCTAGCCATTTGGTCATGCCTAAACATACTACGCGGACACGTTTTTTACTATCAATCCGCGATAACAAAATCATGCACTAATTTTTATTCACTTATCCATATTAAAATTAGTATAGTAAAATTACTTCACCAATTGATTTATCTCAATTATGACATATAATCAAATACTGTGAAAACCAATAAGTTCTACGTTCATGAACCTTCAAAGCATTTTCATCGATTCTAACTTGCGTCACCCTTTTTGACCCTTTAAAAGATTTAATAATCCTTAACAAAGTTCACATACTTAAATATCACAGCTTCAAAAGCTAATTTTTAAAAATTTTCCCAAATTAACAAATTCATCGACAAGTTTGTAATTAATCAAAACTATCGAACAATTCATTAAGACCATGAATCATCTTAATATCCTGAATAACATTAGGAAGCGAGGAAGCTTCAAGATGTCATGGTACGGCTATGATGCGGTGGAGCAATCACATGTCAACTGGTTCACCGTGGGTCCGTGCACCTCCTCTTCCCTTCATGGGTCGGTCCGTTGTGTAGAGGGAGGAGATGGCATCGGCCTAAGTGATCGTGTGACCAGCTCCACGATCTCTAAGCCTAGACAAGACATGAGGTCCTCGCGACCCGACTTAGAGGCCCCGTTACGAGAATCCGTATTAGAAAATTTGTACAATTATTTCATCTCACTGAAGACTATATTTCATGTGATATATACATTATAATTTAATCCAAAGAGCTATGTCAAGTCACGATGGTGATGATGGGATTTCATTGACTAATCATAATTTTTCACCCATTATGAAATTCATTTGTGACAAGTTATACCAAACCCTTACTGTTTGTACATATCTCAATTTAAAGTAACTTTTATCTCATGTGATACCATTGCAAGAACCTATCATCGGGTTAAAAACTTATATCGTAATTTTTAGACGCCAAATATTGGATAGTGTCACACAGTATTTTCTTGAGTTCATTAATCAGTTGCCATATGTACACAACTAATTTGCCAGATAATCACATAGAAAATAGAAATTAAAAACAAGAAAGAGAATTGCAGCTCCCATTACTCTCACTTTAAATTTCTCTTTTTCTATCTTTCTCAAACTGCAGCTCCCATTACTCTCTCTCTCTCTCTCTCTCTCTCTCTCTCTCTCTCTTCACTACCTTTTCTTCTTCATCCTTCATCAACTATCCCAATGGATAGGGAATATGAATCACATCTCAACACGGCTCCACTCCCACTTTAAATTTCTCTTTTTCTATCTTTCTCAAATTGCAGCTCCCATTCTCTCTCTCTCTCTCTCTCTCTCTCTCTCTCTCTCTCTCTCTTCATCCTTCACCAACTATCCCAATGGATAGGGAATATGAATCACATCTCAACACAGCTCCACCACCTCTTTATTACATCTCCACTTTATTACTAACTTCAAATTTCTCTCTCTCTTTTTTTTTTTCTCAAATTGCATCTCTCATCACTCTCTCTCTTCTCACTTCCTTTTCTTCCCAGTCATAGTCGTGACGCGTCATCCCATGTGAGTTATCATTTGCGTGTTTGGTGAAACTAGTGTTTGGTGAAACTAGTCATAGCTGTAACACATCATTCTATGCAAGTTGTCGTTTGCGTATTTGGTGAGACTATGTGGGGGAAAAGTACCAAAACAGTCATAGACCTTTTGTATTGGTACCAAGTTAGTCTAAACTTTTAATTGGACCAATTTAGTCCTAAAATTTTCATATTGGTATCAATTCAGTCCATCGACTAATTTAAGCCGAAAATTGCTTATGTAGCCGTCGGTGGTTTTATGTGGCGCCACGTGGACAAATTTTATAATTTTTATATTTTTCCTTTTTTTCTTTTTTTTTTTTTTTTTTTTTTTTTTTTTCTTTTCTCCTTAGCCCTTGGCCAACCAGTCGCCGGCCACAGTTGGTTGGGGCGACCATCGCGCCCCCCCGCCACTAGCGAGGCTCGCCATGCCCTCCCCCACAAGCGAGGGCGCCCCGCGCCGATCCAAGCAGGGCCTCTCGCACCCTCGTCGGCCATAGGCGGGGCGGCGCGCGCCCTCGCTCGCCCACAAGCGAGGGCGCGGCGGCCCTCGCCTAGATCCAAGCAAGGGCGCAGAGGCCTCGTCGGCCAATGGGTGAGGGTTTCGGCCCATGCTTGGATTTGGGCGGGGGCCGACGCCCTCGCTTGTGGGCGGCGAGGGCATGGTGATGCTCGCTAGTGACCGGCGAGGGCGCGGGGCCCCCGCCCACCGTGGCCGACTAGCTTGTGGCCGACGACCTCGCCGGCCAAAGGCTAAGGAGAAAAGAAAAAAAAAAAAAGCGAAAAAAAATAATTTAAAAATATATAAAATATAAAAAAAATTATAAAATTTATCCACGTGGCGCCATATAAGACCACCGGCGGTCACATCAACAATTTCTGGCTTAAATTAGCCAGATGGACTGAATTGGTACCAATATGAAAATGTTTAAGACTAAATTTGTCCAATTGAAAAGTTTATGACTGAATTGGTATCGATACAAAAGGTTTAGGACTGTTTTGGTACTTTCCCGACTATGTGGCATCTTGCGAGTTGTCGTTTGCGTGTTTGGTGAGACTATGTGGCATCTTGCAAGTTTTCATTTGCGTGTTTGGTGAGACTATGTGGCATCCTTCTCATTGTCATTTGTGTGTCACCACCGTGACACGTCATTCTATGTGAGTTGTCGTTTGCGTGCTTGGTGTCATTCCATGTGAGTTGTTTGCGTGTTTAGTGAGACTATGTGGCATTATTCTCGTTGTTGGGAGTGCGTAGTAGAAACCCAATACTTTCTTCTAGAAAGAGACTATGTGGCATTATTTTTGTTGTCGGGAGTGCATAGTAGAAGCCAAATACCTTCTTCTAGGGAAATCGTTAAGAGGGTGGTCAAGTTTGAGCCAATCGATGTATCCAGTTGAACTCATATTCGATGTACAACTTTTCTAACATAATTCACACGCAACACTCGTGATGGTTTCTTGAGTTTCCACTATGCACCTTTTGTTGTCTGCACTACAAACTCTGGTAGTCATCGTTTGGAAAACAATCATATCATCGAGTGCCATAACTTATATACAATATTGTGACACCTGTGACATCATCTTTCTCGAGAGAAGAACACGATGAGTTGACAGCGAGAGGAGGGAGAGAGGGAAGCGCGCGAGAGGGAACCAAACAGGAGAAATTTGAAGCGTTTACGACGAAGTCAGGTGGGGCCCAATCAGCGTACACGTGACTAATCGATGGAATGGATACGAGGTGCTGGTGCTGGCACCAGGCCACCGTCGCACGCGCACTCTGTCTTGTCTCTTGAAATGTCGGCGACATGCACGGCGCCGCCAATTTCATTGCCCTCATCTCGTATGTTCCTCCTGAAACGGTGAAACCTGCAAAGTCGCCTTGGCTTTCTCTCTCTGCCCATGATTCCTTGCTCTCTCTTCTTCCTCAAGAAAGGCACTTCTCCGACCGACTCTCCCGGCCATATCATCCACCCCCCGGCCATCTCATCCACCATGTCTTCTGTCAACCCACCTGCTCTTCCATCTCTGTCATCTTCCGATCTCTCCCATGGCGGATTTGCTTCCGGTTCATGGCGTCTACCTCCACGGCGACCTCGACCTCCACATCATCTCCGCCTCCAACCTCCCCAACATGGACATGGTCTCCGGTCGCCTCCGCCGGTGCCTCTCCGCCTGCGCCCGGCCTCCCCGCTCCCCCGACCCCGCCCCCGCCTCCCCATTCCTGGACCGCAGCGACCACGACGCCCGCTGCCACGGGAAGGTCATCACCTCTGACCCCTACGTCACCGTCCGCGTCCCCCACGCCCCCATCGCCCGCACTCGCATCCTCCACAACATGCAGAACCCTTGGTGGGACCAGCGGTTCCGTATCCCCCTGGCTCACCGCGCCGTCGACTTGGAGTTCCACGTGAAGAACAGCAACCTGTTCTGCGCGCAGCTGATCGGCACTGTTAATATCTCGGCGCGAGAAATCAAATCTGGCGAGGTCATCTCCGGTTCGTTCCCGCTGAGAGGACCCTTAGCGAAGCCGAATTCCCGCCTCCAGCTCAAGCTGAAGTTCACGCCCGTGGAGAAGAACCCGGTGTACCAGTTCGGCATTGCCGGAGATCCTAACCATCAGGGAGTGAGGCACACTTATTTCCCCTTGAGAAAAGGGTGCGGCGTCAGGCTGTATCAGGACGCTCATGTGGTCGATGGGATGTCGCCTGAAATTGAGTTGGAGAGTGATGCTGGAGGCGTCTATAGGCAAGAGAAGTGTTGGGAGGATATTTGTCACGCCATATCTGAGGCTCACCATTTGATATACATTGTTGGTTGGTCGGTTTCTTATAATATTAAGCTCACTAGAGAGCGTAGCCAGACCTGGCCAATGCCGCGAGGCGGGGACTTGACGCTTGGTGAATTGCTCAAGTATAAGTCAGAAGAGGGGGTGCGCGTTTTGTTGTTGATTTGGGATGATAAGACTTCGCGTGACAAGCATTTTATTAACAAGGTGAGAAGTTGTTTGTTTAAGTCGGATGGCGCTTGATCACATGCTTCCATCTGCTTATTTTAGAATATTGAGGTGGCATGCGGCATCGGCGATTACTATGTTGTTGTTGGTCCTGTTGTGCAGAGTATAATAATGGTTAGTGTATTTGCTACGAGGACCACTTGTGTAGTGAGGAATTAGGGGATAGTGTCTCTCTCTTTGTTCCCGATATTGTCCCTACAATTGAATAAGGGTGCACGGGCGGCATTTCTTGCAGGAAGGGGTGATGCAGACACGTGATGAAGAAACTAGAGATTTTTTCAAGAATTCATCAGTGAACTGCGTGTTCGCGCTGCGTGATGCCAGCAGTATGCTTGGCTATATTAAACAGCAGGTATGCTTTTCCATGAATTCTTGCAGTTTCACCACATGGACCTTTTATCAAAATCTTGACATTAGCACTAGCATTGGACAGCCGGGGTCTCTTTGTCATTTGCCATTGCCATAACCTCTTTCACATTTATGAGCTACAGGGCATTGCGATGTTTCGTTCCTCCCTCATGTCTAGGCAATTAGCTGCCTCGCATATTTGTAGTTGGAGATGCGTTTTATTGTAGAAATGTCCTATGAAGTCGCTGAGGTGATTTGGCATTGGAGATGAATGTTCTTTATAAAGTGACTGATGGACTCTTTGGACTCTCATTTGGCCCACTCATAGAGCTAATGTCCCTTTTCATTCTTTTAAAGTTGAACACTTGTTTATGAAGTTTCCTTGCAATTTTGGGGTACCGTAAAGGTACTCTACTTTCTAAGGAAGATTCTGTGCTATACATAGTCCTCATTCATTAATTTGGAATGATCATCTTAAGGGATAAGCTTTGCTTTGTATGTGCATTCGTTTTACTTAAGCATGGCTGCATAAATCTTGTGAGAATGGACGGACTTTATCCTCTTTCTTGCTGGAGTTCCTTATGTGGTGTTGTGGTAATTCTGATAACCCAGATAACTGTTACAAGCTTGGACTGTATTATTTTTTTCTCCAGGTTGTTGGATCCATGTTCACACACCATCAAAAATGCATCTAGTGGACACCGAGGCATTGGGTGATTACCGAAAAATAACTGCATTTATTGGAGGAATTGATCTCTGTGACAGGCGATATGATACACCTGAGCATCGGCTGTTTCGCGATCTTGACACTGTTTTTAAGGACGACTTTCACAATCCTACATTTCCTGTGAGTCATTTGTCTATTCTTTTTGCCAAGCAGATTTCTTTTCTATTAAATATTTGTGTGAACTGTCTTATAATGTAGGTCAAATTTTAGGCTCAGGAGTGATGGAAGTCTTTTAAGCCCATTCTTTTTCCCAACTTTCCTGCATGAAGAGTGGCGTGATACTTGTACTCAAGAACTGATGTACCATCTCCATAATAACAGTCTGCTTATTTTTAATTATATTAACTTTGTCACATATGATGAATTACGATCATAAGTGTTGTGGTAGCATTAAAATTTTAAGAGTTAAATGATAATCAAAATCTGCGAATTTGAGGGGTTTCTTTCCTTGTTTTTCAGAATTTATTGTCGTGGTTGCACATGAGAAGTGGATTGATTGTTACTAAAGCATATAGTGAACTTAACATTTGACAGCCTCACTGAAGGCACAAAAGCATATTTAAACTTCTGGATTATGAAAGTGGCCGCAGGCCGCAAGTTCTAGTCTATTTTTTGAATTTGTCATGATACAAGCGAGTTCTTTGTATCATTTCAATCTTAATTTGTCGCATGGACAAGTATAAAATGAGCGATATATATTTGACTAAATTAAGTTTCTGTACGTTTTGAGTCAAGCCATTAAACTTTTTTTAAGCTGAAAAGGTTGAGCTCATATAGAGGTTCTCTCTGGAATGCCCATTGTTAAAATTTTTTGGATGTGTGCATGCGAAAGCAGGGTTTTGGTATTGATGATAGTTTTTGATTAGTAATGTGTACAAGTGTATGATATGGTTTGTAGAGGAAAGATAAAGGACGAGATAGGATAGTTCAAGGGATAAACACAATTTTTTATGGGACAAGGATAGTTTTATTAGTTTATGAAAATAATTTTACAATAATTGTAGGAAGTGTTGGTGGAGGAGCTTCATGATATGGAGTATATTCTCATGCTCCTCTCACTCTATTACATCAATGGGTTACGGCCTTTTTATAAGCATTTCCACGGACTAAGTACAGCATTCTAGATTTGTGTAGAATGCTGTCCACTTAGACTTCATCTAGGAAATTCTAGATTGTAATTTAGCCACTCTTCTTCTAGAGACTTCTACATTTGTGCTTCTACACTTTCTTGACTTTTCTAGCTAATATCAATCTTGAAGTTTCTAGAAATTTTTAGAGAAAATGGATCACAATTTCCAACACCCATCTATATGCTGTGGGTACACCTAAAGTTTGTGAATTTGATTGATAGAACCTGAAAAAAGGGGTGAATGGAACAATATCTTGCTACTTTCTTTCAGTTTTGAGTCTTGTGACCAGTAAGATCTTGGACTTTGGTACCATGCACTATTAGTTGCTGCACAACTTGGTATTATCACTTGATTTTCTTCCAGTGAGTGTCTTCACTTTGTATCTGTCAGGCTGGAATGAAATCTCCAAGACAACCGTGGCACGACTTGCACTGCCGGATTGAAGGGCCTGCTGCATATGATGTACTGATGAACTTTGAGCAACGTTGGAGGAAAGCAACAAGATGGTTTTCCAAAGGGAAAAAAAATCGGCATGATGATTCCTTATTAAAAATAGGCCGTATCTCTTGGATATTGAGTCCTACATCGACTGAGTCACATGATAGCACATCTCTTTCAAAGAACGACCGTTATGATAGTATTACAGTAGGGCCTGAGGACAACCCAGATCTCTATGTCTCCAAAGAAGATGATCACAATAACTGGCATGTTCAGGTTGGAAATGCAAGTTCTGTGTCATTATTGCGTGGACAGGTGGCTTTCCTTTATTTAGCCGTTTGCTTTTGTTTGCTTGTGCAGATTTTCCGGTCTATTGATTCTGGATCAGTCAAAGGATTTCCAACAAAAAAGAAAGATGTTGCTGAAAAGCAGGTGTACATGAGATCTATGTTTCTTTCTTCATTTCTTATCCCTACTTTTCTTCTCCTTTTGCTTTTGTTTAGTTGAACGAATTTTGAGAAAAGGTGAAGAACAT
The DNA here is from genome assembly GCA_017140595.1 of Eucalyptus curtisii. Classification (NCBI taxonomy): domain Eukaryota; kingdom Viridiplantae; phylum Streptophyta; class Magnoliopsida; order Myrtales; family Myrtaceae; genus Eucalyptus; species Eucalyptus curtisii. The sequence goes on along the minus strand of CM029502.1, from coordinate 32,289,605 downwards.
CATATTAATGGACTTGTGCTGGAGTAGGAATCTCTCTCTAGTTAAAACTTAAACTAGTTTCTACCTTTCTAATTGACATTGTTTTACTGGAATTTTTTTTTTTTTAATTCATATCTGCATCCTCTTAATTATTGGTAGTTTTTGGTGCAGAATCTTATAGTTACAAAAGATGCGGTGGTAGACAGAAGCATTCAGACAGCTTACATTCAGGCAATTAGGTCTGCTCAATATTTTGTATATATTGAAAATCAGCATTTTCTGGGATCATCATATGCATGGCCGTCGAATAATGATGCAGGTGAATATCATGACTTTTATGTTGCAAGTACACGTTTCCTATCTATATTTGAGATATTCCATTAGTGGAGTAAGTGTGTCGTTTAATCACAATCATGTGCTCATATGCATGTTTGACTTGCAGAGGTGAATCCACCTACCAGAAAAAAATATTGAGTACCGCTCATTTCACTCCAAAGTATTGGTTAAATCTTTTGTTCGTGTTTCAATTGACCATTTTCATCACTTTTTTGGATGTTAAGGAGCTAAGTCATTAACTAGTACTGTTTGCCACATTAATGAAGTCTTAGTAAGATATAGACTTCTTATAGTTAGTTTTTTGTCCACAAGCCACTCAGCTATTTGTGGCATGGTCTGAGCAGGAGCTGATAACTCCATTCCCATGGAATTGGCCTTGAAGATTGCTAGCAAAATTAGAGCTAAGCAGAGATTTTCTGTATATATTGTCATACCAATGTGGCCTGAAGGTGATCCCAAGTCAGCTGCAATCCAAGAGATTCTCTTTTGGCAGGTAGGTGCAGACATGAATGTGTTTTTGTAGATGTGCGTAAACTTTGGTGCTTTTGTTTGATAGGGAAGATGGCGAGAGGCAGTATATAGAGCACGATGGACAAGGACACTCTTTACATGACGATGGGCAGAAATTACTACATACTATAGAGTAGCAAATACTACGAAATTGATTCCATTTAGGTGTCCAGCCAATTAGAGAACATGCTTTCTCACTAATTCTGGATGTCCATGTTTAATGCTGTGCAAAGTATTCTCTAATACCATCTCCCACTCCTCGCACACCACATTAGCCATTAAATACTAAATCTAATAGTTATGTGTTTCTAATTCTTTGGTGACTGCAATCTCACACAATCTCATTGTTTTACACTAATTTTTTTTTTTTGTACTTTTTCCCCAGAACCAGACCATGCAAATGATGTATAAAGTTGTTGCAAGTCAACTGAAGCAAATGGCGCTCGGTGATTCTCATCCTCAGGACTACCTTAATTTTTACTGTCTTGGTAAAAGGGAAGATGATTCTGGTCAACCTTCTCCAGATGATGCGGTAATGCTTTTTACAGTATGTTTTTGACTAGTTTTCATGTCCTTGAAACATGCCAATGGGTTTCATGTCTTTGAAACATGCCAATGGTCTATTGATCAATAATTACATTTGCAAGCTCGGGACCCCATTCAGCGGTGCATGAATGCCTAGACAATGTGGTTCATAGAGTTATAATCAAGCTGAGTCAAGTTGATACGGTGCAAAGCTTGAGCTCGACTCGACCTGCATCCTCGGGGCTTGAAACTCAGCTCGAGCTTGATCACATATAAAATATTTTGGATTGAGCTTGACTCAATTATAATAGCGTTATTTATGAACTTGAGCTTGAGTTTTGGTAAGCTCAAATGGTTTCCTTGCATATTTTTTTTATGAAGGTTAAATATGTAGTTTGAATGACTTTTGTGTCCTTTTTTTTGTTATTAAAAAATATTTTTAAAAAGAATAATAGAAGCTCAATTAGGTTAGGAGCTTGTCAAACTAACTATTGGCAAGCTTGAACTTGACTCGACAAGATACTCGAGTAGTTCGAGCTCTAGCTCCACTAGAAATAAGGTGAGCCTATCTCGAGTAATCATCACGTGGAGCCTGAGTCAAGATTGATCGACACATGGTCAATCCGCTTTCCTCATCTTATAATTTGATGAAGCTTGGATATGATGTTTTCTGACGTGTTATGGCAGGTTTCGGAATCATACAAGTCCCGGCGATTTATGATAAATGTTCATGCTAAAGGAATGGTAGTGGATGATGAGTACGTTTTATTGGGATCAGCAAATATTAACCAAAGATCACTGGCTGGTACCAAAGATACTGAGATTGCCATGGGTGCGTATCAGCCCCATCACACTTGGGCACAAAAGAAGAGGCATCCTTTTGGTCAGGTTGTTTCTTGTGGCTTCTTTGCATAAGCCTAATTTCTTACTTTAGGATGTTTGCGCTGGCTTTCTCAAGCAAATATTCACTTAATCAGTGGAATACAAATCAGTTTGCACTTGTTGAACTGGTCGTAACAGAGCCAATTCATGACTTTTTTTTTCTCAATGACGTAATTTTACATCCTAACTTTATGAAGATAAGAATTTAAACAGTTTTAACTCTGGTATTTGCTTTGACACGGTGAATGTAGTCACATCTAAAGTAGGTCACTGTGACTTGTGAATGGAGTAATAGGCTCTCAGAGATACATGCAATTTGCATTGAGATACGTATTTTCGGGTATGATTGTTGTGACTTTGCACTCCTGCCCATTTGTCTAGGTATATGGATACAGAATCTCCCTGTGGATAGAGCATTTTGGGGGAGGGGAAGAATGCTTTATTGAGGCTGGCAGTCTAGAATGTGTGAAGAGGGTGAATGAGATCGCTGAAAATAACTGGAATAGTTATAAGGAACAACGCTCGTTGCAGGGCCACCTTCTCCGGTATCCCATACAGGTGGACCGAGACGGGAGGGTTGGGCCATTGCCAGGATCGGAGGAGTTTCCTGATGTCGGCGGCAAAGTCGCCGGTGCTCATTCAACCACAATCCCTGATGTTCTAACAACTTAGGTTCCGTCTGACTCCATGTCCATGCAGCCCCAGGAGACGCAAAGATTTTTCCCAGGCCATCGCTTCATTCCTGATGTATACGAGCTATATGTTTCCGTCTGATTGCCTTTGTGTGGTGCCGTATTTCAGATTATTCTTTTGCTGTTTCGTTTTTTCTTTTTTCTGCGTCTGTCTGGATGTTTCCCAGACCCCCTGCATAAACGAGGATCCTCGGTGGTGATCTCGGCCGGGGTGTGAATATTTTATACGAGCAGTTCGGTATCTCCTTCAGCTTTGGTTAATGGTGTCTATAGTTACAAATCTGGGAGCATCTGCGCTCTTGTGATTTAGGGGATGAAGATGTAATTTGGAAATTGCTGTACAGAAAGCTATATTGTAGTCGAGTTCAGCACAGCTTGGCTTTTTATAAAGTGATTGATGCCTTCCATTTGAAATAAGCATTCAGACAGCTTACATCCAGGCAATTCGATCTGCTCAATAATTTGTATATATTGAAAATCAGTATTTTCTGGGATCATCGGATGGATGGCCATCGTATGATGACGCAGGTGAATATCATGATCTCTTTTATGTTGCAAGTACGCGTTTCCTTTCTATACTCGAGATATTTCAATGATGGAATAAGCATGCTTCATTTTATCATAATCATGTGCTTATACACATAATTGACATACAGAGTGAATAGACCTACTGAAAATAATAATAATAATAATTGAGTATGGTTCATTCCACGCGAAAGTATTGGTGAAATCTTTTGTTTGGTGAAATCCTTCTCTTTATTTTCCATTCTATATTTGAGATATTCCATTGATGGAGTAAGTGTGCCTCATTTAATCACAAGCATGTGCCTATACGGATATTTGACATATAAAGCGAACACATCTACTGGAAAAAATAAAATAAAATTGAGGATGGCTCATTTCACTCGAAAAGTATTAGTGAAATGTATTAATGGACCATTTTCATCTCTCTCTCTTTCTTTTCTTTTCTTTTTTTCTTTTTTTATTTAGGAGCTAAGTCTTTAACCAGTACTGTTTGCCACATCAATGAATTCTTAGTAAGCAGTAGACTTCTTGTAGTTAGTTCAGTCCACAAGCCTTTTTCAGATGCTTGCAGCATGGTCTGAGGAGGAGCTGATAACCTCGTTCCGATGGAGCTGGTCTTGAATATCACTAGCAAAATTAGAGCCTGAAGGTAATCACAAGTCAGCTATAGTTCAAGAGATTCTCTTTTGGCAGGTAGGTTGTTGATGTTGTCTTGAATTCCACGAAGTTTATTTCCTATTTTGGATCTATCTACATGGAATTTCATGGGAAATAGTCCTAATTCAATGTAATTGGAATATGCCATGATATTCCTAATTTTGGGAGGATAATCACTAAAGATTTGTTAGTTAGTTTCCTAAACTAATAAGATCTTTAGGGTGGAATTCCTTTCCTATTAGGATTAGGGAAGTGGGGATTTGAGGATCTATTTGTTCAGGATCATACCTTGTATGTAAATATTCTCTAATAAGAAATCCTCCCCCCTCCCCCCTTGGATATAGGTGGATGTTTTTGCTGAACAACGTAAATCTTTGTGTTCTTAATTATTCTTGTTTTTTTCTTTTTCATCACATCTAGTTAAGGTGCTCTTCTGCACATCAATTGGAGTCAGAGCAATCCAAGTTCTTTATTCATGTACTACGACTTTTGATTAGATCGTTGGACAGGGTTTGACTATTTGATTCCATGTCGAATGACTCATCGGGAGGAATAATTTTTCACTATGGCAGAGAAGGATGAATGATTTGTTGATTCAATAGGATTTATAAAAGGTTCTTCTCGGAAGATCAAACAAGCCAGCCACCATCACCGATGATCATTAGGCCGACATAGGAGGAGAGGGTGTGTAGTGCAATCCAATTGAATCTATCGGACAAGACCTTTTCATACGTGGTGGAAATCAAGTCCGCTCCAGAGGTATGGCTCAAACTCGAAAGCATCTACATGACGAAATCTTTGTTCTTGAAAGAGATATTGTATTCGCTTTAGATGAGTGAAGGAGGAGATCTGTTTGAACACCTCAACTTGTTCAATAAGATGATTAGTGAACTTACAAGCTTGGAGATTAGTGAACTTACATAGCGCTTCTACTATTGGCATCATTGACATATTCGTTTGATCACTTGGTGATTATGCTCCTTTATGGAAAGGAAACCCTATAGATTGGAGAGGTAATTGTTGTCCTAATTTCAAAATGACAAGGGCAAGTAGTTCGAAATCTTCAGGAGAGGACCTCTTTGGGAAGGAAAGAAGCAATTAAGGAAGAGAAAGATCAACCGATTGAGGATGGAGTTGCAAGGGTTGATCAAAATACAAGGGAAAGTATTGCGACCTCACTTTCGGGCACCCTTATGCATGGACGTGTGCAGAGGCTAATGGTTTGCTAGTTATTATGCTTAGCTCATGCTCTCTCAAGTCTATTAATTCACGACTTATGGTCTGAGTTTTCAACTTGTAAGTCAATTTTAAATAAGAATTGACACTAATTGATTTGAGGTGGATCGATTAGAAACCTAAGAGATATATCGAGAGAAATACTTCACTCTTGTGCAATAAGAGAAGTTAGGATTGAGAACTTGGTTATACTAGTTAATTACTAATGCTCTTTCGATACCTAATTTTGTTTAAATATACCAATCACGAGTTATAGGATTCAATTCCTAATCAAACTGAGGAAATAAAAATCCATACATCACAAAGGCATTATAAAGGAAATAAATCAATATTTCCTTCCAAGAAGTTAAACACGATTTTTTTTTTTTTGGGTTTTTCAAGGGTTTCTATGTATTTATGGAGAAAACTAATGAAAAACCATATTTTTTGTGAAAAACCATATTTTGTGGCCTTTTTTTCTATTTTTTGGAAAATATAAATTATTTTTAGGATTTTCTGATTTTTGAAAAGTAATTTTTTTATTTTTCTGATTTTTAAAAAAAAAATAAAAAGCTATTTATTATTTTTTTTTGACTTTTTATTATTACAATATTTTTATATCAGAATAATATTATTTTAAAAACGACCCGGGTCGGATTCCCGGACTGACCCGGATCGTTAACACCGGCCCAGATGGGCCTGAAGCAGGGGCCCAGCTCAGCGCTTCCCCTTTTTAAAATAAACCCAAGCCCTTTTAAAACAAAACTGGGCTCACTCTTATTAAAAGCAAATGCCCGGCGCAAGTTCAACCGGCCCATGCTCCACCAGCCAGAAACCCTACTCCGTTAAGACCCGCACCCGACCCGGCACGAGGCCGCCTCCTTCTCTGTCTCTCTGCGGCGCCGATGGGGGTAGCTGGGACGTCACCGGGCGGCAGTTCGGCGCCGACGCAGCGGGGCGGCAGTAGCGAGCTGTTCGAAGGGGCTGAGATGTAGCAGGTGGTGGCGGATGGGGGAAGGCTGAGCTCGCTACGGGCTAATCGCAGCGAGTAGCGAAGGAGATGACGGCGGGTTCGACGGCGTGAGGCACGACTGTGATCAGCGGGCGGTTGGGCTGTCACGAGACAGAATGGCGACGGCTATGGGCGCGGGCGGTGAAGGGATCGACGAGAGCAAGCCTCGTCGTTGGTGGCTGCATGGCGGTGGCGTCGGGCTAGGGAGCCGAGGTGGAACAGCAGCAGGCGTTGCGGGCCACGATGGGGTGGATCGCGGCGATGGTCAGAGCGGCGAGCTCGGTTGTCGTCGACTCCGGGGCGGATTACGAACAGCAGCAACTCGAGCTCGCGGGGGTAGTGCGGAAAAACTCACTGCCCCTAGATCTCCCTCGGACTTGCTTGCTCTCAGTCCTCCTCCGATCTCCCTCCTCTCCGGCTTGCTCGCTCTCGGGCCTCCCCTGATGTCTCTCGGGGGAAGTCCTTTGAGCTCGCTGCCCTCTCTGCGTCCCTTCTTCCTCCTCAACCTCCCCCTCCTTTTATAGGCGAGGAGGCCGGTCGAAGGAGGAGCCTCGACTGCCGGTTCTTGACGTGCCGACTGACCTCACCCCGTCGGCCGAACCGATGTCTTCTCCGTGGAGGCCTGCTCGGCATTGAAGTCGACGTCCCTTCCGTCCGGGTTTCTCGCCGGATTTGATGGCACGTTCTCTCCGTCGCTGGCCTACCTTGGTCTGCCTCAGTAGGGCGTCTTGTGCACGTGGGTTGCAGGAGGAGGAAGGAAGGAGGAAGCAGAAAGGCGCACGGGCCGGGCTGGGGAAAATAAGCTGGGCCCTGGGCCCTCGTGAGGGGAAAAAGAAGAAGAAGGGGCTGGGATGAAAGCCCAGCCCCCGTGGGCCCCTTTTTAAAAAAATATATATTTATTTATCTGATGATAGGGTAAAAAAAAAGAGAAAATAAAGTAGGAAATAAAACTTAGTAGATGCAAATAAAATTAATACATAGGTGATGCGAAAAATATTTTTGTTAGGGCTCAATTGGTCCTTAGTTTTCTTATGTAATTTAATCCAAAATACTTAACTAAAATTTAGATGTCAACAGAAAGTTTAAAGGAAGATTCTCCGTGTGTAATGAGGAAGGGGATATCAAGAGATTCTATCTAAAGAAGAACGAGAAAAAAGAAGAAGAGCTTAGATGAAGCAAGTGTAGTCAACAGCATTGAGATCTATGATGGGGACGTCTTGTCCATATCGTTGGGGAAGGACACGTTAAAAAATTCGTGGATTTTGGACTTCGGATGTCCTTATCATGTGTCCTTATTGAGAAGCCTTCAATGAATACAAGGCATATGATGGTGGTTCAGTTCTTATGAGGAATGATACTTTGTGTAAGATTGTGGGAGTTGGAGCCGGGACAATCTGGATGTTTGATGGCATAATCAAAACCTTGGCAGATGTCATAATGTACCAGGTCTACGAAAGAATCTAATTTCATTGGGAGCACTTGAATCCAATGGATGCAAGTACTCAGCTCAAGGTGGAGTCTTAAAGAAGATCAATAGAGCTCTGGTTGTTCTAAAGGGACAGAGGCACGGTAACCTATTTCGACTTATGGGAACCATAGTATAAGGTGGAGCATTTATGTTCATGGATGCTAGCAGGGAGATAGATAACACCTATCTATGACATATGTTCTCAGACATATGAAGGAAAGAGGATTGATGGAGCTTCACAAGAGGAATGCACTCCAATGTATGAACACATGCAAATTAGATTTTTGCAAAATTTGTGTGTTTGGAAAACAATGCAGAGTACAGTTTGATGTTGCAACTCATACGAGCAAGGGCATGCTCGAGTATGTATTTTTAGATGTATAAGTCCTCCACCAATAAAGTCAAAAGGCGAGAAGGAATAATTTGTGACATTCATTGACGACTTTCTCTTGGAAATTTGGGTCTACTTCATGTGACACAAAGGTGAGGTCTTTGACAAGTTCAAAGAATGGAAAGCCAAAGTTGAGACTTCAACGGCGAAGAAGCTTAAGTGCTTGAAATCGAACAATAGGAGGAGAGTACAAATTGGCATCGCTCATGGAGTTTTGCAAGAATGAAGGGATTAAACGTCACTTCACAATTCGGAATGTGCTTCAACAGAATGGCGTAGCGGAAAGGATGAACTGGACCTTATTAAAGAGAGCTTAGAGCATGAGGCTGCATGCGGAACTGAGCAATGAGTTTTGGGCATAAGCTGTTTGCATGACATATTATCTTGTAAATCGGTCTCCTCAACTGCAATTAAATGCAAAATTCCAGAATAGGTATGGACTGATAAAACTGTCAATTATTCTAATTTAAGAATATTTGCTTGTCCTACTTTGTAGAGTTTGAATCACTTGAAGTTGGATCCAAAGTCAAAATAGTGCATATTTCTTGGTTACAAGAAAGGAGTGAAAGGCTACAAATTATGGGATCTAAGTGAACAAAAAGTTTTGACAATCAAGGATGTTGTGTTCAATGAATCTGCAATGTTGAAGTCAAGCCGCATGCCACACATGTCTACTGAAGAGAAGAGTGATAACTCTATCATTAAGGTTTAGCTTGAAGCTAGAGAATTTGTAGAGAATGGCGAGTCATCTGATGAAGCTTTAGAAGTTAAAGAAACGGTAGAATTTTCTTGTACCATTCCAACGGGCTGAGGAAGGCGCACTCTCAAAGCACTGGAGAGGTACAATTTTGAGGACTTTGTTGCTTATGCTCTTACCGTAGGCTCTAACGATCCAAGCTCCTATCATGAAGCTTTGAAAAGTGATCACAAAGAAAAGTGGATGACTATGTTGATAGAGGAGATGGAGCCGTTACAAAAGAATGTGACATGGAAATTTGTGGAGAAGCCCAAGGATCGGAAATTCATCGGCTACAAATGGGTTCTTCGAAGAAAGGAAGCAACAACGAAGAAATGGCCACATAAATACAAGGCTTGACTTGTTGCTAAGGGCTATGCATAGAAGGAGGGATCGATTATGATGAGATATTTTCTCCAATTGTAAAATACATGTCAATTTGCGTTTTACTAGCTATGGTAGCCGTGTGTGACTTGGAGCTTGAGCAACTAGATGTGAAGATGATATTCCTTAATGGCGACTTGGAGGAGAATATTTGCATGGGCTATGCACAGAAAGAGATCACTTTACGGTTTGAAGCAATCTTTGAGGCAATGGAATAAAGTACTTGATTCTTTTATGCTTCGTATTGACTACATGAGGAGTGTGCATAATTCTTGTGTCTACTATAGAGTTTTTGATGATAAGTCATTTATTTTGTTGATGTTCTATGTTGATATGTTGATTGTTGCAAGAAAAATGAGACATCCTTTCCCTAAGGTCTCAGTTAAGCAACGAGTTTGAAATGAAGGATCTTAGTGCTGCAAAAAGAATTATTGGCTTGGAAATCTTTTGAGATAGATGTGCAAGTAAGTTTTGGGGGAATCGGAAGAAGTATGTTGAGCAGGTCTTGGAGCGGTTCAACATGGGGAAGGCTAAGTCAGTTTGTACACCCTTAGCAAATCACTTCAGATTATCCAAGAAACAATGCCATAGTTCACATGAGTAGGTTGTAAATATGTCTCAAGTACCCTATGCTAATGCAATAGGGAGCCCCATGTATGCTATGGTCTGTAGCAGACCAGATTTGGCTCATGCGGTGAGTCTCATCAATCGATACATGAGTAAGCTGGGTAAAAAGCATTGGGAAGCCGTTAAGTGGATCTCTCCTTATTTGGCTGGAACTACCAAAATGGATTTGATGTTCAGTTCAAAAGGAGAATCGATCGATTTAGCAAGTTATGTCGATTTGCACTTAGCTGGTGATTTGGACAAGCGAAGTTCCATCATGAGATGCATCTTCACTCTTGGAGGTGGAGCTATTTTACGGAGGGCAATGCTTTAGTCTACCATAGCACTGTCTACAACTAAACTTGAGTATGTGGCAGCAACTAAGGCTACGAAGGAGGGAATATGGCTGATCGGTTTGGTCATAGAGTTGGGTTTAAAGTAGAAACGTGCTATACTATATTCCGATAGCCAAAGCGCAATATGTCTCGTGAAGAATCAAGTGTTTTATTCTAGAATGGAACACATTGAAGTTTGGTACCACAAGACTCGAGAATTTATGGAGAATGGTAGCATTGTCCATACTAAAGATAATCCCGCGGATATGCTCATGAAGATGGTTACTATGGAGAAGTTCAATTCCTATAGGGAGTTGGTTTCTCTCACTCATCATTGAAGTTGATGGAGGCCGCATTGGTCTAGGTGGGCGTACTTTTGCAAAAGTACGGTGGAGGAAGATATATATTTATTTTCTTGGTTTGAGTAGAGGCTTATGGTTGTTTCAAGCCAAAGCTGGAGATTTGTTGATGTTGTCTTGAATTCCACAAAGTTTATTTTCTCTTTTGGACCTATCTACATGGGATTTCATAGGAAATAATCTTAATTCAATGTAATTGGGATATGCCATGATTTTTTTAATATTTGAAGGATAATCGCTAAAGATTTATTTGTTAATTTCCTAAACTGATAAGATCTTTAGGGTGGAATTCCTTTCCTATTAGGATTAAAGAGGCGGGGATTTGAGGATATATTTATTCAGCATCGTCCCTTGTAGCTAAATACTCTCTAATAAGAGATCATCCCCCCCTAAGTGGATGTAGGTGGATTTTTTCACCAAATCACGTAAATCTATGTGTTCTTGATTATTCTTGGGGATAAGTACACTAATGGTGCATAAGTTGTGTACGGCGCTCACTTTGGTGCCAAAAGTTTCCGTCGGATCATTTAAGTGCCAAAAAATTTGAAAAACGCTCATTTTGGTGCCAACGCCGATCTGATCGGCCGGAAATCCGACGTGGCCTTTTTTTTATTAATTTCTTATACCGATGTGGCTCGCCGGAGAGTCCAGTCAGCGTGTAAACACCAAATGACGTCGTTTGGCGTCTTAAACCCCAAGGCGAAACCTTAAATCCCCAAATCGAGAGAGAGAGAGAGAGAGAGAGAGAGAGAGAGAGAGAGAGACCATGGCGGCGTTGTCTTCTTCCTCGAAGAACAACACCGTAGAGAGAGAAGCCATGGCGGCATCGTCTTCTTCCCTGAAGAACAACACCAGTAGAGAGAGAAGCCATGGCGGCATCGTCTTCTTCCTCGAAGAACAACATCAGCAGAGAGAGAGAGAGAGAGAGAGAAGCTATGGCGGTGTCGTCTTCTTCCCCGAAGAACAACACCAGCAGAGAGAGAGAAGCCATGGCGGCGGCGTCTTCTTCCCCGAAGAACAACACCAGCACTAGCCACTCTCTGAACAGAGCCCAATCCATCATCTCCATTTGCGCCCTCCTTGTTTCCCTCACACTCCTCGTCTTCTCTCTCTCTCTCTGCACCTTCAACCCCCCTTCTTCCTCCTCCTCCTCTATCCTCACCTCCTATTTTCCCATCGCTTCTTGGCCGAGCGATTGTGGTCGAGCACGGTGGCCGAGCGACGGTGGCCGAGCAAGCTAGGTCGACGAGGATGAACAAAAAAAAGCCCTAATTTCAATCACAAATGAGCTATACAGCGTCGTTTTCCTAAGCCATCCACATAGGACGGCAAAACGACGTCGTTTAAAGGGTTTATCGAATTTTTTTTTAAATATAAAGCCACGTAATTATTTTGGCCGGAATTTCTCGCCGTTGGCACCAAAGTGATCGTTTTTTCTCCGATTTGGCACTTAAGTGATCCGACGGAAACTTTTGGCACCAAAGTGAGCGCCGTACATAACTCATGGCACCATTAGTATACTTATCCCTTATTCTTGTTTTTTCTTTTTCATTTCATCTAGTTAAGGTGCTTTTGCACAACATAGGTCGGTCCATGAATATGCTTTCGTAGATTTATGTAGATTTTGGTGCTTTGTTTGATAGGCAATATGGCGAGAGGGAAGATAATGAGTATGATGGACAGGGACGCTCTTTACATGTCGATGGACATAAATTACTACATAGTACCAAATACCAAAGAACTGATACCATTTAGCTAGCCAGCTAATTAGAGAATATGCTCTCTCACTAGTTCTCGATGTCTATGTTTAAGGCTATGCAAAGTATTCTTCAATATCATCTCCCACTCCTCACACGTCACATTAGCCATAAACTAGTAATTTGAATAATAAGATAATTCTTTGGAGACTACAATCTTACATAATCTGATTTTTTTTTTTTTTGTACTTTTTGTGACACCCCCAGAACGTTACCAGTGAACTATCCTTTTTATATGATTATTTTAATAGCATGTGGAAGTTTAATAAAAATTTTCTCAACCAAAACCCTTGTACAATAAATCACATGAGTAAACGTATATAATATTTTCACTATATATATAATTGTAATACAACTTTAACACATCATTCGAGTAAATATAAAATAAAGAAGTTATGGGAAAGGGTTTGGCCAACTAGGGGCGGCATGAGAACATTTTTATTCTTAAGAATTTCTGTTCTTTTGTTCCCCAAAACAAAAAAAGAACAGAAACACGTTTGGTAACGCAAGTTGATTTCTATTCCCGGAATAGAAAAGTTAGCTCGGGAATAGAAACGAAAAACAAAAAAAATTGCTTCTTGTCCCGGGAACAATTTCTAGAAATAAGCAAATTTTCTTTTTTATTTTTGTTTTATTTATCACTTGCCGCGGCCACCTCCAACCGCCCAGAGCCGCGCCGACCGCCGATCACCGCCGCGGTCGCCCGCCGCCGTCGCCGACCGCCGCTTACCGCCGGTCGCCGACCGCCGCCGCTCACCCCTGGTCGCCGACCGCCCGACCGCAGCTATTGCCGGTCGCACCCGGTCGCCGGCCACCGCCCAAGAATAAAAACGAATAAATACAAAAAAGAATCGTTGCGTTACTAAACACATTTCTATTCTTTTTCTATTCCAAGAGTAGAAATTTTGTGTAGTTACCAAACGGGTTCTTTTACTCAGAAATTGTCCCCGGAATAGAAATAGAAAATAACTATTTCTGAAAAAAAAAAACTCTTCCCCAGCCAAAAAATTTTACCATGCACACCCCAGCGTCCCTACTTCCATCCCATTCCATAAACAATCCATTATCTGACTCAGGAAATGATGGTTTCGGGCATCGTCTCATCCTCTCCATCACAATAATCTAGTGACCATCTTACAAACTGAAAAGTAAGAGATGAGTCAAAGCCCAGTAAATGAAATCTTTAATTTTAAGTTAGAAAAATCATCTTACCACTTCAGCTAGTACAAGTAAAGAGAATGTATAACAATCGAATAAGTATGATGAGAACATGAGTAGACTTTACCTTTCACATTTTCATATATAACGGTAATCATCATACAACAATGCTTCCATTTAAACTCATGCATATGGTATACCATGTTCCAATGCAAGGTAACCAATTAAACATCATATGATTCTATATATGTACATAAACATGCACTATATTCATTTAACTTTTTCTCCCGAACTCTTTGAAGGCATCCCAACCACTAGGGCATTCTACAAACTTCCATCATGGGATATCGTCATACACCACTATATAGGTGGCGAAAATACATTATTTTCATGTACAATGCACATGTTAACATTGATCTTTTTTACATCAATAATGAAATAAACAATCATTACAACAATCAACCTCCAATGCATAATCACTTTTCATACATAACCTTATCTTGCTATTTTTATAATCACATAAGTAAAAGATGAGGATTATAAGCTTACCTCACCTTCTTTCTTATCATACTTTTTAATGTGCACATCATAATAGCATACTTATTCTTTTATTTTGTAAATACAAGATTTTAGTAAAATTTTATTAATATACCCAGCAAAATCTAATTGTACAAGGAAACGGGTTCATATTTCAATAGAATCTAATGTATAAATGAACATGTTCAGATTGAGTAAAATCTGATCATATAAATGAACATGTCTAGACTGAGTAAAATCTGATCGTACAAATGAACATGTTGTTGTTGTTAAAGTCTGGATAATCATACATATACGTTTAGGCTCGGTGAAATTGATAGAATAAAAAAGCGGATTTACAAATGGACAAACTCAGACTTAATAAACATCCAATAGAACGAACGAACAAATTTTGACTCAATAAATTCGAAGAGAACGAATAAACAAATTTTGACTATTCATAATGAAACAGGATGAAACAGAATGGACATGCAAGAGGTCATCAAGATAAATATGGCAAAACGAACAAACTTTGACTATTCAAAATATAATAGAACAAAGTAGAACGAACATATTCTAATTATTCTAAACAAAATAGAACGAGTAGAACTTTGACTAGTTAAGTTCTAGCAAAACAAGCAAAACGAGCATAAATAATAGATTATGTCTGGATAAATTCTAGCAGAATGAACATGCAATATGATTCTTCTAGATTTTAACTCAATATTTTCACTCACCATTTCGACACAAATCAAGAAAATCGATTACATCCATTTAAACATGCACAAGATAATCAAGGTTAATTAGTAATCACTATACTCATAACATGCACATCAAAGTCTCACCTCACAACAAACCAACCAAGTTAATTTTATACTTTAAGCTAAAACCAAATAAGGATCAAGATTACTAAGAGAATCACCCCAATTTATCCCTTAGAGATTCACTTGCCTTGGATGGAAAGTCTGAGCAAACATAGAGCTTAATCCACCTAAAAATCAAATGATGCAATCTTGAATTAACACTAGTTGAGCAAATCAAACACCTAATTCAACACTAGTCTAAAAATCTATAATGTTGTTACTCATGTGATTACCTACAATTGTTGACAAAAAAATCGTGAAATATATTTTATTATAGAAGAAATTTCGGCGAAACAAACTCAATGAATTTTACTTTTGATAACATCCTATATGCCTATCTAGCCATTTGGTCATGCCTAAAAATACTACGTGGACACATTTTTTACTGTCAATATGTGATAACAAACTCATGTACTAATTTTTATTCACTTATGCATATTAAAGTTAGTAAAATTACTTTACCAATTGATTTTTCTCAATTATGACATATAATCAGATATCGTGAAAACCAATAAGTTTCATGTTCATGAACGTTCAAAGCATTTTCATTGATCCTAACTCGCTTCACCCTTTTGACCCTTTAAAAGATTTAATAACCCTTAAAAAAGTCACATACTTAAATATCACAGCTTCAAATGCTAATTTTTAGAAATTTTCCTAGCTTAACAAATTCATCGATAGGTTTGTAATTAATCAAAGTTATCGAACAATTCATTCAGAACATTAATCATCTTAATATCCTAAATAATATTAGGAAGCAAGGAAACTTCAAGATGTCACGCTACAGTTATGACGCAGTGGAGCAATTACATGTCAATCGGTCCACCGTGAGTCTGTACACTTCCTCTTCCCTTCACGAGTTGGTCTGGTTGTGTAGAGGGGGGAGATGGCATCAGGTGAAGTGATCGTGTGACCAGCGCCATGATCTCTAAGCCTAGACAACATATGAGGTCCTTGCAAACCCACTTAGAGACCCTAACCTGAGAACTTGTATTAGAAAAATCTGTACAATTATTTTATCTCGCTGAAGAACATATTTCATGTGATATATACATTATAATTCCACCCAAAGAGCTATGTCAAGTCATGATGGCGATGATGGGATTTCATTGACTAAGCATAATTTTTTATCCGTTATGAAATCCATTTGTGACAAGTTATACCAAACCCCTACTGATTGTACATATCTCAATTTTAAGTAACTTTTTATCTCATGTGCCATTATCACATAATATACCGTTGTAAGAACTTATTATCGGGTTAAAAACCTTTATTGTAATTTTTTGATGACATATATTGGGTAGTGCCACGTGGGATTTTCTTGAATTCATTAATCAGTTGTCACATATACATAATTGGGCTTGTTAGGATTTGCTAGACAATCACATAGAAAATAGAGAGTAAAAACGAGAAAGAGAATTTGTCTAATTATCACACCTCAACATGGCTCCACCCCCACTTTAAATTGTTCTTTTTCTATCTTTCTCTAATTGTAGCTCCCATTCTCTCTCTCTCTCTCTCTCTCTCTCTCTCTCTCTCTCTTTTCACTATCTTTTCTTCTTCATACTTTACCAACTGCCCAAATCGATGGGGAGTATGAATCACACCTCAACAAGGCTCCACCCCCACTTTATTCCACCCCTACTTTATTAGTAACTTCAAATTTTTCTTTTTCTGTTTTTTTATTTATTTTTATTTTCAAATTGCAGCTCTCATCACTCTCTCTCTTCTCACTTCCTTTTCTTCCTAGTCATAGCCGTGACACGTCATCCCGTGCGAGTTGTTGTTTGCGTGTTTGGTGAGACTATGTGGCATCTTGCGAGCTGTTGTTTGCGTGTTTGGTGAGACTATGTGGCATCTTGCGAGCTGTTGTTTGCGTGTTTGGTGAGACCATCTGGCAACCTTCTCATTGTCGTTTGCGTGTCATCATCGTGACACATCATTCTATGTGAGTTGTCGTTTGCATGTTTGGTGCCATTCCGTGCGAGTTGTTTTTTGCGTGTTTGGTGAGGCTACATGGCATTGTTCTTGTTGTCGGGAGTGCACAGTAGAAACCCAATACTTTCTTCTAGGAAGAGACTATGTGGCATTATTCTTGTTGTTGGAAGTGCACAGTAGAAGCGTAATACCTTCTTCTAGGGAAATCGTCAAGAGGGCGGTTGAGTTTGAGCCCGTCAACGTATCCATTTGGACTCATATCCGATGTACGATTTTTTAACATAGTCTACGCGCGACACTCATGATGGTTTCTTGAGTTTCCACGATGCACCCCGCGTTGTCTGCACTACGAACTCTGGTTGTCATCATTTGGGATAACTTATGTACCATGTTTCCTTGAGTGTTATCATTCTTTAAAAAAAAAGTTCATTCGAGTGTCAATTTTTTTTTATAAAAACATCCATCTAAGTGTCCAAAATTTGACGCGGCCTAGTAGTTAAAGTGAACGTGTTTTAAAAAAAGAAATGCCGTTTAAGTGATTAATCCAAAAGTTATATAATACTTAAATAATTGAAAAAAAAATTATGATAGTCAAGAATGGTCGTATCAATGTTGTGACATCTGTGACGTCATCTTTCTCGAGAGAAGAAGACGATGAATAGATAGCAAGAGGAGGGAGGGAGGGAAGCGCGCGAGAGGGAACCAAACAGGAGAAATTTGAAGCGTCTATGAGGAAGTCAGGTGAGGCCCAATCGGCGCACACGTGACTAATCGATGGAATGGATACGAGGTGCTGGTGCTGGCGCTGGCACCAGTCCACCGTCGCACGCGCACTCTGTCTTGTCTCTGGTAATGTCGGCGACATGCACGGCGTCGCCAATTTCACCGTCGCCCTCATCTCGTATGCTCCTTCTGAAACGGTGAAACCTGCAAAGTCGCCTTGGCTTTCTCTCTCTGCGCATCATTCCTTGCCCTCTCTTCTTCCTCAAGAAAGGCACTTCTCCGACCGACTCTCCCGGCCATATCATCACCCCCCGGCCATCTCATCTACGATGCCTTTCTCTGTCAACCCATCTGCCCTTCCATCTCTGTCATCTTCCGATCTCTCCCATGGCGGATTTGCCTCCGGGTCACGGCGTCTACCTCCACGGCGACCTCGACCTCCACATCATCGCCGCCTCCAACCTCCCCAACATGGACATGGTCTCCGGCCGCCTCCGCCGGTGCCTCTCGGCCTGCGCCCGGCCTTCCGGCTCCAGCGACCCCGCCCCCGCCTCCCCACTCCGGGACCGCTGCGACCACGACGCCCGCTGCCACGGGAAGGTCATCACCTCCGACCCCTACGTCACCGTCCGCGTCCCCCACGCCACCATCGCCCGCACTCGCATCCTCCACAACATGCAGAACCCCTGGTGGGACCAGCGGTTCCGCATCCCCCTGGCTCACCGTGCCGTCGACTTGGAGTTCCGCGTGAAGGACAGCAACCTCTTCTGCGCGCAGCTGATCGGCACTGTTAGTATCTCGGCGCGGGAAATCAAATCTGGCGAGGAAATCTCCGGTTCCTTCCCGCTGAGGGGACCCTCAGCGAAGCCGAATTCCCGCCTCCAGCTCAAGCTGAAGTTCACGCCCGTGGAGAAGAACCCGGTGTACCAGCACGGCATTGCCGGAGATCCTGATCATCTGGGAGTGAGGCACACTTATTTCCCCTTGAGAAAAGGGTGTGGCGTCAGGCTGTATCAGGACGCTCACGTGATCGATAAACCGTTGCCTGAGATTAAGTTGCATAGCCATACTGGAGACGTTTATAGGCGTGAGAAGTGTTGGGAGGATATTTGTCAGGCCATATCTGAGGCTCACCATTTGATATACATTGTTGGTTGGTCGGTTTCTTATAATATTAAGCTCATTAGAGAGCATACCCAGACCCAGCCAATGCCGCAAGGCGGGGACTTGACGCTCGGTGAATTGCTCAAGTATAAGTCCCAAGAGGGGGTGCGCGTTTTGTTGTTGATTTGGGATGATAAGACTTCGCGTGACAAGCATTTTATTAACAAGGTGAGAAGTTGTTTGTTTAAGTTGGATTGCCCTTGATCACATGCTTCCATCTGCTTATTTTAGTATATTGAGGTGGCATGTGGCATCGGCGATTACTATGTTGTTGTTGGTCCTGTTGTCCAGAGTGTCTAGTGAGGAATTAGGGGATAGTGTCTCTTTGCTCCCGATATTGTCCCTACAAATGAATAAGGGTGCACGGGCGGCATTTCTTGCAGGAAGGGGTGATGCAGACACGTGATGAAGAAACTAGAGATTTTTTCAAGAATTCATCAGTGAACTGCGTGCTGGCGCCGCGTAATGCCAGCAGTAAACTTGGCTATATTAAACAGCAGGTATGCTTTTCCTTGAATTCTTGCAGTTTCACCACATGGAACTTTTATCAAAATCTAGAGATTAGCACTAGCATTGGACAGCCATAACCTCTTTCGCATTTATGAGCTACATGGCACTTCGATGTTTCGTTCCTCCCTCATGTCTAGGCAATTAGCTGCCTTGCATATTTGTAGTTGGAGATGTGTTTTATTGTAGAAATGTCCTATGAAGTTGCTGAGGTGATTTGGCATTGGAGATGAATGTTCTTTATAAAGTGACTGATGGACTCTTTGGACTCTCTCATTTAGCCCACTCATAGAGCTAATGTCCCTTTTCATACTTATAAAGTTGAACACTTGTTTATGAAGTTTCCTTGCATTTTTGGGCTATCATAAAGGTACTCTACTTTCTGAGGAAGATTCTGTGCTATACATAATCCTCATTCGTTAATTTGGAATGATTATCTTAAGGGATAACGTTTGCTTTGTAATGTGCATTCGTTTTACTTAAGCATGGCTGCATAAATCTTGTGAGAATGGACGGACTTTATCCTCTTTCTTGCTTGAATTCCTTATGTGGTGTTGTGGTAATTCTGATAACCTAAATAACTCTTACAAGCTTGGACTGTATTATTTTTTTCTCCAGGTTGTTGGATCCATGTTCACACACCATCAAAAATGCGTCCTGGTGGACACCCAGGCGTTGGGTAATCACCGAAAAATAACTGCATTTATTGGAGGAATTGATCTCTGTGACGGTCGATATGATACACCAGAGCATCAGCTATTTCACGATCTTGACACTGTTTTTAAGGATGACATTCACAATCCTACATTTCCTGTGAGTTTTTGTCTATGCTTTTTGCCTAGCAGTTCTTCTTTTCTATTAAATACTCTTGTGTGTACTGTCTTCTAATGTAAGTCAAATTTTAGACTCTGGATTGATAGAAGTCTTTTGAGCCCATTCTTTTTCCCAACTTTCCCGCATGAAGAGTGGCATGATACTTGTACTCGAGAACTGATGTACACAGTCTGCCTGTTTCTGATTAGATTTACTTTGTCACATCGATGAATTATGATCATAAGTGTTGTAATAGCATTAAAATTTTAGGAGTTAAATGATAATCAAAGTCTGCTAATTTGAGGGGGTTTCCTTCCTTGTTTTTCAGAATTTATTGCCGTGCTTGCACATAAGAAGTGGATTGATTGGTACCAAGATCAAAAGAAGATTCATGCCTCTGCTTAATGACTTGCTGGAAAAGATTTTTGGATAAAGCATATAGTGAACTTAACCTTTGACAGCCTCGCCGAAGGCACAAAAGCATATTTAAACTTCTGGATTATAAAAGTGGCCGCAGGCTGCAAGTTCTAGTCTATTTTTTGAATTTGTCATGATACAAGCGAGTTATTTGTATCATTTCAATCTTAATTTGTTGCATGGACAAGTATAAAATGAGCAAGATATATTTGACTAAATTAAGTTTTTGTATGTGTTGAGTCAAGCCATTAAACTTTCTTTAAGCTGAAAAGGTTGTGCTCATTTAGAGGTTCTCTCCAGAATGCCCATCTATATGCTGTGGGTACACCTAAAGTTTGTGAATTTGATTGATAGAACCTGAAAAAGGGGTGAATGGAACGATATCTTGCTACTTTCTTTCAGTTTTGAGTCTTGTGACCAGTAAGATCTTGGACTTTGGTACCATGCACTGGTAGTTGCTGCACAACTTGGTATTATCTCTTGATTTTCTTCCAGTGAGTGTCTTCACTTTGTATCTGTCAGGCTGGAATGAAAGCTCCAAGACAACCGCGGCACGACTTGCACTGCCGGATTGAAGGGCCTGCTGCATATGATGTACTGATGAACTTTGAGCAACGTTGGAGGAAAGCAACAAGATGGTTTTCCAAAGGGAAAAAAAATCGGCATGATGATTCCTTATTTAAAATAGGCCGTATCTCTTGGATATTGAGTCCTACATCGACTGAGTCACATGATAGCACATCCCTTTCAAAGGATGACCACCATGATCGTAATACAGTAGTGCCTGGGGACAACCAAGGTCTCTATGTCTCTGAAGAAGATGATCACAATAACTGGCATGTTCAGGTTGGAAATGCAAGTTCCCTGTCATTATCGCGTGTTCAGGTTATCTTTCTTTTATTTAGCCCTTTGCTTTGTGTTTGCTTGTGCAGATTTTCCGGTCTATCGATTCTGGATCAGTCAAAGGATTTCCAACAAAAAAGAAAGATGTTGCTGAAAAGCAGGTGTACAGGAGATCTATGTTTCTTGCTTCATTTCTTATCCCTACTTTTCTTCTCTTTTTGCTTTTGTTTAGTTGAACGAATTTCGAAAAAGGTGAAGAAAATCATATTAATGGACTTGTTCTGGAGTAGGATTCTCTCTGCTGGAGTAGGATTCTCTCTCTAGTTAAAACTAAAACTAGTTTCTACCTTTCTAATCGACATCGTTGTGGTGGAAATTTATTTTTTTTATTTCATATCTGCATCCTCTTACTTATTGGTAGTTTTTGGTGCAGAATCTTATAGTTACAAAAGATGTAGTAGTAGACAGAAGCATTCAGACAGCTTACATTCAGGCAATTAGATCTGCTCAACATTTTGTATATATTGAAAATCAGCATTTCCTGGGATCATCATATGCGTGGCCATCGAATAATGACACAGGTGAATATTGTGGTTTCTTTTATGTTGCAAGTACCCGTTTCCTATCTAAACTCGAGATATTCCATTGGTGGACTAAGTGTGGCTTGTTTAATCACAATCATGTGCTTATATGCTTATTTTGACCTGCAGAGGTGAATTGACCTACCAAAAAATAAATTTGACTGCTGCTCATTTCACTCCGAAGTATTGGTTCAATTTTTTGTTTGTGTTTTGATTGACCATTTTCATCACTTTTTTGAATGTTAAGGAGCTAAGTCGTTAACTAGTACTGTTTGCCACATTAATGTAGTCTTAGTGGGCAGCAGACTTCTTATGGTTAAGTTTTTGTCCACAAACCACTCAGCTATTTGTAGCATGGTCTGAGCAGGAGCTGATAACCTCATTCCAATGGAATTGGCCTTGAAGATTGCTACCAAAATTAGAGCTAATGAGAGATTTGCTGTTTATATTGTCATACCGATGTGGCCTGAAGGTGATCCCAAGTCAGCTACAATCCAAGAGATTCTCTTTTGGCAGGTAGGTGCAGACATGAATGTGTTTTTGCAGATGTGCGTAAACTTTGGTGCTTTTATTTGATGGGGAAGATGGCGAGAGGCAATATATAGAGTACAATGGACAAGGACACTCTTTACATGGCGATGGACAGAAATTACTACATACTATAGAGTAGCAAGTACTACGTAATTGATTCCATTTAGGTGTCCAGCCAATTAGAGAATATGCTTTCTCACTAATTCCGGATGTCTATGTTTAATGCTGTGCAAAGTATTCTCTAATACCATCTCCCACTCCTCACACACCACATTAGCCATAAAATACTAAATCGAATAGTCATACAAAATATTATGTCTTTCTAATTCTTTGGTGACTGAAATCTCACATAATCTGATTCTTTTACACTATTTTCCTTACTTTTTTCCCAGAACCAGACCATGCAAATGATGTATGGAGTTGTTGCACGTCAACTGAAGCAAATGGCGCACGGTGATTCTCATCCGCAGGACTACCTTAATTTTTACTGTCTTGGTAAAAGGGAAGATAATTCTGGTCAACCTTCTCTAGATGATGCGGTAATGCATTTTACAGTATGTTTTTGACTAGTTTTCATGCCCTTGAAACATGCCAATGGTCTATTCATCAATAATTACATTTGCAAGCTCGGGACCCCATTCAGCAGTGCATGAATGCCTAGACAACGTGGTTCATAGAGTTGTAATCAAGCTGAGTCAAGTCGATACGGTGCAAAGCTCGAGCTCGACTCGACCTGCATCCTCAGGGCTTGAAACTCAGCTCGAGCTTGATCACATGTAAAATATTTTGGATTGAGCTTGACTCAATTATAATAGCGTTATTTATGAACTTGAGCTTGAGTTTTGGTAAGCTCAAATGGTTTCCCTGCATATTTGTGTATGAGGGTTAAATATGTAGTTTGAATGACTTTTATGTCCTTTTTTTGTAATTAAAAAATATTTTTGAAAAGAACAAAAGAATAATAGAAGCTCGATTAGGCTCAGGAGCTTGTCAAACTAAGTATTGGCAAGCTCAAACTCAACTAGACAAGATATTTGAGTAGTTCGAGCTCAAGCTCGACTAGAAATGAGGTGAGCCTATCTTGAGTATTCACCACGTGGAGACTGAGTCAAGATTGACACATGGTCAATCCACTTTCCTCATCATATAATTTGATGAGGCTTGGATATGATGTTTTCTGACGTGTCATGGCAGGTTTCAGAATCGTACAAATCCCAGCGATTTATGATATATGTTCATGCTAAAGGGATGGTTGTGGATGATGAGTACGTCTTATTGGGATCAGCAAATATCAACCAAAGATCATTGACTGGTACCAAAGATACTGAGATTGCCATGGGTGCATATCAGCCCCATCACACCTGTGCAAAAAGGAAGGGGCATTCGCGTGGTCAGGTTGTTTTTTGTGGCTTCTTTGCCTAAGCCTAATTTCTTATTTTAGGATGTTTGTGCCGGCTTGTTTAAGTAAATATTCGCTGAATCTTTGTAGTACAAATCAGTTCACACTTGTTCAATTGGTTGTAACAATGCCAAGAACACCATTTCCAGTCAGAAAAGAATTCAAAATGGTTTCGACTCTGGTATTTGTTTTGACAGGGGGAATGCAGTCGAATCTAAAATAGGTTGCTGTGACTTGTGAATGGAGCAACTGAGATACATATTTTTGGGTATGATTGTTGTGTGTTTGCCTTGTTGCCCATCTATGCAGGTATATGGATACAGAATGTCCCTGTGGGCAGAGCATCTTGGGGAAGTGGAACAACGCTTTCATGAGCCTGGCAGTCTAGCATGTGTGAAGAGGGTGAATGAGATAGCTGGAAATAACTGGAACAGCTACAAGAATCAAGGCAAGTTGCTGGGCCACCTTCTCCAGTACCCCATACAGGTGGACAAAGATGGGAATGTCGGGCCATTGCCAGGATCCGAGGAGTTTCCTGATGTCTGCGGCAAAGTTGTCGGTGCTCATACCACTGCAATCCCTGATGTTCTAACAACTTAGGTTCGGTCCAACTCCATGTCCGTGCAGCCCCAGGAGCCGCAAAGATGTTTTCTAGGCTGTCGCTTCATTCCTGATGTATATGAGTTGTATGTTTCCGTCTGATTGCTTTTGGGAGGTGCTGTAGTTGAGATTATTCTTTTGCTGTTCCGTTTTCTTCTGTGGCTATCTGGATGTTTCCCAGACCCCTGCATAACGAGGATCCTTGGTGGTGATCGTGGCCATGGTGTAAATATTGTATTCAAGCAGTTCAGTATCTCCTTCAGCTGTGGTTGAAGGCGTCTGCAGTTACAATCTGGGAGCGTCTGTGCTCTCGTGTTTTAGAGGATGAAGATGTAATTTGGAAATTGTTGTACAGAAAGCAATAATGTAATCGGACACAGCACAGCTTGGCTTTTTATGAAGTGATTGATGCCTTCAGTTTGAAATGAGCATTCAGACAGCTTACATCCAGGCAATTTGATCTGCTCAAACATTTTTTATATATTGAAAACCAGTATTTTCTGGGATCATTGGATGCATGGCCATCGTATTATGATGCAGGTGAATATCATAATCTCTTTTATGTTGCAAGTATGCGTTTCCTTTCTATACTTGAGATATTCCATTGGTGGACTAAGCATGCCTCATTTAATCACAATCATGTGCTTATACGGATATTTGAAATGCAGAGTGAACAACCTACCAAAAAAAATTGAGGATGGCTTATTTCACTCGAAAGTATTGGCGAAATCTTTTGTTTGTGTGTCAACTGACCATTTTCCTCTCTCTCTCTCTATTTAGGAGCTAAGTCTTTAACTAGTACTGTTTGCCACATCAATGAATGCTTAGTAAGCAGTAGACTTCTTGTAATTAGTTTAGACCACAAGCCATTCTCAGATGTTTGTAGCGTGGTCTGAGCAGGAGCTGATAACCTCATTCCGATGGAGCTGGCCTTGAAGATAACTAGCAAAATTAGAGCTGATAAGAGATTTGCTGTATATACCGATGTGGCCTGAAGGTGGTCCCAAGTTAGCTACAGTTCAAGAGATTCTCTTTTGGTAGGTAGGTTGGTACATGAATGTGCTTTCGCAGATGCATGTAGACTTTGGTGCATTTGTTTGATAGGCAAGATGGCGAGAGGGAAGATATAGAGTATGATGTACAAGGACACTCTTTACATGTTGATGGTTACTACATAATACCAAATACTAAGAAATTGATACCATTTAGCTGTCCAGCCAATGAATATGCTTTCTCGCTAGTTTCCAATGTCTATGTTTAATGCCGTGCAAAGTATTCTCTTATACCATCTGCTGCTCCTGACACATCACATTAGCCATAAAATAGTAAATTGAATAATATGATAATTCTTTGGAGACTGCGTTCTTACATGATCTGAACTTTTTCTTTTTTGGTACTTTTGCCTTATTTTTTTTCCAGAACCAGACCATGCAAATGATGTATCAAGTAGTTGCACGTGAACTCAAGCAAATGCAGCTCACAGATTCTCATCCTCAGGACTACCTTATTTTTTGCTGCCTTGGCAAAAGGAAAGGCATTTCTGGTCAACCTTCTCCAGCTTATGGGGTAATGCTTTTTGCGGTGTGTTTTTGACATGGTTTAGGGTCCTTGAATGACGAATTCTGACCACTTGCCAATGGTCTATTTCACTAATCGTCGAGTTTGCAACCTCAAGACCCTGTTCAGCAGTGCATGAATGCATAGCATAGTTCATACGGTGGTAAATGGTAATCGAGCCAAGTCGAGTCGAATTCGATATTGCACCCAAGTTTGAATCGACTTGCATGCTCTGGGCTCAAAACTTGGCCCAAGCTCAATCGAGTATAAAAAATAATAATAATAATAATAATTGGGCTCACTTTTGACTTGATCTTGACTCGATTATAATAGAGTTATATATGAACACGAGTTCGAGTTTAAAAAGCTCAAACTTATCTTCCTTAGTTTTAACAACTTTTGCGTCTCTTTTCGTAACCAAAAAATACATTTGAAAAGAACAAAAGAAGGTTGATGACACTCGGGAGCTTGTGAGCTGAGTATAGATGGGCTTGAACTTGACTTGATGAGACACTTAAGTAGTTCGAGCTCAATTAGAAAGAAGGTGAGTCGATCTCAAGTAATCATCGAGCGGAGCCTGAGTCAAAATTGACACACTGCTTTTTTCATCATATAATTTGATGAACCTTGGCTCTGATGTTTTCTAACATCTTATGGCAGGTCTCGGAAGCATACAAGTCCCAGCCATTTATGATAAATGTTCATGCTAAAGGAAGGGTTGTGGATGATGAGTACGTCTTATTGGGATCAGCTTAGGATCGGCAAATATTAACCAAAGATCATCGGCTGGTGCCAAAGATACTGAGATTGCCATGGGTGCATATCAGCCGCATCACACTTGGGCACTAAAAAAGAGGCATCCACGTGGTCAGCTTGTCGTCTTCTGGCTTCTTTGCATAATCCTAATTTCTGATTTTAGGATGTCTGTGCCGGCTTTTCAAGCATATATGCAGTGAATCTTCGCAATACAAATCAGTTCGCATTTGTTGAATTGGTCGTAACAAAGCCAATAACACCAATTTCCAGTCAGATTTATAAGGAAGTCATTAGAATTCACGATTTTTTTCTGGACAACCCATTATAAAGAACAGAATTCAAAACAGTTTCTACTTTGGTATTTGTTTTGACATGGTGAATGTTGGGAATTACTGATTCCCTAAAACGGATTTGACACTAAATCAAACCCCTAAAACGAATACGGAAGACGAGCCCAGAAATTACATGTATCACCGATCAAAGATACACCACAGAATCGAGCGTACCTTATTGTCCACAGATTAAACACCGGCGCTGATATGAGGAAGAAAAACTGATTCCGTTCGATCCGATGACGTCAATTCGTCTTTAAGGGAAGAGGGTGTCGTCTCTTTGCTGCTGTATTTCTTTTGGGAGGGAGAGAGGGAGGAGGAACGTACGTCGCTTCAAAAGGTGCGTTCCTCCCTCTCTTTTTTTTTTTTTCCTTAAATACGTCCTCTCCAAAGGACATGTCCCTTCAAAAAAGACGTTCCCCCAAAAGTTACAACCCTTCAACATATCCCTCCATCCATGGGCCCTAATCTTGTGGGCCGGGCTTTTAGGCCCAACATGGGCGGATGGGCCAACTTAGGCCCATCACATTAATAATTAAAACCATCATCTCCCACTCGCACATGGTGGGCCGAACATGATCCTCTTTACCTCTCTTCAACATTCATACCGGTGAATAATCCGTGCGACCAAAGCATACTTTGAGAGCTCGTTGCCATACATCGTTAGGAATATATAGCAGCTCATAATGGGCATCACACTCGAGTAGATTTAGTATGCAAGTACCCTAGATCGATCGATCACATTTATATCTCTCTTGATTTCTTTTAAACAATGATATATATATATTGTATTCACAATTATGATTATCCCAAAGACAGTCATAATTGGTCGACGATGAATACAAAAACTACAATGTGATTCTCCAAATTCGATCTTCCTCTTTCCTTCAAACTCTCAACTTCAGTTTAGTTTGCTTTTCTAGAAATGTCCCATTAGATCGTATCAACTCATGACCATTGGCAACATCCTAAGATAGCAAACACTAAATAGAAATTTTGAGAATAAGTAAGAGTCCTGAGGGCACTAAAATTGAGGAACTCTTTTCCTCAAGAGTCTCACACAGCATAAAAGTTGAGATCAAACTTTTGCCACTCTTATTGGTCGTCTCATGCATACGTAGTATGAAATACGTATTACGGTATTAAGTCCTTTCCCATGGAGCGTATGTCTACACCATCAATACCGTACAGATGATAGTTCAGACATACATAATGTCTAACTTGAGTTCACACATCTACTCATTCACAGAATTCATCATAACTCACATCTGGCATCTTAGACAGATAAAGTAAAATATATGGGGTATTTTACTTTTGGACATAGTACATATCATGTCCTCATCTTAACACTTAGTTAAGGCGACATATATATTTTTAAGCTTGAGCTCTCGATTATCACCTAGATAATAAGCTTAAAAACCGTCTCATCTCTATTTATCACACAAGTAAATGGAGGCGATTACCCGTGTGAGTGGGCTAATCTCTTATCGTCCGACATACTTTCTCAACTTAATATAATGCACCGAGCATTAAGATGCATAAAAATCAAACAAAGATTCATAGGCATTAATAATGAAAAAACACAAATTCATTAAATGTGAACAACTCGGGGAAATTACAATATCCAAGTACACATCGACTCTACGCAATCCTAGAGATTTTACATGACCACAAAACATATCTCTAGGTATTGGCTTTGTCATAGGATCTGCTACCATTCTATGCGTAGATATGTACTTGTAAGTTCACATCCTTTCGTGCAACCATATCTTTGACAAAGTTATACTTGGTATCTATATGTTTGGTCTTGCCATGATATTTTGGATCTTTGGTGTACGCTATAGCCGCTTGGCTATCACGGTTAACCAATAATGGATTTGCAGCTTTCTTAATAACACCTAAATGATCCAAAAATCTCTTAAGCCAAACTCCCTCTTGTACCTTCTTGATAATGCCACGAACTCAGCTTCCATCGTGGACAAGGCTATACACGTTTGCTTCTTACCGCTCCAAGATATGGCGCCATTATTCAGTAAGAAAGCAAAACCAGAGGTAGATTTTCTTTCATCTAAATCTCCTCCCCAATCGGCATCGAATAGCCTTCAAGTCGCAGATCCTTTCCTTGGTAATTCAGCTTGTAATCGCAGTTCCCTTCGATACCTCAGTATTCTTTTAATGGCCTTCCAATGTGCTTAACCTGGATTGGATTGGTATCTACTCACCATTCCAACTGCAAAACATATGTCAGGTCTTGTACACATCATAGCGTACATCAAGCTCCCAACAGCACTAGCATAAGGAACATGTTTCATTTGTTCCTTCTCTTGTAGAGTCCTTGGACACAGTCTATGGCTCAATCCTTCACATTTTGCAATAGGAGTATCAATGGGTTTACAATCTTGCATACGAAATCGTTCAAGGACCTTATTTACGTAAGTTTCTTGCGAAAGAGATAATGATCTTTTTGAACGATCTCTTGAAATCTTAACTCTAAGGATGTATGCAGCCTCACCCATATCTTTCATTTCAAAGTTGGAAGATAACCAACTCTTGACAGTGTCAACTAACTCCATATTTCTTCCGGAAATTAGTATATCATCAACATATAATGATATGATCACAAATTGATCTTTAGATCTTTTGATATATACACAATGATCCTCATCAATCATTGTAAAATCATATGCCATTATGGCATTATGAAAACGTATATACCATTGTCTTGAGGACTACTTAAGGCCATATATCGATCTCAAAAGTCGACATACCTTTTCTTCCTGGCCTTTCATTATGAAACCAGCAGGTTGTTCCATATATATTTCTTCATCCAATTCTCCATTGAGAAAAGCAGTCTTTACATCCATTTGATGTAATTCAAGATCCATACTTGCCACTATTGCCAGAATAATGCGAATCGAGGTAAATCTCACAACAGGAGAAAATGTTTCCTCATAATCAATTCCTTCCTGTTGATTATACCCCTTCGCCACAAGGCGAGCTTTATATCTCTCTATCGAGCCATCAGCCTTACGCTTTATTTTGAGAACCCACTTGTTCCCAATAGCTTTGCGTCCTTTTGGAAGATCAACCAGTTCCCATACATGGTTTGACTTCATTGACTCCATTTCCTCTCGCATTGCATACATCCATTTTTCCTTACTAGGGCAATTTAGAGCCTCATGTATATTTCTTGGCTCATCCTCATCTTGTGGGGCAATCATGAAAGTTTCCCCTTCAATGTCAAAACGTCGACGGGGAATACTTTTGCGACTTGTTCGTCGTATGGGAGATTGTACATTTTGCACATCATTTCCCATTATGCTCCCACTAGAATTAGATAATGACGATATCATCTCATCATGTGCTTGTAATTGAAAGTGGGTTGAATTCAATTTTTTCACTTCTCATATTACTCCCACTTGGATGAACTTCACTAATATCATTATCTTGATCCAAGGTTTCAAATAGGGAGTAATCTTCACCTATTTCGCCCTTCTTAGGAAATTCATTCTCTAAGAATGTGACATCTCGTGATTCAAATTCAGTTATACTCCCACTTTCCTACTCACCTATGAACACATACCCTTTTGAGTGTTCGGAGTATCTTATGAAAATACTCTTCTTTCCTCTCGGGACCCAATTTCCCAAACTTGTGAGAGGGCTCATGAGTATAGGCAGCACAACCCCATGGCTTAAGAAAACTTAAGTCTGGTTTTCTACCCGTCCATAACTCATATGGAGTGGAAGTAATTGATTTGGAAGGCACCCGGTTAAGTATATAGGCAGCAGTTAACAACGCATCACTCCAAAAGGTGATAGGTAAGTTAGCATGCGCCATCATGGACCTAACCATTTCCAAGTAGGGTTTGTTCCTTCTCTCCGCAACACCATTTTGTTGAGGAGTATATGGAATAGACAACTGTCTTTCTATTCCCTTTTCATCACATAATTTTCTGAACTCATCAGATAAATATTCTCGACCTCGATCGGATCTCAATGCTTTTTTTTTCTTGTCTAATTGATTTTCTACCAAATTCATAAACCTTTTGAAACAACTTAATGCTTCAGATTTATGAGAAATCAAATAGACATATCCGAATCGAGTATAATCATCTATAAAAGTGATGAAATAAACAGCCCCATGCCTTCCTCTCACATTCATTGGACCACGTACGTCGAATGGATTAAATGCAGAGGAAATTCAGCTCTTTTACCTTTTCCAAATGGTTTCCTTGTCGTTTTCCCTACTAGGCAATGCTCACATATGGGCAAATCGACTTTTTCAATGTTGCCTAACAAGCCCTCTTTGGCTAGTCTATTCATACGTTGTTGGCCAATATGATCAAGTCTAGCATGCCACACATTCACATCATTATCATATGAATTAGGAGACGTGAGAAGGGAATAACAAACATTTGCATTAACATAGTCAATATCTAATACAATGAAACCATCCAGAAAATAACCACAACCATAGATATTTGTATCCAAAAACAAATCCACACCTATATTATGGAAGTTCATATTAAAACCTAGCTTGACCAACACTAAAACAAACACTAAATTCGACGAATCTCCGGAGCATACAATACATCATGTAGGAACAAAGTGCGTCCACCACGCATGTTCGGTTGGGTGTGCCAATTCCTTTTACTTCAGCTCTGGAGTTGTTTCCCACATAGATCCACTTAGTTCAAGTTGGAACTCGTCGGAATTCCACGAAGGATCCTCTATCCTTCGCTACATGGTCTGTCGCTCCTGAATCCACAGTCCACAAAGGATTAGACTCAGTCAAGAATACAGAACTTGATACATAGGCAAAGTTCTTAAAAGCACAAGGGGTGTATACCTTCTTTGGCTAGCGACAATCGCGAGCATAATAACCCTTCTTGTCACAATTGTAACACTTTACCCTTGTAAGCTTCTTCATTCGAGGACGCTTTCCTCTTTCATGTTGGTTAAGCTTAGGTTTCTTCCCTGAAGGACCTGCTTCCTTGCCTTTCCCTTTATCGAACCAGTTAGGACGTTTGCACTTGGAGCTCGAAGCTCCATGTGAGCTAGAACTAGCATGATAGATCTCAACTTTTGGCTTAGCCGCCAAGAGGCGGTCCTCTTCCAGCTCAAGATGACGCATTGCATCCTCAAAGGTTTTGATATTCTCATTATGGGTCAGGTGCACCTTCATATGCTCCCAACTCTGAGGCAAGGAACGAATCACTGCTTGCACTTGCTGCTCATCAGTCAGGACATGGCCAGCATCTTTCAGCTCATTAATCATGTTTGACATCTTTCTAAGGTGTTGCTTCATGGTCGACCATGAGGCTTCTTATAAGAGTCAAACCTAATAGTGAGTTGTCTCAGTCTAGTCACCGAAGTATGACCAAACCTTGCTGCCAATGCTTCCCACATTTCCTTGGCATTCTCAAAACGCTTGAACTCTCACATGACATCATTTTCCATGCTACTCAAGCAACGTAATGCGAGCAAGAGAGTTCTTTCTTTTCCATGCAACAAATGCTTCCTTATCTCTCTTGTGTTGAGCGGTGTTCCCTTCTTCGGCTCTTCCATGGTTAGGTTAAGAGCTTCTAGTGCCTCTTGTTCTTCCAAAGACATATTGGATTTTCATGTGCCAGATTTCATAGTTGTCACCATTGAGCTTTTCACCTTTGTTCAGCTCGGCAACTATGCTCTTTGTGGTGAAGCCATTGATCTGAACACATCGACATATATGCACGAATTATTAATGCCTATCATTTATGCATTCACTTTGCATAGACCCATCATATTAATGAACAATTTCAAGTAAGGTTTCAGAATCAAAAGGTCACTATGTTTCCAATCATCCTCCAAAAATCCTATCTTAAAACTATCATTAATATAATTGTCTTATGCAAAATAAATTCTATGAAGCTACAAAAACTTCTATCAACTACCCACAAGTAATCAACAATAAAGAAAGCAAACAATATTTGACATCCAATAGAATAATAATGCTTTTGCATGATACAACTTACATATCAGTTGCTACATCAACAACAACTAGATAGTAAAACGTATACATAAGGTATCCATAAAGTATACTAAAAGAAAGACAACTCGAAATATCTAAACCCAAGTCAATATATGAACTGGGAAAGCTCCTTTTTTGTTCAATTTCTTGATCTTTTCTTTTGTAACAATCAGGTAATAATCATCTATGAAAGCCATCACAATTTTCCTATATGAAGTAGCTTTGTTGGCATCCCATATGCGATTCAACACTCCTTGCCATTCTGGTGGAAGGGTGTTCATGAAAAATCGCACCATCTCAGACTGTGGCATTGGACGACCATTCCATATGACCTTTTGAATTTTCCCGTTGACTTCAAGAACATGATCTATTATGTCCCCGCTCTCCCATCGATAAATATTCAAATCGGCTATCAACCTTGAAAGCCTTTCTTTTTGTTCGCCGGTAATTACGCGAATAGGCATGCGTAACTTAAGGGGAGGCATTGTTCCTGCAACAAATGCAGAACAAATAGGGATTACATATTATCCATATAGACATAATTGAAAAAGAAACACATTCTTTTTCCTCTTTTTTTTTTTGGGTCAACGGTCAAAGTCAACGGTCAAGGTCAACCGGGTCGGGTCGCCGGGTCGGGCCGCTGAGTCGGGTCGGGCCGGTCGGGCCGGGTCGGACGGACCGACCCGGCACGTGTGGCACGTGTGCAGCCGACGTCATGATGACATCAGCTAGCGCGTGCCGCGCACGCGCCATCGACGGCCCCCGCGCACGTGCGTCGCAAGTGCGCACGTCGGCCCCGCGCGCGCGTGCGACGCACGCGCCTGCGTCTTCGAATCGGCGCGTGCAACGCCGGTTCGTTCCGGCCGTGCGTGGGGGCGCGTCCGGCGGCCTACGACGGCGATCCGCCACTCGTCTTGCTCATCTCGACGAGGGCTTCGATCCTACGCCATCAGAAACTGATTTCGACTTACTGAAACTCAAAAAAATGGATGAACAGTGCGGGTGTCGGGATTTTTTTTTTCGCCCCGACCGGTGTCGGCCGATTAATTTCACGAAAATTAATAAGAAATCATCCATAAACATGAAAGGGGTCGGGAAAAACATGGAAAAGGATCGGGAAACAAGAACTACGGCTCTGATACCAATGTTGGGATTTACTGATTCCCTAAAACGGATTTGACACTAAATCAAACCCCTAAAACGAATGCGGAAGACGAGCCTAGGAATTACATGTATCACCGATCAAAGATACACCACAGAATTGAGCGTACCTTATTGTCCACAGATTAAACACCGACGCTGATATGAAGAAGAAAAACTGATCCCGTTCGATCCGATGACGTCAATTCGCCTTTAAGGGAAGAGGGTGTCATCTCTTTGCTGCTGTATTTCTTTTGGGAGGGAGAGAGGGAGGAGGAACGTACGTCGCTTCAAAAGGTGCGTTCCTCCCTCTCTTTTTTTTTTTTTCTTAAATATGTCCTCTCCAAAGGACATGTCCCTTCAACAAAAGACTTCCCCCAAAAGTTACAACCCTTCAACATATCCCTCCATCCATGGGCCCTAATCTTGTGGGCCAGGCTTTTAGGCCCAACATGGGCGGACGGGCCAACTTAGGCCCATCACATTAATAATTAAAACCATCAGTGAATGTAGTCACATCTAAAATAGGTTGCTGTGACTGGTGAATGGAGTAATGGGCTTTCAGAGATATATGCATTTTGCATCGAGATACATATTTTGGGTATGATTGTTGTGTGTTTGCAGTTTTGCCCATCTGTGCAGATATATGGATACAGAATGTCCTTGTGGGCAGAGCATCTAGGGGAAGTGGAAGAATGCTTTAATGAGCCTGGCAGTTTAAAATGTGTGAAGAAAGTGAATGAGATAGCTGTAACTAACTGGAACAACTACATGGCTAAAGGTTCATTGCAGGGCCACCTTCTCCGGTATCCCATACAGGTGGACCAAGATGGGAATGTTGGGCCATCGCAAGGATCTGAGGAGTTTCCTTATGTTGACGGTAAATTTGTCGGTTCTCATTCCACTACAATCCTTGATTTTCTAACAATTTAAGTTCTGTCCGACTCCATTTCCTTCCAGTCCTAGAAGCTGCAATTTTCCTGGGCTGTCGCTTCATTCTCGCTGTGTTCAAGTTGTCTAATTTCTGTCTAATTGTTTATGAGTAGTGCTGCAGTTCAGATTATTCTTTCATTGTTTTGTTTTTACTGTGGCTATCTGAATCTTTCCAAGACACCTGCATAATGAGGATCCTCAGCAGTGATCGCATCCATGGTGTGAATATCATATTTGAACAGCTCGGTATCTCTTGAACTTGGTTTGAAGGTTTCTGCTATTACAATCTGGGAGCATCTGTGCTTGTGTTTCAACGGACATTGATGTAATGTGGAAATTGGCGTACAGATGTAGTTGAAAACAGCTTGCTCTTCAAGAAGCATCTGATGCCTATAGTTTGAAATGAATAAATCTCAGAGATACAATAATCAGTTCATGAGATAATTCTTGGCACATATTCATTCATTCTATCCTGACCATATTTATCTGGGGTGACTTTTGGCAAAATTTATGGCATTCAAAAGTTATACTTCACAGGAAATACTTGGAATCTTTCGAGATATACGTATATTTGTGTACCAAAAGTTTTAAAACTTATTACAAAAGTGTGATTGAGTTCTAAAAAGGGCATTATAACTAAAATATACGTATAGCCCCCATAATCCCATATATGCTTATCTTTCTTATTTCACTTCGTACATGGTATGAATCGCATGCACGTCTAATAACAATAAAATAATCTTGCATATTTCAAGAAAGAATGTCATCATATAACTTCATTCATTGTAGTAAATCGATATATAAAATATTAATCTTCCGATACTCTCTTTATTGTAAAGTGGGCTTTTGAAAATCCTATGCATCCTAACATCTCTACTCTACACGTTGCAGATTATCATTAATGCAAATTACAAGGCATTAATTCCAACGTGGCTTATTTCTCAACTTTCTCCTAATCTAGATTTACTAATCAAATTAATTACTAAATTTGATGTATTTGCTAATTGATCCGTGTGAAAATCTAACACTATATAGATGTCTCAGATTATGGTAAATATTTAATACAACCCACTTTCCAAAATGGTTCTGCAATTAAGTGCAAATTTTGATTAGTTAGATAAAATGTCTAGATTGGACAATTAATTGTGTAATAAACTAAGAACCTATCATCGTTAGTATCCTTAACATGTAAACAGCTCCCTTAGTTTTCAATTTACAATATGAGACCTTAACTTATTGAAATTACAAACTTGCCCCTATTCTACAATTCTTACATTTTTGACCAAATTTCATTTCCTTAAATTAATCTAACTTAATCACTAACTAATAATTTTAACAAATGAAGTTCGTTGTTCACAAAAGAATTTATATGCTATGAATATATGTATTTTTATCTTGTAGTACACAAAATTACTGTTGCATCTGTTTACATTCATAGTTTTATCTTCCTAATACCTCCACTTGGGAAATGAATATCTGAAGTGCTAAAATTTGGTACGGATGATGGACATTTAAGTATCAAAAGTTACAAAAATAGCACTTAAGTATCAAAATCGGATCAAAATAGATTAGTTAAGTGCTAATTGTGAGAAAATTCGGTCAAAATGCTGATGTGGCGATTTTCCGGAGAGGTAAGTGCAAAACGACGTCGTTTTTCATGCTGATGTGGCTAAACAAATGCAAAAATGACGTCGTTTTACTGCTGACGTGAATAGATAATTAATGTAAATATTAATTAAATATAATTTAAAACTAAATTAAAATACTAAAAACAAAAAAAGGACGAAGATGGAGGTTCAAGGCCCTCGCTGCCTGCAACCTCCATCTCTCCTCTCCCTCTTAATATAAATATTTTAATTTAATTAATATTTATATTAAAATTTTAAAAAAGACAAAATGATATCATTTTGGTGACTCGTTGCTAACTCAACCCTCTAGCGTGCCATGTAAGTGAGTTATATTATTAAAAAATTACCACGTAAGATTTCCGATCACCTTTACCGGACTTGGCATTCAAGTGTCTCATTTTTCAAAAAAAGTGGCATTCAAGTGTCACTTTCGTAACTTTTAACACTTAAGTGTCTCTTCGTACCAAATTTTGGCACTTCAGATATCCTTCTTCCACCTCTACTTATCAAAGTCATTCAAAATCCTCTTGAAATCATTCAACCATGTTTTTATTTATGAAATACATCCATTATCTATGTGACTCATAGCATCTTCTAATGGCATCATAAACATAATGGATCTTTCATGCAATATCAATAACAATTGCAAGATGAAAGCACAAGTACGCATCAACGGCCATCGTTCTCATCTTAAAGCATGGCATCGCCCATGATACAAAATCATATAAATTCATTCATACATGGTTTTGCCTCTTATTAGCTCATCAGGTAATCATTAACTTCTTTTAACAACATGAATGGATAATATTATTTATACTTTAAGCTAAAACCAAATAATGATCAAGATTATTAAGAGAATCAACCCAGCCCTTAGAGATTCACTTGCCTTGGATGGAAAGTTTGAGTGAACATAAAGTTTAATCCACCTACAAATCAAATGATGCGATCTTGAATTGATAGTAGTTAAGCAAATCAAACACATAATTCAACACTAGTCTAAAAGTTAATAATGATGTACTCATGTGACTACCTATGGTTGTCGACCGAAAAAAAGAAAAAAAATTGATGAAAGATATTTTGTTGCGGAAGAAAGTTGAGCGAAACAAACTCAATGAATTTTCACTTTTGATAATCATCCTATGTGCCTGTTAGCCATATTGGTCTCACCTAAAAATACTATGTCGACAAGTTTTTTACCGTCAATCTCCGATAACAACTCATGCTCTAATTTTTATTCGCTTATGCATATTAAAGTTAGTAAAATTATTTTATCGATTGATTTTTCTCAATTATGACATATAATCAGATATTGTGAAAATCAATAAGTTCCACGATGAGTCTTCCATCGATTCTAACTCGCGTCACCCTTTTTGACCCTTTAAAAGATTTAATAACCCTTAACAGAGTCACATACTTAAATATCACAGCTTCAAAAGCTAATTTTTAGAAATTTTACTAGCTTAACAAAATCACCGACAAGTTTGTAATTAATCAAAGTTATCGAACAATTCATTCAGACCATTAATCATCTTAATATCCTAAATAATATTAGGAAGCGAGGAAACTTCAAGATGTCACACTACGGCTATGACGTGGTGGGGCAATCCCATGTCAACCAGTTCACCGCGAGTCTGTGCACTTCCTCTTCCCTTCACGGGTTGGTCCGATTGTGTAGAGGGAGGAGATGGCATCGGGCTAAGTGATTGTGTGAGTAGCCCCACAATCTCTAAGTCTAGACAAGACATGAGGTCCTTGCGACCCAACTTAGAGAACTTAGAGACCCAGACTTAAGAACCCACATTAGAAAAATTTGTGCAATTATTTCATCTCACTTAAGAACATATTTCATGTGATATATACATTATAATTCCACCTAAAGAGCTATGTCAAGTTATGACAGTGATGATGAGATTTCATTGACTAATCATAATTGTTCACTTGTTATGAAATCCATTTGTGACAAGTTATACGAAGCCATTCATATCTCAATTTTAAGTGACTTTTTATCCCATGTGCCACTATCACATAATATGTCATCGCAAGAACCTATTAGCAAGTTAAAAACCTTTATTGTAATTTTTAGACGCCAACTATTGGGTAGCACCATGCATGATTTTCTCGAGTCCATTAATCAGTTGTCATGTGTACAGAATTGGGCTTGTTAAGATTCGCTAGACAATCACAAAAAAAATAGAGAGTAAAAATGAGAAAAGAGAATCTGCCGGTATTTTCACACCTCAACATGGCTCCACCCCCACTTTCAATTTCTCTTTTTCTATTTTGCTAGTATTATCACACGTCAACATGGCTCCACCCCAACTTTAAATTTCTCTTTTTCTATTTTTCTCAAATTGCAGCTTCCATCACTCGCTCTCTTTTCTCATTTCCTTTTCTTTTTTGTCCTTCACCAACTGCCTCAATCGGTGGAGAGTACTATGAATCACACTTCAACATGGTTCCATCCCCTCCCACACTTCAACATGGTTCCATGGCTCCACCCCCACTTTCAATTTCTCTTTTTCTATTTTGCTAGTATTATCACACGTCAAAATGGCTCCACCCCAACTTTAAATTTCTCTTTTTCTATTTTTCTCAAATTGCAACTCCCATCACTCGCTCTCTTTTCTCATTTCCTTTTCTTTTTTGTCCTTCACCAACTGCCTCAATCGGTGGAGAGTACTATGAATCACACTTCAACATGGTTCCATCCCCTCCCACACTTCAACATGGTTCCACCCCCTCCCATCACTCTTCCTCCTTACTTTCTTTTCTTCTTCGTCTTTCACCAATCATCCCAATCGATGAGGAGTATGAATTACACCTCAACATTGCTCCACCTCCACTTTATTAGAAACTTCAAATTTATCTTTTTATGTTTTTCTCAAATTGCAGCTCCCATCACTCTCTCCCTTCTCACTTCCTTTTCTTCCTAGCCATAGCCGTGACACGTCATCCTATGTGAGTTGTCGTTTGCATGTTTTGTTGAAGACTATGAGATTATGTAGCATCCTGCAAGTTTGGTGAGACTATACGGCATCCTTCTTGTTCCCATTGGCGTGTCATAGCTGTGACACGTATGCGAGCATGAGTGTTTGGTGAGACTATGTTTAATCATTCTCGTTCTTGTTTGTGTGTCATAATCATGACATGTCATCCTGTGTGAGTTGTCGTTTGCATGTTTGGTGAAACTATAAAGAGGGTGGTCAAGTCTGAGCTTGTTAATATATTCGGCTGGATTCACCTTTACTCAAAAACTTAAACCAATAAATTATGAGCTAACTATTATATATTAATTACTCTACACCACATTAATTCTTCAATGTGGGACTTCTTTAACATAATTCACACATGACACTTGTGACAAGAGTTCTCTTTACACATCCCTCATTGTTGTTTGCACTACAAACTTTGGTTGTTATCATTTACAAAACAATGATATCATCAAGTTCCATAATTTATGTACGATAGTCTCTTAATATTTTTTAGATCATTTAAGTGCCATAATTTAAAAAAAAAAATCACTTAAGTGTCAATTTTTTAAAAAAACATCAAGTGTGGAAAATTCGACACGGCTTAGCACTTAAGATGAACTTTAAAAAAAAAAAAAAAAAGATATGCTGCTCAAGTGACCAAGTGAGAAGTTATATAACATTTAAGTGATAAAAAAAAAAAGAAGTTATGGTCCTCATGAAATAGTGGTATCAAAATAATGACATATGCGACGTCAATTTTCTCGAAAGAAGAAGAAGATGAGTAGATAAATAGTGAGAGGAGAGAGAGGGAAGAGCGCGCGAGGGAACCAAACAGTAAGAATTTGAAGTGTTTCCCAGGAAGTCAGGTGGGGCCAAATGGGCGTTCGCGCGACTAATCGGTGGTGGTGCTGGTGCTGCATATGCGCCCCAGACCACCTTCGCACTCGCGCTCTGTCCTGTCTCTTGTAATGTCGATGTCGGCATCGCCAATTTCAGCGTCGCCGTCATCTCGTATCCTCCTCCTGAAGCGGTGAGCGAGCCCTGCGAATTCCCCTTTGCTTCCTCTCGACGCACTTCTCCCACTTTCTCTCTCTCTGCGCATCTATTCCTTGCTCTCTTCTTCCTCAAGAAAGGCATTTCTCCGCGTGCTCTCTCTCTCTCTCTCTCTCTCTCTCTCTCTCTCGCCGTCCGACTGATTCTTCCCGCCATATCATCCACCATGCTTTTCTCTCTCTACCCATCTGCCATTCCACCTCCACCGTCTTCTTCCGATTTCTCCCATGGCGGGTTCGCCTCCGCATGGGCTCGTCTACCTCCACGGCGACCTCGACCTCCACATCATCTCCGCCTCCGACCTCCCCAACATGGACATGGTCACCGGGCGCCTCCGCGGGTGCTTCTCCGCCTGCGCCGGGCCTTCCCGCTCCCCGGACCCGGACCAAGACCCGGACCCGGACCGGGACCCGGCCTACCTGCCCATCGACCGCAGCGAGGACGACGGCGCCCGCCACCACGCCAAGATCATCACCTCCGACCCCTACGTCACCGTCCGCGTCCCCCACGCCACCGTCGCCCGCACTCGCGTCCTCCACAACACGCAGAACCCTGAGTGGGACCAGCAGTTCTGCATCCCCCTGGCTCACCCCGTCGACAACTTGGAGTTCCGCGTGAAGGACAACGACCTCTTTGGCGCGCAGCTGATCGGCACTGTTAACATCCCCGCGCTGGAAATTGTAACTGGCGAGGTCATATCCGGTTCGTTCCCACTGAGGGGACCTGCGGCGAAGCCGAATTCAGCCCTCCAGCTCAAGCTGCAGTTCACGTCCGTGGAGAAGAACGAGGTGTACCGAATCGGCATTGCTGGAGATCCGACTCATCAGGGAGTGAGGCACACTTATTTTCCCTTGAGAAAAGGGTGTGGCGTGACGCTGTATCAGGACGCTCATGTGATCCAGGAGTCGGTTCCTGAGATTAGGTTGGATAGAGATGCTGGACGCGTTTATAGGCGTGAGAAGTGTTGGGAGGATATTTGTCACGCCATATCCGAGGCTCACCATTTGATATACATTGTTGGTTGGTCGGTTTCTCATAAAATTAAGCTCATTAGAGAACGTACCCGGACCCGGCCATTGCCTCAAGACGGAGACTTGACGCTCGGTGAATTGCTCAAGTATAAGTCACAAGAGGGGGTGCGCGTTTTGTTGTTGATTTGGGATGATAAGACGTCGCACAAAAAGTATTTTATTAACATGGTGAGAAGTTGCTTTATTTTAGTTGGATTGCCCTTGATCGCATGCTTCCATCCGTTTATTTTAGTAAATTAAGGTGGCATATGGCATCGCCGATTACCATAGTGTTGTTGGTTCTGTTGCCCAGACTATTATAATGGTTAGTGTATTTGCTGCGAGGACCATTTGTCTAGTGAAGAAGTAGGTGGTAGCGTCTCTCTCTTTGCTCTCAATATTGTCCCCACAAATGAATAAGGGTGCACGGGCGGCGTTTCTTGCAGGAAGGGGTGATGCAGACACATGATGAAGAAACTAAAGATTTTTTCAAGCATTCATCAGTGAATTGTGTGCTGGCCCCACGTAATCCCAGCAGTAAGCTTGGCTATATTAAACAGCAGGTATGCTTTTCCTTGAATTCTTGCAGTTTCACCACATGGACCTTTTATCAAAATCTAGAGATTAACACTAGCATTGGATGGCCAGGGTCTCTTTGTCATTTGCTGTTGCCATAGCCTCTTTCACATTTATGAGCTACGTGGCATTGTGATGTTTTGTTCCTGCCTTATGTCTAGGCAATTGGCTGCCTTGCATATTTGTAGCTGGAGATGCGTTTTATTGTAGAAATGTCCTGTGAATTTGCTGAGGTGATTTGGCATTGGAGATCAATGTCCTTTATAAAGCGACTGATGGACTCTTTTGGACTCCTCATTTAGCCCACTCATAGAGCTAATGTCCCTTGTTTCCTTGCATTTTCGAGCTATCATAAAGGTACTCTACTTTCTAGGGAAGATTCTGTGCTATACATAATCGTCATTCATTAATTTGGAATGATAATCTTAAGGGATAAGGTTTGCTTGTAATGTACACTCATTTTACTTAAGCATGGCTGCATAAATCTTGTGAGAATGGATGGACTTTATCCTCCTTTCTTGCCTGAGTATCTTATGTGGTGTTGTGGTAATTCCAATAACCTTAATAACTCTTACAAGCTTGGACTGTGTTTTTTTTCTCCAGGTTGTTGGATCAATGTTCACACACCATCAAAAATGCATCCTGGTGGACACCCAGGCGTTGGGTAATTACCGAAAAATAACTGCATTTATAGGAGGAATTGATCTCTGTGATGGTCGATATGATACACCTGAGCATCGGCTATTTTGCGATCTTGACACTGTTTTTAAGGATGACTTTCACAATCCTACATTTCCTGTGAGTTGTTTGTCTATGCTTTTTTTGCCTAGCAGTTTTTCTTTTCTGTTTAATACTCTTGTGTGTACTGTCTTATAATGTAAATCAAATTTTAGACTCTGGAGTGATAGAAGTCTTTTGGGCCCATTTTTTTTTCCCAACTTTCCTGCATGAAGAGTGGCGTGATACTTTTACTTGAGAACTGATGTACCATCTCTGTAATAACAGTCTGCCTATTTCTGATTAGATATGCTTTGTCGCATCCGATGAATTATGATCATAAGTGTTGTGGTAGCATTAAAATTTTAAGTGGTTTTGTATGGGAATACATGAAGAAATAGTCAGGTGGATAAGCAAGGTGTCATGAGGATGAATTGATAAAATCAAAATCTGCGAATTTGAAGGGTTTTATTTCGTTGTTTTTCAGAATTTATTGCTGTGGTTACACATCAGAAGTGGATTGATTATTATTAAGATCGAAGGAAGATTCATGCCTCTGCTTAATGACTTGCTGGAAAATGTTTTTAGATGAAGCATATAGTGAACTTAACCTTTGACAGCCTTGCCAGGGGCACAAAAGCATTTTTAAACTTCTGGATTATGGAAGAGGCCGCAGGTTCTAGTCTACTACTCGAATTTGTCATGATACAAGCGAGTTCTTTGTATCATTTCAATCGTAATTTGTTGCATGGACTAGTATGAAATGAGTGAGATATATTCGACTAAATTAAGTTTTTGAATGTATTGAGTCAAGCCATTAAACTTTCTTCAAGCTGAAAAGGTTGTGCTCATATAGAGGTTCTCTACAGAATGCCCATCCATATGCTGTGGGTACACCTAAAGTTTGTGATTTGATTGATAGAACCTGAAAAAAGAAAGGGGTGAATGGAACAATATCTTGCTATTTTCTTTCAGTTTTGAGTCTTGTAAGATCTTGGAGTTTGGTACCATGCACTGGTAGTTGCTGCACAACTTGGTATTATCTGTTGATTTTCTTCCAGTGAGTTACTTTATTTTGTATCTGTCAGGCGGGAGTGGAAGCTCCAAGACAACCATGGCACGACTTGCACTGCCGGATTGAAGGTCCTGCTGCATATGATGTACTGATCAACTTTGAGCAACGTTGGAGGAAAGCAACAAGATGGAGAGATTTCAGTCTCTTTGTCAAAGGAAAAAAACATTGGCATGATGATTCCTTAATTAAAATAGGCCGTATCTCTTGGATATTGAGTCCTCCATCGACTGATTCAC
The DNA here is from genome assembly GCA_017140595.1 of Eucalyptus curtisii. NCBI lineage: Eukaryota > Viridiplantae > Streptophyta > Magnoliopsida > Myrtales > Myrtaceae > Eucalyptus > Eucalyptus curtisii. Next base: position 32,245,188 of record CM029502.1, on the reverse strand, counting down.
ATGATAGCACCAGATCTCTTTCTAAGGACAACCGCCATGAGTGTACTACAGTAGTGCCTGAGGACAACCCCGATCTCTATGTCTCTAAAAAAGATGATCACAATAACTGGCATGTTCAGGTTGGAAATGCAAGTTCCATGTTGTTATAGCATATTCAGGTTATCTTTCTTTTATTTAGTCCTTTCCTTCGTGTTTGCTTGTGCAGATTTTCCGGTCTATTGATTCTGGATCAGTCAAAGGATTTCCGAAAAAAAAGAAGAAAGAAGTTGCTGGAAAGCAGGTGTACAGGAGATCTATGTTTCTTTCTTCATTTCTTATCCCTACTTTTCTTCTCTTTTTGCTTTTGTTTAGTTGAACGAATTTCGTAAAAAGGTGAGGAAAATCATATTAATGGACTTGTGCTGGAGTAGGAATCTCTGTCTTGTTAAAACTTAAACTAGTTTCTGCCTTTCTAATTGACATCATTGTACTGGAAACATATATATATTGATTCATATCTGCATCCTCTTAATTATTGGTAGTTTTTGGTGCAGAATCTTATAGATGCAAAAGATGTAGTAGTAGACAGAAGCATTCAGACAGCTTACATTCAGGCAATCAGATCTGCTAAAAATTTTGTATATATTGAAAATCAGTATTTTCTGGGATCATCGTATGCGTGGCCATCGCATAATGATGCAGGTGAATATCATGATTTCTTTTATTTTGCAAGTACACATTTCCTATCTATACTTGAGATATTCCATTGGTGGACTAAGTGTGGCTCGTTTAATCACGATCATGTGCTTATACACATATTTGACCTGCAGTGGTGAATCAAGCTACCAAAAAAGAAAAATATATATATATTGATTATGGCTTATTTCACTCCAAAGTATTGGTTAAATCTTTTGTTCGGGGGTCAATCGACCATTTTCATCACATTTTTGAATGTTAAGGAGCTAAGTCGTTAACTAGCACTCTTTGCCACAGTAATGAAGTCTTAGTAAGCAGTAGACTTCTTATAGTTAGATTTTTGTCCACAAACCACTATCAGCTATTTGTGGCGTGGTCTGAGCAGGAGCTGATAACCTCATTCCGATGGAGTTGGCCCTGAAGATTGCTAGCAAAATTAAAGCAAATGAGAGATTTGCTGTATATATTGTCATACCGATGTGGCCTGAAGGGGATCCCAAGTCAGCTACATTCCAAGAGATTCTCTTTTGGCAGGTAGGTTGGGACATGAATGTGTTTTCGCAGATCTGTGTAGACCTTGGTGCTTTTGTTTGATAGGTGAGATGGCGAGAGGCAAGATGTAGGCTTCCTATAGTGTACCATGGACAAGGACAACCTTTACATGACGGGTGACAGAAATCACTACATACTATTGAGTAGCAAATACTACGTAATTGATTCCATTTATGTGTCCAGCCAATACGAGATTATGCTTTCTCACTAGTTCTGGATGTCTATGTTTAATGCTGGGCAAAGTATTCTTTAATATTGTCTCCTACTCCTCACACATCACATTAGCCATAAAATAGTAAATCGATAGTTATAGAAAATATTGTGTGTTTCTAATTCTTTGGATACTGAAATCTCACATATTCTGATTCCTTTTTACTATTTGCCTTGTTTTTTTTTCCCAGAACCAGACCATGCAAATGATGTATCGAGTCATTGCAAGTCAATTGAAGCAAACGTCACTTAAAGATTGTTATCCTCAGGACTACCTTAATTTTTACTGTCTTGGTAAAAGGGAAGTTAATTCTGGTCAACCTTCTCGAAATAATGCGGTAATGCCTTTTACAGTATCTCATTCAATGGTGCATGAATGCCTAGACTAGCAAGCGTGGTTCATAGAGTTGTAATTGAGCTGAGTCAAGTCGACATGGTATAAAGTTCGTGCTCAACTCAACCTGCATCCTTGGGGCTTGAACTCAGCTCGAGCTTGATCACATATAAAACTTTTTGTATTGAGCTTGAGTTGAGCTTGACTCAATGATAATAGAGTTATTCATGAACTTGAGTTTGAGTTTTAGTAAGCTCAAACAGTTTCCCTGCATATTTGCTTATGAGGGTTAAATATGTAGTTTGAATGACTTTTGAGTCCTTTTTTGGTTCTTAAAAAATATTTTTGAAAAGATAGGAGCTCGATTAGGCTTAGGAGCTTGTCGAACTAAGTATTGGCGAGCTTGAACTTGACTCAACAAGATACTTGAGAAGTTTGAGCTCAAGCTTGATTAGAAATAAGGTGAGTCGATCTTGAGTAATCATCGTGGAGCCCGTGTTAAGATTGACACGTGGTTAATCAGCTTTCCCCATGATATAAGTTGATGAACCTTGGATCTGATGTTTTCTGACATGATACAGCAGGTCTCAGAATCATACAAGTCCCAGCGATTTATGATATATGTTCACGCTAAAGGAATGGTAGTGGATGATGAGTATGTCTTATTGGGATCGGCAAATCTTAACCAAAGGTCATTGGCTGGCACCAAAGATACTGAGATTGCCATGGGTGCATATCAGCCCCATCACACCTGTGCAAAAAGGAGGGGCATCCACATGGTCAGGTTGTTATCTTGTGGCTTCTTTGCCTAAGCCTAATTTCTAATTTTAGGATGTTTGTGCCAGCTTGTTTAAGTAAATATTCACTGAATCTTTGTAGTACAAATCAGTTCACACTTGTTCAATTGGTTGTAACAATGCGAAGAACACCATTTCCAGTCAGAAAAGAATTCGAAATGGTTTCGACTCTGGTATTTGTTTTGACAGGGGGAATGCAGTCAAATCTAAAATAGGTCGCAGTGACTTGTGAATGGAGCAACTGAGACAGCAACTGAGACACATATTTTTGCGTATGATTGTCATGCGTGCCTTGTTGCCCATCTATGCAGGTATATGGATACAGAATGTCCCTGTGGGCAGAGCATCTTGGGGTAGTGGAAGAATGCTTTAATGAGCCTGGCAGTCCAGCATGTGTGAAGAGGGTGAACAAGATAGCCGGAGATAACTGGAACAGCTACAAGAATAAAGGCGAGTTGCAGGGCCACCTTCTCCAGTACCCTATACACGTGGACGAACATGGGAATGTCGGGCCATTGCCAGGATCTGAGGAGTTTCCTGATGTCGGCGGCAAAGTCGTCGGTGCTCATACGGCTGCAATCCCTGATGTTCTAACAACTTAGGCTCCCTCCGACACCTTGTCCACACAGCCCCAGGAGCCGCAAAGATGTTTCCTGGGCTGTCGCTTCATTCCTGATGTATAGAAGTTGTTTCCGTCTGATTGCTTTTGGGAGGTGCTGTAGTTCAGATTATTCTTTTGCTGTTCCGTTTTTTCCTTCTGTGGCTGTCTGGATGTTTCATTGACCCCATGCATAGCGAGGATCCTCGGTGGTGATCTCGGCCATGGTGTGAATATTGTATTCGAGCAGTTCGGTATCTCCTTCGGCTTTGGTTGAAAGTGTGCAGTTACAAATCTGGGAGCGTCTGTGCTCTATTGTTTTAGAGGATGAAGAATGTAATTTGGAAAATGTTGTACGGAAAGCTATAATGTAGTTGAACACAACACAGCTTGGCTTTATATGAAAGTGATTGATGCCTTAAGTTTGAAATGAGTAAATCTTAGGAATGCAAGAATCATTTCACGAGGGGAGTTCTTCGCACGGGTCGATTCTATCCTTACCATATTCATTCGGGGTGACTTTTCGGCGAATGCCACGTCTCCCGAATTCTACCTTTTTATCTTGCGGGAAATACTCGAAACCTTCCTTCCAAAGTATACAGAAGCTCGAGATTCAATGCTACAACCTCGACGTTATCTTTGTGGATCAAATTGTTGCCATCCCACGTACAACTTGCAAAGCTAATCAAACTTGCGCAAAATCCCATTCTTTCGGTCGCTCTGGGCCGTCGGATTTAGTGTGGAGGACTTCACGTGGAGCCTGCGTAATCCCCACAACGAGAAAATATTGGGTAGGTTTTAAATTTCACGTAGCCGAAATGTATCACCATTCAAAAGTGGACACGTGGCAAATTTGGGCCCACCTATCAGCTCCCCCTCTCTCCGTTAACTCTGTCTCTCTCCCATTTACTCTCTCTCATTCCCTCCGTTTCTGCCCACAACTCTCTCTCCCCCTCTTCTCTCTCCACTTCTCTTTTCTTTCCTCTCGCGTTTGCCATGGCTCGAGCTCGAGTCGGCTCATGGCCGCTTCAGGTCAAGGAGGGACGGCAAGCTGCTGGATGGAGACTGCGTTGAGCTTCGTTTGCGGTGAGATAGCTTGAGGCCGAGCTCGAAACTCGAGCGCTAACCAAAGCTCCGAGTTTGAGGTCGAGCAAGTGTTGTCCATGGCCGGCTGCGAGTGTCGTCCATGGTGGATGGGAAAAAACAATACCCAAGAACAGGCGTTCCGCCCCCCGGCACAGGCGGTGACAGCCATGTATGAGCGTCGGCGTGCTCGTGAGCCCCTTGATCATATGCCCTCCGAACCGCGCAAAGTCCCCGCGAGGCATCGGCGTGAAGCCTCCAGCCTCCGCCGGTCCATGGTCCTGACCCTTTCGGCGTCTCCGCCTTTGGATTGCGAAGAAGAACAGCGTGGCGACGACCAGTGAGCTGGCCACAGTGGCCGCCACTGCCTTGACGATCGTCTTGCTTGAGGAGGATGACGAGTCCAGCGGCGGCGCTTGGAGCGAGTCTATTACGGAAGGAGGAGGAGAGTTGGTGACGGTGGTGGCGGTTGGAGAAAAGAGAAGTAGAGAGAGAAGAGGGCGAGTTGTGTATACATGTACACAGAGTGAGTGTCTGCGTGTGCTGTCTGCTGTGTGGCTTTCACATGTCGTGAGTTGGCCTGAGTTGTGAGTCTCAGTCCTAGTCTCTGATATGGCGGTGTAATAGATCGGAATTATGGCGATGTAACATGACTATAGTAACTTCTGTTTTATGTGATATCGGTTCCTCAAAATCTTTCGGTTTTCTCGCATTTCGCTTCCCCTTTCAGCACCGAATTCGCTTACAGCCTTGTCCCAAGGGACTTAAGTTAGTTCTTTTTTGGAATGGTTAATTCATTCTCTTGGAAGGATTCCTGTGAAGTACATGTGTTGTAACTCGCAGGTTGTGATCATTATTATTATTTTTTTTTCAATTGGGTTTGGGGGTACCTGCAAATTACATTGAGAGAAGCTGACAACTTTCGGGATGAAACCAGGCTTAAAACCATGATGCTCCTTTTGAGCTCAGCGCGAGCTGCAGGGTTTCTTATGCTTCATTGTATTGGGTTTGTCAGATAACAAGACTAGATATCCCAACAAGTTTTTTATTTCCGCTCGATCATCATCAGATCAGAGATAACAAGATCAGATATTTTTCCTGATGCTTAGCTCGATTTCATCTTTGAAAGCTGCGGGTTTCATCCCATCTCTTCCCCATCAACCATGAGTCTCCTCACCGCTTGCTCCATCTCTCTCTGGTTTAGATCACCCTCCAACTCCAATCCCACCATCCAAACATGGCACGAGTACCTTGCCTTCACATTTTGGTCCCTACGGTTGGTGTATTGTTGGGACTCCTAACGAAATAATTTCCAAGGTCGAATTCCATCTGCAATGGCATCGTCGGTGGCAGAACAACAGCAGCGTCGTCGATGGTGGAACAGAATCAGCGACGCTGGTGACGGAACGGCAAGAATGTCGAGGGAGGCGGATCTGATTGCAAGAGGGAAGGCGGTGACAAGTTGCAAACGTCGGGTCACGTCCGCAGTGGCAAGCAAGGGTACCGCGGCGCTCGGGGCAGCGGTGGCGGCGGCGTGCCGGGAAAAACAATGGCGTCAGGAGCGGCTTGTTGAGGCGGTGGGAAGCAGCGGCGTCGGGAGTGGGGGATACTCGGTCGAAGATGACCGAAGAAGAAGACTTCCTCCCTCGCTTTCTTTTCTTCTTTCCCACCCCACTCTCTCTCTCTCTCTCTCTCTCTCTCTGCTTTTCTTGTCTTTTCCCTTGCGTGTGTCAGACTAACAAGGGAAATTTTCTCGACAAGAGAGAAGTAAGAGGGAACCACCGGCTGTGGAGCTCCACTGTGTAGGCTTAAGTGATCCTCTGCGAGGAAGGGGAGAGGTTCGAAGCCCTTGCAGCGCAAGGTGCAAGGGAGCTGGTGGAGTTATTTGGCGTCTTAAGTGTTCTACTGAGGGTGGTGGTCTTCCCGCTCAAGGCATCTGGAGGTTTACGCTTCGGCTATCGGCCGAGGCGGTTCCTCTAGCACCAAAAAAATAAAAAAAAAAAAGGAGGAGGGAAAGAGAGGTGTGGGCAGAAACGGAGGGGAGGAGAGAGAGTAAAGGGGAGAGAGACGGAGAGAAGTTGAGACTGACAGGTGGGCCAAATTTACCACGTGTCGGCTTTTGTATGGTAATACATTTCGCGTACGTGGAGGTAAAACCCACCCAATATTTTCTCAATCCCGACGGTCCCGATTTTCGTTTTCCGCCGTTCTTCCCCCGTCTTTGCACGGCCTTCGTCTCCCTCGCCAGTGCCCGAACCTCTCTCTCTCCTCTGTCGGAGCCGCGACACTCGACCTCTTCTCTTGCTCTTCAGACACAATCTCCAACGGTACTCTCTCTCACGCGCGTAATGTTGTTCGTCGAATCGTATGATGCTCCGGAGAATTGTCCGACTCTCGGAAAAGTCCGCTGGTTCCCTCGCCGCGAGGCTGCCGGATTTCTCCAATTCGCGCCGGCCTCGGGATAATCGCTCCCGAGCGCGGTTTGAGCCTATTGCGAGATGTGCGCCGCGTCGCGCGCGCGGTGTGTCGAGTTCCTGGGAGACGACGGTTGGATGAACGTTGCCGGTCATGGAACTGCGTACCGGCTATTGAGATGTTGATTATGAAGGATTCATGTGCTTTACAGAGTCGGTCGGTCGGTCGGTCGGTCGGTATTCGAGGGAATTGTATGATTTTGTGCATGGTTTTGTTGTTACAGACCAGTATAGGAGATGATGAACCCACCGACGTAATGTGCATTATTTAGGCTGATCGAATCTGAAATGCGAATTGATGAGCTTCATTGGTCTGAAGCGATAAGTTCTCCGACCAGAAAATTACCAGAAACGCAAAATTAAATTCATATGGTGTTTTGGTCAGCATTGAACACTGCAGATACGCAGAAGATTTTGAAATCTTAGGCGCTGAAAGTTCGTGTCCTGCGATGGCGATGTTAACATTTCTTTTTGATATCTTTTTCATCTTTTACCGGTGTGATATGTTCATATCTTGAGAACTGTCGAAGCATGTATGCCGATTTTAAACTTCTAATTGTTTTTGGAAAGCCAATTATATAACTAGTTTTTTCAATGCTGCAGTTTCAATTATTATATATATTACTGGGTATTATGTCACTAGCTATAATGTCTCATAATTCTATAAAATCATGAATTTAATTACAGCTCAGTGTTGATTAAATTGAGAACAGGATAGCAGAGGGATGTGGAAGATCTCTTACTTGAAATTGTCTCTTGTTTTGTGATGTTGTTTTCTCTCTTGTAGAGTTAAGGTTGCATGTTATTACTTTTTAACTCACATTCTATTTTTGACACGGCTTGTATTTTTATTATGTAAGTTACATCTACTTTTTGAAAGTTTTATGATACCTGATCTAGTTTTTGTTTGTACACTGGTTTATAGTTCATTCTAATGAAATTTTTTTGGAAATGTGTTTTCATTTTCATGATGGATGTGTTATCATCTTGTAGGTAAATGGTGATATAGCCCTGTGACAACAGTACAAGCTGATTTGGATGCCATTGATCTGGTAACAACGTTAGAGTTAGCCATGTCAGTTTTAAATCTGCAGAAGCCCCATTTTCCGAGACCCTTCTCTTCAGTTCCAACCTCTCCTTTATCTTTGACAACCTACCTCCAATTGCCATTCTCTCAAAGTATTCGATTCCCGAAAAAGCTGAACTGTCTTTCACCTCCCTCTGGATCCTCATTGGAATGGCAAAAGGACATCATTGAGGAAGAACCTGTAATTGGTGACTGTATTGTATTTGAAGATGGTATTTTTGAAGACCCATACCTCCAAGGTGAAACCAACATCGACAACTTTATTCCACCTAAACGCAAAGGCAAAAAGAGGTTAGATGAAGTTGAAACTGAAAACTTAGTGCCAGAAAATTGGAGAGAGGTGCAAGCAGAGATTAACATTACAAAGAAAGATAGGCGCAAGATTGCACAGGAATTAGAGTTTGGTCGCACAGTGGAGAAGAAAAAACAAGGTTACCTGCCTTTAAGGGCTGTGAATTTAGAAGAATATAAAGCTTACAAAGAGGCGAAGTTGGCACAGTTGAAACCAGTGGTTCTTGACAGTCCTAGTTTTCCAGTGAAAGAAGAGGATGAGGAGGCTAATGCAGGTGCAGAAAAAGAGTTGCAAAGTGAAAGAGCGGCACCACGGAATCCAAGATGGGAAGTTTATGGGAGGGGCTTGGAGGATGTTACTGAATTTTTCAATAGTGGAAACTATGAACCTGGTAAAAAAACTGAAGGTAAACCTGCTATTTATGCAACACATAAATCTTATGTATGGCTTTGGTTGACTTAAATTAATTGAAAGCCTAAAAGTAGCTGGAACTTTCTATGTATTCATGTGAAAAACATTGATAGAATATTGCTGCAGATGCTGTATCTGATCCATAGTTTCCCTCCTCTGCATATATCTAATCCTTTTAGTCCTAGTTTCTAGTGTTTAGGATGCAGTTGACTGTGATTTTATTCTTGTCTTCCAGATGGTATAAATGCATAACTCTAATTGTTAGTTCAGAATTTGGCTGTTTAAACTATGGAGATTGAATAGTAACTTCAAAGCATGAAAATAGGTCCACGCAAGCTGTTTACTAAGGAAGAAAAGGTTCTGCTGAACGGACGGATTCCTAACCTGGCTGCTGCCACATCTGTAAGTTCTCTGTGTTCTAGTTCAGTGTTTAGTTACATTTTTCATGTAAGTACTTTTCTTGATATATTCTAAGTGATTACTGATGTATTCCCTGTCTCTTTGGCTCAAAAAGTTGATAAATTGGAGATTTACAGACTTATAGGTATCTAGTTATCCTGTTAGATGAGAATAAGATCAGACTTGGCTACTCCTGTGTTATGTCATTTTCTTTTTAGCAACAGAAGTTGAGGATTCGGTCTTTTTTGGCTGATGATGAAAGTTGCTGCAGGACAAATGGTTACCCCTACACACATTGGCTGCATCAGGAGAGTTTTACCTTATGAATGCTTTGCTGAAACACAATGTTGATATCAATGCTGTAGATAAGGTATGATAGCCTGATTATCAGATGATTAATCATTGAGAAAATTTCTCAGTATCGAACACTCAAGTTGTGAACTTGTGATGGTAATTTTGGCTTATGTGTTCTTTCTAGGATGGTTTGAGTGCACTCCACAAAGCAATTATAGGCAAGAAGCAGGCCATTATGAACTATCTTTTGAGAGAATCTGCTAATCCGTTTATTCGCGATGAGGTACAGATACACTGCATGGCTTGTTTTTCTTGTTCATTGACATGATATGAATGGCATTTGATATTCAGCATGTTTCACTTCATCCTAATTTCAGTAAATGATACAGATTACTGAAATATGAGGGTATTAGTGCTCATGCTCTGTTAGATTAATGGCTATTTTGGCTACAGAGGAATTTTCTTCACTATCTTGTTATGGCTAAAACTTTCGTCTGTATGTGTCTTTGAGAATAATTGTCTATACAAATCATGGAAAACTCGTCTTTTCTTCTGTTTTGTCTATCTGAGTCATATTAATCTAGATCTGTATTCTCACATTTGTGTGTTCTATATAGGAAGGGGCTACATTGATGCACTATGCTGTCCAAACAGCATCAAGTCAGGCGATAAAGATTCTTCTTCTGTATAACATTGACATAAACCTGCAGGATAATGTGAGGACCCTGAATGTCAATGGGCACTCTTACATTTTTTTTTGGTGTCAGGCCCATAGCTTTATGTCTGAGGATATTGTCTCTGCTCTTCAGGATGGATGGACACCATTGCATCTTGCTGTCCAATCTCGACGAACTGATGTGGTGAGACTTTTATTAATCAAGGGAGCTGATAAGACAATAAAAAACCAGGTAGACTTATTTGGATATGTTATATTGCACAGAGTTTTTGGGGTATTTCTTTGGTTCAAGTTTTCTTCGTATTGCAAATTGCTACCCAATTGTTTCTTTAATCTTAGAGGCTGTTCTTAGGCAGGTGCCATTCACTGTTGAGCTCATGGTAAAATCTATTGCACTGTTCTTGGAGGAGAATGTTTGTGGTTGTACCCCACTCCCCTATAAACCATGTAATTACTGGAGGGTACATTTCCGTATTCCTTGAGTGTCCTCGAGAGAATGCACTAATGTGCTATTATAAGTCTGTGCTCCACACATCGGACAATTACTGAACACACAGACCTGCGCTCCTGAGGATGGCCTTGGGAATTGCAAGTGGTGATTTGCCCTTAAAAATCTAGTGAGGAAGATGGATATGCTCACTGCTTGAGAAACTCACTGGGTTTATGGTCACGGGTTTGCTTCTTTAATAGATAGTTGAACAACTAGCAGTTTAAATGACAGCTTATGGTCTACGTACCTAAAATATCCTCTTTCCCAGTATTCATGCCCTTAGTTTGCTTGGTCCGTACTTCCTTTTGATACGTTGCTTATTCCTTACTTTTATGAGCTTCAAATTTGAAAAATTTTCACCTGAAAAACTACTGCTGGAGTGAATTTAGTGGGTAGAAAATAGTTGTGTTCTTTTTTTTCACCGGAAGCATATAGTAATTAGTTTGATGTACTCTTAATTTCTATTCTCTGTGATGTGCAATTATCCTCTTTCATTCAGCCAAAAATAGAAGCATTTCCTTTTTCAGGATGGCATGACTCCGCTCGACCTTTGTCTACATTCTGGTCGAGACTTGAGGACTTACGAGCTCATCAAGTTACTGAAGCAGCTTCCCAAGTCGCGTCCATCATGCCGTGAGAGTGAATGAAGCTCTCGATCTCAAGGGGAGTCCTTGAAGATGTCTTCCTCAGGAAAGAGGCAAAAAGAAAAAAATGCACACGCATCGCACAGGCCGCAAGCACGAGGCAAACGCAGCTTGCTCTTCAACACCGGACTACTAATTTGAGCTGATAACCGTTGGGCAAATGTTCTCGGAAAGCCTTTGTGCCTGACGGTAGCAACTGTCGCTCCACATCAACAGACAAGTCGAAGAGAATCTACTCTTCTTGATACTTTAGTGAGAAGCTGCCAAGACTTAAACGCGCATATCCTGTTCTGTAAATCTCGTCGGTCTTCGACTTAATAAGATGATCTTATCCAGTGTAATCGTTCACAGTATTTAGCATCAATATGCATGCCGGGCATATCCAGAGGGTGGTATAAATTAATCCGACATGTCGGATGGTGAAGAGTCGTCGATCTTATCCACTCTCTAAGCAGACAGCAGTTCGTCGTATGCTGCTGTTCATCCTGTCGTTTTGTGGGCTCGTGCCGAAATAAATTAAATGCGTGACAGAGAATCTTTTAGTTTATGAATTCGATGGAGATTTGATTCCTCGAGATCTGGACATTCTTCCTACATAAATAAAATAGTTAGCGCATCAAGCACCGCCCTTGCTTGAATTGTCGCCATTAGGACGATACCTATGGAGACAATTAGACCAGTCAAATAGGTAGATTGAGTTGGGTTTTATTGAAAATGGTCTGATTCAAATTGATCTATTTAATTTATTTTCAATCTGATGATTTATATCAAATTTATATCCGATTGAAGTCATATTGTTAAAATATTTTTTTATTTAATTTAATTTAGAAAAATTGATATCTATACTAAGGTTAAAGCACGGAATGAGCGGACGTGAGATTGAGAAAGTGAGAGACTCATAGAGAAATGGATTGAGTTTAAGTAAATTATGAACTCATTTAATATTAATTTATTTATTAAATATAATTAACTAATATAACAACTTAACACATTATATATGAGTTAAAGAAATGAATATATGATTGATTTTAACAAATTTAAAGACAATTCACTATAGATTAAGGGAAAAGAAGTCATTCAACTCATTTGGCAGATCGTAGACCAAATGGATTGAACATCGTGATGTTAAAGCAAAATGTCGGGGAGAGATGAGAAATATCTTCTCAGTGTATAATTTAATTTGAGCTGTATAATTTAAATTCCGACGTATCATTACAAATTTTCCATGAATGACGTGAAAATTGCAACGATCAATGGTAAAAAAAAAAACGCATTAATTTCAAGGGACTAAGGGATAGATAGGAAAATAAAACATGAAAATGCGTCTTTTTCTCAAGAAAAATAAGAAATCCATACATATATATATTTTTTTTGTCAGGAAGGAATCATATTTGAAAATGGTCGAAAAAGAAATATTCAAAAAAGTGGGAAATTAGGACGACAGAAGAACGTGAAAAACAGTGTTGGGATTATGCGTGTCTCCATCTCCAACCCCTCCCGAGTCCCTCTCTCGTTTCCTCCTTCCGGGGATCACCACCTACCTTCCTCACTACCACCACTCCGTCACCTCCCTCTCCCTCTCCCTCTCTCTCTCTCTCTCTCTCTCTCTACAATGCTCGCGGCTCATCCGTGCGTCCGCGCGATCTCCGGCCACGGCGCGGCCGAGCAGCCGCGCGCCGCCCTCGCCCGGCTGACGATCGCGGCTCCATGCACTTCCTCTCCCCTCCGCGCGTCGGTCCGGCCGCGGGGAGGGAGGAGTCGGTGCCGCGGCGGCGGCGGCGGCGGCGTCAAGTCCCGGCCCATCTCGTGCAGGTCGTCCCGCGGGAGCCCCGGCGGCGGATCGAGCTGCCCCGACGACGGCGACGGCGACGGCTACGGCTACGGCTACGGCGACGCCGGCTCCGGCGCCGACGGGGACTACCTCCAGGCCTCTCTCCTCCTCGCAGGTATCGCGTTTGCCGCGGTCCGTGTGCCGGTGTTCTCGTTGGTTTCGGATTACGTGCGTTTGTGTAGGCAGCAGTGTCCTTGAATCGTGAGACCTACGTACTACGTGATGAGAATTGGGGAAATGCCTTGATCGTGCTGAGACTCGTCGGCTGCGGGTCCGCATCATTTTGAACTGTTGGAATGCGAGCGTCGTCTCGGATTGAACTTAATTCGACCTGGCCATTTGCCGAGAGTCTGATTCGGAACTGTCCTTGATTGAGTAATTGAGTAATGTGGTGGAAATGGGCAAACGGTGGGGAGTGCTAAGATGGTGTTACGACATTGGTTTCCTGAGATGATCAAGGGACTTGTCGGCCGATGACTAGTTTCTTTATGTCGTGACGTAAATAAAAGAATGGCAGTATGGGAGAGTAGCTTTTCTCTGTTCAACATTAGATGGTTCCAGTCTTTGGTATTTGAATTTCTCATGTTCCATTTTGGCTGTTTGTTATTTCTGCATATGATGTCTGCTTATTCGATTACCAGCAGCAAGATGCGTTGACAAACTGGGCATTTTTTCAGTTTGCTTTATTTTACAGGTTGAATTTCTCCCATTCAATTGGCTCGTATAACATGACATGGAGTGTGTTGGAAATTATTTGATTTCTTTCTCCACAACTTACACTAAGAATTTAGCTACATGTTCTAATTTAACGTCGTACTAAGTAGGTTAGATTCTACATTTCAATCTCCACATTTTTGTATGGATATCCTGTTATTCCTGAGTATGGTCATTCAGGACAGGTGATCCAGGCTTGAGACATTGTCTTCCTGCTTTCGATCAAAATGTGTGGCTTCCATCTTTTAATTGGCTTTCGCTTGATGGGAACCGTTAGATTTTCATGAACAAGTCTGGTGAAGTAATCGATTCATCCGTTCTGCTTTGTTCAGATTTGCTTAAAACTTCTCATAACTTGTAACGATGCGGTTATAATTCCGTGTACTTCTTCTGATGATGGAAATGATCATAAAACAAAAGTTATCAATGTATCAAAAAGGATATTTTGGACTAGCTGCTTTTGGAATTTGGATAACCTTCTCACTGGAGCTCTTTACACTATATCCGGTTTTAGAGCACATGTCATAAATGTATCTAGAATTTTGTGTCGATGAAGCTTTATATGTGTTGGTTGATTCTGAATACTACTGGGGCAGAAACCATTTCTCACTACCGTATGCGGAGGAGAGGATATCAAGTAGATGTGAGGAGTCAATTATCAAGCCAATTGCATCCATTTGCAATTAAAGCAAGGGGTCCTAGTGTAGATCAAGGTTTCCTTCACCGATTTCAGAGTCCTACAATTTTTCTTAAGATTGTTTGTGATGGAGATTTCCTGCTCCCCATTGTTGTAGGTATACGAATAGTTTCCTGCAAACTTTTCTCCTGTCTTTGGTCTTGTTTTCTAGAGCTTCTGGACTGATGTGTTGTTAATTTCTTTTGTTTCTTTAGGAGAATTTGCAATTGAAAAACTAATTGATGCCCTTCGCAGCGGTGAAGATGGGGTAATTAATTATTTGTGGCTTTTAGTGAATGTTATATTTCCGTCTTTAATCTGAATGTTCTATGATTGTCTTATGCAGGACTGTGCAGATCAATTTGATTTTGTGAAGGATCTTACAGACAAAGTTGATTTTGAAGTACGTTCATAGATTTCACTTTTAGGAACTGGTTGAGGCTTAATTGTGTGTTGCTAGCTTTGTGTAAACCCTGTGACGGGATAAGCGAGCGTTTGCGTATTTTGAAGTCTTAGATGGAGTACGCAGAAAGATACACTGAGATTTACCGAAAACTGACACACTGTACTCCACTGTTTCATTTAACTCCATTTTATATCATTGACTGGAAAACACATTGATATACTATTTTTTGTTATGATAATAGAATCTATCAAGTTGTCTTGTCTCAAACATATGCTGTTTTTAATCTTATTAGCACACACTGCTTGCTTTGACGTTCAAATTAGGGTAATATGAAGAACTGAGCCTTAAAAAATTCAACTTATACCCTCAAACAGTCCCATCACTACCGTACTGCAAATGGCATTGGCTTGATGTTGTTGCTGTTATTAGAGTATAATGTATGCACAAAGCTTCATATATTCAGTTGATTGAGTTATTAATCTAGTACCATGCTCTATACCATCGATTCTGAAGCGTGTTGTTAGGAAGATTGGTTCTCAAATAGAAGTGTGATTTGGTCTCCATGGAATTGAGGCATATGAAACATCGATTCAGTTTGTGTAAATGATGTGTTTAAAGAATTCACTAGAGCAATGTAAGAAGTCTAGATTAGAAACATTCAATTAGCTTGTATTTTTTGTTTGAACACTAAATATGTTGGACTAACCTTTCTATTGCTACTCTCCCATTTCTAGCATTAGCTTTCTGTTGCAAATTGACTTCTTTGCGTTTCTAACATTACTCATCCAGAGATGTAGTTAAAGGTTATAATAGATGAATCTCGTTGCCCTTCTTTGCAGATAAAGATGGTAAGGATCACACAAAGAGTGGCAAACACTTACTTTGCCAGATTGTATTTCAGCAAGGTAATTAAAGCTTGTTGCTTGTACAACATGCTACATTCTAGAAGTCATCAGCCTTATGGTTCCTTATTTAATGGTGCAACAAAGCGTTTCCTTTTCTGCAGTCAGGGAAAGATGATGTCCTAAGTGTAGATGTTCGTCCATCAGATGCCATAAATGTGGCTTATAGGTGCAAGGTTTGTATTATGTGTCTCACCTACTTGCAAGTGTCAATTTGTTCTGCAAATATAAAATAATGAAGCCCCCCTCAAACCTGACCTCTGAAGTTTTGCAGATACATGCTTGTACCACTAGGTCTGGTTAGATCCAATTTCCTTCTTATTTTAAACTGAAAGGGCAAATGAGAAAGGGGAAATTGCTCAATGGATTGATCTCATATAAATTTGTGGTGTTGATGTCTTTGCCAGTATAGTTCTGGAATAATCAACTGAGCTTTCTTTTGTTTTCCTTTTTCTTTTGGCTTGTTTTATAGATTATCATATAAAAAGACCTTTTGCTTTGGTTTCTTGTCAATTATGTGGTTCGAGTCATCTGTATCCATCATCACCGACCACATTTTGCCTCTTTTTAGGTTTAGGCCATGTCTACCTTTATTTCGTGATTTAATCTTTGTTCCTGATAGAGAGCTGTGTTCTGCAGGTGCCAATATATGTAAATAAGCAAATTGTCCTCAGAGATGCTATCAGATTTAGCTATGGAACAGAGAGAACGCGTGACAGAAGACCAGTCTATGACGTCTTACTTGACAGGTACCTGAATTTACGAGCATAAGTTTTGTCTAGTGGTGTAGAAAACTCGAAGTATGCAAACATACATGAAATTTCTTCATCTAAGCATAATTTACATCTCATTCAGTGCTTCAGACGGTCCAGATGCACTGGCTGAAGAGCTTGATATAGTCAAAAACATGAATCTAGCTATCAAAGAGGAACGATACAATGATGCAGGTACATTTGAAGGGAGTTTATTTTCAGGCTTATTTCTCACAAAGCTTTTCTTCATCAAGCTTGAGTTTCCTGGTTTTACAGTAATTCATTATCAACTTCACGAATAGTTCTCTCTTGATTACTTGTTCTTGACTGTTAACTTTTGCAGCCTTGTGGAGAGATAAACTAATGAAGCTTCGTAAATCAAAGGCATAACAATTAGGCAAATTGGAAGGTACTTCCTCTTTCAATGCATTAATACCTCTACCTCTTGTGACAATTGAGGAATGAAAAGTTTATGGGTTGTCTTGACTTCTTCTGATATCATAGGCACATAGTAAGATTCTAAGTGGGTGTTTGGGGTGGTTTCTGATTTTAGAAATTTTTTCTAACCTTTGACTATTATTTGATACACAGGACATCAGAAACATACACAATATTGACATTTTGATTCATTTTCATTTTTGCATAATAATTTAAAATGTTAAACAAACACTTTTTGGGTGGAAAACAAAAGAGTGATTGTTTGAAGCCCCAGCTAAAATGCACTAAATTTTTCAATTTTGATAATCCAATTCAACTTTATTGGAGACCTAAATAGTATGAACCCCTGAAATTTATATTATATATATATATATATATATAATTACATTATTGTAACTAACCATCTATGCACATTAGAATTAGAGGGCATTTTAAGAATCTAGGGATGTTTATTCTAAAAAATAACAAAATTTTAAGTCGGACTTTTTCTTTAAATTACTCTTACTAATGAAAAGTCTCTTAGAAAGAACAAAACGTGAAGAGACTTCTTATAAATTGAGCTACATTAAAAGATATAACTGAAAGGATGAAAGAGCAATTAAGACAAATAAAAAATACATTAACTGAAATTCAAAATTAAGCTTTTTTTTGGAAATAAAAAGTAGGCCAAGTAGAAAACGTAAACAAAAGTATGTGAATAATAGAAAGTTAACCCTCACTCATGAATTTCTAATACTAATCACTAAATTAAAATATGTGTATACACCAAGAGTTGCAAGCCAATGTATAACATGCATGGCTGAGCGACTGGTGAATTTATGCAGAATGAATTGCACATAACCTTTTTTGTTCTCCACTTTTTACCAAACTGACATATTTCAGATGCTTCCAGTCAAAAGTAAAAGGAATCCACCATGTGGAATGATGGTTCTGCCACAATATAAGCTATTTTCGTGTCCCCTTTTTATGATGATTTTGTGGTAGGAGCACATACAAATGATATAACTGGTTTGAGTCTGTATATGGCAATATTTTATAGAATATGATATTGAGTGTGAGTGGCTTTCTTCCTTGTCTTTGTCATGTAATCACCTTGTTTTGGCTCATGTGGAGGAATCCATTTCCTCATAGGCCTGCGCACCTTTGAAACCTCTTTGGGGTTGGCCCATTTCCAATCCCCATACACCTTAGTGACAGTAAAGATTGAAAAGGTGTAGGGGTGAGAAGTCCAAACTGGCCTGTCTTAATTGTCAAGTCAATCCCTTGGTGCTGCGGCATCACCCCAGGTGTTGTGGTATTAAATCACTTTACATCACTCAAAGCATGTTATTTTGCAACAGGTTTAATTTTGTTACTCTGAGGCACGGATTATAAGTTTAGTCTCCTTAGCCAGACATTGAAAATTGGACATGATTCGTTGTAATATCTTGATTCGCAACTAGTATCTCAATTTGTGGTAAATATTTTCAGGGATCACTTTACTTTGGTCCATTTTTCAATTGGATAATCGAATTGTGATTTTGATCATCGTTATACATACAATTGATTTAATTTGCCTGGATTTCCATAGATAAAATATTGATGTAGCTTTTCAGGTTGTACATGTGGTAGCAGTACTTTTGAAAATAAGGGAAACCCAGAAAGGAAGAAGGAGAGAGGGAGAAAGAAGGGGGCTGGGGAGAAGGGGGGTGGGGCACAGGGAGAGAGGGAGAGAGAGAGAGTAGAAGGGGTGGGGGAAGTGGTCGCTGGACCTCACTGTCTCTCATGCAAAGATTAGTGACCCTTGACCAATCAATGGCAAGGTCAGGACTCAGGTCACACTTTCTGTGAAATGGTTGGGGGTATCGCTTCTCTCCCACAAGTTGGCCTTCCTTGCCTTTATCCCTCCCTCCCTCCCTCCCTCCCTCCCCTTCTTTTTATAACAGCATAAGTGCACTGGTAAGAAAAGCCACATTAGCATTTGGCTGATAATTGGATCTGACATCAGCCTAGCCAAAGTATATCAATTGTAAAGAATTTAACTTCGGTCCCTTGAAGTTCAGTCCATTGATGACCCGATAGCAAATGAACTGAAATACAGCGATCAACAATGAGATCTGACCTCAATACCAGTACAACGGCACAGGAATGTGTTGCAGTTTTCTTTTTATTTGTTAAATAATCCGTGAGAAAGTAATGCATAAATCTGTAGGTTAGTGGCTTACTGCAGGCTCTGCTGTAGCAGACATTCTTCATTATGCTTTTATCTTTTATTCTTTTGCTGAGGTACAATTTGTGGTGTTTGACATTATCCTCCTTATTAATTTTCCTTTTAGGATCTCTTGTACAAAAGAAAGTGCCTACCGATCCCAAGTACTCGGTCGCGATGGTGGCCTGTTTCCAGACTTCACTTGGGGCACTCTGAAAATTGACGGGGGTAAAAAGGCATGGGGGGATCAAAGGCAGGTCGAAGGGCGGTTAAAGTTAGTTTCTGAGTTCTAGAAAATCGAGGCAGCTCCAAAATGTACAGCTTTGGGTTAGATGAGTGCCGCCTCTAACTTGACCCCGCAATCATATGTGCCTGCCTGCTTTTATACTACAGAGCGCCATTATTACTTGGAAGTACCGATTGTACTCAAATCACATAGTTAAACATGTATCGTCCCAAAATACGACTGAAATGTTATACCACATATCAGTTGAATGCTAATGTCTGTGTATATATATGTAAATGCTCTCATTATTTAGCAAAGTGTTGGGTAAGTTAAGGATGTGTGGCTTTCCAAGTTTGAACTCTGCTTGTAGGTTTTTAAATTTGTCAGTTTCAGACTGTTTCTAGCCCAGCTTTGGTTCCTCTTTTTCTCGAAGACGAGTCCTAACTGGTCAGCCTTCCTTGAGTTTTTGTATGTGGCCATCTCCTGATAAGTTTAAACGTACATCCCCGAAACTATTTCGAGACTGACTGAATGGGAAAAGTACTTAAAAAAATATTCTAAATTTATTGCATTAATATCAATTTAGTCATATATTTAATATTCTAAATTTATTGCATTAATATCAATTTAGTCATATATTTAATATTCTAAATTTATTGCATTAATATCAATTTAGTCATATTTTTTAATTGTACTAATCTAACGCCAAATCTTTATATATTGGTATCAATTGATTTCATCCGATTAATTTAGGTTGGAAATTGTCGACGTCGATGCTGGGTGTCTTAAGGCATAGCACGTGCTGGCATGAACTTTTTTTTAAAATAATTTTTGAGTTTTTTTTTTTTTTGGCCTCTTTGTTCTTTTATGTTGACGCAATCCATGGCCAGTAGAGGTGAACATGATTTCAGGATAGAATTTGATACTTGAAATCAGGCAAATTGAACTTGAGAATCGTATTAGGAATCTGCCTAGTTCCAAGTTTCAAAGTATTCAAGGTAGGTTCTAGGTTTAAAAAATTGAGGAATCTATTTCGATGGGGTAGGTTTTGGGTTCTAGGTTGGTAGAATTTGGAATCTGTAATTTAGAACTTGAAACAAGTATTTGTGTTTTTCTTGGTATATGTTTTCGTACAATCTTGCAGTATTTCATAATATTTGATAATGGGTGTATAATTTAAAATCACTAGTTTGACCTTCTACTTTATGATTGAGACTTTTATTTTGTTAAAAGTCATGGCCAGTAAATTGTAGCAACAAGTATTGGTCATTAAATATGATAATTCATTGCAATTATTTAATTAATAATACAAATGGAATTTGGGTAGACCTTAGAACTGATTATAGAACTTGTGATAGGTAAGTTTCAGATTCCAAAAAATGAAGGACCTGTTTTAATGGGTAGGTTCTAAGTTCTAAAGTAAGCCTTATTGGCCATTAAGGATAAGCGGTAATAGGTTTTGTACAGGCTCTACCTAAAACCGGAAACTGTTCACTCCCAATGGCCGACGAGGCTTGCTAGTGAAGTTGCCCTTACTAGATTTGGCGAGGCCGACTTTCTCCCAAGCAACACTTGGTGAGGTCGCCTGGCTGAGGCGAGGGTTGGCCTCACCGACGCTCACCCTCCTCACCTTGCTTGTGGTGGCAAGAGTCGCCATTGCTGGCCATGGCCTGTGTTGAAGAAAAAAAGGAACAAATATTAAAAATAATCATTAAAAAATGTCAATGTCAATCCATGCTACGCTGGACGGCCGACATACACGTAGTAATTTCCATCTTAAATTGGCCAGACAGACTTAATTGATACTTATGTGAGAATATTTATGACTAAAATGACCTAATTGCAAAGTTTGAAACTGAATTTATACCAATATAATAGACCATAACTTTTTTGGTACATTTTTCTAAACTGAATTGTGGCGTGATTCTGCTCCATCTTGTTCTAACTTCTCAACTGTCGCTAGGAACCCACCTTTGATGATGTTTGATCTGCCACCTTTACCGGTTAACCATCGACAATCATTTTTTTGTTTTGACAAGAAAACCCATGTTTGGCAGATGCGTAGAAAGAATCCTCGCTAGCTTTTGTTTTTCATTTTAGAACTTTGGAGCAATGCTAAATATACTATGATTCTATTAAATTTGTTTACTGATTATGTATCGCTTATAAAAATGGACGAACAAAAAATATTTTCATCGTTCATAAAAATGTTTAGACATAAATTATTGTCGCTATTGAAAACATTCTTTATTGACTAATTATTTAAACTCTACATCTGCTCAAAACTATTATATCGAATGCAATATTTGGATATGCACTCAATTTTGCACAAACATTAGTTGATATGGATCTCCTATCCATAATTCATTTTCTTTTGGCATAGATCTATGTTGACCCTCATCGAGGGGTAAACAGATTCGCCCAGTTCATGTAATTTTCTGCACTTGTGAATTCTACTTTCCTCGTTATGCAACAATTTGTACAGAATCATCAGGAGGATTGTCTGTACAATCGCTGATCATGTATTTCATGGAACCAGAATTCGCAAGAGAACACATCCAAACCGGAGAAAATGCTGCAGTAACAAGCGTTACTGCCTTAATACAGGCTTAGTATCTTAGAGAGATTTCAACTCGAGCATCACCGCGCAGTGATAATCATCGACCTCGGCTGGGCAAGGAAAAATCAAGGCAGGCGCCGACAGATGGAGGGGATTCTTGGAGGCATTCGAAAACGCAGAGGATTCGGCATTTTCTCCCCATCTCCCCAGAGCGCATATGCCTCCTCCCCGTGCGCGGCACCATCGCCTACTTCCAGTTCGTCTTCCACCATTCTCAGGTTGACAATTCTGTTTATGAGAAGGCAAATGAAACTCGTAGCGACCACGTTCCATACCGTGATGAAAGCTACTCCGACGAGTTGGTACGACATCTGCTGGAGTCCTTGGCTGGCCTTCCCGTTGATGATGCCATATAACAAGCCTGTGTAATTATCCGAGAGATAGTACATACGCAGGAGATTGGGTTTCGCAAACAGCCCAGAGAGGATGCCCCCCAGAACTCCGGCCACTGCGTGCGTGTGGAAGACGGCCAACGTGTCGTCCACTTTCTGGAAGAAAGCCGATCTTCTGTAGAGTACCATCATTGTGTACCATGGTACTGAACCTGACACTGCTCCCATCAAAGCTGCTGCCCATGGGTCCACGACTCCTGCGCTTGCGATCGGTTTAATTTAAGCAATGATGCAACCAGTTTAATCACTAGAAATCGTACCTTGCGACTCACGTGCTTTAAGTGAGTGATTGGTTGAGTTTAGTAAACGGAATGCGGCTGTAAATTACATTAGAAGCGCGAGCAAAGTGGATAAAGAGATCGGCGACCAAGTAGTTAGCTCGGTGAATGATGTCGACTCCAGACATTGCGTACAATGCTTGAAAAACTGTACTAAGTTGGTGGCTGAGTCCAGGAAACTGCTAGCCGTATTCGATACGGTCCAAAGTCCAAACATTTTAAAATTTCGTGACATTTTGCGAAAAGAAAAAATAGTGTTTCTTTTACATTTGGAAATGAAAATGTTTTCCGACATAAATCGGCGTGGTTTCGAACTTGGAAGAGTGTCAAACCTGCCCCGGGTGTGATGCAAACAAGGCCAGTGATCATTCCCTGGACAGCACCAATGACAGAGCTTTTCCTGTAGAAGATCGTGTCGAGCGAAACCCAGACGATGAGGCTTGTGGAGGTGCAGAGATGGGTGTTGAGGATGGCCAGAGATGCAATCCTGCTAACGACGAATGGTGAGCCCCCATTGAACCCGGTCCAACCCAGCCACAAGAACCCTGCGCCTCCCAACATGTGTATTATGTTGTTCGGTGGGAAGTTTTGCCTGTCGTGCGAAAGCCTCGGTCCAACCTACGACATACAAAAATCGCCCACCAAAAATGAAAAGCGCACTTGCATTATAGACACAAAAAGTAAAGGAACAAAATGCATGGTGCGTATACAGACAGGTGCACTACATTCATCGGAAGATTGAACCAAGAACATGAATGAGAGAGTTTCCTAGGAAAAATCGAAGCAGTAATCGAAGTTGATTCCCCGATTTGTTTGTAATCCATGTATAATAGTTTAGGAGTGCTATGCAAATGGGGTTGCTGTCCAAAGTAGGAGGATTTTCGAATGGATTCTTGTGTAACTATCAATCTCCTTAATGTCTGATAGAGAAAGATCTTGAAACTTTACCTTACTTTATATCTCTAAGATAGCCACAAAGAGAAAGTATATTCACATCGACTTCATACCCTAATTTGAGAAATCAGTCCTCGTATCTCTAGAATTGTCTAAAATAACAAAATAGTACAGAACTAAAGGAAACATGTCATGATAACTTGGAGATGATGCAATTCATATCAGAATTTTGCTAGACTTAAGATTTTTGTGATCACTTGTAGCTTGTCGTTCATGATCCGACAGTTTGCACATAAAATGATTATACAGTTGACTCTACATGAATCTAGTATGTAAGAATCACTAATGATGATGACTTAGCTATCTTAAGTTTGATCTGGGGGGTTAACTCTCACCATGGCATTTCTTTCCCTGAACTTTGCTAGGTCGAACTTACCTAGAGAAAATGAGCGTGCGATGGACTTTCAGTCATTATGTTTGTTATTGTGGGTTATGAATAATGTGTTCTTATTACCCAGTAAGCAGCCGTGAAGCCGGCCACACCAGAAGAGAGATGGATCACGAAACCACCCGCATAATCAATGGTTCTAATCCCATCCTCTTGATTCAAGAAACCGTCTCCCCATATACAAAAGGCGCCAACCGTGTAGCTAAACGTCAGCCACAGCGGCACGAACATCATCCAGGCGTAGAAGTTCATCCTCCCGAGCAACGAACCGGCCAGCAAGATCACCGTGATCGCCGCGAACGCGAACTGGAAGTAGACGTAGTCCGCCTTCGGCATCGACTTCGCCATCGACCCGAATTTCAATTGGTTCAGGAGGGAGTGCTGGGAGAGCACCGGGTAGGGCTTCCCCATCAGCGGGCAGAGGGGGTCGCCGAACGCCATGGAGTGGGCCCAGAGGACCCAACAGACGAGGACGGCGGCGAACGCGTAGAGGGCCATGAAGGCCGAGTTCACGGCCCACTTCTTCTTGACCATGCTCCCGTACAGGATCACGAGGCCCGGGACGCTCTGCATGCCCACCAGCGTCGCCGCCGTCAGCTGCCAGGCATTGTCGGCCTTGTTGTTCCACCCCGGGGACGCTTCGTTTGGCACGAGGTTTTGCGGCAAGTATACCGGGCTGCCATCGGCGTAACTCATCGGTCCTGATACCGATCTGCGTGAGAGGGGGTGTAATGGAAGAGATGGAATTGAAATTTCAGGATTGAAGTTAAGAATGAGGGTGATAAAGAAGAGTTGAGTTTTGGAGGTATGCATGGGGGCCCGCATTGGTATCATCTAAGGTAGGTTTTGGCAGGTATCAGGATCCTCTAACATTCTTTGCTGTCTATAGCTCCAAGATTCAATTTCGATAGTTCTTAACGATCAATCAACGTCAAGCTTAGCAAAATTCTCTTTTCGGCCAGTAATATTACATAGACATCTTTTGACCCACAGTTTTGTCGAGTTATATCTCTACACTTCTTCTTGTTGGTACGGTTGATAGAAACTAAAAGGATGATTGGTGTTTGCGGGAACTAGAAAGCAAATATTGGAGTTTAACTCAGGGCAATCTTTCCAAATTGAAACTCATGCGCCACCCAACAAAAAAAGAATGAGAAAACGACATGAATCGTTTCTAAAACTTGATTTAATGTGCAATGTGAGTTTTTCAACTTTGGTCACAATATGTAATGTCATTCATGAACTTTTAATTTATTTAATAAGTCTAAGAATTTTTGGTATATGATCAATTTAATTATTAGACTATACGAAAATGTTAAATAATATTCTTCCATTAATTCAAATTAATGGATATTTTTATGCGAAAATGTTTAGTAAAAACTGCTGTTTACTTGGTTGTGTGGGGGATGCATAGAAGTGAATGGGGACGAATGAATTTGAATGATTGACTATAAATTCCATCAATAATTAAGTTTTGAGCTCTGGCAACTTACATAGAAAAAACTTGTTATGGTTGATACATGTTTTGACTTTACTGTTGCTTATAATCATGGAAAATTTATAACCACCATCTCTAAACATAAGTAAATTACATTCTCATTCATCAATTCCCATTAACCAAACAAGACCCTTTACTGGTCCAAACTTTTCGTTGCTCAAGTTCGCATCCATAAGCAGCGATAATGGCCCTATTAAGACTCATATTCATTTACGCATGGACTGCTATCCCCCCCTTGGGCACTAGGTCTTTGGTCCTCTAAATGTAATAAAGTTTTGTATTGCAAAAAATTAGAGGATTTTGATTGAAGAAAAAAAAGTAATCGATGACCAAATTTCAAATTGCACAAGCTGCGAGGCAAAAATTTACTCCAAGTCAAAACATCATATGAAATATCACCTGAAAATAGTGAAAATTCACCTAATTACCACGAACCAAGAATAGGGCAAGAGAAAAACGTATCCGGCGTCCCCCATGAAGCTCTCTCATCCTCCCACTGGCTTGAGGCGAGACTTTACACTTACGATGGAGTCAAAGCATATTAGACAGAGTAATCTGTACAAATTGCTCTTTTCTTCCTTAGAGCGATTCTTGCCATCGCCAAAATCGACAATAGGTTGGAATGAATGTACCCCCCATCAAGCCATCCAGATTCATTTGCCAATCCGGATGGATTGTGTGCAAATTGTCTAGGCTCTTGGGACAACCGAACTCTCGCAGTCCGCGCCCACTAGACGTAAGATTCTCACCTGTATTTATATGTTAGTAGGCTACACTTTACACTTACAAGTCATATACATTCAACAAAGGGAAATTGGTATGGGGAAACAAGAGAAGTATGTTGCTGGGTGAAAATCGCGTGCAATGAATTGATTTATCAAAAGAAGGGGGGAAAAAGGACAATGCCATGTTCACTCTTGGACTTTTTATTGGAAAAGTTGAGGAAGAGAGAGAGAGAGATTGTATTAACGGGTTAATTATGCTTCTCCATATTTCACAGACGACCGAGACGTTCGAATTTCACAAATACGTGAGTATTATGATGACTTGATGATTCTACATTAGTATGATGTTTAATGAATGCAAGAAAGATACTTTCTTGGGCAAGACATTGTCTTGCAAACGAGGAGGACAGAAGAGTTGAGGTTGGCCTAATTAAACATGAGTGCCAAGTTCATTTGAATTGTTCCATGTTCACGGAATGTCACGTCATACTCTTTCCCTATGCTAATTATTTTGCTCCAATCTAGACATGGATGACACTAACTGGGAGAGTGCATGAGAACAGACCAAGCCGGCTGGTTCCTAGTTTCAAATATTTAAAAGCAGGAATAATTGGTCTGGTTCTCTTTTAGATGGGGAATTGAACCACCCAGATTAAACCAGATCAATATATTTATTATTATTAATTTTTCTTTTCTTTTAAAGAGTAAATAAAAGGAAAATGCCAAAACCTTAAACTAAATTGGTCTAACTAGGAGGATTGATGGATCCGGATCTTTTTTGAGGTGGAACTAGTCCAACCGGGGTATTGATAATACCTATAGCTGATTGCCAAAAAATAAGAAAGAAAAAGAAGGTCGATTTTGCCAATATTATCCAGCATGTCTCCAATATATTAGATATCTTGTACATATTCGAATTATGTATTTAACATGTTCGATCATGCGTAGGTTTCACTTGAGCATATTGTTCTTGGAGGCATCAGTCTTATATAAACACATGTTGAAAAATTGCCCAAAAAGTCTTAAACTTGTTGTACAACAACTAATTCAGTCATAAACCTTTTAATTATACCAATTTAATTTTAAATCTTATGACAATTTGCTAATTGCATCCAATTTAGTCCTAAACATTTTCAGGATTTGCCAATTTAGTTTTAAATCTTCTAATGAATTATCAATGTATTTTGTCCGGTTAATTTTGATCAGAAATCATTAATGTGGCGGTTCAATTAGAGACATCCATTCTACATACTGTAGCTAATGTCAATATTGATAATTTTTTTGAATTCTTTTCTTTTCTTTTCTCTCATTACTTTTTTGGTTCAAAGAGCCAATAGGCTTGTCGACTATTAGTCAAGAGTTGGCAACCCTTGTTGACTGCAAGCGAAGGTTGCAGCCCTCTTCGGATCTAGCGAGGTTGTCGTGAGCCCTCGTGAGCCACAGCATGGTTGTCGCACCCTTATCCCGCCCTTGCTATGGTTGACGAGGGCATCTTGAGCCCCATAAGCCACAACAAGGATATCATGACCGTCACACATCCTCATTGTGGCCGCCTTGCTTGTGGCAAGCGAAGGCTTAGTGGTCCTTGCCCATTCGACGAAGGTTGCCAGCCCTTGGCCATCCCACGGTGGCCTCGCTAGCCTTGTGAGGAATTTATGTGCTTAAAAATAAACTAGATTATCTCTTGATTGGGGACTAAAGTTTAATTTAAGTTGGCTAGACCTATGAGCTAGTAAATGAGGATCATGCATACCCTTTTTCTTGGATCTTTATTAAGATCTTATCGTTGTTGTAGACGTTTATAAATGATTCGAATGAGAGTTAGTAACTAAAAACTAGTTGGTAACTTAATGGAAGAAAAGTTTGAACGCATATTGATTAAGATTGAAATTTCATATAGAAGTTAGTAAATTCGAGTCCTGAGCAAGTTATATATATAGTCAGTTTCATCATTCGTGGACACCGAAAAACACAACATTAGAAAGAAAGGGAGGAAGAGCAAAAGGAAATGTATAACCAAATAAATAACAATAAATAACGTTTCCAAATTACTTACATAAATGTTCTAAGTCACTTGCATTTAAGATAAAGTTTTGGCAATTCAACACCTACCAAACGGTGAAAAATTTAAATCACTGCACACCTTATCTCGATTCAAATAATTATTTCATATGATTAAAATGATATAATACACTTATGCTTTGCTAGTCTGAATCATTTCTTATGACAGGCAACCCTACGGGGGAGGAATAACCCATCAGATATCTCGACTGCAGAATCAAAACCAATCCCTCCATTTGCGCGCATAACATCGTCTCAGCACTAGGGAATCGAATCCTGCAACCCAGCGACAATTAATTTGACCTGGAATCTCTACTTCTATTCAACCTGTAGAGAGAGAGAGAGAGACAGAGAGAGAGAGGAAGAAATCAGGATCCCATATGATGAACGTTTCTGGGGGACAACCCTAACAGGGATCCACTGGTACTGGTGGATGCATTGCCATAAATTACAGGAATAAATGAAACAGGGAGATCAGCAGAAGGAGGAGGAGGAATAGGAGGAAGGAGCCAAGCCAAGAAATAAATGAGACGAAATGAATGAGGTTTCAGCACTTGCCGTATTTGTGCCAACAGAGCAGCATCACGATGCACCTCCTCGCGATGTAGAACCTGGATCTCTGCTCCCTCACCATGGCCCAACACCCACCCTTTCCTGGACCGCCCGAGGAGCCGCCGACCCCGCCATGCTGCCACCGCCCGCAGCTGTCCCTCGACACCGGCCGAGAGGCGCATTGACCCATCTAAATTCGCATGCGAACGAAGCTCATAATCGCCGCCCCCGTCGGAGAAATCATAATTCAGAACGAGGAATCACGTACGTCTCTGCATATAGAAGAGGAATCCAAATTTCTATGGTACAACCCCCACGCTTAGATGATAATGAGACAACCCTAGAAATCAAGATTAAGCTTCTACGTCACCAGCTCTCTCTCTCTCTCTCTCTCTCTCTCTCTCTATATATATATATATATATATATATATATATATATTATATAATATAATATATAATCCAGTTTAATTTGGGTGTACGCGGCTTTGTCCGTGTGAGTTCGTATCGCTCATTTCCCAGACGCAAGCCTCACCAGCTTTCGTCTAGTTGGAGATGAAGGGTGGGTGGGGCCCATCGACGTACGGCTGAGATTCGATCGAGACAGTTCACCGCCTCATCTGGAGGGCCCACGTCGCCTTTGAATTTAATTTCAGCTAATTAATTATATAATTTTGTTCTCTTATTTTATATTTCATAGCTGGGGCATCGCGTATTTATGATTATATATGAAGAAAGTAGTTACAGGGCGGAGGAGGACGACTTCAATGCTTTTCCACATACGTGAACGTAACCTCGGACAGTACAGCTGGAGTTAATAATTTCTTCTCTCTCCCTTTTTCTTTTTTAACCCTATTTTGAGTTGGAGGGATAATATCAGGATAAATTGTATTGAGTGCGAGATTGAATTCGTTTGAGGAGGAGTGTTTTGCTTGAAGATATATTATCTTCTGCAAGGATTTAGTTTTTAAAATGCAGATAATTTCAGCTCAGAGATCGGGCTGCACCGAGTTGAGCCGCCCGGTCCAAAGCCAGGTGCTAAGAAGAACCGATTCTTAAATAGAATAGGGGGCCTGATTGAAATTGGCTGATCCAAGATCTGATAGTTTTACAATCGATCGGTTAACCGTGGGGTCACATGTTCGGCTCCCGATTTTAGATTGGAATCGACCAATCTTAAAACCGACGGCTCCTATTCTCGACCTTACTGTGTGTCCGAAACATCTTGCCCCATACCCCCCCTTACACGACGATGTAGACCTCACTCTCTGACGCCATTGCCCGCACAAAACTGTCACATCCTCATGACTTTAAATGTTACTAATATAATAACACCTTCAAAGACCCTTTTTTGAAATTTTATTTCAATTCTCAGGTAGTAAGAACCACACAAAAGTGAAAAAGATCATATAAACCAAATATCACAAAAAGTTTAAAAATATGATTTCAATAGAGGCAAACCCGGAGTATTGATTATATTTAGGAAGGATGATTAAAATAAAAGAAAGATTTTTTGGGCGTGAAGATCTAGCTAAAGTAGGATGATGTAATTTTGTGGAATTCGAACAGACGACCTCCAAATTTCAAAATTAGAAATCCCCCAACGTTCCAATCAACCGCGGCAATCCGTGAATCGGCACAACGAATGTAACAATAAAACCTTGCAATACATCCCATGTGACTTGCTATGATGCCTAGCTTCGGACAAAGTTGCACGTAACATCACACATTGAAGCGATGGGGGGACATAAAGTTTGAAATTAGGAGAAGAGGTACAAAGTTTGCTAAAATCTTACTTTGCAAGTTCTACAGGGAGGACAGATCGTACGTGGATTTGAGAGAGGTAATGTTCGGATCTACTTTTCTTTCGCTCACCAAACATTGCGAACTTTTTGAGCACACCACGTGCGAAAGTAATTGTGCCTCCTGTATTGGCTTCTCTAGAAAACAATGAACTTTAGTACACATCGTGCGGATTCACTTGGTTTGAACCCCTTCAAATCATCCAATGATGAATTTCTTCATTTGTCGCCAATAGAGCTGATCGATCGGCTAATTACGCGAGTCCGATACTAGGTTTGAAGGACCTTATCCAACTCCACCCATAATTTTTTAAAGTTCTACATATTTTGATGTAAATGACCGAATCAGTTTTTCAGGTAGTTAGGTCTCCACTCACACGACCTCGGGTAAAAAAAAAAAAACAACAAATGAGCAGACTAAGACTTGCCCGAGCGGGTCTAAGCGGGTGGGCACCCCCAAGGCCGAGGAGAAAATCGCTTCCCCAAGGCCGTCGAATATGTGCATTGAGCCTGGTGCTGATGCCTTAATTAGTGTTAGCCTATATAACCACATAACCGGAGGCCACTCTCGATAAGTGTCACGGTCCGAGCCATTGGCTCACTTCAAAAGACCGTGTGGTATGTACTATCCTTGGTCACCAGTGGTGCATTGGCTGGCTCAAGCGTGTAACACCCATTATCGAGGTAGATGTATAGTTCTTGTCGAAAAATATGATGGATTTTGTCTAAGAGAATCACTCATCTTACGCATAGGGAAAAGAAGAAAAAACATAAATGTAAAACTCCTTGACTATGTTTCGGTGGGAAATTAAACCAAATCAATCTGAAATTATGTCCTACATTGTTTGACAATGTGTTTTAAATTCTCTTTATATTAGTATGGACTCCCTCCACTTAATAATATAAGTTTTTGGATTGAACTTTCTAACATGGTATTCTATTTCTTTTGCGAATATTGCCCTTGTAATCTTGATCTTATTGAAGTCGGCATTTGAGAACTTCAAATCATCATAATAAATACAAGTGAGGCTAATTTTCTTGTTTCTTCTCTCGATTACTACATGCATCTATTAATATTAATTGCATCTTTAAGTTACTTGCGAGTGTTTCAGTGGACTTTGAAAGCCTTTGACCGACGAACGTAAACGGCAAGGAAATTGCCATGCGATTTACATGCGATGAGCGGATGAGATTCCCCTATAAGGCATGCGTTACAAGGTCACATGTTATAAGCGACTTGCTCCCAAAGTACATAAAGTGATCATTATGTTGAACTAAAACTGGCTAGCGATTCAATGAAAGTTCTTTTGCGCAAATCAAGAAAGAGGAACACAGAAATCAAGCTGCCGATTCAGTTCGAAAGGACGGTAGCTCCTACGTACGTATTGAACAGTTTGTCTTTATATGAACCACCTTGCGGGATGAGAATTTAAAATAAAATAAAAAAAATTACTTATTGACGCTCTGGATATTTTGGTACTAAATTAAGGTGGTTTATGCGAGGTAGAAGAGGTCACACATATTTCGTACATCGAACTTCACCTAATCAAATGGGCAGGGTTCAAAAGAAGTGCATTGCCTTTTTGGCTTGAGCAACGGAAGACGAGTATTTAAAATGAAATATTCAATGTGGCTACCCTTGAAGGAAGGTAACTATGCAAAAGTAAAGGCGTTGGTGTTTTTCCTTAGATGACTACTAAGAATTCGACAATATTTGGCTAGGAAACCTCATTAGATACTCGTAACCTAACTTCTGTTCAACTTGAATAGATGCAAACTCTTATTTTCACGAGAAAGCATCTTATGCATCTACTTTCACCATTGACATAACAGAACACATATGGCAATTTGAGTAGATTGCATGAACCTAGAAAGCTGGCCTCGGCTTCATTAAAATTACATCAGAATCTGGGTGAGGATCAAGAACAAATTCAAAGACACAATCAACAATAAATTCGAAGGCTATTCGGTCAATAACTTAACAAGTAGATGCGATTTCGAAATTGAAATGTTCTCTCTCTCTCTCTCTCTCTCTCTCGCAATAAATTCGAGGGTTTTGATGCTGCTGTTGCTTTAAGGGGAAGACCAGTACGAGTGTACCGAACATATCCGCATGTGGTTGGATGCAAAGTAGCTTTTACTGGACACCGCCATAACTTTGCATGGGTCAGTAAAAAAGAACAACCCAATTCACACAGGGCGTCAAGAAAAAGAAGAAAGAATATCCCCAAGATCCCCAAACCCTATTCTTGATCCTGTTGTTCTGTTTTCATTGCAATTTGTAATCTGTTTGCAAAAACCCATTTTAGGTTAAGCGACGAGAAGGCAAATTCTCTCACATAATGCCCCTTTTTTTCATTAGTGAATCAAGGCTTCAAGTTTCCTCATCAAAGAACGACCTAAGTCTGGCAGGATCTTTCTTATTAGGGTTATTGATGCATATGTATAACGTCCAAAGATGCCGCAAAACGCATTATTACGAAGTCAACCACTACCTTTGACTTCCTAATTAGACTAAATAGCTGTATATAATCAGCCGTTTATATGATTGATGACGGTGACGACGAAGGTCAACTGTCTTCCTTTCCCCTCCTTCACTGGAAAGAGAAAAGTCCAAAAAAGGAGCCGATACGGTTAAATTAGGGTTCATAAAGAGAGATCTGAAAAGAGGGACATGAGTCATGGGCACCTTGCTTATTAATGTCTTCTACTATTTATTTTCCTCATTTTTTTTGCAGGGACTGTGCGTTGCAGAGAGAGATTCTTTCTCATTTAAAGCGGGGGTGGTTCTTCTTCCTTCCTCTCTCTGGTTCGGTACTGTAAGCATCGCCATCATTGTTCATATGGTCGATCCCTTCGTCGGGCATCTCATGTTTCTCTGTTTTTAGGGTTTTTCTTCTTTTTCTAACCCCCCTCTGTTTTCAAAACTTCTTGCGAACCCCAGGAGTCAAGAACCTGATTTCGTTCAAAAGGACAAAACTACTTGTATATTTTCGATGTGAATTCCGTTATTTCAACCTCGGGCGCAATTGATTCTTGTTGATGAAGAATAAGATCTTTTCCACCCCAGGATCTTTGTTGCCGATCCTTCAACGTGATTTATAAACTATGCTTTTATCCGTGATTTGATACAGTGAAATAGAGAAGTGGACAGAAATGGAAAACTGTGTCTTCTTCCCAAGATGTGGATGGAATTCTCCATGTTATGCTATTAAAAGATGGTACTTTCACCGTTTTCACTCGGCATGCTCTAGCAAATTTGTGAGTCTCGACTTTGTCCATGATGTGTATGGGGATAGACAATAATTTGCTATTCTTGCAAAACTAAGTGTATTTTTTTTGTTAGCTTACCCTAGTGACCTAAGTACTAGATACCTAAATTTCTACAAATTCGGATAATTATGCACTCATAACTTCGATATAACATTTTCGAATAAGAGTTTTTGACTCTTCTAGTACATTAATAAGTACCACCTCGAAAGTCACGACTCTCCAAAACCGACTCTTAGGAAGCACGCCTTGATTTTAGGTTGGCCATAAATCTAGTTAAAGTCCCGGTTTTCATATGATCCGAAGAAAATAATTTAATAACTTACGACATATTCTCAATTCTTTTGCTATAACTATATACTCCACCATTACTTTTTTACATGGACGGTTGGTATACTGTCTTAACATGGCTTATGAGGTTGATGTCCCGTATAACAAAGCTAGGGTTTTAGAATCCTCCAAGGTGGCGTGAATAAATGGAGTCTACAGCCCCGGGGGGGGGGGGGGAGGGGGGCGGTGTGGAAGTAGAGAAAATAATTTAGAGAGGGAGAGAGAGAATAACACAAACATACACAGGAGGGATTTAAATGCAGTGGCCCAAATTTCTGCTTTGGTAGTCGTGGGTTTTAAATGCTTTCACCCTTCTTTGCATCTTCTTAAATCCCCCTCCCTCAGACATTCTCACCGCTCCTCCCCTCTCCCCCTTTCTCTCTCTCTCTCTCTCTCTCTCTCTCTGAGCTCTCTCTTCTCTCTGTTTGTTTGCTGTTCTTTCAGAGAGGGAGAGAGGGACAGAGAGAGTTGCTCTTCATGATCTCCTTCATATCCTCGTCCATGCAATAATAGAGAACTGCCTGTCTGCCTCTCTGTCTCTCTCTCTCTCTCTCTCTCCCCCTTCTCTCTCTGGGTCGCGCCCTCTCTCTACTGTGATTGTGTACATGGAACAGTTCACTCGGATATTGGCCTGGTTCACTCAGACACCGTCTGAAGATGTCGCTTTTTTGCAGCCAAAGACTCGATGGGAGCGGCTTGCTCTCTCCGTTTCTTGGTCTCTGATTGAGCCGTGCCAATATCTCAGTGCTCTTCCAATTTCTCCGCGCCCTTCCTTCTCCACGGCGAGGGTTTGCCGAAGAGCCCTAAAATCTTTTACGTCCTCTCCAAGCGCACGATCCGGAGCAACATCGATGGTGGTAAGTTTCTTGTTAGGTTTCGCCAGCAACAAAGGTGATAAAACTGTCTTTTTCCTCTTCCTGGTCTCATGAATTCATGCTTGGCTTTTTGCGGAAACATCAAGAAACCCTAGCTCGATGCACATGGTTTATGTATGGTGTGTGCTTGTCTGCGTGTAAGGCTTCCAGAGGATTATTGACAGGTTTGTGGTCCTATTAAGGAAGACGAGTTTCAGAAGATAGTCACACGATGATGTGTTTTTGTCGCCTAACCATCCATTTTTACGGTTTAAATTAGACTAATCTTGTTCGAACATTCTTGTTACATCGACTGTCGGATGGAGGACATTTACAACTGAGCTCGGCCTTGGGTATTCCGATGTAAAATTTTCTATAATCGGAAGCACAAAAAACGCGAAAAAAGAGAGCGGAAAAGAGATCATTTCTCCGGACGTTGTTACGGTGGCGTGGCGGATGGGTAAGTTTAGGTGATTACGAGCCTTACGATGTCCTCGATTTGACGTCCTTTGCGAAGAATATTGTATCCCTACAGTTAATGTTGAGAAGATATTATAGTTGACCGTAGATTTAATGAATAATTACGGAACTAGCAGCTAGTCATATCCTACTAGTGGATTTGTGTATTTGTACTATAGGTAATCCATTACTTGGAGAAAACCCAGCTCATGAGGTTTTGACTGGAAAAGGTATATAAGTCGTGCTCTTTTTGTTCTTTAACTTGTGATATTTGCATCAAAAGATAGAAGATTGTTTGTTTATCTTGAAATCAACATATAAAGTGGTATTGTGGACCCTTATTGATTTCTGAATATATATTTAGATTATTGACTATAGTTTGTCACCACATGTTTTTCCGTTTACGGTCTAGAAATTTGGAAGAAATCCGGTAAGCGGTTTCTTCAATCAAGTACTATTTTCTTTTGTTTCTTTTGCGTAGAGCGAAACAAGAAACTATCTTACGTAACGGATTCACATCATCAATCCGATTTTAAATTGAAAAAACGATTAATGTTTTAAATTTTTAGTATTGTGCGAAGTAAGTTTTGTGGAATAAGTGATTGGCTTTGCTTGTTTTGATATTGCGCAATTGTTGTACCAAATGAAAATTTAAAACAAGAAAAGTACAAGTGTACAACACATACTGTAAAAGTTTCTTATTTTTGTAAGTGCCTTTTCAAATTGATTCTTTTTTTTTTATAAAGATTTTCATTTACCAAGCACCCTGAAATTATCTAAACGTGGAATCCGATGGCAGAAGATGTCAATCTGACTGGATCGCAAGAGATTCGATGGTGCAAATGTATTTGAGAGGATGCACTAACTTATAGCATTTTTTAATCTAGATTTTGTTAATAAGTGCCCATTGGGCATTAAGCTATCGAACAACCAAATTTTGCAGTTTTCAATGCAGGGTTTTTCTCATATTATTTAGAAACAGTGCTTTGAAAAATTGCATCGTCCCATATAAAATATACTTAACAGTGTTCCAAAACACTCGTTAACACAATCATTTTGATCTATATGACATCATGTATTTATCTAGAACTAATGCCTTGGTTAGTTCATACTTCATTATTTGAGTACTAATAAACGCCCATCAATTCGATACGAAGTGTTACGACAATCGGGTTCTCCTGGGCTCTATAAAATATTTTTGATGCATATATTGATCACCAGAACATGATCTCTTTCAAAATTCGAATCTTTGACATCATTGTTTTTTAATCCTTCAACATTAATTTGCACGCTTCAAACCCCACTTCACGTGGCGATCTACACGTCGAAATTGCACTTATTCAATGAGAAGAAAATCTAAATATACATAATCGTAATCGAGTAAATTTATGGTTGTGCTCGACAAGTGAGGGAGTGGAGGAAAAGTAGTTCATGATTTCCCGTTGACCAGACAAAACACGGTCGAGTTTAAGTAATTCATGATTAAATGATCCCGAAATTTATTCGCTTAAGTGAAACTTGGAGTGGCCAAAAGAAGCATAGAAGCAAAAAAAACACATCAGTTATAATTCCCATCCTAATAAGTACTCCATCCGTGTTTAAGATACATAACAAATAAGTCGATTGATTGATTGACTGGTCAATCTCGCCGCGAACCAACAAAGCGGTACCGAGGCTGGGCGGTCAGCCGCCTGGGATCAAATCGCTGGGGAGTTAGCTCGACATGTTCGCTGTACATCGAGCTTTAAAAGATACCCATGAATTTTTGGTCCTAAAAAAGGTCAGTGTCCACAGTTCCAAAGTGCGAATGACGTTAGGCAAATGCCATACACATAAAAGCATTAATGTAACAATGACCGGGATCGCTCCTCATCGAAAGCCCACACCTAACTACTTCGGGGGAGTTGCCATTTAATCTCTAGGCGTGACCATTTGGAAAAAGGAAGATTTATTTATTTATTCATTTTATTTGATTTGTGCAGTAGAATGTCATCTCTTTCATGTGATGCTTTTCCAACCACGCGGGATCCTCCGAAATTTAATGGCTTTGCTTCGTCTACGATGCGACCCTACCCTGTCCTTTCAAGTAGGGGTGTTACAATGAAAGTGAAATCGGAATCGAATTTTCGTGTATTTTCGATAAGATTTGATTCAAATAAAGAAAAAAATAACTAGGTTAAAAAATCGCCCATCTTTTCATTTATTACTAAACCTCTTTTTAATATTACAAATAAAGAAAACCGAAAAATCAAATAAAGCCGAACCAAGCTTGATCATAATCGGTTTAAATTGTGATTTGGTTCAAAGTCAATACACACTCAAATGATTCAGTTTGGTTTGAGTTTCGTGAAAATTATAACCAAATCGTTGACACCCCTACGAATATCAAGCTTGCCCAATGCATGATAAATTAATGTATTTGCCAATTATTATCAGCAAAAGAAATATATATTGAAGCTTGTAAGTTTAGAATGAATTTTACGTTCTAGATCCACTTGGAGTCATATGCAAATCTCTCATACTCTGCCTTTTTTGGTGTGAAAAATTAAATAATTGGGACAAGAAACTTATAATAATTATTATCCCATGTTTCTTTCATACATAAATCACAAAACGAGAATTCTGCGATCCAATCTTCTATATCTTACATATTGACCAGTGTTCTTTCTCAACTTGATTTGTGATCCAATTCATCTTGGGACACTTCTCGTCCTACAACCTAGAAAAAGTTACATTTTTATTACGTTTGCTCGAGAGGAGTATTTGAAACGACCCACCTCTTTTCTCGTAGGTCAAAATCTAAAAAGGAGTACTTAGATGTGATCACTTAAGGTGCCATTGTTCAGGATGTGCTCTTTTTCATTAATTACTACGGAAAGTCTTCTCCATCCAACATGGAACTTGAGACGTCATGCTATGAGAGTGAGGCTTCTTTATAAATCACTAAAACGGACTTAATTCCAATTGGTCCAAAAATGCTTTCAAGCCTATTAAATCTATGATCTGGTCTAGATCACTCAAGTGCGACCATTCAAGATTGTGATCATTTAAAGATAAGTCTTACCCATGAATCGACACAGACCTCTTTCATCTAAATGGGATTTGAAATGCTGCACTTCGAGAGGGAGGCTTATTGGGAGCTGTCGGGGGGGAGCACATTTCTCGAATTCGAAGGGGGGTGGTGGGGGTGGGGGAGGTGCGTTTTACAGTCCAAACCGTGGCCTCCTCGGTTGAGCCACAGGGCTCGACTGGGGAGGGGTGTGTCCCCGGTCGAGCCATGGGGAGGGGGGCTCCTTTCTTTACAAATCCACGTGAGAGCACATTTTTCGAATTCGAAAAGAGGGTGTGTCCCATGAGTAGTCTCCTGGTGCGAGACATCTGATGGCGACCATTTACGGTCCTCACAGTCCAAACCGTGGCCTCCTCGGTCGAGCCACAAGGTCGGTTCTTCCTTAGTCCGGGCTCGGACCCAACCACCAGACATTAACCATGAGGCAGAATGCATGTCGACCACTAAGCAGAGAAAAATACTGCGATCCCGTCAATTTACAGTGAGGGAAAACCGGACGACTTCCTCAAGATCACAGCACATCAAAGATCAAAACCGCAAAGTTCTCACGTCTTTGAAGATGTAGTTTCATCGAGGATGTTGTTAGGATCCTTGCCACCTAAATTTGAAAGTTTTTTATGATAGCAATGAAAAGAAGTACCAAAATTTTGAAAAGTTTTAGTTCCTCCAGCAAAACTCAGAACTAGACCCGTTAACGGGTGGGTGGGTCGAGTCGGGTCATAAATGGTCCGACCCAAATCGACCCATTTAACTCATTTATGACCCATTTATTGCAATGCAAAATTTTTTACCCATACCCAACCCATTTAACTAAACTTAAGAAAGCTTATTTCTTATACATATATATATATAATATATATATATATATGTGTGTGTGTGTGTGTAATGGTATTGCTGAAATAGTTTTATACAACAAAAATTTAATAGACAATTTTTATAATTTTTAAAATATATTTTTTTAAATCTAATTTTAATTATTTTTATTTTTTTAAAAAAATTAAAATTTTAATTATTTTTATTTTTATTTTTAAATATAATTTTCCTTTTTTTTTTTTGTTCTTCTTCTTCTTTGGCCGGCCATTTGGCCGGCCACGACAACGGTCGGCCGGCCGACCACAAGCGAGCCTCAAGCTCGCCCGGCTCGCCGACGCCGCCCATTTTGCCACCTCTACTCAGAACCCTTATCCCAAGGTATTTGAAAGATAAATCACAAACAACCTCAAACTAGCAGGAAAAAAAAAAATTATCCAAAAAGTCTTATATTTATTACTTTTACTAATTCAGTCCTAAAAATTTTTATTTTACCTACCAATTAAGTCATAAACATTTCTGTGTTTTACCAATTGAGTCTATCCGACTAATTTTGACTAGAGATCGTTGATGCCAGCCATCCTATGTGGCATGGCTAGATCGACGTAGACTATTTTTAAATAATATCTATTTATTTATCCTTTTTTTCCTTCCCTTTTTCCTCTAGCCGACTCGACCTTGCTGACCTTTGATGAAGCTTGCCCTCATTGGCCACTAGCAAGAGCGAGCAAGTCACACCATCATGGGGCTAGCGAGGTCGACCTCACCAGTGGTTGTACAAGGCTCAACCTTTGCCAAATCTAGCGAGTTCAAGCCTTGCCTAGCCATGGTGAGGTCGACCTCACCTAATGACAGTGAGGTTGAGCCTCGCCGGCCCTCCTCTCTGGCCGGTCATCGGCCATCGTTGAGGTCGGGTGATTGGTTACCTAAAGAAGTGAAGAAAAAAAAGGAAAAAGAAGATAAATGAATAAATAAAGTCGAAAAATTATAAAATATTATTAAATTGTTTACATCAATGTTGGTAGTACCATGTAGCATGGTTAGTATCCATGTCAGCAATTTCCAGCCAAAAGTTGGCCAATATAAAATGATTTAGGACTTAGTTGACACAATTAAATGGTTTAGAACTGAATTTAATAAATGTGCAATAAGTTTAAGACTTTTAAATTTAGCACTGTACTATAATTAAAGCAGTGTGGTCGTGGACAAACAGCGAGCTTGAGTGGATGTGATATGGAGCAGATTCGGGTATCCGAATTAGGCGAATGATATGACGAGTTCCATCCGCACACCATTGGATGCGAAAATTCAACGAGGACCGGACCACTTGCTCATCTTTTCATCTCTGTGTTTACATTTCTCGTCGAGGAATATAAAAAGGAAAGAGAGAGAGAGAGGCCAAGTCGAAGTATCTCTCTTTAATCCCTCTGCGATTCACATAAGGACATGGATGATTAAAACAACGATTAGTGCAGCGACAACAGCTTTTCGCATCTGGCAACAGCGCCGTCCCTGATCAGCTCCATCTCCTCACAACTTCCAAAGGTCGTCGCCTTAAAAAGGAAGAGGGAAGAAGTTAACTTTTTTTTGCAGGTCGAGGAACTTCGTGCATGTCACCTGAGGAAGGTCTCATCGCAGATTGCAAGGTATGGGGAGAGAGAGAGAGAGAGAGAGAGAGAGAGAGAGAGAGAGAGAGAGAGAGAGACTTTACCTTGGTGGAGAATGATGGCAACACAGGTTAAACAACGCATTGATTTTTCCACTTTGAATCGGGCCACTGATGACGCCACTAGAGCATGCGCGAATAGAAAGCCTGATGACCCTTCATGGTGTCAAGATATAAGTTAATGCGCGAATAGAAAGCAAAATGATAATGCGTTTCGAGTAGCAGTTGATTTAGTGGGTCTCTCGTGGTGGATTTGATACGGCCCGTTCTCGACATCATCAATATATCAGTGTGGTACTAACATATAAAAAACTAATTGCCTTCCTCCTTTCTTTTCCAGAGTGAGATTTGCTCTCTCATACAATCCGAGTAATTATCCGTTAGTGTGGAAGCAAATAGCCTCGGGAAGATGATAAAGAAGATCTTAACTAATGGGAAGATTTCAAGGATTCCTTGACCGATTTATCGACAATGAGCTCTGTGACTAGTATCGCAAGTTTTCGTTTTGCAACCTCCTCAATCTAATGCGCTAAATCAATTCGTAGCAACTAATTAGAAAATATCCAATTTTTTTCAAACGTTTGGCAACAATTTACTAATGTGAAGTGGTTTAGCGTAGGAGTGATGGTGCGCATACCCATATTATTATTTTGATTACATAATTATGTCCTCTTGTTATTTTCATCTTATCATTGTACATTTCAATTGGAATTAGAGAATCCATGTACAAATAGGAGCAATCCTTAACTACTTACATATATAGTATATCGGATCATATATGTATTAACATTAGGCATTACATAAAATATTACAAT
Source organism: Eucalyptus curtisii (assembly GCA_017140595.1). Classification (NCBI taxonomy): domain Eukaryota; kingdom Viridiplantae; phylum Streptophyta; class Magnoliopsida; order Myrtales; family Myrtaceae; genus Eucalyptus; species Eucalyptus curtisii. The sequence goes on along the minus strand of CM029502.1, from coordinate 32,203,498 downwards.
AGATAAATAAATAAAAAGAATAAAGAATGAGGATTTAACATGCAAGATCTACAATAATATCTTTTTGTGGTACCAATACTAAGTACTCTATGGTTTGAGGTTTTAGCAAGTCTTTTGATAGAGATCAATCGTTTATGCGTTGAGGCATTGACATTCCCTTTTTTAATTCTAGTTGGCAATATGAAAAAATAAAATTGAGCAAGCAATTGGGAGTTGCATCGAATTTTCGAGACAACAAAAAGAAAGCAAACTTTAAAATCCAAAATATGTTACACTGAAAAAAAAAAAAAAACGAGCGAGTCATTTTAATATTTCATTAATTTTTCCTCGATCATATCATTGCGCTCATCGCAACAGAACAAGTCGTGTCCAGTTTAGACTAGTAAAATCAAGTCTTGAACCGACATTGTACCACTCGTGGCCTAAACATATGAGTTTGGGAACCTTCGACGACCATTTTGGGCCCTACGCCCGCATACGTCATATTTGCCAATTTAAGAAAGTTAGAACTCCAGGGAGTGGGACCCCCGAATGACGTGGCGACCGCCTATCCTATTCGCACAACCATGTTCTGTGATCGTTCTTTCATCTCTGTTCTGCCTCACTCGACTGGACTTGAACTTCGCATTCGTTTCTCCCGTTTGCCGGACCTCCGATGAACTTGGAAGATGAAGTTGAGAGCTACGCGAGCAGGCCGGCGGACATGTCGACGCAGATGCAGCCCCGGGATTAGAGGCAGAAGGTCGAGACCTACATCGAAGTGCTATGTTGCCTGCGGGCGTTGAATTGTGAGGCTAGGTCCAATTCAATCGCTTGCCCACGCTGTACTGATGACATCAATCTTGCCGAGGTCCAGTGTTTAGCCATATTACCCAATTCTGACAAGTTTGTTAGCTGTAGATCCTAAAACTTCGTTATTGATTAAATTCTAGCATATATTTTTATTCTGGGTGTTGCGTTGTCACTTAAATTCCGGCGTGGTATCTTAGTGTTCTTAGACTACGTAGTCAATTAAATTCTCACATAGTTTGTTTACATTCGATTCTGCTATAGAGTTTGTCCAAGCATTGTTGTTGATAAAATCCTAGCATGCTTGTTGGTCTAGTGGTAGCAGGGTGGACCCCGGGTGGACTTTACTTGCCAAAGGCAGGGGTTTGAAACCTAGAGAGACCCTTGGTGGGAGGGGAGAAACCTTCACTGCTCTAATCCCCGAGTCCGGATTAGTCCGGGCTTCAGTTCCAGATACCGGACAGGTTACACCAACCCACCCAAAAAATAATCTCCTAGCATGGTTTGCATCCGTATAGTCTCGATGAAATTTAATTTGTTGATTCCCTTATAATTTGTGATATTTCTTGTCTAGAGTCGTCACAAAATCTATCTCCTTCCATTAAAAATCGAAGAACATCTTTCAATGAAATATATATAGTTGCTGGAGAAATTCCAGCGAAACAAACCTTCTTTATATGTCATAAAACAAACTTGTCCAAACCGGTCCAGAAATGCTTCTCAAGCCCTTGCTCGGGTATGCTCCTAAGCTGTCAAACCCATGATCAACTCTGGATTACTCAGGTGTGAGCAGTGACACCTCAAGATTTTGACCATTTAGAGACGAGTGTAATGAATCAACACAGACCTCCTCATCTAGAGTGAGACTTAAGATGTCGTACTTCAATAGTGAGGCTTCTTGGGGATTGTCTTACGCTTACCCTCCGATTCATGGTGGCACCTTATTTTCTTACAAACCCTCGTGAGGAGCACGCGTTTCCAGTTCAACGAGAGTGGTGTGTCCCATGAGTCGTCTCCCGGTGCACGAGGCATTTGATGGGGGGCCCATTTGTGGTCCTGAAGGTCTGAACCGTGGCCTCCCAATCGAGCCACAAGGCCGGTTCTTCCTTAGTGCCTTCTTGGATCCAAACACTTAGACATAAACTATGAGGCAAAACTCAGGAAAACTTAGATTCTCTTTTGAAAAGTCTTGGCTCCTCTAGCGAAAGTCAGAACTCTTGATCATAGCACAGATCTGATAGAATCCAAGTATTCGATAAATAAATCCCGCGCAACCTCAAACTGGCACGGCTTTGGCAAGCCCGAGTGGGTTTGCTTAGTATATCTAAACACCATCGGATGCGAAAGCTCCACAACGACAGGACCACTTGCTCATCTTCCAATTTCTGTATTTATTTTACTTGTCAAGGAATACAAAAAAGAAAGAGAGAGAGAAGCAAAATTGAAGCATCTCTCTTCAATCCGTCCGTGATTCGGACGAGGATGTGGATTATTAAACTAATGATTAGTGCAGCGGCTACAGGATGGCGCATATGGGAAGAGCATAGGCCCCGGTCTCTCTACAGCTTTCAGAGGTCGTGGCCTTTGTAATTTCTCTAAAGCCCTCAGAAAAGGAAAAGAAAAAGGAAAAGTTGAGTTCTTGCAGGTCGGTTCCAACGTCGGAAAGTATGAAGGAGACGATGTCGGGGAACCTTCGTATAAGTCACCCGAGGAAGGAAGGTCTTCACCGCAAGTTACGAGGCAGAGAGAGAGAGAAAGAGAGAGGAGGCATTCTTCATGCCTGGCTCTTACGATGGGTACCAAGTGGCAAGAGAATAAGACTGCAAAATATTACTAAAAAATGTCAGACAAAGACTTCCTGACCCTGGCTAGCTCACAGTTGAAAAAAGTAGAGAAAAAAATATAAAAAAAAATTCCGAAGATTTTTGAAAAAAATTATAAATATTGTCCCTAGCGGGCAACATATGCATTAGTGATTTCTTATCGAAATTAATTAGAATAACTATATTGACAAGTCGTCAGAAAGTTTAAGAGTAAATTGGCCAAAAATTTGTAGAAATGAATTGACATCCATAAAATAGGTCTATAACTTTCTTAGTAAAGAATGATGAGAGAACAAGTTAAAATTTTATTGTGCATGTAAGTTTATGGGGGCCGTACGAATGATATGGGTCTTTTGCTCATGCTATTCATAACGCCATGGGAAGATGCAATTCATAAGAGTGTCTATTCCTCTTGCTAATTGAGAAGTTTATATCTCTCGTGACTCTTTTATGATGTTGAGACATGTCAATAGAAGTTGTTTAATTGTGAGGTTTTCTGGAATTACTATTAATTGTTCTAAAAGTTTAAATTATTAGAGAAATGTATGGTTTGATATTTTAATATTTTATCATTCTTCCTCACGCTTAGTCTAGTCTTTTTACCTAATAGTAAACATTAAAATATTTTACTGGGGAGACAAATAGAGATCCGGAAAGATTCGAATTTATGACTTTATGTTCTAGTATCATATGTGATTTTGTGGGAAGATAATTTTGAGATTTAATATTTAGTTATTGAACCACGTATTCATCTAATAGTTTAAACTTTTAAAACAGTTGGTAATAGCTCTATAAAATCTCACACTAACATTGATGATAATGCAATTCGTATGGTAGTCTACAATCTCGAATTCGATTTGTCATGTTCTTGATGTCATTTTCTAATAGGTATCGACAGGGCATTTGCATATAAAAAGCTCCTCAGCTTCCTTCTTTCTCTCTCCAGACGTGATTTGTTCCTCACCCATGCATGCATTAGGAATTAGCTCTAATATCATCTAAGTAACATCGGTCAGCATGAATATCTTAATCGATAAGCACCGAAAATATCGGCGATCTTTTCGAGAACGAGTAGTCTAATTAGCATCGCAACTTTGCGTTTTGCAACTTCTTTGGCATAATGCGCCAAATCAAATCGTGGCACCTAATAAGAAAAAAATTAATTTTTTTAAAGGTGGTTACAATTTAGTATATAGATTATTATTTTTTCATTATTTTATTATCCTCTTGCTATTTTCGTCACTTGATTAAAGAGCTGGGCAATATATATAAAAGAAAATTCAGCAATCGGAAGTTGCATCGAATCTTGAGACAATAAAAAGAAGCAAAAAATAAATGAGTGAGTCCATTTTCAAAAATTTAATCTTTCTCAGCACATCATCGCTTTCGTCACAAGATTGAAATTTGTGTCCGATCTGAACCGGTCTAATCGAGTTTTAGACCTAGATCGAACCGCTCGTGGCCTAAACAAATGAATTGGTCTGGTGTGACTTACAAGTTCGACCAAGCTGTAAACCAATGCTTCTATCATTGAATTAATTAGGATGGATCTGACTTTGACTATCTTTTTTTTTTTTTTTTTTTTCGGTAACCTGACTTAACTTCAGAAGTAGAATTTAATCCCTCTTCTAAAAATCAAAGGATACGTTCCGAAATGAAAATTAATATTGATTGATATGAAGTTAATTCAAGTTGAGGCTATAATAATCCTGATTTAACCACCAAAAAGGACATTTGAGTGGTGAATTGACTGGGCTCGTGCGTTCAGACACGTGACATTTCGTATTAAGGTTCTACTTGGTACAACCATTCGGTGCTTTGCTATCTAGGAAGTGATTCATTCTGAACTTTTTAGTCTCCACGCAAATTAGCTGGTTTTGATTGACCACAAGAACACGGCTTAGTTTAACTCCCAAAGCTAGTGTAAGGTACAACAAGATTGCTACACAATATATTTGAGTATAAATTTTTCAATTAATTTTTAGAGTTACTTCATGGAAATTAATGAACGCCTCGATCTTCACACAAAATCGTCAACAAAAAACTTTCTTAAGTTTGATGTTTCCTAGTAAAATGACTTCGTAAGCTACTTTGTTACTATCTCAATTCATTAAAAAAAAATAATAATAATAATAATAATAGTTCATCATTATTCCCCATGAATCTTAGACCATCCTATGTCATCCGACAATGACAATCAAGATAATGTGATTTTCAAGTGACAAGAAAAGTATCTTTACCAAATCCAAATATGCGAAACATGTTTCCTTGAAACATGATCATGTTAATCCCTTCCTCAATCTCTTGGCTCATCGGAATCATCGAGCTTTGGGGCATCTCAATTGCTCTTTTATCTACCTAAGTTCTTTGTTTCCTCTCGCTTTTCATTCATTTATATATTCACTTAAAAAATTCATTTTCTGGGCAATTTTTTTGGGGGGCCGGCCAATGCTCATCCGCCCGGCCCGAGCTCGGGTCCTAGGGAACTCCGACGACCCGAGGGGGCCCCACCCCCTACGTCAAAAACTTTGCCAATTTAAGAAAGTCAGAACTTCAGCCACCCGGCGGCAGGGCCCGCCCGGCTGACGTGGCGGCAGCCAATCCGACCTGGCACGACGCCATTAACCAATCTCTCTCTCTTCCCACACTGAAAAAGAAAGTCAACGCGGAACGACCCGGCAGACAGAAAAACCCAAAACAGCATCTTCTCTCTCTCTCCCTCCCTCTTTCTCTTTGATTCCTCCGTACTTCAATCCGGCTCGGTTCCGCTCGACTGGGCTTTTAAATTTTCGGTGTTTCGCTTCGAGACCTCCCAGATGGTGGCAGAGGCGTCGGCGCGGCGGGCGCAGGCCCAGGACCAGAGGCACAAGCTCGAGGCCTACAACGAGGTGCTCCGCCGCCTGCACGCCGGGGATTGCGAGGAGGCCCGCGCCGCCGGGTTCAACGATCAGCTCTGGCTCCACTTCAATCGGTTGCCCGCACGGTACGGATGACACGACCTTGATCCTGCCCATTTTCGTTCGTTTATCGAAGTCTTCTTCTTCTTTTTTTCCCTGGTTGTTCTGTGGTCGTGTGCGGAGTCGGTTGTTCCGTTCGTGGTGGAATTTGCGGAGTACTGTTCTCGGTCGGGGCTGTCGAGTCGGTTTTCTTGAAGGTTTGACCGCCGACTGTAGGGAGCCGATCGAAGGTCAAACGTGCGGAGAAAAAGTCGTACCTGATCCGGTTGACCTTTTCCGCTTCTTTCCGCTTCTCTTGTTCTCATTTTTCTTGTTTTGTCGGGAAAAGTTGTTATGGAGTAAGTGTCTCGGCGGTGGCAAGATGAGTAGCCCAGCCACCGATAAGGCTCGACCTCGCCTTGGGGTGGGAGGCTTTAATGAGGTCACCGGACCTCGCCTAGCTAATCGCCGGCCATTGCCGTGGCCGGCAACCAGCTAGATAAGAAGAAGAGGGATGGAAAAATAAAAAGAAAAAAGAAAAAAATATAATAAAAGTATTAAAAACTTTAAAAAAAAAATTGAGATTTTATCAAATGCATTTCTATCTCAAGAATATAACTTTTAAATATTTACCAAACATCTTTAAATGCTTAAAAACTTATTTAGGGAATATAATACAAAAAAATCATTTTTAAGCAAAAAATTATTTTTAGGAACAAAATGGTGAATAAACACACCCTAAAAGTCAACTCAGGAAAAATTGATTTTATTTGCGCTTTTTTTCTTAAATTTCCTATGTAATTAAACAGATTCAAGGGTCTACACTTGTTTCGCAACATATTGATTTTCACAGGTTGGTCCTGTTTGCTAGGAGTTACTTCTTTCAATTGAGTCCCCATACTCTAGTTCCATGCTAGGACGTGATCTCTCTCTCTCTCTCGTGTGCAAGCTCACGTGCAGGCATGCTTGCGATCACACCCTGTTTTGTGTAATGATCTTTCTGCTACTCAGCAGATATGCACTGGATGTGAATGTGGAGAGAGCAGAAGATGTGCTCATGCACAAGAGACTGCTCAAATTGGCTGAGGATCCTGCTAATCAGCCTGTGTTTGATATTCGACCTGTCCAAGTAAATGCTGACTTGATCTTTATGCGATTCTTTCTCTCTAGCACCCTGCTAATTTCCATTGGGCTTGGTATTGGTAGTCTTAGTGTCCCAACACACGGGGCAATTGTAGGCCCGTACTTGTTGTCCCCAGAAAAAGCATTGATTTGAAACCAAACGTTGAGGAAAGGAAACACGTTTACCACTCGGGTAATCCCTAGGTTGATCAGAATGCTGCTCTATCCATGGCTATGATGGACTTTTTTTCACTGCTTGCCTGTTTTGTACATACATGAGTGGTGAGAACTGGAGATAAACCCTATGTAAATCATGTACATATACAGCACATGACTAGATTGTTACGATCACATTATTTGGTCTTCTTGTGTGTATATTTAGGAAACTGAGATTTGATTTATATATAATCCAAACTCTGATTTTGCAATGCTGGATGAATGCGCTGGAGCTCTCTCAAGCAAACAAAGGGGAAAAACACTAATTTGATAACACCACGTTCCAGGGAAACAAAATGCAACATCAGTAATTTTACAACTTGTTATGTCAGCAAATTTTTCAAGAGTTTCAATTTTGCAGAAATCGTCTTCACTTGATTTGACTCAACTGGGTTTTCTACACTTTTATGTTGTTGAAGACGCATTCATGATATTCACAAGCATTTGTGCTTTATGTTTGTATTTCCCTGTATATGGCTTTAGATGTTCCCAGAGTAAGCTATAAAACATTTGAGGTGAGGGCCAATATGCGATGAGCACACCCCAAAAGATTCTGCATTTATAGATCTTTCTTGAGAAATTTCTCTTATGGTGTAGGTTAGTCCCAATGTCAATGGGAACCTCAATGAATCTGTTGATTCAGATTCTGCCATGGCTGATGATGTTCAAAGTAGTCTAAATCAATCTGGCAGAGTGGGGTATGTTAGGCCACATTATGTGTTTTTTCATTGTACCTTGTGAATTTTCACCTCTAAATTGTCTGATCATATATCTCTTTTTAACTCTTTCTTTTCTGTGTTCTCTTGTTTAATATTCATCTACCACCTACATTTGGTTCATCAAGTAATCAGGACGGACTCAATTTACAAGCAAATAGGCAGAACGTTGAGGATGGAGACGATGCAGTGCAGTTAGATGCACAAGTTTGGCGGTAAGCTGGACAACACTTACCATTATTGGTTTATTTGTCTTCCCTTACTTTTTGAATTTTTTCTATTACCAAATGAAACTCTACTTCTAAAAGAATTGGGTTATTTTCTTTTAAAAGTGACTCATATAAGGATTTAGATTTAAAACTTATAAGGGTTCTTGGAATACCCTCCTTCACATGAGGTCTCAACTGTCAAGTCCTTGCCTATCTCAACTGATTGCTATTGAAAGACAGCTATGAGATATACGTTTCTGTATGTAATTGTCAATGATCTGATTTGACGCGTATGCCCAATTCTACCATTCTATAATAAGCTCAATTTGAATGTACTAGATTTTAGCATGCTGGAAAGCACACATTAATTGTGCTAGAAAATCAAAAACCTAAGGTGATTTGAGTATGTTTGTGATGTCCACATGAGTTGGCTTGCCTATGCATGCTTGGTTGTTCCTCAATAATGCATACATGAGTGCATTGACCTACCTTCCTCCACACTGCTATCATGGTTGCTCTCTATGTGTAGTTTACTACTCCAGGTCATGCAATAGGTGTTTTAAGGTCAAGTTGCACATTTCTTATGTTGTATTGAGATAATGTCAATGTTGTTATTGTTGTTATGCATCTTGTTGATTAATAGGTTAGGCGAGCAATTCTCATCGCACTTTCATATGAACATGTGTCTTGTAGGCCTATGCATGAAATTACCTTCTCAGCTCTTGACAAGAGAAAGCTATTAAGTGAGGTAATTGACCAATGAATCTACCTTTGTGGGTGCTGCATAGATTTGTTCTTTTTTGTTGATCAACATATACTTTTATTAGTGCAAGAAATACAACCGAGGGTCTGCTCCACTCCAGAATTGCTATTTCTAGGAACTAAAGTTAAGCATCTGAACTAGAAATAAGTAACAAGAAAATGAAACTGGAGAAGCACAGTGTATATGATGTGAGTACATGATCCAGTAGCATTATTTTCTTTCTTTTACTTTTTGGCCACTGCACTTATTAGAATGAAATCAAGACTCAGAAAGTGCTTAGTGCGGTGATAGCTAACCACTGCCAATTGGGATATACAATTTTTTCTGCATGGGAAATGATTTTTTTGGCTGATAATAATGTTAGTGTGAAATGATAACATATATCCTATGAAGATTCTTTATGTCTAGCTGCATGTTGCTGCAATATCCCCTTTAGTAGCCCATATGTACAATGGAAATCGTGTTAAAATGCTCATTGTTAGGAAGATGATCTTGATCTCAACAAATGGGAGTGCCTATCACCGTGGACCAAGTGATATTTGATTGTGTGACAGAAAAGACTTTACCTTTTAGCGTGTTTCCTTTGAGCTGCAAATTGTATGAATTGCATGCTTAAGTATACATGGAAGACTCACTGAGCATTCTTGCAGCTGACTGGCGTCTCTAGTTCCCAGTATCCTTCTGTATTTTTTAGTTTTATTCAGGCGTCTTTGCCAAGTACACTTCTCTGCTTCATAAGAAACAAGCAGTATGTTTTAATGAAATATTCTGTTTTGTTTGTCATATTATGGAAAGTTGGAGAAAGGTTAATTAACAGGTGAACTTAGAAAGAAAATTAAATGGCAGCCTGCATGTGGTTTCATGCATACATCGTGAAGGTGAGTGCCGTAGTTCTTTGTCGTTGGCTTTCTAAGGAGAAAAAATATAGTAAAGACTTATTGTTTATCTTGTATTCATCTATCGCTTAACTATTGGGCGGTGAACTAGGTTTTGAAGATACAGTTATTGAAGCTTAGCTTGTTCGATGAACATGCAGAGTTCCTTCTCAATACATAGGAAATAAATTATTCCATTCTTTCCTGCCAAAGGCGAGGTACAACGTAAAGAGGCAGAAGTTAAAATCAAATTTATTTTAATATGTCTCTTTTAAGCAGATGTATCGATTATGGTGTGATGCATAAAATATAGATTTTACAGTACATTAAGTAACTCACAATTGAAAATAATGCGAAACATGTACAGATCCTCATGTTGGATCTCTCTCTCTCTCTCTCTCTCTCTCTCTCTCTCTCTCTCTATACATATATGTATGTATGTATGTATGTATGTATGTATGTATGTATGTATATGTGTGTGTGTGTATCTAAATGATTAGTTTTAATTGGATCCAGCTAACTGCTTTGCTTGCTGGGATTGAAGTTGTAATCCACGAAGCTCATGCCTTTTGTACTGATGATGGGTTCTTTCTCGCTGTCTTTGTAGTTGATGGTTGGCACTCTGAGGTATATATTTATCATTTGTGGTGATTATATTTAGCAATTGAACTTCAAGTTTTAGTTTGATATATGCTGGATCTCTCAAAATGTTGCAAGAAGTTACTGCAAAGCGTTCTTTCATGACTACCACGGACTGCATTTTACATCTTATCAACACGTAATACCATTCATTGGCATCGAAGTCATCATTTTTTTGGCATCTATTGGAATTTATTTAAGTCTCTATTCCTCTACTGTTGTACAGTTGTCTCATAGAAGATGTCTTTGGTGCATCTGATGGAGTGGTCTGTAGCTTGCCTGGTTAATTATCTAAGTACTGACCCATTTATGCTCTTAACTGTCAGTTGCATTATTTTCTTTGCACTTCCATTACTATTTTTTTAATCGTCTGTTAGCCGAGGATTTAATTGTTTTTTTCCTCCCCGCATAGGCCGGATAGCTTGTTCTGTGGAATAATATGCCTTTCTTTCTGGATGCCAATTTTATCTTTCTGAGTAGGATTTTTATTGGTATATCCTTTGCACCTTTCGATGTCCGGTGTATATTTAATCAAGAACTTACATCATATTTCTGGGTCAGCAAATTTCCAGTCTTTATCTAGCAGGTTTTAGTCCTTTGCACGACTAAAAATACCTGTTTATTGTTTTATTGCTCTTTCCGCCATATGGTGCATATTAAATCAAGAAATAACATCCTATTTCTGGGTGAGCAAATTTCCTGTCTTTATTTAATAGGTTTTTTTTAATCCTTGTCATGATTGAGGACGCTTGTTTAATGTTTGGTTCCTGTAGAAAGATCACAGCCAGACTTCTATCGTTTTGTTCCACACACACACATTTGGATATATTATTGTCACTTATTTTTGTAAATTTTCAGGTTGAGGACCTTAGGAAAGAAGTTGAGAAAGGAATTCTAATGAAGGTAAATGTCTGCTCTAGATTTGAGCATATTCATATCTTTATGGGATGCTTAGAGGAGGTTTTATGTCTTCTGCAGTTCATGTGATTCAATTATTAGGAGTCGCCCATCCCTATAGGTTCAAGTAGGAAGCACTTGATGAGAACTATAGAGCCACTAAATTAAACATACTATAGAGCCACTAAATTAAACATACTTATGCTTAGAAGCTTTTTTATTATTTTATTATTTTATCTTGAGATTAGTGCATTGAAAGTTGTAAAATTTGTCATGAAAATATAATTGAGTCTTAAAACTTATAAAAAAACATAATTAAGTTCTAAAACTTGTCAAATTGATGCAATGAATCTTTTTATTAACTCTGTCTAACTTGGTTAACACAAAATGTTAATGTGAGTTTTTTTAATACTTTCTTTCCCCTATTTAGCAATAACATGATTAAAACATGAAAGCTAAGACCGCAACCCTTTAACTCACATGATATCATGTATTTTCCTAGAATTAACCCCTTGGTTGGTTCATAATTCATTATTTGAGTATTAATGTAACAATGACCGGAATCGCTCCTCGTCGAAACTCACCTTACTGCTTGGAGGGAGTTGCCATTTAATCTCTAGATATGACCAAAAAAAAAAAAAAAGCTTTATTTATTTATCTGATTTGTGCAGCGGAACGTCTCCTTCAAGTGCTGCTTTTCCAACCACACGGGATCCTCCGAAATTTAATGGCTTTTCTTCGTCTGCAACGTAACTCTACCCTGTCCTATCAAGTAGGGGTCTCAGAATCGAATAAAAAACTGAACCGAATGAAACTAAGTCGCATTCTCATGCACTTTTTGTTTTGTTTGGATAATAAAAAAAATAAACAAAACCATTTTAATTTCAGTTCAAGTAGTTTCGGTTCGATTAATTGACCAAAAATTGCCCACTTTTTAATGTTATAGTTTACACAATCTCTCTTATTCATTGTTAAACTCCTTCTTACTTTTACAAAAAAGAAAACCCAAAAACCGAATCAAGTCTTGGGTTCAGATTGCAATTTGATCAAAGTTAATGTATGCCCAATCGTTCAATTTAGGTTTCTTGAAACCTAAATTGATTTGTTGACTCCTTTACAAGTATCAAGCTTGCCTAGTGCGCATGTTTCTTTCGCAAAATTAATGTATTTGCCAATTATTATCTGCAAAAGAATTATATATTGGAGCTTGTTGGTTTATAATGAATTATACGCTTTGGATCCACTTGGAGTCATATGCAAGTCTCTCATTGCTCTGCCTTTTTTGGTGTGAAAAATTAAATTATTGGGGCAAAAGAACTTATAATAATTACTATCATGTGTTTCTTCCATAAATCACAGAACAAGAATTCTGCCGTCCGACGTTTAGTGTCTTTCACATTATTGACCGGCTCTCTTTCTCGGCTTGATTTGTGATACAATTCATCTTGGGACACTTCTCGTGCTACAAGCCCATAAAAAGTTATGTTTTTATATGTTTGGTCGAGAGGAGTTCTATGCCAATATCATTTGAAACAAACCGTCCTCCTTTCATCCAGGTCGAATCCTCAAAAGGAGTACCTAGAGGTGATCACTTAAGGTGCGACCATTTAGGATGTGATCTTATCTATTAATTACTATGGAAAGTCTTCTCCGTTTAGCTTGGAATTTGAGACGTCACATTATGAGAGCGAGGCTTCTTTATATATCACTTAAACGGACTTATCCCAACCAGTTTAGAAATGCTTTTGAGCCTATTTTGCTTGGGTATGCCCCTAGACCATTAAACCTATGAGCCGGTTTGGATTGTTCAAGTGCGACTATTTAAGATCGTGACCGTTTAGAGATAAGTCTTATCTATGAATCTACCCGGACTTCTCTCGTCTAAAGTGCGATTTGAAATGAGGCGCTTCGAGAGCGAGGCTTGCTGGGAACCGTCCTATGCTCGAGTGACTCGACCTCCATTCATGGGGGGCCCCTTTTCTCTACAAACCCTCGTGAGGAGCACATTTTTCGATTTCGAAGAGAGGGGTGTGTCCCATGAGTCATTCCTAGTGCGAGGCATCTGATGGTGGCCCATCTACGGTCCTCACGGTCCAAATGTGGCCCCCCGGTCGAGCCACGAGGCGGGTTCTTCCTTGGTCTGGGCTCGGACCAACCACCAGACATAAGCTATGAGGCAGAGTGCATGTCGATCGCCAAGCAGAGAAAAAAGACCGCGATCCTATCAATTTAATGTGAGGGATAACCGTACGGCTTCCTCAAAATCACAGCACATCAAATATCAGAACCGCAAAGTTCTCGTGTCTTTGAAGGTGTAGTTTCATCGAGGATGTGGTTGAGGATCCTTGCCACCTCAAAAATTACATTTTTTTTCAAATTTATATATTTCTTCCTTTTTCCTTTCATATATATATCCCTTCTTCCTCTAGCCGATCATTGGGCCTTGGCGATCGGCTAAAGGCGACAGCCAATGAGGTTGACCTCGCCGGCCTTTGGCAAAGGTTGCCCCTGCCAACCACTAGCAATGGCGAGCCTCGCCCACCCCTAACAACGTTGAGGGGCGAGTGAGGAGCGTCATCATTGGGCTTGCGAGGTCGACCTCCCTAGTGACCGATGAGGGCGAGCCTCGCCAAATTTGGTGAGGTCAAGCCTTGCCAGTGTATGGACGAGGCTTGACCTCGCCCAACGACGATGAGGTTGAGCATTGCTGGCCTTGGCCTCTTGTCGATTGTCAATCATTGCCAAGGCGCTGTGATCGACTAGAGGAAGAAGTGAAATATTATTAAAAATTGACCACATCAACATTACCTTGTCACGTAAATGGCCGTCATTCACGTCAGTAATTTTTAGCAAAAATTAACTGAATGGACTAGATTAGCAAAACGTGGAAATCTTAAGACTTAATTAGCACAATTAAAATGCTTATATGTCAAATGGGATAGGTTTAGGGCTTTATAGAAATTTTCCCTAAACTAGCAACTTAGAGCTGTGCGGTCATGGATAAACACGAATAAGCTCGAGTAGATTTGATTACGGAACAGATTCGTGTGTCCAAATTAGACGAATGACAGGACGAGTTCCATCTGCACACCATCGGATGCGAAAATTCAACAACGACTGGACCACTTGCTCATCTTCTCACCTCTTTGTGTTCACTTTTCTTGTCGATGAGTATTAAAACGAAAGAGAGGCAAAATCGAAGTATCTCTCTTTAATTGGTCTCCGATTCAGATAAGGACATGGATGATTAAACTAAATGATTAGTGCGGTGGTCACAGCTTTCCGCATCCGGGAATAGTGTGTCCCTGTTCAGCTCCATCTCTTCACAGCTTCAAAAGGTCGTCGCCTTAAAAAGGAAGGAAAAAAGTTGACTTCTTTTTGCAGGGCGAGGAACTTCTTCTCTGTCACCTGAGGAAGGTCTCATCGCAGATTCCAAGGTTTAAAGAGAGAGAGAGAGAGAGAGAGAGAGAGAGACTACACGTTGGCGGAGAATGACGGCAACATAGGCTAAACAATGCATAGATTTTTTCTCTTTGAATCGTGCCGCTGATGACGCCATCAGAGAGGATGTGCAAATGAAAGCCCGATGGCCCTTTCATGGTGTCAAGATATATGTTAATGGAAGTCGCCCGGCACGATGATAATGCGTTTCGAATAGCGATTGATTTGGTGGATCTTTGATGTCGGATTTGATACGTGTTGTTCTCGACATCAACAGTATATTAGTATGGCATTGACGTATAAAAAACGAATTACCTTCCTCCTTTCTTTTTCAGAGCGAGATTTGCTCTCTCATAAAATCCGAGTAATTGTCCGTTAGTGTGGAAGTAAGAGGCCTCGGAAAGATAAAAAAGATCTCAGTTGACAAGAAGATTTCAAGGATTCCTTTACCGATTTGTCGACAATGAGCTCTGTGACTAGTATCGTAACTTTTCGTTTTGCAACTTCCTCGGTCTAATGCGCCGAATCGGTTCATAGCAACTAATAAGAAAATATCCAATTTTTATAATGTTTTGGTAACAATCACTAATGTGAAGTGGTAGAGTGTACGAGTAATGGTGTGAATAATATGGTTACTTAATTATCATCTTGCTATTTTCATCATTTAACTAAAAGAGTCGGACAATATGAAAAAATAATAATAATTGAGCAATCAATTGGGAGTTGCATCGAATCTTCGTGACAACAAAAAGAAAGCAAACTTTAAAATTCAAAATATGTTACACCAAGAAAAAAACGAGCGAGTCCACTTTAATATTTCGATAATCTTTCTCGATTGCTTGTCATGACAGAATGAGTCCTGAACGGTTTGGACATTGAACCACTAGTGGCCTAAACACATGAGTCTTGGAAACTTAGACAACCATTTTGGGCCCCAGCATACGTCAAATTTGCCAGTTTAAGAAAGTCAGAACTCCGGCAGGTGGGCCCCTCGGATGACGTGGCGGCCACCCATCCTACACGCTCGACCATTTTCTACGATCGTTCGTTCATCTCTCTTCTGCCTCTCTCGATTGGACCTGAACTTCGCATTCGTTTCTCCCGTTTTCCGGGCCTTTGATGAACGTGGAATACAATGTCGAGAGCTGCCTAAGCGGGCCGGCGGACATGTCGGCGCAGACGCAGCACCAGGGTCAGAGGCAGAAGCTCGAGGCCTACAGCTCCAACGAAGTGCCATCTCGCCTGCGGGCGTTGAATTGCGAGGAGGCTCGCATCGCCGGGTTAGATGATCAGCTCTGGCTCCACTTCAATCGCTTGCCCGTGCAGTACGGATGACTTTAATCTTGCCGAGGTCCGGTGTCTTCCGTATTGCCCAATGATATTTCCTAGCTTGAAATGAGATCCGAATCATTTAGGAACACTTCGAGCCTAATAAAAGTTATGCCCACTTCGTCGACTCAAGGAATTTTGCTCTGACACCATTTGTAAGTTATAATAATCTAGTCTTTTTCATGTGAGTTAAAATCATAAAAAGAGTGCCCAGATGTGACTACTCAAGACATGATATCATAAATGAGGCAGCCTTATTTATTAAATCGTTATGGAAGACTCCTCCATTCAGCATGGAACCTTTTTTTTCTTGTTTAGATGGTGTGGAACTTGAAACTTCGCCTTTTGAGAAAGACTTCTTTTTAAATCACTAAATAAACTTGTCCAGACTGATACAAAAATGCTTCTCGAGCCCATTTTGCTAGGATATGCCCTGGGTTGTTAAACCATGATCGAGTCTAGATTACTCAAGCATGACTAGAGACCACTCAAGATTGTGACCATCTAGAGACAAGTCTTTATGAATTAACACGGATCTCTTCTTCTAAAGTGGGATCGGAAATGTCACGCCTCGAGAGTGAGGCCTCTATTGTCGGCAAAAAGTGACCAAATTGAACAAATATTATTAAGCACGTTGCTAACAATTGATAATCAAGATTGGCATTAATGTTGATGCACACCGATGATCAATGATGATACTAATTAGTAGGGATCAATTGGCTATGAAGATGGATTAACATATTAGGATACAGTTACCAATTCAAAGCCATTGAAAAAAAGGGTGATTGCGATCGTAGAACAATTGGCATGTGATTTTAAAGGAACACACTTGAGAACAAGGTTATTGCATCATGGGAGCATGGGTTTGAGACTTTCGGAAATGAAAGAACATGGATGCAATTGTTGGAAACTGCTCGAGAATAGTTACAACACGGCCCCTATAAATATCATGACCTACCCATTGAGGTATCCTCGTACAAATCAAACAAATTTTTCAATGTCTTTACTTTCATGTATTATACTTATATCTTTTTGACTCACATGGTCAATTAAACTCTAACACGTTTGTTAGTTGTAGATCCTAGAACAATGTCACCGATTAAATTCTAGCATATATCTTTATTTTAGGTGTTGTGTCATCAATTAAATTCCGGCATGATATCTTAGCATTCTTAGGTTGTATATTTGATTAAATTCGGGCACAGTTTCTTTACGTTTGGTTCTACTGTAGAGTTTGTATTTTCCAAGCATTGTCATTGATTAAACTTTGGCACAGTTTGCGTTCATATAGTCCTATTGAAATTCAATTTGTTGATTCCCTTATCACATATGATGTTACTTGTTCGAAGTCATCACAAAATCTGTCTCCTTCAATTAAAAATCAAAGAATGACTTTCGATGAAACATATTTCGTCGCGGAAGAAATTCCACCAAAACAAACCTTCTTTATAAATCACTAGACAAACTTGTCCAAATAGGTATAAAAACACTTCCCATGCCCATTTTGCTTAACCATGCCCTTGGGTGTTGAAACCATGATTGGGTCTAGATTTACTCAAGCATGACTAGTGACCCTTTGAGATTTTGACCATTTAGGGACAAGTCTTATGAATCAACATAGACCTCCTTCATCTAAAGTGAGACTCGAAATGTCATGCTTCAATGATTGGGTCTAGATTTACTCAAGCGTGATCAATGATCCTTCGGGATTTTGACCATTTAGAGACAAGTCTTATGAATCAACACAAACCTCCCTCGTGAGATTCGAAATATCATGCTTCCAGAGCGAGGCCTTTTGGGACCGTCGTACGTTTACCCTCCAATTCATGGTGGCACCTTATTTTCTTACAAACCCTCGTAAGAGCACGCGTTTCGAATTCGAAGAGAGTGGTGTGTCCTATGAGTCGTCTCCTGGTGTACGAGGCGTCTGATGGGTGGCCCATTTACGGTCTTCATGGCCCGAACAATGGCCTCCCAGTCGAGCCATGAGGCTGTTCTTCCTGAGTCCGGGCTCGGATCCGAACAACAGACATAAACTATGAGGCAAAACTCAAGAACATTTTAAATTCCTTTTTGAAAAGTCTGGACTGCTCTAGCGAAAGTCAGAATTCTCAATCATAACGCAAAAATCTAATAGAATCCAAGTGTCCGATGGATAAATTCCGTGTAACGTCAGACTGGCACGGCTTTAGCGAGCTGGAGCGGGTTGGCCTCGTGTATCTAAGCACCATCGGATGCTAAAGCTTAACAACGACGGGACAACATGCTCATCTTCCGATCTCTTTGTGTTTATTTTACTTGTCGACGAATACAAAAAGGAGAGAAGGGGGGTTGGGAAATTGATGTATCTCCCTTCAGTCCGTCTGTGATTTGGACAAGGATATAAATGATTAAACTAATGATTAGTCCAGCGGCTACAGCATGCCGCATATGGGAGCAGCGTTGTCCGTGGTCTCTTTGCAGCTTTAAGGGCCCATTTAGTTTGTCTTTTTGGAAAATATTATTAGAAAAATGTAAATACTTTTGACATAAAGGAAGTTTTTGAAACACTTTAGTATTTGGCAAATTATAATTTGAAGTGCATTGAAAAGTGACTTTAGCGTAAACACTGTTTGGTAAATCCTACATCTATAAAGGATTTTTATTAATTTAAAAAAAAAAATTAAAATCAAGTCCGATGAAACTTCGTCACTAACCAACAACTGACCACCAACCGGCGGCTCGATGTGGCCGCCGACGAGGCTACCTGAGGTTAGGCGAACCCAGATCTAGCTAATAGCAAGGTTGCCTGAGGTCGTGCGACCTTAAGTGGTGCTGCCTAGGCCTCACCGACAGCCAAATTTGGGTTCACGTGACCCAGGCGACCAGATATGGGATTTGCCTTACGTTAGGTAGTCTCGCTAGCGGTTCGCCGGCCTCCAATTGGTATGGGAAGATGAATGCTCGGGGAAATAAAAAATATAAGGTCAATGGATGAATCGTAGAAAGTAGGTTTGCATTTCAAAAATGTCGAAAGCCCAAAATAGGTTCGGACTTACTTTGGCATTTCAGTATTTCTAATGCTAACATTTGGTCAAGGATTGCCAAATGCCTAATAATTTTTTTTTAAGGAGTTATGGAGCCCTTTACGAAAATTGAATCAAATGGGATCCCCCTTTAAAAAAAGAAAAGTTGACTTTGTTTCTGCAGGTTGGCACCAATGTCGGAAAGTAAAGGAGATGGTGGGAGGAACCTTTGTATATGCCACCTGGGGAAGGAAGGTCCTCATCGCAAATTACGAGGTAGAGAGAGAAAGGAGGCATTCTTCATGCCCGGCTATTGCAACGGGAACCAAGAAAATAAGACTGCAAAATATTGCTAAAAAAAGTCAGACGAGGAGCTTCGTGACGCTCTCGCCAGCTCACTGTTGAAAAAAGTAGAGAAAAAAGTACAAAAGAAACCAGAAGAATTTTGAAAAAAATAAGGATTCTCCACGGCAGGCGAGGTTCCCATTAGTGATTTTCCGTCAAAAACAGATTAAAGATTTATCGTGCATATAAGTTATGGAGGCCGTACGAATGATACAGGTCTTCTGCTCATGCCACTCATAACGCCACAGGAAAAATGTACGAATATAAAAGTGTTTATGCCTCTTGCTATCTGCGAAGTTAATATATCTCGTGACTCTTTTATAGTGTTGACACATGTGTCAATAGAAGTTGTTAAGTGTGAGGTTTTCTGAAATTATTACTAATTGTTCTAAAAACTTAAATTATTAGAGAAATATGTGAGTTAATATTTAAATATTCTATCACTCATTTTTCATATTTAATCTGATCTTTTTATCTAGTATTAGACATAAAAATATTGCACTTGAAAGGTAAATATGAGTCTAGAAAAATTCAAATTTATGACTTTTTATTCTAGTACCATGTGAGATTCTGTGAGGAGATGAATGTAAGGTTAAATATTTAATTATTAAATCATGTTTTCATTAGTAACTTAAATTTTTCAAACAATTAACAATAATTCTATAAAACCTCACACTACCATTGACGATAATGCGATCGATATAATAGTCTACAGTCTCGAATTTGATTTATCATGTTCTTGATGTCATTATTCAATAGGTATCGATAAGGCATTCGCGTAAATAAAGCTTGTTTGCTTCCTCCTTTCTCTCTCTAGACATGATATGTTCCTTGCCCATACATACATTAGGAATGAGTTCTAAAATCATCTAAGTAACATCAGTCGGTATGAATTTTTTAATTGACAGGCATTGGAAAATATCGACAATTTCTTGACTGACTTTTCGATAATGGGTAGTCCAACCGGCATTGCAACTTTGCGTTTTGCAACTTCCTTGGCATAATGTGCCGTATCTAATTGTAGCACCTAATAAGAAAACTTTTAATTTTTTTTAAGGTTGTTACAATTTAGTATATACATTTTTATGTTTTCATTATTTTATTTTCATTACTTCATTAAAGAGTTGGGCAAAACTTAAAAAAAAAAACAAGTAAAGAAAATTCAGCAATTGGAAGTTACATTGAATCTTGAGACAACAAAAAGAAGCAAAAAAATAACGGAGTGAGTCATTTTCTACGTTTCTTTAATCTTTCTCAACACATCATTGCTTTCATCACAAGCTTAAAATTTTGTGTCCGATTTGAACCGGTCGAATCGAGTCTTAGTGCTGCATCGAACCGCTTGTGGCCTAAACAAATGATTTTTGACCCGGTCTAGTGTGACTTACACGTTCGACTAAGCTTTAAACCAATGCTTCTATCATTGAATTAATTAAGATGGATTTGACTTTGACTCTTTTTTTTTTCGGATAACCTGATTTAAATTCGTAAGTAGAATTTAAAAATTAAAGAATACATCTCGAATTAAAATTACTATGGATTGATACCGAGATAATTCTAATTGAGGCTATAATAATCCCTATTTAACCACCAAAAAGGATACTCAAGTGATAAAATGATTGAGCATGCGCCTTCAAACGCATGACGTCTCGCATTCAGGTTCTACTTAGTACATCCATTCGGTGCGTTGCCATATAAGAAGTGATTCCTTGCAATTTTTTTAGTTTCGATACAAATTAGCTAATTTGGACTGACGACAAGAGGTCAGCTTAGCTTGTCTCCCAAAGCTAGCGTAACGTGCAAAAAGATTGCTACACAAAAAAATAAAACACATATAAATCCGAGTATAAATTTTCCTATTCATTTTTGGCATTACTCTAAGGAAATTGACGAACGCCTTGATTTTAACATGAAATTTTCAACGCAAATTTTTATTAGATCCGTCGTTTCCTGGGAAAACGACTTCATAAGCTACTTTTTTACAATCTCACAATTCATAAACAAAATAGCTCATCTTTGCTCCCCATGTTGGATCTTAGACCATCCCGTCTCATCTAACAATGACAATTCATCTTTAGAATTCATAATCAAGTAACTATCAAGATAACGTGATTCTCGAGCGATAAGAAAATTATCTTAATCGAATATTGAATCTACAAAACACGTCGCGTGGAAGCATGATCATGTTAATCCCTTCCTCAATCTCCGGCCTCATCGGAATCATCGAGCTCTGGGGGGGCATCTCAATCGCTCTTGTCAACCTAAGCTCTTACTTCACTTTCGCTTTTCATTTACTTATTCCCTTAAAATTTTCATTTTCTCGGAGCAATTTTCTTTTGGGTCCGAGCTCGAGCTCGGGTCCTAGGAAACTCCGACCGCCCAAATTCCGGGGCCCCACGTCCCCCCGCGCCTACGTCGAAATTTTGCCGATTTAAGAATGTCAGAACTCCACCGGCGGGGCCCGCCCGGCTGACGTGGCGACCGCCAATCCTACCTCGCACGACGCCATAGCCAAACAGCCTCTCTCTCTCTCTCCCACTGTAAAAAGAAAATCTGCGCAGAACGGCCCGGCCGAAAGAAAAGCCCAAAACAGCATCTCTCTCTCTCTCTCTTCTCTCTCTCTCTCTAAGGTTTCTCCTTGATTCCTCCGTACTTTCAATCCGCTAGGGGGAAAGCAGTAGCTGCTCAATCCCGAGCCGAATCCCGCTCCTCCTCCCCGGCGACTGCGGCTGCGATCGTGCCGGTTCCGTCCGTTCGCGTTCGCTTTCGGGAGCTCCCCGATGGCCGTGGAGGACGACGTCGAGAGCTGCGGGAGCCGGGCGGCGGACGCGTCGTCGGCGCAGGCGCAGCCCCGGGAACAGAGGCAGAAGCTCGAGGCCTACAACGAGGTGCTCCGCCGCCTGCAGGCGTCGCCGGATTGCGAGGACGCCCACGCCCCCGGGTTCGACGATCAGCTCTGGCTCCACTTCAATCGCTTGCCCGCGCGGTACGGATGACACCACCTTGATCCTGCCCATTTTCGTTCGTCTGTGCCGGGGTCCTTCTTCTTCTTCTTCTTCTTCTTCTTCTTTCTTTCTTTCTTTTTTTTTTTTAATTTTTTTTATTTTATTTCGCGCTGAGAGGGAGTGGTGGGAATTTGCGGAGTACTGTCCTCGTCGGGGCCATCGAGTCGGTTTTCTTGAAGGTTTGACCGACGACAGTAGGGAACCGATCGAAAGTCAAACGTGCGGGGAAAAAGTCGTACTTGATCGGGGTTGACCTTTTCCGCTTCTCTGATTCTTAGCCTTCTTGTTCTGTTCAGCAGCGGGAAAAGTTGTAATGGAGTAAAAGTCAAGCGGGGTTGCAAAGTACAGATGGAAAAATTGATTTTTTTTTTTTTTTTTTTTTTGCGTTTTTTCCTTAAATTCCCTCTGTGATTGGACAGATTCAGGGGGCCTACACTTGTTTCGCGATGTATCGGTTTTCACGGGTTGGTCCTGTTTGCTAGTAGCTACTTCTTTCAATCGAGTTCCCGGACTCCAGTTCCATACTAGGACATGATCTCTGTCTGTCTGTCTGTCTGTCTGTGGTCTGTGTGTCTCTCCCATGGACACGCGCACGCGCGCGCACGCTGTTTTGTGTAATGGTCTTACTGCTACTTGGCAGATATGCACTGGATGTGAATGTGGAGAGAGCAGAAGATGTGCTCATGCATATGAGACTGCTCAAATTGGCTGAAGATCCTGATAATCGGCCTGCGTTTGATATTCGACCTGTCCAAGTAAATGCTGACCTGATCTTTATGCGACTCTTTCTCTCTAGCACTCTGCTAATTTCCATTTGGTGTGGTATTGTGGTAGTCTTAGTGTCCCAACACGCACCGGGCAATTGTAGGTCTGTACTTGTCGTCCCCAGAGAAAGCATTGATTTGAAACCAGACGTTGAGGAAAGGAAACACGTTTACCACTCGGGTAATCCCTAGGTTGATCAGAATGCTGCTCTATCCATGGCTATGATGGACTTTTCCACTGCTTGCCTGTTTTGTATATACATGAGTGGTGAGAACTGGAGATAAACCCTACGTAAGTCATGTAGATATACAGCACATGACTAGATTGTTACGATCACATTATTTGGTCTTCTTGTGTGTACATTTAGGAAACTGAGATTTGATTTATATATAGTCCAAATTCTGGTTTTGCAATGCTGGATGAATGCTTTGGAGCTCTCTCAAGCAAACACAGGGGAAATACACTAATTTGATAACAACATGTTCCAAAAAATGCGACAACAATAATTTTACAACTTGTTATGTCAGCAAATTTTTCAAGAGTTTCAATTTTGCAGAAATCGTCTTCACTTGATTTGACTCAACTGGGTTTTCTACACCTTTATGTTGTTGAAGATGCATTCATGATATTAACGAGCATTTGTGCTTTATGCTTGTATGTCCCTGTATATGGCGCTATTAATGGCTTTAGAGTTCCTAGAGTAAGCTAGAAAACATTTGAGGTGAGGGGCCAATATGCGATGAGTACACCCCAAAAGATTCTGCATTTATAGATCTTTCTTGAGCAATTTCTCTTGTGGTGTAGGTTTATCCCAATGTTAATGGGAACCGCAATGAATCTGTTGATTCAGATTCTGCCATGGCTGATGATGCTCAAAGTAGTCTAAATCAATCTGGTAGAGTGGGGTATGTTTGGCCACATTATGTGTGGAGTTTTTCATTGTGCATTGTGAATTTTCACCTCTAAATTGTCTGATCAGATATCTCTTTTTAACTCTTCCTTCTCTGTGTGTTCTCCTGTTTAGAATTCTTCTACCACCTACATTTGGGTCATCGAGTAATTTTGACGGACTCAATTTACAAGCAAATAGACAGAACGTTGAGGATGGAGACGGTGGAGTGAAGTCAGATGCACAAGTTTCACGGTAGCCTGGACAACACTTTCCATTATTGGTTTATCTGTCTTCTCTTACTTTTTAAATTTTTTCTATTACCAAATGAAACTCTACTTCTAATAGAATTGGGATGTTTTCTTTTAAATGTCTCTCATATAAGGAATTAAATTTAATACTTATGAGGGTTCTTGGAATACCCTTCTTCACACGAGGTCTCAACTGTCAAGTCCCTGCTTATCTCAACTAATTGCTATTTAAAGACATTGCTATGAGATATACCTTTCTGTGTTTAATCGTCAGTGATCTGATTCAACGTGTATGCCCAATTCTACCATTCTGTTATGAGCTCAATTTGAGTGTCCTAGAATTTAGCATGCTAGAAAGCACGCATTAATTGTGCTAGAAAATCAAATACCAAAGGTGATTTGACTATGTTTGTGATGTCCAAATGAGTCGGCTTGTCTAAGCATGCTTGGTTGTTCCTTAATGTTGCATACATGAGAGCATTGACCTACCCTTCCTCTACACTGCTATCATGGTTGCTCTCTATGTGTAGTTCACTACTCCAGGTCATGCGATAGGTGTTTTAAGGTCAAGTTGCATTTTTGTTGTGTTGTATCGAGATAATGTCAATGTTGTTATTGTTGTTATGCAGCTTGTTGAATAGTTAGTCAGGCGAGCAATTCTCATCTCACTCATTTCGTATGAACATGTGTCTTGTAGGCCTACGCATGAAATTACCTTCTCAGCTCTTGACAAGCGAAAGGTATTAAGTGAGGTAATTGACCAATGAATCTACCTTTGTGGGTGCTGCATATATTTGTGCTTTTTTGTTGATCAACATATATTTTTATGAGTGTAAGAAATACAACCGAGGGTCTGCTCCCCTCCAGAATTGCTATTTTTAGGAACTAAAGTTAAGCAGTTGAACTCGAAATAAGTAACAAGATAATGAAACTGGAGAAACACAGTGTATATGATGTGAGTACATGATCCAGTAGCATTATTGTCTTTCTTTTACTTTTATGCTGCTGTACTTTTTAGAATGAAATCAAGACTCGGAAAGTGCTTACCTCGGTGATGGCTAACCACTGCCAATTGGGATTCATTTTTTTATCTGCATGGGGAAATGATTTTTTTTTTGGCTGATTATAATGTTAGTATGAAATGATAACATATTTCCTATGGAGAGTCTTTATGTCTAGCTACATGTTCCTGCAATATCCCCTTTAGTAGCCATATGTACAATGAAAATCGAGTTTAAATGCTCATTGTTAGGAAGATGATCTTGATCTCAACAAATGGGAGTGCCTATATCTGTGGACCAAGTAATATTTGATTATGTTGACAGAAAAGACTTCACCTTTTAGCGTGTTTCCTTTGAGCTGCAAATTGTATGAATTGCATGCTTAAGTATACATGGAAGACTCACTGAGCAATCTTCTTGCAGCTGTTGGCCTTTCTAGTTCCCAGTATCCTTCTGTATTTTTTTAGTTTTATTCGGGTCTCTTTGCCAAGTACACTTCTCTGCTTCATAAGAAACAAGCAGTATGTTTTAATGACATATTCTGTTTTGTTTGTCATAGTATGCAAAGTTGGAGAAAGGTTAACTAACGGGTAAACTTAGAGAGAAAATTAAATAGTTGCCTGTACATGGTTCCATGCATACATTGTGAAGGTGAGTGCTGTAGTTCTTTGTCGTTGGCTTTCTAAGGAGAAAAAATATAGTACGGACTTACTGTTTATCTCGTATTCATCTATCGCGTAACTATTGGGTGGTGAACTAGGCTTTAAAGATACAGTTGTTGAAGCTTAGCTTGTTCATTGAACACGCAGAGTTCCTTCTCCTTACATAGGAAATAAATGATTCTATTCTTTCCTGCCAAGAGTGAGGTACAACATAAAGAGGTAGAAGTTAAAGTCAAATTTGCTTCAATATGTCTCTTTTAAGCAGACGCATCGATTATTGTGTGATGCATAAAATTGAGATCTTCTATTACATTGAGTAATTTAACATTTTCAAATAATGTGAGAAATGTACAGATCCTTATGTTGGATCTCTCTCTCTCTCTCTCTATAAATATATATGTATGTATGTATGTATGTATGTATCTAAATGATCAGTTGATTAGTTTTAATTGGATCCAGCTCACTGCTTTGCTTTCTGAGATTGGACTTAACATCCAAGAAGCTCATGCCTTTTCCACCGTTGACGGATTCTCTCTCGATGTCTTTGTAGTTGATGGTTGGCATTCTGAGGTATATATTTATCATTTGCGGCAATTATATTTAGAAATTGAACTTGAAGTTTTAGTTTGATATATGCTGGATCTCTCAAAATATTGCAGGAAGTTACTCGAAAGCGTTCTTTCATGACTACCACAGACTGCATATTGCATCTTATCAACATGTAATTAGATTGGAATTTTATTCAGTCTCTATTCCTCTATTGTTGTACAGTTGTCTCATAGGAGATGTCTTTGTTGCATTTGATGGAGCGGTCTGTAGCTTGCCTGGTTAATTGTCTACTTACTGACCCAATTATGCTCTTAACTGTCGGTTGCATTATTTTCTTTGCACTTCCGGTACTATTTTTTTAAGTAATTGTCCGTTATCTTTGTCAATTAGGCTGGAGATTTAATTGTTTTTTCCTCCCCGCATAGGCCGGACAGCTTTTCAGTAGAATAATATGCTTTTCTTTCTGGATAACAATATCCGTTAATCTTTCTGAGCAGGATTTTTATTGATATATCTTTTGCACCTTTTGCTGTCAGATGTATACTAAATCAAATAGAACTTACATAATATTTCTGGATCAGCAAATTTCCTGTCTTTATTTTGTAGGTTTTTATCCTTTTCACAACTAAGAAACTGTTTATTGTTTTATTGCACTTTTTACCATCTGGTGCGTATTAAATCAAGAAATAATATCCTATTTCAGGGTGAGCAAATTTCCTGTCTTTATTTAATAGTTTAATTCTTTTAATCCTTGTCATGATTGAAGACACTTGTTTAACGTTTTATTGCATTTGAAAGATCACAACCGAACTTCTATCGTTTTGTTTCACACACACACACACACACACACACACACACACACACATATATTAATATTATTGTCACTTATTTTTGAAAATTTTCAGG
This sequence comes from Eucalyptus curtisii, assembly GCA_017140595.1. Taxonomy (NCBI): domain Eukaryota; kingdom Viridiplantae; phylum Streptophyta; class Magnoliopsida; order Myrtales; family Myrtaceae; genus Eucalyptus; species Eucalyptus curtisii. Next base: position 32,176,365 of record CM029502.1, on the reverse strand, counting down.
AAGAGGAACTTAGGAAAGAAGTTGAGAAAGGAATTCTAAAATCGAAGGTAAATTTCTTCTCTTGACTTGAGCATCTTCATATCTTTTTGGGATGTTTAGAGGTGTTTTTGTGTGTTCTGCAGTTCATGTGATTCAATTACTGGGAGTCGTCCATCCCCATAGGTTCAATTAGTAAGCTTTTGATGAGAACTATAAAGCCACTAAATGAAACATACTTATGCCTAGAAGCTCTTTATCGTTATTTTTATTTTGGGATAAGTGTGCTGGAAGTGCTAAAGCTTGTCATGAAAGTGCAATGAGTTCTAAAACTTACAAAAAGTATAATCAAGTCCTAAAACTTGTCAAATTGATGCAATCGAGTCTTTTTGTGAACGTAACTTGGCTAATGGAAAATGTTGACATGGTCATTTTAATATTTGCTATCCCCTACGTGGTGACAATGTGGCTAAAACATGATACATAAAGATAAAACAACGTCACTTTAGTCCGAATCGATTTTTAATAAATTTTATTTAAATTAAATTAAAAAGATAAACTAATTTTAAAAAAGAGAGATGGGAAACCAGGCAGTGAGGGATCATATTTGGACCAAAATGACGTTTTCTGAGCTCTGTCATCGCCATGAAGGATAGAGAAAATAATAATAAAAAAACCATGTTAACGTTTTCTGTTAGCCAAGTTGGATGGAGTTAATGGAAGGACTTGATTGCACAAATTTGACAAATTGTGGGACTTAATTGCATTTTCTCGATAAGTTTTAGGACTTCTAGTGCACTTACTCCTTTTATTTTTTTAAGTTGGTAGTGATTCCACTTTTTCTATTTAGCATCAAAGCAAGATGTCCTCTGCTTGAATGTCTTAGGCTCCTCATTTTCCTCTCTGTTTACTATATAAGTGAAGAGGATTTTCAGAGCATTTAAATATCATATCTTCATTTAATAGGTTAAGCTTTTAGATAAGTTAATAGTGGTTGCGCAGTTTATAAAAGGTTCAAGCATATAGACTATAGAGAAGGTTCTAGAAAGTCTTTCTTAAAATGAAAAGAGGAAAAGGGCGATATCAATGAACTTGAGCTTGCAATGATAATATGGAGTCTGAATGTGGATACCGATGTTCTCTAGATTTGAACAAACCTCAAATCTTATTAGTATTATAGCAATGTAATTGCTGCTGTTTAGATCTGGGCTCTAGCTACTTCCTGAAGACTGTCACATATGCATTAACCTATGGGCTCCCCTTGTTTGAGAGGAAACTGAAGTTTGCAAGTTCATATTATGCATTGTTGCTTGGTTTTAAACTAAAGAGGCCAACCCCAGTCTTAGCGGAAGTTGTCCTTTTCTGGTCATTAGTCCATGACCCTTTCCAATCTCTGTCTCCACTTCTGTTTGAGTTGAAAATTATTCTACTTTTTTGTGCTGATTGGCTCGTACTTTCCTTACCAGTTTAATCATTATCAAGTCAATTAATATGGATAAACCATTTAACCTCCTCAGCAGGAGCAGGTTTGGCCAAAACATCATTCCATACCAGCCCTAGGCGAGCACAACCAAGGTGGCGCTGAATGTTTTCCAGAATGTGTTAAAATTCCCATGGATGGAACTGATGTATGGGAAATAGATATGGGGCAGCTAGATACTGGAGTTAAAGTTGCATCTGGATCATTTGGTGATTTGTAAGTTTTTTCCCCTGGGAGGCTTGTTTGACATATGCTTGGGATGCAGTACTTCATGCCGTTTCACTTCTTCAGGTATAGAGGTACATATTGTGGTCAGGAAGTGGCTATCAAGATCCTAAAGCCTGGACGTGCCAATGCTGCCATATTGAGAGACTTTGCTCAGGAAATTTATATAATGAGGTTTGTGTTGATATATTTCTTGTCATGCTAGTGTTGTCTTTTGGTGTTGATTAACATACTTCTGAAGTTAGCCGGCTGCTTGAGATGGAGCATTTTGAGTTGACTTTTGTCAACATGTCACCTAACTCTGAGAAATAGCATACACCTTATGTTACTTCCTGGAGAAAAATTTGTAATTCACCTGCTTGTTCATACCTTTTTAAGTTCATTGAGGACGCAGCCCATTGCCTATATGGTACATAGTGAAGTTTTGGATTTCATGAAACTCACAAAGCCTTTCCTCAAGCTGCAAGTAGACAATATTCACTCCTTGGTGCTATATATATATTAAAAAAAAAAAAAAAGAGCAAGAAATCTGGAAAGTCATCTCTCAGTCGCATGCTTTGAAAAATATATTAGTCCCACCAGTACTGTCAAATTAACAAGGAAAAAGGTTGTTGAGAGGTCCTTATTCTAACTTTACACTTTCTTACACAAAGTATAATGCATATACTTAAACCGATTTAAAATGATCCACCATAGGATTATGCTGGATTTAGTACAAATTCCAGCAGCTTTCTGTTACCTGTCCTGACCCAGGAATCTTGCGTGAATTTGCTAGACAGTTCTGCATTATAAAGATCCCCTCTCTAGCTTTCTTTTAAGAATGCATGAATGCTTCCATTTTTTGGAAATAGTCCCTTTATTTTAAACTACCATTTTCCATATTCAGACTACCCTGAGCTGTCATATTCCTGAAATTCTTGTTTTTTGTTTTAATGTTTTCCAGGAAAATCCGACACAAGAATGTTGTGCAATTTATAGGTGCATGTACCCAGCCACCAAACCTTTGCATTGTGACAGGTTAGTCTTCTGAGTGTTTTCTAAGTGAGTAGATGTGATGTTTCGATATTAGGATAGAGTTTTGACCTGTATCAGAGTCTAGGTATGTGTAATGTTGCCAATAAGGAAAAATTGTTGGGGAGACTTTTTCTAGATTCGAATTAGATACTATTGAGGATGGTTTCCTGGTTTATAAGGTTTTTTAATGTTCTGCAAAAGTTCTTAAACAGAAAGGTGCGAATGTGATGGACATTTATTTTTCTTTTTGGAAGTTTATTGCAATTTGTACTGGGAGATGGAGTTTTAATCGTTTAAATTTAGCTGACAGTTATTCTTTCTTTTCAAAATTTGGTTGTGCATTGCTTTATCAGAATTCATGTCCAAAGGAAGCATATACGACTTTCTACATAAACAAAATGGTGCAGTTAAGCTTCCTTCTCTACTTAAGGTGGCTATCGATGTCTCCAAGGGGATGAACTATTTGCACCAGAACAATATAATTCACCGGGATTTGAAGACTGCCAATCTTCTGATGGATGAAAATGAGGTAATAATCTGCTTAGAAATATACACTCCAGTGCTTGTTGTGAGTGATCAATTAGAACAGTGAAACAAGAGTTTGACGCTTTTGAAGAACTAAAATTAAAATTTCCTTCTTGATGCATAATGTTTATCATTCAATTATAAGTATTGAATCAGCATGGAGAAGCTGTTGCATTTTCATCATAATATTAGTTTTGCTGTCGCTGTAGTTTTGTGGAAATATGAAAGAAAGAATAAAAAAAGTTGTGATGCTGGTTCAAGTGTTGATCCTTTCAACAATAGGTAGGAATAGATATAGCAATTTTCAGATGAAATCATGTAGAATGTAAGAGAAGGTGAGCAAGTACTACTGTCTAAGTAGCTTTATTAGGTTTAGGAGAACAAGGAAACAGAGCACTTCTTTTGGGTTAAGATAATATTGCACGAAGTTCATTTATGGGTAAGAATTAGTGTTCTTGGATCAAGATGATATAACTATATTATGATGATCTACTTCCCAAAGAGATATGAGAGATTAAAACTTGCTGCTCTAAAGTCTTTCTCCTATTTCTGACAGGTGGTTAAAGTGGCAGATTTTGGAGTTGCCAGGGTGCAGGCTGAAACTGGAGTAATGACGGCTGAAACGGGAACATACCGCTGGATGGCCCCAGAGGTGCGTCTCTGTCTGAAGATCAATGCCAATATTATTATCTGTAAGACTATGCAGATCAGGGATGATATTGCGTTATATGTACCCGCCTTGATCTTCTGTGTCGCCTTATCTAACCATCTTGGTGTATTGTGGATGTAAATGAGTGTTTGTTGTTTCTGAAAATCTAGCCTTTTTGCTACAGATGCTGTAGCTGCTCTATCTTATTGAAGCTCTCCAAATTACCAATTGTCATGTTCAGTCTCCCATGCTGCTCGAATCACTCTTATAATCTATTTGAGTTGGTTATCATGGAGCGTCTAGTTGATTGTGGGCTTATATATGCTTACGCATATTGGGGGATTTTCCATTTTCCTTTTTGGGGGATTCTGGAGTTCAGTTTTTGCTTCAGCTAGTACTGTCTGTCATGAAATATTGTTCCACTAATCCATAGATGATAGTTAACACTGGATGAGGCACACTAAAGATACTCGTTTTCCCATGATTACTGTAAATGGCCATTACTTATGTCGGCTTTACTAAATGTAGGTAATTGAACACAGACAGTATGACCACAAAGCAGATATTTTTAGCTTTGGCATAGTATTGTGGGAGCTTCTGACTGGAGAAGTAAGTTCCTCTTCTTGACATTGTCTTCCTTCCATATAATAAATGCCATCAAACTTGATTTATTTATGCAACTGAAATGCCAGCTTCCTTATGCCTACATGACCCCTCTGCAAGCAGCTATTGGAGTAGTACAAAAGGTTGAAATCGTCACTTTTGATTTTTTACGCTTCATAATTCAGCTGTTTGGTTTATTTTTTAGAAATGACAATTTGTTTTGAATGGACATATTTCTAGGATCTCCGTCCTTCCATTCCAAAAGACACTGACCCATTGCTTGTAGAACTACTTCAAAGTTGCTGGGAGCGAGACCCCAAGAGAAGGCCCAACTTCTCTGAAATCTCGGACATCCTTCAGCGGATAGCAAAAAAGGTAACCCATCGCTTGTAAGTAATTCTTCATTTCTTGCAAATAAATTAATGACATGCATCATTCGATTCAGGTTGGAGAGGAAGGGGAAGACAAGCGCAAGGACAAAACATCGGGTGGGTTCTTTTCGGCATTCAAAAGGAGCCATAATTGAGGTGGAAAGGAAAGAGTGTATATATTCTACCATCTAATCGTATAGCGTGATGCTGATGACAACAGGGTAGCTGCATTCTGTACAGAATTTGTCTGGGTGATTAACTGAAGTCGTAACAATTGTTTGCCTCTTCTTTTGGGAGCTCAAGTTGTTACCATATTTTTGCCTTTTACCCACAAAAAAGAAAAAGGAAGGAAATGGAAAATAGCTCCTGTTGTCCTTAAAATTTACCTCGTCTTGTACTTTAGCTCTAGAATTAGAATTTATTCTGACGTGTCTTGGTCCTCCAACCTCATATTAGGCGAATATTGGGCATGTTTCTTGCTTGCGATGCATGCAGGTGTGTAGTTAAAGAAAAATTAGGGAAACTGCCTTGCACTTGTTTAGTCGAGGAATTTTGCTAACATGGCTGATATTTGTCTAAAATGGGGCTTGGAGGACTAATTTAAATCAATGCGAATACTTCAGGGACTGTTGAGCAAAAGAAGAGCTCCCTTCAACATTTAGAATGTTGAACCTCTAAAATCTAGGAGCTAAAGTGCAAAACTTTGTAAGTTTAGGGACACTGTTGCTATTTCCCTTCCAGAAAAAAAAAAAAAAAAGGTTCAGTATCCATTTGCTTATGTGTTCTCATTCTGCAATTTGTATTCTTCTCCTGATTTCTCTGCTGTCGTTTGTCAATTTTCTGATGTGTTTGATGGACGATGTTGTTCTGATTATAAATGTTGTTAGTTTGTTTAAGTCAATCCAAATCTAATTCGGTTGCTTTTAGTGTTTTGGTGTTTGAGATTTCGCATTTAATTAGTATTAAACATCTTATCTCTTTGACATTATATGTTTTTTCTTGTCAGTTACTGAGAATCTGGAGTGTTTTTTTCGTTTTGATGGGAAAGTCGTCACTCATGAGCGATTTTCAAATGTCATTCCGCACAAAACTGTTACCACCAACAGGTTTTCTGTTCTTTAGAAGTACAAGTCCTCTTCTGCGGAAGAGAATTGTTACATAGCGAATGTGGATTAAGCCCTTGTACGCCATTGATTACATGAGTCCGATGATAGGACTCACTCAATTTATTGCTGAGATGATATTTTGTGCACATAGTGGATATACCGTGGAACGTGCACCCCAAACCTGTGTGGCTTTAGAGAAGTAATTATATGTACTTGGTCTATGTATTATTTTTTTATGAGGTTTCAACTCTGCCGCAATCGTCTTGACCGTTGGGCTTGCCATCTCTATATTGAGCCAGGGTCATAGTTGTCATATGTGGCCATCCCATTGTCGCCGTGGCTGCGGCCGCAATGTTATTTAAAATAATAAGTTTCTTAACACGTCAATTTTCTAACTGTTTTCCGTTTTACACCAATAATTCTACCCGTAGCCTTTTTTATCCTGACGACCTGCTGTATCAGCTTGACTAGGTTGGCTGGTAGGTTGCTATAAGTAGAGTCACTCAAATTATATGCGGTTATACCACTCAAGCTTGTGTCATGGCCCAAATTCTCCCGTACCCCCGCGAGCTGAAGAGTAGAGTTTCGTGATACCGGGATAAATAAGGACTGATGAATAAATGATGATATAATTATTTCGTAGGAATGGTACGAGGGCATTTGTGCTTGGAGTTCTAGGATAGGATGTTTATAACTTGAAGGAGCTCTGCAGGTTGAATTGGCCTTTCATGCACAAATTGGTCCGGAGTTGATAAGGCCGTGATAGGTTGAAACCATGTTCTATATATGTCTTGCTCAAGCTCAATTTGGTGTGGTACAATTCAATACGAGAGTATGATTGGCCATATTACTCTTAGAAAAAATATTTAAAAGAAGGTTGGCTCTAGTGTTCTCGGCTCACTACGCGCTACACAAACTATTTTACCATCAAGAATTTGTCAGCCCATGGCAAATGGTTTCAAAGTAGAATTCCTCTAGTAGGTGGGTGATTTGGGAAAATCTTATGGTCTACTCGATTCTATAAGGGTGAAGAGTGATTGCCTTAGCTAAGAGAGCTCGAACAAGGTACGACTCTTGTAAAGCTTCTAAGATGGCAATGGAGGCGATAGGAATGAATCGACTTGCTAATTGAATAGCGAAAACATTCTTGGATCGATGGGTGAATCTCAAGAGTAGGTTTGTTACCATATTTCCAAGGAGTGAAACCTTCATTAGTCTACTAAGATCAGGAGAATTCTAATAGGCGAAAGAAGGTACTATCATGGGAGTGTAGTTTGGTTGGGATGCCACACTTGTCAAGGAGAGCACTAGTGACTGGAGATTTGTGAATAGATTTGATCAAGGGAAGCTACCGATGGAGTGGAGTGGCTTGTTCTGTTGGGCGAGCATTTTCCATTCATGTAAGTTTCAAGGGAGTGGCATTGATGCTTGTGAAATGTAAGGAAGTGACAAAGCAATTTGCAATGAGAGTGTTGTAGAATTGGGTGGGAGAGAATGTCATTGATTGAATTCTCTTGCACCCATTTAAGTTAACGAGTGGAGTTTTGTCGCATTGGTATGAAGAGTGACTAATGTAATGGATGGTACAACTGGTTCATAGGAGTATTGTTGGGTCATTTGTGTTAGAAGTTCTAGGATAGAACAATTTATAACTTTAAAGAGTTATATCGGGTTAGTCTTCTATGCACAAACTAGTTAGAAGTTGATATTGCTTTATTGATAAGGCTGTGGCAGGACGAAACCAATTGTTCTAATTGATCCTATGAGGGCGAGTAGTGATCACCGAGGCTAAGAGGGTTTGGACAAGGTGTGGTTCTTATTAAGCTTCTAGGATTGCAATGAGGGACATGAATGGGCTGAATTGCTTATCGAATAGGGAAAACATTTCTAGATAAAGGGGCAAATCTCAAGAGGAGATCTGTTACCACGTTTTCAGCAAGGAAAAAAAACCTTCATTGGTTTGTTGAGATCATAAGAAACCTAGTAGGTGAAAGAAGATGTTGCTAAGGGAGTGCAGTTGGTTCAAGATGCCACACTTGTTAGGGAAAGCACAAGTAATTGGAGATTTGCGAACAATCTTGATTGGGGGAAGCTACCAATGGAGTGGAGTGACTTGTTCCGTTGGGCAAGCATTTTCCATTCATGTAAGTATCGAGGAGTAGCATTGATGGTTGTGGAAAGCAAGAAAGCGACAAAGCAACTTGTAACGAGGGCGTTGTAGAATTGGCTGGGGGAGAATGTCACAAATTGAATTCTCCGATAAGCTTGTGAGTTGAAGAGTGAAGCTATGCTATTGGGGTAAAGAGTGACTGATGCAAAAGGGATAATACAACTAGTTCGTAAGAGTGGTATCATAGCAATTGTGCTATGAAATTTATAATAGAACAATTGTAACTCTGAGAGCTCTGTAGGTGGGATGGCCTCTCATGCACAAATTGATAGGGCATTAATGCCGCTCTTCTTTTTTGTTTTTGTTTTTGTTTTTTTTTTGTTTTTGTTTTTTTTTTGTTTTTTTTTTTTTTGTGGAATGATGCCACTTTTCTAATGAGATCATGTCAGGCCGAAACTAGTTATTGCACCATAGTGTTTTATATGTCTCACTCAAGGGACTAAATACCTTATTTAAACTTGGCCCGGTAGGATTCGATATGAGGATGCAATTCGCCATATCTTTTCTTAGGAACAATCTTTAGAAGGAAGGCCGGCCTAACGTTCTCGACTTACTAAGCGACGTATGGGCTATTCCACAGTCAAGAGTCTGTCGGCCGTGACATTTGGCTGATCTGCTGTTATCTATTTTTCCTAATTCAAGTCTGCCCGATTAGTACTTGATTTGTCACTTGTGAACGATGGTGAGCCAGTGTTCTTTTGTTCTGTCTTTCAAATTATACCTCTTCGAACATGCAGACTATGCACTCGAACTTTGTCCAATTAAATATGATGAACAAGGCCTGACAAAGCTCAATCTCTACCTAGCTAGCTCGAGTTGAGTATCGTGCCTAAAGTTACTAACTGATCTAAAGCTATTAACCGGATTTAAGTTACAAAGTCGAGTCGACCCTATCCTACTGGCATATCTCGGCCAAATCCGTGGATTCTACTGGCACATGATGAGTCTCCTTTTATCAGGCTATTAATCTTCGGGAAAATGTTGATCAGGAATCGAAAGTAGTGAACATGAGCATCAACATGACCGAACAACCATTCAAGAAAAAAAGTTTCTTCTGTGAACAAGCTATCTCCATCCTTGGGAAAAAACGTTGGCCAGGAATCAGAATTACTAAACATTAGCATCGACATGGTCAAACAACCATTCAGGGAAAAAAAAATGTTGCAGGTGTTGCGCCTTTCGAAACAAATGCGTAAGTAGCCGTCCGGATTTCAGTTAGGATCAGGGCGGCCGACTAAACAGTAGTGTCGAAACATCTGCATTATTCACAATGTCAGACAGCATCTTAGCATGATCCTTTGTTACAGCAATGGTCGCATGTCCTGAGCAAATTTCGCATGCTGTTCATTTATCAATATACATTCCGACAAGCTGCCGCATGCGAACTCGGACCTGCAATCGTGCTAGCGCGTGCATGCACCGCAGTGCTATTTGCGCCTGGTTCCTCACATACGTGCCCCGAGCCAAGGCTTGCAGCTTCACGAGGCTCCTCAGCGCTCTAAATGCCCGTCTCGCCTATGTTCCATAACCGGTTAGTTTCCAAGTCAATACCATCATAGAGCAATTGGCAAGAGTAAAGCTGAGGAACAATAACTCAAGTTGAAGATAAAGAAGAAGAAGAAGCAGCAGCAGCAGAAGAGATAATTGAGTCAGACATACAAGATGTCCCCTGAAATACGATTGGATCTTGATGGCCGCGAGCTCTTCTCCAGTGAAATGTCGCTGCGACGGTTCATCCAGCAGGATGGCCCGTCGGTCCAGCAAGTCCTCGCTGATTTGATCCGCTATTAACGCTTCTCCTGTAGGACTGCGGTCGCCATCACTACTGGTGAGGATGCTCCTATAAGACGATCCGCGGAACTTCTTGCGGATCAGCTTGAACCACTTCCGAGATAATCCCATCTCTCTCTCTCTCTCTCTCTCTCTCTCTATGTGCTCAACCTCGGACCTCTGTACATATTCTTCAAGTGCAAATACCGGCAGAGAAAAGAAAAGGCAGTGACAATGGCGGTTGGTGGCAGAGAGGGAGTATGATAGATGTGCGTACCATGTCTTGCTTTAGTGGGAAGTCTGAAAAGGGTTGGTTCGGTCAGTAGTTGCCGAACAACAACTCTCTCTCCTCAAGACCCGGATAACGTGGCCGGATGATTTCCTTGTCGTATGTTATGTGAGTTCGAAGCAATTGAAGGGTTTTCCAAGATCTTTATTTAATCTTTCAATCCGGATTTCAAAATTGCAAAGTTTCCTTCTATTGTCTTGCGCACTTTTGGTGTTTCCAACTAATGACTGTCGAAAGAGTAGAGCAAACTATACTTCGTTGTTGTATTTAGAGAAACTAACGTAAATAGTACATGAATTTTGGCTCAATGTGCAATGTGATTCCTGAACTTTTGGTACGTGTTCAATTTAGTTCCTGAAACATATCAAAATGTTTAATGTGATCCTTCCATTAATTTAAGTGAACGGAATTTGCTGATTTAGCTTCTAATCCGGTAGGTGTGAATGGTGGACTAGCATAATCATTTACACATGGATTATTCAAGCTAAATATTCAACTCAAATTAGAACACAATAATATTTTACTTTGTTTAATTTGAAAAATAATTATTGCATATTACAATTTAGAAAAATGCTTGTCCAAATTACTTGATGACATTTATTATTCAGATTCGAGTTGAATATTTTATGTGGATTGAGTTAAACTTCAAGAACTACATTAAATAAATTAAAAGTTCATAGACTACATTGCATATAGGGTCAAAGTTGAAAAGCCATTTGTGTAATTATTTCGTGAACGTGGAAAAGTTTATGAAGGGACATGGAAATGAACTACCACAAAACAAAGTTTACTAACTCGAGATTCTTTTACGTGTTTTCGGTTAAAATTATATAAGCTCACTCATAGTTGCATAATGAAATGTTGCAATGTTTTTCCATATGATATTTTAGGAAAAATGACATAAATAGTCTCTAAACTTTAACTCATATATAATGTGGTTCCCGAACTTTTAATTTATTTAATGTGATTTTCCAAACTTTAACTTAATGTGCAATGTAATCTGTGGACTTTTAATTTGTTTAATATAATATTTAAACTTTTGATACATGTTCTATTTAATCCCTGGACTATCTAAAAATGTTTGATATTGTCCTTTATCTTTAATTAAGGAAAGAAACACATTGAACATTACCAAAATTTAGGCACCGCATTGAGCAAACTAAAAGTTTATGGATTACATTGAACGTTAGGTTAAAGTTTAGAGACTTCATTGAACAAATTAAAAGTTCATGTACTATTTGTGTCATTATCCCGATATCTTAGCGAAACCTTTTAGTAAGTTGGATTCTTAAGGAGGACATACAACACCAGGGTACTTTCTTTTTCTAGTGAACTTTAGGAAAATGGATGTGAGATCTCTCCTAAGCTCAAAGTTGTGATAGGAAGTGTACTTGCGTTAGAAGATTACTTGCACTAACCAGCCTAATGCCTCATGCCAGGTCAAACTCTGGCTTAATTATCTGAAATCTACCAGCTCATAAAGAGAGAGAGAGAGAGAGAGAGAGAGAGGTAATAATATCAACACTGTAAAGGGCTCTGTTGAAGGCTAGCACACCAACCATTCATATAGTCTCTTATAATCCAAGAGTTCTTCCTGTATAATGTGGAACTCAAGTTACATTGTTCGCTGCACATGCTTATGAGTGTGCTTCGACATTGGAATGAGCGATATCTCTAGCACATTGACGACGTGCGTGGCATCTTCAGCCGTCGATGAGATCTAAGCTGATGCAGAGCCTACTCTGCTTCTTCGACGGCGAATTCCAATTGCCCTCACGCCTCATCCCTAAGAAGACGCGAGCACGTTCACAGGTCTGTAGGGAGCCCATTTTGTGTCCAGGCGGCATAGCCACCGGCTATGTCTATAACGGCGCTAAAACCCTGCAAAACACAAACGGGTTCCGGGTAAACTCAGAATATTTTGCACAATGCGCGTACCACAACACAATCCAAAATTCAAAGCACAGTCTCCAGAGTGAGCGGTTGTCAATCTGTCTACCCAATTGCTCAGCAGCTAATGATAATCAATTAATTTGCCTGCAGTTATCATCAATTCATTGAAATATCTATTGATTGATCTGGCTAATGCCAGGAATTGCCAACATTGAACTCTAGTTCTTCCTTAAATCGCCAAACATTCATTCGTTGCTCATATGACCCTAGTCATGGCAATAGCAGAATTCGTTAGAACCATCACTCTAGGCGTACTACAACATTTCGAGAGAGACGTTTTGCTTACTGCAGCAAGTAGATCTTTTGCAGCCATCATTGATCGTTTCCCAAGCTGGCATCCCTGTAAAAGGTTATGCATTGAATCTCTCAAACAGTGGCCCAGAAAATAAAATAGCATAGCTCAACAGAAGAAAGACTTGCAATCCCGAGAGTCATCGGTAATGACTACGGTCATAACCAAGTCTGGCAACATACAATGATAATTTCATCATCCTTTCTAAATTGTGCCGAGACTTCCTTGATAAAGCTCGCATTCTTTGTCATCCCTACAGGATTAAGCAGAAACCATGGTAAACAGAGTTAGAAATCCTCAAATACAGGAATACAAAACTCCATGGTCAGCAAATCAACAGAAACTACTGAAAAAATCAAGTAGTCTGCATGATCAACTAGCAATAGCAGGTCACGAGAGCGTCTCAAACGCAAATGAAACGAACTCAGTTTCTTATAAGCAGATGAAATTGGAAACCTGATCCGACTCTGTACATGTAAGGGATGTTGATAGCTCCAGATGCATGACCGGCACTGAATTCCTCAGGAGTCCTACAGCAGACGATGGCAACCCGGAATAAGCGAACAGCCTTTTATGTCTACATATTTTATCGGACAGTACATAAATTTTGTAGGTTTACACTGTGAATTAAAGCTGTCTATGACTAGAGAAGATTTTTTAGTCGTATGCGCACACCTGACATCTAAATAGTGGTGTCCGGCCTGAAGGAGCTCGTGGGCTACCCGCACCGGCACCGAAGCCGGAATTCCAGCTGCTTCCAAGTCACTTCTCAAGGTTGCCTTGGGACTAAATCAATGAAATTCGACAGGATGGTTAATCTAAAAGGCTTACTTTAACGAATGTGAAATGCTACAGTAACAAAATAAATGAATCAAGATGAATAGCCAATGTAATAATTTGTATCCCAAGGCTTCACAAGCGTGTGGACCGACAGAATAATGAAAACCCAAGAACCCGGAGCTATTAACCCAGGCACAGGAATGAACAAACATCACATAGAAAATCTCAAGCTAGGAATAGAATCAGCTCCAGAGAGCAGGATGAAGACAGTTTAAACCTCAAAATACCACAAAAAGTTCTAACGATAAATCATTTTGTTCAGATAAGAGTGATATCGAAATGGATTCTACTCTGGTAGTGGTGTACCGAGTGGTGTTTGAACTCTTGGGATTGAAGCCACCCATCCAACTCAGCCGATTCTTGATCGAAACCGACGCCAAAGGACATCTGCAGGCAAAGCAAGAAACCAAAACCAGAGCAGCATAAGCACATATACATATTCGGACATGAAGGGAGGGTTGCAAGGGAGTTGATTAGACGACAAAAAGAAGGGACCTTGAGGCCAGATGTTCCCGGAAAATCAACGGAGAGAACGAGGTGGTGGCAGCGAGACGAGAAGAAGGAGAAGCAGCAAAGCAGGTCGCTTTCATCTTGGTGTTTTTCTTGGACTATTTTTCCAGCTTTATCCTCCCTCTGGGTCTTGTGGGGTTCTTGCCTTGGCAAGGTGTGCAGTGAACGAAGGTGGCGATGTATTTATGGTCTCCCTGTGCTGCGAGAGCGAGTACTACTGTGGATAGAAACGGTGACATGGTGGCATCTGGCATGGACAGCCAAAAATTCTTGCTCTTTTCTCACGAGCAACGTCGTATTGAGACAGCCATGGGAAGATATTCCCTCCTCCTAACGGCTAAAGTTACGGCGGGTTTGATCGCGAGTAATTATCGAGTCGAATATGAATTATTTTAGGGGGTGCTAATAGAGAATGAATGACCGACGCCGCTGAATGGGAAGATCAGATAATGACGAAGCGCCTTATCTAAACCACCCACGTGGATTTGCTCCAATTGAGGCAAATAGATGAGTCTCAACAGTGAAAAGTTGCCACCGCCACGGCCTTCCTGAGTCAGACAGCCTTCCGGGCTTATCGCGTTTTCCCTATGGATATTGGATGTGGAACCAGAGATTGGTTCTGCATAATCGCATTGATTGCCGCCGATCCTGAATTATAAACGCCGAATCACGATTTCTCCTACCTCATAAATTATGGGTTCGATCAGGAATTAACGTTGACTTTGAGTCTCTCGATATTTTGGGCTAAAATGGTTTTTATTAAGCCCACTTGACTTGACCTTTTATAATACTTTATGGTGACCAATTCGATTATAAATCATTTAATTATGTTAATTAAATTCTAAATTTGTTGACCGGTGAGGGCCACGACGCCATACTCCAAACCACGCGAGGGTCGGCTGTCGGCCGTCGGCCTTGTCAGCCCGGATTTGGAATAAAGAAAAGAAATGAAAAATAATAAAAATTTACAAAAATTGTAAAAATTATTTACGTTAGCATTGGCTAAGCAATTTCTAACTAAAATTGATGGGAAGAACTAAATCGACAAATCATCATCAAATTTATGATTAAATTAATAAATTGTCATCAAGTTTAGGACTAAATTGACAAATTATCAAAATGCCTAGGATTAAATTAAAGTATTTGAAATATTTATGACTCAATCGACAAATCGTCAAAAGATTTATAACTAAATTGGTATAATCGAAATGTTTAATTGGCTTTTGCACAATAAACTCATGACTTTTTAGACAATTTTCCCCGTTTTTAATAGTAAGTCGTCTCATGTGCTATTATTAAATCTCCATCTACATACCTGGTAAGAGGTTTGTCATTCTCGTCATGCATGAAATCAGCGAGATTAGTCGCTAAAATATCAAAGATTATCTAGAAAGAGGGACTACGAATTTATTTATGTGTCCGCAAGGACGATGCTTTCGCAATCGAAGTATACAGCTCATCCTATCCCAGGATACGGCCAGGTTGATTCCCCAGAAACTGGCCTGAAGAGGGTGTTTATTATTGCCGGCCGAAATAACGATGCACGGAGAAGTCAATTGTTCCGGAACAAAGAGAGAAGATGAGAGCATCGCGGTATGGTCGATCTCACGCGCTGGCCCGGGCCAACTGGCTGAAGTTCACCGGCGCTACGAAGCTCGGGCCCCCGGTGAACAGATTGATGGCGGCTTTTTGGGCTGCGTACTGGGTCGGGTGGAACATGTCCCAGAACAAGTACGTGCCGTGATTCGGGCACAGGTTGGGGCCGTACACGATATGGCACGGCAGCTCTGCATTTGGTGTCCGTTTCCGCAGCATGCTTCTTCAATGTTCTCAATGCCTAATCACACATAAGATTAATGATGAAATCCCAAGAAGCTGGCTAATCAGAACAAAAAAAGGAGAAAAAGAAGAAGAAAGAGCAAGAAGAATTGGCTAAGAATGGATAGTAATTATATGCTCACCGACGACAAGAGGATCGTCCATAAGGGTAGAGGTCATGGTATATGCATCTCCAAGCGAGTACATCATGCCTTGGAGCTGCGAGCTCAGATCGTGTAATGAACCCGAGATAGCCAAATAGAAGGACTGAGTATAATCGTTCAGCTCCGTCAAACAGCCCAACCTGCTTGCCGTCAAGCTCCGGAGCTGCGCGAACGGGCAGCACCCCGATTGGAGGGACGCTCAGGATCCTGAATCTCCGAGCTCCCAAGTTGTACAAAGCCTGGCATTCCCATTCCGTGACAATACAAAGTTGTCAGAGAAAAAATTCCCTAAATAATTCTTTATGCGAACGACGCGAAATTTAAGTTTCAAGATCCACAGGAAGGTCGGTCTAGACTTTCCTCAGACAAGGAGAAATTGGCCCCCGACAACATCAGTATCGAGTCGACATGTACCGTCAGTTGGACTGTTTAGTTAGACCAAATGGCGGCCATCAGCTCTGGCTGTGACACGGCACTCTCGTTGTAATGGTAGTGATCGAAGATGTCATTGCTTCCCATGTTGATGAAGAAGATCGATTTGGCGAAGAACTCAGCGCTTGCATTTCAACCCAGTAGATCTGAGATGATGCCTTGAACCATCGTAAATCGTTGCACTTGTTGCGCCATTGTTACCATGTCACCCTGCACGTTAGGAAGATTCATAGTTCAATTCTCTAACTACTCGAGCTAGGATTTATCTAAGTACAAGAAAGCTCCCTGTTAATTGCTTGACTCGGGTTTGGCTCGCTCGAGCATATGATGATTGAGTAACATGAATCCGTGATCCAGCTACTAGAGCTCAGCTTTAATTGATCGAAACTAATATTTTGAATAGTGGAGCACACATTACACTCAGCTTCGAGTTTATTTAGTCCAGCTCAGCTATAAAACTTCAAATTGGATCTTGCTTCTAGGGGGAAATGAATGTCGAACTTTTCAGACAAGTCGAGATCTCCAGTATTGAGCTATCCGGCTCGACTCGACTTGATAATGCTGCTTGCATGGAAGAAACTGAAGGACATGGGAGAGCATAAAAAATAGAGTAAAAGAAATTAACATGACATTACATAGGTTTGAAATCCAGTTGCATCGAGAATTCCAGCGCCGCTCGAGGCAAAGTTAGCCCCTTGAAGTCAATTGCTTTGGAAGTTTGATGGGTATTGGAGAAGAGCCATAAAAAGTGGTGGACTTTGCTTGTAGCCCAGCTGCTTCACTAGCAATATTAATTCATGATTATGAATTGGGGACGATTGCATGGTAAAATTCGGAAGGATTCCTAGTCGAATAAGCGGAACGACCAAATGAAATGGACTATGACGTAATTAGGGAAATAAGGTTTACCCATTTCGTCAGCACTGTTATACCCATTACTGAATCTCCCTTTCGCTAGGGAGTTGGGGAAATCGACCCCATGATAAGGGAAGTCGGCTCTTGCCCTGGAAGTTATGTAATCGTTAGTACCCACGTCGAATGTAGAGTCTCCGAATAAAAAGACCAGAGGCACGTTGTCGGCCAAAGCCGAGGCAAGCATCATGCCGATAGCCCTTGAACGGAACAAGTTCCTCTCATTGCGAGAAGACAGAGGAGGCAACAATGGGGAAGACGTTTCAGACATGTTTTTAGGAGGCTTGACTCTCGAGTGTCTTGACTCTTGAGAGACAAAGTGATGATGTGTTTTGTTCATGAAACTTGATTCCCTGCAGTCCTGCAGAAGTGGGGTTAGGAAGTGAACAAGCAGAGAAGGACAAAAACAGAAAAGAAGAAATGATGTTTCAGAGGAAAGCCCTAGTTTTTGGCGGAATATTACTCACTAAATGATGTTTCGGAGGATCTAGCAAATGCCCTTTCTTTGTAAAATCAACCGGCATGCGAAATGCATCGAAGATACTCCCGAACGTCGTGATCAGATAATCTTTTCTTTTCATTGTCTCCACCGAAATCAGAAGAGATCTGTTGATGAAAACTGGAAGCTCAGATTCCATAACAAAGCCGAGATTGTCGAGTAGAAGGAACGAGCATAGATCTGCACATACTTATGACTCTGCTTTGACATTGGAATGCACGGTATCTCTAGCACATCGACTGACGCGTGCGGCATCTCCTGCCGTCCATGAGATCTAAAGCTGATGCAGGGCCTATTCTGCTTCTTCTATGGCAAAGTCCAATCGCCATCGTGCCTCATCTCTAAGAAGATGCAATCGCATTCCGAGGTCCATGGGGAGTCCATTTCCTGTCTAAGTGGCGTAGCCACCGGCAACGTCCACAATGGCGCTAGAACCCTGCAACATGGCAAAATTTCGCAGAATGCCATACCACAACACTCCCCAAATTCGAAAGCATGATCTCGAGAGTCAGAGGTTGTCAATCTCTGCACTGAATTTTCAACCTTAATATGCTTGTTGCTAAGCTGCTAATTGGAATCAACTAATTTCCTGCAACTATCGTCAGTCCATTGTAGTCTCCATTCATTGATATGGCTAATGCTAAGAGTCGCCCCCATCGAACACCAGTTCTGCATTAAATCGCTGAGCATTCATTCGTTTTCCTCGCGACCCTTGTCACGGCAATAGCAGAATATGTCTGAACCATCGCCCTAGCATACTAAAAACATTTCGAATGAATTAAAGAAAGAGGAATTCCATTCTTATTAAGACTTATTGGAAAAGGAACACAATGACTTTTAGCCAAAATGCAAGTTTCCACACCAAAAAGCCGAGTCTTGTAAATTAGAAAACAACTCTGGAAATAAATATTTCATATAGCCAAAGGATGGATGCCCCAAATGATGATGCCATAGCCAAATTTGTCTCTCTCTACTACGGGAAGAATGCCATGTATGATTTACACTCTCAACTGAAATCGTCCATGTAGTACAACCTTCTCTGTAAGTATCACGACTAATGATCTCTTTTGTGAGAATATCTTGAAAAAGGTGAAAATTTGGATACATTAAAGCAACACAATTGAAATCTTCAGTGGCTTGGCCAACATTTATCAATTTATTTGATAATGATAAAACTAGTAAAGTATTAGATAGAGAGAGTGACAGTGAAAGGGTAGCAATCCCAGCTCCTGTTATAGGATAGGTGATTCCACTAGTATTGGTAATTGGTTGTGTAATCCTAACGAAGTCATTCGGGTTGAAAGTCATGTGATCTGCAGCCCCTAAATCAATAATCCATCCACCGTACTCAACTTGACTAGAATTAAATAAAACACAACCGTGATTACCTTCACATAATGTAGTTGAATTACTAATTGGTTTTACTTGAGAAATCAACAACTAATGAGGTTCTCCAGATATCAATGAAACTTTCCCTTTTTCGTCATTCGCCTCACCTTCAGCTTGTTTTTGTGCTTTGAGTTCTTTCTACCAATCCAAATACCCATGTAACTTAAAGCAAATCTCACGGGTATGTATTATGTTGCCACAATGTGTGTATCCACTGACGGGTTGGGATTTCTACCTTGAGATTGTATTGCTCCTTCCACCACTTGTGGAAATGCTCATCTTGGACATTTACAGCATTGACACCTCCTGGGTCCCGTCGGTAGCCTTGGGTCACGCCTTAATCCCCCTCGACGCCATGACAAGAACGTGTATGGGGTGCTCGCCAACAACGCTGCTTGGCATACATCTTCCTGTCGAACACGAGCATAAGCTTGCTCAATTGTAGAGAATGGTTGCATTTGAAACACATCAGTTCGGACTTTATCCAGGTGATCATCCAATCCGTCAAGGAAAATACACACCCTATCTTCTTGTATAGTTGAATTGTATCTCTCTATATCAACAGGACATACCATCGGATTTGGATGGTGGAAATCAATCTCCCTCCACAAGATTTGAAGACCATTATAATAAGTTTCAATGGGTCCTCCAGCTTGTCTCATTCTACTCACATGTCTCTTCAAATCATAAACTTGAGAAGTATCAATTCCATCAAAAAAAGTAATAGCAACCGAATCCCACATCATCTTTCCAGTTAAGAAATGGATAAAGTTACTTTGTTGAATCCATGGAATTAATTAATCATCCTTTCATTGTTGAATACTCGGCTTTCCACTTTCTAAAGCTTGGTTCTGCCGGTTGGATTTGACGAAGGTCTCCATTGATATATCCCAATTGGTCTTTGCCCAAGATGTACATCTCAACAACTTGGTACCAAAAGTCATAATTGGTGTTGTCCAACTTGATAGTGATCTAGATTGCGGAAGACTCATGGTTTGATATCTGAATTTGGGTCTGATAATAGGTCAAAATATGCTGCATCTTGGTCGTCAAATCCTCAAGAATTGAGTTTACCAATTTGACTTTGTTTGCCAAGGTTGTTGCTCATGTACTAGGTCAATAATGTTGCTCTGATACCATGAATGACAGGAAAGATTTTGGAGAAAAAGGATTCCTTACCCCGTATATTTTCTTATATTTTTACCTATACAGAAAACATAGAGAGACAGAGAGAGAGAGAGCCCTTTAGGCTGATTCTAAAATTCCCTTTAAATCAGGAAGCATAATAGGTAATAATTTAGTATACAAAACTTTCTAATTTGATTCCAATTTATAGCTCCCGCCAACAGATTTGTGGCGATTTTTTATTTCACATTGGCTTTGTTAGCTAATGTCAGAAACGTTTATCAATGAAATCCAACTCAATTGATGCTATGATATGACAAAAATAGAATTAAGTTCTATGTATTTGCAAGACCTGTTTTCGAAAGATGATCATTTACTAATCATTAAGGTACTTGGCCAGAAAAATTGTTGAGTAGTACAATGCCAAATTAGGCCTTAAATTCATTTCTTTTGTCAAAGTAAATGGCAATTACTTTTTCAAAATTTGAAATTATTTTGAAAAATCGAGAACTATGATTGACCGAACGTCTATAATTTGCTTGCATTATAATTACTCTAGGGCCCAACTTGAATTAATCTTTTAGCCCACTTCGTAGGTATCAATGTGGTTTGTCGATATACATTTTCGTAAGACTTGTAAAACAACGACACAAACGTTTTACTTTTACTCTTTCGTCACCAATTTTGTCCAGCTGCTCAATCATCATGATCGTCAATTAAAAGCTGACATCTGTTACTAAATGAAAAGCTGTGAATGGACATTTAATGAAGTTCGTTCAGGTAATAAATGTATGATTAATTTTTAAAAGTAATAAATTGAGAGGTCGGTTTGGTAACTTGAAATCTTAAAACAGTGTTTTTACCTGGCCCACCCCCTGATGCTTCCATAGTTAAGCAGTTCGGTACACCTGCTCGTGTCTGAATAGCCAAAAAGAATTATGTGAAGTTTAAAAAGATAATGCGCTTTAATTATGACACTATGGGATTTCGTTTCATTGATAAGCTTTAAGCTGGAATTGAAAACCAAGCAATAAAAAATAATTAAAAGTATATATGACCATGTGTCCATGGCTCATTGCAGGTCCAAGAGCAAAATCTGAGGCTAATGGATCCAATTTTTTGTTGGCACCTAGCTAAAAGTAACGGTATATCCATCATAGGCAAAAAAAAAAAAGTTATTTGGATATATAATTTTTATACTCATTTCCACAACGATTATAGTTGGATATCTTGTCATCTTAGAATTATCTCATCAAACATATCATCAAGTTTCAGATCTCAAGAACCGAACATTGTCACAAAAAGAATCATAGGAAAATAAAGAAATATATGAATGAGAGGAGGATGACGTCATTTTCGAACTTGGAAGGAAACTGATTTCTCTCTCTAATCCCATTTTTTAATCTCATTGCTTAGATGGAGCATTTGTGTGTTGATAGGAAGAATGAGGACAAGTTATATATATATATATGTTCATCAGTTATTTTTTGTTCATTCATCGAATAATCATAATCTTGAATCAATGCTTGAGATTGTTTATCCATTAATTTCCTCTTAATTTTCCTCATTAATGTATATGCTATTTTCATAATAATTGGGCCACTTAATGTCCAATCTTATTGATCAACGATTTAGCCAATCTTTTGAGGATTTTTCCATTAATTTTGGTATTTTTTTTCCAATATTCTCCCACTTGGCCCGAGTAAAGCTTAACGCATTAATTATTATGCGTGCTCAACGATAATGAACGAATTTTTATAATGTCCATCATAATACCAAATGATGCATCAAGTTTGAATTGTGCATGGAACCTGACCCATCCAAATATTTTGATTTACTCAAAATGTGGTATGCACTTTGTTTGAAATAAGATTTGTTTTATGAAGATAATATCCAAGTCAAAGTTTTACCAAGATTTATCAATCAGGGATGGTCTCTTTGTAAATATACAAGAATGGAACTTCACAATGGAGGGACTCTCAGTGCATTTGGTTCAATATTCACAAGGGGCTTCCAGCTTCCAAAGCCTCTTAGGGAAATAATGGACTGTCTAGCAATCATTTTGAAGTAACTTTCAAATGAAAGCCAACATTGGGAAGGCTAAAAGCCTAATGCTAGTAGGGACTAACTTTTAGCTTTCAACATTTGACCAAATGCTGAAACTTATTTTTTTCTCCTAAAACTATCCTCACTCATTCTTCAAATTTCTGATTTTGCCATAATTATTATTTTTTTAAATGCCAAAATAATGCTAAAAAAATCAAATATATATAAATGCTAAAAAATTAAATATATTTTGGTCCTTTTAAAAAAAATTATATATATTTGATTTTTTTAGCATTATTGTCAAAATTTATATTTAAAAAATTGCATAATTTTTTTTTCAATTTTAAACAAATAAAATTTAAAAAATTCTGATGAAGGGTTTGGTCTTTTTTTTTTTTTTAAATACATATGTGTATTTATTTTTTAGCATTATTTTCAAATTTATATTTAAAAATTTGCATACATTATCTTTTCAATTTTAAGCAAATAAAAATTAAAAAAAATTTGACAAAGAATTTGGTCTTTTTTTTTTGAAAAAAAAATTATATATATATATAATTTTTTTTTAGCATTATTGTCAATATTTATATTTAAAAAGTTGCATACATCAATTTTTTCAATTTTAAGCAAATAAGAATTACAAAATTCTGATGAAGGGTTTGGTCTTTTTAAAAAAATTATATATGTATTTGATTTTTTTAGTATTATTATCAAAATTTATATTTAAAGAGTGTCATAAATTATTTTTTTTCAATTTTAAACACATAAATTTTTTTAAAAAAACTAATATTAATCATCTAAAGAGCTTTTTAAACGTGCTTTCTATCAAACGGCGTTTTTCTCAAAATTGTTTCTCAAAATATAATTTATCAAATAACTTTTGTATTTGCTTAAAGTCTTTTAGGCTAAACTATTTTGTATTTTTCTAATGGGCTTTTAAAATACTGAACCAAATGTACCATTTATTCAAAAAATGGGCCCCACTATACTATTATATATATATATATATATATATACACACGTGTGTGTGTTTGGTGGGCCTTCTCTTAATTTTTTATTTTTTTGGGTCGGCAGGCTGGTCCGGCCAGTGGACAAAAATTGAGACGGCCGTCTCGAGTTCTTGTTTCCTTGGCCGTGTGTGCGGACATGATGGACCCGTGATCCGTGACGTGAACTTTTCATTCAAATTGAATTATTTATTAGTAAATTGGGAGGGACATCTCATGATCGTCGACAGTCATGTCTCATAAAGACTTCCCTGGACACGAACTGAGATGCATCTGATCAAATCATGAACTACTATTCTTTGTTTCTAAACCTCTTACAACTAGTATTTTATTTTATTTTTTTAATCTGTTGTAGATTTTCTCGAGGACTTTTCGTCCGAGCTACGAAAGCCAGTGGCACGTCAGTCACCTCGTCACCCCTGGTCGACTGGTTGGAATCCGCCACTATTGGTTGACAAATAGAGACGAGGGCGAAAGGATAGAAAGCAAAGAATAAAGAAATGTTCATGATACAAAGAACAGACGGGCATGGAAAGTGTGTGTGTCAACTTCAAGACTAGAATTTCGGTAACGCCCTAGAGTTAGGTTTTTTTTTTTTTTTTTGGGGATTTGGAGAGTTAGAGATATTGAATGCCTCAGTTTTTGCAAAAGTTTGTGAACTTTATTTATGAGTAACACATAATTCAAATCTCGACTCCCTAAAAGTAACATATAATAAAAATTATAACTTTTGAATCACCATTCTTCTTGAACTAAATAGAAATATTAAATTGCACCAATGAATGGAATTTTTTCACTAAGATTAAGTGTTGGGGTTTTTGATGTATATTTCCCATCAAAATGTCTACCAGACGATGATGCAAAGGTGAAGTAGAGAAAGAGGCGTCCGGACTCATTGATATTTGTGTGCGCGATTGGAAAGGAGGGATATCCTCCAATCGAATGATAACGAAAAGTAAGACGTCCCATGACATCAGCCAGCAAAGTTATTTATTGAGCTCCCACTTGACTTGACTTTGGGACCTCCCTCCTTTTCCAAGATCTTTGCATCGTTTATAAGACATGTTGTAGAGGTAAAGAAGAAAGTAACCACGCGTTGTTTGAAGACCAATGGAAAACAACAACTCAGCTGATCACAGTGTTCATAGGTAAGCACCACAACATCTTTGAGTAAATTTATGGTGTTTTGTTTGGAAACCATTTGCACTTTGCTTAGAATAGGTGAACTCGTCCTTTTCAATATTTGTTCAAATTGCCTAAGTTTTTTTGTCCGTGAATAGATGAATATGGTTTATTCTTGATCTTTACTGTTTGTGATTCTGTGAAAGACGGTTGTCTAACAAATCACTTGGTAATGTTAAGGCACGTAACCCACCACTTAGCCCAAACCAACGAAGGTCTTGATTCGCTCCAGCAGATCTTGCGTCGGCTTATCAGAGAGAGGCATGGCTCTATAGATCCAGCCAACATTCCCAGGGCACCAGGCATCCTGCTTATTTGCACGGTGCTTAAAATCATCAGGCAAAGACTCATCTTCAAGATGAGAGGACAAGATAATGACCCAAGGCTTCAATTTGTGTTTGCTATGTTCACCATCACTCTTGGATGCGTGGAATGTGGTCTTCTTATGTACGTTCTACTTGGTGACTTGCGTTGGCCGATATTCATCACGTGCGTCCTAATATTGGTGATTCCATTTGTGTTCATGGTGAATATTAGTGAAGTCCGCTAGTTTCCGGCTTTCCATGTCGTGATGTGTGTTATATATGAATTTGATTTGTCTGTAACCTTCTATTGCAGGTCCTGATATAGACGTCATGTTGCATGTTCTGTAACCTTAAGTAAATTTCATATCTCAAATAATCCCACGCGGATTATTTAGGGGTATATATTTTCTGTAACCTTCCTTTGCAAAATCGTTGTATTTTCCCTTTTCTCTGTTTTTCATCTCATGTCTCTGTTCATATGGAAACTGCCTGGACAGGAATGCGCAAAACTGCGGATTATTTAGCGAATATCAAAATCCGGGATTTCTTTCAGTTGCCATTCGTTTGGTTCGCTGCATTCATTAGTTGTTTTCTAGCGACTTCACCCCAGGCCTTCACAGTGTTTTTGCAAAGAGAAGTAAGAAGTATAATCTAAAGAAAAAAAAAAAAAACAAGTGCCCAATTCCCTAAAAATTTTGACCCTTGTTTATTCCAATTTTTTTTATCTCATAAAAATCAATAACCTCGTTGACTTTCCATCCAATTCCCCCCGTCTATCTATCTTTCTTTCTTATTTTCCTTTGACCTTCTGAGTCCCTCGCCCTCGCTCCAGGTCCCACATCATTGAACGTTAGAACCCTCGCTCCTCTCCCTATCTCCACCAATTCCAAAGCAAAGGTTAGCCGAAAAGTTTCATTCATCTCCTTCAGCATCTGGAGGAGCTTGAGCCCACGAACCTGACGGTGGTTCGCACCCCGTACAAGGCCCTTCAATTCCGCGACTGCGACGCCATCCGCCGCCTCCTCACCCCCGACCTCGAATGCTGGTCTTGGTGGCGGTTCTATCCCCCTAGTTCTTGATGGGCCTCCTCCGCCACGTCGGACGACACCTTCCTCTTCGGCCCCCCCGCGCTCGACCGAGTGCTTCGGCCCGACCCGCTCCATCTCGTGGGTCAACGCATGGACGGTCTCCGCCAATGGCTCGGTCGCCCAGGTTGAGGGAGCGCTTCCAACACCTCGCTCGCCGTCCCGCGATTGGGCGACTCCGTCGCCTCTCGCTGCATTGCCAGTCGCTGTGAAAGAGCGGCGCATATAGCCGTATTGGAAAGTCCAAGCCCGGTCTCGTTCTCGCCGGACGGCGACCTCGTTGGTGGCGGCATTAATGGCCACGGAGATGTTGTCCTCTTTCGTGGGGACATCTTTGCCGTTGATCTCGAGGGAGAGCTCGGGGCGATCCGCATAAGGGTTGTGTTGAAGTCGCATTATGAGAGGGATTCGCTTGCAAATTCCCTGACCCGCGGCAGGTTGATGCCGACGAGGGACTCTAGGACGGTCGCCGACGACGACGATGCTGGAGAGCTGGATTCGCTCCTCCACGACCATGTCGAAGCTTGTCAAGCTGGGGGCGGACCCCGGTGCTGTAGGGTAGATCGAGAGAGACAGCGAGCTCCTGGCACAGAAGGGATTGACAGAGAGAGAGAGAGAGAGACAGAGAGAGACAGAGAGAGAGTGTTCTGACAAAGTCGGGAGGGGAGAAAAAAAGTCAACTGAGTAAAATAAGTATTAACGGAATAAATGGTGGACACTTAATCCTCAAGTTAAGGCAGATTTGAAAAAGACATATAAAACGTCATATGAGCTTGACCTGTACGAAGAGGCACGACGTGTGGTGTATCCTCTTTTAGTTATAATGCCTTCACATTAAATTTAAGCTTTTGGAATGTTGCCGGCTAAACTTCAAGTTGACATGAGAACAAGAGACCTTGAGTTTACGTCCTAAGGAAGGAGTCGTTGTTTAAAGCGCCAGAGAGAAAAACTGAGAGTTTCATCTTCTTTTGCTTCTTAATTCAAGCTTGCCTCTATTGTAACTCATACAATTGTATGAAGAAAGTTATATAAAGAGTTATGAGCAGTTTGCTAACGTATCAAGCGGTATCTGATTCTATTACTTTGTTATTTGAAAAGAAGAAGAATAGAAATCCATTTAATAACATTAAAAAAAGAATTGGAACAAAATCAATAAGTGAAAAAAGTTATTTATTTGTTTTCGAAAACAACTCCAATCCAAACCATTTTTTTCTCTTTTCTTTTCTTTTTCTTTTTCTCTCTCCAACCAGTCCCGGCCAAACGAGGCCCAACGAGGCTTCAACAACCTTGCTAGCTCTCATTTGACCGATCGCTGGCCATTGCCATGGCTAGTGACCGACTATAGGAAGAATAAGAGAAGGAAAAAGAGATAAAGAGAAAAGAAATAAAAGGAAAATATAATAAAATTATTAAAAATTAAAAGAAATTTTAAGTCATAAAATAATTTGAAAGTCGTATCAAACGTATTTTTATTCTTGGAATAGAAATTTTATATAATTACCAAACACATTTGAATGTTCAGAAACATGTCTGAGAAACAGAATAAGAAAAACTATTTCTAAACTGAAATTGTTCTCAGGAATATAATGGTTATCAAATGTACCATTGACATGACCTTTTATTATTCACCTCCTCTATTCCAATCCATGTGGGACTCACATGAACTCTTGATTCAGCCATATACATTCTCAAGGAGGGTTATTTGTCCAAACAATCTTCAACCAATTGTATAGTGGACCATTTAATTCTAAATCTTTCAATTATGTCAATTTAATTATAAACTTGTTGGCTAGGAAGGGCCTCTATATATGGGTGAAGGTTGGTGCCCTTAATTGTGGTTAGAGAGGGCGTGGAGGCCCTTGCTCGTGGTTGGCAAGGACTACGATGCCCTCACCCAACAAAGTTGGGAAAAAGAAAAGAAAAGAAACATAATAATAAATTTTAAAAATTGTAAATATTATTCACGTTAGCATTGATTATGCTATATAAGACAACATGAGTAATTTCTAGCCTAAATCAATTGGAAGATCTAAATTGGCAAATCATCATCATATTTATGACTAAATTAATAAATTGTTATTAGGTTTAGGACTAAATTGGCAAATCGTACAAAAGTTTAGGATTAAATTGACACATTTGAAAAGTTTATGACTCAATTGACAAATTGTCAAAAGGTTTAAAACTAAGTTGGTATAATAAAAATGTTTAATGGACCGCTGTACAATAAACTCATGACTTTTTAGATAAAATATCAAAGATCAACCAGAAAGAGGGACTATGAATTTCTTCGTGTGTCCGTGAGGACGATGCTTTTGCAATAGGAGTATACGGCTCATCTGCGATTCCAGGATTTGGCTGGGTTTGTTCCCCGGAGACCGGCCTGAAGAGGGTGTTTATTATTGTCGGCCGGAATCACAATGCACGGAGAAGTCAATTGTTCCGGAATGACTAGAGAAGATGAGAGCATTGTGTATGGTCGATCTCACACACTGGCCCCGGCCAACGGGCTGAAGTTCATCGGTGCTATGAAGCTCGGGCCCCTGGTGAGCAGAGCGATGGCGGCTTTCTGGGCCGCGTGCTGGGTCTGGTGGAACATGTCCCAGAGCAAGAATGCACAGGATTCGGGCACAGGTTGGGGCCGTACCCGACATAGCATGGCTGCTCTGCATGCAGTGTCCCGTTTTCGCAGCATGCTTCTTCAATGTTCTCAATGCCTAAATGCACATAATATTAAAGATGAAATCTGTAATATATGGCCTTTAAAAAGAAAATAAAATAAAAGAAAAAGAAAGGGTTGAAAAGTCAAAAAGGGAAGCTGAAGAGAACTGTGGAACCTTCGGTTGGGTTTTAAAAAAAAAAAAAGAGAAAGAGGGAGAGAGAGAAGAGCACGGGCAGAAACGAAAAAACAGGGGAAATGCGAAACAGGGGAGAAGAGAAAGGAAAAAGGGAAAAAGGAAAAAATTTCGGCGCGCTCGTGGTCCGGACGCCTCATCAAGCCGACTCAAGTGATCGAAGTTTTTAATCACCTACTTCAAGTAATCGCCGCAATTAGGGCTCGAAATTCGGATTTCTTGGATATTTGTGTGGCGAAACCCGATTTTTGAGTCGTTGAGCTGTATATTTTTATAGAAATGGTACTTTGGGACGTTGTGAAGCTATAGCATCTTACGGATCGTGATTTGAGCTTGCGGTTTGTCCGGAACAGAATTTTGAAGTTGGGGGCGCATTCTGGTACTGTAGTGAACAGTATCTTCGAGCTTTTTTTTGTTGTTGTTGTTTTCGGTACTGTTTTGGGGTAGCTGAGTTGGGGTTGTTGTTGTACGTTAAAAGAGCTTTCTAAAGACTGTAAGATGGCTTGAAACGGAAATTTGTGGAGGGAGTTATGGCGTGACGAAGTTGGCGCATGGATCGCGTCTAGCTGAAAATGATGGGTTTCCGCTAAATTGTGAGCTTTCGTAGTGCATAGGTGTCGTTTTATTGACTAATAGGCCTAGTATAGGCGAGTCGTTATAAGAATGTTCCTTTTTACTTGGCATTGATATTGTTTTTCCGTTAATTGTTAGGGATCCGAGTGCGTGGTTCGAGCGAGCGTCGTATTTGATTTTTGACTTTTCCCAGGTGAGTGACACTATTTATTCTTTGTATTTTAAACTCATATTTTGAGAAATGTGGTGGATTATATAATCCATGAGTTGATAAAAATCATATCTTGTTGCATAAAACAGGATCGAGCTATTACTACCATTTTTGTTGTTTGAAAGGAGTTATATTTCGATTTCGATTGGAATGGTTGTTTGAAAATAGTTTGTGAAATTCTTTATGAAAGAATCGAAGAATGCTTTGATATTTATTTATCAAATTTTGAGTTGTGATATGACTTTCTTTCTGATGTTGGATTACTGGATATTGTGATTGGTGGTTGGTGCTTAATGTCTCTGTGGACCCTGAGAGGTGTGGGTATGCGCATACCTAGGATATCTTTGTGGGCCGAGCCACCGGCTAATAATAGGTGGAGACGTTGCCAAGGGGGGAATCTTGGTCGTCTTGTTACGGGCGTTACGCGTGACCATGGTTAGACATTTGAGCATGAATTGGTCAATGGAGTGGACCATTGATGTGTGATTTGAGTTTGGTCGATGGAATGGACCATCGATGTGATTTGATGAGATTAATCAATGGAATAGACCATTGATACATATTTTATGAGATTGACTAATGGACAGGACCATTGGTACTTTCGGTGTTTGAGTTATAATTTTGTATTATGATAAAGTGAATTATGATTGTGTTTTAAATGTGCATAGTCCCGATCCGCTTAGAAGAAATGTGTTACTCACTGAGCCGTGGTAGCTCACTCCTCTCATCTACTTGTTTTTCAGGTTCTTCAGCGAGTCGCGACTAGGTCTGAGCGTTTGTTCGGGGAGGACTTTTGTGGTGGAAATTTTTGGGTATGACTTGTGCATAATTGATAAGTTTATAAGTTAGTCTTTGTAGTAGGTGTATATTTTGTTTTTGTGGATTGTAGAGATACTCTGATATTGTAACAAAATACCATTTTCTATATATGTTGATATATATATGTTGATATCGGGTTAAATTTTGGTTATGTTGAGGCTGCGTCCTTTGGTGAAAGGACGGCCGTGTCATGCCCTTGTTCTATGGGGTGTGACAAAATCATAAGAAGCTGGCTAATCAGAAACCAAAAAGAGAAAAAAGAAGAAAGAACAAGAAAAACCGGCTAAAAATGGATTGTCATTATATGCTCACTGACGACAAGAGGATCGTCCATAAGGGTAGAGGTCATGGTATACGCATCTCCCAGCGAGTATATCATGCCATGGAGCCGCAAGCTCAGATTTTGTGATGAACCTGAGATCATCGAATAGAAGGACTGAGCATAATCGTTCAGCTCCGTCAAACAGCACGACCCGCTTGCTGTCAAGTTCCAGAGCCGTGCTAACGGGCATCACTTGATCGGAGGGACACTCACAATCCCGAATTTCCGAGCTCCCAAGGTGTACAAAGCCTGGCATTTCCATTCCGTGATAATGCAAAGTCGTCAGAGAAAAGTTAGAATCACGTTTACTTATGCAGTCGAACAAAATTCAATGACTACCTCCTGCTTAGTAGGTCCCTAAATAATTCTCAGCATGTTTTTTTTTATTCTTTTTTTGGGGCAACTCGGAGTCATCCTTAATGCGAATGACGCGAAAATTTGAGTTTCAAGATCCACAGGAAGGTCGGTCTAGGGTTTTCTCAGACAAGGAGAAATTGGCCCCCGACAATAGCAATATGGAGTCAACATCTACCGTCAGTTGGGCTGTGTAGTTAGACTGAATGGCGGCCATCAGCTTTGGTTCCGTCACGGTGGTCTTGTGGAATCGGGAATGATCGAAGATGTTGTTGCTTCCGACGCTAATAAAGAAGATCGATTTGGCGAAGAACTTAGTGCTTGCATTTCGACCCAGTAGATCTGAGATGATTCCCTAAACCATCGTAAATTGTTGAACTTTTTGCGCCATCATTGCCACATCACCCTGTACGTTAGGAAGATTCATATTCAATTCTCTAACTTGCTTGAACTAGGATTTATCTAAATACAAGGAAGCTCCCCGTTAACTGCTTGACTTGGGCTCGGCTCACTCGAGTGTGATGATTGAATTACATGAATCTGTGATCTAGCTACTCGAGCTCAGCTTTAATTGATCGAAACTAATATTTTGAATAGCGGAGCACACATTACATGCAGCTTCGAGTTTATTCAGTCCAGCTCCAGCTATAAAACTTCAAATTTGATCTTGCTTCTAGGGGGAAATGAATGTTGAACTTTTCAGTCAAGTCGAGTTCTCCAGTATTGAGCTATCCGGCTTGACTCCTTGACTCGATTATGCTGCTTGCATGGGGAAGAAATCAAAGGACATGGAAGAGCTTAAAAAATGGAATGAAAGAAATTAAAATGACTTTACATAGGGTTGAAATCCAGTTGCATTGAGGATTCCAGCGCCGCCCTAGGCAAAGTCATCACCTTAGAGTAGATTACTTTGGAAGGTTGATGGGTCTTGGAGAAGAGCCAGAAAAGGGAGGTGGACTTTGCTTGTAACCCAGCTGCTTCGCCAGCAATATGAATTCATAATTATGAATTGGGGACGATTGCATGGTATAATTCGGAAGGATTCCTACTCAAATTAGCGGACCGACCAAATGGAATGGATTATGATGGAATTAGGAAATTATGGTTTACCTATTTCGTCAGCATTGTTATATCCATTGCTGAATCTCCCCGTCGCTATGGAGTTGGGGAAATCAATCCCGTAATAAGGGAAGTCGGCTCTTGCCCTGGAAGATATCTAATCATTAGTCCTCACGTCAAACGTTGAATCTCTGAAAAAAAGAAGGGAGGCACGTCATCTGCCGAAGCCGAGACGAGCATCCTGCCGATTGTCCAAGAAAGGAACAACCTCCTCTCATTGCGAGAAGACAAAGAAGGCAACAATGGGGATGACACTGCAGATATGGTTTTAGGAAACTTGACTCTCTTGAGTTTCCTGATTCTCGGGAGATAAAGTGATAATGAGTTTGGTTCATGAAACTAGATACCCTGCAGTCCTGCAGAAGAGATTGTTAGGAAGTGAACAAGCAGAGAAAGACAAAGAAGAAGAAAGAAATGATGTTTCGGAGGAAAGCCCTTCTTTTTAGCGGAATATTACTCACTAAATGATGTTTAGGAGGATCTAGCAAATGCCCTTTCTTTGTAAAATCAACCAACACGCGAAATGCATCGAAGATACTTTTGACTGTCGTGGTGAAATAATCTTTCCATTTCATGGAGTCGGCCGAAGTCAGAAGAGATCTGTTGATGAAAGCTGTAAGCTCAGTAATAAAGCCGAGATCGTCGAATAGAAGGAATGAGCATGGATCTGCTCATAATTATGACTTTACTTCTCTCTTTTTTCAATCAAAATATCTCCTTTTAACTACTCTTATTGTGCTACTTGTAAGGCCATTTGTATCTTTTGGATTGAATTACCATTCCTCTCTTTACACATGGTGATTTTAATTCAAGGTCATGATCACTTTTACCCTTGGCCTTTTCATTGGATGGAGTCAATGTTCATACTACTTGCGGTTCTCTAATTTGAACACGCCTCTTGTATTCTCTACTTTGCACTTTTCAACTTCAAGTCATCATTTTTTTTTTCTAAACTTGGGTTACTTGTTCTCACTTCTCATGTCCCTTGATTATATAAATGTATCTCTTTATGTCATCAAATTTCAAAAGAATTTAAACTTGTTCTTATAAAGAAAAAAGAGATGTTCCTTACTTTTCTCTTCTAT
Organism: Eucalyptus curtisii; assembly: GCA_017140595.1. NCBI lineage: Eukaryota > Viridiplantae > Streptophyta > Magnoliopsida > Myrtales > Myrtaceae > Eucalyptus > Eucalyptus curtisii. Next base: position 32,143,293 of record CM029502.1, on the reverse strand, counting down.
TGTTAAGAGTTTCAGAGCACAACAAGCACAGCCTAATCTCAGAGCACAGCAACAGCAAGCACAACCTATTCAAGCATACTCTGCACAAAGTGTTGTGCCTTCAAGGAAGGAAGAAGAATGAAGGTGTCCACGTGTTCAACTATGACGAGAAGTTTCCTTGCTGAACAAAAACTGTTATTCAGTTCTAGCTTACTTAACAGATTAAACAATAATTTCTCGTCAGTTTTTAGTTAGTTCTTTCCTTTCTTTAGTTGGTTTTGCTTCTTCTTCATCGAGTTCATGTATATACATAGAAGAACAGAGCAAGCCATTGTAAAAGACTGAGATGAACACTTTCGCACCTTGAATATACAGAGAGAGAATTGAATCCAAAGCAAGGCTTCTTGTTCATTCTTCATCTTTCTTTCATTCTGCTCATCCTCACATTTCCGACCCTTAAATTTGCACGAACGGGAGAACTCACTTGGTCTGAGTGTAAATAAACTCAGACAGCCTATCTGTAGTTGATTCGTTGAATGACCCAAGCTCGATTGAGTAATGACGTTTCTGCTCGAGCATGAGCGGCACAGAAAAACTGAGGTCCTCCAGCTCACATCAACTCGGTTCAAATGAAGAAGATCACAAGCTTAATAGGCCCATATGTTTTCCTTGCATCGATAGATATGTGCACATACCATGTAATTTTAAGGAATAACTATTGAATATCCGAAGGGTATGAAAAATAGGAGTTTGATCAAGCTCGATTAGCTCGCTAGCTTATTGCGCCGACCTCAAGCTCAACTCAACAAGATACTGGCGTAATTCGAATTGTTCAGCAGGTCAACTTTTTGTAATTGAGCCAAACTCAAACTTTTTGCAAGGAGTGTTAATGATTCGGTTTGGTTCAGACTTTTAGGAAATCTGAACCGATTCAATAGATTGAGCAGCTGAACTGAACCAAATCGTGACCTGAACCGAATATGAACCCGTTTCGGTTCAGTTTGTGTTTTTTTTTTTTTTTTTTTTGCCTCGTTTACTGGAACCGAATTGAATAAGAGGTGAGAAAGAAAAGAGATTTTGAGTTGGACGTTCAGTTTTTGTTGAAAATTTTGGTTCCGCTTGGTCAATCAAACCGAAATAACTTGAACTGGGGAAAAAACAGTTATTTTTCCATTATTCAAACCAAAAGCTGAACTGAAATGTATGAAATTTTGGTTCGGTGCTGACACTCCTATTTGCGAGTAGTTTGACTCAATTTCACCACAAGCATCTCGGGAGGAATAGCTTCAAGAAGTGTGAATAGACGGGTAAATCCATATATCTGATCAACTCCCTGAATAAAAAGAAGATATATAGAGGCAAAGAAAAAGATGGTTGTGCGGCTTTTAGTTTCAAACAGCCAACGTTGAGCTTTTTATTTATTTATTTAGACTCCATTTACATATTGATGGGAGAATGGTAACAATTCGAACAATATTGAATTGCAGCGGAATAAAATAATCTCCCCTCTTGTGTAAACCTAATAGGAATTGATATAATAAAGTAAAATAAATACCAAGCATACGAACACAATACGATTTTTTACGTGAAAAACCTCCTCGATGTGAGGAGATCAAAAACCATGGGACCGGAGTTCACTCGAAAATCTTCACTATCACCAAAATTAGGTGAACAATATTCTTCTCTAGCAAATGCTAGAGGTACATAGCAGTGAAAGACCTCAAGAACATAATTCTTGGCAATACACATGAATTTCACAAGAGATCAATGGTAAATCTGACCAAAAACGCAGGTTTTGATCAATCCACGAAAAACCTGATGGAGGCAGCTTCAAACGAAAATCAAACCATTCAAATTCGAGAAGATTGCACCACGAACATGCTGACAAAATTTCAGCTCAATCAGACCACGAATCGACCTCCGATGCCAGCTTGATGTAAATCAGATATTGCCTCAACCCCAGATTTTATGCTTTCTCTTTTTCTCTTGTTACTATTTCCTTTTGCGGCCACAACTTTAAAGATAGTGAGAAATCCTATTTCTCCATATAACTTATTATATGGGCTCAAACCCTTTTTGGGCTTGCAACTCATTGGGCTTCCTCCACATAGGAGTGAACCCAGCTAACACATATCTAATGGGAGGTTTCTCATCCTCATGTTCATAGGAATCGATGAGATGAGACTTTAAAATATCAGATCGTCAAGAAATCAACATTGAAGAGGGGGAACTGAATTTAATTTTTGCAATCACAGCATGCAGCTCATCCAATCCTAGGATTCGACCAGATTCATTCCCGGAACCGAGCTGTGAAGAGGGTGTTCCTTATTAGCAGCCGAATGAACAATGCAAGGAAAAGTCGATCGTTCCGGAATGAAGAGAGGAGACGAGAGCGATGCACATGTCGATCTCATGCAGTGGTGGCCTGGACCAACTGGCCGGAGTTCATCAGCGCAACGAAACTCAGCTCTCCGGTGACCAGAGTGACGGCGCCTAGGTGGGCTACGTACTAGCTCAGGTAGAAAAAGTCCCAAAACAAGTACTCAGCTGCGCTCGGGGCACAGGTTGACGCTGAAATTGACGTTGTCGCATAGCTGCTCTGCGTTCAGTGCGCCATTTCCGCAGCACGCTTTGTCAATGATCTTAATGCCTGATTGCATGCAAGATTAAAGATAAAATCATAAGCTAATCAAAACAAAAACAAGAAAATTCAAGAGAGAGAAAAAGAGGAAATGGTTAAAAATGGATAGTTATAATAGGCTCACCAAAGACATCAGGATCGTTCATAAGTCAGAGGTCATTTTATATCCATCTCCAAGCGAGTATATCATGCCTTGGAGCTTTGAGCTCAGATCTTGTAATAATTTCGAGATCATCGAATGGAAGGCCTGAGCATAACCGTTCAGCTCCGTCAAGCAGCACCCGATCGGAGGGACACTCACAATCCCGTATTTCTGAGCTCCCAAGCTGTACAATGCCTGGCATTCCCCGTCCATAAATATGCGAAGTCGTTAACGTTTGCAGCTAAACAAATTAAGTGACTAATTCCTGCTTTATAACTCAATAAATTATTCTGAACTCGGTAAATTCAGAGTTTTTTTGTAAATGAATGCTACGAAATTTAAGTTTCAAGATTTCACAAGAGGTCGGTCTAGGCTTTTCTTAGACAAGGAGAGATTGTCTCAACTCGTAACAGTATCGAGTTGTTATCTACCATCATTTGGTTGGAGAAGTTAGTCTGAAGGGTGGCCATAAGCTCAGCTGGGACACGTTGGTCCCATTGTAATGGTGGTGATCGGAGATATCGTTGCTTTCGACATTGATCAAGAATGTTAAAGAACAAAGATTGAAAACACATACTGTTCATGCTGCTGATATTGGAGAGTTGAGTTCTGATGGAATCAAAGAAAATGAAGTAAGGTAGTACGTTGAAATGTCAAACACCACCACTGATTCAGTCGAAGCAACTGATATGAACAGAAACAAGTGGAAGAAAGATGATGGGATAAGCAGCTTCACCAACACGTGCTCATTGAAGAACATATACTCAGTTTTAAGTTGTAACTGATTCATTGTCTGTTAAAGTGTTTCTGTTAGTTTGTTTTGTCAGTTAGTGTTTTCTGTTCAACTGAATGACGTCATCTTCTTGTTGTATAAATAAAGTACAAAGAGGAAAAGTGATATAATGTTCTATGATAGATCGATTCTTCGATAATAGCTGAATACAAAGACTTTATACTTTCTCTCTGTTCTCTCTTTTCCTATCTCTCTTCTTCTTCTTTCTTCCGATCTTCACATGGTATCAGAGCCAAAGCCATCGGAGAAGGCTCGATGATCCCTCCGCAGAGCCTCAGGATGAGATGGAGCGTGGACTCTTTCTGGATGTTGTAGTCTGCCAGAGTTCGGCCATCCTCGAGCTGCTTCCCGGCGAAGATCAGCCTCTGCTGGTCCGGCGGGATTCCTTCCTTGTCTTGGATCTTGGCCTTGACATTGTCGATGGTGTCGCTGCTCTCGACCTTGAGGGTGATGGTCTTGCCGATTAGGGTTTTCACAAAGATCTGCATCTTTCTCTCTCTCTCTCTCTCTCTCTCTCTCTCTCTCTCTATATCTCTCTTGGTGCGTCTCGGCGGTGCGACGAGATTAGAGGTTCATTCAAGCTAATAGAAGATCAAGAGTCTGTCGTACAGATACAACACATAATTGTTCTCTGTACACGATCCAGAAACTGAAAGAGCAAGATGGCAGTAAGAACATCAAAATATCCTTTTCCAATCCATGTTAACATAGCTAACTTTGTTACTATAAAGCTAGCTGAAGATAATTTTCTTCTGCGGCAAGCACAGTTCCACAGATTTCTTCACAGCCAGGAACTATTTGGATTCATCAATGGAGATTCCCTCACCTGCACAGCTTTTACAGGTCGAAGTTGAAGGAAATGTTATAGAAGTTGTGAATCCTGACTACAATGATTGGATCAAAATAGATCAACTTGTGTCATCTTGATCAGTGGAGCCATTTCAGAAAACATACTGAGTCTGATAATTGGCTTAGACACTGCATATGAGGTATGGCAAACCTTACTCAATCGATTCACACAAAAGTTTGTGGCTAGAGAATTTGAGTTGAGAGGAAAGCTGCAAGCATGTCAAAAGCGAGATCGAGCACTGTCAGTGTATCTCAGAGATCAACTTAATGCAATAGGGAAGCCCATAGATGAGATAACAAAGCTATTTGGGGTTCTGGAAGGATTAGGATCTGAGTATGAAAACTTTAAAACCACTATGTACTGCTTGAAACCTCAACCGGATTATGATGAGGTAATATCTCAGCTAGAAAGGTTTGAAGTAAGACTACAAAATTACTCATCAAATCAATACAACCCTAATCTAGCATATTATGGTCAAAGAAAAACAGAAGTTCATCAAAAAGAAGAACTTGACAGAGAAAGTATACAGCAAAATCCTGGTTTTGGAGGTTTAAGGGTTAGTAGTCGTGGAGGACGCAGCTATGGAAGAGGACGATTTTCCAATAATAGAGGTCGTGGTTATAGATATCCTGGAAGAGATTTAAGCTACATATCGAATAACTTCAATTATGCACAAGAGGGTCAGAGACTTAAGCAATTCAGTAACACCTCTGGTTCTGTTTCTAATCCAGGATTTCGTCCTTATGCTGGCTCTTCACAGAGATATCAAGAAGCTAGATCATATTCGACTTCAAATCTAACCTTTTCTAAAGATATGCAGGCTAAGAAATCCACTGACAATATTAGATTGGAGTGTCAAATTTGTAAACGCCTAGGACATGATGCATTGCATTGCTGGTATCACTTTGATAATTCTTATCAAGCTGAGGAAATTCCAACATCATTAGCAGCAATGCACCTCGAAGATTCGAAAGGAAATGAGTGGTATCCAGATACTGGTGCAACTGCTCACATAATTGCAAATCCTGGTATACTTCGTAATCCTTCTAAATACAATGGTACTGATACTGTTATGATTGGTGATGGATCATGTCTACCTATCACCTATACTGGTAATGCATTACTACATACTGAAGTGGATTCATTACCTCTGAATGATGTATTAATTGTTCCTGATATAAAGAAGAATCTTCTATTAGTATCAAAATTAACAGATGACTATCCATGTTCATTTGTTTTTGATAAAATTGGTGTATATGTAAAGGACAATTACACCAACACAACTCTGCTGCTCGGGAGGAAAGTTAAAAGGGTTATATCGAGTAAATCCTCATACCACAGAGACATTCCTAACTTAGAGACACAGAGTAGTCGGAGAAGATATATGGCATCAACGGTTAGCACACACCAATCTCAAAACACTGAAGTACCTGCAGAATCAACAATTGATTCATTGCAATACCAGAATGCAGACTATGTGTAGAAGCTGTCAAATTACTAAAAACACTACTTTACCCTTTCCATTATCAGAGTCTGTATCATCTATGCCTTTAGAAAAGGTTCATTGTGATGTCTGGGGTCCTTCACTTGTTAGTTCCTTTCAACACTTCAAGTACTATGTCATTTTTGTAAAGCTGGATCTATCCAATGAGATTGAAATCAGAATTCTATAACATCTTTGTTATGTTCCAGAGACAAGTAGAAAATCAATTTGATTGCAAAATCAAGATATTTCAATGTGATGGTAGAGGAGAATTCATTAGCCACAAGTTCCAGACTCATTTACAGAAGTGTGGCATTAAACAAAATATATCTTGTCCTTACACACCAGAACATACTGGCATTTCTGAAAGGAAACATCGTCATATTGTTGAATTGGGTCTTGCCATGCTCTATCATGCTAGAATTCCTCTGAAATATTGGGTTAATGCATTCATGACAGCTAACTATGTTATCAATACACTTCCAACACCGAAATTACAAATGCAATCACCCCACAGTAAACTGTATCAGCAAGAACCAAGTTACGATCATCTCAGAGTCTTTGGCTGTGCATGTTATCCTTGTCTCAGACCCTATGCCCAACACAAATTTAATCCACGATCACTCACATGTGTGTTCATTGGATACAATGAACATCATAAGGATATAAATGTCTTGTCTCTACCACTGGTCGTGTATATGTTAGTCGACATGTCATGTTCGATGAAAATCTCTTATCTTTTACTAAGACATGTATAACAGAGTATACACCACTCACAACACTCTATCGACTATGGACAGAAGAGGTTAAACTTCTAGACTCAGTAAGTGAAGGATCAATATCTACTTCTTCACAGGTTTATGCAGAACATTTGCAGGATAATGGAAACATCACTGCAGATAATTTCCATTCTATTCAGCCAGTCACAATGCCATGTCTTGCTGTCCATCACATACGCAACTTTGTGGCACAAGATCATCCTGCTTCTATAACAACAAAACAAGATGAAACATCTACTAACCAATCTCCTTCACTTGCACAAAATCAAGAAGTATCTGCTACTGAAGCTGCAGCATCCAATGATTTAAGTATTAGATAAGATCATTCCATTTCTCACTCTGTCTCACAACTTCAACTCATCCCATGCAGACTCGATCAAAATCTGGCATTATAAGGAAAAATCCTAGGTATGCATGTCTTGCTACATATGAAGTACCTACTGAACCAAGATTAATTAAATTAGCCTTAGCAGATAAAGGTTGGTATAAAGCTATGAAAGAAGAAATGGATGCTCTGTATCAAAATCAAACTTGGGTATTAGTTCCTAGAACTAATCAAATGAATGTGATAGGCTGCAAATGGGTGTTTAAAACAGAAATTGTACCTGATGGAAGTCTTGATAGATTAAAAGCTCGACTAGTGGCTAAAGGCTTTCATCAAGAGGAAGGCATTGATTTTACAGAAACATTTAGCCCTGTTGTCAAGCATGCTACAATTCGGATAGTGCTTTCTGTAGCAATGATGAAACAATGGCCAATTCATCAACTTGATGTTAAGAATGGTTTTTTACATGGCATGTTACATGAAACAGTCTATATGGAGCAGCCTCCTGGCTTCATACAACCACAGACACCTCACCATGTGTGTCTTCTCAAGAAATCTCTCTATGGTCTTCGACAAGCCCCCCGTGCCTGGTTTGATAAATTCAGTAATTTCTTACTTGAATATGGTTTTTTCTGTAGTACTACTGATCCATCATTGTTTATACTTCATGCTGGTACAGAAACTATACTTCTATTACTCTATGTTGATGATATTGTCTTAACTGGTAGCTCAAACCAGTTACTTTCTAAACTGATTCACTCTCTAAGGGGCTGTTTGTTTGTGTTCCTCGTTTCTGTTTTTGAACAAAAATTCTGTTTTTTTGTTCCCGGGAACAAAAAAAGAACAGAAACGCGTTTGTTTGCGTTTTTGTTCTAAATGTATTTTTTTGTTCCCGGGAACAAAAAAAGAATAGAAACAAGAAACAAAAAAAAAAGTTGTTTCTTGTTTGGAACAACTTTTTGGAACAAATTTTCTCTCTCCACTCTTCTCTTCTTCTTCTTCTTCTTCTTCTTCTTCTTCTTCTTCTTCTTCTTCTTCTTTTCTTCTTCTTTTTTCTTTGGCCGGTCGCCGGCCTCGGCCATAGCCGGCGACCGGCCGTCGGGGGCCGGCGACGCCGTCGAGGGCCGACGACCTCGCCGGATCGGCGAGCCCGAGCTCGCCGAGCCTCGAGGCGCGGGCGAGGGCGGGCGAGCTCGGGCTCGCCAGATCCGGCGAGGCCGAGCTCGCCCGGCCACCGGCGAGGCTCGGCGTCGCCGGCCACCGCCAGTCGGCGTCGCCCGGGCGGTGGTCGGGGAGGCCGAGCCTCGCCGGTGGGCCGGCGAGCTCGGCCTCGCCGGATCCGGGCGAGCCCGAGCTCGCCCGGCCAAGGCGGTCGAGCCTCGCCCAACCACGGCGCGGCTCGGGGGCCGGCGAGCCTCGCCGTGGCCGGGCGAGGCCGCCGGCCCTCGTCGGCCGGTCGCCGGCCTCGGCCATGGCCGGCGACCGGCCAAAAGAAGAAAAAAAGAAAAAGAAAAAAAGAAAGAAAAAAATTAAAAATAAAATAAAAATATTAAAAAATTAAAAGAAACAAAAAAAGAATACAAATTTACCAAACATGTTTTGTTCTTTTTTTATTTCGAGAACATGTTTACCAAACGCGTTTTTTTGTTCAAAAACTGTTCCCCAGGAATAGAAATAGTTTTTTCTATTTCTGTTCCTTGGAACAAAAAAAGAATAGAAACACAAACAAACGCACCCTAAGTCTCCAGTTTCACATGAAAGACCTTGGGGGGCTTCACTATTTTCTTGGCATTGAAGCTAAGTGTACTTCTGACTATTTGTTTCTTTGTCAAACCAAATATGCTCTTGATCTTCTTACTCGAGCTCATATGGTTGATTGCAAACCAATCTCTACTCCTCTGTCACTGAGACCAACTATTCTGCAAATTGATGCCATCCTTCTACCCAATCCTCTTGAATATCGAAGCCTAGTTGGTGGCCTCCAATATCTGACATTAACTCGTCCTGACATTGCTTATGCTACAAATCTGTTATGTCAGAAAATGCAGAAGCCTATTGTTGCAGATTTTCATAAGCTAAAGAGGGTTCTGCAATATGTTAAAGGAACTATTCGCCTTGGGATGTTTCTTCATTCTCGAGGTTCCATGAATCTTTATGATTTTTCAGATGCTGACTGGGCCGGATGCACTGAGACCAGAAGATCCACGACTGGTTTCTGCACATATCTTGGTTCTAACCTCCTCTCTTGGGTAGCAAAGAAGCAACCGACAGTTAGTCGATCTTCTACAGAAGCCAAATATCGTGCCCTTGCCTCTACTACTGCTGATCTTACTTGGATTAGCTTTGTTCTTCGTGACATTGGTTTTTCTCTTTTATCCCCCACTCTTCTATTTTGTGACAATTAGTCTGCCATTTCTCTCACTGCCAATCCCATCTTACATGCTCGCACTAAACATATTGAAGTAGATTTCCATTTTGTACGCGAGAAAGTTTCCTCAGGGTCACTTCGTGTGAAGTATGTTCCAAGCAATTGTCAGCTTGCGGATATTTTTACAAAACGGCTGTCACGACTAGCACATTTTGATATCCGAATCAAATTGGGTATGGGTTCCTTAACCCTTCCCAATTTGAGGGGGGATGTTAAAGAACATAGATTGAAAACACATACTGTTCATGCTGCTGATATTAGAGAGTTGAGTTCTGATGGAATCAAAGAAAATGAAGTAAGGCAGTACGTTGAAATGTCAAACATCACCACTGATTCAGCCGAAGCAACTGATATGAACAGAAACAAATGGAAGAAAGATGATGGGATAAGCAGCTTCACCAACACGTGCTCATTGAAGAACAGATACTCAGTTTTAAGTTGTAACTGATTCATTGTCTGTTAAACTGTTTCTGTTAGTTTGTTTTGTCAGTTAGTGTTTTCTGTTCAACTGAATGACGTCATCTTCTTGTTGTATAAATAAAGTACAAAGAGGACAAGTGATATAATGTTCTGTGATAGATCGATTCTTCGATAATAGCTGAATACAAAGACTTTATACTTTCTCTCTGTTCTCTCTTTTCCTATCTCTGTTATCGTCTTCATCTCTGTATTCTTCTTCTTCTTTCTTCTGATCTTCACAAAGAAGAGCGAGTTGGCAAAGAAGTCAGCAGTTTGGTTGCCCAGTAGCTGTGTGATATTGCTCAGGACCGTCGCAAATTGTTGCACTTGTTGCTCCATCTTTATCACGTCACCTTGTATGTCAGGAAGATCCAGCGTTTAATTCTGAATTTCTCGCTACTTGAACTAGGATTTATTGATCATGAAATAGCGTCAATTAAAGCTCCCTGCTGATGCTCGACTCGGGCTTGGCTTTAATCGACCAAAGCTAACATTTTGAATAGTGGAATAGACGCAGCTTCAAGTACGCGGACTGCTATATTTAGTCAAGTTCCAGCAATAAAACTTCAAATTCGATCGAGTTTTCTGGGGGAAATGACTGAACTTTTCAGACAAGTCGAGCTCTCCAGTAGCGAACTATGTGACTTGACTAGGCTCGATTATGCTCCTTACATGGGTAAGAAATTGAAAGGGCATGGAAGAGCTCAAAAATAAAATAAAATAAAATGGAGCAGTGGAATTTAACATGACTTCACATAGGTTTGAAAACGCACCCAGCTTTGAAATCCAGTTGCATCAAGAATTCCAGCGCCGCTTGAGGCAAAGTTGACACCTTGAAGTGGATTACTTTGGAAGGTTGATGGATTCTGGAGAAGAGCCAGAAAAGGTGGTGGACTTTCCTGGGCACTCGACTTCCTCACTAGTAGTATGAATTCACAATCATCAATTATGGACCATTGCAGGGTCAAATTCAAGTGAAAAAGGATTCCTAGCTGATGAAATGGAACGACCAATGAAACGGATTACGACGGAATTAGGAAAAGATACCTATTTGGTCGGCACTATTGCATCCATTACTGAGTCTACCCGTCAGCTTGGAGTAGAGGAAATCGATCCCGTTGAAAGGGAAGTCGGCTTTTGCCTTGAAAGGTATATGATTATTAGTCCCCACGTCAACCGTCATCCAAATTTAAAGATGGGAGGCGCGTCCCCCGCCGAGGCTGAGACGAGCATGGCCCCGATAGCCCAAAGAAGACGCAAGTTACTGTCATTGTGAGATGACATTTCAGCCATATTTCGAGGAACTCTTTTGAGCTTCCTGTCTCTTGAGAGACGTAAGCGATGATGATGGGCGGTTTTCATGGTACCGTGCATAAATAATAGAATGGGGGTTTAGGAAATGAGAAATCAGATAAAGACAGAAATACATATGTGCAATCATTTTTTTCCGGCGGAAAGCCCTAGTTTTTCACCGAATATAGCACGCTGAGGAACAATAAATGAACTTTCGAAGGATATAGCATATGCTTTCTCTTTGGTCTTTACCGAGAGAAATGACAACTGGCCACAAATTTCATTATGTTCGTTGACTTTCGTGGACGGAATTCTAAGGATAGAATCCTGGCACTTTTCATGGGACTAACATATTTTCCTGAGTAAAAATGATTGCCACTATGTCCTTAAAAACCCCATCCACATCCTCTGTTAATTTTGGAACTTCTGCCAAGATGGCATCGCTTGATTCATTACCAGTAACTTGCAAGGTTATCCTGTGCCTCTTTCTTTCCTTTTCTCCATTGTTTTTTCAAACAAATAATATATATATATATATATATATATATATATATATATATATATATATATATATATATATATATATAGTCTATCTTGGAGTTGCAATTAGCAGTGAGCTTTTAGAGACAGATGTCTTCAACTTTGACCTTTTCTTTTTCTTTTGTCTGATTAGATTTTCCAACTTATCACGGCTTTTCGTCATTCATTTGTTGATTGTTTATTGATATAGTGGCAGGTTGGGAAAATTATTAAAAATGTCAAAAACCTATTATCTTTATGCCAATTCAATCTTAAATCTCTTGAGAGGTTCTAGGGAGGTATGAGTTTCGACTTCCATGAGGACAATTAGCTTCAGGTATGAGTTTCGACTTCCATGTCTTGTAAAGAGACATGGCAAAAGTTCGAAAGTGAGCTAAGAGTTAAAGTAGGACCGACAAAAAAAAATCTTAAACCTTTTAATTATCCATTTAGTAATAAACTTTTTAAATTCCGCCAATTAAGTATATCCAGCCAATTTAAACTGGAAATCGCTGATATGGACACTAATAGTCCTATGTAACAAAACAAGCTCTGACATAGACTTTTTTAATATAAAATTTTCACCATTTTTTTTTTGCTTTTTTTTTTAATTTTCTTTACTCTTTTTTTTTTGTTTGGATTGAGGGTCTGCAAAAGTCATCTGATATTGAAATGAAGCTTACGATTCTCTTAGTGAGAAGCTCAGTTCCGCTTTAATTAAGTCCAACCCTCATCGGCTAGGGTGTCGTAGCCCTTGTTGGCGAGTGCATTTTGGCCCTTAATAATAAAAAAAATGTGAAGAAAATAAAAGAAAAGAACCCAAAAAAATTATAAAGACCTAAGAAAATTATTAAAATATAATTAAAAATGTTCAGGTCAATGCCAGTCATGCCATGTGGGAGACTAGCATCCACATCACTTATTTCCGACTTAAATTTACCGAATGAACTCAATTTATTATACATTTTCTTTTTTCTTTTTCTTCTCCTTTCTCTAGCCAGTCATCGGCCTCGAGGGAGCCTCCCTTGCAATTAGCGAGGCTCGACCTTGCCTAACCACAGCGAGGTTGAGCCTTGTCATGGCTGGACGAGGCTCGGGAGGGGCCTTGCCCAGCCATGGTGAGGCTCGAGGTTGGTCATTGGCCATTGTTGAGGCCGACGACCGGCTAAGGGGAAGAAGAGAGGAAGAAAAAAAGAAGAAAAGAAAAAAAGAAAAAGAAAAAGAAAACGGAGTCAATCAAATAAATAAATAAAACGGAAGACAATCATTTTTGCATTTCTATATAGCTTGAAGAATCACGTGAAGATTTAACATTACCAAAAACATTTCAAGCAAAGATTGATCCTTCTAGAAGAGTGAATTATAGAAAACTTGTCCACATCATGCTTAAAAGTTGTAGTCACTGTCATTATCTTTACATAGTTGTAAGATTGTAATATTAGGTAATCTTTTATTTTCATTATATTTTGATTTCCTTACAATTGTGTTGTGGAATCCCATCCATTAAGGAATTTCGTGGTTTGTATATATTTGCTACAATTGTTGCTCATGCCAATATACAATATCATTTTCCTCATTATTAAAGTGTGATAAATTGTGTGGGGAAAATAAAAGATCATTTTCCTCCAATTTTTGGGAAAAAAAATACTAAATTACAAAGGGGAAAAAAAAAACCCTCGAAAACCCGACCAACCTGATGACTTGGGATATATGTGGTTTGGATATCGGGTCGGCCAAACGCGCTTTCATTTTGGATCAGGTATCCCGACCCATTTACACCCCTAAGTATAGAGATGATTAACGTAGGTTATACAATCACATGCAGATATCTATAAAGTCTTGGGATATTGGATGTATATTCATATTCTCTCTCAATTTTTTTGTCCATTAAGTTTGATGCGATAGTCTTATAGAATGTTTAATTTAGGAGTCCATGAACTTTAATCAATGTGTAATGTAGTGAATGAATTTTAAATTTGTTCAATATAGTCCCCAACTTTTTTTTTAATGTTCAATATAGTCCGTGAATTATATGAAAATATTCAATCAAGACACTTTATTGTATTATTAGCCATTCAACAGTTAGGGACTTAGATGAAATATAAGTTGAGATAATTCTAATTAAAGTACTATATTTTCCTTTTCAGTCCATGCATGATTTTTTAATCTTTCGCATCTTATATAATGTAATTTAGTTGAGAAAAAGATATTCTTGAATCGCTCATAAAAATGTAATGCTATGTTCTCTGATCATTAATACACATAATCACCCTTCTCTATTCTTTCACGAATTATTGACTTGCAAGGATTAATTTTAATTAATTTTTTACTTATTGATTCGTCAGTCCAATTTCTCTTTCACTTGCTCTCCCCCCTATCAACGTGGGACTCCTAGAGGTTTATCCACTGTCGCTTTCATTGGAACCCGGCGAGATTAGCCGCTAAGAGATCGAGATCGTCTAGAAAATCAAAATTGAAGAGGGAAAGTGAAATTTATTTGCGTGTCCACAAGAACAACGCTTCCGCAATCGGAGTGTACAGTTCATCCGGTCCCGGGATCCAGCGAGGTTGATTCCCGGAGACGGGCTATAGGGAGTGTTTATTACTGGCAGCCAAAATAACAATGCAAGGAAAGGTTATTCATCTCGGAATGAAGAGAGAGGACGAGAGCATCGCGTGTGGTCGATCTCACACGCTGGCCTGGGCCAACTGGCTGAAGTTCATTGGCGATACGAACCTCAGGTCCCCGGTGAAGAGAGCGATGGCGGCTTTCTGGGCTGCGTACTGGGTCGGGTGGAACCGGTCCCAGAACAAGTATTCGCAGCGGTTCGGGCACAAGTTGGGGACTTGCGTGATGTTGCATGGGTTCTCTGCATTCAGAAGCCCACTTCCGCAGCATGCTTCTTCAATGTTCTCGATGCCTAATTGCACATAAGATTTTAGATGAAATCAGAGAAAATTGGTTAAGAGAAATTGATGAAAGAAGAAAGAAAGGACAAGAACTGGCTAAACAATGGATAGTCATTATATGCTCACCAAGGACAAGAGGAACGTCCATAAGGGTATAGGTCATGTTATATGCATCTCCAAGCGAGTATATCATGCCTTGGAGCTGCGAGCTCAGATTTTGTAATAAACCCGAGATTGTTGCATAGATGGCCTGAGCATAATTGTTCATCTCCGTCAAGCAGCCCGGTGACCCTGTCTTGTTCAAGTTCTGGAGCCGCGCGTACGGGCAGCACCCTATCGGAGGGACGCTTATGATCCCGAATTTCCGAGCTCCCAAGTTGTACAAAGCCTGGCATTCCCATTCAAGTCAATATGCAAAGTCGTCCAGAAAGATTAGTACCCCGTTAACATATGCAGTTGAACCAAAAATAGGGCAACTCGGAGTTATGCTGTATGCGAATATTCTGAAATTTAAGTCTCAAGATTTGCTGTAGGTCTGTCTAATACTGGTCTAGGCTTTTCTCAGACAAGGAGACGTTGTCCCTAACAGTTATAGTATCGAGTTGATGTCTACCGTCAAGTGGGCTGTGTAGTTAGACTGGAGAGCGGCCATCAGCTCTGGCTGGGACACGGTGACATTGAGGAAAAAATCGAAGATGTCGTTGCTTCCGACACTGATGAAGAAGAGCGAGCCGTTGAAGAACTTGGCACTTTCATTTTGACCCAGTAGCCATGTGATATTGCCCTGAACCGTCGCAAATTGTTGCACTTGTTGCGCCATAGGTATCACTTCACCCTGCACATCAGCAAGATCCAGAATACAATTCTCTGAAAACTCGAAATAGGATTTATCTGAGTGTGCGGTAGCGTTAATTAAAGCTCCTTGGTAATGCTTGACTCGGGCTCGGTTTGCCTCCAGTAGCTACTCGAGCCCGACTTTGACTGATCGAAACTAATATTTCGAATAGCAAAGCACATGATACACGCAGCTTTGAGTCGTGGACGACTTTTCTAAGTCAAGCTCCAGCTACGAAACTTCAAGTTTGATCGAGGTTTTAGGGGGAATTGATCAAAATTTTCAGATACGTCGAGCGCTCTAGGAGAGAACTACGCAACTTGACGTGGCTCGACAATGCTCCTTACATGGGGAAGAAATTAAAAGGGCATGCAGAGCTCAAAAAATGGAGCAAAAGAATTTGAAATGACTTCAGAGAGGTGAGAACGCACCCAGGTTAGGTTTCCAGTTCCATCAAGAATTCCAGCGCCGCCTGAGGCAAAGTTGACACCTCGAAGTATATTGCTTTGGAAGGTTGAATTATCTTGGACAAGAGCCAGAAAAGGTGGTGGACTTTGCTGGTAGCCCAGCTGCCTCACTAGCAATATGAATTCACAATTATCAATCGTGGGACCATTGCACGGTTAAATTCAAATGAAAAAGGATTTCTAGATGAAATTGATTATGACGGAATTAGGAAGACGTAATTTACCTATTAAGTCGGCACTGTTGTATCCGTTACTGAATCTCCCCGTTGGCAGGGAGTAAGGAAAATCGATCCCGTTATAGCGGAAGTTGGCTCTCGCCCCGGAAGGTATATAATTGTTAGTCCCCACGTCGAACGTTGAATCCCCGAATATAAAGACAGGAGGCACGTCGTCCGCTAAAGCCGAGACGAGCATCATGCCGACGGCACACAAAAGGAGCAAGTTCCTAGTGTTGCGAGAAGGCGGTGAAGACAGCAACGGGGAAGACGGTTCGGCCATGTTTCTAGGAGGGCAACTCTTTCGAGTTTCTCGACTCCCGAGAGATCCGAGTTATGATGGGTTCTGTTTCCTGGTACCCTGCAGTATTATAGAAGTGGGGTTAGGAAGTGAACAAGCAAATAAGGCTTCGAATCCGACCTTCTCGAAACTAACTCAAAAGAAAACAAAACATAAGATAAAGATTATACACCTAGTAATTCGGCGGAGGGCCCTAGTTTCAAACCGAACATAACATATTTAGGAACAAGAAATGATCTCTTGAAGGAACTAGGATTATGCCATGTCTTTATAAAATTATCCGACATGCGAGAAATGCATTGAAAAATAGATGCATCGAAACGTAATCGCTCTGACCTTCAGAATCAAATAACTTTTTTTTTTCATGGTCTTGTAGCTTTCGATGATACGTTTCTTTGTTTGTAGCTCCTTCGTTTTGGTTTTTAACAAGAGAGATGACAGCTGGTCGTGAAACCCTGGCCGCAAAATATAATAATACCTTACGAACAACCAAATGATAATGACAGATTAAAAGATTGTAACCACGGAGAATCGTCGCTTTTTCATTATGATCTGGCACATGCATCGTAAATTCCAAGCTCCAACTATGCTGTCTAACTTTCGTGGATGGAATAAGGACAAAATCTAGTACCTTCATCGGATTTAAATTTGTGTGTTTTCATGAAAAATTCCAAAAAGAAAAAGACCCTGCATTTTCCTTATTTAAATATGCCTCGAGTTTGAGTCCAATGTGAAATTCTGAATATTCCGAATTGGATATGTTGCGGACGTTCGAAATTGAGTAAAGAATATCCGAAAATCAACTTCCCAAAGTTTGAATCCGCGTTGGAGAATTTGGCCACTGAAATAGGAAAGTTCAACTTTGACTCGGACTTGGATTTTGTTTAAAATATACAGAGATATGTTTTGGATAAAATCGGGCAAGATAGGAAACATAATCCTATGAGAAGTTGGCAAAAGAATAAATGTCTCACTATATATATATATATATATATATATATATATAGACTTGTGACCGTGGATGGAAGAGGGTTGATCATGAAGAAATGTTCTTGAAGCGCCGTCTAGTCGTCGAGTGCTTGGGAGGGATTTTCTTTGTCGTTCTTGTCCGTGAATTGCATCCAAGAAGATTTAGTGTTCAAGCTAATTAAATTTTGTGGTAAGATTTGCGTGTAATTCCTTCGTGAGATTGATAGATTATTTCTTGAGGAATTTTGGGGCTAAACATTGCGTGCGTTGTTTGGTGTAATTGAGACTTGGGAAATACCGAGAGAGTGTTTGAATGACTTGAGTGTGTAATCTCCTTGTATCGCTTGATCTATAGTGAAATTCGTTGCTGCTCTCCCCGTGGACGTAGGTCTTTACGACCGAACCACGTAAATCCGGTGTCCGATATATTTTCTTCTTCTGCCTATATTATTGTTCGATCGTTCGCCTTTTCGCAACATTCCTGGCAGAGATTTTTAGTGGCAAACCAAGTAGGATTTCTTGCCAAAGGAAGTCAATCCACATTTTTAAAATTCCTATATAAGAATTCCTATGTGTTTCATGGTTGCTTACAAACCCTAGATCTGCTCTTGCCATGGGAACAATCAACGCGAAGTTGGTTAGTTCTGGGACTCAAAATCAGTTTTGCTTAGAAATTAGATGGACGGGGTCGTGGGAGTAATTCGAGGATGATTGGTTTTCTTTCTTTCTGTCTATCGAATGATAAAATTGTTGTATAAGAACTTGATAGCTCTATTCACATGACATAGAATAATGACTTAGCCTTTAAGAAGGCATGGAGATTGTTACTGCAAGTCATGCTTGATGCCATAATTTGACTGTTTCTTGAATTTAACTTCGTGTAAATCAAGACATCATATGTGTAATTAGCCATTCGACAGCTGGGGCTAAGATGAAAATTAAGCTGACATAATTTTCGTTCACGTATTATAGTTTCATTTTCAGTCCATGCATCATCTTTTCATCTCTCGCATCTTTTATAGCGTAATTTGGTTGAGAAATTCTTAGTTTATTATTTTTGGAGTACTTTAAAAGTCGGCAAATATGCAACGAGACAACAAAGAATAGTCGGGGATTTCGATTGCATAGGAAGTACCAAAACTGATTGGTAAGTTACGTCCTCATGTCTATTTCCAAACTCAATTGACTTTTGGCATTTTATTAGTCTGTATCGCTTTACTTGTTCTCTTCGTATCGACATGGGACTCGCACAAACTCTTAGTCAGATGTTTCTCATTGCTATTTTCATGGAAATCGGCAAGATTTAGTCGCTAGAATATCCAAGAACGCTAGAATATCCAAGACCGTATAGAAATTGACATTGAAGAGGGAACAAACTATGATGAACATGAAGGGGAATTTATTAGTGTGTCCACAAGGACAATGCTTTTGTGACAACAGCTATCCTCATATGATCTCAGGATCCGGCGAGGTTCAATCCCGGAAATAGGCTAAAGAGGATGTTTTTATCATTGGCAGCCGAAATACCGTGGAAAACATAAAGTAGAAAGGTTTCGGAACGAAGAGAGGAGATAAGAGTGTCACATATGTCCATCTCATGCGCTCGCTTGTGCAAACTGGCTGAAGTTCATCGGTGCTACGAAACTTAGGTCCCCGGTGAACGGAGTGATGGCGGCTAGGCAGGCTGCATACTGAGTCGGGTGGTACAAGTCCCATAAGAGGTATTCACTGCGATTTAGGCACAGGTTGGGGCTGTCCGAGATGTAGCATGGCTTCTCTGCATATGCCCGCTCCAGTAGCATGCTTCGTCAATGTCCTCAAATGTCTAATTGCAACATAAGATCAAAGATGAACTCAGAACAAATTGGTCAATCAAAAGATAAATGAAAGAAAGAATGAGAAAAATTGTGTAGATGGACATTGATTATATGCTCACGAAAGGTCTCAGGCTCCATAACAATGGAGGTCATGGTCTTTGCATCTCCCATCAAATACATCATGCCTTGGAGCTCTGGGCTCAGCTTTTGTAATAAAGTCGAGATCGTCGAATAGAAGGCCTGAGCATAATCGTTCAGCTCCATCAGACAGCCCAATCCACTCGTCATTGAGTTCAAGAGTTGCGCGTAGGGGCAGCACCCGATTGGAGGGATACTCACAATCCGAATTTCCAAGCTCTCAAGTTGTACAAAGCCTGAGATTCCCATTTCGTCAAAGTCGTTAGCATATGCAGTTGAACAAATCTAATGACTAGCTCTTGCTTAATAACTCATGAAATAATTGAGAGCATTCTTTTTCCGGGCAAGTCAAGGTTATTCTATATGTGAATGGTCCGAAATTTAAATTTCAAGATTTACAGGAGATCGGTCTAGGCTTTTCACAGACAATAAGAAATTGTCCCCAGCAGTAAGGGTATGGAGTCGATAACTACTGTCAGTTGGGTTGCGTAGTTAGACTCAATGGCGACCATTAGCTCTAGTTGGGACACGGGGGTTTCATTGCAAGAGTAGTGATCAAATATGTCGTTGCTTCATATGCTGATGACAAAAAGTGTCTTGGCGATGAACTCGGCGCTTTTATCTCGACCCAGGAGCTGTGTGATATTATTGCCTTGAACCGCTGCAAACTGCTGCGCTTGTTGTGTCATCGATGTAATGTCACCCTGCACATTAGGAAGATCCATTATCAATTCAGACTGCTTGAACAAGGATTTATCTGAGTACAAGGTAGCCTTAAATAAAGCTTCCTGTTAAATGATTGACTTGGGCTTGGCTTGCTTGAGTCTGATGATTGAGCAACGCCATTATGTGATTTAGCTACTCAAACTTGGTTTGAATTGATCGTAACTAATATTAACTAATATTTTGAATAGTGGAGCACACGATATGCGCAGCTGCAGTACACGGACCGCCTTATATAGTCAAGCTTCAGCTACAAAACTTCAAGTCTGATCGACTAGGCTAGATCATTCTCCTTAATTAAATGGCATGGAAGAGCTTAAAAGAATGGAGTGAAAGGATTTAACATGACAATACATAGGTTTGAAATCTAGTTGCATCAGGAATTCCAGCACTGGCCGAGGAGAAGAGCCAAAAAGGGCAGTGGACTTTGCTTGTTACCCAACTGGTGCGCTAGTAATTAGGAATTCACGTCTATCAAATTGTAGACCATCGCATGGTAAAATTCAAAGTGGGAAAGGGTTTCTAGTCGCGGAAGAGGAACTCAGGAATTTATCATATACTATATCATCAGTGATGTTATATCCATTACCGAATCTTCCCATCGCCTAGGAGTAGGGAAAATTGATCCTGTTATAAGGAAAGTTTGCTCTTGCCCTGGAAGCTATGTAGTTGTTAGTCCCAACGTCGATTGTCAAATCTTCGAATATAAAGACCGAAGGGTCCGCCACAGCCGAGACGAGCATCATGCCAACAGCCTAAAAAAGAAACGAGGAAGACATTCCGGCCATGTCTCTAGCAGGTTTAGCTCTTTTCAGTTTCTGTGGTGGTGATGTGTTTTGTTCATGAAAACTTGATACCCCCATCATTTTATAAGACTGGCTAGGCAGTGAAGAAGCAGATGTTTCAGCGGAGAGCCCCAGTTCATTAACCCAACATAACATGCTTTTGGAACAAAATAATGATCTTTCGAAGGTTGTCTGGCATATGCCCATTCTTAAATAAACATCTTCATGGAATTTATGCTAAGCATGCATTGGCAGATGGATACATCTAGATCTAATACCTCATCAGTGACCTTCAAAATCAGGTAATTCTTCCCTTTTTAGGGTTTCGTAATTGTCTATGAAATAGTTTATATACTTCGCACGCAACCAAATGAAAACTATACAAATCAAAGATTATTGGACCGTGGAGATTAGGCGCCTATTAATTATGTTAGGCATACTTAGCATAAATTCCATGCTCTAACTATGGTTGACGTAAGTCATACAATCACATGAAGATGTTTATAAAGTCTTGTTAATAATGATGACGAAAAGCAAGGTCATCAGGAAATTGACGTTGATAATAATGACGACGATGTTGATGAAGAAGAAGAAGAAGAGGTGGCGGAAAATGCTGGTGCTGAAATACAAGAGTACAAGATTTATTTCCTGTGCTGCGATACAGCAACTTTGATCCTGGAGATGCCCCTCAGAGGGCGCGTTTTATTATTGGCAGCCGGAATCTGTGGAAATGAAGAGAAAAGAATGAGAGCGCATCGCATCGGTCAACCCTCATGGGATGGCCTAAGCCAGCTGACTGAAGTTTATTGGCGCGACGAAACTAAGGTTTTCGTTGAACAGAGCAAAGGCAGCTAGCCCGGATGCATACTCGGTTGGGTGGTACATGTCCCGGAACAAGAATTCCTTGCGCTTCCGGCACAGATTCAAGTTGTAATTGATGAAGCAAGCCTTCTCTGCATTCAGCCGCCTTTTTCCGCAACAGGCCTTTTCAATGTTCTTGATGCCTGAAATGAGACGTGGAAAGTGGCCTATCAATTAGCTCTAAAGTCCGAGGAAAAGCTAAATAGAAGGACCGCAAGGAGGCACGGAAGGTGATAACCGAAGTTGATAGGGGATCGACCTCTACCATCGGGCGAGGAAAGAGACCCCTTTTCCATTCCCTCAAAATAGTTGAAACCCTCTTCTAATAGAAAGTCAAGGCTCTGGGCCCAGCATAAATTGGAACGGTTTAGGGCCCTGTGGCTGTAAGCTTTAGTGCATCCTTCCCCGCCCTCAGCCCTTGGTTGGTGTTCGTTCCTTCTAACTCTGCTTGTTAGATTCCTTCCTATCCTAAACTTAGTAGGAGAAAGGATCTTTGGCAAAGAATTCCTTTTCCATCTAGAAACCACAGTTCGTTATTCATACTCGTCATTTAGATGGTTACAGATAGGAATTTTGTTGCTTGGAAATGGAGAAGCAAAACAACAGGAATTTTTTCTGGAGCTACAAAATAGTTATTAAATCGTTAGCACCACATAAAAACATTCCTCCTAGAGTAGCTGTTAATACAAATAAGAGAAACTCTGTGATAGCCATTTTTGTACATTCAATGTACTCTACGGATAGAGGAATACATAGAGTTGAACATAGTAAAATAAGAAATTGAAAGATTTCGTTGAGTTCCTCTTGACCACCACCCCACTGAACACCAAGCAAAACTCGCCCGAGAGGTAGTTCAGGCCAATTCACTTCAATTACCCGGCCTTAACGGATGCGGGCTTGTCTTATTCAATAAGTAGGTGCTGTTCCTCCCTAGCCTTACATAAGCTGAGGCTACTACTTATCTTATATATACGCATTTATTTGCGTTTACGTATGAACCGCATTGAAATAAGTTAAACATATATAATTCGAGTTCTAAACCTTTTGCGACGAGTATAACAACGAGATTGAAAATTTCAGCTATTATAGAGTGAATAGTAATGTAGCTCACCAAATGAGGAGGGGTCCTTCAACATGGTAGAGGTCATGTAATATGCATTTCTGCGTGAGTATATCATCCCTTGGAGCTGTGAGCTCAGATTCGAGTAGTAGGGCCGAGACCATCGAATAGAAGGCTTGAGCATAACCGGTCGGCTCTGTCAAGCAACTAGACTTGCTCTTCATCAAGTTCTCAATCCGCGCTGCGGTGCAGCTGTGACATCCTGATTTTCAAATTTTGTTTTCGATTGAATAAGTTGGGCTTTTCATCGATGCGTCGATAGTTCTTTTCTCTGAGTTGGCCACTCACGAGATAACTAGCCTATCAGGTGAAGCCGTTAAAGAATCTAAACACAATAGACTCGAGAATTCAATCAGGAATTGACTACTCGACCGTGCTATTTTGCAAGGATCATTACAGCACTGTCAAAATCGATTAGAGACCAGAGATAAGTCATTTCGATAGAGGCATGTGATTAGTGTGTGGGTGATTCCGCCTAATTGCAAAATCCTCGTCGAACGATACTAGACCGATTTTTCTGTCATTTTTGTACCCTGTGCCCGTATTTGAAATCTCGAGATTTTTGCGACAACCGAGAGTCGCTAATGAGTCGAAGATACATAATGTGGCTCGAAAATAATTGACCACGGGTCAATTGCACAAAAAATTTCTAAAAGCTACTTGGTATGCTAGGTCGCTAAAATTACGCTAGATTGAAATTAATTGTGAATTTAAACCCGATTTGTTCTGTCATGTCACGATTCATTTTAGGAACATCGACTCATCCCCCGGAGATTTTTCTGCAAACTCGAGATTTCGGTGAAATTTCAAAGTGGGGCCGTTTTGGACCGGGAAAAATTGGAGGACCTTTTTTTAGCGCACTGTTGGCCATCAAGTTGGTTCAATTGACGAGGAAAAATCATGAGATGGATGATGGCATCTTGGCTGAATTTATGGGAGTCAAATTAAGCTCAAATGGAGAAGGATTGAAGTGACATGGGAAGGGGAATTGAATGAAATAGGATGGCCAATGGTCCAAATTCGTAGGCTAAGGGGGAAACAACCTTTTGGACCGTTTGGGAAGCTTGTTTGGGAAGCTTGACCGCTGCAAATTGGTTGAGGAAGACAGCCATGCATGGTGAGACATAGAACTCAAGTGCTTTGAATATTTTGTGGCCCCTCCTCATCTTCAGCAGCCTCCTTCTTCCTCCTTACTCCTCCTTTATCCATTGTTGGGACATTTAAAGCTCCAAAAATTGCAGAGAAACTAGTCCTCACTTCACTCTCTCCTCCCCTCTTCAGCTACAAGAAATCTTAGCCATTTTCTCCCCGGTTTTCCTCCTCTGCCTGTTTCTGCTACAGCTTACTTTCTTGTGAAAAACCGAGTTTAAAGTTGTCTTCCTGTGAGAATCAGCCTCCGTGCCACCCACCATCGCGCTCAAAAGGCCCAAACCATTTAGGAGGACCCGGCTGCTCGCCGAACGAAGCCGTTGGTCGACCCGCTGGCCTGCCGAAAGAAACCACTCGCTGGTCCATCGGTCTGCCTGGTAGCCTTACGCTACTTCGCTCGTTTCGCTCGTTTCAGTCGTTTTTCTTCCATTTCGACCCTACCTCCGCCCATACCAACCACCAACAGGTCCCCCTTGACCCCTAGATGCCGACGGTCACCGGCCAACCCCTCACCGAAGCTCCGACAAAGATTGTTCAGCTCTGTTTCTCCTTCGGCAGTCTAGTTTTCAGAGTTTCAATGGGAGTCGGAGTTTGTGGTTATTGTTCTAGCCCCGGGACCGCCTTGGATCGTCATGGTAGAGGTCCCCGAGCGTAGCCTCTATCGTCGATGTCACGTCCGTGTCTCTGACCCGTTTAACAGGTGAGTTTAGCTCTTAATCCTTTGATTAGTGCCTAAATTTGCTTAAGAGGTTAATTATGCTTAACGGTTGATTAGATTAGCTTAAGTATGTATTATTGATAATCTTGAATGGTTAGATTAGCCTTAAAATGGATCAGTTCTAATGTAATTAGTGAGATTAGTACATTTGAGGATGGATTAGTCCAAATTAGTGGACTTTCTACAATTCTGATTTTTGGACCCTCGCTATTTGCCATTTTTTTAGATCAAAATGGGTTGCGAATTTGAAATTGATTCCTTCTTGAGAAATGTTTTAAACATCTTGATCTACAACATATATTTTACTCAAGATTTTTAGATATTTAAAAGTATGATATTTTAGCTCCGTCATTTGCAAACAGAATCTCGGATTGTGTTGGAATTTGTGACCTTTTGGGATTCTATGGTTTTTATCAACTCTTAGGCTTCGAATTTCAAAATGGTTTCTTCACAAAAATTGTTTGTCACATCTTCTAGTTTAACATAATCAAATTTTAGATCAAATAAACAAGTTTTGGATCTCGAACAAAACTGATTTCGGAAAATAGACTTTCTGGAACGGACCCAGTTTTTGTATTGGAGTGAGTGAATTACTGGGTTTAATCTAGAAGGATCTGGGTTAAGATGTTTTCATAAAAAAATGTCCGTCTATGTGTTCTTTACAATATATTAAAATTTGAGAATTTTCCGAACTCATTTGGTTAGAATTCTGGATTTAAACTCGGAGACGCACAAGTGGACCGTTTCTGCTAGTTAGGACCAGTAGTAGTTCGTGATTGTTCTTGATGCTTTGCTTGCTTTGACTTTTGGATTTAATTTATTAGTTATAAAATTCTGGAAATTTATTGTTCACGCAACACTGTTCACCCGAGAATGAAGAGTTGTTCAATTTCATGTATTTTGATCTTATGAGGTGATTTGAGTGTATACATGCATGGGCATCCGCATGAATGGGGTGATTTTCATAAAAAGGGAAATATGCCTTGTCCGAGGGACGTTGGAAATGGACCGCCTTTAGGGGAAAATGATTTGAAATTGTACTTGCAAGCATTGTGCATTGGTTAAATGCTCAAAGTTAAGAAGAGAGTCTTAGTAGTGTGCTTGTATGATTAAGAAGTGGAATCCGTCACCACACGGAAGTTTGAGGGAGATACTTGACGGGAGTCGGAAGCCGGTTACAGTAGATTATGGACCGATGTCCCTTTTTGGGAAACCGTCTAAACGGGAGTTCTGGACGTAGCCGTGCCCGACGGGGTGGGACGAAGCCCAATCTTTTTATCGGTAGCCTGACGGGAGTCGGATGAGTGTTGACTAGAAAGTTAGCTATGGTCGGAAGGTCATTATTATCCGGAGCATGCATGAGGGTTGAGGTCATTAATAAGTGGGACACGAGTGAGTGTTGAGATGGTTGGGCTTTATTATGGGGTAAAATTGTGTGGTACGGTATGTGACGTGTCATAACAATTTTACCTTATAATTGGAACCCGTGTAATTGATCGATTAATGCATGATCATATTGTTTATGGCACACACGCATGAATCGATAATGTGCAGAGTATGGCATACCGGGTAAGGTTGCATGTGAATCGATCTATTGATTGTTGGTTGTTAGTCTTTGCTTTGTTTGTGGGGGTGGTTCTGAAAAGATACTCGAGTTAAGTTGGTGTTTTAATCGGGGGCTTAAGGGAGGACTCGCTGAGATTTTAATCTCATTGGTTATTGTATAACCATTTTCAAGTCCCTAGTATGAAGAACTCGAAACTTGAGGCGAAAAGGTCAGGAGCATGGATGGCTTAGTAGTTTTTCTTGGAGATAGATCTCTCGTACATAGACCTTAGGGTTGGCCTCTGTGTATAAACTAGTTTGTTTATGAAAAGTGTTTTGGTGAAAATAGTATCTTACTTTTCTATCCCATATTTTTGTTGTCTGGGGATTTTATTATACGCTTCCGCATGTGTAATTAAAAGAAAGGGCCGTCGATGAGTCCTGAGACATCGCTTTCTATCGACCAAGGAAGGGGTTGTTGCATGCTTGGGATTCGGGGCGTGACAACAGCACCTAAGTAGAGGGACACCGATGATGCTGAATTTTCGAGCTCCCAAGTTGTATAAGTTCTGGCATTAAATTGTTGAGAAAAATGAAAAAAAAAAAAAAAGAGGCATGGTTAGTAGATGCATCTTGCAAACGATTCGCTCCTGCATAATATTTCATCGGCATTATTGTAACATCATGTAGCAAATCTATTTTAGGCGAGAGCTTATTGTTGTTCGCACCCT
This sequence comes from Eucalyptus curtisii, assembly GCA_017140595.1. Taxonomy (NCBI): domain Eukaryota; kingdom Viridiplantae; phylum Streptophyta; class Magnoliopsida; order Myrtales; family Myrtaceae; genus Eucalyptus; species Eucalyptus curtisii. The sequence continues at coordinate 32,116,318 of CM029502.1, read as the reverse complement.
TGCACCTGCATAAGCTCGATTGAAGAGAAGTTAATCGGAAAGGACCGACACGAGTTTATTTGATATATGCGGTCAACTACATAGTGAAGTTAGACTGCATGGTCGCCATCAGCTGCGGCAGGGACATAGTGGTCCGGTTGTACTGGTGGTGGTCCGGGATATCGTTGCTTCCGACATTGATAAAGAAGAGCGAATTGGCTATGAACTCGGCGCTTTTCTCTGGACCCAGCAGTCGCGTGATGTTGCCTTGAACCATCGCGAACTGCTGCACCTGCTGCGTCATTGATATCACATCTTGCTGCACAAAGGAAGATCATAGTTAATAATTAAAGAACACATAAAAGTTCTGCGAAATCTTGAGGTAGAGCAAGGTGAGTATGACTACTTACGTATCTTTTTATTCCAATGTGATCAAGGATTCCAGCTCCGCATGAGGCTAAGTTAGCACCTTGAAGTAGATTGCTTGGGAAGGTCGATTGGTTCTTAAGAAGACCTAGAAAAGGTGGTGGACTCTGCTTGTAACCTAACAGATTTGCTGGTAATAATAAAATGCGAAGATGATGATTGTTAATCATACGGATTTTCGATTGTCTTTGAGCAAACCGATAGATTTGGACCAGATGTGGTTCCAGGACACGATGGACTGCGATCAAATGACATTATTATTACCTATTTGGTCAGTGGTGTTATACCCATCACTGAACCTCCCCATTGGTGTATGGTGAGGGAAATCGATCCCACTGTAGAGGAAGTTGACCTTTGCCTCGAAAGAAATGTAATCGTTTGTCCCCACATCAGCTGTCGAGTGGCCGAATACGAAAGCAGTAGGCACATCACTTGCCTCAGCCGAGGCCATCAATGCGCTGACGACCACAAAGAAGATTCGCAAGTGTTGGAGAAAACTCTTTTACTGTTTTGAAGTTGACAAAACCTTTTCAAAGTTTAGTCTGAAGACTTCCAGACTGAAGTGTCAAAGTCTGAAGACTGTCAGACAGACTTTAGGTTCAAAGTCTGCTCACACTAACAGATTCCAAACTGAATGCTACTGAAGAATGAAGACTTATCCAGATGTGAGATTATCTTCAAGGATGCGATTCGTATGGTTTATGGATGACTTTTTGACTGGATATAGCACCTACATGATTAATTATCCTTAATGAAATAAATTTCGATAATCGAATCTTTTGAAAGGCAAGCAAACTTGGAAAGTTCTACTTATGGAAACTAATATCTTGATTGTATGGGCGAACATGATTGACGAACTTTTATCACAATCAATCAACCAACTCGAGATCCCCTTGATTAATTTTGTCCAACGGGTAGATTGGAAGAATTCCTTTGAAAAATGCCAACGGTTGTGAATGCATGAATAAGTATTTAAGGTGGATTCTCTAGTTGTTCGATAGAGTACGTGAAAGAGAAATTTCAAAGTCTGAAGCTTCCTAGTTCCTTGCTATTTCATTTACTGAGCTCAAAGTTGTATACAAAAGAGAGAAACTTATAGTGAGACTTTGTGAGAGACCAGTAGAGATTCTTCACTGTGAAGTCGAGACTACAAGACTGTAAAATCTCTTTTGATTCTTAGTAAAATCCAGCCAGTGGGTTGTTAGCGTGGAAGAGTGGACGTAGGCTTGATCTAAGCCGAACCACTATAAACCTTGTGTTTTTATTCTCTTCCCTTAATTCCTTTATCTTGACTTGTAGCTCTATTTAACTGTTTAAGTTTTTAACTCCTTTATTTTATTTGAAGTTTTATTTAACTGCTAAAGTCTAAATTCATCTTTAGTCTGTCTTCTTCTAAAAGCAATTATTACTTCTGAATCTTGCGAGAATTTTTGTTCACACCTATTCACCCCCCCCCTCTAGGTGTTATTACTAGCCCTTTTAGCAAGAACCGACAAGACGGTCGAGGAGAGGACATTCTGGCCATCTGTTTTCAAGGAGAGATCAAGCGTTTGGTTTTGCTCATGAATCTGCCCTGGATCTTAATATAAGGAAAACGGGTTCAAGAAGTGAACAAGTAGATGAGGTCCCATTCGGACATTGTAAAATGGTAACTATTTCAAAGGAGCCCTTGGTTTTAACTAGTGAGTAGTGCTCTGTGCAATGAACCAACGTGTTACCGCATGGAAGATAGCCCTATGCCAAGGAGAAACTTTCCCATTCGCTTTGTACCTAAAATTTGACCTTTGCCTTGCCTAAGACCAGCTAATTATTTATTATTATTTTTGGAAAGGAGGACCAGCTAGTTATTGTATGCCACATGGACTGAGAAAGCAAGCGTAATTGGGTGCTAACGTATTTAAATGGGATAATTTTTTTAAAAAAAGTCATAAATTTATTATACCTTGTGTCAATTCGATTATAAATTTTTAAATTTGATCAATTTAATCTTAAATATTTGCAAAATTTGTCAATGTAATCCATCTAATTAATTTTGACTATAAATTACTGACGTTGATCTAGCTATCCTTCATGTTATCATTGGCGCTAATGTTGAAAAGTGTTTATAATCTTTTATATATTTTTTTAGAATTTTTTTATAAATTATTTTATTTTATTTTCCTTCTTCCTTCAAGGTCACTAGCCTCCTTAATTGCCAATGACCAGTTATAGGCAAGAGCTAGCAAAGGCTGACTTCACTAGCTGAGCAAGGCTTGCCTCATAAGGGCGATGTTGCGTGAGGCTAGGAAGGGTCAACCTCACGGGCCTCAAGTGAGACTTGACAAAGGCTAGCATCGAGCCTCACTTGAAGCTAGCGAGATCGACCCTTGCAACCCCCAATAAGGTTCAACCTTGTTGGATCTGGCGAGGGTGAGCACCGCTCAAGGCCAACAGGGTTGGGGGTTGACCCTTGCCAACCCTGGGTGAGCTTGCTCCCACAAGGCAAGGCTCTCTTGACAAGGAAGGTCAGCTCTTGCTAGAGGCCAGCAAGGTCGGTTCTACATTTTTCTTTGGTTTTTTTTTTTTTGGAAATAATACACGCCTTACTGTTTAATTTCTAAATTAGTATATAGTCACGAAATTTCATCATCTTTTGCTGACGGGTGGCCATATAATTTAATGCTCTTTGTGATTCGGCTAATTATTGAAATCGACGGATCGAAGGTCATTAGCCACGGAGAATAGTCCGTATTTTATGTTAAGCGCTATTGCAAATTCCATGTTCTACTCTTACCCAATATGTTTTTAATTTTTATATTCGTGGACCAAACATTAAGGACAGAGAATCCTAGTAAATTCATAGGATTGGGGCATATTCTACGTGGATAAATCCGAAATGAAAGGACCGTGCATCTTTCCAATAAAAAGAAGAATATAGTGGCAAACCCTAGATGGATATATTATAGACTGGCCATTTCCCATTTTGAACGTGGGAGGAAATGCAGTGCAGCTAATTGATCACGAGGTTAAGCATCTGCATTAATCACGAGGTTAAGCATCTGCGTAATATCCTTCTATTCCGAAAACGCATCTTTGTAATCTTGATGACGTCGAGATGTTTAATCGAAGATAGGTTTAGCTTTCATGAACCATTTTAGAAAAAAAAGTGGATCAAATTGGCAGGAATAATTGGAGTCGGCAAACTCTAGTCCATTTTGAACTTCAATATGATCCGTTCCTGGTAGTATAGTAATGTAGCTTATCTTTTATTAGGCAATCAGTGGTGTCCGAACCAACTTCCACGCTATGTCTAATGTCCCAGAGCTATCGTAAGTTGGAATCCTAGTCTCTCTTACTAGGGCATCACCTGGTCCTAAGTCCACCTAAGCTGGGTTCAGTACACCGACCGGTCATGAAAGGCGCACCCCGATCGAACCGTATGGATAGCCTTCTGTCTTTGGAGCCACCATGGATCAGGAATAGAAGTGGCAAAATGGGTCACGGACCCATTTTGCGACCCATATTTTTCACTATGGGTCATATATGGGTTATGAAGGATGTAATGGGCCCATTCCAGCATGTGACCCATTTTAAGTTCAATTCTAATATGGGTCGAAAATGGGTCACACGCTGTGACCCATTTTCGACCCATTTTCGTAAAGCGAGTCGCGACTTCGACTCTTCAGTTTTCGTGACTTCGGCAATCGTCAGTGACCCATTTCGACCCACCTCCACCGCTCGCCTCCGCCACTCGCCGCCTCCGCCACTCGCCTCCGCCACTCGCCGCCGCGGCTAGCCTCCGAGTCGCCTCTGCCGCCCGCCTCTGGCTCTGAGGCTCGCCTCCGCCGCTCCCTCGAAGGTCGACGAGCTCCGTCACCCACCTCCTCGGCTCGCCTCCGCGGCTCGCCTCCGAGTCACCTCCGCCGCCCGCCTCTGAGGCTCGCCTCCGCTGCTCCCTCGAAGGTCGACGAGCTTCGTCACCCACCTCCGCCGCTCGCCTCCGCGGCTCGCCCACGAAATCGGAGGTGTCCGGGCCGACGCCCTGCGGTTTGGCCTCCAAGGCGTCAAGAGCAAGATCGTCGGATCTCACCCTCTCGAATCCGCCTACCAATTGGTAACCCCTTTTTTTTCCCTCCCTTTCCGTTTGCGGTTCTGCTATTTTGGATCAACATGTTGTTTTCTGCGAATTGCTTGGATAAAGAGGGAAACTTGGGGTTGGTCTGGTTCTTATGGGCATGGGAAGTGAAATTGGTGAACTGGGCTTGGTGGTCATTGTAGGTTAGGCGCAGGGGAGAATTTCTCCTCAATTGCTACATTTATCTGTCTCTGATATACTTCTGTGAGTATTTAGGCACATTTGACTTCAGAAACCGGGTGGAGTTAGCTTGCAGTTTCATCGCGGTGTAGACGCTTATTTAGAGAAAATCGCTATGCCTTACAGCATTGACCTTGTCATTGTCTTGACTTCTGAGGTATGAGTAGGAGATTCTTTGCTACTCAGGACAGTTTCATGCAGAGAAATGATGACATTATAAGAAGCTCTTCCGATGTGTTCTTTTTGTTTTTTTTCTTTTCCAAGTAACATTCATTTTAATTGAACTTCATCGTGCTGGAAATTGGATGATTTGAATGTGATAGGTGGACCTCTATATTTAAGGCCGTCATAAGACAGCCATTAATTCATCTGCTAAACCTCAATGCTATGGTTTCTCATGTTAAAATAGCATCCGTGTTCTTTTCTTGGGTAGATTATACTGGATCAGCCCTGTGCTTTGCCCGTGTATGAATCGTTTAATACTGCACTATTTGTTCATCCTTTGCAATAGCTATGGTGGTTTCCACTTGCGGTCTAGTGGAATTGAGGAGTTTTTGTCGCATACAGTGGCACTTGTAAAAGGTCACACCATGTTCATTAGAATGGGCTACATTGAAAAACCCCAACCATTTAGTCTTAAATCTGTCGTCTTTTACTTTCACAAGCATCATCTTTTCTTTTCAGATATTTTTCAGATAGGATGATGCTTTAAGAAACACTATGCCTTTTTTTTTGGTTTCTCTTGCAAAACAGTATGTCTTAAATCTGTCGTCAAGTATGTTTTTGGGAGTCCTCCTATGAGAAGGGTTTTTGTCTTGTTCTTTTATTTGCATTAGATTCAGACTAGCATGTTAAAATGGTTTTTGTCTTGTTCTTGCAATATTGTAGGTGCTTATGTTCTTAATACTGTTGGAGTATTCGCAGCCGGTATTGCAGACCATGGATGATCTTGTCTAGTGTGAAAATTCAAATTCATCGATCATTTGAGCAACCTCGTGTCCTGATGTTGTATTGAGTTTACTGCTTAAGTGGGTAGATGAATCTGGTTCCATTTGTGAAATTCAATGTGAATCCCAAAGTGTGTAGGTAATGTCTGCAAGACATTTTGCTTGGAGTGTCCCATTAGCTAAAAGCCTAAATGCAGTTCTGTAGCATACTCCCTTTGCACTGATTGAGAATGATTATCAACTTTAATCCTATGTCTGGTGTGTGCAGGGCATGCACTAATTGCTCATTCCTCTGATTCTAAATATAAGTTTGGCCATTTTGTGGCTCAGCTGATAAAAGTGGAGTGAGACTCATAGCGGTTTAAGGCGACTTTGCTAATTGAAAGAATTTCCCTGGAGGTTACTCTTGGCATCTGATTTTATTGGAAATGAAGATGTATGTACTTGCCATGCTCTGTTGATATGCCCCTTTCCCTTCTCTTTTTCTTTTTTGTTTCTCTTTCTTGTTTTCCAATTTGCATTTCTAGATTGATGTTTATCTTTTATGCATTTTGTAGAAAGAATGCCAATGATGGTGCTCTAACAAACTTTGAGGTCCTGAGTTTCTTACAGTCTAGAGGCGCTTCAAAGGAAGTGGCTGCAACAGTTGCACCATGATTGAGGAATTGAAGCTGATTCCGTTGAATCCGCAGGATTAGACGAAGTTCCATTTTTTGGGAAGATATTCTGACGCTAGTACGATTCTGTAAGCTTGATGATGCTAATCAGGAAAGCAAGAGGTGCATGGAGAAGGATTATTATAGTTTGTTGAAATGAATCGCACAAAGATTTTGTCGGATAGTAAATATTCTGTTCTGCTCTGTTTACTTCATGTCTTTACTGGCTCTTTCCAATTAAGCTTGTGTTGAACGAGCTGGATCGGCTTTGCTGTGCTTAAGGACCTTAGATGAATATTGATGTCATTAGTCGATCTGGAAGAATGTTGGGCCTGCATATGTAGAAGTATGATTTACTATTCAAGTCAAATTGGAGTTGGACTTACTCTTTGAAAGGTGGATCTTAGGGATTGTAGTGGTGTTTCCTCATAATTTTTTGAGATTGTAATGGTTGTGGTCTCCTGAATTCTTCAACTGTCTCCCTTTGAAGCCAAAAGAAAAAATTAGAAAAGAGTAAGAATATACAGGTTAATAGTCTTATTACAAGAATTTGGAGCAGATCGAGTAGTTTCAAGTCCAAATGGAATTTTAGATTGATGTGGATCAACCAGCCATGAAAATATTTGTTGAGATAGTTTAAATAAAAGAAGCATGTGCATAGTCTAATTCTTCATAAATATTTCAATTTATAGGTTTTTTACATTTTTTATTTTATTTACTATTTTTTAATTTAATTTGAGGTTTTTATTCAATTAGCATGTAGCTTAAAGTGAGCGCGGTTTTTTTTTAGAATATTAGTGGGTTTTTAGAATATGGGTCGGGTCGGGTATGGGCCACTATATTTACACTAGAGGAATATGGGTCAAAAACGGGTTAAATGGGTCAAATATGGGTCGACCCATTTTCGACCCGACCCACCCATTTGCCACCTCTAATCAGGAAGGAAAAGATTTCGAGTTAGTTCGGTCGGTAATTTTTTGAGGATTTTGTGGCACGAACCAGACCAAGAGTCCGAACTCAACCCGGTTAGTGCATTCGGTCATGTTCGCGCACGAAATCATATCATTCCGGAAATATGTTCTGATTTACACAGATGATTAGATCTCGATAACATGCGCGGATGGCCACCGTTCATGGTCTTGAATCGTTCGCGAAAGCAACGTGAGCTAGAAAACTCGAAACTTCATTTGAGCAGAATGGAAAGTTGCTGCCCCATCTCGTACACGCTCGACTCGCTTTAGATGATTAAATCGGCAGAAATGTGGAGATTCATTTAACTAGGCGTAAACTTGTGCGACGGAGCTGAAATCGCCGGAGGGTCACGAGGTGGCGAGCCGGCGAAGAGAGTGACCGTGGCCGGCTCAGAAGCGGCCTGAGCTGGATGGAACTAGTCTCAGAACAGGTACTCCTCCCGGTTTCCGCATGCTTGGGCGGTCGGCAAGCATCCCGACTCCACGTTCGCCGTCCGGTCGCCGCAGCAAGCCCTTTTCACCTCTTTGATGCCTGCGAATTAATCGATAGTAAAAGATGCGCATTAGAAGATGATTAAGACAGCATTTTTCTTGCTATAATTAGGTACAATTTCTCGTTAATTGATAGATAATCGCCTGGACTTTATCGGCCATCGGATAGTGAAGCAGAAGAATTTTATGGGCCATTTTTGCTGATAAATTTATGAAAGGTGGCACCACCATGATCATCCGGTCCAGGCCGGGACTTGAAGTCATGCCTAATTTTTTTCCCAAATCCATCCATTCGGTCTGGCAGATCCACAACTTAAGAACTGGAACGGCGCTTATTCTCAATTCTATTTGGGATGCGACGCAGCCTCCTTGTCACCACCTTTGCCTTCGAATCCTCATCTTCCCAAATGAAAAATGAGTATAGGGAAGAAAGGAAAAAGGAAAAAAAATACCAAAAACAAAAAGAAAAATACAAAAAAATTTTAAAATTTTATTAAGTTAACAATTTGTAATTAAAATTTACCAGAACAACTATATTGAGAAATTATCAAAAAGTTTAGAATTAAATTAAATAAATTGAAATGTTTAAGACTGAATTAATCATCATATAATAAATTTAGAACTTTTTGAATAAGTTTTCCATTTTCATATTATCAGTAAAGCTTTCGAGTATTTCACAACAAATTAGGTCAAAATTAGGAAATTTTAAAAAATAAACAATTCAAAAAGTAAAAGTCGCTTCCAAAGGCACTCACTTTTAATTTTATTTATATGTATGGGACGGGTTTTGATAAAGTTGATCGACACAATGATTGCTAAATGTAAGGAAATAATGAAGATGCATTCATTGAAAACTTGTCCCGTGAATTAATCTCATATGATGACAAAAATTCGTAAAAATACATAATACTCCTTTTTTCCCATATTTATATCTAAATAATTTTTGGGAAAAAATAGAAGAAATTTTTAGGCGCGGCCATTAAAATAAAATAAAATAATAAGAAAAAAAAAAAAAAAAAAAAAAAAGAAAATGGCGATGAAAACCAAACGCGAGTTGTCATCTTCCACCTCCAGCTTCCATCGTTTCGGTTTTCTCGCTCGAATCCCCTCTCCTCCCTCCATCTCGATTCTCGTCGAGCGGCTGCCGCCGCTTCTGCTCCGGCAACTCGCGGTACTCGCGGCGCGATCGCACGCGAAATCTCCCTCCCGGGAGGAGAGGAGCGGACTCCGTTTCCCCGGCGGGAAGGAGAGGCGAGCGGCCTCGGGGCGTGACGACCGCGACCTGAACCCCGATCGGCGCTCGAATGCGAGTTCGCGCTGACTCTTTCGGATGCCGACCGACGGAGTATGCGCGCCCATCGCGGAACTGCGCGATCGGGCACTGGACCGGTGCTCCCGCTGCTTCCCCTGCCTCGCCGACCCCGGTGAGCTCTGCTTCCATCCCCGTCGTCGTCGTTTCTGTTGTTGCTAGGAGTGTTTTGTTTTTTCCGCGAGGGTTTACTTTCCATGTGGTTCGATTTGGCGAGGTGCGTTTGGCATCTGTGCCGGTTTGATTCGCTGTCGCGTTCGGCTTGTGATGGTGTGACCTTGCAGCTCGGAGATCTTCGTTGGTGTTGAAGGTGGCTCTGGTGGCGCTGCATCTTGTATATGCTGGCTTTCTATTTTTGTTTGACGAAGACTTGATCAAGAACACGAGGAGGCAACCGTGGTACGTTGATCACCTCTTCGTTTGTTGTTACCTTCGTGTTGGATAAAGGTTTTAATTAAGGTTTTGCGGTGTGATATGTGGATGTTGCAATTCCGAGTTGACACGGGATTTGTTGTAGTTGGAAGAAGGATAGAACTTTAGAGCTCTAATTTCAGCTCTGAAATAATATTCGAGCATTAAATGCAGATTGTTTTTGCAGATGATACTTCTTTGGACTGTCTTTAAATTCAATTTGCCCACTGTAGTATTCTGGTTCAATTCGTCTGGGAAAGGGTCGCTTTTACCTGTTAGAGAGTCACTGAAAGGAAATGAGGTTCAGTTTTTTGGGGATTGAGAGCTTGATTGGCAACTCATATTGATGTTTCAAAAATTTAAAACTAAGTCTGGTTATGTTGTAAATATTTGAGATTGTTAAAGGCTATGTGAGACACATCTCTCAAATGCTCAGATAAACTAAGAGTTCAAAGCACCGCATCAAGTGAAAAGACCATAGTCAAAAGCCACAAACCTGCAACCAACCCAAACATTCCTCGATTCTTTGGTATAGTTTTTTAGTCCAAATTGGGAAATTATACTATGATAGTAGAATCTCATGGAGTTGGCTTAGTAGTTATGGAACAGATTACGTGCATGGATTATGTGCACAGAACATTTTGGTCCCCATACCACCAAGTGCAAACAATCTCATGTTTAGGCCTTCCGCTCTGACTTTAGGTTGCATGCATGGCCCATGAGATTGGGGTATTTCATGAACTTCAGGTTTACCTACTTAAGGTGGGTTTCTTGTCATAAAAAAATGATTGTAGATTTCACGCATACTTTGAATTGTTTTGGATGAGAAAATTCCCGTATGAAGCTTAAAATTCATAACCATAGTTGCTGTGACCAATTCTGCTCAAGCAATAAGATGGTCATTTTTATTTTTATTTTTCACTTGCCATTGTCTGGAAGATGTCTACCCATTCGACATCTTAAAATTTCTTTAGATATTGCTTGACAATGAGCGTTGAGTCTATAAATGTTTGTTCATCTGTGAATTACTTGACTAAAAAAATCAGTTACTTCACATTGCTACTTTTTGTTTCTTATATTGTCAGGTACATTGCCTTGTATTTGCTGCTTTTTGTCGCTGCATTAATCCAATACTTCGTCACAGCTGGATCTTCCCCAGGGTAGACGTCAAAACCGAAAATCTATGTATCGAACGACTTGGAGTAAATAATCTACCCAGGTTTCTTTATAGCTGATGTACTTTCTTCTTTAATGCTTTTAGATATGTCCTTGATGCGATGAAAGATTACAATGAAGCAAACACTCTGTTTATGAAGAGTCCAACAGCTTCAAAGTAAGGGCTCAGTTCTTCTTCTGGATTTTGTTATTAAACACAAAAACTCATGATTATGTTATTTCATCTCATTTTACTGCCTGGATATCTTTTTAATGTTTAAGTGAAGACATCCTGCTTCAAGCAAGAATGGTAGCTTGACAGTGACTGTGGATATCAGTCAGTCTGGAAGAAACTCTCTTGGAAGTAGTTCTTGGTCAAAGATGGTTATGGAATTTTATCCCCCTGGAACTTCCACAAGGTAGGAAGTTTTTTATGGCAAAGATATGTGTGTACACTTACTGAAGTAATATGCTGTGACATTTTGTGTTGAGTTCTTCCAGTGTATTCATTCTTCTTTGGCAGTAGTATGATTTGATATACTTCTGTTGATTTCCTCTTAGTTGTTCTAAAATTAGCTTTTATAAAGGGGATCTCTTTTCCCTTCAGGCAATTATTTCTTCTTCCTAACTTCTTTGTCATGATTATGCAGAACTATGACATGCTCGTACTGTAATATTGAGCAGGTGACTGTCTCTTGATTTTATTATTTAGGCTACTGTATATCTGCATATAATCCAGGCATGCTTCCATTAATGCTCTTTGACAATTGCAACAGAACAGGAGCTCCTGTGTTTCTTATAAAAGTTGATAGCTTGAACAAACTTCGATTCCTTGTGATACTTAATTGGGGGGATGTCTTATTGGCAAGAAAGGGGTGATGTTTACTTCTTTGGTATGGACATATCATTGCAAACTCGTATTTCTCTGGACATCCTTTATTTAGGTAAATTGGCTGAGTTGATTAATCAACCACTGACTTTTAGATAACCATATGGTTGGTCAACCCCTGCAGTGATCCAGTTGTCTCTCCTCCCTTTTATGTTATGAGCAAACCAGACACCAAAATTTAATACTTAAACATCATCAGTACATGTTTAAATGCTCAGCTCAGCTTTTCTAGATAAGATTCTTGAAGGAATCTGTCTGCATGCATTTTCACTGGACAACAACCTAGCTGTAGTTGGAGAAGCTCAGAGTATTGTGTTGATAATACTGTTGGGCTTTGCCGTCCTATATCCAATTTCACCTTGATATCACTATTATCTTTTGTTCTTATATGTCAAAACTGTGACAATTTTATGTGTTCTAATTATTAGATAACTTTATCTCTTCTAATTTGGCACTTTATTTTGGTGTCCGTTAGATAACTAATCCTTTGTTTAACTTCACTAAATCCAAATTGCAGCCTCCAAGAGCAAAGCACTGTCATGATTGTGATAAATGTGTTCTTCAATTTGATCACCACTGTGTTTGGCTTGGGACATGCATTGGCCAGGGTAATCACTGTCGTTTTTGGTGAGTTTACATCTCGTCCCCAGTGGCTAGTGCTGTAAATAGACATTTCCTTAGCTAGCACATTATTTGTCATGGAACTTTAACAATGGGACATGCACTGAGGCACTGGGAGGATCTGGAAATGGTTCATTAATATCTTGTGAATTACCATTAAAGCGAAATCAATTATGGCATCAAACAACTGATAGCCTAGCAATGATAGAGGTAGCAGCCCCTCTGCAGAATTCATCTCCATCCACAGAGTGGGCCGTTTCCCTTGTTTTTTAGTTATATTCCTAACACTGGCCTTTCAATTTTTATGTTCTTTAAAGACTAACTGAAGCATGCTAAGTAAAAAACTGTTTTTTTTTTTTGGCTAAATTAACGCATAAAAAACTAGCGCAATGAGATACAAGTGACAATCTAATTGAACCATCACCTCTGCTAACAACTTGGGAATGACAAGTTTTTGAGGATAGATTTTCTTCATTAATGACATAGCTTTTCTACTGAGCGGTGGTGCTTTATCTTCCCAGGTGGTATATATTTGAAGAGACTGCACTGTGCTTGTGGACTGGCATCTTGTACATTACATACCTGAAGACTAGCATATCTGGGGCTTGGTATGTGTTTTTCTCTTAAAGACATTTTACTTCATATGGAATGCAAGGGAAATTACTTGATTGAATTGTTACCAAGGGAGCACTCCCCTACTTAGAATCATCTGTAAGAGGAAGAATCTGAGGTGTAATATGAAAATGTTGTCTCCCTTAAGCAAAAAGCGTACCAACTGTAACCACCTATCTCTTACAACCAAGATTCCTGGTTTCCAAAAGATGTAAAGATTCAAAAGCTCAAAGTGCTCGGTATCGTTTATATGCTTCCCCTGCATATGTTAAATAGCTGATATTAGGACCTCTGTGATGGGAGCATTTTTTTTATTGCTTATTACTGTACTGTCCCTCAGAAGTGAATTGGTTTGTGATGGTGGTTCTTTGATCCGGTGTAACTTGTCTTTTACATTATTATATGTTGTCTGTTAGTGTCTGAGGTCCTTGTTGATTATGTTGACAGGTGGAAGGATCTGATAATGATACTACTATTAATTTCTCTGGTGGTTTTATTCATCTTTCTTCTCCTACTACTGCTTTTTCATAGGTATGTGCGGAGTTTGCTATCATTCATCTTTTCAAAAGAATTTGCTTATCCAAGTTTCACTTTCTTCTTTTATCATCTTTAGTGTGGTCTCTGGTTTCTTTCCTATGAATGGTCACATGTCCAGATTTTGATTGTTGGCTGTCAATGTTACTTGAATTGATGACTTGGGTGCATAAATATTATCCCTGTCATTGAGGTGTTAACGGATAGAATCCTTCTGACCCTCTTATTTTAGTATCGTATTAGAGCAAAGTCTTTCTTCTGGTTGACATATGCTTCAGGAAACTGACTTGTATTATGAGGTGGATAAACTTCATGTACATTTCAATTCGCCGTATTCTGTTGTTATCATTGGTCTGACTGGTTCTGGAAGTCTCTGAATTCTCATTCCATACAAAAATGACCTGAATGTTTTGTTTGAGATGTTCTTCATATATTAAGTGGATTCCTACCTGTTAATCATTGCTTAACCTTCTTTACAGCTACCTTGTGCTGACGAATCAGACCACCTATGAACTTGTCAGACGTAGACGCATCCCATACCTCAGGTAAGTCGTTACTGCTACAGTGTTTTGAAATTTTTGCTAAATCTCCATTCAATGGTTAGAGTAATGGCTAACAGAGGCTTGTTTACAATTGAGTTCAATGAGCAACACTATCTTTTACTCTCGATCAATATGTTGTTTTCTCTTTTAATCTTCCCTACTCTAGTGACATTCTAAACAAAGATGCTTGGCATAAGGTTTCTTTGGTAAAGACAATGTATAATCAAAGATTTATGTGAAGAAAATTTTTAAGGACATGTACATTAGCCAATTTATGTTCTTCATATAAGTGTTGAGAAAAACATGTGATGACTATTTGCTTGTGTCCAAATAAGTTGCTGAAAACTCTCTTTGACAAGTCCAATTTCATAGAGAATTGGCTTAGAGTAGCTAAACTTAATTGCCCAATTTTTTAAGGTGCACAAATGATGAATTTAGTGCTCTCTCACCTAGGTCCTCTTTGTGAACTTGCAGAGGACTTCCTGAAAACGTTTTCCCTTTTAGTAAGGGTGTATGCAGAAACTTGAACAGATTCTGTTGTGCTCAAAGCACCATTTACGATATGGAAAGGCTGCCCACAGCTTTTGAAGTTGAAGAGAAGTTGAGACCATACACTTGCTTGGATGTTCTAACGTGCCGTTGCTGCTAAGCTTTTGACCTATTTGTAATTCTACTCAACTATTTTTCTGTGTGCATATTGTATAGTCCAGGTGCTGGCATTTTTCACTGTCAAATTGCTTAGGCTTGTTTGTTGATCTTTAGGTGGTATATAGAAAATACTTTGCGGGGGGATATCTGGCTTTTCTTTCATTTGGCCTTGTAATATTCTCTTGTAGCGTCTCGCCAAAGTTGACCAAGAGAATGGGGATTGGGGATAGTTCATCACAACTTTATCTTGAAAATCAATCCATTCACTTTTAAGTCCTAAAGAAACACAATACAACCACTAATGTGGTTTTTCCTTCCCAACGTTGGCTTCTTGAACAAAAAGCAGCGAAACGCAGTACCTGAACACTTAAATGTAGCTATAGCGGAGCACTCTTAAGGCTTTCTAGTAAGGCTTGAAGAAGCTCACTTCAATGCCAGTGTCTATCACGACGTAGACCCCGGCCGCGATCAGCAAGATGCTCAGCAACATCCCCAGGGTTCCCAAGACCCAGTTGAGCCACCACATTAAACTGTATATCTTCGGTTTCTTCATCTTCAACCACATAAAGCACGGATATGCCAAAGTAACGGGCAGCGCAACCCCTCCAATCAACCCAGCCATACTCCCCAGAAATGGAATCGCCACCACCACGAAGAAGGAACCGAATCCGAACATGGCCCGGAACAGTGACCGGAGCCACCATGGGCACGGCCGCTTCTTCCTGCTCGTGTACTTCGACTCCATGTCGTCGAACATGGGCATGCCGTATATTTGGAACGAGCTCAGAGCATTGATTATCACGAACAAGCTAGTCATTCCCAGCACGGATCGCGAGACGTCTCGGTAATGGAAGTGGTAAAGGGCGGTGAGCATCCCGCCGTTTGCAGGTATCTATTGAAAGAACACACTTTTACTCATGTTTGACAGTGATAGATTTTAGTTCAATCGAAGTGAAGTCATTCTGCAGTTCAAAACCCTAAAATTCGAGCTCACCAGGTGGCCATAAGCCCAGTAACCACCAATTGCTAGTGGGAACAAGCATATCGCGATGAGTGTATACGAAACCCTCACTCCTCTCCACATTGGCACATGGGCAGGAAGCTTCTCACTTGATGGCATGGTTGCCTGTATAAATGGAAGGGACAAATTAGTCTTACGAGGCCTAAAAGCCAGTTTGAGACCAATCAATGAATCTTAACTTAAGCAAAGCTTTCCAAGAAGTTCAGTACATGGATTTGAGCGAAGCAGTGGCTGACCTGAATCTCAAGTACGAGGTTGTGGCCTCTGAAGGCAAAAGCAATAATCCCAAGCGCATTAAGCACGCTGTTGACACGGTGAAAACGAGACCCGGTTTTGACTGGATCGTAGGACACTCCTGGAAGCCTGCCCTCCGCCACCGACGCCGCCCATATGGACGTGCAGTACCCGATGGCCGTTATCGCTCCAATCAGAGAGACTCCGGCGATTGAGTTCAAGTTGGGCAGCTGCGAAAGCACCACCGCCACGCAAGTGAAGGCCAGGTACCACTCCACCGCCGTCAGTGGCGTCTTCGTGGCACACGTGGCAGTCCCGCAGACTATCTGGTAGAAGAGCTTGGACGTGGATCCGCCGATGATGATCAGCGCCACACAAGTGCCACCTACAGGTAGGCGAGGACATATGCATAACGGTTCTGGTCAATCCTGCTATATCATATGCGGTACATGCCTAGTGATGTCCAAGACCACATCTCTGAGGACGCGATCAATCACCATGCATTGAACAAAACGGATTGACAAGACAATGAAATATCGAGTTTCTATTATACGCAATTAATCACTAAACTGTTACCTGATAAATACATGATTGGAAATAAGCCAAGCAATTTCCCAAGCCTCTCACCTGTGAGAGCGAAAAAGCAAAAGAAACAGACAGAGAACAAGATCATCCTTAAGTCAAACAAAGCGAGTTATTCAATTGAGGCGATTAAGAAGAGACAGCAATGGAAAGTATCGAAGTGACAAACCGAAAGCAGCAGTGCAGAGCTGGATGTATCTGTTGTACCGCATCCCGGTTTCTGGGGATTCATGAAGTTGGACTAACAACCACAGCGTGTAAAGCTGCCATATGAATGCCAAAGTCAAGCATATTATTCCCCATGTCCTGAAAACGCAGATCATTCATCAGCACCATATAAGTCACACGAACAAAAAGCATGTCTGTGTAGATGAAAATCAACTAAGCTCATGAGGTTATGCTTGTAAAATCGTGTAAGAATTTGAGACTTGGTTGGTGCTAACGTTATAATAAAAAAGACCGGATAAAGGTAATGATATACGCTGATACTGCCATGACTATGTCGATCATATGAGGCGTAGTTTTTACTGTATAGGCTATGAGCTGCACGAGTCAAGCGTGATGGTGTGGTTGAGCTCGACTTACACTACTCATATGGTCAATAACCATGGAGCGAATCTCAAAGTAAACAAGGAAGCAGCTTGAGCTCATACGCAACATCGATCTAACCTCAAGGTCTTGTGGTTTTGGTGGGTGTGTAAATTTTACCAGCCAAGTATAGTGAAGGCCACTGGGAGAACCAGCGCTTGAATGCCAATCCCAGAGCACAGAGTGTGAAAAGCAGCATAGTATTTGTTGCCATTCCTCGACTCAGTTATGGGAAGCCAAGCGTCTTGCGGGTCGAGCTTCGTGAGGCGAAGTGCCTTCCCTATGGGGCTTCCCAGAGGAGTCAGAAACCTTGGCGTGAGAGACAGTCTCGGCGTTCTCGGTGATTTAGGGGTTTTGCTAGAGGCTAATACCTCTGCATTAGGATTGGGATGGACTGTGGTTGGGGTGAGCTGGGAGGGCGGGCAAGAGATGGGCGGTGGAGGAGCCGGCCCCGTCGATGGCGCCCGCAGCACCGTGGTCGGAGGAGCTGGATTGATCTCACTAGGATCAGCCATCCTGTGATTTGGGCCTTTTGGGTGACACAGAGACACTTTCTCGCTTGAGCAATATGGTAATGGTACTTTCAATTGTTTTTTATGCTTGATTTCCATTGCATGCGGGAACCGCTGTACGTGAACTTTAAGCCTTGGCCAGGGAAGTGGGCGTTCGAAGAAGGTGCAAGTCGACGGTGATAATGGGGAGAGAACGCCAAGTACACCAACAAAAGTGAAAAATCATTAGTCAACTTGGGTCATATTTTAGAACCATAAAAATTTGTCACGTCATTTAACAAATTAATTTTATGAACTTATCTTAGTATATTTAGTATTTCTTTAAAAGAGAAAATATTTTATAATTATATTACACTGCTAATACGTAAAAGTAAGTCAATCATTGATTTTAGCGATTGGATTTTTATAACCTTTGTTGATGATGTGCAGTACAATAGACATATAAGATATTTTTTGATAAATAGGCATGTGAGATATTTTTTCTCTAGAAAGGAAAAAAAAAAAAAAAAGAGAAAATGGCAGTGTGAGATTGATGGGTATGTGATGACACTAGGTTCTTCTGATGTAGCTCTAGAAATAATGAGAGTGGGGTAATAGGAGGCTTGAATTCATTAAGGTGGACCATGATCAACTTGGTTGCTACGTTTCGTCATATTCATCTCATTTAATAAGCGCAGACCCGCGTTTTCTTGATATACTTTAAATATCAACATGCAAAGAATTGATCTGGTGATCTTATCGTACCTTTTAGGTAAATGACTCGAATTTTACATTGCAAGTTTCACCCAATGATACAACAAGCGTTGATCATGAAATGATTGAGAACTAGCTACGTATAAATGACCAGGTCAATGCACAGGGGGAGTTACCATTCATATACAGTGACGAAGAGATGATCTGGGTGCGAAGTAGGGTTTTTGTTAATCCAAGCTGTTCACGTGCCAAAGACTTTCGTGTCCAAAAGCTGCATAACTTTTTCTACGTGAAAGCTACGTAGATCCTATTTGCCATGTCGTCGACATTAAAAAAACTCGAACTTTCTAACCATGTTGACATATTTGCTTGGGTTTGGTGTGGCTTTCCTTTACTTGCTTTTGGATAAAGAGTTAAATACCAAGATAGTCTTTTGTCGCTATTGTTTATCTAATCGCATTGCTAGTCCATTAATTTTGTTTAAACTCTCTTTCCTTTTGGGTTTAACGGTTAGATGATGCCCAGACCGGCTTTCACGGACCTCAGCTTGTCACATACTCTCGACAAGGTTTTCAACCAAGATCACGAAAGAAAGGAGTAAGGAAAGGTTGTAAAATGTCCAAACACGCATGACGACGTCCAGCCTACAATAGTTGCGTAATTCTCGCTTTCTTCTTTGCATTGACATAGGATACAATGAAATTCCTATGCAAATATCTACTTGTCCGATTTGTTCAACTTGCTGTGGGCTTGTCCGTGTCGTGCTATTGCAGGATGACCTGGTCAAACTCCAAGCTAAAGAAAATGAATGATCAGAGAAGCGACAGAACATAGCCAAGGATGCAAGAAGAGCACTCAAGAATTGACCTGCACCTGTCCCGACCACAGCCAATTTTTTAATATGAGCAGTTATGTGTAGCTTTCCTTCTTCACTTCCTTATCATCCACTTCACACACGGATTGTCAACTCGTGCCCCTCTGATTCCAGTTCATTGAATTGGATTGTAAATCTAATTTGGATCGACTTTGCCAATCACCTTCTTATGGTACATGAACGAATCGTGGCAGATTGTCATTTGTTATCTTGCTGTTTAGGAAATTTACCGATAATCCAAGACAAACCGGTGAACAAACGTGTAGTATGGATTAAGAACAAACTGTATCAATTTACATCTGTTTAGTGTCCTCGTAATAGAATTGCTGGGTAGACAAGATAGGAAATCATAATCGACAAAAGTGGCATGTGAATGGAGCAACCGAGACTGTATTTCAGATCCATCACTTCACTTCTGGTACTTGAGCGCATTGAAGCGGGCTGTGAAGTCATCATAATCCGGCGGCAAGTTTGGATGAACACGAGGGACAGTGTCTCGTGTATCAGATGACGGTGCTAGAGGCGGAGGCCGAGCTGGTGTTGGGCAGGCTTCGCTGGAGGGATCTTCCACCTCTTCATCTTCCTCATAGTCTGATTCGTCGAACTTTATGTCTGAACGTGTGGAGGGAGCATTGTAGCTGTGCCTACGACACGTCTTTCCATTGCCAAGGTGGGTGGTAGAGAGCAAGTCATCGTCTCCTGAAAAACGAAACTTTTCTACACTTACTCCATCTTTAAACTTTGACTCTGGATGAGCGAAACTGACACTGTTGTAGCTGTGCCTTCTATGAGCTCCTCCGGTCTCCACATATGGGGAATAACTTCTCTCCTCATTGTTCGCATAGTTTTCATAATTTGGATGTCCGAATCTTGCCTGCTGATTGTGAGAAAAGCTTGAAAAATCATTTTGCACGAATGAAGCAGGGGATCGGTGAATGTGAGTCGCTTGATTTGGTTCTTTGTTTGCCAGATAGGCAGCAGCTTGCGCAGCAGCAATTGCTTTCTGGGCAGATTCTGCAGCGGCTTCGGCAGCTGATGTGGAGTCCTCATACTGCTGAGTTTCCCTGTTGCCACCTTTTGGTCTAAGGGGAAAGCAACAAAAGAGCAATTGTAAGAATAATTCGTGCTTATGAAAATGATTGAGGAGAAACAAAGTAGGATCCATTTACCTTGCACTATGCTCATTTGGATCGAGGGACTGAACCCCCACAGGCTTCACTGGGAAGCTGGCTGCACTAACAAACTTTTGTGGTCCTTCCTGATTAAGAACAAACAGAAGGAAACGGGGAACATAAACAGGTTTTCAACTGAACAGTAAAGTATGAATTTGAGAGAGACAGGTAGAGAGAGCCTACTATTTTCTCCTCAGGAGGCTTTAGAAGCTCCTGTTCAGACTCTGTAGTATCCCATTCAACCTGGTACTCCTTTGCTATTTCCTTCAATACTTTCAGTTTTGTTTCACCAGATGGGGTTCTAACGGAGAGCTTGTCAATTAGCTAAAAAGAATTCATTCAAGTTAGTATTTTGGACAAGATTATGTATGACGCGCTGCCAATCAACTAAATATCGATGCATTGACCGGAAATAATTAACTTCTTTAACTTCAAAACAACAACATATAGACAAGGAACCACAAGTAAAGATTCAGTCCATTCGAAGTTTTACCATCCGGTTAACACCACAGTTTGGTCGCAACTCAATCGCGGCAGCCACGAAATCTTTGCCATACTTCTTCTCAAAAAGTTTCCTAATTGCAGCCAATTCTGGAATTTCTGAGCACCTCGGTGCCGCAAATATTAAACTTGAAATACCTTCCTTGAGATCTGCTGGGCATTCCCTGTACATATGATTCCCGTCAGGACACAGTAATTGAGGAGCAGAAGCAAACATGCAAACTTGCTTAGTTTTCCGAAGATCAGGCATTTCTTTCACCTTTGCTTTGAAATGATTTGAAGTCTGGCAACAATTAACTCGCAGAAGAGTTCAATGAATTCATTTGCAGCCAAAATATTTTGTTCTCTTAGCACATGCTCAACCTGCAAAGCGAACACATGCAAATGGATTACACTTATTTACAGTGAAAAATGATGCAACTGACAACCAGATTGTCTCTTCAGCAATTTCCACCATTTAGAGACTTAATCATGTACAATAATGCAAGATACATCCACATAACCAACGACTAGAGACAATTCCCACCCCACCTTGACATACACTGCACTGTCAAGAAAGGGCTTCAACAACTATGACTGTGAAATGGTCCAAAAGCTGTGGTATCTCAAAAGATTATCCCAAAAACATCTTGTCTTTCTCAGTAAAAACTAACAAGTACTGAAGTTTTTTTTTTTTTTTTTTTTGGGGGAGGGGGGGGGGGGAAAAAAGTTGGACAATCTCATAAGCTCAATCTGTTGAGCTTCCACAATGCTCTTTGTTGTGGTTTCATGCAGAAAGTGATAGCAAATATTATCTTTCTCAATGTCCTCTATGATAATTGGGACCTTTTACCATAACATGCTTTTATAAGAGTACAAGACACACAGAAATAACGTTAATGCCATTCACATAAGAAGACAACTAAAAGAACTTTTCCAACCTAGACGCACACCCCAGACCCTACAAGTTGAGCTATGCCTAAAATTCTTTTCTGCTTCCCGTTTTGTTCATTTTAATTCAGACACATTGAACTTCAGCTCAGGTAGCTCACTAGGGACCGCCTCGAGAGCCAATCTGCCATCCCTTAGCCAGGGAATCCAGGAGCCAAATGATTTTTCCAAGTTTATCATAGTCACGTCATTACATCACCGATTCAGTAATGTCTAGACACATTAAGTACCTGCTAAGCGATGCAAGATGAAAAGTTGCACAAGCAGCTTACCAGACCCAAAGGTGCAATCACTACCAAGATACAGACTTTAGTTTCAGAAGCTAACGATACACAGATAACCAATATGACCATTTCAAGTTCAGCATTCTCAAAGCATTCAAATTATAAATTAGAAGTACACAAACACTGGAAATTCGAGAGTAACCCTTTTCCCCAAGACCAAATTTCTCAACACAAACACGAATTCCGTCCAATACAAAAAGCAACAACACCAACTGCCAATGCAATAACCAAAAGCAAAGCGCTGTAGAAGAACCGGATGTACCCGGACACGAGCAGTGGCGTCCTGACCAGACTGGAGGAGCAACGCGATGTCCCGCCTCATCTGTCTCACCACCGCCTGCCTCTTGTTCCGCAGCAGCTTTATCCTCGCCACCGTCATCTTCGCCGCCGTCTTGCTGTTCATTCCCACCAAAACCAAGCAACCAAAAAACTCTCCATGAATATAACCCACAGAAAACCCATTTGCTACTACCAGAACGTAGAAAAGGAAAAGCGCCCCCACGTAAACCATTTCTGGGTTAACAAAAAGTCGGCATTTTGAGGCCGAAATCGGGAACCGATCCCTCTTCCGCATTCGCTCCGCCGCGAGCGACGGCGCGGCCATTTCCTAGCGAGAAGCAGAACGGGAGTGGGGTTCGAGGGAAGGTTTTACCATTTGGAGGATTTGAAGCCTCCTCCGAAGAGGGAGATGGTGAACCTCATGAGCTTCTTCGCCTGCGAACCAGCCCCGCTCGCCACCGCCATTGCTCCTCCTCCTCCTCCTCGCTCTTAACGCAGAAGAGAGAGAGAGAGAGAGAGAGAGAGAGAGAGAGATGAAAAGGCAGGCAGGGGCGGCGAGCTGTGAAGCACTTCTTGCTCTGCTGTGGGGAGGACTACGATAGCGGAGCGCAGTGCGCAGCGTAACGGTCGGCTCGATCGGCCCCCGGGTCGGTCGATCGGACGGTGGAGGCGCCCGCGCCGGCCTTGTCGGTCGCGGATCGACGGTGGTGCCGTACTCTTTGGGATGCGGGAAAGTAGCCGTTGGGGGGAGCACGAGAGCGTGCTCTTGTTATGGCATCCTAGGACCGGCTGTGAGGAGCCGTTGCAACCCTCCATTCCTCGTGGGACACGTGGCAGATGCAGGGCGAGAATTGTCGCTCGGGCCCGGCCCCACATGGATCCGATCCGGGGCGACCACCGTTGGATGCAGATCTCGCGTGATTAACGGCCGTGATTGTACTTGCTCCTCCGGACCTCTTCCGTAATTGAAAGAGAAAAAGAGAGATGATTTGGATCCCTAGAGAAAAGATGAGAAAGAGGGTGAGAGCCTGAGACCAATAGAGAGATTAGAGCCGGGCATAGGAATGATGCTGAGTGAAAAAAAAGAATAGGTTAGTATGGTTAAAAATATCGCATAGCTAAAGTTAATCTCTGTATAAAAAAAAATCCACAACTCGATATCCCGAACTCAAATCTACTGTGAGAGAGCCTTTTGCTCAATATCCCTTCAGATGTTTACATGACAACAGTTTTTCTTGTTGGATCTAACAATCTCCACGTTAGATCCATCTTGTAATCGTCTCTTAGTTTCCACATTAGATCCATCTTTCTTGATACTAGAGCCGTTTTGAACTCATTTGTCACGTCTATTGGCACGTATATAATTAACGAGATATTGGATACAATACTAATGAAAGGTAAATTTGGTTACCACACTCTTTGCATCAAATCCACCATGTAGCTGTCTGTTATTTTCCACATTGAATCTATCGTTCTCAACGCTAGATCTGTTTTAAAGTAATTTGTCACGTCTGTTGGCATGTATAAAATTAACGAGATAATAGACGGAGTACTAACGAAAAGTAAGTTTGGGTTAGGTAACCCATACCTAATTGCCATTTCACAAAGAAACTACTAACTTGGGATTTTTTCCTAGAACTAACCCAAAAAGAATGAGATGAGGCGAGAGAATTGAGGATTTGGTGTTTTCAATTTATGTTTCATTTTTCGAATTGGAATTTTATCTTTATACAAATTTCCACGATAACATGACTAAATTGCATGTAAAGCCAAACATAAAATCACAATCCCACCAAGTGACTTTCCAATTCATTGAGATTAAAAAAGTCTTTACTCTCGTCC
The DNA here is from genome assembly GCA_017140595.1 of Eucalyptus curtisii. Taxonomy (NCBI): domain Eukaryota; kingdom Viridiplantae; phylum Streptophyta; class Magnoliopsida; order Myrtales; family Myrtaceae; genus Eucalyptus; species Eucalyptus curtisii. The sequence goes on along the minus strand of CM029502.1, from coordinate 32,092,320 downwards.
TCCCCTTCTTTAACTTTCAGTTATAGGGATGGTTTGAACTAGTCCCACATTTCCCTCCCTATTTTGTTGATTTTGTTTGTGTTTTATTGTTCTTTTCTTACATTTTCTTCTCTCTTGATTTATAATTAGGAGCTTTCTTCTCCCAGTCTAATTCTCAATTTTAAAGTTTAAATTCTCCCAGCCTAGTTCTAATATTAAGTGATATCCTCTCCCGATCTACATTTGACAATTTAATAAATATGTTTTTGGAGATTCGATATTCCTCTATTATGTTTGTGGACAAATTTTCTATCTTTAGCTTCAATGATAATCGTAGGAGCTTTGACGTATTCAACGAAGATTTGCTCCTCCAAATATTTGATATATGTTTCTCCATATGGGGATGGTGTTAAGGGAGCCAAACCTAGGTGTGCGCTACCAAGTAGCAACGTTGTAATTATTAGAGAAGGAATTTCTGACATGTGTTCATCATCGACAAAGACATGAGATCTCGTGGCTAACCATCAATTATTTTGCTTGATAAATACATTCTTCTGAAACAAATGTGTAGTTAACTTTGCTAGTGTGCCATTGATCCTCCCTATTTTCTAGATTTGGCTTTACTTTTTCAGTATTCTTATTTTATTTCGTTATGTTTTGTCATGAAAACTACCTACTTCTTATATATTATTTACAGCAATGAATACAAATTTCTTTCAACAAAAAAAAAAATTATAATGGTTAGTAGCACGAGGAATAAAATAGGCTTTAAACTTGTCATGAATAAACATAACAAAAGTATCAAAAAAGTCTAAATATATTACATATGTGTCAATTCAGTCATAAAATTTTCAATTATACCAATTGAGATCTAAACATTTTGACAATTTACCAATGTAGTGTATCCATCCAATTTTAGCCGGAAATTGCTAATATGAATATCAGCCGTCCTACATGGCACGATCGACACCGATCTAGACATAAATTATAATTTTTTAATATTTATTTTTTGAAATTTCATTATGTTTATATTATTTCTTTTCTTTCCTTTCTTTTAAAAACTATTGGCCAACGAGGGTGTCACAACCCTCGTCAGCCAACAAGGGAAGGTAGTAGCCCTCTCTTGGATTTGGCTGAGAGCCTAACGCCCTTGCTTGTGGCCAACGAGGGTTGAAGGCCCTCGCCTGGACCTCCCTTGTGGTTGGCAATCTCTTTAGCTCACTGTTGGGGAAAAAAAGGAAAGAAAAGAAAAGAAAAACAAAAAAAAAACTAATAAAAAATTTAAAGATTAAAAAATTTTGTTCACATCGGTGGCAACCGTACCACGTAGATAGATATCATTCATGTTAGTGATTTCGGGAAAAAAATTGGTCGGATTGACCCCATTGGCAAATTATCAAAAGATTTAGGATTTAATTGACACAACTAAAAGATTTATGATTGAATTGCACAAATACAGTAAGTTATGAATTTTTTTGTACTTTTCCCAATAAACATGTCCTAAAAAGGTTATAATCAAGGTTAACACAACACAAATCTGCTATCTAAATGTACGGGCAAGTCAATATCATGCTTTGCAAGTTCGACACGAACAAAACCTAATTATTAACCATGTATGGCGGGTCAAAACAAAATCAACCCTAAAATGATAAGACTCAATCTAAACTCCTTATTAGCTTGTCGTGTTCGTGTCGTGTTATCTTTTTTTTTTTTTTTTTGGAAATTACTACCCCATTTAATTTTTCTTGCGGCAAGAAATTCTTACTTATTTTTCAACTATTGTCGGGTGCTCATCATTGAAATCCACAATGTGTGCTATCTATGCACAATATATACATGTGATATGAAGGCCCATGGAAAATCAAGGAGGGGGATTTCGTATGTTGGCTTGATATACTAAATAGAGAGCTCTTCGTTTGGTATATGAATGAGAACGTCCAGTCTCTTTCAAGTAACACCATCATCTCGTCACACTATTTTCCTTTGTTTTTTTGCCCCCATTGATTGCATCGAGTTTTGCTCAATAAAAAAAAAAAAAAAAAAGGAAATGTGGGGATTTCGCCGTGATTCGAGGAAATATGATATGATTTTGTCACTTCATTATCCTTTTAACCTGTTCTTAAATATGCCTGAGGTTCGTTTCGATTGAATAAACATGATAAAGTGAACCGACAATCATTTAAATAATCAAATTTCTCGAAGCAATAATAATACAATAATAATAATAAAAACATAGTGGAGGTTCCTTTTTTTTTACTTTGTCATTCTCTTTTATCAAAATCAAATTAAAGGTTCTTTGTCCAAATAAAGGAAAAAAAAAGAAATCATGATAGATCTCTAGAAGAAGCAAGGCAGATCATGAAGCTTCTTTGGGAATTGAAGTGTCTTTCGGACTCTTTAGACAAAATCATGCGCTTGGTAAACTTGGGTTTGGCATTGTTTAGGAGATATGTGGAAGTATCTTAGGATCCATTTAATTTGAAAGAAAATTGTTTTAAAAAAATTATTTTTCGATTTTCCGATATTTGGATGACAAAAAACTAATCGACCTACGGTAAACATTTTCCATAGACTAAAAAACTAAAAAATTGAGGAAGGCGATTTCCTCTTTTTATAAGAAGAAAATCACTTTTCCTAAATCATGGAATGTACTTTTATATTACCATTTTCTTCTTGAAATAAATCTAACTCATGCATATTCATATGGATAAATGAATTATTCATCTCTATATCATAAATTTTCTTCACGTACATGACCGGACTATACATGAACAAGAACAATTGGTGAGACTTTTTAACCGGAAAATAGATTCAGGAGGCACACTCTTGTGTGGATCAAGTGCCTGAACAAGAGCTCTGATCCGCTATCAAGGCCTTCAATGCAATCACTTAAAGCCTGCAATTTCAAGTTTGCTGATTCGATCCTCTCGCTCTCGACGTGTTTGCTTGAAGTCGACTCCAGCAACTTGGTAAGCTCCATGTCCACACTCTCTAACTCATTAAGTCCTGTGCTCTGCCGGCGATTGTCATCGCAGACTCTCACCCGTTTGAGTACCGACCTTGAAACCGTCGACCATCTACTTGGCTTCGGTTTCGAGACTGACGATGATAGGAATGACAGGAGCGCGCGGAAGACGGAGCCGGCGACAGCGTTCGCCTCGCTCAGTACACTTGTTACTGCACAGAGGTCATTGTCGAGAAGTAAGGGAGCGATTGCCTCGAACATGCCGTGTTCCTGTTGCTTAAGCATTGCTTGAGACCTCGCAATCTCCTTCCTCATCCCTTTCCTGAAGGAAACATAAGCATTGACGTCGTTCTCAACGTCAAGAATTCTGACTTTGCTTCTTCTGAGGATAGATTGAAGCTCTCGAACACTTCCTTTCAATGATGAGATCGCATCCTGGATCCTGCCGCACATCTCTAGGTAGTTTATGGAGCTTCAGAGCAACCCGTCAAGCCACACCTCATGCCGGTTTGTCCTAGAGCTCTCCTGGTGGACGGCAAATCGAGGAAATCTGCAATGCACGTATACAGCTCGCTGAGCCCAAGTAGGCCTTGGAGCAATTCCTCCGCCTTATAGGAGCACAACAGTGGTGCCTCCTGCCAGGACCTGAGCTTGTCGAGCTCTTCCTCAATTTTTCGGGCACTCGGATGCAACCGAGCAGGCAAGCTTATGGAACGATTCTTGTACCGGCACTTAGCTATGGGCGAGAAAGTGGCCATTCCTGATTTTTTCATGATGCACTAAGAATTGTCAGCTCAAGTTGCATTAATCAAATGCCACCATCCGTCATAACGATGCATTTATACCCAGCACGGATTCTTGAATATGCATAATCTGAATCCCTCAATCAACAAGAGACGGGCATGTGAAGACGGTGTGGGTTTCTAATGGCATGAACTTTATCGTCATTTCTTCCACCAACAAGGCATTGAATTTGCGGAATGGAGCAGCACTATATCTCTATTATTTCCCAGGTACACTGCATCTAGAATCGTGCACTTTGTACAGAATCACTTGGTTCATATTCGAATTCGGCAATATCTCGCCTCTTTCTCTTCGCCCCACGGGTGGTCCCGTCACCGACTGCATAGACTCATCTGTGGGAGCTGGCGAGCACATTAAAATAGTGTGTGCATTCCTCACCTCAAGACAAAAGAGGAGTCTTGAGAGACTGGAATCTGGAGATCTGGAGAGATCAGGAACCAACGTTTTTGTTAAATGCGGTACTAATTATTGCAGAAGTAGGCGGTGGATGATGATGAAATAAATGAAGGAAGCAGATAATATTACTATAGTCGATGCACGAGTGGCATAATTAATTGGTGTCTCCTTTCAGGACAGCAACCTGCCAATCCAGGATCCTTCAGTTAGGTACGTAGATCACATACATGTATTAGGTACCATATCCAGGTCCTTGGATATGTCATGTCTGTGAGTAATCTCTAAGAATCCGCCAATCCCTTTTGTGAACAGACCAGTTTTGGCTCTAATTGATCAGGCTAGGAAGGGGGTTCAATTGATCAGACATGACCAAGTTCATGGTTCTTTAAATATCAGAGGGATGGAAAGTAGAAATCCTTGCTGGTTTCGATTGCTCTTTACTATTGTTTTCTATTGTTTTTCACAAATTATCCTGTTGTCAAGGCTGGTTTTTCTTTTACATGATCGACTCAACTCAATGAGTCGGAACTGTTCATTGCCTAATGAAAATCAACTCATCTGTTGTCACAAGTAATGTGGAGAATCTTCCATACTGAAATGTTGCTAGAACAAGTCAAGCGAATGCCTTGCCCAAAGATCTATATAGTGATTTCGCTTGATACCAGAGACAACTTCTACTGATAGAAGAAGCACGGACGAAGAAGCAAATCTTGGCTGTGATTCATGTCTTCCAATCAGATGTGATTTTTCGAAATGTCAGGCAAATTAAAAAGGCAGAAACTTCACTCTATAATCAAACAAGTGCCATTAACTAAAACCTTGATGCTTGTGGTTAGTCATCCATGTATGACCTTCTAAATAAGAGGTTAAACGAGCATCATTTTTTAAGCAATTTTTTCAAATGAATGACTGCAAATGTGTAAATACATAGTAATTTATAACCTCGAAAATGGACAGCCTTCTAAAGATGCCAAGGCAAATAGCAAGAATATGGCTAAAAAATTTTTTCGCCATCTGCGTTAGATTCTTTTCATGTCCGTCTTTCTTATCCGTACTAAAAGATTACAACTTTAACTTTTGCTGATTTGAAACATTTTTAAAGTATCGAAAGCACAAATGCAAAAGCAGGTTCTCCTTCTGTGGTTGTCCTCCTTTCTAGCAAGAGGGCACTAGAACAGAAATTCTATGAGTGAATTGTTTGTGTGCGGGATGCGCGTTTGCATGGGCAACTTTCTTGAGCATTCGGCAAAGAAGGAAACAGGAACGGATGTGCAGTAAGACACCGAGGTTTTTGTAGATTCTCATGTTTCATCAATGTACATGTATGGATTTTGACACAAAAAAAAAAAAAAAAACTGAAAATCCCTATACAGATCCACCAAAATTTTGGATTCTTTCCAGGATTGAAGGACAAAAAACTAAGGGCCGACTGAGCTCTCCCACTATTGGGAGATTATGTTCAAAAGTGAGGCCCTTGATCTAATCAGTTGCCTGAAAATGCTTTCGAGTCCTTCATCGAGGCTTCCGAGGCTTTTCTCCAGATCCTTCAATTGCTTCTGTACAATTTGTACATTTTCGGCCCCAGGTTCATCCCCTGAAAGGTTCTTTAGTAGAACGCTTAAGGCATCATCAACGTATTGTAACTCGTTCTCACTTTCTTGCCTCTCTTCGCATGTTAGCACTCCCTTGTGGATCAATCTTGAGATCAGTGACCATCTCGACTGTTTAGGACTTGAGACGGGTCCTGACAATGGACTGAGTACGGACTGGAATATGGAAATGCTGAAGTCGCCGGCTTCTCTCAGAACTCTCATCACAGCCAAGAAATGGTCATCTTGATTGACGAGAGGAGCAAACCGGCTTTCCATTTGCTTCAGAGCCCCGCTCAATCTTTTGGCGTCCTTCTTTGCCTTCTTCCTGAAGTTCGTATAGTATGAGAGACACGTTTCAATGCTCAAATCTCCCTTCCTTCTTCGGAGTGCAGATTGGAGGATTTGAACATGTTCCTTGACTTGCGAGACCAGGTCCCTGGCGATGCCACAGACATCCAATAGCTGAACCGAGGAATCCAACAATTCATTGATGCACTTCTCTTGCTTGTTCTGAGAGAGGACTTGTTGGGTGGCCAACATGTTGAGAAGCTCATCCAAGCACCCATACACATCCTCGAGGCCTGAGAGCCCCACGCCGATCGACTCGAATGACAGAGTCGATGTCAACTCCCACGACTTGAGCTTGTTGAGCTCCTCTTCAATTTTAAGGGTGGTTGGGTGGGATCTGGAAGGCAAGCTAATCGATCGAACATGGTACTTGCGATTGAACATGTATAAAGGGCTAGCCATCTCTAATGGTTGCTCTTCTTTTTGTGTTTGAAGCTTTGAGTTTTCGGATGGTGGATCCAATTCCATCACTCTATATATATATAGGCAATCCGGGACAGGATTTATTCATTTCGATGTGTCACCATGTGGTCCGAAATGGCTTCTCCTAAGAATTCGTCGAGCTGTCACATCCATTACCAACATGGTCCTTGACAATTCAGCTGTTAATTTAATACGGAAATGAGTTGTCACCGCGAATCTGTCGTTCGTTCGTGCGGGCGTTTGTTGCAGAAATAAGTAAAGAGCATCTCCATTCCTTGCCTCCTTTGCTGCCACATTACCCTGCCATGGACTTAGAATACTGCAGCATGGCAAAGTTAAACAAATTGGGTTTTTGCAGGACTGTCTTGAACTTCAACAACATCGGGCTCGGCAAAACCTGCGAACAGATCAAGATCTAGATCTGATTAGGAGGTGAAGACAAAGAGTTTCTGATAAATTAAGGGTTGGTTGACACTCCTAGAGGACACTTAGGACACAATTCCAGCAGGTTGCTCAATAGATTAGTGCGCGCACGAGTGGCTTGTTCCCCTGTTGCTTCCGCTCCCGTGGGTTTCTCCTCAAGCTATGTTATTGCTTTGATGTGCACGTATTCGATTGGAAAAAAATTCAGTCATTATTGCAGTTTTGTCTTTCGTCATGCATTGCGACAGAACCATTTATTGATTAATCATAGAACAAGTCTTGCGCATCAAGCAGTAGCTGATGGACCGAATTGCAGATACTCAACGAAAATAGTATCTCCGCCACCCTAGAAAAGAGAGTTTGTCTGTATTATATGGGCCCATAACCCCAGCCCATTAAAAAGCCCAAACCCGACCCGTTTTATTCCTCTTCAACAGATGAAGCGTTGAAGCCAGTGCAGAAAAAACAATGAGGAAGCAAGAAGCTCGCCCGTGAATAGGAACAAGAGGGAAGGGAGAAAGAGAGAAATTTTTCGGGCGCACCCGTTCAAGCTGAATTGATTTCGAATTGCAACGCTTAGTAAGTATTTAAGTCCATTTTTTGTTGAATTGAAATAATTTTTGAAATTAGGTCATAAATCTGAAGTTATGTGAATTTTCATTTGCAAAGGCCGATTTTGAAGTTATTCGGCTATAGATTTATAAGGAAATGATAGTTTAGAGAGTTGTGGAGCTGTAAGGTTTGACCGAAGTACGGTTCGATCATAACGAAATTTAAGTTTCGTGTGTGACTTATGTGTAATGGGCAAGGATAAACATTTGTTATAAATGAATTTATGTGTTAGTGCATAGAAGTTATTTTATCAACGGTTAAGTGTAGTTAATAGAGTTGTTTGTTAGAGTAGTGTATTACATAGATTTTAATATCGTTTTCGATTAATTGATAGGAATAGAAGCTTGTCGGTTTGAGTAACATTTGTAGGCTAGTTTTTATCCTATCTAGGTGAGTGGTATTTTCTTTTCTATGAATTTACAAACTCATATCTTGAAAGTGGTAGAGGTTTAATATAGTATGAATTATGAAATGGCATATCTCTTACATAAATTGAATTAAGTTTCAACTATTTTTTTGGTCAATTGACAAGACATTGGAAGGCATTACATGAGATAGTTTGAATTGATCTTTTATGAATGTCTTGATTAAATGTTTTGTGGAAGAAATTACCATAAGCTTTATGGATTGATTTGTGAAACACTTTTCAAAATGCATTCTATTTGATAAATGCAATTGAGAAAGATTATATGGTTCGATTTGTGAAACCAATTTATGAGATGGTTTTGGTTTTCATTATAAGTTATTGGAGATTAAGATTCATGGATTATGTCCATGTCGCTATGATTAGAACCCATTAAGGGGTAAGTATGCCAGCCGTTATTAGGACATCCTTCTAGGCTAAACCATTGAATGATATAAGTAAAAATCTAGCTAAGGGGAGAAAACTTGGTCACCTTTGTCATAAGCGTTAAACATGACCATAGTTAAATTCTAAACATTATAATAATCATTGGAATAGATCATTAACATTTGACATAGTTGAGATTGATTAATAAAATAGACCATTGATGGTTGATTTTTAATTTACCTTATGCATAAAAAGTTTTGTTAGAAAAATATCATCCGTTTTTTTTTTTAAATATTTTACATATATTTTATATTGAATTTGGATTGATGAGTCATTATATTGGTTTATAAAGATACATAATGAATGTTTGATCCGCCTAGAAGGAATATACTACTTACTGGGACTATGGTTGTTCATTCCATTCATTTTGCTTGCTTTTCAGAAGTAAGATGAGAGCGTTGTCTTCAAGAGGACATTTTGACTATGGGGATTTATGGGTATGAGTATTTTATGGCTAAAATGAGCATCCAAGTTAGTTAATTGTTGGATTTGTTTATATGTCTTTATAAGGGTTATAAAAACTCTAATATTGTATCCAGATGATTCTTTTATCATATGTACACACACATGTATATTTCGATAACCGGTTGATGATGATTATATTGAGATGTCCTCTTCTAATAACAGGATGGCCATGTCATTGCCCCTATACTTGGAGAGTTCAGGGTGTGACAATGTCAACTCCAAGGACCAACTAATCTTCGCGGGAGCAGGAATCTGCTTATGAGATATATAGGCAAAGCCCAAAAGCAGGGCGCGATGGCCTCGTTTAGATGTGCATAGAGCATTACTGATGCAGTAATCAAGCATTTGCGGTTCGATACAGTTAACTCATACTTGAGATTGGTAACAATATTTTATTATCTCTCTCTTCGCCTTAATCTGCATTTTCCCATTTTGAATTTTTCTCTCTTCTGTTCCCTTCTATTTGGGAATCGTTGATATTGTGATTGGATAAAGATCAGGCGTCACAAAGAAAAGCCTCGTACTTGCTGTCCATGCTAAACAATTCATTTTGAAAAGCAGTGTGGTTTTGGGTGCAAGCAAAGGGCCACGAGGGAAATGTTGAACAGAGACGATGCATCACATTCATCGAGAGAATCTCAGTACAAAACCAATTGTTTTCCTCGTCGACGTGTGCGGTTTATCTTCAAAACCAAGTCTCCCGTAAAATTGTAAATCTGCAGGATCCTCTGCCTGAAGACTCGTCTTTCCAGCTCTATTCTCGATGACAAATTGGAATGCGATGCATCAGCTTTACTTGGACATGAGAAATCATTTGCAAGAATGTTGTTGGACTTTCTCACCTGACTGATCAAGGATAGATAAGCTGCTGAAAAGGACACAAATTTCATCATTCTGATTGTGAAGCTCCTCGAAATGCAGGAGCAAAAGAATAAACAGGAAGAAACTGAAGGTGTATCTTGAACAAGAACATAGGAGACTATATCATTCGCAGAAAGAAAGTAACCACCAGCCAGTACTACTTAGACACCTCGTGACGTGAAAAATTCGTGTATCGATATTTTCACATAACTATGTGCTAGAACTTTACAGCATGAGAGCTACAAGACTAACCGGAAAAAAATAGGTGAAAAATTGCAACGGCACACTTTGCAGGGTTCTAACCATTTTCTTGATCGTTTTGTGAGCCGGCTTAAGAGACAAAAATGCATAGGCCATTTCATGCACAGTGCAGCTTCAAGATGAGGAGAAAAATGCTGTTTCGGTGGTTCCAGGATTTTCAGGTGGAACTAAGAAAATTCCTGATGATATGAGGAACTTAGAAGTACCTCAGCATCTGTCCGAAGATTGTAGGTTGGTGTCAGGTTTATTCTTGTTGCACACAGACAAAATTGTACTGATAATTCGAAAAAATCGTATCAGATTAGAAGGGAAACAGAAACAGAGAGGGAGATTGTCCGCAACTTTTTTGCGTATCATTTCAAGTTTTTTTGTACATGGATGTGATACAACTTCTGTACATTAACACTCGATTGCCCTTAGCAGATCCTCAGAAAAAAAACGGGATGCATCAAGGGCCAAAATTGGCTAGCAAAAGAAAACAATCTCTTCCTAAGAGACGATGTTCAAAAGAGAAGCCCTAGTCTTAATCAAGTGCCTAAACAAGCGCTCCATGTCATCCTCAAGGCTTCCAATGCAGACCTCTAGGTTCTCCAGCTGCTTGTTTGTGATCTGCAATCTCTCAGCACCAACTCCTCCACGGGAGAGACATTTACTGAGATTGCTTAAGGCGACATTGACGCATTCAATCTCGTTCTCGTCGTCTTGGTTTCCGTCGCAGGCTATCGTGCCCTTGTGCATCAGTTTTGTGATCAGTGGCCACCGAATCTGCTTCGGCTTTGACGTTGGTGGGGCTAGGAACGACATGAGAGATTGAAATATCAAAATACTTGAAAAATTAACTTCCCTTAGGACCCTTACAACCGCCAGCCAATGCTGATCAGCGGGATTCTGAACCGAGAGCGATGAGGCTCCGAAGTTTGCTTCCATTCTCTTCAATGAAGAAACCAATCCTTTCACATTCTTCTTTGTTTTCTTCCTCGAGTTGTTGTAACCGATGATCTCGGCTTGGATGTTTGAGTCGCCCTTTCTCCGCCGGATCGCGGATCGAAGCACTCCAACATTTTCCTTAATACGTGACAAAATCTCCCTGGCAGAGCCACAAATATCGATGAGCCGAACAGATCCATCCAAGAGTTCATCGGCGAACCTCTCGTCCTGATTGCACGAGAGGACTTGCCGGGTTGAGGCCATGTTAAGAAGCTCATCCATGGAAATGTACAACTCCTCCAAGCCCGAGATCCCGACCTGGATTGACCCGGAAGACGAAGTCGAGCTAGCTTCCCACGACTTGAGCTTGTTGAGTTCACCATCCACCTTGGCGGTGGCGGGGTGGAATCTGGAAGGCAGGCTAATGGATCTAACAGAGTACTTGGCATTGTTCTTTGCTGAGAAGGAAGCCATTTTTTTTTCTTGTTCCGGTTCGTGCCTCAGAGAGCTCGAGTTTGAGTTGTCACAACCAATTCAAGAACCCAATATATATACATACGAAAACATGTAAGAGAGACAAGGATTGTCCATGGCATGGCGTGGGTGCAACCACGTGGAGCCCTGAATCGGCTCTCTTTTTTCATATTTTAGCCATGAACGTTGAAGAAATCGATATGAGGTGTCTCCGCCCAACGTGTCCGCAGCGTGTTCGTTGCAGAAAAGAGTAAAGAGTCAGCTCCATTCTTGCCCCCAAAGCTAGCCACGTTACCACCATCCAAATATAATAAAGGAAGGTGGCAGATGGGCTCGGCCGTGGCTTGTCTCGAGTTCTGCAGAACCTCGAGGAATCAATAATGGCGAAAACCCATTAAAGAATTGATTGGGAGAAACCAAAGTTTCAGATCTTCCAAGAAAGATTTGGACGGCATGAGATTCTTTTATTTGAAGGGTGGTTAAGGTTTAAACAGATCATGGTTGAGTCGAGTCTACATTTGTGTAAACAACATTGTCTATCATGTACACGAGCCGGTCGTTCCTCTAGTATTGCCAGACCAATCCACTTGTTGCAAGAAATATGTTGGTCGTAGAGTTATTCCGTCGCATGCATTTCATCCGATGATTGGAGGATTCATGGACACCTCGTGGACTGCTCGACTCGATGCCTTACCATGCGGGGAATCTGCCAGCTGATTTTAGGTACTCTTCCATTTTTAAGATCGCATCTCTTTCCGTGCCTATAGACCTTCTAATGGAGTTGGTAAGTGTCAAAAAGCACGAAGATGCCTTCTTTGGCATGTGGCTAGTAATTTTTCACTGAGCTAAACTAAAGTCAGGGAGCCGTTTTAGCTTTCGATACTTGCCTTTTCTTATTGTAAGTTATTGTCCTGAAGATGAAAGCAGAGTTTTCGCAGAGCATGTGCTTCGATGCACCATTTCCCACCAAGTTGTCACCGGTACCATACCCTGCCACTGGGAACACCACCCCAACACAGCACAGACCCAATCAATTCTCACATTCTTGCTGGTCTTCTGTCTTCGGAAGGAACCAAAGTGACACCAGAACAAAGAATCTGAACATGTTTAGGTTTGCCTAGAGAACAGCCCCCGACGTGGAAAGAAAATTCCAGGCCATGAATCTAGTCGTCTATGGAGGGAATATCTATAGATTTCATGCCAATCTGACCAGTTTTCGTGTATCCAAAATGGGCTATGATGAGTGATGTGCTTGTGGTGACAGTACTGTTGGTGTCCTTGGTAGACAAGGGGACAGTAGATGGACAAATGAGAATTGTGACCAGTAATTATGAGGGGCTTACGGTTAGGACAAGAAAATTCCATCAGCAGAGAAGAGACATGGCCTGAGATTCAGAGGTCCATGTGGGAATTATTCCACTTGCTTCCCTGTTCACCAGCATCTATCTAAATTTAAATGGGAAGAGCTAAATTTGATTGATATCTAAATTAGACATTCGTTTCATGAATTAAAACAAAAGGACGATGGATGTATCAGTAACAGACTTCATAACTGAACATTGAGGCCTCAGTAATTCTAACCTCAACAGCGGGCCAAGCAGGGCTGATCTTCGACTTATTAGTCAGGATATGTGCAGAAGAAATACTTGTACTAATGGTAAACTCATGTAAACAGGCGCCTCCCCGCAATCAACGAACAAAAGATCAGCAACATATGAGGCTTTCACATTTCGACTTGCTCTTTTTAGTCGTAGCTATATGGCTCATTGCATTTGAGCGTCGGTTCCGCATAAAGAGATTAATTAGTCCTAATCCCCTAATATACATATCTTCGATGTGAAAATGTCGAAATTCCATGACAACTCCTGCATTGCTTTAATTTGAAGTACAGGATTCAATACAATGATGTGAATCAACTGAGTATGCTCTGCTAGTGCTCGTACAGGAAAGTAAGATGGCATTCTTCCAATTATCTAGTGACTTAGAAAGGTTGATGATCCTATGTAAGGATTTAGAGCTTGTCAGCATTTGATTCACACGATGTTCTCTCTTATCATGGATCAGGGGAAAAAATTCCAAGATCACTGTTCATGAAATAAAGCCGAAGCTCATCTTGTCATTTCAGTTCTTCCGCAATTGAGGAAGAATTGCCAAGGAGCGATTTGGAATCTTTGGTAGTTCACCTAAAACTTAGTCTTGAATGGGTTGGTTTTTCAAATTATCAACCTGTAGTCTCTTTTCAAAGTCTGTTAACCTATAAATCGCTGGGCAGCGCATCAACTATGCACTTGGCATGTATCTGATATATTTGTTGTATTAATCGAATGTGAAAGAAGCAGCTGCGTGAATGACTTGTATAATAAATTGTATACATGTTTGTATTCATTGTGTAGTGGGAATGTCTATCCATACATCTCAAAATTGGGGTTTATGAATAGAGGCAATTGCTCTTTTAATGGGAGATAATGTTCAAAAGAGAGGCTCTTGTTCTAATCAGTCTCCTGTAGAGACCCTCCAAGGCATTCTCAATGCCACCAATGCTCATCTCCAAATCCCCTAACTGATGTTGTGTGCTCTGCAACTTCTCGCTATCAAACCCATCATTCGCACTGTGTTTACGTAGAGCAAAGAGCGACGCATCCACATATTCAAATTCATTCGCATCTTCTTGGTTTGCGTCTTCACATGCTACCGCTCCTCTGTGCACCAACCGTGACATCAGTGACCACTTGCTTTGCTTGCTCATTGGAACTGGCATTGCCAAGAATGATACGATAGACTGGAAGACCGAAGTGCTCACAGCATCGACTTCACTTAGCACTCTCGCTAATGATGAGAGTTGGGGATCATCAACAAGAAGTGTGGAAGCTCCACGCAAGCTCACTCCCATAATTTGCTTCAACCTTCTGGCCTCCTTCCTCATTCTCTTCCTGAAGTCGGCATAATCGGAGAACACCGCCTCAATGCTTGAATCACCTTTTCTCCGCCGGAGCACGGATTGGAGGGCTTGGACATGCTCTTTGATCTGCATCAGCATTTCCCTCATGGACCCGCAAACGTCAAGAAGCCGGATCGATCCTTCCAGTAGTCCATTGGTGCAGCTTTGTCCATGGACGCAAGAGAGGGCTTGCTGGGTTGATGACATGTTGAGGAGGTCACCAAGGGAAATGTACAGCTCCTCCAGGCCCGATAGCCCGGCCAGGACTGACCTGGAAGACGGTGTCCGGTACTTCACCTCCAATGATTTGAGCTTGTTGAGCTCAATATCGATCCTGTGTGTCGTTGGATGAGTTCTTGAAGGGAAGCTAATTGACCTGGCATTGTATTTGCAATTGCTCTTGGCTGAGAAGCTAGCCATTTGCATTTTGCGGCTGCTGCTGCTGCTGCTTGCTTCTTCTTCTTCTTCTTCTTCTAACTGTTGCTTTCAATTTTTCTTGCTTTCGATTGGGACTAACAAGACACAGCCAACGCCACGACCCTATAAATAAAACCGTCTTCGAAGAACCTTGAGGAGACACAAGACTGTGACATGGTAATTCAGCGATGTCGTGACCACGTGGATCAAGAATGGGCTATCAATAATGCTAATAAAAAAAAAAAAAAGGGTGTTAGGTGTTCCATGCTAATTCGTCCTTTTGCAAGTTTGTGCAGTGAAAAGATATAAAACAAGAAATAAAAAGTGAAGAGTCAGCTTCATGTCTCGCCTCCAAATTTGCCACATTACCCACCATGGCGGATACAATAATGGAGGCTGCAAAGGTGTCCGGACATGGCTGTCGTTGAATCACGGCAGAATCCCATTAAAGAAAACCATGCAAGAAATCGAAATTCCAGTTTAAAGGGTAGATTAAGAAGTCGAGGAGGCCATGATTAAGCACTCATTAGTTCTAAATCCACGCTGCCGATGTGCACGAGCGGGTTGTTAATCTACTGTTTCCGAGGTCATCATCAGGGAGGCCCTGGCCAGATCATCGTGTCCCTGCATCCGCCGTCAATGATTTCGAAAGATCCAAGGGGAGAGAGCGACGCCAGACACCTCAACACGTGTACGAAGGAGCATGCTCTTCACGTCCATGGCAACACGTGGCGATCGGGAATGGGGTTGGCGTGGCAAGGTGCAATGATAAACGAGCAGAAAGCTAGGAGGTAGATCTAGTTGGTGAGCTCGCACGCCATTGGCCCATCATAAAGTGGACAGAAGGTGAATATCTTCGATGACATCCTTTTCCTTTTCGTCTTGAACCGACGTAATAGCCCCTCCAAAGTGACACGTGTTCTGCAGTTGAGCACGACCAGATGATGGACCTGAAAAACTTAGGGATATATGGGGGGGATATTCTTTGTTTGGTACAGAATGGTAGATTAAAATCATGTTGACATTTCCGCGATTGTTGAGCTGGATTTTCACCATCAATGGAATGTAAACCCAAAAGCTTAAACTCATTTGATGATGGAAATTTTATAAAGTTTAGATCTTGACAGTATATCCTCTATGCACACCAGATTTGGGCTCTTATCTCTATGAAGAAAATTGTACAAAAAGTCATAAATCAATTATACTTTTAATAATTCAGTTATAATTTTTTTAATTTTACCAATTTAGTCTTAAATATTTTTACTTTTTTCCAATTGAGTCATTGCCCAAAAATTGCTGACGTGGCCAGTCGGCACTGATATGATATTTTTTAATAATATTATAATAATTTTTTTGAATTTTGATTTTTTTTTTTTGACTTTTCTCTTCTTCTTTTTTGGGGGGAGGGTTTTGGGGTTAGGGCTGGTGAGGTATCACCACCCTCGCGTAGGGCCGGCAAGAGTCAGCTGGGCCTCGCCAGGCTGGCAAGGGTCGGTTGGCAATACTCGTCGGTCCTAACCCTAACCTTAACCCTCACCCTTCCCCTCCCAAAAAAAAAGAGGAAGAGAAAAGTTAAAAAAAAAAACATTAAAATTCAAAAAAAAATTATTAAAAAGTGCCACACATTAGTGCTGATCAGCCATGTTAGCAAATTGTGGCCAAAAATTGGTCAAATAGACTCAATTGGTAAGAAGTGAAAAAATTTTAAGACCGAATTGGCAAAATTAAAATGTTTATGATTAACTTGGTAAAAATATAATAGATTTATGACTGTTGGATAATTTTCCCATCCTCCATAGCTTATCACCATGACAAGCCTCGTCAGTGACAAGAAGCTTGGGCTCAGTGTCGTGCCCATCGCCACCTTGTGAGTTTCATAAAGAAGGAGCAAGTGCTTATTAAGGACACAAGGGAATAATGTTACCATCTGCCGTCTCGATTGCCCGCGTCGGCAGCAGCAATGGTGAGTCAAAGTCATTGAGAGAATGATAGTTGGATGCATGGAAAACGGTGGTTGCGAAGGCTGCGGGCACCATAAGAGGAAGAGGGTAGAGACAACAGATAAGTGTTAGGGCTTAGTGGGGTAGTTTTTTGGTGTGGGCATAAACATCTCTGTTTTGAAAATCAATATACTCACTGACCAACTTCCAATTGAATAGGGTCCGAATAAATTAATGATTTTCTCTGGAAAAGTTCTATAATGTTGATGGGCTCAAGACCCCAACAGTGTTCTGCACTGTGGCTCGATATATCCAGGCCATGGTTCAAGGAGGCACGAGCATGAAGTCTTGCGTTCAGCCTCGATTGGCCTGGGCCTTGGACTCAAGTCCACAAAGGCCAAGCTCAAGACCAAACATAAAAAAACAAAAGCACATCTATTAAAATATAATATATATATATATATATATATATATATTTCCTTTTTATTTCATATTTCAACCCAAATACCGGAAAACAACTTCTTGAAAAATATTTTTCAAAATTGTCATTTTCGCTGTCGCGACTGATTTTCGGGTGCATTACCTAAAACTAGGTTAATGGACTACTACTAAGTCTTTAGCATTTCGGGCTCTCCTGCCCCATACCAAATCGCGACTTAAAGTTCAAGTTTTTAACATACAAGTGGATTTTATCTAGGAGTCGCCACTAATCGATTTAGGGTAGGTCGATTAAAATAATGGGAGAATTATTTTACTCCTACGAACTGCAGATCACAAGACGGGGACTTGGTTACACTAGACTATCCTAGTGCCCTTTCAGTACCATTTCTTTTTTAATTTTCAAAAATATTTTTGCAAGTAGCTTGGATTGATTTTAACCTAAATTCCTATTATGCAAATGAGTGACCACGCGGGTGCTCAACCATTATTAAACAACCAAAAGACTTCCATTAAAAGAAATAAGCACACAAAGCATTTTTTTTGGGTTTTCTTTTATCTTGGAATCGAAACGTGCATTTCAACTTCATGATCTAACAAGCAAATTCTAATTAAATAAACCTAACATGCAAACTCAATTTTTGATTTTCACTTTTTTCTTAATGGATATCATGCGATGCACGCTAATAATCTAATATGACATGGCGACATGACCTAAACTATATGATATGAAGAAATGCAATAATTAAATGCAATTTAAATGACCTAATTCTAATAACATGCAATGCGATGCAATGTCACACAAAATTATTTCAACTAAAATGACATGCAGCATGCAATTTAATATGCGAGCTATATGTCACGCGACATTTATTAAATGACTTAGTCTAATGACAAGGAAATTCTAATTAAATGGACCTAATAAAAACTAGATGACGTGCATTTGACATTTCTATTTTTTAAAAATGCAATCTATCCTAAATATTGAAACTAACATATGCAAAGAAATTTTGTTTTTTTATGATATTCTAAATTTAAGAAAAATGCAAAAATGATCTAGCTAGATTAAAATTCTATCTAATTTAAACTAGGGATTAAGTCATATTAAATCCTAATTTAAACTAAGACATTATCTTAATCTAACATGCAATCTATCTAATATGCAATAACGTGCGAAGCATGCCCTAATTCTACATGACATATGCATGATATTTTTTTTTAAATTCAAAATTTAAAATTGCCACGTAATTAAACATGCAACTAAAATCCTAAATGAATGCATTTCTTTCTTTTTTTTATATATTTTTTTAATTTGAAATAAGATCTATATTCTAGATATGCAAAATAACAAAAAATATTCTAAAACAAACTGAATCCTAATTCAAATATTTTTTGATTTTTTTTAATGATTTTCCAAAAAAAAAAATTATCAGCTAAATCTTAAATTTAAACAAACAAGATATTTAACAGAATAAAGGATTAAAGTAAACGAAAAAATAACCTGTTGTCTCACAGGTCAAATTAACGATTACTTTTAACCCTGAACATCACAACAAGAAATCAAAATAATTAAAAATCTAATCCGAAATCTTACGGATCAAATTAAAAATTATATTGATTCAACAATTAATATGCTATCAACAAATCCCAAGAATTAATATAATTAAAAAATGACCCGACATCTTACGGGTCAAATTAATAATTACAATAATTTTAGGGATAACCCCTATGGATAATGCCTATAAGTAAAACGAAAATCAATTCACAATACTCCAAATAATAAAATAATAGCAAAACTTAAAAAGGTAACTAAAATAAAATAACATAAAAAAAAAAAAAAAATAGACAACCTAAATGGAGATTTGGAAAGGGGCAGCAGCGGCGATGAGTGACGCCGGGCAGAGGGTGGCCGGCGTCGGAGCTCCGGCGAGGGCTGGACGGCGGAGGTGCGGGGTCTGGCGCGGCTGGGTCGTGGATTGCCGAGGCGGTGTCGAGCCGTGGAGGTGTGCTCGCGGGTCGTCAAGTGGGTGCGTCGGAGGCGGAGCAAGGATCGGCGCGGTGTCCGGCGTGCAGCAGATCGACGATGTAGGCTTCGGGCGAGGCTGGTGCGATCGATCGGAGGGTGGAAGCGCAACAGGGGAGACCCGCGGCTGCTGCGGCGTAAGAGGGTAGAGGCGCGCGGTAGTGGCTCGTGGAGACGCTGCAGGGGCAGATCGGCAGGTGCACAGGTGCTCGTGGAGGCGCGGCTGAGGCGGATCGGCGATGCGGTGTCCGGCAAGCAGGAGAATCGGGTCGCGGCACGGCCTCCTGTGGGTTGCTCGGGTGGAAGGCTGCAGACCGGGTAGTTGCAGCGGCGTCGCAGGGGACGAGCGGCGTCGGCCAGAGGGACAGCAGCAACGGCGGAAGCCCGGCGGCGGTGAGCAGTGAACGGTGGTCTTCGGCTCAGGGCGGCGTCGGTTGGCGAGACGGCGGCGTCCGAGGGGCGGGGACGGAGCGCAGGCAAACGGCAGCCAAAACCCCAAGAAGAAGAACAGTGTTCCTCTTTTCTTTTTAATTTTTTTTCTCTCTCCTTCACGCCTCACGTCTCTCTCACTCTGCTGTCTCTTCCTCTCTGCTGCTGTCAATTGAGTGGGAAAAAGCTTCTGCTCTTCTGCTTTTCAGCAGAAAAGAAAAAGCATTTTGTACTTTCTCTCAAAAATTCTATTTCCTTTTGGTATTTCGAAAACTCAGTCCTCCAGACCCCCCCTCCTTGGTTCAAGGCTTCGTACTCTCTATTTATAGAGGAAAAACTCAACAAACAAGTGAAGATTTTCCCAAAATTCGCTCAACTATCCAACAATAAAATGGCTCCAAAATCAAATAACAACTAATTTTTTGAATTTTAAGATGAAGATATATTTTCAACAACAAAGATTTTCCAAAACCGAATTTTTATTTTATTTATTATTTTCTAAAATATTAGGTGTCAACATTCGCAAAACAAACGAAACCTAAATATGTACATAATCATGTCATAGATTCAATTCTTTTCCTCGATCTTTTTTTGTCTTTTTTATAGTAACCTCATGAACTTGGTAGTGGTTAATTATTATCAATTAGAGATATCGAATGCCATGTTGGAAGCATGAGCTATCTATATAATATTGATTTCTATTGTTATCACTGTATAAATGATGCATATCTCCTTGGTCCGAGGTGCACCGCGCACTGTACGGACTGTGGGTTGGCGATTAGCGTAAGCGAATGTCGGGCCTGGCAGATCCTGGGTCACAAAAAAAAAATGATGCGTATCTCCATGTATATTACAAGGAACAAAATTGGGCAATTGAAAAATTTTCCTTTATTGTGACATGATGTTCAAAAGAGAGGCCCTGGTTCCAATCAAGCATCTATACAAGTCCTCTAAGGCATCCTCAATCGTTCCAATCCCAATCTCTAGATCCTCCCATTTATATTGTGTGACTTGCACCTTCTCACCGGCCATACCTTCTTTGAAATGTGCTTGCAAATTGTGGTGAGGGCAAAATCCACACATTCCAACTCTTTCACATCCTCTTGCTTCTCTTCTTGATCACATGAGAATTCCCCCTTTGGATGCATCAGTTTGGAAACTACGGACCACTTGCTAAATTGCCCATTGGACCTTAACACTAGCGTGACAAGAATGACAGCAGAGATTGGAAAATTGAAGTGCTCAACAAATTAGCATCTCTCACCACTCTCAACACTGATGAGAGGTGGTGATTTTTATTCTCCAGTTGACGATCTTCAAAATTGGTCACCATCTTCCTTAGTGCAGCTATCAATCTTCTGGCATCCTTCTTCATTCTCTTCTTGAAGTTAGCGTATTCCTCAACACCCGTCTCAATGCCTGGTTTGCCCCTTCTCCTCCGGAGAGCAGATTGGAGCACGCGCATATGTTCCTTAAGGTGCAACAAGGTTTGCCCCGAGTAGTCACAAACATCTGGTAGCTGGATTGATCCAACATTTCATTGACGAATCGCTCCTGTTGGCTGCAAGAGAGCAATTGTTGGATTGATCTCATTTTGAGGAGATCATCCAAGCAAATATACACTCCCTCGAGGCCCAAAAGCCCAACGAAGACCGACCCAGATGACGAAGTCGAGGCCTTGTTCCTTGATGATTCTAACTTATTGATCAAGCCAAAGATCCTGAGAGTGGTGGGATGGGATCTTGAGAGAAAGCAAGTCGACCTAACATGGTAGTTGCTTTTGCATTTGGATGAAGAAATAACCATTTTTTATCTTTATTTCTTTGCTTCCGCTGTCAAGGTTTGGGATGCCATCAAAAGTTGAAGTTCAGCCTACTTATACGATCAATTAAAGAGAGATGGGTTGCTCCATGTCAAACGTCTCTCTCTCTCTCTCTCTCTCTGTTATGTAGTCACATATGTGGCCAACATGGTCCAAATGATTTGATGTTCATTTCTAAATCAATTTAAATAATTTACCAAAAAAATCAATTTAAATATTGGAAAAGAGTGACTGACTCATCCCCATTCTTTGCCTCCTATATTGCCACATTACCCCCATCTTTGGAATATTAAATTAAAGCTAAATTAAATATGGATCTGCCACGGCTGTCTCAATTTCCCAGACCTCCCTTGAGAAAACAAATGCATTAAAGATATCACGATCGCAGTTTGAGCAGGCAAAGAATAATTTACGGCGTAAGATTTTTGTTGAGGGTAACTAATAAATTGGAACGTCGTAATCAAGCCACGGTAGGTCGTTCAAGCTTTTTGTTTGTTGTGCGCGCGAGTGACGTGCATTTTAATCATTGTTAATGAGAAGTTCGGTGACTTTAATTTTCTTTTCGGGGTTTTTTTTTTTTTTTTTTTTTTTTTTAAGAAAACACTTGGAGCTTTCTCATTTTAGTTATTGACAACCCACATGAAACTGAAATGTAACTAATGATCCCTTTTTGCCTAACTTTTAATCAACGATCTTATTAAAGGAAAGGGTAGCTGGCTTCTGAAGTTGCCGAGCCGTCGTGATTTGAGACTAGCGCCAAAGTAGGCGAAAAGCGCTAGAATATGGCCTAGTTTGGTGTGGCCAAGGCAGGAAGTAACATGACGAATAGCTTTAAAAAAAATAATAAAATTGATGGGATATGTAACATTTTTATATTAATTCATTGGCTTTTTCTCGTTATCTGGGTATGTTTCTTGTTCTATCTTCGTCATTTCGAAGTATTGTCTGCTTTGACCCATTTTACATGACGAATTGCTCATAGAAAAAATAAAATTGATGGGATATGTAACATTTTTGTATTAATTCATTCGAAGTATTGTCTGCTTTGACCCATTTTATATTGAAACTCACAACTTTGTTTTTTGACGTACAAACAGAACTCTTCAAGAGATTATTTATTCTAGTAGTGTCTTAGCCTAAACACGCTTAGACATTAAGTTTCAAAGCGAATCTAGCCATTACATCAAGAAGCACTTTCATAAGTTAATTCCAATTTTTACGTATATTCTAGAATCATTCTACCACACACCTATTAAAGAGGGTCCCGCTCTAATATCATATTATGATATTCCTGAATTAATTTACTTGGGTTATTATTGGCTTTGTCATATCCTTACTGAACCTCGCGGTTTTGTCATTTGACGTACAAGTAGACACTTTCCCATAGGTCACCCATCTTAATAGTACTCTAATTTGAGTGCACTTAATTTTGAGTTAATTCCAATTTTCACATATATATCCAAGCATGCTCTTCCTATGTTTGGTGTGCAATTCGGTTTTTTTTACCCTCTTCACCTTCTTGTAAACCTGCTAAGAGCCGCTCATTATATTAGCCATCTGCTCTTGATGACCGCTCTCCACCCTCTTAATCAAGTCGTTTTTTTTTTTTTTTCCTTTACTAGTCATCAATTTTCTTTTAGGATCATAAATGAACTTCTCATTTGAAAGGATGTTGCATTTTAATAAAGAAGAGAGTGCAAAATCAGTTAACTTTAAATATAAGTTTCTTTTTATTCCTTGAAAAAGTCTTAAATGGAAGGGGAGTGATAGCTCTGGCACATGAGAAAGTTTGAACAAGATAAGACTTTGGATAATTGAAGGGCGAGATTGAGGTGGGAAATAGGAGAAGTATCATTGAGCCGTATGAGTTAACACTGACGAGGACGTCATTTTATTGAGTGAGTTTATAATATACCTGGCCTTTCATCGGTTGGGCTGTACCCTCTTTGGTGATTCATAGTGCAACACCACTCCTAAATAGTCATCATTATTCACAGTACTTCTTTCGGAGGTTTTGCCCACTTTTGTATGGGCCGAGTCCAACTAGGTTTGCCAAATAAAATTCAAGACAGTTCCAACCGTAGTTCATGGAGAAGGAAATAAGCAAATAAAATAATTATCCTATTGGTTATAGTATTTTATGTTGGCCCGACAATTTCTATTATGTGATTAAATATTACATGTCAATAATCAGTGTCATCTTGTGTCATTAAAGTATCTCATGGTATTGATAAATTTCCATTATTAAAATGGATGAAACATCAAAGTCATAGAAGTTACTAGTTAGTCAATTGTTTTATGTCGAATTTAAAATTTCTTAACAAATTATTGTCTTTTGAAATCCTACTCTTGCATCAAGTTAAAAAGGGGAAGGTTTTGTTGCCGCCTGTGTTGCAAAACTATAGAAGAAATAACGTATTGGAGGGAAAATATTAATATTGTTTATTGCAATCAAAAAATAATATAACTCCGAAAAAACGATAACAAAAAATAAATAGGAAGTGAGGTACAACTAACTAAATCTCCTTAACGACATTAGTTCCTGCCAATGATATTAAATAGCTTTAGGAACTATGTCTCTAAAGATGCAGCACCTTGAATTTGTCTGAATTAACACTATGTAACAATAACATGACTTCATCGAACACTTCTTTAAGTTAATACACTTAGAGAAAAAATCGAAGTGAGGATATGTAGGTGATTTAGGTGATAAATGGATTGAAGAATTTTAAATCTATTAATAGAGATGAGCAATGTACATAAGAAATACATGAACTAAAAAGATATAAAAATTATATAGACACAAGAATCTAAGAGATACGTGAACTCAAGAGATACATAAATTAAGAAGATATATAAATCCAAGAAATACATGAACTCAACAGATACATAAACTGATGAGGTGTATATCATTTTGTTTATTCTCATTGATTCATTAACCCATCATAATTATAACAATTTGAGCATCACGGCGGACATTTATCCTCTTTGTTGTCACTCTTGTATAACAACAACTCGCACTTAAAACCTAGATGAGAAGGCATAATTAGTAAATTGCAATAATATAGTCGTGCACCTAGTCGCCATCAAGTTAACATTATAATAGTAAGAAATTTATATTATTGCTGATAAGATAATAATAATTATATTGAAATTTGAGAATTTGAGTTACAAATCAATAAGGGCAAGACGACAATGCATCCACAACGATGAAAGTTATACCAGACCACTAAAAAAACGAGTCATTACTACATAAACTTGGTGCATGCTACCTCAAAACATGTGCATCGAATCATGTCATAAATTTTTCTTGCAAGGCACGTGTATATTTCCATCAAATTTATCGCAAATTCACCTTTAAAATTAAACTGAAGTTGAATTGCCCAAGCGATAAAGTCTATATGACCCTCTATATGACCCTCGACTAAACGCTATACAAGGAAGCACTCCGCACGTTATGTAGTAATTCCTCTGGACAATATTAGAGAGACAACACACTAAATAAGACGTTTTAATTACCCAATCATGATATACGTTGAATCCGTCCTTTAAAACAAGTCTGTACAACATAATAATAATAATAATAATAATAATAATAATAACTATAAAA
Source organism: Eucalyptus curtisii (assembly GCA_017140595.1). Classification (NCBI taxonomy): domain Eukaryota; kingdom Viridiplantae; phylum Streptophyta; class Magnoliopsida; order Myrtales; family Myrtaceae; genus Eucalyptus; species Eucalyptus curtisii. The sequence continues at coordinate 32,067,323 of CM029502.1, read as the reverse complement.
AATTTCTTATATCTCATCAATCAACCGACACAAGTTTTATGCGAATTTAGCTAGCGTAAAATCCAAATCAGCTAACAAATGTATCTGTGTCTCATGAAAAACATCAACTATCTTTTTGGTCACTATTAGAGAGGGGTAATCATTGAATCTTTGTTTGATATGCTACTTGCTTCCGTCCTTTGGGGACAAGAACCCAACAGGCCGAATTTATTCGAATACTTTAGTTATCTTTAGAAAACTACATGCAGATGAATAAGACAACAAAAACATTACATATATATATATATATATATATATATATTTCTTGAAATAAATAACTCTAATTCCATTAATCAACCCGCGAGGATTTGATTCTCTTTGTCTCCCAGGAGTTTCCGTGAAGAGTTCGTAATGCTATCGTTAAAATAGGCGACGTGGTCTAGTTTTACAATATGAGCACTTCATGCGGTAGAAGTTATTAATTGGTAATTATTGGTAACGAAAAAATTAATTTCTTAAACGCAAGCACACATAAATAATGCCATATAAACTTCAGTACACACACACACACACACACACACACACAAATATATATATATATATATATATATATATATTTGTTATGTTTCATGCAAATCCCGAGGAGATGTACTCTAACACGTAATCAAAATATATAATTGAACCAATTACATCTTAATATTTCAACAATATTGGTTGAGCACGACCAAATATGCTGGACGATCCGCTAAAATTTTTTGCGTATATCCTTTATTTGGTAAAGAATGGAAGAGTGGATTTATCACCACATAGAATAATAAGGACTGGTTTTTACTTAATTACGAATAATGGTACAGCCCATCTCCCAATTTATGTAGGATTTTATTATCAAGCGTAACAAACTCCCCCATTAAATACTGAATTCTCCGTTGTTTCGTGCGTATTGCAAGTGGGGACTCGTCATATTCCCATTTGCATTGCGTCAAAGTGAAACTTGAAATATCCGTATAATTGACCTACTCGACAGTGCTAACGGAAGTTGAGATGTGATGTACATAGGTGAGTAAAAGTTGAGGGTCTATATGAATAGAACTTAGTAGGTGAATAATGAAAATTTGTATAATTGGTGGTATGAAAATTTATGGGTTAAACCCACCGGTGGGTAGCTGCGCTGGTTGAGAGCTTCTCCCTCATCGCCACGGTCGAGAGTTTGAAACTCGTAGTTGTTAGCGTCTTAAATGGGGGCCATGGTGGTGGGGGTCCTATGCTAGTCTTTCCCCAAGTATTGACGTTTAGTTCGAGGTGCCGTTTGGGCAATGTACGGGCCGTGGGTTACCGATTAACATAAGGGAAAGGCGGGCCCGGTGGATCCTGGGCATCAAAAAAAAAAAAATTGTATGTTAATCTTTAATACATTTAGATGGCAACCCGTCCCTCACAAGTTAAAGCAACAGTTTAAGAAGTTTTGTAGTTTAATCTAAACGTGAGTTTTTAATAAGAAAAACCCCTCAAGATCACATGTTAACATATTAATTGTATGTCCATGGATACTAAAGCTGTGTTTGGTAATGTTTCTTTTCCCGGGAACCGTTTATGAGTATTTTAAGGCGTTGGTAACTATATAAAAAATTTTGTTCTCAAAACAAAAATACGTTTGGTACGACTCAAAATATTTGTGACTTAGAATTTAATTAATAATTCTATCACATTTTCTTTTTTCTTTTCTTTTTCTTCTCCTTCTTCTAGCCGGTCGCCGACCTTGGCCATGGTTAGCCAGCAACCCGCTAGACAAGGGCTGGCGAGGTCGCTAGCCTCGAGGGAGCCTCAGCTGATCACCGGTGAGACTCGACCTCACTTGGCCATCGTGAGGTCAGCCTTGCCCACCTACGCGACGCCGACCTCACGGTGGCTAGGCCAAGCTCGACCTCGCCTACATTTGTGAGGTTGGGCCTCGCTCGGCCATTGCAAGGCTAGGCGACACCGACCTTGCGGTGGCCAAGCGAGGCTTGGCCTCGTTAGATTTGGGCAAGGTCAAGCCTCCCTAGCCATCGCGAGGCAAGCGGCCGGGGGGGGGGGGCTTGCTAGTGGCAGGCAAGGTTGTCACCGGCAAGCTTGGGGCGATCTCGCGAGGGCCGGCGAGGCTCCAACGAGGTCGTCGAGGCTATGGCCGGCGACCGGCTGGGGAAAGAAGAAAAGAGAGAGAGAAAAAAAAAAAAAAAGAATGAAGAGAAAATAAAAATTTGTTTCTTGAGTTGTTTATGAGAATAAGAAATAGTTTTGTTTTTGTTTCTTATTTCTATTCCAAATCTATTCCCATGAATAAAAAAAAAATTACCAAACACATTTCTGTTCTAGAAAAGAAAAGAACCAAGAATGTCCAAAATCATGTCACGGATTCAATTCCTTTCCTCCATCTTTTCTTTTGTTTGTCGATGGAGTAACATCTTGGACTTGGTTGTGGTTAATAATTATCAATCGGAGATATTGACATGCCATATTGGAAGCATGAGCTGTCTTTAAAAGTATCACTTTCTATTTTTTCATTGTATGAATGCTGTACATCTCAATACATATCAAGGGAACAAAATTGGGCAACTGAAAGAGTTTCCTCTATTGTGACATGATGTTCAAAAGAGAGGCCCTCGTTCTAATGAAGCACCTGTGCAATCCCTCCAAGGCATCCTCAATCCTTCCAATCCCAATCTCCAAATCCTCCAATTTACATTGTGCGACCTGTAACTTCTCGCCATCAACCCCTTCTCTCGACATGTGCTTGCACATGGTGGTGAGTGCACAATCAACACATTCCAACTCATTCACATCCTATTGCTTATCTTCTTGATCGCATGGTATTGCTCCCTTTGGATATACCAATTTGGAGACTATGGACCACCTGCTAATTTGCCTGTTGGGCCTTGACACTGGCGTTGCCAAGAATGACAATAGAGATTGGAATATCGAAGTGCTCAACAGATTAGCATCTCTCACCACTCTCATCACTGATGAGAGGTGGTTATTTTCATTCTCCAATTGACCATCTTCAAATTTGGCCGCCATCTTCCTCAATACAGCCATCAATCTTTTAGCATCCTTCTTCATTGCCTTCCTAAAGTTGGTGTATTCCGTGACACCTATCTCAATGCATGGTTCGCCCTTTCTCCGCCGGAGAGTGGATTGGAGAGCGCGCACCTGTTCTTTAAGGTGCAACAAGATTTGCCTAGAGTAGTCACAAACATCTAGTACTTGGATTGATCCATCCAATAGCACATTGATGAATCCCTCCTGTCGGCTACAAGAGAGGGTTTGTTGAGTTGATCTCATGTTGAGCAGATCATCCATACAAACGTAGACTCCCTCAAGGCCCGTGAACCCGACGCAGACCGACCCAGACAATGAAGTGGAGGCCTCGTCCTGTGATGATTGGAGCTTGTTGATCAAATCAAGAGTCCTGAGAGTGGTGGGATGGGATCTGGAAGGCAAGCTAATTGACCTAACATGGCAATTACTTCTGCATTTGGATGAAGATATAGCCATTTTTGCAATCTTTCTTTCTTTGCTTTTGCGGTCAAGTTCTGGGATGTCCATCACAAGTTGAAGTTAAGCATATAAATAGGAACACTTAAAGAGACATGGCTGTTCCATGTCAAACGTCAGCACTCTCTCTCTCTTCTCTCTCTGTGTTATGTGGTCAGAAATGTGGCCAACATGGTCGAAATGATTTGATGTTCAATTCAGAATCAATTTAAATATTGGAAATGAGTTGTCTTTGCTGGTTTGTCATATTCTCTGCGCTTTCTTGGCGAAAGAGTGACCGACTCACCCCCATTCCTTGCCTCCTATGTTGCCACCTTAACCCCCTCATTGGAATATGTTAAATTAGAGCTAATAATAAATTTGAATCTGCTATGGCCGTCACAATTTCCAATAAGCCCCTATAAAAAAAAATGCATTCATTATTTAGGAGAAAACAATCACGATCGCAGATCTTGCGCAGGCCAAGAATAATTTACGGCATGAGATTTTTCTAGAGAGTAATTAATAATTGGAACATCGTAATTAAGCCATGATAAATCATTTATTCTTTTTGTTTGTTGGGCGCACGAGTGCCTAGTCATAGTCATCCTAATCCGTTTGTTAATCAGAAGTTCGGTGAATTTAATTTTCTTTTCCGGGTTTCTTTAGTTTTCAGGGAGACACGTGGAGCTTTCTCATTTGCAGCTAGTGACGACCTAAATGAAATGAAATGTAACTAATGATCCCTTTTTGCCTAACAACATTAAATGATCTCTATCGCTAGCGGGCATCAAAAGTTGCCGAGCCATCATCTGAGACTAGTCTCAAAGGCGAAAAGAGACGCATGCTTGACTAGGCTATGGCCCAGTTTGTTGTGGCTAAGGCAGAAAGTGCGGTGATGGATTTCTCCGAAAAAACGACTTTGATGCGGTTGCAAATCAACATCTCATTTGAAGGGAGTTGCTTTGTAATACAAAGGTAGTAGAAAACCAGTTAACTTTGAGGCTGTCTTGGTTTCGCAAAAAACGCATTTTCAGAAAAACCTTTTTCATAATTTTTGGTGTTTGGGATATGAAAAATGAGCAGTTAAAAAAAATATTTCAGATTAATAGAAAAAATTGGGAAAACTGATTTTCTCTTTCTCCCGCTAAGGTTTCTCTTTTTTCTGCTTGGCCATAGCTTCATTGGCATTCACACATCACCACCTAGATCTCCGAGTTGTGCCACAACTTCCAACAACCCCTCCGCGACCTCAGTTCATCATCATCATGTCGCGCGAGTGACCCAAGATCTAGGGTTGTCTAAAGATGTGGTTACATCTAAGCTCAATGATGCTGAATTTGATGTCCCGATCTCAACCAAGAACTGAGGTTGTCTAGAGAGTGGGAGGTGTTGTTGGAGAGGGAGGAAGTGCCAATGCCAGCGCGGGTGTTGGAGGAGAGTTTGGGGAAGGAGGTGGAGGTGTAATAGCCTCCACTAAAAGAGGTGAAGGCGGAGGGATCGGAGGGAGTAGAGAAGGCGGGGCCAATCTGGGGGTCTAGGACGAGGAGAGTTTCGAGAAAGAGGAGGATTTTCTTGTGGGAGAACGCATGCGAGAGAGAAGAAGTAAGCGGTGAAAAAAGTTTTCAATTAGTAGAAAACTTCAACATTTCATTTCTATTTCAAATTTATTTATGGACACAAAATTTGTCCTGAAAATAGAAAAATGAATTTACATTATCAAATGGATTTCTATACTAAACTTGTTCCCGGAAAAAAAATATAGAAAAATAAAGAAATAAAATAGTTATCATGCGCACTATTATCCTCTTTTTTCACTCTTGAATAACAACAACGCACACTTGAAACCTAGACAAAAAGGCCTATTAGTAAATTATAATCATATTTTCGTGCACTTAACTATCATCAAGTTAACATTATAATGTTAAGAAATTATATTATTATTGATTAAGATAATAATAATCAGATTGAAGTTTGAGAATTTGGACTTACTAATGGACTTACTAATCAATAAAAGTAAGATGACAATGCATCCACAACGATAAAAAATATATCAGGGCACTTAAAAAACGAGTCACTATTGCATAAACTCGGTGTATGCGACCCTAAAACATGTGTATCGAGTCATGTCATAATTTTCTCTCGTGAACAAGGTCACAAAGTGAACCACATATTTGTGTTCATTAATTTGATCGTAAAATCACCTCTATAATTGAACTGACTCTCGACTAAACACTATTCAAGGAAGCACTCCCCATGTGATGTAGTAATCTCCCCTCAACATTATTAGAGAGACACTACATACTAGACAATACCTTTTAATCAATCAATCATTACATATATTCCGTACGTTGAATCCGTCCTTTTTAACTTGTCTGTACAAGATAGTAATAATAATGTAACTCTAAAAAATCTCATTTGTCTCATCAACCGACCGACACAAGATCTATGCGAATTTAGCTAATGTAAAATCCAAATCGGCTAGCAAATGGATCTGCGTCCCATGAAAAGCATTAACTATCTTTTTGGGCATTGTTAGAGAGGGCTAATTATTGAATCTTTGTTTAATATGGTATTTGCTTCTGTCCTTTGGGGACAAGAACCCAACAGGCCGAATTTATTCGAATACTTCAGATATCTTTGAAAAAATTACATGCAGACGAATAAGACAAGTGAAACATGATAATATATTAAATATATATATTAAATATTTCTTGAAATAAATGGCTCTATCGTTAAAATAGGCTACGTGGTCTAGTTTTACAATCTGAGCACTTAATGAGGTAGTTAATTATTGGTAATTATTGGTAACAACAAAATTAATTCCTTAAAGGCACGGACACTTAATTCATGCAATATAAAATTTAGTTATTACTTTCAAAATTATTGTGCATATATATGTGCAAACACCATTGAGAATTGAGGATATTCTTCATGCAAACCACAAGGAAATGTACTCTGCCACGTTTTCAAAATATATAATTGAAACGGTTCCATCTCAATATTTCAAAAATCTTGGCTGAGCATGACCTGATTATGGAGGAACCGCTAAGAATTTACGTGTATATTCTTCATTCGGTAAAGAATGGAAGAGTGGATTTATCGTCACATGGAAGGATGGATGTTTACTTAATTACGAATAATGGTACAAACCCTCTCCCTATTTATGTAGGATTTTAATTCGAGGCACAACGAACTCCACCATTTAAATACTGATTTCTCTCTCGTTGTGCGCGTATTGCGAGTGGCGACTCATGCTATTCCAGTTCTGCGTCAAAGTAAAACTTGGAGTATTCGTAGAATTTACCTACTCGATAGTGCTTGCAGAAGTTGGGATATGATGTGCATAGGCAAGTAAAAGTTGGGGGTCTATATGAATAGAACTTTGTAGGGAACAATGGAAATCCGTGAAATTGGTGTTATGAAAGTTTATACGTTAATCTTTAACATATCCAGAAGGCAACCCGTCCTTCACAAGTTAAAGCAATAATTTCAAAATTCTTGCGGTTTGATCCAAACGTAAGTTCTTTATAGGCAAAGACCCCTCAAGATCACACGCTGATATAATAATTGTCTAATGTCCATGGGCACTAAGAATGTACAAAATCATGCCATAGATTTAATTCGGAATATGTTCAGCAGGAGTCCTAAAACTTATCAAGAAAGTGCAATTGAGTCCTAAAACTTATCAAAAGTGCAATCAAGTCCTAAAGCTTGTCAAATTGGTTCAATTAAATCCTAAAGTTAACACCGTCAGATTTAATAACGGAATTTGCTGATGTATATTTGACGTCATATTTGAAATGAATTTTTTATTTTTCAAATGGTTTTTTAAATTATTTTTTATTCAAAATCTTTAAAAATTAGATTAAAAACTAAAAATCTAAATCTAAATTTATTTAAAAAATGTAAAAAAAATTTAAACAATTTTTTAAAAATTTTTAAACAACAATTTAAAAAAAATAATTTTCAACAATATTTTTAAAAAAATTATAAAAAATAATTTTTGAAACATTTTTTAAAAAATAATTAAAAAAATAATTTAAAACAATTTCTTAAACAATAATTTTAAAAAAATAATTTTACTATTTTTTAAAAAAATAACTTTTAAACAATTTTTAAAAAAATCTCCAGCGGCAGGAGAGAGGAGCCTGATTTTTTAAACAATTTTTAAAAATAATTTCACCAAAAACTAAAAAGAAAAATTAAAAAAATTATTTTTAAAATTGTTTTAAATGAATAAAAAAATAATTTAAAAAATCCACGTGGAAAATAAAAAATTATTTAAAATGCCACGTAAGCATTTTTAACGAAAATGGCTAACGGTGTTAACTTTAGGACTCAATTAAACCAACTTGACAAGTTTTAGGACTTGATTGCATTTTTTGTAAGTTTTAGGACTTAATTGCACTTTCTTGACAAGTTTTAGGACTTCTGCTGAACATATCCCGATCTAATTCCTTTCCTTTATCTTTTCTTTTGTTTGTTGACGAAGTAACATCATGGTTAATACTGAGCCATTGAAGATATTAAAATGCCAGGTTGGAAGCATGAGCTGTCACTAAAAGTATCACTTTCTATTTTTTCACTGTATGAATGGTGTACATCTCAAAACATATCAAGGAAAAAATTGGGCAACTGAAAGTGTTTTCTTTACTGTGACATGATATTCAAAATAGAGGCCCTTGTTCTAATCAAGCACCTGTACAATCCCTCTAAGGCATCCTCAATCCTACCAATCCCAATCTCCAAATCCTCCAATTTACATTGTGTGACTTGCAACTTCTCGCCATCAGCCCCTTCTCTTGACATGTGCTTGCACATTGTGGTGAGAGTACAATCCACAGATTCCAACTCATTCACAGCCTCTTGCTTATCTTCTTCATCACATGATATTGCCCCCTTTGAATGCACCAATTTGGAGACTATGGACCACTTGCTAATTTGCCTGTTGGGCCTTGACATTGGAATTGCCATGAATGACAATAAAGATTGGAAAATGGAAGTGCTCAATAAATTAGCATCTCTCACCACTCTCATCACTGATGAGAGGTGGCGATCTTCATTCTCCAGTTGACCATCTTCAAATTTGGCAGCTATCTTCCTCAATACAGCCATCAATCTTTTGGCATCCTTCTTCATTCTCTTCCTGAAATTGGTGTATTCTGCGACACCCATTTCAATGCCCGATTCGCCTTTTCTCCGCCGGAGAGCGGATTGGAGAGCGCTCACTTGTTCCTTAAGGCACGATAGGGTTTGCCTAATGTAGTCGCAAACATCTAGTAGCTGGATGGATCCATCCAATATCTCATTGATGAATTCCTCCCGTTGGCTGCAAGAGAGGGTTTGTTGAGTTGATCTAATATTGAGGAGATCATCCAAGCAAACGTACACTCCCTCCAGGCCTGAGAGCCAGGCGCAAATCGACCCAGACGACCAAGTGGATGCCTCATCCCATGATGATTGGAGCTTGTTGATCAAATCAACAATCCTAAGAGTGGTGGGATGGGATCTTGAAGGCAAGCTAATTGACCTAACATGGCAATTGCTTCTGCATTTGGATGAAGATATGGCCATTTTTGCAATCTTTCTTTCTTTCTTTGCTTTTGCGGTCAAGTTCTGGGATGTCTATCACAAGTTGAAGTTCAGCCTACTTATAGGAACACTTAAAAGAGACATGGTTGTTCCATGTCAAACGTCAGCTCTTTCTCTCTCCGTGTTATGTGGTCAGATATGTGGCCAACATGGTCCAAATTATTTGATGTTCATATCAAAAATGAATTTAAAAATTAGAAATGAGTTGTCTTTGCTGGTTTGTCATATTCTATGTGCTTTCTTAGGGAAGCGAGTGACTGACTCACCCCCATTCCTTGCCTCCAGTATTGGCCCATCAACCCCATCCTTGGAATATATTAAATTAGAGCTAATAATAAATATTATTGCGACCTAACCTTGGGTGCACCACCTAAGGTTTGGCTAACGAACTACTAAACTTAGACTTTGATCGGGCTCTCCCAAGCCCATACCAACTCGCGACTTAGATTCAAGTTCTTAACATGCAAATGATTTTTCAATTAAGAGTCGCCATTAATATGTTTTTAGTAAGTCAATTAGAAACCAAGTAAAGTAATACTTCTACAAACTAGAGGCTGTGAGTTCAAGGACTTGATTACGCTAAATTTCTTTAACGTCATTTCAGTACATTTTCTCTTTTATTTCGGAAAAATGTTTTTCAGGCGGCTTGAATTGATTTTAAGTTACTTTTGATGCATGTGTGCAATCCACCAATTCAACACCCAAAAAAGCAATAAATAAATTACGGGACTTACCTCATAGCAAACAACAAAAGTATCTGCAGTGTTATATTAGAATTCACATAAACAATCCTAGATATGATTTCTAATTAACACGCAATTACTTAATTTTTTTTACTTTATTTTTTTAATTAGAATCATGCTTTATGCAATGCATGCTACTAATCTAACATGACACGACATGACATAGCAATATGACCTAAATTACATGACATAAGTATAGTATTTTTTTGTGTTTTCTTAAATAAGCATGCAATCTATCCTAAAACAAGCAATATTCTAACATGAACCTAATCCAACTCAAATATATTTATTATTTTTTTGGGTTTTCTTTTACGGAAACAAAATCAATTCAAGTAAAGCATAAAAAAAACACGACAACAAATTAGGCATGATATCATCAATACCCATTTCAATAAATTGACAAATCATTTCTTGCACATAAGATCAGATTGGCCAATTTTAACAAAATCGTGAATTATATCTCGGGCGTGAGATCGGTTGGCGATTTTTCCGTGTGATTGTGAGTCCGATTTCGGACATGAAATATGACTGTCAATCGTATGTACGTCGTGAGATTATGAAATAATTCCTAATTTAAAAGGTTTTAGGGAACTTTGAATAAGATGTATCACTCAAAGATTTGAATTTAGTGGCGATATCAACGAATTAAGTGAGGAAATTACCAAATTAAATTTGGATAATATCTTTACCTATTTCGCGAATATCGTTCCTGAATTTGGACTTGCCGGATGGTGACACCGGGGATGACTTACCGTGACGCTCAACAATGGCTCGCGATGTTCAACGATGGTAGGTTGGATTGACGATCAAGAAGAGTGTAGCTCAGTGGTGGCGGCGGCTGTGAGCCAATGGACCTACAAAACAAAAACTTCACAGGGATCGCTCGGTCCAAGGACGAGCTCGATTGCAGCTTAGGCTCAGCGTCAACGGCGATTGGGTGGCTTGTGTCGGGACAGCAGTTCATCAAGGCAGTATGGTGGGACGATGATGGTATCGTCGGAAGAAAAGCTCGTCGTGACTATGTAAACACCGGATAACTGGAAAACCTGCAATGGAAAGATTGATCACGATAATAAAGAGACAAGCTTGCTCGAAGTGCGATGGTGTGAGGAGCTGCTGTAACGTCTTTAAGGAAGATCCACCGAATGATCCCAAAGGTAATTTCCTTTGGTCACCTTGCTGATACCTCAATGACCGAATTCGACTGGTCTCGTGAAGGTTTCCTTTGACTATCAAACTTTGACTTTCTCTAAAGAAAAACTAGCATTGCTTGAGTTATCGCCACGGGGGTATTGCAGTAGCACTGTGGTTTTGAGCAACGTGTGGCTACTTCGTCGTTGATGTGGGGACTTGTGGTGTAGGAACTTCTCAGCCACTAGTCAGCAAGTTGTCGTTGGTACAGCAGGGACTGTCGCGGGTCGAGACAGCAACAACATCGCCCCGCGTTGATGCAAGAGGCAACGGTGCGAACTGGAAGCTGCAGCGTCTAACTCGGGTCAGGCGTGGACAGAGGGTCGGCGAGGATCAGTAAGCAATAGCTCGTCACGGACAAGGCTTGGCGCGATGATGACGCACGGAGAAGAAGCATTAGCGGTCGCGGAGAGTGAGCGGTCCTCAAGGAAGACAACTCCCTTTTTTTCTCTCTCTCTAGTTTATTTTCCCTCTCGATTGTGGCCGTGTGTTTTTAATTGTGTGGCCTCCCCTCCTTGCTTTGGTCGTGAAGAATTCCTTTTATAGGTCAGAGGGCTGGGTTATGAAGAAAGAAAGCAAATCTTATTTCCTCTTCTGATTGCTTAAAAGATATCATGATTCGTCATTTTCTTCCCTCCTTTTGACCGTGAGTCCATCTTTTGGCGAGTCGTCCATATTTCTTTCTTTTGATCATGCATGCTGAATATTCTCTATCAATTTTATTTCTTTCAACTAAAGATCAGCTCACGAGTTGGTCGATTCCATATATTGTACTAAAGATAAACGCTCTGTTTGTAAAAAAGAAAGATTCATATTTTTAATTGTCAAAAATTTAAGATTGTGCAGACACAACCACAAAGGAATCGATGAAGTATATTCCACAATCTTGTAAGCCCATTCTCCTTCACAAACTAAGGTGAAACTTCCGGTTCTGGTCGCCATTCATTGCCTAGATATTCCTATAACATTACTAGAATAAGAATATCCAAGGAAATTACTTTTAATGCTCCGCTTTCTTCATTGGACTAGATTCAATTTTGATTCGACAGCCTATCACGATTCACATCGTAATTGAGTTTGCAATATACACGGCCTCCATTGTTTCTAAACATTACCCATGTGCAATTCTCAACTCCACTAATAATGTCCATGGGCCAGGCCAATTCGCTCTCTCCATAGGCTTAGTCCAACTCGTCAAATTAAAGATCAGAACCATCAAGTTAAACCTATCCATTACCGGTCCAACATAAATGCAATAATAATAATAATAATAATAATAATAATAATAATAATAATAATAATAATAATAATAATAATAATAATGCTCTTAAAACTATGTGTTATGCAATTTAATTATAATATTTTTTTAGGGGTTGAAAATTAATCCCTAATTTTTAATGCAATAAACAAACTAATCGGATTGCCAAAATTTAGGTGTCAACAAATATGAATATGCTTTGGCTATCTCAATTTCCTAAGACCCTCCCCCCCAATATAAAAAAAAATGCATTCTTTAGGAGAAAGAAATCATTATCGTTGATCTTATGCAAGCCTAGAATAATTTATGGCATAAGATTTTCTAGAGAGTAAATAATTAATTGGAACATCATTATTAGGCCATGATAAATCAATTTATCCTTTGGTTTGTCGGGCGTACGGATGACATGTTTCCTAGTCAATGTCATTCTAATCCGTTTGTTAACCGGAAGTTCCGTGAATTTCATTTTCTTTTTCCAATTTCTTTGTTTTTATTAGGGATACGTGTAGTTTTCTCATTCATAGTTACTGACGGCCTAAATGAAATGAAATGTAACGAATCATCCTTTTTCACCTAATGACATTCAATGATATTATTGTAGGAAAAGCTAAGCTGCCTAGATGGCCGAGGCGGGAAGTGACATGACGCATCACTCAAGCAAACTTCGATTTGATGACGAATTAGGGTGCGTTTATTTGTGTTTTTGTTTAAAAATTATTCTAGGGAACTCTATTTCTGTTTCGGGGAACAATTTTTTACCAGAAGAACGCGTTTGGTAAACTTTTCCGGAATAAAAAAAGAACAGAAACATGTTTGGTAATTTTGTGTTCTTTTTTTTGTTTCTTTTAATTTTTTAATATATTTGTTTTATTTTTCATTTTTTTCTTTCTTTTTCTTTTTTCTTTTTTTCTTCCTTGTGGCCGGTCGCCTGCCTCGGCCATGGTCGACGACTGGCCGACGAGGGCCGGCGGCCTTGCCTAGCCACGACGAGGCTCGCCGGTGGCTGGGCGCGCTCGGGCTCGCCGGATTTGGGTGAGCCCAAGCTCGCCCAGCCAAGGCGAGGCTGAGCCTCACTAGGGGCCGGCGACGCTCCGGCGAGGTCGCCGGCCCTCGACGGCCGGTCGCTGGCCATGGCCGAGACCGGCGACCGGCCAAATAAAAAAGAAGAAGAAAGAAAGAGAAGAAAAATAGAAGAGTGTTTCTGGAACAAAAAAATAACTTTTTCTTGTTTCTTATTTTTGTTCCCAAGAACAAAAAAACAGATTTAGAACAAAAACGCAAACAAACGCGTTTCTATTCTTTTTTTGTTCGAGAACAAAAAAAAAAACAGAATTTTTATTCATAAACAGAAACAAAGAACATAAACAAACAGCCCCTTAACTTCTCATTTGAAAGGATTGTTGGGTTTCAGTACAAAGGATTGTAGAAATCAGTTAAAATACATGCTTCTTTTCATCTCTTGAAAAGAGTCTTTAAAGGTGCATGAGCTATTGCTCAGGCCAGCGGTTTGAATACAAGGTGCGATATTTTGGCGAGCTTCTATAGGATGATTGAGGGGCGAGGTTAAATCGGATCGCATATTTGTATACGAGAAATATTGATGAGCAATACAAGTTGAAACTCAAAAAGAAAATTATTTTTCTAAATAGAGGAGTTTGCGATATCTCAAATTCCATAATGATCGGGATGTTATCTTTCTAAGTAATTTATAAATCAATACCTATCTTTAAAATGATCACCACTTTGTATAGTTATTTATAAAAATTAAAAGTACAGAAATTTTATATTAAAATTTAGGTTAAAATTTAGGGATAATAATGAATAAATTAAAAGTTTTTATCCAACAAAAAGAAAAGATCTAATTTTCCATTTTTCCTCTCCTCTCCTCTGTCCTCTCCACTCTCTCTCTTCATTGAACTTGCACGTGTCACCACCGCCCCCAGAGCCACACTGTTTGTCGACACATCCTCGCCTTTGGCGTGAAGTGGCCTCATCACTAGGGTAAATCGATTTTCAGCCGGATGGGTTCCCAGCATAAAATCGGAACTGATCCTGTGTCTATCGGCTCTAAATTTTTGGATTTGGAAAGCAAATCGGTCGATTCTAGAAATCCCAGTTCTGACACAGTTCCTCTTTATGATTTTGGGGTAGAATTAGGAATCGATCCACTTTCTATTTTGTGTGAAAATTAAATTCTATAATAATAAAAAGTTAGACCATTTCTCTACAAAATCATATATTAGTCAAGTGATTATATTATAATTTATCCATATAAAATTTTTGATTCTTTGATGAGTGCAAAAGTATTACTTTTTATTAAAGAATTGGTAATTCCAGCCTTGAAATCGAAAATCGAATCAGTTCTCCTTAGATTCGGCCATGAACTGATTTTAGGTTTGCGGGGCATAAAGCACATGGCATCATGATCTTTTTCCATAACTTTTATCGTGCGTATCATAAATGTTCCCTAAAAAAGAAGGTGACAAAGTGAGCCACGTATCTTTTTCCATTAATTTCATCGCGAAATCGCCTTGTCGCAAAACTGAAAATCAAACGCCCAAGCGAAACGTCCATATGATTCTCGACTGAACGCTATACAAGGAAGCACGCCGTATGTTTGTAGTAATTCCACTCAACAAAATTGGGGACATTACATACTAAAATAATAACCTTTTCATCACCAAATCGTTCCATATATTCTGTACCTTGTATCCGTCCTTTAGAAGATGTCTGCACGAGATAATAATATTTATGTATAACTACAAAAATCTCATATGTCTCTTCGATCGACCAACACAAATAATTATATGAATTTTTGCTAACGTGAAATCTAATTCGGCTATCAAATGGATCTGTGTCTGATTAGAAAAGATTAAATATGTTGTTGGGCATTATTAGAGGAGGGGCTAATCATTGAATCTTTGTTTAAAACAGTACTTGCTTCTGTCCTCTGGGGACAAGAAGCCGACAAGGCGAATTTATTCGAATACTTTACATATATTTGAAAAAAACTACATTCAGATGAACAAGATGAAATGGCTCTAATTCCATTAACCGGGAGCACTTAATAGAAACATACCACCTCCTTGTCAACCCACGAGGATTTGGTTCTCCTTGTCTCTCAAGAATATTTACGAAGAGCTCGTAACATACGTTAAAACGGGAGGCGTTGTCTAGTTTTATAATTCAAGCACTTCATTTAGTGAAAACTAATTATTGGTAACAACAAGATTAATTTCCTAAGCCTGGACGCAGTTCATTAAATGCAATGCAAACTCTAGTTATTACTTTCAAAGTTGTGTGTGTATATAAACACACACACAATGAGGGTTGAGTTCTCAAGATATATTATAACAATTTATTTCTCAATATAAATATGATATTTCATGAATGTAAATCGTAGAATTCCATTGGGAATGACATTTTTTAACCTCAAAGAATACTCGAGTTGATAAGATGACTAAGAACTTGTGTTTTAAAAGGGATCAAGTGTCTCAAGTCAATTCTCCCTCAATGAAAGCTTTTGAAGACTAATGTCAAGAAATTATCCCTCGTGTTCCTCTCATATCTTTTATTTCAAGATAAATAATCACAACTGATTATTAAAGTAAACTTAATTTCATGTAATAAATTATCCAGAAATACAATAACTCGGTATGAGCTATTATTCTTATGTCATTATTCGTTTACAAGTAATTGTGCTACTCTATTGATTTGATTGATGCTTGTTTAAGAAATTAATAGTGAGATTTATATTGGATCTCATGGAAATCACAAAAAAATTTATGCAAATTTCTCATAGTGCAACTGTTTTTCTTTTTTTCAATTAAACTCTCCATAAGCCGAGTCTACAACTTTTTTTTTTTTTTTTTTTTAATTCCCATTATACCCCGGTTGCCTCGCCATGTCCTAACTCATGATTTGCTTTAACGTCAAGGAGTCGTGGTGACACAAGTGAGACATTTTTATGCCTTTTATCGGTCTATGTAGTGTCTCCTCTTGCTCCATGTGATCATATGACATCACACCTAGTCATTGCCAAGTTATCGCTGAGACTACAGGATTGCAAAGAGCGACCTCATTTCACAGAATAATGCTCAATACACAAATATCAAATACGATTCATAAAATTAATTCATAAAAATGATATGATATAGAGTATTATTATTACCAAACATGACATGCTTGTATGAATTTACACACTTATAATTTCTTTTTCTCATTAATCAATTTAATTAGCCGGTCTCATCCATGTCTAAACTTAACATCCGTCAGTGTTTCCCAAGTCTCCTGATTATTTGGGCATTACTTGGCTTTAATGTCAGTGCTATGATGTGTTACCTTGTTTAATAAGAACTTCAAGTAGAAAGAATACTGAACGATGTTGACACTGATTCAATCGATAAACGATCAAATTTTTATACAAAAATTCAGTACAAAAAATAGGTTCTAGACAGTCCTTTAATATTCGGATGCCATGACCATTGGGAGACATGAAGCTGTCACATCCTCAAGGAGCAGTCGATGCATTGAGAAGAGACACCCGGTTTCGAATCAAGCATTTGTAGAGTCGATCGAGTCCATCTTCGAACCCTTCCATGCAGTGTTCGAGCGTCTGGAGTCTCTCTGGCGCCACCTTTAGAGCTTCAAACCCGGCGTCGGCTTTCCGGGTTACTTGTCCATGGATGGAGCTCACGGCACAGTCCACACTCTCCACTTCATTGAAGACTTTCTTCACGCCTTTCTCGCTTGAGAGCATCAGCCTTGAGACCAATGACCACCCACCGGTCCTTGTATGGGTCCTTGCCGGAGAGGCAAAGATCAAGAGGGACTTCAAGATTGAAATGGTGATGAGGTTCAATTCTTTCAACACTTCGACAACCATGACTAGATGGTCATCCAGATTGAGAAACTTTGATGAATTTGTAGGGTGTTTGCTTGACAGGGTCTTGAATTTACCAAGATATTTTGCTATGTCCCTTTTGGCTTTCTTTCTAAAACTCATGAAACCCTGAGCATGGCTTTCAATGCTCGAATTTATTCCACCCTTTCTTCGGATCGCGGACTGTAGATCCTGGATTTCATCTTTCATCCTCCCCATCAAGTCTCTTGCAAACCCGCAAGCGTCTAACAACATAAGCGGCTCGTCAACTACCTCCTGCATCACTTTACCATTTCGGTCTCGAAGAATAGCTTGCTGGGTGAGGGGAGCGCAGATGAGCTCTTCAACGCTGACGTACAGCTTGGCAAGCCTCGCCATGTTTGCTTGGATGGTTTCGGCTCTAAGGGAGGACGAAAAGCAATCTGAGGCTTTGAATTTGGACAATTCGGATACGATTTTGAGAGAGCTTGAAGGTAATCTTGAGGGCAAGCTAATTGACCTAAGAGGAAGATGCACACCTTCCATGAAGGATGAGTTTGCCATTTGTGATTTCTGCCCTCCTTTTGTTTTTCTTTTGGTAGGCTTTTTGATCGGTGAAACTAAACTCGAATCTCGGAAATGAGGCTTGAAGTGGACTGTGACCCTTCCTTCTCTTCATATATATAGAGGACGCTGCAAACAGAAACTGGCATATGATGAGAAAATTTTGCAGAATTTGCATGTGCTGGGAATGTGGGTCACCCTAACTATTTTAATAACCATGTAATTGTTTTGGCCAGCAGAAGGTGAACACCTCCAAACCCATTTCGTTAGGTTTTGTTTTAATTAGTCCTACGGCCTATGGTCATTCAACATGCAACGTATGGCGGTTTCACATAATCTTTTTTAAAATTGAGAGATAGCTGTCCTAAGGAGAGAGGAAAGGAACAGTAAGTATTGGAACAGTAAGTATTGGGTCATGGGTAGCTTGATGCTCTCTTGCCTCCCAATCATTGTTTGTGATTTGGTGTTATCTTTTATCTATATCATCATCATGCGTATTCATCAATCTTCGGACCAGAATCTAAATCTGATCAAAGATTAATTTGAGAGGTGGTTTGTGGACAATCAATGGCTGGCACTGAACGTTTTGTCTGCTTTCCAAGGGCCATAGGAATGGGGTTCAAGCAATTTGACTACATGTGGAGAATGCAGATTGAGGAGCCAAACAAGTGTTTCTTATAAAAAAAAAAAAAAATACATAATAATAATTTAATGGGGAAGAAAGGATAGAGTGCTAATGGAGACAAAACAGATTGTCAGCAACCTAGCTAGCTAGAAGTAGCTAGGCTTGCCGTTGGGAGAGCAAAATGGGTTGAATTGCAAAAGCTAGTAGAGGGTATTGATAGGAATGTGAATTTGGCTAATATTTAATATTTCTTTCCAAATCTGTCTGTAAATATAACAGGGTAATTAATGATAGGAATGTGTATTTGTGCACAACAGTCTAATGACCACAACATTATGGTTTCGTAATTTAAAGTTCTTGATTCTAGGCATTTACATGATTGTAAGAAGAATTTGTCCATATGACATGACCATAATATCATGGTTTCACAATTTAAAGTTTGCATATTTTTGTATGCTTCGAAATTGCAAGGCAAAAGACGCAATGGTAAAACCCCACAACAAAGATGGACCTCAAGGGTAAGTGATGGCCATCGCCATCCCTCAGTCTCAAAGCTCGACACTACTTAAAACATGGGGCTTGTGGAATGACTCATAGGGAATGACTAATACATATTTTCTCATGAGGCAATATTATAAAAAAACTTTCATCTCTCCCTCAATAACTTTATGTTTGAACATTTGAATCCATGCAACAATAACGTGAAAAGGTGATTTTTAGCCTGATGTATTCAAAATATCTAAGAAATCTTGCATAACGATTGCATGTTCATCGTGAATCTCTTGCATTGAAGACAATGAAACCCATTGGACGGTTAAAGATGATGTTCAATAGCCCTATAGATGTCCACCAGTTAAGTTCTCAGAGACTTAAAATTTTGATTATAAGAATCTTTTGATAATGTTCATCGACATTGATTGAGCAATTAATTGACAAAATTAAGGCTTTAAACGCAATAATTCTCGCAAAACCTTAGCGCTTCTTTCTTTCTTTCAAGTCTCTTGACAGTATTCTGACTATCAATGACTTCAACAGTGAAATCAGGCTTTTTTCAACAGTAATCATGAGCAGAGACACAGCAAGTTAAAAAGGTTAGTATAGCCCAAGTTTCATGTGAGAGTGGAGACAGGGGGACATTGGATCATCATCCCATGTTTTGAATATTGAAGTGAGCCTGAAGAAATAATGACACTGGCAAGCACGAGCAGAGTGCCCTGGTAGACAGGTTTGTCTGCTCTTGCTGGTTGCTGCGCTGATTCTATGGCCAAAATACTCAGAAAGCACATTGCAGGGAACACACTCAAAAAGAAAACAGAGAATCTTCTGTACTTATCTACCGCAGCAGAAATACACCTCTAAACTTATTCTGAGGTTACAATACCGGATCCGGTCAAAATCAAAAGTCCCATAACGGGACCATTTCCTAAATCTCTAAAAGGCCAGCCCATAATGTTCTTGAATAGACGCTGAAAACATAATTTCATGTACAGACCTCACCAGAGAAGAGAGTATAAGGTGGACAATTTGATACCAACATGTCATTTAAAAATTGATAGAAGATAAGAAGACATTACAGAACCGCTGGCCCCCAAACCCAATTGTTGGGCACAGACAAGTGATGCTTTATTCCTCTGCCATGGTGATATTCGGTGGCTGAATGCAAAAGGATGGTTGGTAGTGATCTCCTCATGGAATACCCAATTCTTGCTCTTCTTCAAAGTAGTTCAGTTCCCCCTGTATCCTTGTAACAAAGATAATTGGAAACTTGGCACAGACATGGAGTGTCACAACAATCATCTATGTGTCCGAAAGAGTCCATTGTAGAGATTCCATTACAATCGTCGTTCGGCTTCGGAGATACTTCCAATGGTTACATAATGCTCCAAAGTTCTGCATACAGCTCTTTCGATGTTAGCTGTCACGAGCGCCAAATCAAAGAGAGCCAATCGCGGCGATATTATGGAGAGCTGGAATGACATACCAAGAAAGAAAAGATCATCATAAAGAACCCAATTACCACAAAGTAATACCCAGCGTCCGGTATTGGTTCACCTATATTAGAGTAGAAAATTATTAAAGCAGATGGACTCCAATACATATGAAAAATACATCTTTTGTTCATGTTATCCAGCCCATCCCCGAGTTAGGGGTGGATGAAATGAGAGCTGAATGGAAAACAATCTGTTGAGGCCAAAATGTTTAAATGATCCTAATTGTATCATATCAAATAATATCAGAATCAAATTTCTCATCTCATACTCAGCACCACTGAAAGCATAAATAACCAGCAACCATCTCCATCATTTGATGACTCAACTTAATGGCTATAAGATAAAGCGTCTCTCATGCAACAGAGCAGAAAAAATATTGACTTTTGAATTACTCATGAACAAATTAGTCGCCAAACCATTTTAGTCCAATCTAAACTAAAAACTCAAGTTTACTGAAATCTTCAGTGGCAACTGTTCTGTGTAATTGTGAAATTCAAGGGAGTAGTGCTTTCATTAGATAATGTGCCACTTATTAGCAAATATGGTATGGTTTGGAAGAAGAAAGAAGTTGGGTGCTTTCTTGACAGCAAGCGAAGTGCTCTGGTTACAATCTAACAGACCAGTTAAGTCACGCAGTTACACACATTTCTGTCCATCAAGTAAACAAGATAGAAATGAATAATAGGTATTCAGATAATAGCAGGCAAGACAAATTTGCCAGATTAGAGAAAAATGACATACCAGTTAGACAGCAAGACCTTGTTCTCTTGCCTTCTTCAACCACCTGAGGGTACTCTCAAGAGTAGTGTAAGCAGCAACATCGGTCAAGCTCTTGCTCTCAACAGCATAATCGAAAACCTCATAAGCCTCAGCCACCCTACCGTCTCTACAGAGTGATCTCACAAAGGTTGCATAAGCAGCTGTCTCGAGCTTCATATCCCCAGATTTCATCATCTGATATAATTCGATCCCTTTTTCCACTAACCTCGACTTACACAACCCATGAAGCAACGTATTGTATGTGCAAGAATTCGGGCTACACCCCTTAGACTCCATCTCCTCCAACAATCTTAATGCTCCAATCGCATTCCCCTCTCTGCACATTCCGTTCATCAACGACGTATATGTCACCGCGTCAGGAAAATGGCCTGCCTCCACCATTATGCCCAAGTATTTCCTAGCATCCTTCACCCTCCCTGATTTCGACAACCCAAAAATCAAAGTATTGTAGGTCACAAGATCAGGCTCCACACCTTCCTCTTTCATCTTCTTATAAACCCCAACCACCTCACTCCCTCTGCTCAACATACAATACCCCTTCATTATCGTATTGTAAACGAAACAGTCGGGCTTAAACCCTTCCTCGCTCAATACGCTGACCAACCGCATCGCCTCTCTCAGATTCTTAGTATTACAGACATTATCAATCAGTATAGTGTACGTGACCAAATCAGGCTTCACGCCTAGAGACTCGCGCATCTCGTCGATGAAATTGTACGCGGCACCCAAAGCCCTGGTCTTGCACAAATGCTTGACAACAAAATTGTACGTGTAAGTGTCGGGAGGCGATTGCTTCGAAGACAGCTCTCGGATCAACTCGACGGCCTCGTCCTCGTGGCCGGAAGAACAGAGGGACCGGACAGCGACATCGGCGGTGGCCTGGTTAGGGGCGACCCCCCTGTTGACCATCAAGTTGAGGACTTGGCGGACGGAGGCGAGCGAGGCGTCGGGGGCCTTGCAGGATTGGGACAGCAGGACGTGGTAGGTCGACCGTTCGGGCGAGAAGGCCGGGGACGCCTTGACCATGTGGTTGAGGAGCGCGATCGAGTCGCGGACGGAGGCGACCGCGGCGTACGACTGGAGGATGGAGTTATGGAGGCGGGGGTCGAGCTGCGACCTCGAGGCGGCGACGACGGAGCTGAAGACCTTCTTGGCCTCCGACAGGTCCGGGGACTGGAAGAGGGATCGCAATTGGGGAAGGGCGGGCGCCGGCTCGGGGAGGGAGTCCGGGTTTCGGGTTTTCCGGGGAGCCCCGGCGGGTTTCCTGGGAAAATGGAGGAGGGGCTTCGGGGAATCGACGGTGGCGAGGGAGGACGGCGGCGGCGGCCGCGGCGGCTTCCTCGCCGCAAATGGAGTGGAGATGGCGGACCTGAAGGATGGCGGGATTTTCCCCATTGTCGGATTGGTTCGAGCTAGGGTTTACAGAGGGTTTTTGAGCCGAGGCGAAGGAGAAGGCGGAGCGAAATTGAGCAATTGAACATGTGCTCTGGAATTTTGCATCTTGGCCCCTCGAGTTTTTCTGGCCGTGGCAATTCGCCCCATAATGAATCGAATTTTCGCGATAATGTTAGACAAATTCGAGGGGGTTTACATTTTGGTCTTAGTTTTTACTGAATATTATGGATTATCCCCCCAGGTTTCAATTTTTCTTGCAATTTGACCCAAACCTTTGAAATCCGTGGCAATGCTCCTATGAAGCAATTATAAAATCGAAATGAAATGAAACTAGATTGTCCAAAAATCGCTAATGTGAATGTCAGTTGTTTTACGTAGACCGATTGATGTTACGTAAACAACTTTTATAATTTTTTAATATTTTTGAATTTTTATTATTTTTTTATTATTTTTATTTCTTTGTTTTTTTTTTTTTGAAATAAATTTGGGCCTGCGAGGGCCACATCACCCTCCCTCCTACCAAGTGAGGGCCTTTGCACACTCGCTAAATTTTGAGCAAGGAAAAATCCATGCGACCTCTATGATGCCCTCGTTGGCCATAGCTAGGGGCTCGCGACGCTCATGTATGGCTAGCGAGGGTGTCGTGACCATTGCTCAAACCAGGTGAGGGCATCACAACCCTTACTAGACAACAAGCTAGATTGTAGCCCTCTCTTGGATCTAGGTGAGGGCCCAACACCTTGGTTCATGATTGGTGAGGGTTGATTGGTGATCTTGTCGACTCTTGGTTGGGAAAACGAAAAAGAGAAGGAATGGAAAGTAGAAAAAGAAAAGGAAAAGAAATGAAAATTAATAAAAAAAACTAGAAAAAAACTGAAATAATTTATTCACATCGGCATTGGTTATGCCACATAAGATAGTTAATATTCATATTAGCGACTTGTAACCAAAATTGGATGGATGTATTATATTAACAAGTTTCAATTGGCACAATTAATTTGAATTCATATAAATATAATAGGTTTATAACTTTTTTTTCAAAAAAATTTTCTTGATATCTACTCCATTGTTATATATGTTTCATTTCCTTTTTCTTTTCTTTTTTTGTTGTTGTTTTCTCTTTAAGTAATTCACTTCTTCTTTTGATTCTTCAATCAATGTATAGAAGGAACTTCGTAGCTAATTTCGAAAAGAAATCTATAATATCGAGGGACAATTTGGAACAATCTGAAAAATCTAGGGACAAAGGGGGTACTCGAATTTGCTCGACGTTTTTGCGCTATATAATGGGAACCGCCTCAGTCACGTGAAAAGCACGGGATTCATGTCACGGTGAGAATGTCGGCGGATTAAACGCTAGGGTCACGTCCCACGTGACGAATTTTGAAATAATAGAGTGAAGATTACATTTCAACTTTATACTACAAGGATTCTTTTACAAATATTAGGGCCACGTCCAAGGACGATTTTATTCACTCGATTCATTGCAGATACAAGACAACATAGCACAACATGGCATACCGATCATTTTCATGCCATCCTTATTTTACGACACATAACATCGTCCACATCTAAGCATAAGGCTTTTGTTTGTAGCAGTCAAGGTTGTTGCCGTATCCGACCTTCAGTATGTCGCTGTACCTCTTGTAGAACCCGATCCGGTCCTCGACGGCCTGGATGGGTCCCTTCCCACACTCCTCCCTGCCGTTGATTATGTTGGTGATGAGGCCGTAGCCCGGGACCCTCCCAGCAGCTAGGTCCGCTTGGGACGGCCTCCAGCGGCCGGTGATGACGTCGTGGCTCGAGGGCTTTGGCGGCTGCGGGGTCATCCAGAACCAGAGAGCCGTCCTGAACGAGAGGACCGGGTCCTTGGCCACCGCGTCCGGGTTCTTGATCAAGTCAGCGTGCAGGGAGCGCCCCGCCTGGCCGTAGTTGTAGTTGCTGCAAGTAACGAAATCACCGACAAAATTTTCAAACCATGAGGAGAAAATATAACAAGAATCTAAAAAATCTTAGGATGGACTATAGGGTCAACTTTGAGGTAAATATATATCCTTGTCATGTCCTTGCATAAATATTATTTTTCTCTTATGATTCGTGCTTTGGGATTTCATTACTTTGGTCCTTCAATATCATGAAAATGAGACGGTCCAAAATCGTCCGATCGGTCCACAGGTCCAAGGATCTCAGTCCACAGGTGGTCAAAACTTGCTCGTCCAAGCCATTAGGGAAATGAAGGATGTCTTGTCAAGTATATCAACATTTTAGTATCCACTTCGATCGATATCAATTAAGTGATTGTGTCCAACGTTCATTTTTTCGATTTCGCCAGTGATCCTTAGTGGAAATGAGCGTTTGACTTTTCTTTTTTGCATGAACGCATTAACCAGAGGCAAAGAAAGCATCGAAACGAAGGGGACTTACTGCGTGATCTGAATCGGACCTCGACCGTAGTATTTCCTGCCGGGAGCGCACGGCCATCCAGATTTGGGATCGCAATAGTCTCTCGACCTGTCCCGCTCTTCCACGAAGCAATATCCCCACGCGTAGGGTCCATCCGGTGAGCCCTTCGATCCTCCTGCAAGAGCCGACAGTATCGATAACATGCAATGTTTTACGTACATGCGGCGGCCTTATTGCAGACTCGTTAGCTTCGTACCTGTGGTTTCGTGGGAGGTCTGAGCCAAGAACGCCGCGACTTCCCGGTACCTGGTGTCCCGGGTGCCGGTGGTGCCAAACCCTGGGAAGGACCTTGCGGCGGCAACGAACGCGTCGTAAGTGTAGAAGCCCTTGGCGGGGCAGGCCTGGTCGTTCCGGTGCTTGAGGAGCTGGTCGAACTGGGCTCTGCTGATGACGGAGCTCACGTCGCCGCCCTGTTGTGCGCTGGCACCGAGGATGGCGAGGCAGGAAGCTAAGAGGGCGACCGCCCAGAGCGACCTCATCTTTGCCGGAGTGATTGCTTTAGGAGGGGGAAAGAGAGGGAAAGGGGCTCGATTATGTGTGGTTTGGAGACGAAGTGAGGTGGTGGGTTTATATAGAAGTGAACGAGTGGGAGTGGGAATGCAAGTGAGAGCATGTTTGGTAAATGGTTAATTCTTTGTTCTCCTAAATAAAAGAATAATAGAAATCCGTTTAATAATATTAACTAATTTTTCTACTCATGGAAACAAATTTATTCTCGGAATAGATTTGAATTAGGAATCAAGAAGTAAAAAAAGATAACTTTTTGATTTTCAGGAATAATGTGATAATCAAACCATTTTCTTTTTTCTCTTTTCTTTTCTTCTTCTTCCTCCTCTCACCGGTTGTCGGGTTTGACAATGGCCAATGACCGGCCAGAGACCGGCAAGAGGAGTAAGAAGAAGAGAAGGGAAAAAGGAAAAAAATTCATAAAATTATTAAAAAATTAAAATAAATTCTATGTCACAATAAAATTTGAGAGTTGTATCAAATGCATTCATATTGTTTTCTATTTTGAAAATATAATTTTTGTACGGTTACTAAATATGTTCGAATGCTCAAAAACTTGATAATGAAACAGAATAAGAAATTATTTTTGAAAGTACGATAGTTATCGATCAGGCCTCGAGGGATTGTACGTAGGTCATTTTCATCGATGCGATGAGGAGATAAGGCTAAGGACGCAGGAAGGCGACGTGGGTTTTTGTAAGGTTTCGAGATTTTTCACGTAACGCGGGGAAAAGAGATGACACCTTGGTGTCCTGGCGTCCAGAGCTAGCGTCCAGAGATGCTTTTGAAATTTCTTGATGCGCCAGTGAATGGGACCGGAAATCCAATGCCGATGGTGAATTTCTCGTGCGCGAGAAGCGTCGGGGTTTCGTTTCTGCAATCATGGCGACCGTGATTGAAGTCGGGACTATTCAAAACCTCAGTACGTGGAGGGCTAACGTTGAATGGTTTTGAAGCGGAAGCATCCGAGACAGAATGTTCTCTCTCTCGCATGAAGAGCATATTCTCTCTCTGTCCGCTTTATCGCATGCATGCACAAGAAATAATAAAGCGAAGCTGTACGTAGGTACGCACGTATGTGTGCATAGTATCTGGGCTGATACCGTTCCGCATGTACCTCCAAATGCCAAATAGGATAACTTTAATATTATCTGTTCGACCAACTATATCCTGTAGATTTTTCCGTATGGAACATAAACGTTGCCCGCCCGTTTATCAAAACTGGATATTCGATATGATTCGACTCCAATTTATTAGGATTTCGAAGAAACCTTGACTAATGAGATGTTAATCTAAAATTGTTGATGACATTCGTTACCAATTTGGAGATTTAACCATAGATATCTTATCTCCATTTTATTACTCCCATGGATTGATAATTTGATTACCCAAACATCCGGCTCTGTCTTGTATTGATGGCATGTGAGCTTAGAACAAGTAATCTAGCAAGGGTAAAGGAGTTTTTTTTTTTTTTTTTCCTTTTTTGGGTGAAGATATTTTGCTTCGGTGGCGACAGCGCACACTGCACATACAGCAAAAGCTTAGGAAAACTCTCTTTTGAACTGGCTGACCAGTAGGGTTGGGCCTAAAATAGTAGTTAGGCCTTATGCCATAAGCCCGAGTTCATATTCTTTTTAGGCCCAGGAGGTGAAAGTGTGGGGATATTCTCTGATTGTCATAGTTGGATATGGAAAAGACGGTATCTTAGATGTTTACTACAGCTATTTCCAAAGCATTATTTTCACGTTAAGACTCCGTTTGTTTCATGAAAAACATGACGTTTCCTAAAAATATTTTCTAATGTTCGGTTGAAATTTAAAAAATGAACTAGAAAATATTTTCCGTCAATCAATAAGAAAAATCTTTTCAAGTAGACACTCAATTTTAATAATTTTAAAATATTTTTTAATTTTCTCCTTCCCTTCCTTTTCTTTTTTTCTTTTCTTTGAGGCTTCGCCTCGCCTGATTTAGCGAAGCCAAGCTTGCCTTGTGAACCTCGGCTTCACCAGACATTGACCTCGGTCGAGCTTGGCCTCACCAAATTGGGCAAGGCTCGAGTTGACCCGCGGTCTGTTGCCGGCCATCGCTATGGCCAATGACTGGCCAAGGCCAAGGAAGAAGATGAAAAGGAAAGAACGAAGAGGAAAAGAAAAAGAAAAAGGAAAAATTAAAAATTCAATTTTTTTTAAAAAAAAAAAGAGAAAAGAAAAAAAAGAAAAGAAAACATAAAAAAAAATGAAAATGTGTTTGGTGAAAGAAAGTAAGGTGGAAGAAGTTATTTCCAATAGCGAAAAACGTTTTCCTTAACTAGTTCATTTTCTATTAAATGAACGCAAAAAAATCTGGAAAATATTTTCCTAGAAATTATTTTCAAGGAAACGAACAGAGCCAAAAATTAGCTTTTTTTTTTTTTCCTTCTTTTTCATCATTTAGTGGCACGAACTTAATTAGTCGGCTACCTGCAAGAGAACTAGGATGACGATCCCCCCCTATGGCCGCACATTTATATATGAGTTTCCCATGACAAGAATCGAATCTAGAACCATCAATTTTTTCAGCCAAAAGCATGAGAACGCTCTTCTGATCGGATCAATCCTACTGTGGATCATAAAGGTTAGTTTTTTTTTTTCCCCAACTCCACCTCATCTTCTTTTGATCTTAAATAGATTTCTTTTACAAATGCTAATGAACAGAGTCGACAGTATCAAGCGGGAGATTTTCATAGTTCATCATTTAATCTTGCAAAAAGTGAGTCAAATTGTGTTGTGCGCACAATAGTTATTTCTTTTTTTTTTTATTAGGAAAGATAATTTAATTATAAAGATAGGAAATACGGTCGGCAGCTATAATGTCGATAACAAAGCAAGTCGAGAAGGGGGAGGGGGGGGATTCGGCCCAAGAAGGGGAGAGGCAGCCCTTGTTGTGGGCTCGTCTTTGCCCAATCGGCGATCGAATTGGCAACCCTAGCACAAAACCTAATTTGCAAAAGAGGGATAGCGCTACGAGAGGAGAGCGACTTCGTGAAGAAGGGGCGGATCTCCCATGGAGGCTCTTGCCGGTCGTTGAGGGCTTCAACCAAAACAAAGCGAGTCCGATTCAATCTCGGAGGGGTAGTCACCGAAGGGATCGAAGCACGTACCCGAGCACAAATAAGCGCGAGTTTCGTCTCGCAGAGCCGACGCTGCCGCACGATCCGGTAAATCCATCCTTCAAATGCCCGAGAATGGTCTCGACGGATGACAAGAATCGATCCGGTGATATCGCCGGA
The DNA here is from genome assembly GCA_017140595.1 of Eucalyptus curtisii. NCBI lineage: Eukaryota > Viridiplantae > Streptophyta > Magnoliopsida > Myrtales > Myrtaceae > Eucalyptus > Eucalyptus curtisii. Next base: position 32,038,593 of record CM029502.1, on the reverse strand, counting down.
GATGAAAGCCCCATCTATGTTAATTCGGAGGGACCCCGGAGGAGGAGATCGCCGTAAACAATCCAAAGTTTCGCCACGATGACTCGTCGCAGCGAGACGGATGGGAGAGCCGAGCAGATCGAACCCGGGCCGTGGCGGCAAGTACAACGAGAGGATGGATCCGGGCGACGGTTGGAGAAGATCGCGCTATTTTTGGCTTTCCGAGCTGCCAACAAACGGCTATAATAAACTCCGGGCGTGTACGAGCTGTTTATCAAAAATTAGACTAGCAAACCATTCATCTATGCGGCGGATTTTTGTGTCTGCGAAGGAAAGACCTATTGACGGATGTGACCAAATTCCAGATGTCCAAGGGCAGAACAAGAAGAGGTGCTCAATCGTCTCCGGCTGATGGGTGTGACAAAGAGGGCAAAAGGGATTGGGACTGATACGACGTCGATAAAGGTTGTCCTTTGTGGGCAAGGCGTTATGGCAGACATTCCAGGATAAAACCCTGAGCTTCGGTGGGAGATGAAGCTTCCAGATGCGCTTCCAAAGTTGAGGAGGCGCGATATGACGATGAGGCATGTAAGGTCGAGACTCTCTTTCGTTCCTACGATAGAATGATAGCCACCGTGAACCGTATCGGCCATTTGTTGTAGCTATCCAGATTAGTTTATCGGTGGTGAGGTTTCGTCGCACCTTTGGAATGCCGAGTATGTCATGTCTTTGTTTGTGCATCATAATAGGTGTTTAGAGTCGCGATATCCCGAGTTATTCGAATTCGAACTAGGAGATCAGCCACCATTGTTGGTTCATCATCTTTGTACGGGTCCACCAAGAATACCCCTAGGAAGCCACCGATCCCGCTCGATGTTGATATTTATGCCGTCGCCAACCGACCACTTGTAGATTAGGAAGTATAACCTCCCTTCCTAACGGTAAGCTTTGCCGGCCCCAAGAAGGGCGAAGTCCTTTTCGAGCATAGCGAAAGTCTTGTGTAGGAAAATAGATTGCCTTAAGTAGTTGGCTCCATAGTGAGGACGGTTTGTTGGATGAGACGCCATGCTTGTTTACCCAACATGGCTTTGTTGAAAGCCGCCAAATCTCGAAAGCCTAGTCCTCCCTTCGCCTTAGGCTCTTTCAACACAGCCCATTGTTTCCAATGTATCCCCGTTTTTCAACAATCATTCTGCCACCAGAATCTAGCAATCTGTTTTTCAATAGATTTCCAGATGGATATTGGGATTTTAAAAATAGACATTGCATACTGGGGAATGGCCTGCACAACAGTTTTAATAAGGACTTCCTTGCCATCCTTTGAGATTAGATTCTCCTTCCAGCCCTCCATTTTAGAGTTCACCTTACCCAAGATCCAAGAAAAGAGCTCTCTTTTTGATCGGCCCCAATCAGAGGGGATGCCTAAATATCTACCCATTCGTTCCAGCACCGGTATTCTGAGCTCACTAGCCAGGTTAGCTTTAAGATAGCTCGGGCGTTCTTGCGAGGAAGATACCGGACTTGTTTCGATTGATGGACTGACCGAAGCTAAACAATATTGAGACAGAATACTTGCTAGGGTATGGCAGTCAGCAGTGGTGCCATTTACAAAGAATATAGCATCGTCAGCAAAGAACAAATGAGAGAGAGTAGGACTAAACCTGTTAAGTTTAACACCTTTGAGCTGTCCCATGTCGATGGCTCGATGAATGAGAGTGGATAATAGATTCGTCAAGAGGATGAAAAGATAAGGGGATAAAGGATCCCCTTGACGAATACCTCTAGTAGGGCGAAAATAATCCAACCGTTGACCATTAAACTTGATGCGATAGATACGGTTGATATGCATTGGAAAATCCACTGAACCCATTGGGGATGGAAGCCAATCTTGTGTAGGTAGGCCATCAAGAAGTCCCATTCTACTCCGTCGAAAGCTTTCTGCATATCCATACGAATGATTGACGGGAAGTGACGCCGACGTTTTCTTGCTTTTATCTGATGGATAATCTCCTGGACCACCAAAATATTGTCCTGTATTTGATGCCCACTAACAAATGCCGATTGTTCAGGTGAAATCAGTTGTGACAATAGAGGTTTCAGCCGATTAGCTAGGACTCTGGAAATGATCTTATAGGTGAAATTGCATAAACTAATAGGGCGGTAGTGGTCGAGACTCGTGGGAGGGGGATCTTTGGTACTAAGGTAACAACGATCGGTTGAGAGCTAAGGGCATTTTACCGGAAAGGAAAACTGCTGGACTGAATTGAACACTACATCCTCAAGAGTATCCCAGTTGGATTGATAAAACAGTCCATTGAGGCCATCCGGGCCCGGGGCCTTGTTCCCTCCTAGCTGAAAGGTGGCTGCACGGACTTTAGCCTTAGTAACCGTGGCGGTGAGAGCCATATTCATTTTAGGGGTGACTAAGTAGGGGCATTGGTCGAGGATTGGACCATAATCACGAAAACCAACTGATTGATATAGGTTTGAGAAATAAAGTTGGGTCTTGTCGTAATATAGTTTCATCTCTAACCTTGACCGTGTGCCTCATCGAGTAACATTGTAATATGATTACGCTGCCTTCTTTGAATGGTTGTGGCGTGGAAGAACTTAGTATTTTTGTCGCCCCATTTCAACCATTTGATTCGCGAATGCATAGCCCAGAACTGCTCTTCTTGTTGCCAAAGCTGCTGAATTTCTGATTTAATTGTTGTTACTTCGTGTCTGTCATAGGGAATATCCAGTTGGTTTGTGATCTGTTGAAGTTTATATTGCAGTTCGCAGATTCTCTTGTTAGCATTTGAGAAGGTCCGGCGGCTCCATGAGGAAAGTGCGAGACTGACCTTTTTTAAGAGGTATGGTAAATCATGGTGTGCATTGGTTGGTTGCTGCAAAACATTGGAAATAACCTTGCTACAGTCCGGGTGTTGTAGCCAAAAGGCTTCAAAAATGAAGGGGTGGGCTCGCTGGGTTGGGAAGCTACGGTATTCGGTAGGAGCGGGCTGTGATCGAACCCACCATTTGGAAGAGCACGACAACAAAGCATCCGAAAAAGCTATTCTCCACTCAAAGTTGCACGAGAGATCTGTCCAAACGCTCCTTGATCTTGTCTTCGCCTTGACGGTTATTTATCCGGTAAATGCACTGACCTTTGCTCTCCATATCAATCAAGGAGCAGTCATGTAATACCTCGCGAAAAGATGACATACGATGAAAATCAGCTAACTTTTTCCCTACTTTCTCCCAGTGGTAAGTAACTTCATTGAAATCCCCTACACAGAGCCACGGTAAAGAGTTGGTTAATGCAATCCGTCGAAGAACCTCCCGAAGGCTGCTGCCGAAGCCGAAACACGTCGGCGCATGGATACAGTGATACGAGTAGGTATATGGTTCCCCAAGTCGGTCTGCAAAACAGTCGATAAAGTCGGGATCCGAATGAACTATGCTTGATATTGAGGTGAGCATGCCAAAAGATAGCTAAACCCCCGCTAGACCAATAGGGTTAACCAAAAAGGAGTGAGGAAATTTAAGCTGTTTTGAATTTTTGATAACTTTGCGGGACCATTCTTTGTCTCCATTAAAAACGGGAGATCCGGTCGTTCTCGAGCCACAAGGGCCCGAAGGGCTTGAACTGTCGGGTAGAGACCCAAGACCCGACGGTTCCAACTCAGCATTTTCATTTTGCCATCGGTGGCTTTTGAGGGCAAGCCACCTCGGCCCTTGTACTTTGCTTGTCAGCAATAAGTAGGGGAGTGTCACATAGCTGTGTTGGGCCAGCTACCAGCGCCCGAGTTCGATCTTCTTCGATGCCAAGCACAGGCGTGTCCATAAGGTTTGCTTCATCCAAGTCATACAACAGTAAACTTTTTTTTGTCATAAGGCGTATACCGTTTCTATTTTTTAGCAGCGCTCATAATAGGTATCGTCTTTGAATTCTTGATTTTCCTGAGGGTCTGAGTGTCCATAAAAGGAAGCTGAGGCCGCTTCATTTTAACTGAAGCAGGTATCAAAGCTGTATGAGTAGGAATTTCATCCATATATTCCATCGAGAATGCAATTGGTTTGTCCCCGTAGGGACATGGGATGTTGGAGAAACCGGGAGGTGGACCATGGCTGTGGTGGTGCGGCTGGCCGGAGGCAAAGGAGGAGCGTTCAAAGCGTTCGGCAAGCGTGACGGAGGCGTCTCGGTACGAGTCTTCAGGCTGGTCTAATATAGCATGAGGTGCATAAAAAGATTGCCAAAAAGGACTAGGTTCTTTAATTTCGGCCTTAAGCCACTGACCATAGACCATAGTATCTCTAGTGTCAAATTTAGCTGTATCATAGGGAATTTCCTTGCAATACATTGCATAATGACCCAATCTCCCGCAAGAGTAGCAAAAATGCGAAAGACGCTCGTATCGGAAATCCAGCCAGCAATTTCCCAAAGCAACACGAATCAGCTTACCCGTTCTAAGAGGGTCTTGTAGAGTTAACTCAACCCGAACACGACTGTTCTAGCGTAGGTCCCTCCTTAGTGTCAAGATGGACTTCTAGGACCCGACCAATATCTTGCACAGCCTTGGTTACCAGGCTTTCAGTGGTCCATTCCAAAGGCAGGCTGAAAATTTGTATCCAAAAAGCGCAGGTTGAAAAATCATAACAATGTAGAGGGGTATTGGGCTGCCATGGCTTAAGAATAAAGAGATGACCTGAAAAAAGCCAAGGCCCACCATCGAACATGCTTTTTATCAGCAGCCGACTGAAACTTGACGACATATAGACCACCCTCGCGTTGAGTAAATTCAACTCGCTCAGTTCGCCATGCTTTTTTTATAGTAGTATGGAAAGCAGGGAAATTGATGGACGGATTAGAAAGGATCATTCCAACTAAAGATAAACTGCATTCTTCCAACTTTTTAGGAGGTGGTGCCTCATCCCATTCATTGATGTTCCTCTCAGTTGTAAGCCTACCCAGTCGGGAGCACAGGGCAGCTAGTCGCACAGAATCAGGGACTGCTTCGGAGGACATCCAGTCTTTCAAAAACAGCGTCACAAAACCCAGCCAAGGGAAGACTACTAGTACAGTACATCCAGAGTAGCAGAGTCGTTGTGTCCCGACATGCCAAATTCAAGTCAAAGAAGACATCCAGAAGTACGAAGAGAACGGAGGAGAGGAATCGTACCGTGTACCAGTCAAAAGAGAGAGAAACGCTGGGGAATCGCATAAGAAACAGAGACCTTGTTCAAGTGGGAAATGCGCAATCAGGAGCGATGAGAGAAGAGGCCATCGGTAATTCCAAGGAAAAGGACATGCAGACGGTTCTTCGGAAAACCAGGTGAAGACCGAATCCAAAACCCTTAAGAAAGGGAAAAGATGATGAAGATGCAAGGAAGGATGGTAGATATTGAAGTTAGGGTTAGGTTGTAGAAGCCATAACTAAACACAGGGTTTAGAATTCTCTGCATGTCGAGAGGAGATAGTCTCTGCATTTCGAGAGGTTTTTTTTTTAACCATCCGAGTTTTTCACACAATAGTTATTTCATTATTTCATTTCGATTTGAATGCAACTTAACAAATAACAGGGTCATTCATTATATAAGGGTCCATCGAGGTGAAATTTTCTATATGAAAACAAACGTTTATCTTTGTCATGGCATAGGCATCAAATTCACGCTTTAGATTAGTCCTGCATGCATTCTTACAATATGAGGATGACTTATTTATTTCCTTTTCTTTTTTGCTTTGTCCCCTGAATTCTTGAAATATAAGTGGGCAGTAATAAGACAATCTGTAACCTATTGCTGCCAATACCGGATCAACGCGGAAAAAAAAAGAAGAATACATGGCATTACTTTTGATGATTACATTTTTTTAATGTCAAATCGGAATGATGATTAAAAAAAGTTATGTCCACATGATCGATGAAAAAATATGATTGATGAGGCCATATCACTTCAACATGACATGTGATATTATACATGGAAGAATGGCTGATCCTACATGTGAGCTCAACCGCTAAATAGAAGCTAGCAAAATGAAATCCCTTAATTTAGAGACATTTTACTTGATGTCAACCCACCTAAGAAGATCAGTCGATTGGTAAGTGCTTATTGTTGCCTGTACCAAAATTGCTTCACAGCTGGCTTTCACCTCTGGACTGGTACCTTCCAAAATGGCGTGATTGACCTCTGCAGGTGGTGAACTCCAAGTTCATACAATATAGGAAATATCATATTATATTAGAACTTTTACTTAGGACATCGGCGGTGAAAAGATCATAACCGAAGTAGAGCACTGGTACGGATACAGTTATTGATTTCGGTAAAGAAAGGACTCCATTTCATGATTGCTTGTGTAAAACCTATATTACAACGGCGATGTACCTTACATAACTTCTTTATATATGAGTATTTTGCCAAGCTTTTGAGTTTTGGAGGAAGAGACTAGCCCATCTTTGAATATTACATAGGTTAATTTAAGGAAAAACAACAAAATCGGTCTTAAACTTATTATGTAGAAACCAACTAAGTCTTGAACTTTTTAATTGAACCAAGGTAATCCTAAATCTTTGGGGGAAAGTGCAATTAGGTCCTATCGGGCAAGTCTCGCTTGATTCATCTAACGTGATAGTCCAATCGACATTAGTTGTTTTACACGTAATGGCGACAACATGGTGTGAAAGGATTTTCAACAAACAATGCCGTTTTTTGTTAGATTAACATCGTTGTTTGTTCGCATTGCACAATACAAAGAAGTTACCCAAAAATCCCCTAATCAATCCCTCATTCTCACACCCTGATGCCCCATATAATGCCAATTCCAGTCTTAGAGGCTAAACTTGGGGCGAAGATGAAGATGATCTCAAGATTTTGCAATAGAAACAATGAAGAGTAGCCGTGTTGGGTACATTGACGACGACCCTCTTCAATTTCTAACAAAAGTGCATAACTTTGACTGTGATTATTCCCTTAACGTGTTGACTTTTATAATCTATTTGTGTCGTTTGCGTCGGTTTCTTTGCATGTGTTGCATAGGTGGCTCCACAACAGAAAAAATTTCATATTGCCTTTTCGTTTACGGTCAAGATATATGTCACGACTAGATTTTTCGGGGATGAACCACATATGATTTGGCTAATGGATTGCTAAGCCTAGACTTAGCTCGAGCTCTCCCAAGCCCATACCAATTCGCGACTTAAATTCAAGTATTTAACATGCAAATGATTATTATCTAGGAGTCGCCACTAATCAATTTTTTGGTGGGTCGATTAGGAACTCAAGTAAAGTAACGAGAGTTTTACTTTACTCCTACGAACTAGGTACGGGGACTTGATTACACTAGATTTCTCTAATGCCCTTTCAGTACCATTATTTTATTTTCAAAAATATTTTTGCAGGCAGCTTAAATTGATTTTAAATCTATTTCCCTAACATGTGAGGCGATCATGCGGGTGCGCAAACCACCAATTTAACACCCAAATAAAGCAGTAAATAAATTGCAGGACTTACCTCATAGTAACGAAAGCATCTGCGTTGTTAGATTAGAATTCACATCAACAGTCCTAGATATGATTTCTAATTAACACGCAATTTCGTTTTTTTTTTTGTTTTCACTTATTTAATGGAAATCATGCAATATGCAATGCAATATTAATTAAATGACCTAATTCTAATGACATGTAATTTTTAATTAAATGAACCTAATAACAATCACTAAATGATGTGCATTTCATGAACCTAATTTTATATGATGTGCACATAATTTTTTTTTATTTTCTTAGTAAGCATGCAATCTATCTAGGAGAAATTATTTAAACCTATAACTAATAAACATGCAATCCTAACACGCAATGACGTGCAAAACATGCCCTAACTCTACATGACATATGCATGATGATTTTTTGTTTTTCTTTTTTTTTTTCCTTTTTTTAATTTCGAAATTAATAATTGCCAAATAATTAAACATGCAATCCAAATTAAAAAAAAAAAAACTAGCAACCTAAATTAATTGATTTTTTGATTTTTTTGATTTTTTTTTTTATTTTTTTGAAAATTCGAAATAAAATTCCTATGCTAAATATATAAACCATAAAACAAGAAATAAACCTAATTCTAACCTACATTTTTTTATTTTTTAAAAGAAAATTAACTTAAGTGACACGATAGCAAATCAAGCAATATTGATACCCAAATTGACGAACCATATCTCGCGTATGAGATCGGGTTGACCAATTTCACATAAATTACAAATTGAATCTCGGGCGGGAGATTGGATTAGCGATTTTTTAAGTAATTACGAGTCGGATTTCGAACGCGAAAATCGGACTGACAATCACTAATTTCAAGGCAATTTCATATCATGCAATTTCAACATTACAAGAATAATTCTACTAAAGAAGCAAAATAAATAAATAAATACATAATAGAAAATCTACCTAATTTGACTTTCCCTTTTATTCTTTTTTTTTTTTTTTCCTTTGCTTCCAAAAGAAAAGCTGCAGCTCGTGCGGCTGGTCACCGAGGGCAGCGGATCACCAAGGGCGGCGGAGCTGGTCACCGTCGGTCACCGGTCGCGGTCGTTTGATCTTCGGCGCAGGGGGGGGGGCTCCGGCGAGGGATCCGGTGGCTGGCGAGGAAGGTGGAGCGACGCGCGGCACGGCAGAGGAGGAGACGCGGCAGGGAGCGGCGTCTGGGGTTGCAATCGGGACTGATCACAGGAGCCGTGGTGGTGCCGCCGTTCGGAGGGGAGAGCAGTGTTGGGCTCGCTGGTCGCTATGGTGTGGCGGCTGGCTCAGGCGAGGGGTGTAGACAGACGGGCTGAGAGACGGCAGCAGCAGCGTCGCGGCTGGGGCACAGGGCAAGTCGCGACAGGAGCGGTGGCTCGTGGGTTGCTGGCGGAGGGCAGACGCGGGCCGGTACGGGGGCTCGCGCGGCGGTGATGCGGGGTGGTGCGGCGCGGTGCAGGGGCGCGGTGGTCGGATCTAGTTGCAGGAGCGGAGCCGAGCACTGTGCTGGCTGAAGCGGATCACCGGCGATGGCGGGGCGGCCTTGCTGTGTTTGAGCAGAAGGTTCGGGCAGCAGAAGAACTCAAGCGCTGCTGTGGAGGTTGGCGATAGAGGCGTAGGTTCTGGGTCGTGGTCGCTCGAAGAGGGGACCGCCGGGCGTCAGTCTGTTGCGTGACGGAGTAGAGGGCGGTGTTCTGTTCGGGACTTGCTGGCGGAGCAGCGAGCTCGCGGGTGAAGGGAACTCTGGTGCTGCTCGAAGGTCGGCGCGACGATGGCTGGTGGAGGCGCGGCGGTGGGCGGCAGCTCGAGCAGCGAGGAGAAACCGAAGGAAGACCCGAAGAAGAAGAACAGTCCTTCTTTTCCTTTTTTTTTTTTATCTCTCTCTCTCTCTCTCTCACATGTCACCCTCACGTCTCCTCTCTCTGTATTTTGTGACTTTCTGCGCCCCTCTCTTGTCGTCTCTCTCCTGTCAATCGTGGCCGAGTATGGAATTGTGTGGCTCCTTTGAAAACCCTAAGTATTTTTTTTCATATAAGCCATGAATTATGATTTTAATTTTTTCCAAATTCATATCCGTGAAGATTTCTTTTTTGCATGTAATGTTACTTTTTATTTTCCACATCTCCTGAATATTCTCTACTAATTTTATCGCCTAAAGATAAGATTGCAACTCGATTTTCTTAAATTTCAAAAATCCAGCGTAATATTATTTCAAATCTCCATTTAGGTAATTTTTATCATTAAAAGAAAACGGGCTCGGGCCAATTTGCTTGCTTCGTGGGCTTAGTCCGGCCTACCAAATTAAAGCTCAAAACCACTAATTCGAACCCATTCGCCACCGGTCCAACAAATAAACGCAAAAATGCAAATTAAAAATAAATGCACCTAAATCTATATGTTATGCAATTAATATTCTTTTAGGGATAAAATTAACCCATAATTTTCTATGCAATAAATAAATAAACGGGTCGCCAAAATTTAGGTGTCAACAATATACCACAAATAGCATTGGTCTGCGTTTTTGACATAGATATTTTGTCCGTTGCCTAGCGCTTGACTATGTTAGGGGGAGAAAAATTTAGTACAAATAGACATCAGTTTTTAATTCATTAGGGGATGAGAGATTCCATTTCATGGCTCTTTGTAACTTTTCAATTTCACTGATGTAGTTCTAATTCTTTGTGCTAAATTCTAATGGAACCATTTTAGTCAATTGCTATTGGAAATTATGAAGGTGGCGTTCAGTAATTGTTGGCTGGCCAACGCAACACACACTGAAGTTGACAATTTTACTTCAAACAACATCCTACATGGATCGTCACATTTCAACAATTTTCTTTGACAATTAACCAGAATAATCACATATGAATTTTGCACGAAGACTTAAAGCCACATCGATCAAATTGAAAAATTTTAGACTAAATTGGCATCCATACAATAAGTTTAAAACTGAATTAGTGATTGTCCCATAAATAGCTATATATATTTCGAGCTATCAAATAAAACAGAATCTATCCATTGGAAGTTTAAATGAGGGCCACTTTACTAACTAATTAACTCATTGATAAAATCGTTTACTTATTTACTTTTTAGTTTAAATGAATACTACAGCATGCATTATTTTTCATTTCTTGTGCAACATCATAATGAATAAATAATAAGATTACAAGCTTTAATTGGATGGAGAGATAAAATATTTAATTTTTTATTTACACTTTTGAAAAAAAAAGAGAATGATTATTAGGAGGTTTATGCATAAAAATAAAGTGGATAAGCATCTCGTATTACTTATAGAAGGGGGAGCATGTAAAATCATCTCCAATTATTTTTTTTATTACTATATAGTTATATAAATTTCTAAGAATTTGTACCAGTAAATTTTAAATACTGAAAAAAAAAAAATTAGAACCAAAAGCTAAACTACAATGAATGGCAAGAAGCATACAAACCATGTTTAGTCCGTACGAATGATATCTTTCCTTTTTTAAACTTTCGAATGCCAATTTCTCCCATACATGCGACCATGTGCATTTTCACTACAATGTAAAATTTGTAACCCTTTTTTTTTAATTATTCTTTACTTTTTTAAAAGAAAAGATGATTGATATATTAAATGCCTGCCAATTATTTCGAATTAAGTTTTTAAAAGAATAAGAGATTCAATGATCATCTGCCAATCATTTACATAATAGTGAATTGTTATTTGGCCATTTATAATAATGCGTGTTTATAGTGCATTTTACAATCATAGTGTATTCACACACACAACCTCACTCACTCAGGACTCCTCATTGTTGCTCGTTGTCCCGCCGCCCATCATGCTTGTCGCCCGTCCCCCCTCGTCACCGCCGCCCCTCGGTGAGTTTCTGTTAATTTTTTTTTTCTCCTCTTTTTTCTATTCTCTCGTGGCAAGGTCATGGTGGTGACGAGGTCGGAGTGACCAAATTTTTATAAATAATTATAATCAAACTCTAATTAAAAACATATGAACAATGTCTAAGAGAATGAAACTAAAAGTATTCCGTCGCTGACCCTAACCCGGAATTTTAAACTTATGGCGATGATTAATTTACTAAACAAAACCATTTATTCATAGTCTTTGGTGCCTAACCCAATATTCAAACCTAAGGCAGCAAAACCATAGACTCGACAAATGGAAAGAGTTTTTGTCGCCCTTAGCCTGTCAATAGCACTAGAAAAAAGAAGAGTTTTTCTTCCCTTTTAAGTAAGACGATCTTAAAGTCCTTTTCTCTTACTTTCTCCTTTTTCTCTCTCTTCATTGTCTTCTTCAACCTTCAACTTGGGTAAGGTTTAAACTAGTCTCACCCTCCCTCCTCTCTTGTTGATTTTGTTTAAGTCTTTACGTTCTTTTCTTTTTATTTTATTTTCTTTCGATCTAAATCTAAGAGCTTTTCTCTCTCGATCTAGTTCTAAATTTGAGAGTTTAAACTCCCCCGATCTGATTCTAGACTTAGGAGCTATCATCTTCTCATTTAGATCCGGGAGTTTAATAAATAAATTTTTAGGGATTTGACCCCTTGTGCTATCTCCCCATGTAAGTCATCTGCTTCAGATCTAGGAGTTTCATAATATATTTTTGGTAATTTGATACCCATGTGATTTGTCCTTGTGCAAATCCAAGTAAGAAATGAATTTTGAAAATAATAGATGAACATAGAATTCACGTGATTCGACAGTATCCGAACCCCAAAAAAGATTGATCAGATGGTCCTATTATAGACGGCAAAGAGAAGATCACAATTATACATAATGCTCACATTCAAGTGTTTCCCTATGGTAAACACACCCAAATGCACAATAATCAATTATAAAAGAGGAGAGTATTCACTCGCTCATAATTCTCTTGGAGAACGCTCTCAAAAGGTCTCCAATTTTCATTATAGTAAATTGTTATTTTGTCCATTTATAATAATATAATTAACATGACGTATTGATGACTAAACAATGTGCCCACCTGACTTGAGCGTGCCCACCCGACCGCGGAGTCTAGTCGTGCCATTGGAGCTCCTAAGTTCCAGTTATTGAATACCTTAATCTTCAAGAAAATCTTGAATATTGACATTTACCGCTTCGAGTAAGTTTCTCTTTTTCCATTTCAACAGGAATGTAGAGGAAAATAGTTTTTAATACTCGAGTCAAAACAAACACATGTATAAATTGCTTATTGCATAACTTACAGTCGAATCGCCATTCATCATTCCAATGGATATTGAATAAGTTTCACTTGGAACCTCGGCATGCAGCGGTCACTACAGCGACCATTCTTGAAGAGGTTTTGTCCCCCAGAAGAAACCAAGCACAAATTTTTCGGCAACCGCCTACAACTAGAAGGAATGGAAGTGAAAATTTCTATATCGTTTGTTCACTTTTGATACCCGTTGGCATTCGCACCATGTCGATTTGTATTTTTAAGGACAACGTACTTATTTGAAGGGTGAAATAGTTATACAAGAATGGGCCGACACGTTCTCCTCTTGCTCCATCTTAAGCTACAAATGGGAAAATTACCCAAAAAAAAAAAAAACACTCATTCTAAATCTATTATACAAATGCTAAATCAGTCAAAAACCTTTCAAATTGATTAACTGAGACATAAACTTTTTGACAATTTGTTAATATAGTCCTTTCAACTAATATACGCCAGCAATTACTGGCATAGACACTGGCTGTCCTACGTAACATTGCCAGTATTTCTGTGGATGATTTTTTTAATTGTTTTTAATTTTTAAAAATATATAAATTTTTAAATTTTTTCTTTTCTTTTCTTTCCTTCTTCCTTCACTAGTCGCCGAGCTTTGCCTTGGCCGATGGCACGATCAAGCCTCACTAGAGCCCAAGGCTAGCAAGGTCAACCTTGTCTTCTTCATTGAAAAAAAAAATCTAAAAAATATACGCTCTCATACTTTCTCATGTTAGGTGCACTTAAGCACTTAGTTTAAGCTAATGAGTTATGAATCAACTAGGATATATTAACTGCTCTACACTGTATCAATTCTCCGACGTGGTATATTTCTAACATAGTTCACTTATGCATGCATCCAACAATTTCCCCCTCACGTGTAAGTTCAGTGTTAGACCTCCTATCCTTTAATTTAGGCATCCTTCTGCATCGACTTATGACCCTGCATTGTTATATTACAACGTCCACTTGCCCAAAAACCGCAACACCATTGGCTCTTATACCATTTGTCAAAGGCACACACAGTAGAAATTTTATACCTTCATTTGGAGAGATCACCAAGAAGGAGCCTAAATCCGAATCTATTAATATATCTAGTTGAACCTCATTCACTCAAAAACTTAAGCCAATGAGTTATGGGCTCACTATAATATATTAATTGATTTACATCACATCAATTCTTCGATGTAAGATTTTTCTAACATAACTTACTTACACATGCATTCTAACAACGCATAGGTTGTGGCTATGGAAAAGCTCGAACCCAAGTGGACCCAATCCGAGCGGGCATGCTGAGTCTACTCACTTCTAAGTCAAGACAGGTCATTGACATCATTAACATGACGTGTCAGTAACAAAACAATGTGCCTACCTGACTCGAGCTTGCCAGCTAAGTATATTGAACTCCTAATTCTAGCTCAAATCGAACACCTCAATCTTTATAAAGATCATGACTTTTGACATTTAGTCTTCGTGGAATTTGTGCAACTACAGGGAATGGAAGTGAACATTCTAAATATCCTTTGTTCACTTTTGATTCCGACCCGACCAGTTGCCATTGGCATCATGTCGACTTGTAGTGTTTAGAACAATGCTTTCCTCTACCCTCACTTTGTTGGAGGGTGAAATGATTATATAACAAATCGACGACTCATTCTCATCTTGCTCTATCTTAAGCTATAAATGGGAAAATTACGAAAAACTCCCAATAAATCTATTATATGGATGCTAAGTCAATCCTTAACATTTTGATTTGGTCAACTAAGACATAACTTTTTTGACAATTTACCAATATAATCCATTCAGCTAATTTTTGGCTAGCAATCGATGATGTGAACACCAGGCCTCTTGCGTGACATAACCGATGTTGATGTGGACGATTAATTTATTTTTTTTTGTTTTTTTTTTTTTCATTTTCTTCTTCTTTCTATCCTTCTTCCTCCATTGGTCACTGAGCCTTGGTGAGGGCAGACAACCGGCCTCGGGTGATGCTAGCCCTGGCCAAATGGTAAGGCCAACCCTCGTCAGTCCTTATCTATGGTCGGTCGTTGGCCACAACAACCAATCCTTGTCTATGGTTGGTCCCTAGCCACGGCAACCAGGGAGGAAGAAGGATAGAAAAGATTTAAAAAAAAACCAGAAAAGTTAAAAAGAATTGTCTAGGTTTGCGGTTGCCGGCCAAAATTGACTAGAAGAGCTACATTAACAAATCTTTGAAGATTTATGAGTCATATGGCTAAATGGAAAATAATTGATATTGGCATCCGTACAGTGGGTTTAAAACATTTTTTTGGTCATTATCCTGCTCTAAACTCTTATCACATTTGTGATATGTCCTTGATTTATCATTTACCAAATTTGCCACTGCTCGATAATTGTAAAACGCCAATAATGGAGACCTTTGACCTGTCGCGGTCTCTTTTTAGTCTTTGCTTGTTGTAATAGTTACGCTGTGATTGTATAAAAAGTATAGAAATTTAGAACATTTTTAACTGTGATTAGTCATGTCTTATGAGATCTGTTTTGAGCTAATTTTATCGAAACTTCAGATTAATGATATTTCGTTGAATATCAATCTAGAACCATCTACAACAATGCGATGAAATTTAATAGTGCTCTTTTGCTCGTCATTGTCGCGACCTCTTTTTTTCGGCGCCCGATCGGGGGCGAGCGCCTAAAGGAGGCTAATGGCTCGGCTGAATTTAGTTATGCCCGGACTCTCCCAAGTCCACCAATTCACGACTTAATGGTTCAAGTTTTTTAACCTATAAATTAATTTTAAAACGGAGTCGCCACTAATCGGTTTGGGGTGGGTCGATTAGAAACCCAAGCAAAGTATCGGGAGAAATTCTAGCTCCTGCGCAACCAGAGAAATTAGGATCGGGGACTTGATTACACTAGCTAATCACTAATGCCCTTTCGGTACCTAATCTTGTTTAAACCCTAAGGCTTTTTGGATTTTTAAGGGATTTTCACATGCATTTTGGGGAGAAAAAACATTTTTGAGTCTTTTTCTCATTTTTTGGACATACAAGGGATTTTTGGATTTGTGGGTATTTTTAGAAAATACAAGTCTTTTTGGCATTTTATGAAAAATTTTGGCATTTTATGAACTTTTTGGCTTTTTCATGAATTTTGACCTTTTTTGGATTTTTGGCATTTTTTGGAAAATATGAAATATTTTTTGATTTTTTTTTCAGAAAATAAAATATTTTTAATTTTCGGAAAATAAAGTATTTTTGATTTTTCTTGATTTTTTGGAAAAATAAAACATTTTTTTACTATTTTTTGATTTTTTTAAAAATAAATCATTTTTTGATTTTTTTGAAAATAAATTATTTATTTAAAATACTATTTAAAAAAGGACCGACCCGGGTCGGATCCGCGGGTTGGAGTCCGACCCGGGCCGGCGACCCGAATGTGGACGGGCTCGCGTTGCGGGCCCGGCTCAGATTTTTTTGTCTCTTTTTTTTTTTTTATTTACTTTAAAGAAGCGGCGTCGTGGCCGAGCATTTGGAGACGCCCGGCCCGGCCCGACGATCCCTACTCGACAACCTGCTCCCCGGCAAAACCCTACCCGACCCGGCTCCGGCTCGCGACCCAACTCCCGCCGCCCCTCGAAGTGCACGAAACCCAACCCGCTTCGCGGCCCGGGTCCGATCCGATGACCCGAGGCCGTGACCCGAAAAATCGAGAACCCTAGGGTTCTCGATTCGCGGCGCCGGAGAAGGGAAGGCTGAGGCGCTGCGGCGGTGACGGCGGCGACGGCGACGATGGCAGCGACGAAGGCGGTGACAACGATTGGACTAGGGGGTGATGGCGACGGTGATGGCGACGAGCGTATGATACCCGTTCGTGGCAACGGCGCGCGACGGAAGTGGTGACGCAGACAGCTTCCCTCCCGGCGCGGCGAGGGTTTCGGAGAAGCAACGGTGACGGCGATGGCGGCGGTGACGACGTCAGGACGGCGGCACGGTGTCAGGGCCGCGGAAGGGCTCGGTCACCTCAGATCTGAGGTGCAGATCTCGGCCGGACCTTCCTCAGCCTTGATTCTCTCTCCCTCCGGCTAGATCCGAGCCTCCACCGGCCAGATCTGACCCTCTTGAACCCGCTCGCCGCCGGCCTTCCCCGAAGTCTCTCGGTGGAGGGTGGGCAGCTCGCGACACGAGTCCTCCCCTGCGCTCGCCCTTTGATCTTTCCCCGACGTCTCTCGGTGAAAGATCTCCGAGCTCGCCACGCCCTCCGACGGTACTTGCGGCCACCTATTTATAGGCGAAGGAAATCCGGTCAACGGAGGGCCTCGGCCGTCGGCTTCAAGCTTGCCCACCGGTTCTGCTCGGCTGAACCGGTGTCCCATCGAGCTTTCCAATGAAGCCTGCTCAGCATTAATGGCGCCTGAGATCTTATCCTCTCCGGCCGACGTCGGCCTACTCTCCTCGGCCGTAGGCCGTCCTTCGCGCATCGGCGTCCCTCGCGCTCGTGAGTTGCAGCGGCGAAGGAGAGGGAAGGAGGAAGAAGAAGAGAAAAAGGGGCCGGGCTGGGGGTGAAGAAGGAGGAGAGTGGGCCTAGGGCCCGTGCGAAGGAAAAAATGGTTGGGCTGGGCTGGGTTTTTGCTTTGCTTTTCTTATTTTTGTTTTGTTTTTTTTTTTTTCGTTTTTGTTTGTTTTGTTTTGTTATTTTTTTGTTTTTATTATTTATTATCCGAAAAAAGGCAAAATAGATAATTAATAAAAAATCTAATTTAAAAAAAAGAAATTTAGGCGTCAACAGTCATACTCCATGTTCCTCCACATTCTTGCTGTTTCCTGGCTCCTTCCTCCTTCTCTCTCTCTCTCTCCCTCCCTCCCACCCTCCCTCTGTCTGATAAAAACATGCACGTTTAGATCGATATATAAATTTTCATTACAGGGATTAGCAGCTTATTTTATGCAAGATATTTTGAGAGGTATCCAACGCGCATCCTTAAAAGGCCTTCATTAGTGCATAGTCTCTCCGTCCATTATAATTCTCGCAGTGATTCCCGCTTCTTTCTTATTTCTTAGCCTTTTATACATATGGAAAGTGGTCCAACTCAAATATTCATTTACTGGGCACGGCGGCATAAATTCTCTATGCAAATGCATATGACCATGCTCACTTGTCTCGCAGGCTAGAGATCCCAAACAGACGTATAGAGAAGGATTATGGAAGGTTTGCTCCAGTGCCCTGCGAACTACGTGCCTTTGACTCCCAAAAGCCTCTTAGAGAGAGCAGCTTTCGTCTATGGCAACAAGGTTTCCATCATCTCCGGCAATACGAGGTACACATGGAGACAGACCCACGAAAGGTGTTTGAAACCCGCCTCCGCTCTGACGAGATTGAAGATCTCACGCGGCGATATCGTAAGTCTCTTTATCTTGTTTCCCTCGTTTTTCATTATATCCTTGTGTTTCATGCAAATGAAAAGGGGTCCTCGCTTTCTTTCTCTCTTGCTTCCATTAGCTTTAGTTTTCTTGAAGCTCATCGTCTCAAATGGAGGGAGTAAGGTAGTTGTCAGGGTCATCCTGTGAGAAGCTATAAGCCTAAGAAAAGTGGGAAGGATAAAGATCTTTCTACATGTAGATTGTTCATCACGGTACATTCTCGTCAACTTATTATTTATAGTTTCGAGTTCATGTGCATTTAGTGAACATGAATTGTCGTTGGATCAAGCGAACGTCGCACCAGATATGCATCCACCAAAGATGCCATCTAGGGTGATTGGTTCCTAGTCTGGTCTGGTTCCACCTAGGAACCAAGAATTGGATTGGGAGGATTGGTTCCCAATTTTTGGGACCGGGGACCGAACCGGACTGTTCGGTCTGGTCTGGTCCAATAGAATCGGTCATTTAGCCAAAAAAAATTAAAATTAAAAAAAAATGCAAGAATTTTTACTATTTTAGGGCTTATTGCTATTTTTGAGAAATAAATATGTATTTTAAAAAAAATTGGTCCGGTTTCCGATTCTAGAGGGGAACAAGACCGGACCGAAAATCATTGGTTCCATTTTTATGGAACTAGGAACTAGATTGACGCCCCTAGGAACTGGATCAAACTGGCCGGTCCGATTCAATCCGATCTAGGAAACTAAACGAGTGAAATACTAATATTATAGCTAATTTCTTGCATCCGAAAAGGATGAAATATCTAAAATGACTATAAATTGCGCCACCGACTCAAATTATCGTAATAACCTTTAGTTATTTTATATCAGTAAAAGTGAAATAATATAAATTATTTCACTCTTTTATATTAATCCATTATAACCAATATTTTCTCTACACAATATAATAATTATTAAGTAAATCATTTGAGCACGTTGGCCCCTGCGCCTCTCCGCTTTGGAATTCTAGCCTCGTCAACGTTGACTATAAGGGGACAAACTCTCATTATCCACTTGGAAATCCTTTTCATCTTTTTAATAATACGAAAACCCAAGAGCTGCCATCTCATTCTTCACCCACCGACGAATAGGAGTTCCACACGTCATGAATTTTGGGTCTACAGCTAACTTCCTATTCAACCATTTTTGCTAAAACAATAAACGCATTAATCCCCCGGTTAAAAAGGTTTGGTTAATCGAAAGGCATGTTTATTTTCTTACTTAATTTATAAAAAAAATTGGGTCAAAGAGAGTCCTACTTGATATCTGAATGTAAATAAATATTTTTGCACATTTTCGTGGGGTCATGTGTTCCAACAACGCATTCACTCTATCATATTAAACTAGCGTGAAATACAAGGTAGTGGGCCCTAAATTTTGGTGTACGCTCATGTGCAACATATTATATTTCCAGAAAAAAATTAAGTAAACAGGCGTGTGAACCGGGGAAGATGGACCTCGCTTCCTTGATTTGTTTGGGGCCAGATGTCATCATGTTCCAATCAGTCTCTTCGACTGGAAGGAGTTAAAAAGGGAAAATGGGGCCAGATGTCGTCATGTTCCAATCAGTCTCTTTGACTGGAAGGAGTTAAAAGGACTCAACTTTTCCATCCTTAACTCGTAGGCAGTTTATTTCTCTTGTGAGAGAAATGGTTAAAGGGGAGTCTTACAACTTATGTGGGTCCGACACTCTAGTCCTAAATTCTTCTTTTCATTGCAGTAAATCTTACAAATGATTTGGTGAGCATGATTAAAAGGCGAGCTGCAATACTCTAAGTCAATGCTGGCCATTGTTACCCGCCGATTCATTTGTTAAAATTTGTATAAGATCATCACCAATTGATCTAAAACATTTAAGCTATTTTATAAAAGCATGATGTATTATTTAACTATTGTAACGTTTCCC
Source organism: Eucalyptus curtisii (assembly GCA_017140595.1). Lineage (NCBI taxonomy): Eukaryota > Viridiplantae > Streptophyta > Magnoliopsida > Myrtales > Myrtaceae > Eucalyptus > Eucalyptus curtisii. Next base: position 32,018,620 of record CM029502.1, on the reverse strand, counting down.
TTCATACGTAGGCTTGTATTTCACTTGAGACCAATGTGTGAAATAATAATAGGCAAAGAAAAAGTTTAAAAATATTTGAACTCAAGACACCCTCTAGAGCCACTACTATGTAGAATTCAGTGCACAATAATTTACTCCAAAAACCTTGGAATATGGTGCTTGTGTTAGAATATTTATATAACAAATCACGAAGTCATTTAACAACTTATACTTTTAGAACAATTAGGTATGATCCACAAAATCTCAATATAGTAGCAAATTAGGAGGGCTTGAGTTCACATATTTCAAACTTCTATTTACCTCGCAAATTACATATTTGCAAGCTTTACACTTAAGTTAAAGTCCAACCCACGCGTGATGGGAAGTGTTAGAACAATTAAAAATTAAATCATTTTTTCATCCAATTGCTTAAGTTTTTAGAAAATTATTTATAGTCCCACAAAATCTCAACATACTATATTTCATGCCTTAAAACTCTCCCTTACGCAAAGGTTGGGTTCGATGATAAAGGCCTTTAGCATAGATCCCAACATTTGAGTCCCATGGGCAAAGGATTATCAAAATCTAAGACTTATAGATAAGGGAACCCGTAAACGAGTGAAAAGGGCATGTGCTGTTTTACTATAAAATCGCTCTCCTTAAATCGTCTACCGGACAATGAAAATTATCACATGTATCGAACTCCTTGTATTTCAAATTGACAGATGATCGTGAATCAAGAAAGGAACACAAATTTGATGATTAGGTTCTAAAACTAACGAAATAAATCCACTAATTACAGCACATTATTTTCGAAGGATACAACCAAGCATTTCATAAACATAAACAACTGGAATGATTGGAAATAAATTACTGGGAAATGACTAAAAATAAGTAAAGTGTATTGACAAAAGTAAAATCTTGTTCTTCGGATGTTTGTGCATATCTTTTCCTCTTTATTGTTCTCCTTTTTGTAGTCCATGGGTAGCTGGCCTCTTCTAATAAGTGTTCTCGCTCATTGAAATTTGATTTTGGTTCCATATTTTATGGTATAAATGTTACCCCCTCAGAAGCTCGGCTACAATAACTAATTGACTCAACTATACAAATTTTTTGATTGCAACTATTAGTTAATACCTTTGATAATTGTTCCTATCTAAGGGTTTGACTGCAATAATTGTTTCCGGTATTTTTATCCTTACAGTCGATTTGATTTCAGCCAAGTTTCGCGAGCCGATGTTAATGTTTCTCAATTCCATCGACATCGATTTGACCAACATCGGCTTGACTATTCCCACCTTGTCCACTTAAACCCGTTAACTTCTCACAATCATTGTTGGCGTTTAACCACTGACTGAATTTATAGTGAATATCATATCGCATATGCTCATTAACATACTGTTTACTCCTTCCTTAGTGACACCCTACATAATTATTAATCGGTCAGTATTCATAATCGGCCTTGATCTTGTTTAGTTGACTACGGTTTTACTTAAAAGATTGCTCTTCGTCTCAATGTGTTTAGCACTTTCTCATCAAAGCCATAAAGCCATAGGTGATGTAAAGTTAATGGCATCAACTCTTATGAAATTGACATCAAAGTTGACAATTTTAGGTTGCTAATAGTGACAGATTAAATCTAATATTTTAACCGTTTTACGTATGTCTGACTTCCTTCTTTTAATGGACCCATTACACTAATTAATATAGATAAGCAACGTACTAAGGAGTTTTACCCTATATGGATGCAAACCACCATTACATTTCCAAGACCCAATACCCTTGCTTTTCCATCCAAAATGACACACAATCCAGGAGATGCATTATAAGACTTTCGGGGAGTTTTTCCTAATGATCACAACTATCGAATTTCTACCTTTTCTCCTTCGTTCTATGTGATCATAAAGCAGAAACTATCAAGACAATAATCATGTCGAGTTAGAAGTCGTGGTTTCAAAAGAAGGAGAGAAAAATGGGCTTTCAGCTGGTGAAAGCTGATGCGCATGCATGCGTAAGTGTATGACTTAAGAACGCGCATGCACGGCATCGACACCCGCTGCACATTTTCTTCAATGTATTCTCGTCTTATCTTTTAGACTTCCCTGTGTGGTACTTCGAAATGATAACACTGATTGTACTTTCATTATATTGTACTCTCCTCGGCTGTATAATATTTTATGAAGACGAAGATATAAAAGGAGAAGATATAAAATGGTAAAATTAGATATTCGAAAGAGAACTAGTTGGATACAAAGGCATAATCTATACTGGATTCTCAAAGATATTGATAGTGGAGCATTCAAATGAAATCCGTCCCATTGTGTCACTACTCGCCTAGGTTTTGGCTCTTTCCTCATTTACTAAATCAGTCTTCAATATTCTAACATTTTCAAGCAAAAAAAAATTAAAGAAAGGTGTGTATACTTATTATTTGGGAAAATTACTCAATCAATCTTGAATCTATCATATAAATGTCAACTAAGTGACAAACTTTTCAAGCTTGCCAATTTAGTCATAAATTTTTACGTGAAGTTTCAATATAGTCCTCTTGACCAATTTTCGACGGAAATAACTAATGTGATTATTCAATCATTACTGGCTATGCAATATGCAGAGCTTTTAGAATACTCACTTTGGTGGGGACGATGCACGAAGTCGTTGTGGTGGGTTCTACGTAATCAGATAAGGCATGGAATGAGACTTGTCTATTCCCTTTTTTGTGGGTAAGGATTGCGGCATTTTCTTCATCTCGCACTCATTATTCTTAGAAGGCAAGCTTCAGCGAAGTTTGACAAAAACCCTTAAGAATCGAATGAATGCCTATCATCATCTTGTGGGTAGCGACAAATCTTGATGCTTTCCATGGTCATCAAGATCTGACTTGAGAAAAAGCTTGGGGGTACTGTTCCATTACGTAAGTGTTCTTTCTAGAAAGAGGGTTGGACGGTAATGGCGTGTAGATTGTGGAAGATACGTGCCTCTTACATGGCGATGACTCACGAGGAAGTTGTCTAGTGTAACGATCCGGGCCTCACTGTATAATATTGTCCGTTTTGGATACTGAGTCCTTACGGCTTTAAAATGCGTTATACAGATTAAAGGGACCAAAGCCTTTATAAACTAGCCCATGACTCCCCCCCTAAGCGATGTGGGACGGGAGACAAGCCCTTAGCCTCACCCGCGTACTGCCAAGGCGATCTCAGTCCATCCCTCCGTACTGCCCCAGGTCTGGGTCGTCACATCTAGGGCCCATTAACTTGGGCTGTACGTTGATTTTCTAGATATTATCATTTATTCAGAAGTATTATCACTTGATAATATCTGAGAAAATTTTCTAACATTTAGTTTGTATTAAAATAAAGTGGAAATGAGAATTGGAGAATTTTTGAATTTTTGCATATATCTCTATGTAATAATACTAATAATACATGAGCCTATTTATAGGCTATTCTAGAAAACTATGTAAAGCAACAAAATATTACAATATCAAATACAATCAATTAGTATCAAATAAGGAAGATAATATCTCTAACAATATATTTAACAATCCCTCTCAAACTCAAGGTGATATAGAAGAGGTCAGCTAAAGTTTGGAGAAATGATCTTGAAAACGTCCAGGTGGACATGTCTTAATGAAAATATTAGCTATCTAATCAACTAATGAAGTTGGAACAAGATATGACCAAGAAAAAAATAGTGGGAACAAGATGAACAGTATCAGAGCGTATGAAATTACAATTTATTTCAATGTATTTGGTACACTCATGGAAAACATCGCTATGTGCTATTTGGATAGCACTCCGGTTATTGTAATAAATGATCAATGCATCATCATGAGGAAAACTCTTACATTCTTCCACTTGGATTATATTAATTGAAATTGTACTGTATGTGCGCCCTTGATCTAGAGATAATTCTTAATAGTCAATCCTATCCCATAAAGTCTTAAACATCGAATTGTGGCAGTAACTGCATGTATACACACAGAGCCTTCCATGTTCACGAGTTCTTTCAACTTTATTGTTATGGATTCAATATAATAGTGTGGCAAATGGATAACATCTCTCATAGAGAGATCCCATTTGTCAGTCACCATTCTCTTACCTTAAGTGTCACAAAAAACTTGTGCCACTAGAGAATGTCTTTATGGTTCCAATGAATCCACATATACATTATTTTTACGATTAACCTTTCTTTATGTATATCAAGACATATGTACAAGGCTAATAACCGGATGCCCCTAGTCTTCACTTTCTTTATGTATATCAAGACATATGCACAAGACTAATAACTGAATGGCCCTAGCCTCACTCAAGATTTATATAATACATTGAGACTTTTATCAATATGTATTTAACATAATGACAACACATTCAAAAATATTTTATTGAATGCAAAAGTTGATACATATCAAACTGTTACTAAATGTAATGAACACATAAGTAAACTTTACTAGAGTAAAGCCAAAATAGCTTTCACTAAACAACAACATCTCATTATACTCTTAAACTCATATTATTGACATGTCATTCAAGAATAGAAAATCAAAATCCTTTAGTTAGTGGCTGCAACTATATCATATGTGGAAATCTGTTATATTTTAACGTCACATTTCTATACTATTTTTTTATGGTAAAAAAAAAATTGATTGCCATATATTTAGACCCATTGAGACTTTTGTAATTAATAAAAATACTACAAATTTATTGTCTCAATACAACCGTATGGGTCAATCCATAAAGTTAAAAACGGTCAACTCCTTAATGAGGTTTCGGAGCCTAATAGCCCAAGTAACAGCCTAAAAGAATGTTACTAATTCTGCTTACATAGTTGAAGATGACATAAAACTTTATTTGCTGCACTTTCTGCTAACATAAATATGTATTCCGTTATTAATCTCATGTCATCATAACAGCCATCAAAGTTTACATTTAAATACCCTACTAGTTGCAAGAATTAAACATGTCTGTAAATCAACATATAATCTCTTGTCCTATTTAAGTACCTTAAAACCTTCTTGGCAGCAACCCAGTGATTGTGTCCTGAATTTGACTAATATCTACTTAGAAGTCCCATCGTAAAAACGATATTTAGTTCAGTGTAAATTTAAGCATACATTATACTTTTAAGTGCACTGACACAAGGTACACCATTTAACTAGATTTTCTCAAAATCTAAATAAGAACAATGTAATAGATTAAGTCCATCACCCTTAATGACATGAGTAATTCCTGGCTTATAGTGATGTATATTGAATATTTCCAACAAATGTCATCTAAGATAAATTATATATATATATATATATGACGAGAACAATCCTTACGGACCTCAGTGCAAAGGACAAAAGATGCCTCAAGGTCATTACTTGCAAGCAAAATATCACGTACATATAGTATGAGAAAAATAAATTTCCTCCCACTGACCTTGCAGTATATATCTATTGAATTACTTTGTTTCCAATTGAATGAAATGACAACACTATAAAACTTTAATAATATTGCCTGGAAATTTGCTTAAAACTATGAATAAGACTTTTTAATATACACACAAGTTTACTTGAATCATCTGCCGCAAAATCCTTCGGTTGCACTATATAGATTTTATTATTAACGTGTCCATTTGAAAAGATAGTATCTATTTGGCGTAACTCCATATCAAGAAGAACTATTAATGCCATGTTCACTCTGAAAGAATCTTTAAAAGATACTAAATAATATATATGTTTCTTCACTATTAACTGTCCACCACTCTTTCAGAGTGAAAACTTTAGCTACCAATTTAGCTTGAAATTCCACAATCTTTCTTTGAAATCCTTTAAGTTTTGTACACCAATTTGCAACTAATGAGCTCGAGATTTTTAGACAAATCAATTAATTTCCAAACACTATAATATTTCATAGATTGCATATTGCCTTTTATGGCATCTAATCACATACTTGATTGATGATAAGAAACAACATTTATATAAGTCGTTAAATCAATCAGGTAGTAGATATTGTAGTCATGCTCTCATAGATAGACTATATAGTCTGATGATACAACTAATCTTCTTTCCCTAATAGATCTCTTGATACAACCACTTCATTTTGCACTTGAGAGGTTTGAGAAATTTCATCATAAACTATATCAATAATAATACCTTGAACCTCAACAAGTTTAGTCTATGGTATAGAAGACTCTACAATTGTCTTTGTAGGTAAAGACAAAGACATAGTAACCTTTATCGTACTATTATCCTTAATAGTCTTAGAGCAACTATCTTTTACAACTACATCGAACTCTAGAAACTTTACCGTCTATGATTCCATAATACTTATACCTTCATTAGGGTCATAAAATTGATACCCTTTTGAACAATCTGGGTAAAATACAAAATAATTCTGAGTGGATCTGAATTCCAACGCACTTAATATTGGAATATATAACCTCACTTCTGTATGACACTTCTAAATTTTAATATGATTCAAGTTAAAATTACGTCCAGTCCATAACTCAAAAGAAGTTTAGGGAACAACTTTGGTAAGAATCACGTCTTTGTATGTGAAAATGTTACTTTCAAAATATCAGCTCACAAAAGACTGAATAAATTAGTCTTACTAATCATACTCATCACTATGTTCATTATGGTGCAATTATACCTTTCGACCAAATCATTTTTTCAGGATTTTCAGGCATAGTAAATTAAGTTACCACCTCATAATTTACCAAGTATTTGACAAAGGACCCTTTAACCTTTAAGACTAATTCTAACTGTTTTATTCTTTACCTCGATCATTTTACTTCCACAATAATCTATCAAAGTCTTTAAATAATCGTTAAGAGTAGACAGAATATCAACATTATCACATTTTTTACTATTTCTTTACATATGTGTGAGATTATTTCTTATATTGAAAACTTTTGGAAATAACATTTTCAACCGTATACGAGACGTATATATCATTATGTTAAAAAATCCTGGCAGATGTGTCCTAATTTCGATATTAGATAAGACATAATTTCAAGCCACTAAGGCTTCCATCATCTTTTAGAAGTGCAGTCAGTTGGTAAACCACTTTTCAAATGTTTCTAAATGAAATGCTTCATGAATAATGAGCAAATCCGATTGCTCTTTTACCAAATAGAAAATTCTATTTCCACTACTTAAAATTTGAACCAGTAAAAATCTCAATAATAGCGGAGTTATTAATTACGGAAAAGACGATTGAAAAAACAAGCAATGCATATAATTAGCATCATGTGAGCATTGTGTAACTTGACGTACAAGTACACATCCAGAGAGTTACGTGCAAATCATATAATCACCTTTAGCAGAATACATGACATGCAGTTGTACACTCTCTACATGATTTGGGCATATGAACCATTAGGATTAGTCACTCCTCTACCACACCATCATGTATCATTCCATGAACTAATACATAATCACCTCCTTTGAGAGTATGACTACACATTAGACCAAGAGACATCCCAATCATCATACGAGACCGATATTCCAAGCCCAATCAAGTGTGCCACTTTGGCGGTCACAACTCAATTGAATCATTGACACTCTCTCATACAAGGAATATAAACTTTACTTCTCACATACACCATATACATGTGATTTTAACTTTAGTGATAGGGGCAATATATTACTAAAATTACATATCATGCTAATTACACTGCTTTTTCATTAATAAAAAATTAAACTTTATATATATTATCAATGAATCACACTTCTACAATATTTATGTGATAACATACCTGTCAACCAACACATGTATTTCCAAAATCACAGAAAAATACAAGAACAATACAAGAAAATATACTAAAAAGCACGTATTTAGGGTTTTGTATGTATTTTCACATCCATAAAATCATCAAAAATGTAAAATAAATATACCACAAAATAGAGAATGGTCATATGAACCTATCGCCGCTAGCCACGCGCTCGCACGCGCCGCCTGAGTGCGCGGCATGTGGAGCTCACACGCGGGCGTAGAATCAGGTCAAAACCGGTCTGACTGGTTCCCGGCTCGACAGTCTGGTCCGATTGACCGGTTCAATCCATGGTTGATCGGGTCGGGTCGGGTTAACGGCTCAGGTCGAGTCAATGGGTCGGGTCAACGGGTCACGGGTTGGGCCGGGCCCCAATCGCTAACATCATTGTGACGTCAGCCTCTGCGCGTGATTGCGCGTGGGGCGTGTGCTCGACACCCTGGCAGCACGTGGCTGCGCGTGGGGGCACGTGGGGTCTCCCCCGGCGACGCGCCGCCCACAGTCTTGATCGTCTCGACGAGCCCAGTCTGAATTTGTAATTGAATTTGATTTTTATTGAACAAAAAATCACAAAAATCACAAAAATCGGGCGGAATGCAAAACCACATGTTGAATGCAAAACGTGCAACCCCATGATCTCCATAACCAGAACAAGAGCACAGATGATTGAGTAGAAAGATTAATGCACCCTATTTTAGAATTCATCTTTCTTGATGCGGAAGCGGAAAAGCGATGATCCACGCGCAAGTCATTCTCCTTTGTTGCCCTCTATATTACTGGCTCAATGAGACGGCTCCCTCACCCTTTTGTGAGGATACTTGTGAGAATTATGGTTAGAGGAGAGACTTGAGTAATATTTATAGAGTTTCCAACCAGGCCCTCTCATTACGGGCTAGAATCAACTTGGCCCACACTAACCACTAACCAGTCTCATATTAGATTAATTAAGAAATCTTCTATCTCACCTTAGGTCAATCCCGTAAAATGGTAAATCGCAATATCAATTAATGTAGTCTATATTAGGAAAACTCTTACAGTATTGTCATGTGATATTTCTGAAATATCTGAGAAAATTTTCAGGCGTTTAGTTTGTGTTCAACTTTTCTTTATTATTACTTACACAAATATCAATGACCTACCCATCTCATGATATTAATGTGTAAATGTATCAATTATTTACTTGTAATATATAGTTTTTGACGGTGCATTGTATTTAAATAATTTATGCTCACGATTCGTTGTAATGTTCATGCAGGTTGCAGCTATGGCACCAAACATCCCTGCACTGTACGAGCTCCATTTTGCGGTTCCAATGGCCGGCGCGACTCTGTCCGTGCTTAACATAAGCCTTGATGAGCTTGCTTTGATGAACATTCTTCGACAGTTGCAACCCAAAGTCATCTTCGTCGACTTCGAGTTTGCACACCTCGTCTCCAAAGTCATCAACACGTGCCTCCAAGAGAGCCACCACGATCACAAGCCACTCCTTGTCGCAATCCACGACATCTCACTGGACCATCGAACCCAATGTGATCTTGAGGTTCAAGAGTATGAACAGACCCTAGCCACGGGAGAGAGCGATTTCCAAGCCATTTTTCCGGCTAATGAGTGTGACCCCATCTCGGTCAACTTCACTTCCAGGTCGACGGGGACGCCCAAGGCAGTGGCATACAGCCACCAGGTGGCGTACTTGAACTCTCGAGAGCTGATCCTCCGATACGACATGGAGAAGTCATCAGTGTTCCTGTGGACGTTGGACATGCACAGGTGCAACGGGTGGTGCTTCACATGGGCGATGGCAGAGCTTGGCGGTGTCAATGTATGTATTCGGAACGTGTCCAGGAAGAACATCTTCGATTCCATTCAGTGCCACAAGGTCACTCATCTATGTGGTAAATGTTCCATTTTCTTTTCTTTGATGCGGGGAGTCCTGTTACATCATCAGCACGGCATATTGAACGTAATCAATCAAAAAGTAATGTAGTAAATGATGAAGTGATATATATATATATATATATATATATGATAAATAAGTCATGATATATATACTTACTGGGTTCGTCCACTTGAAGTGGATCTCCTCGTAATAATATATCATCGACTATAGTCCGTCCAAAAAACGTTATCGTGTATTAAAATGATAATAGAATGAATCTTCTCAATTGGCTACTAAAAGAAGTAGGTCGGACTACAGTATACAAAAATTTAACAGTACTATAAAGAAATTGATGAAGTGCTATAAACAAAGGACGAGTGCTCAATAAAAGAGAAAAAAAGTATGAGCAGTAATTTCTAAGGATACGAGTGCTTTTAACTTTTACTTATGATATTTCAATTTATCATTTATATGGAAAAAAATAGATGAGGTGGTGTTGAGATTGGTCGATAATGTGTCATTACCTTAGTGTAGTAAATATAAGTAATTGGGAGGATGCCTGCACTTTTTGAAGTATGAAGTATGTAATATAATTAGACCCCCCCCCCCCCCCCCCCCCCCCCCCCCCCCCCCCCCAAAAAAAAAAAAAGTCAATATGAAGTACGTATAATGTTGGGTTCGCGCAAAATCACCCTGGAAAAAGTAGCATAATATATTTTTCCCTTTCCATAGGTGACTACACTATCCTAAATTTGATTGCCGAAACCCCGTCCGTCGACCAAACGCTACGGCCTTCCCCGGTGCATGTAATCATCTCCGGTGAAATCCCGCCGGAACAGTTCCTCCTCAAGAGAGTACAGGCTCATGGGTTCCAAATTATCAGCGGATATGACATGACAGAAGCCCTAGGGCCCGCCCTCATCAGCCCTGGGAGGTCATCACAACACCACCACCATGACGTCGATGACGACGACGACCATGATGATCATAACCTGGAATTTGGAGGACGCCTTCACACCACCACCGCCACTTCCGCTTCACACGGGGCCCATTCCATCTGTATCGACCGCTTACCGCCAACCAGTGATGCCAGAAGCACAACTACTACTGCAAGCCCTCAGGTCAGAGCGTCTGACTCGTCCCGGCCCGGCCCCGGTCAACGGATAGTGTCCCTGCTCCAGAGACAAAAGCTGGGGAAGGAGGTGCTGAGGTTCGTCGTCTCCATCATCACGGCGCTCCTTCTCAACCAGCACCAGGGGTTCAACCACCTGCAAGCCAGGGTGGTCGTACTCGCGCTCTCCATTGGGTTCACCACCACGTGGAATGGCGTTCTGCTGGGTGGGATGTACCCTCGGCTTGCGAGCGCACTGGAGTACTTTGGAATCGCCTCTGTCTTGGTCGCCTTGTTCGGGATGGTGAGCTCTTTTCTTCCGGCCTGCCTTGTGTGGGTGTGTTGGCTGTGTTGTGGCTTGTCGTTCTTGCCCTTCTTCTTGTGCCTTGTTCCTCCGAAGGCGGTTGAGGAAAGAGAGCAGCGCGGAACGGCTGGGTGAAGGTATTGTTTAGCATGAACATGCATGCGGGATTTAACAGTTCACATACATATGTGGATCAGGCACTCGGTCAACCTTGCATAGTGCAGCATTGCATACAATAACTCTGCAGATCAGAGAAATGTACAAAAGTCATGCATGCGTAAAATCATTCTGTTATCTTCTGTTCCTAGTTTGATCAAGTAGAGAAATGCTAAAAATGTAATATTAAGATTGATTTATGATATTAATATATTAAGTGATGTGACATTTTATACTTAAAGAGTTGTATATGGTCCGCTTATTTAAAGCCACTTACAATCTCGCAAAATAATTAACATACTAATTTCGTTAACTGTGGAAATACTTATTTCGTACAAATGTCAACTTAGTCCTAAATTTTTCAAGTTTACCAATTTAGTCATAAACTTTTATGTAAAATTCCAATATAGTCTTCCGAACAATTTCCGATGGAAATAATTGATGTGATGGTTTAGTGATTACTGGCCGTCCTATATGCAGAGCATTTAGAATACCTACATTGGTGGGGATGGTGCACGAAATCATTGTGGTAGGTGCGACGTAATCAGATAAGGCATGGGGGACTTACCTGTTCCCGTTTTTGTGGGTAAGGACTGCGGCATTTTCTTCATCTCGTATTCATCATTCTCAGAAAGGAAAGCTTCACCGAAATTTTACAAAACCCTAAAGAATTGAATAGATTCTATCATCTTGTGGGTAGCGACAAATCTCGTTGCAATCCACGACGTCTCACTGGACCGTCGAACCCAATGTGATCTTGAGGTTCCAGAGTATGAACAAACCCTAGCTATGGGAGAGAGCGATTTCCAAGCAATGAGTCCGGCTGATGAGTGTAACCCCATCTCGGTCAACTTCACTTCGGGTTCGACCGGGACGCCTAAGGCAGTGGTGCACAGCCACCGGGCAGCGTACTGAACTCTCTAAGGCTGATCCACCAATATGAGATGGGGAAGTCGCCGGTGTTCCTGTGGACGGTGGACATGCGCAGGTGCAAAGGGTGGTGCTTCGCGTGGGCGATGGCAGCACTTGGCGGGGTCAGTGTGTGTATTCGGAATGTATCCTGGACGATCATCTTTGACTTCATTCAGCTTCACAAGGTCATTCATCTATGTGGTAATGTTCCATTTTGTTGTCTTTGATGTGGAGAGTCCTGTTACATCATTAGCATGGCATATTGAACATAATCAATCGAAGAGTAATATAATAAATTATGAAGTGATATATATATATATGATAAACATAAGTCATAATATATATACTCACTCGGTCCGTCTATTTGAAGTGGATCTCCTCGTAATAATATATCATAATTTGCATTCCGTGCAAAAAAACTACGTCGGGTATTAAATTGATAATAGAAAGAATCATCTCAACTGGCTACTAAAAGAAGGAGGTCCGGCTGCGGTCTACAAAAATTTAATAGTACTATAAAGGAATTGATGAATTGCTATTAAGAAAGGACGAGTGCTCAGTAAAAGAGAAAAAAGTATGAGCAGTAATTTCTAAGGATAAGAGTGCTTTTTAACTTTTACTTATGATATTTCAACTTATCATTCTCATGGAAAAAATAGATGAGTAGTGTTGAGATTGGTTGATAATGTGTCATTACCTTAGTTTAGTAAATATAGGCAAGTAATTGGGAGGATGTCTGCACTTTTTGAAGTATGTAATATTGATTCGACCCCCCAAAAAAACAATGTATGTAATATGAAGCACGTATAATGTTAGGTTCACGCAAAATCACCCATGAAAATGTAGAATTTTATATTTTTCCCTTTACACAGGTGACTAAACTATCCTAAATTTGATCGCTGAAACTCCACCCCTCGACCAAAAGCTACTGCCTTCTCGGGTGGATGTAATCGTCTCCGGTGCAATCCCGACGAACCAATTCCTCGAGAAAATACACGATCCTGGGTTCAACATTATCGGCGGATATGGCATGACAGAAGCCCAAGGGCCCGCCCTCATCAGCCCCCTGAGGTCACCACAACACCACCATGAAGAGGACGGCGACGACCATGACGATCATAACCTGAAATGTAGAGGAGAACGCCACGCCGATGTCAAGGACCTGACCACCATGAGCGTTCCAAGCGACGGGAAAACAATCGGAGAAATCATGCTCCAAGGGAACAACCTCATGACGGGCTACTTTGGCAACCTGGAGGCGAGCCGAGAGGCCTTTTCTGGTGGGTGGTACAGGACCGGGGATCTTGGTGTACGGCATGTGGATGGTGGCATAGGGATGATTGACCGAGCTAGGGACATCAAGTCTCGAGGAACGAGCGGATCAGCACATTGCGCACAGAAGCCATCTTGTTAAGCCACCTGAAAGTTGCGGAAGCCGCCATTGTCGCTCAAAATGACGCGGTTGCAGGGCAAGTCCCATGCGCATTCATGAAGTTGAAGGAAGGGGACTATTCCATCGAGAAGGAGATAGTAAAATTTTGTGCGGAGCAGCTGGAAGAGGCGGCGATGGTTCTGAAAAAGGTGTTTTTGGGGGACTTGCTGAAGAATTCCACAGGGAAGGTGCAGAAGTCTGTGCTGAGAGAGAGATCGAATGCTGGTCCATAGAACGAGCACAGCTTCATAAGAACCAAAACATCAGAAGAATTACTTGCGAGAGTAACTAGAATTGAACTACTTGTGCATTTCTGTGTTATTTGTCCTGTAATTGCATAAATCGGATTGTCGTCAATTTCTGTAACTTTGATGTAAGCATATCTCCCTCTCCTCATCGACGGCACTTCCCCGCAGAGCGATGAGATGCGGTTGTAGCAGCTTCAGCTTCAGCTTCCGTCTTCTGCAAACTCCTCTCTCTGCGTCGCTCCTTCCCATCAATGGCGTCGACACTGTTTCGCTTCATCCGCACCCTGACTCCGCCTCCCTCCCTCTCCCGCTCGCTCTAGCCGTGCTCTTGCTCTTTCTGCTCCAACTCGGCCTCGCGGTCGCTCCCCGAGCTGCCGTCCATTTGTGCGCTGTTGTGCGCTGGAACTGAGGACAGCAAGGCAGGAAGCTAAGGGGCTGTTTGTTTAAATCTGTTTCTGTTCCTCGGAACACAAATTTTTGTTCTTTTGTTCTAGGGAACAAAAAAGAACATAATTGCGTATGTTTACCCTCTAGTTCTCGGAAAAAAAAAATAGACAGAAATGCGTTTATTTACACTCTTGTTCCCGGGAACAAAAAATCTATTTTTTTTTGTTCCCGGTAACAGAAACAAGAAGTAGAAAAAACTTGTTTCTTGTTCCCGGGAACAATTCCGAGAAACACTTCTTTTTTCTTCTTCTTTTTTCTTTGGCCAGTCGCCGGCCTCGGCCATTGCCAGCTACTGGCCGTTAAGGGCCGGCGACCTTGCGCGAGTGTCGCCGGCCCTCGGTGAGGCTCGGCCTCGCCTTGGCTGGGTGAGCTCGAGCTCGCCCAAATCCGGCGAGGCCAAGCTCGCCCAGCCACCGACGGGGCCGAGCCTCGCTGGGCCACCGCCAGCTTAGCGTCGCCCAGCGGTGGTCCGGCGAGCCTCACCTTGGCCGGGCGAGGCCGCCGGCCCTCGTCGGCGATCACCGGCCATGGCCGAGGCCGGGCGATCGGCCAAAAGGAAGAAAGAAAAAAAATGAAAAAGGAAAAATAAAATAAAAATATTAAAAAATGAAAAGAAACAAAAAAATTATACAAGTTTAATTTTTGTTCTTTTTCTATTTCGGGGAGCAGAAATTTTGTGCGATTCTAAACGTGTTCTTCTGTTCAAAAATTGTTCCCCAGAATAGAAATAGTTTTTTCTATTTCTATTCCCGTGAACAATTTTTTAACAGAAACGTTACCAAACACAGCCTAAGAGGGCGATCGCCCAGAGTGACCTCATCTTTGCCGAAGCGATTGCTTTAGGAAGGGGAGAGAGAGGGAGAAGGGCTCGATTATGTGTGGTTTGGAGACGAAGTGAGGTGTGGGTTTATATAGAAGTGAACGAGTGGGAGTGGGAGTGCGAGCGAGAGCCCGTTTGGTAAATGGTTAATTCTTGGCTATTTCTATCTTTTTGTTCTCTTGAATTAAATAAGAACAGAAATCCATTTAATAATGTTAACTAATTTTTCTACTAATGAGAACAAATTCAATCCTGGAGTAGATTTGAAATAAAATCAAGAAATATAAAAAAAGGGTAACTTTTTAATTCTTGGGAACAATGTTATAATCAAGCCATTTTTTTTTCTCTTTTCTTTTCTTCTTTTCCTCCTTTAGCTAGTTGCCGGGTTCGACGATGGATCGGCCAAAGATTGGCAAGAGGAGTAAGAAGAAGAGAAGGCAAAAAGAAAAAAAAATTCATTAAAAGAAATTCTAAGTCACAAAAAAATTTAAGAGTTGTATCAAATACATTCATATTCTTTTCTATTTTGAAAATAGAATTTTTATGCGGTTACTAAATATGTTTGAATACTTAGAAACTCGACTATGAAACGGAATAAAAAATTATTTTTGAATAGAAATTATTTTTGAAAGTAGAATAGTTATCAATCATGCGGATTGTACGTAGGTCATTTTCTTCAATGCGATGAGGAGATAAGGCTAAGGACGCAGGAAGGCGACGTGGGTTTTTGTAAGGTTTCGAGATCTTTCACGTAACGCGGGGAAAAGAGATGACACCTTGGTGTCCTGGCGTCCAGAGCTAGTGTCCAGAGATGCTTTTGAAATTTCTTGATGCGCCAGTGAAAGGGACCAGGGATCCAATGCCGATGGTGAATTTCTCGTGCGCGATAAGCGTCGGGGTTTCGTTTCTGCAATCATGGCGACCGTGATTGAAGTCGGGACTATTCAAAACCTCAGTACGTGGAGGGCTAACGTTGAATGGTTTTAAAGCGGAAGCATCCGAGACAGAATGTTCTCTCTCTCTCGCATGAAGAGCATATTCTCTCTCTGTCCGCTTTATCGCATGCATGCACAAGAAATAATAGAGCAAAGCTGTACGTAGGTACGCACGTATGTGTGCATAGTATCTGGGTTGATACCGTTCTACGTGTACCTCCGAATGCCAAATAGGATAACTTTAATATTATCTGTTCGACCAACTACATCCTGTAGATTTTTCCATATGGAACATAAACGTTGCCTGCCCGTTTATCAAAACTGGATATTCGAAATGATTCGACTGCAATTTATTAGGATTTCGAAGAAACCTTGACTAACGAGATGTTAATCTAAAATTGTTGATGACATTCGTTACCAATTTGGAGATTTAACCATAGATATCTTATCTCCATTTTAATACTCCCATGGATTGATAATTTGATTACCCAAACATCCGGCTCTGTCTTGTATTGATGGCATGTGAGCTTAGAACAAGTAATCTAGCAAGGGTAAAGGAGTTTTTTTTTTTTTTTCCCTTTTTTGGGTGAAGATATTTTGCTTGCGGTGGCGACAGTGCACACTGCACATACAGCAAAAGCTTAGGAAAACTCTCTTTTGAACTGGCTGACCAGTAGGGTTGGGCCTAAAATAGTAGTTAGGCCTTATGCCATAAGCCCGAGTTCATATTCTTTTTAGGCCCAGGAGGTGAAAGTGTGGGGATATTCTCTGATTGTCATAGTTGGATATGGAAAAGACGGTATCTTAGATGTTTACTACAGCTATTTCCAAAGCATTATTTTCACGTTAAGACTCCGTTTGTTTCATGAAAAACATGACGTTTCCTAAAAATATTTTCTAATGTTCGGTTGAAATTTAAAAAATAAACTAGAAAATATTTTCCGTCAATCAATAAGAAAAATCTTTTCAAGCAGACACTCAATTTTAATAATTTTAAAATATTTTTTAATTTTCTCCTTCCCTTCCTTTTCTTTTTTTTTTTTTTTTGGGGCTTCGCCTCGCCTGATTTAGCGAAGCCAAGCTTGCCTTGTGAACCTCGGCTTCACCAAACATTGACCTCGGTCGAGCTTGGCCTCACCAAATTGGGCAAGGCTCGAGTTGACCCGCGGTCTGTTGCCAGCCATCACTATGGCCAATGACTGGCCAAGGCCAAGGAAGAAGATGAAAAGGAAAGAATGAAGAGGAAAAGAAAAAGAAAAAGGAAAAATTAAAAATTCAATTTTTTAAAAATCTTTTCCTTCACACTCAATTTTTCCTTTCTTTTTTTTTCTTTTCTTTGAGGCTTCGCCGCCTAATTTGGCGAAGCTGAGCTTGCCTTGTGAACCTCGGCTTTGCCAGATTCGGCAAGGCCTAAGCTCGCTAGCCTCAAGCGAGCTTGGCTTCACCAAATTGGGTGAGGTTTGAGTTGGCCCCCGGCCGATCGCCGGCCATCGCCATGGCCAATGACCGGCCAAGGCTAAGGAAGAAAATGAAAAGGAAAGAAAGAAGAGAAAAAAAAAAGAGGAAAAAAATTAAAAATTTGATTTAAGAAAAAGAAAAAAAAGAAAAGAAAACATAAAAATAAAATGAAAATGTGTTTGGTGAAAGAAAGTAAGGTGGAAGAAGTTATTTCCAATAGTAGAAAACATTTTTCTTGACCAGTTCATTTTCTCGTGAAACGAACGCCGAAAGATCCAGAAAATGTTTTCCTAAAAGTTATTTTCATTGAAACAAACGGAGCTAAAAATTAGCTTCTTTTTCTTCTTTTTCATCATCTAGTGGCACGACCTTAATTCGTCGGCTACCTGGAAGAGAACTAGGATGACAATCCCCCCTCCCTAATGGCCGCACATTTATATATGAGTTTCCCATGAGAAGAATCGAATCTAGAACCATCAATTTTTCAGCCATAAGCATGAGAACGCTCTTATGATCGGATCAATACTGCTGTGAATCATACAGGTTAGTTTTTTTTTTTTGCCCCAACTCTACCTCATCTTCTTTCGATCTTAAATAGATTTCTTTTACAAATGCTAATGAACAGAGTTGACAGTATTAAGGGGGAGATTTTCACAGTTCATCCTTTAATCTTGCAAAAAGTGAGTCAAATTGTGTTGTGCGCACAATAGTTATTTCATTATTGTGAAAATTTGTCGATTTGATTGCAACTTAACAAATAACAGGGTCATTCATCATATAAGGGTCCATCGAGGTGAAATTTTCTATATGAAAACAAACGTTTTTCTTCGTCATCTCATGGGCATCGAATTCTTGCTTTAGATTAGTCCTGCATGCATTCTCACAATATGAGGATGACTTCTTTATTTCCTCTTCTTTTTTGCTTTGTCCCCTGAATCTTGAAATAAAAGTGAACAGTAATAAGATAATCTGTAACCTATTGCTGCCAATACCGGATCAACACGAAAAAAGAAAAAATGGCATTACTTTCGATGATTAAATTTTTTAATGTCAAATTGAACGATTGTTAAGAAAATTTATGTTCACATGATCGATGAAAAAATATGATTGATGAGGCGATATCACCGCAACATGACATGTGATATCACTGTTATACATAAATATTATCCATATAATATTTATGAGGAGAGATCTAACTAATTGGGAGCTGACTTTGATGAGTACAAAGAATTATGATCCGAAAAACATGGATGACTAGCACGAATTCCTGGAAGAATGGCAGATCCTACATGTGAGCTCAACCGCTAAATTGAAGCTGGCAAAATGAAATCCCTTAATTTAGAGACATTTTGCTTGATGTCAACCTATCTAAGAGGATCAGTCGATTGATAAGTGCTTATTGTTGCCTGTACCAAAATTGCTTCACAGCTGACTTCCAGCTCTGGACTGGTACCTTCCAAAATGGTGTGATTGACCTCTGCAGGTGATGAACTCCAAGTTCATACAATATAGGAAATATCATATTATATTAGAACTTTTACATAGGACATCGGCGGTGAAAAGATCATAACCGAAGTAGAGCACTGGTACGGATACAGTTAATGATTTCGGTAAATAAGGGACTCCATTTCGTGATTGCTTGCGTAAGACCTATATTACAACCGCGATGTACCTTATAACTTCTTTATATATGAGTATTTTGCCAAGCTTTCAAGTTTTGGAGGCGGAGACTAGCCCATCTTTGAATATTACATAGGTTAATTTAAGGAAAAACAACATAATTGGTCTTAAACTTATTATATAGAACCAGCTAAGTCTTGAACTTTTTAATTGAACCAAGGTAATCCTAAATCTTTGGGGGAAAGTGCACTTAGGTCCTATCGGGCAAGTCTCGCCTTATTTATCTGACATGATAGTCCAATCAACATTAGTTGTTTTACACGTAATGGCGACAACATGCACGAAAGGATTTTCAACAAACAATGCCGTTTTTTGTTAGGTTAACATCGTTGTTTCTTCGTGTTGCACAATACATAAAAGTTACCCCAAAATCCCCTAATCAATCCCTCATTCTCAAACCCTGATGCCCCTTATAATGCCAATTCCAGTCTTAGAGGCTAAACTTGGGGGCGAAGATGAAGATGATCTCAAGATTTTGCAATAGAAACAATGAAGAGTAGCCGTGTTGGGTACATTGACGACGACCGTCTTCAATTTCTAACAAAACTGCATAACTTTGACAGTGATTATTGTAAGAGTTTTTCTAATGTGGATTACATTAATCGATATTGTAATTTACCGTTTAACGGTTACTGTTTTACGAGGTTTGGTCTAAGGTGAGATAGAAGGTTTCTTAATTAGTCTAATATGGGGCTGGCTAGTGTGGGCCGAGTTGAGCCTGGCCCGTAATGAGGGGGCCTAGCTGGAAACTCTATAAATAGTGCTCAAGTCTCTCCTTTAACCCTGATTTTTACACGTATCCTCACCTAAGGGGCATTTACCTAACGCTAAACGTGAGGGGGCCGTCTCATTGAGCCAGTATTACGGAGGGCAATAGAGGAGAAGGACTTGCGCGTGAAACATCGTGTTTCCGCTTCCGCTTCAAGAACGATGGATCCTAAAACAGGTGCGTTAATCTTTCCACTTCATGTTTTTGTTCTGGTTATGGTGATCTAGGGATTGCGGAATTTGCATCTAACATGTGGTATCAGAGCCTCCATAACCCTAGTACTTGAACACATTGAATTTTGCCTTAATTTGAGATTTTCGAGATTTTTTTGTTCAATAGAAATAAAATAAAATTATATATTCGGACTGGGCTCGTCGAGGCGAGCAAATCCATGGGCGACGCGTTGCTGGGGGACGCCGCACGTGCCCCCACGCGCGGCCACGCGCTGCGGGGGCGTCGAGCACGCGCCCCACGCCCGCACACGCGCCCACACGCGCGGGGCGCGGCTCGCATGTGCGACGCACGCGGGTGCTGACGTCACGATGACGTCAGCGACCTTGACTCGAACCGACCCGACCGACCCAGGAGCCGACCCGACCCATTGACCAGACCCGACCCGGTCAACCGTTGATCGGACCAGTCAACCGGTCGGACCGCCACCGGTTGGACCGGTTTTGACCGGCCCTTTGACGCCAGCGCGTGAGCTCCATGCGCCCCGCACTCATGCGGTGCATGCGGGCGCGTGGAGGCTCCGATTCGCGCGTGGCCGGCGGTGTTCGATTCGTATTGTTATCCTCTCTCTTGTGGTGTGTTGATTATACTTGGTTGATGATTTTATGGATGTGAAAATGTATATCAAACCCTAAATACGTGACATTTTTAGTGTATTTTTGCGTATTTTTCTTGCGTTTTTCTGTGATTTTGGAAATACAAGTGTTGTATTGTTGATATGCTATCACATACATATTATAAATGTGTTATTCATTAATAATATACAATAAAGTTTATTTTTTTTTATTAATGAATAAAGCAATGTAATTAGCATGATATGTGATTTTTGTGATTTACTACCCCTATCACTAATGTTAAAAAAATCACATATATGGTGAATGTGAGATTTAAAGTATATATCCCTGGTATGAGAAAGTTTCAAGGATTCAATTGAGTTGTGACAGCCAAAGTGGCACACTTGATTGGGTTTGAGAAATTTCATCTCGTATGATGATTGTGATGTCTCCTGGTCTAATGCGTCGTCATACTCCCAAAGGAGGTGATTATGTATTAGTTCATGGAGGGATACATGATGGTGTGGTAGAGGACTGACTGATCCTAGTGGTTCTTCTGCCCAAAGGTGATGAATTCACGAAAATTGGAATATATTCTCATAACCGCTATCATGAGAGAAGTGTACAATTACATGTCATGTATTCTGCCCAAAGGTGATTATGTGATTTTGCATGTAACTCTCTGGATGTGTACTTGTACATCAAGTTACACATTGCTCACATGATGCTAAATATATACATTGCTTGTTTTTCAGTCACATTTTTTGTAAATGGTAACTCCGTCACTATTGAGGTTCTTGCTGGTTCAAACTTTAAGAGATGGAAAGAAGATTTTCTGTTTGCCATGGAGATGGCAGATGTTCATATGGCTCTTACTGCTGATCGACCGGCAAATCTGACTGCCAAGAGTACAGAGACTTAGAAAACAAATTTTGCTGCTTGGGAAAAGAGCAATTGAATTTGTTTGTTGTCCATGCAGCGGTCCATTCAGGAACACTTGAAAAGTGGTTTGCCTGCAAACTGCACTGCTGGGCAAATGATGGAAGCTTTGATGGCTAGAAACCGTGTGTCGCCTAATGCTGAGATAGGGACACACCTGCAAACACTATTTACTATGAAGTATGATTGTTCTGGTGGAGTTAGAGATTATGTTCTGAGGATGGTAGATTTGCAGACAAAGCTTCAGGCTCTCAATGTTGATATTCCTACTGCTTGCATCGTGCATCAAGCTTTAAACACTCTTTCTCCTGATTTTGGGATTATCAAGACCAATTATAGTTCCCAAGATGAAACTTGGTCTGTGAATGACCTGATTACAAGGCTGGTGGCAGAGGAAGAGAAATTGAAGAAAGATAAAGGGCACATTGCTCTTTATGCTTCCAGTTCTGCTAGTGATAAGGGTAAGAAGGTGAAAAACTATACCCACAAGGGCAATTCTAAAGCTACTGGTCCTTCCAACTACAAAGGAAATTCTGAGGGTGCAGGTCCTTCTAACAGTCTGGGTCCTAAGAAAGCATTCACCAAGAAGGATGGTGTTCTTTGCTACTTTTGTAGGGAAAGAGGACGTGTGAAGAAACATTGCAATAAGTTTAAGGCTTGGTTGTCCAAAAGAACTAAGAGTGAGCCTAAAGGTAATGATTCTTTGGCGTTTGTTTGTGAATCTAATCTATTTGAAGTTCCAACCAATTCGTGGTGGTTAGATAGTGGTGCAACTAATCATGTTGCGTTCACCATACAGGGGTTCATAAACCGAAGGACGCCAAATCAGGATGAATCAAAGCTCACTGTGGGAAAAAACATTGAAGTTGACGTTGAGTTTGTGGGAGATGTCCTTTTGATTTTGGATTCTGGTTTTAGGATGATGTTGAGAAACACCTTTTACATACCCTCTTTTAGGCGGAATTTAGTTTCTGTGTCTTGTTTGGACATGTGTCGATACTCTTTTGAAATAAAGAGTAATACTATTTCCATGTTTTATGATTCAAATAAGATTGGGTGTTGCAATTTATCCAATGGATTGTATCGATTGAGCTTATCTCCCAACGACATGTACGTTGCTTATTCAGCTGAAAAGGTTGTTTCCAAAAGGCCTCTACCTAAGGAACAGTCTTATGCATTGTGGCATAAACGTCTTGGTCACATCTCCAAAGAAAGAGTAGAAAGGCTTATAAAGGCTGATATATTGCCTACTCTTAAAAGTAATCTAGAGACTTGCGTGGACTGTTGTAGAGGTAAGATGACTAAGATAAAGAAGAAATCCGCTATTCGAAGTTCTAACTTACTAGAGGTTATTCACACTGATATTAGTGGACCGTACATGGCTACTTTGTGCAGAAATTTTTATTTCATCACATTTATTGATGACTTTTCCCGATATGGATATTTATACTTGATTAAAGAAAAGTCCGAGTCTCTTGACAAATTTAAGATTTTTCGGACTGAAGTGGAGAAACAATTGGGAAAAGTTATAAAGATTGTCGATCTCGATCGTGGTGGTGAGTATTTTGGTAGGCACGGTGATGCTGGACAACTTAAAGGGCCATTTGCTAAATACTTAGAGGATTTTGGGATAATAGGTCAGTTTACTATGCCTGGAAGTCCTGAACAAAATGGTGTGGCTGAAAGGAGGAATCGCACTCTTATGGACATGATGAGAAGTATGATTAGTAGGACCAATTTACCTTATTTTTTATGGGGTGAAGCTTTGAAAATAGCTCTTTACATTTTAAATCATGTTCCTACTAAAGCGGTTCCCTTGACTCCCTTTGAGTTATGGACTGGACGTAAGCCTAGCTTGAATCACCTTAAAGTTTGGGGATGTCCTGCAGAGGTGAAGTTATATAATCCGACATTGAGTAAGTTGAATTTCAAAACTATTCGATGTTACTTCGTATCTTACCCAGATCATTCAAAGGGGTATCGGTTTTATAACCCTAATGGAGGTACAAGAATTGTGGAATCTCAGACTGCAAAATTTCTAGAATTTGATGTAGCTGAAAATGGTAGTTGCTCATGAACTATTGAAGATGATAGTATGAGGAGGATTACTAGATCACTGTCTCATCCTATGCAAACAATTATGGAGTCTCCTACGCCACAAACTGAGCCTGTTGTAGCCCAGGATGCTATTGTTAAGACAGTTCCTGAAGAAAACATCTCCTCAGATTTAGAATGAGGATGAAGTAGCTCCACTTAGAAGATCAACTAGGGAAAGACGTTCAGCTATACCACCAGACTATTTAGTCTACCTTGAAGAGCATGATTATGATATTGGTTGTGTTGTTGATCCGGTAACTTATACGGATGCCATCTCATGCCCTCAATCAGATTTGTGGTTAGATGCGATGAAAGATGAGATGCGATGAAAGCCTGAAGGTTGTAAACCTATTGGCTGCAAATGGGTATACAAGACTAAAAGAGATTCCAAAGGGAAGATTGAAAAGTTTAAAGCCAGATTGGTAGCTAAGGGTTTCATTCAAAGAGAATGAATAGATTATGAATCAACATTTTCTCCAGTTTCTTCTAAAGATTCCTTTAGAGTGATCTTGGCATTAGTAGCTCATTTTGATATAGAGTTACACCAGATGGATGTTAAGACTGCCTTTCTAAATGGAGACCTTAATGAGGAGGTTTATATGGTGCAGCCTGAAGGTTTTGCAGCAGATGACTCAGGTAAGTTTGTTTGTAGATTGAAAAAGTCTATTTATGGCCTCAAACAAGCTTCTAGACAGTGGTATTGAAAGTTTCATAGCATTGTCTCTTCATTCGGATTTATTGAGAACAAAGTAGATCAGTGTATATACATCAAGGTCAGTGGGAGGAAATATATTTTTCTCATACTTTATGTGGATGATATCTTGCTTGCTAGTAGCGACATTGATTTACTGCATGAGACAAAACGGATGTTATCGAAAAATTTTGACATGAAAGACCTTGGTGAGGCGTCTTTTGTTCTTGGCGTTGAGATCCATAGGGATCGCTCTCGCCGTTCATTGGGTTTGTCTCAGAGGGCGTATGTTGATCGCATTTTAGAAAGATTCAATATGCAGCATTGCAAACCAGGAACCGCTCCGTTGTTAAGGGTGATAAATTGAGTCTTTCACAATGCCCTAATTCAGATTTTGAGAAAGCCCAAATGAAGAATGTACCTTATGCTAGTGTGCTTGGAAGTATAATGTATGCTCAAGTTTGCACTAGGCCAGATATTGCTTTTGCAACAGGGCTTCTAGGCAGATATCAGTCAAATTCAGGACACGATCACTGGGTTGCTGCCAAGAAGGTTTTAAGATGCTTAAAGAGAACAAGAGATTATATGCTGATTTATAGACATGTTCCAGACTTGCAGCTAGCAGGGTATTCATATGCAGATTTTGCTGGCTGTCAAGATGATAAGAAGTCAACAATTGGATACATATTTATGTTGGCAGGAGGTGCAGTATCATGAAAGAGCGAGAAACAGAAATCTATATCTTCTTCTACCATGCAAGCGGAGTTTGTAGCATGTTTTTCAGCTGCTACTCAAGCTATTTGGCTCCGGAACCTCATTAGGGAGTTATCAGTTTATGATTTTGTGGATAGGTCCATACAGCTGCATTGTGACAATAACTCTGCAGTGTTGTTTATTAATAACAACAGAAGTCTCAAGGGGTCTAAACACATGGAGGTCAAGTTTTTGACCATAAAGGAATCGGTGCGAGAATGGTGACGTTGCAAGTAGATCATATTCCTACGGATGATATGGTTGCAGATCCATTAACTAAAGGCCTACGCCCGTGTGTATTTGAGCGACATGTCATTAGCATGAGCCTAGGAGCATCTTGGGATGCTGTTATTTAGTGGGAGCTGTGTTTTATTTTTCTTGAATAAAGTTTACATCTGTATTTGTTACAATTTAGTAACATTTTGATATATATATATATATATATGTCAACTTTTGCATTCAATAAAATGTTTTTTGAACGGATTGTTATTATGTTGAATATATATATTGTTAAAAGTCTCAAGGTATTGCTTAAACCTTGAGTGAAGGCTAGGGGCATTCAGTTATTGGCCTTGTGCATATGTCTTGTTATATATAAAGAAAGGTTAACCATAAGGACAAGGCATATGTGGGTTCGTTGGAACGATAAAGACATTCTCTAGTGACACAAGTTTTTGTGACGCTTAAGGTAAGAGAATGGGCATTCTCTAGTGGCACAAGTTTTTGTGACGCGTAAGGTAAGAGAATGGTAACTAACAAATGGGATCTCTCTATGAGAGATGTTATCCATTTGACACACTACTATATTGGATCCATATCAATAAAGTTGAAAGCACTTGTGACCGTGGAAGGCTCTGTATGTATACATGCAATTACCGCCATGATTCGGTGTTCGAGACTTTATGGGATATGATTGACTATTAAGAATTATCTCTAGACCAAAGTGCGCACATACAGTACGATTTCAATTAATATAGTTCAAGTGGGAGAATGTAAGAGTTTTTCTAATGTGGACTATATTAATCGATATTGTAATTTACTGTTTAACGGTTACCGTTTTACGGGGTTTGGTCTAAGGTGAGATAGAAGGTTTCTTAATTAGTCTAATATGCAAGCTACATCGTGGGTCGAGTTGAGCCTGGCCCGTAATGAGGGGGCCTAGTTGGAAACTCTATAAATAGTGCTCAAGTCTCTCCTCTAACCCTGATTTTTACACGTATCCTCACCTAAGGGGCGTTTACCTAACGCTAAACGTGAGGGGGCCATCTTATTGAGCCAGTGTTACGGAGGGCAATAGAGGAGAAGGACTTGCGGGTGGAACATCGTGTTTCCGCTTCCGCTTCAAGAATGATGGATTCTAAAACAGGTGCGTTAATCTTTCCACTTCATGTTCTTGTTTTGGTTATGGTGATCTAGGGTTTGCGGAATTTGCATCTAACAATTATTCCATGAACGTGTTGACTTTTATAATCTATTTATGTCGTTTGCGTCGGTTTCTTTGCATGTGTTGCATAGGTGGCTCCACAATAAAAAAATTTCATATTGCCTTATCGTTTACGGTCAAGATACAGGACAAGTAGCATTGGTCTGCGTCTTTGACATAGACATTTTGTCCGTCGCCTAGCGTTTGACTATGATAGGTGGAGATAAATTTAGTACAAACAGACATCGGTTTTAAATTCATTAGGGGATGAGAGATTCCATTTCATGGCTCTTTGTAACTTGTCAATTTCGTCGATGCAGTTCTAAGTCTTTGGGCCAAATTCCAATGGAACCATTTTAGTCAATTGCCATAGGAAATTACGAACGTGGCGTCCAGTAATTGTTGGCTGGCCAACGTAACACACACTGAAGTTGACAATTTTACTTGAAACAAGGATCGTCACATTTCAACAATTTTTTTTTGAAAATTAACTAGAATGACCACATATGAATTTTGCACAAAGATTTAAAGCCACATCGGTCAAATTGGAAATTATAATACTAAATTGGCATCCATACAACACGTTTAAAATTGAATTAGTAATTGTCCCATAAATATCTATATATTTCGAGCTATCGAATAAATCAGAATCTATCCACTGGAAGTTTAAACTAGGGCCACTTCACTAAATAAGTAACTCGTTGATAAAATTGTTTACTTATTTACTTTTTAGTTTAAATGAATACTACTGCATGCATTATTTTTCATTTCTTGTGCAACATCATATGAATAAATAATAAGATTATAAGCCTTCATTGGATGGAGAGATAAAATATTTAATTTTTTATTTACACTTTCGAAAAAAATAAGAGAATGATTATTAGGAGGGTTATGCAAAGAAATAAAGTGGATAAGCATTTCAAATTACTTTTAGAAGGGGGAGCATGTAAAATCATTTCCAATTATTTTTTATTTCTAGATAGTTATATAAATTTCTACGAATTTGTACGAGTAGATTTTAAATACTGAAAAAATATTAGAACCAAAAGCTAAACTACAATGAATGGCAAGAAGCATACAAACCATGTTTAGTGCGTACGAATGATATGTTTACTTTCTTAAACTGTCGAATGCCAATTTCTCCCATACATGCGAGCATGTGCATTTCACTACAATGTAAAATTTGTAACCCTTTTTAAAAAATATTCTTTACTTTTGTAAAAGATAAGATGATTGATATTTAAATGCCAGCCAATTATTTCGAATTAAGTTTTTAAAAGAATAAGACATTCAATGATCATCTGCCAATCATTTACAAAATAGTGAATTGTTATTTGGCCATTTATAATAATGCGTGTTTATAGTGCATTTTACAATCATAGTGTATTCACACACACAATCTCACTCACCCACGACTCCTCATTGTTGCTTGTTTTCCCGCCGCCCATTATGCTTGTCGCCTGCCGCCCCTCGTCAGCGCCGCCCCTCAGTGAGTTTTTGTAGAATTTTTTCTTCTTCTTCTTTTTTTTTTTCTATTCTCTCATGGGAAGGTCATCGTGGTGACGAGTTCGGAGTGACCAAATTTTTATAAATAATTATAATTAAACTCTAATTAAAAAAATATGAACGATGTCTAAGAGAATGAGACTAAAAATATTCTACCGTGCCAAACCTGAAATTTTAAACTTACGGCGGCAATTAATTAACTAAAAAAACCATTTATTCATAGTCTTTGATGCCTAACCCGAAATTCAAAGCTAAGGTGGCAAAATCATAGACTCAACAAATGGAAAGAGTTTTTTTGGCCCTTAGCCAATCAATACCGACAAAAAAAAAAGAGAGAGTTTTTCTTCCCTTTTAAGTAAGATGTTTTTAAAGTCCTTTTCTCTTACTTTCTCCTCTCTCTTCATTGTCTTCTTCAACCTTCAACTTGGGGAGGGTTTAAACTAGTCTCACCCTCCCTCCTCTCTTGTTGATTTTGCTTAAGTCTTCTTTTTTCTTTTCTCCTAATCTAAATCTAAGAGCTTTCTTTTCTCGATCTGGTTCTAAATGTAAGAGTTTGAACTCTCCCGATTTGAAGCTGATTCTAGATTTAAGAGCTATCATCTACTTTAGATCTGGGAGTTTCATAATATATTTTTGGGAGTTTGATATTCATGTGATTTGTCTGTAAATCCCTTGTGTTTAGTTTCAATGGTGCTCTGGCGCCTCATTAAACCATGAAGAGTTACTCTTCTATTATATTTGTGTTTGGTCAACCTGTTTTCACTATCGTTGTTCAAAAAAAAAAAAAAAATCTGTTTTCACTATCCATACGGCAATGGTGTAGAGGAAACAGAATCTAGTCACGCACGGCAACGCCGTAGTTACTAGAGAAGGAATTTTCAACATGTATTCATCACTAACGAAAAATGAGATTCAATGATTGGCGACCAATTAGTTTACATGATAGATCTATTCTTATGGAACAAGTGTGTGCTTAAACCTTCTGATACTTTGTTGATCCTTATTGTTTTCTGTATTTTGTTTTGTTTTGTAGTACTCTACGCTTGGATCTACTTTGATTTGCTTTTCTTTAAATGTTTGTGTACTCTTATATATCTTTTTGAGTAATAAACATATTTTTCTTGCTGACCTGAAAAATAAAAAAATCAAGACGATCATAATTTATCACCTTTGGACGAAGGCGGCAAAAATATAACTTATCGCTTTAGGTACCAAAGAGGACAAAATTAAACCGCCTTAGACAAAAATTAACAGAGCAAAACTCAAGGCGACAAAACAGACCCATTTCTTTTATTCATTTATTTACTTTTCGTGGGTACTAAAATGAAAAAAGAAGCACGATCGGTGTTAGTGATGGAATCGTCGTCTTTCCTCTCTTACAACATCACAATCCTTTGAATTGGTTTTCTAGTAAACGTCATAGCAACTTCCTCTCCGCATTTTGGCTTTCAAGTCATTCTTTATTTCACTGGTCATCTTTCTATATGCGACTAAATTGGCCAATCATGATGTCTAGGGGTGATTGGGTCCAGGGTGGATAGGGTCTAGACATGGACCCTGTACCCGACCCTGTTATAACCGATTCCCCTTTTCTAGACCCTATACCCGACCCTGTTTGTATTGGACCCTGTACCCAACCCACCCTGTTTTTCCGATCCGATTCCAGGGTCAACCCTGTTTCCATTAGAATCTGTTTTGCAATCTCTCGATATCCTATACAACTTCGAATTTTATATTAATAAGCGAGAAAATAACATAATCCTCCTAATTTATATTGAAACATTAAACACTGGTAATAAATTAATACAGACTAAACGAAAAATTAAGGATCTATAGGACTAATTATAATAAATAAAATCATAAGGTAAATAATTAGTAACAAACATGGGTCTAATATTAGTCTTATTCCCACAATTACTACTTGAAGCTATCCATTTATGCAAGCATAACTCCTCTTACAAAAGAGAAATTAATTGAGCCAATTCATGTGATACACAAGAATTTGGCGGCAACGAACACCGTCCGTCCATCAGACGGTGCGAGAGGGAGCCGGTGAGGGAAGGAAGCAAGTGAGGAAGAGGAATGACAAAGGAGGAGTGCCGTGCGTGTTTGAGAGAGCCAAGAGGAAAAACATTGTGTGATTGCAAGAGTAAGAATAGAAATCGGGAGAAAAATAAAAGGTTTTGGACCTCTAACTTACAAAACGAGTCCGAGAACCGGTTCCAAAACTGGTCCAGGAACCGGTTTCTAGGTGGGTAATCACTTGGAACTTGTTCCGGGACCGGTTTAAACAGGTTCCGAATTTTCGGGTGGGCCGATCCGGGAATTGGGTATACCCGGTCCGGTTGCACACCCCTAATGATGTCGCCACAATGCTTAACTCTCTTATTATTTTCGTACCTTGTCCGATCTAGGTAATTTATACTCGCGTGGATATGCGCCACACTCAAGCTGGCTGGCCACTAAGGATGCGCATGATAATAATTCTATTTCTACTCCAAGACTAATTTTCTATTCCAAACTTGTTTCTAGAACAAAAATCTATTTGGTAAAATTAATTCTTTTTCTAATTATGAAATAGATTTCTGCTCCGAAATAGATTTAGAATAAAAATTAGAAGTGGAAATTTTTACTTTTCCATTTCTATAACAGAAATGAAGAATAAAAACTCTTTACATCGTTCGTCCTCGCTATTAATCAGTTGTTCATCCGTTGTCGCCGGTCGCTGATCGCCGCCGTTGCCAACGGTCGCCGGTCGCCAGCCGCTAGTGGCTGATCGCCGGTCGCCATTCGTCGATAGCCACCACCTACCGCTGCAACTGGCGGAAGGGAGAAATTTTGTGTCGTGTTATCAAATGAATTTCTATTCTAGGAATATAAATTTTGTGTCGTTATTAAATGCGTATTTTTGCCTACAAACTCGTTCAAAAATAAAAATAGAAAAATCTATTTCTCTTCCAAAAATCAATTTCTGACCAGAATAGTTATTATTCATGGCCTAACCACTTGTGGGGCTGCTTTTACTATTGGCTATTGCTTAAGATCTGCATGGAGTTCCATTATACTATGTAAGTTATTTTGAATGCGTCCTAGCAAAATAAACCGATTTTCATTTGCAAATCGATTGGTCGAGCAACTCAATGCGACAAGAAATATATAGCGCCTACGAGGGCAAAGCAGAGATTTGCCCATCTTCTTTTGATATGAATCAATTATGACGTTTTCGTAATGTGCGATGTCATTGCACGTGATTAATTATACCTTGAGAAAGCAAAATTATAATGGGTATCATTATAGTAGGGCAATTATTAGCGTGATGAATGAGATTGATTAAATAAAGAGCAAGGGAATTTCGGAGTTCCTTCCCCCGCCGACGTGCATGAAACATATCTACTTTGTTTGTTGGCATTTAATAAAATAAACAGTATATAACTATATATGATGATTTCCACTAACGGTGACTCGGATATCGGGTTGCCACTTTGGCATCTAGTGCTCCTTTTCTAGACAATAAAATTTGGGATTTGACCTATTTTGCTTGTTACGCCAAGCCGAGCTCAAAATACTTTTAGAAACCCACTAAGAGAATCCTTTTGTGAGAGATTTTTTATTTTATTTTTTTATTTTATTGATCCTTGTGGAGCTTTACTTGAGTGTAGTCCAGGTCGGGACACACTAGTGAGTGAATATGATTGAGCTATCGTAATCTATTTTGGCCGATTATAGGAGAACCATTTCATCGATCTTTCATGAAATAGGAACACTGCCAAACTATGTAAATCCGTCATATCAAGTTTAGGCACACTACCAAAGGGAAAAGTGCCAAAAAGGCTCAAAACTTATTACATTAATACAATTCGATCATAAACCTTCCAAATATATCAATTTAGTTATGGACATTTTCACATTTGTACCAATTGGGTTCATCCAGCCAATTTAAACTAAAAATTGCTAACATGGCATCAGCTGTCCTATGCGGCATAATCTAGCATTGACATGAACATTTTATTTATTGTCTCATTTAAATTTTTTTTATTCTTTTCTTT
This sequence comes from Eucalyptus curtisii, assembly GCA_017140595.1. NCBI lineage: Eukaryota > Viridiplantae > Streptophyta > Magnoliopsida > Myrtales > Myrtaceae > Eucalyptus > Eucalyptus curtisii. Next base: position 31,986,492 of record CM029502.1, on the reverse strand, counting down.
TATTTTCTTTTCTTTTATTTTCTTTTCTTTTATTTTCCTTCCTCTTTTTCCTTTCTTCCTTTTTTCCCTCAACCAATCGCCAACTTCCGTGATGGCCAGCAAAGTTCTCCAGCTGCCGGTGAGTGTTGGACGAGGCCACCCTTTGCTAGATCCGGCTAGGGCTAGGCAAGGCCCTTTGTCACTACTAAAGGTTGTCCCCTGGCAAGAGGTAGTCCCCTCGCCAGATCTAATGAGGGGTGGCCTCACCGATGGAGAGGGCCCTTGTCGGCCTTTGGCGAGTGCTAAGCGAGGGTCCCCTCATTAGATTTGGTAAGGGTGCCCTCGCCAAAGGCTGATGAGGGTGTCCCAGCCCTTGCCCTCATTGGTAGCCAATGATGTTTGCCGGCCATCATGGAGGGTGGCGACTGGCAGAGGGAAATAAGGAGAAAATAAAAGTAAAAGGAAAGGGAAAAAAAAAAAAAGAAGGAAAAGAGAAGGAAAAGAAAAGAAAATGAAATTTTTTTAAAAATAAATAAAATGTTCACATTATTCATATCTCATAGGACAGCCAGTATCCACATCAACAAATTTTGACCTAATTGGTTGGATAGATTCAATTAATACCAATGTGAAAAGGTATATGATCTAATTGATTCTATTGAAATGTTTAAAACCGAATTGATACTAATACAATATGTTTAGGACTCTTTTCGTACTTTTCCCCACTACCAAACCATGTAAATCCGCCGTGTCAAGTTTTTTTTTTTACATTTATTTCTTGTTCAAATCATTTTGGTTAGTCTATGCCTGCGATTTCATGTAATAAATAGGTAGCCGAGCCTAGGGTTATCCTTGATTAATTATCTGTATGCATTATGACTAAGACTTCCACAAAATTCGAGTTGGAAAGATCTCCTGGCAAGAATAATCTTAACCTGTGGCAAATCAAATACAATTTTTGGTTGGAGACACGGGGTATGGACTCAGCATCGGAGGGACACGATAAGTTTCTCAAGATTATGGTAGTAGAAGAAAAATCTGATTTTTTGAAAAAGGTTAGGAGTTTATTATGTTGAATTTAGTGGACGATGTTTAGTTGAAGTAACAGATGACATGATTACAGGTGCAGTTTGTGGAAACTTGAAGTGTTGTATGTATCGAAGCTTGATCTAAGATTACTTCAAATTCAAGATGGAGTTAATGGTCAATCTAGGATAACCTAATTGAGTTTTAATAAAGTCATCAATGCTTGTTCGTTGCTCAATTCTTTTGAGCACTTCTGTGACTCTCTTATGAAAGGGTATGAGGTTATGTCTATAGAGAAAGTGGAGTATTGCATTGTTCTCGAATGAGTGGCAGAAGTTGCAAGGCAACGATGAGAGAATTAGTTCTAAGGGTCTGATGGTTAAAGGTAGGAACTTCAAGAGGAGCTCTAGCGCTGGACGTAATCTAGATCAAAGACTAGAGCGAAGGGAAAGCCTTTCGGACGCCACAATTGTCATAAAGAGGGGCCATCACAAGACTGCCTAAAACCAAAAAAAGTGGAGAGATCGGAGAGTGACACGGATGTCACACGAGCCAACAGGAAGGAGTCGGGCTACATTTTATGTGTCTACTGTTTCGACTAGAGAGTAGTGGATCATGGATTTTAGATGAACTGAAATGGAAACTAGAGATCAGTTGGACTATATTCAATGTGTGTCTACCAGTTCGACAAGGGACTAGTGAATCCTTGATAGCTACGCATATGTCTGATAATGATTAGTTGAAACAAAATTAAGTAGTGAGTTCCAAGACAAGTAAATCTCAAGGAAAGGAGTTGTACAATTCAGATGGAATGGGTCGGGCCAAACATGTGTGGATCATTGTCGGGCGGAGACCTCAAGGAAAGGAATCTTGGATGTAACTTCTGATCGAGGTAGCAGGTTGTGCATTTATGTTGAGCCTAGTCACGCTAAGGCAATTAGGGACGAGTCAATTCAAATTTTGTGTTCCTACCAAACTTGATTGGGCTAAAATGGAGATCCCAGTCGAGATAATGCCGATGCAGAATAATATATGGATTAAGTGGGGAACATTGTAGACATTGAAAGCCCACATGTGAGGAGAGATTTGTTGAGATGAAAATGTGAAAGTGTTGTGCAAAGCATCAGAAATGTGGTGTAAACTAAAATAGTTAATATATCATAATTGACTCATAATTCATTTACTTAAATTTTTGAATAATGGTGGTGATCCAATTGAATATATATTTATTGTATTGGACTTGAACTTTTCTTTTGGTGATCTCCCCAAATGAAGCCTCCCAACAAAACCTGTCATAGATTTCTCCTAAAATGTAACGTGAGATACTTTGACACGTGATGAGAATGCATGCGATCAGAATTGAAGGAAAAATCGAATGATTTCTGCATAGAAACTGACATATATAGGAAATTTGAGGACAATGAGACGATCGAGGCATGTTGCTTTTGGAATGAGTCTGACGAGCACGCTGTATTGGGATCAGGAGTCGGAAATAGGATCTTTTAAAAAATTCTGCAGCAGATGCACGTATTGGGTCTCATGATGGAGTTGCAAAGTCTGACTTTTGTACGGATTTAGAGGGAAGAAAAAAAGGCAGCACTCAGAAGACTGGTCAATTGAGATATCACGCTCTTTGTAAGATTCACGGATCCCGGAGTTGATTCGAGCAAACTAGAAGTTTGAACGCATCTTTTTTCAGTCCATGGACTCTGGCGACCGCTACCAAGGAGGAAATTTTCCTTTTTACTAAGTCACATTCGAGAAAGATGAACTATTAAAAGTGTGACTAATGGTGTGACTAATGCATTGGGACGAATAAATGAAACTATTCAAGTAAGAAATGAATTTTGAAAATAGTACATGAACACATAATTCACGTGGTTTGACAATGTCCCTAAAGTTAGAAAATATCAATTAGATGGTCCTACCATAGACGGCAAAGAAAAGATCACACTCATTCATAATACTCACATTCGAGTGTTCCCTATTGTAAACACACCCAAAGGCACAATAATCAATCATAAAAGAGGAGAGTATTCACTCCCTCGTAATTCTCTTAGAGGACACTCTCAAAAGGTCTCTAGGTTTCTCTGATAAAGTAAACTTTGAAAATATAATTTTTAACAAATTTGGAATGAGGTCGGGCTCTTGCCAGGACATGCCCAAGTGCCTAGCTAGTGCTTTGAAAAGCAGTAGATATCGGAACACTACACAGGAGCTCGACCAGCTTTTTCTAAGCCCGGCGGCCGAGTTCATCGAGGCGCCACGCGGGCCATTTCCTTACGTTTTCAATCATTTGCAAACACTCGAGTGTCCTGAAAACCATGAGTTTGTGTGGATTTTAAATGAAACGGAATTAACTTTGAGCCACAATCAATGAGGAAACATAATCTAACACAATGATACATTAGTACACTCAAACTCTTGGCCGAAGAAAAGAGTACCAAAAAAGTTTTAAACCTATTGTATTCATACAAATTTAATTATAAACATTTCAATTGCATCAATTTAATCTTAAATTTTTTTCATATTGATGCCAATTTAGTTCATCCAACCAATTTATATTGAAAATTACTAACGTAGACGCTAGGGTCGCGCGTGATAACGTTTCTACTCCGGGGAACAATTTTTTTTTTTTTCCAGAAATAGTTCTTTTCTATTTTTACTCATTGGAACAATTTTTGAGTAAAATAAAGCGTTTGGTACTATTCATAAATTTTTGTATTTATTCGTTTTTTCTTCTTGCTCACGGACCTCCAAATGCTAACCGTTGATTGTCGCTTGTCGCCGCACGACCGCCAACGTCGACCATTGCCGCTGATCGCCGCTTGGCCGGTGACGATTGGTGGCGACGGTCAGTGGGCTATGGGCGGTGGTTGTGTGGCGGCGGTCGACGGTCGGGTGGCGGTGACGGCGGTCGATGGTTGTCATCGGCCAACAGTAGCGGCAGTCAACGGTGGCGGTGGTTGGCCGGTGGTGGCCCTAGGTGGTCGGAGGTTGCCGGCGATTGGTAGGCGGTGGCCACGGCAAGGAAAAAGAATAAAAGAAAAAGAAAAAAGAAAAAAATGGTTTATTTCTAGAAATTATTCCCGGGAACAAGAAGTTATTTTTTTTTGTTTCTTATTTCTGTTCCAAATCTATTCCTCAGCTACTTTTCTATTCCGAGGAATAGAAAAATAAGTTAGCTTACCAAACGTATTTTTATTCTTTTTTTTGTTCCGAGAAATAAAAGAATAGAAATCTAGAAAAACAAAAACATTACCTTGCAGGCCCTAGATGTCCTATGTGATATGATTGGCGTTAATGTGCACATTTTTAATAATATTTTAATAATTTTATGAATTTATTGAATTTTTTAAATAAAATTTTGAATTTTGTTTCCTTTCCTTTTTCTTTTTGCTAGTGGCCAGCGAGGGTTGGCCTCACTTGGGTTGACCTCGCTAGGCCACATTTGGACAAGGGAAACCTATCTTGGATGATCCATGGTTGCCCTCACCCCGGCGTGGCTCGATGAGGACCACCGACAAAAAGGAAGGGGACAGAAAAAAACCAAAAAATTCGACAATATTATTAAAAATGTTCATGTTAGTACTGATTATGTCATATAAGATAGCCAACGTCCACATAAGTAATTTCCGGCTTAAATTGGATGGATAGACTAAATTGGTCTAATTAAAAGATTTATGACTGAATTAGTACTAATGCAATAGGTTTAGGACATTTTAAATACTTTTCCCATTTGCCAAACTTGAATTTTTTGTATAGCATTGAAAAAGAAAAATTGGTTAAAAATTAACTCTTCTCACTCCCAGACCTAGGCATGGCAAGGTAGCCCAACAAGGTCATGCAAGATTTATTTTTTGCTTGAATCTAGGGTTTGAGCAGAATCTTCGCTCCGAGGGGTGGCATATTTAGTTGGGGAAAATTATCAAAACAACCATAAACCTATTGCAATTTTTCCAATTCAATCATAAACATTTTTTTTTTTATTTTGCCAATTGAGTCATCAATCTTTTACAATTGTGTCAATTCAGTCAATCAGGCCAAATTTGGCTGGCCAACACTGGTTTATCAATTGTTAATAATATTTTATTTTTTTCCAATAATTAATTTTTTAAATATTTTTTTCCTTTTTTCCCCCTCCCTCCTCCTTTTGGCGACCGACCAGAGGGGAGGGCTGGTCGCTAAATTGAGGTGGCCGGCCAGGCCAGACTAAGCAAGGGCTAGATTGCCTTACCATCGTTGGGCAAGAGTGAGCTCGCCAGATCAGGTGAGGCTCGCTCAGGCCTTGCCAAGGGCTGGGTGAGGCCGACCACAACCAGCAATGATGAGGCGAGCTCACCCTTACTTAATCTGGCTTGGCCAGCTGCCTCAATCTAACGATTAGCCTAGTTGTCGGAAGAATGCGAGAAGGAAAACAGAGAAAGAAAAAAAAAAGAAAAAAAAGAGATAATTTTCTTTTTGAAAAAATGAAATATTATTAAAAAATTGTTCGCCAACGTCGATTGGTGTCCACATCGCATCGGCTGGTCAAATTTTGTCAGATGAACTGAATCGGCACAATTGCAAAAGGTTTAAGACTCAATTAATAAAAAAAAATTAAGACTTAATCGGCACAATTGTAATAAGTTTAGGACTTTTTTTTTGGTAATTTTCCCCATTTGGTTGGGGTATTAGAGAATTTCCAAATAAGGAACTAAAAATCATTTGTTCAGGTTCAACAATGAATTGCTTACAAACTGCTTTAAGTGAGGGTCTTATGCATAGGCCAAATGCCTAAGCTTAATTAATTCACAAAACTTGTAAGGTGTTTCATGGATCACCAGGTGATCTAATCTCCATGCCCGTGTCCCAAATTACAAGTTAACTATATACAAAGTTACGTTGTCTTTTATTTTCTGTCTTTTTTAAATTACTTTTCTAGTTATATTTATGTCTTCTTCAATTGAAAAAATAAATCTAAAAAATATATGCTTTCATGATTTCTCATGTTAGGTGCTTTTAAGTACTTAACTTAAGCCAATGAGTTATGAGTCAATTAAGATATATTAATTGCTTTATATCACATCAATTCTCTGACGTGGTATATTTCTAGCACAGCTCACTTACATGTGCATCTAACAATCTCTCTCTCACGTGTGAGCTCAGTGTTAGGCATCTTATCCTGTAATTTAGGTATCCTTCTGCATCAACTTATGGGTCCGCGTTGCTATACTACAACATCCACCTACCCAAAAACCGCAACACCATTGGTTCTAATACCATTTGTTAAAGGCGTGCACAATAGATATTTTATCCCTTCATTTGGGGAGATCGCTAAGAAGGAGCCTAAATCTGAACCTATAAATATATTTAGTTGAATCTACGTTCACTCAAAAGCTTAAGCTAATAAGTTATGGGCTAACTATGATATATTAATTGCTCTACATCACATCAATTCTTCGATGCAAGATTTCTTTAACACAACTTACTCACATGTGCATCTTAACAACATATGGGTTGTGGCTGTGGAAAAGCTCAAGCCCAAGTGGAGTCAACGCGAGCATGCATGCTGAGTCTACTCACTTCTAAGTCAAGACAGGTCATCGATATCATTGACATGACGTATCAGTAACAAAACAATGTGCCTATCGGACTTGAGCTCGCCAACTAAGTATACTTGTACCATTTGAACTCCTAATTCTAGTTCAAATCGAGCACCTCAATCTTTATAAAGATCATGACTTTTGACATTTAGTCTTCGTGGAATTTGTGCAACTACAAGGAATGGAAATGAAAATTTCTAAATATCCTTTGTTCACTTTTGATTCCGACCCGACCAGTTGCCATTGGCATCATGTCGACTTGTAGTGTTCAGAACAATGTTTTCCTCTACCCTCACTTTGTTGGAGGGTGAAATGATTATATAACAAATCGATGACTCGTTCTCATCTTGCTGTCTTAAGCTATAAATGGGAAAATTATCAAAAACTCCCAATAAATCTATTACATGGATGCTAAGTCAATCCTTAATATTTTGATTTGGTCAACTGAGACATAACTTTTTTGACAATTTACCAATATAATCCATCCAGCTAATTTTTGGCTAGCAATCGATGATGTGAATGCTAGGCCTCTTGCGTGACATGATTGGTGTTGATGTGGACGATTAATTTATATTTTTTTAATTTCTCAAAAAATATATTTTTTTTTTCTTAATTTCTTCTTCTTTTCTATCCTTCTTCCTCCATTGGTCACTGAGCCTTTGCCTAGGCAGACAACCAGCCTCGGGTGATGCTAGCCCTAACCAAATGGTAAGGCCAACCCTCGTTAGTCCTTATCTATGGTCGGTCATTGGCCACAACAACCAATCCGTGTTTATGGTTGGTCCCTAGCCACGGCAACTAGGGAGGAAGAAGGATAGAAAAGATTAAAAAAAAAAAAAAACCAGAAAAATTAAAAAGAATTGTCCATATTTGCGGTTGCCGGCCAAAATTGACTAGAAGAGCTACATTAACAAATTGTTGAAGGTTTATGAGTCATATGGCTAAATGGAAAATAATTGATATTGGCATCCGTACAGTGGGTTCAAAACATTTTTTTGGTCAATATCCTGCTCTAAACTCTTATCACATTTGTGATATGTCCTTGATTTATCATTTACCAAACTTGCCACTGCTCGATAATTGTAAAACGCCAATAAGGGAGACCTTTGACCTGTCGCGGTCTCTTTTTAGTCTTTGCTTGTTGTAATAGTTACGCTGTGATTGTATAAAAAGTATAGAAATTTAGAACATTTTTAACTGTGATTAGTCATGTCTTATGAGATCTGTTTTGAGCTAATATTATCGAAACTTCAGATTAATGATATTTCGTCAAATATCAATCTAGAACCATCTACAACAATGTGATGAAATTTAATAGTGCTCTTTTGCTCGTCATACTCCATGTTCCTCCACATTCTTGCTGTTTCCTGGCTCCTTCCTCTCTCTCTCTCTCTCTCTCTCTCTCTCTCTCTCTCTCTCTCTCTCTCCGTCTGTCTGATATAAACATGCACGTTTAGATCGATATATAAACTTTCATTACAGGGATTAGCAGCTTATTTTATGCAAGATATTTTGAGAGGTATCCAACGCGCATACTTAAAAGGCCTTCATTAGTGCATAGTCTCTCCCTCCATTATAATTCTCGCAGTGATTCCCGCTTCTTTCTTATTTCTTAGCCTTTTATACATATGGAAAATGGTCCAACTCAAATATTCATTTACTGGGCACGGCGACATAAATTCTCTATGCAAATGCATATGACCATGCTCACTTGTCTCGCAGGCTAGAGATCCCAAACAGACGTATAGAGAAGGATCATGGAAGGTTTGCTCCAGTGCCCTGCGAACTACGTGCCTTTGACTCCCATAAGCCTCTTAGAGAGAGCAGCTTTCGTCTATGGAAACAAGGTTTCCATCATCTACGGCAATACGAGGTACACATGGAGACAGACCCACGAAAGGTGTTTGAAACTCGCCTCCGCTCTGACGAGATTGAAGATCTCACGCGGCGATATCGTAAGTCTCTTTATCTTGTTTCCCTCGTTTTTCATTATATCCTTGTTTCATGCAAATGAAAAGGGGTCCTCGCTTTCTTTATCTCTTGCTTCCATTAGCTTTTAGTTTTCTTGAAGCTCATCGTCTCAAATGGAGGGAGTAAGGTAGTTGTCAGGGTCATCCTGTGAGAAGCTATAAGCCTAATAAAAGTGGGAAGGACAAAGATCTTTCTATATGTAGATTGTTCATCACGGTACATTCTCGTCGACCTATTATTTATAGTTTCGAGTTCATGTGCATTTGGTGAACATGAACTGTCGTTGGATCAAGTGAACGTCACACCAGATATGCATCCACCAAAGATGTCGTCTAGTGTGATCGGTTCCTAGTCTGGTCTGGTTCCACCTAGGAACCAAGAATTGGACTGGGAGGATTGGTTCCCAATTTTTGGGATCGGGGACCGAACTAGACTGTTCGGTTTGGTCCAGTCCAATAGAATCGGTCATTTAGCCAAAAAATTAAAATTAAAAAAAATTGTTACTATTTTAGAGCTTATTACTATTTTTGAGAAATAAATAAATATTTTAAAAAAAATTCAGTCCAGTTTCCGATTCCAGAGGGGAACCGGACCGGGCCAAAAATCATTGGTTCCATTTTTATGGAACCAGGAACCAGACTGATGCCCTCGGGAACCGGATCAAACCGGCCGGGCCGATTCAATCCGATCTAGGCAGTTCCCGATTTGGTCGATCTGATATGAGTGGTTCTCGGGTCTCTTTTTCTTTCCTCGTCCCCTTTGATAGTATATCAAGAGAAGGAGAACCCATGGAACCGTTCAATCTGCCAATTAGGTCAAGATGAAGGAGGTCAACCCCCGAGCTCCTCCATTGTCTATGTTATTTCATAGATGTCCGTATGCCGTGTGGGACAAACCATTAACATAAACAAGTGGAATGATTGGAAGTACAAATACAAAACTATATTCCACGGGCCAAAAACTTTTTAAAAAAAAAAATATAGCCTCACAAAGGAAGAATATATAGTACGTAACCGTGCTCATCTTAGTCCTACCTACGACTTGCCAAATTGAAGAGAAGGGTTTGTTAAAAAACATATTATTGTTTGTATGAAGTTAAAGAAACGAAGTGAAAGGATTACAACAGGTTGGTAAAGTCAACTATTGGGTAAAAGGTCATGTTTTGTATTCAAAACAAAAACATAATGTAAATGTTTTTTTTTTTTTTTTTTTTTTTTGCTTTCATGCCAAAATTTGGAATATTATTCAAATTTTAGAAAATTATGATCAAACTATGTGTGAAGTTGTGTATCAATACTTGAGTATTTGGAAGTTTCAAGAGTTTCATATTTGAAAATAGGTCAAAGTGCATGAGTTGCAAGATTTAGATTAAGCGAATGGAGAGAAATATAAGTCAAGGCAAGCCCTAAATACATAAAAGATATAAAGAATGCATCTCTGCCCTCTCTTTTCCCTCCCTCGCATCCTTCAAATCCTTTCTCTCTTTTTTTTTTTCTTAAGTACCACACAATCCCATTTTTTTCATTTCCAATCACCCCTACCCAACATAGTATCAAAGAGCACTATAATCTGTAAATACAAGAACCCCTATTTTATATGCTTGTAGAAGAAAAGCTAAGACCCGTTGATGTTTGGGTTTAAACTTGAGAATCCTCTCTTATATGGTAATCTATAACATGTATAGAGCTAACAGTACAAGACCTCCGATGAAACTAAACGAGTGAAATACTAATATTATAGCTAATTTCTTGTATCTGAAAAGGATGAAATATCTAAAATGACTATAAATTGCGCCACCGACTCAAATTATTGTAATAACCTTTAGTTATTTTATATCAGTAAAAGTAAAATAATATAAATTATTTCACTCTTTTATATTAATCCATTATAAACAATATTTTCTCTACACAATATAATAATTATTAAGTAAATCCTTTGAGCACGTTGGCCCCTGCGCCTCTCCGCTTTGGAATTCTAGCCTCGTCAACGTTGACTATAAGGGGACAAACTCTCATTATCCACTTGGAAATCCTTTTTCATCTTTTTAATAATGCGAAAACCCAAGAACTGCCATCTCATTCTTCACCCACCGACGAATAGGAGTTCCACACGTCATGAATTTTGGGTCTACAGCTAACTTCAACCATTTTTGCTAGAACAATAAACGCATTAATCCCCCGGTTAAAAAGGCTTAATCGAAAGGCATGTTTATTTTCTTGCTTAATTTATAAAAAAATTGGGTCAAAGAGGGTCCTACTTGATATCTGAATGTAAATAAATATTTTCGCACGTTTTCTTGGGGTCATGTGTTCCAACAACGCATTCACTTTATCATATTAAACTAGCGTGAAATACAAGGTAGTGGGCCCTAAATTTTGGTGTACGCTCATGTGCAACATATTTTGTCATAAATCATGGCATATTTCCAGAAAAATAAGTAAACAGGCGTGTGAACCGGGGAAGATGGACCTCGCGTGAATTTCTCCTTGATTTGTTGGGGGCACAATTTACAAGTTAAAAGAATTACACCCATCACGTTATATATACTCCGCGTGATTGAATGAGTATAAAATGGGGCCAGATGTCATCATGTTCCAATCAGTCTCTTTGACTGGAAGGAGTTAAAAAGGGAGTCAACTTTTCCATCCTTAACTCGTAGGCAGTTTAATATTATCTTTCACTTGTGAGAGAAATGGTTAAAGGGGAGTCTTACAACTTATGTGGATCCGACACTCTAGTCCTAAATTCTTCTTTTCATTGCAGTAAATCTTACAAATGATTTGGTAAGCATGATTAAACGGCAAGCTGCAATACTCTAAGTCAATGCTGCCCATAGTTACCCGCTGATTCATTTGTTAAAATTTGTATAAGACCATCACCAATTGATCTAAAACATTTAAGCTATTATATGTAAGCTATTATATGAAAGCATGATGTATTATTTAACTATTGTAACATTTCCCTTCATACTTAGGCGTGTATTTCACCTGAGACCAATGTGTGAAATAATAATAGGCAAAGAAAAAGTTTAAAATATTTGAACTCAAGACGCCCTCTAGAGCCAATACTATGTAGAATTTAGTGCACAGTAATTTACTCCAAAAACCTTGGAATATGGTGCTTGTGTTAGAATATTTAAATAGCAAATCACGAAATCATTTAACAGCTTATATTTTTAGAACAATTAGGTAATGATCTCACAAAATCTCAATATAGTAGCAAAGTCGGAGGGCTTAAGTTCACATATTTCAAACTTCTATTTACCACAAATTACATGTTTGCAAGCTTTACGCTTAAGTTAAAGTCCAACCTACGCGTAATGAGGAGTGTTAGAATAATTAAAAATTAAAGTATGTTTTCATCCAATTGCTTAAGTTTCTAGAAAATTATTTATAGTCCCACAAAATCTCAACATACAATATTTTATGCCTTAAAACTCTCCCTTATGGAAAAGTTTGGTTCTATGATAAAGGCCTTAAGCATAGATCCTAACATGTGAGTCCCATGGGCAAAGGATTATCAAAATCTAAGGCTTATAGATAAGGGAACCTATTGTTGGAAAATATGGTTTCGAATTGGATGGAACAGTGAAGTTGGATCTTTAGAGTAATCAAGTCGGACTTTGAGACATGATATCACTTTCTTTAAGGATTTATTTGCTCCACAATGTTGCTAATGGTCACTGGCAAATTTCCTCCAGATACAACAAAGTCTCAAATGAGAATACTAGATAACAATTCTAGTATTTCTCCAAAGTCTCTCATGGGAAACAATTGGAAACAATGGCTGTAATTTCTTTTGAAAGAAAACCAAAATATGGAATAATATGTTGTTTTTCTCTTAAAACAAACGTACTTATATCTGTCATTTTAATAGAGGCAACTCTTCAAAAGGTTGCAAAAAAAAAAAAAAAAAAAAAAACAAAGGCAACCTTTTGGGAAATGTTGCAAAATGAACAAGTACGTCTTAAATGTTATATTGAAAAGACATAATAAATTCGGAATTAAAAGAATAATAAATAAGAAATAACCGTAATTTTTTCATGAACAGTCGCACTCTTTCAACAAGACTTTATGGTTAATTTTTTATAGAAATAAATCCGAATTTTCAATAAATAAAAATAATGATCGTTAGTTAGTGCTAAATCTCATCCACATGTGCACCCACATCTTTTCGATGTGGGACAAGACACCTCTTCATTTGTTTTATAAACAAACTACCAACACCTATACACGAGTGAAAAGGGCATGGTGCTGTTTTACTATAAAATCGCTCTCCTTAAATCGTCTACCAGACAATGAAAATTATCACATGTATCGCACTCCTCGTATTTCAAATTGACAGATGATCGTGAATCAAGAAAGGAACACAAACTTGATCATTAGGTTCTAAAACTTACCAAATAAATCCACTAATTACAGCACATTATTTTCGAAGGATACAATTAAGCATTTCATAAACATAAACAACTGGAATGATTGGAAATAAATTACTGGGAAATGACTAAAAATAAGTAAAGTGTATTGATAAAAGTAAAGTCATGTTCTTCGGATGTTTGTGCATATCTTTTCGTCTTTATTATTCTCCTTTTTATAGTCCATGGGTAGCTGGCCTCTTCTAATAAGTGTTCTCGCTCATTGAAATTTGATTTTGGTTCCATCTTTTATGGTATAATTGTTCCCGGCTCAGAAGCTCGACTACAATAACTAATTGACTCAGCTATACAAATTTTTTTATTGCAACTATTAGTTCATACCTTTGATAATTGTTCCTATCTAAGAGTTTGACTGCAATAATTGTTTCCGGTATTTTTATCCTTACAGTTGATTTGATTTCAGCCAAGTTTCGCGAGCCGATGTTAATGTTTCTCAATTCCATCGACATCGATTTGACCAACATCGGCTTGACTATTCCCACCTTGTCCACTTAATCCCGTTAACTTCTCACGATCATTGTTGGCGTTTAATCACTGACTGTATTTATAGTGAATATCATATCGCATATGCTCATTAACATACTGTTTACTCCTTCCTTAGTGACACCCTACATAATTATTAATCGGTCAATATTCATAATCGGCCTTGACCTTGTTTAGTTGACTACGGCTCGACTTAAAAGATTGCTCTTCGTCTCAATGTGTTTAGCACTTTCTCATCAAAGCCATAAAGCCATAGGTGATGTAAAGTTAATGGCATCAACTCTTATGAAATTGACATCAAAGTTGACATTTTCAGGTGCTAATAGTGACAGATTATATCTAATATTTTAACCGTTTTACATATGTCTGACTTCCTTCTTTTAATGGACCCATTACACTAATAAATATAGATAAGCAACGCACTAAGGTGTTTTACCCTATATGGATGCAAACCACCATTGCATTTCCAAGACCCAATACCCTTGCTTTTCCGTCCAAAATGACACACAATCCAGGAGATGCATATTAAGACTTTCGAGGAGTTTTTCCTAATGATCACAACTATCGAATTTCTACCTTTTCTCCTTCGTTTTATGTGATCATAAAGCAGAAATTATCAAGACAATAATCATGTCGAGTTAGAAGTCGTGGTTTCAAAAGAAAGAGAGAAAAAAATGGGGTTTCAGCTGGTGAAAGCTGATGCGCATGCATGCGTAAGTGTATGACTTAAGAACACGCATGCATGGCATCGACACCCGCTGCACATTCAATGTATTCTCGTCTTATCTTTTAGACTTCCCTGTGTGGTACTTCGAAATGATAACACTGATTGTACTTTCATTATATTGTACTCTCCTCGGCTGTATAATATTTTATGAAGACTAAGATATAAAAGGAGAAGATATAAAATGCTAAATTAGATATTCGAAAGAGAACTAGTTGGATACAAAGTTATAATCTATACTGGATTCCCAAAGGTATTGATAGTGGAGCAGTAAAATGAAATCCGTCCCATTGTGTTACTACTCTTGCCTAGATTTTGGCTCTTTCCTCATTTACTAAATCAGTCTTCAATATTCTAACATTTCCAAGCAAAAAAATCAAAGAAAGGTGTGAATACTTATTATTTGGGAAAATTACTCAATCAATCTTGAATCTATTTTATAAATGTCAACTAAGTGACAAACTTTTCAAGTTTGCCAATTTAGTCATAAATTTTTATGTGAAGTTTCAATGTAGTCTTCTTGACCAATTTCTGATGGAAATAACTGATGTGATTATTCAATCATTACCGGCTATGCTATATGCAGAGCATTTAGAATACTCACTTTGGTGGGGATGATGCATGAAGTCGTTGTGGTGGGTTCTACGTAATCAGATAAGGCATGGAATGAGACTTGTCTATTCCCTTTTTTGTGGGTAAGGATTGCGGCATTTTCTTCATCTCGCACTCATTATTCTCAGAAGGCAAGCTTCAGCGAAGTTTGACAAAAACCCTTAAGAATCGAATGAATGCCTATCATCATCTTGTGGGTAGCGACAAATCTTGATTCTTTCCATGGTCATCAAGATCTGACTTGAGAAAAAGCTTGGTGGGTGCTGTTCCATTACGTAAGTGCTCTTTCTAGAAAGAGGGTTGGACGGTAATGGCGTGTAAATTGTGGAAGATACGTGCCTCTTCCATGTGCGGTTAGATCTAAAGTCAGAGGCCAAAGTTATTTTGGTGATCTGATCATGGCGATGACTCACGAGGAAGTCGTCTAGGGCCCATTAACTTGGGCTGTACGTTGATTTTCTAGATATTATCATTTATTCAGAAGTATTATCACTTGATAATATCTGAGAAAATTTTCTAACATTTAGTTTGTGTTAAAATAAAGTGGAAATGAGAATTGGAGAATTTATTAATTTTTGTATATTTCTCTATGTAATAATACTAATAATACATGAGCCTATTTATAGGCTATTCTAGAAAACTATGTAAAGCAACCGAATATTACAATATCAAATACAATCAATTAGAATCCAACAAGGAAGATAATATCTCTAACAATATGTCTAACATCTCCTCTCAAACTCAAGGTGATATAGAAGAGGTCAGCTAAAGTTTGGAGAAATGATCTTGAAAACGTCCAGGTGGATGTGTCTTAATGAAAATATTAGCTATCTAATCAACTAATGAAGTGGGAACAAGATATGACCAGGAAAAAAAAAGTGGGAACAAGATGAATAGTATCAGAGCGTATGAAATGACAATTTATTTCAATATATCTAGTACACTCATGGAAAACATCGCTATGTACTATTTGGATAGCACTCCTGTTATTGCAATAAATGATCGTTGCACCATCATGAGGGACTATCATGTCTTCTAATAACATCCACAACTATAGTGATTCTGATGTTGTGTCAGAAAGGACACGATATTCGGCTTCTATAATAGATCAAGCGACAATAGTCTATTTCTTACTATGAGGAAATAAGGGAGTTCCCTAAGAAGAAGTAGTAGCATGTAGTCGAGGGATGATCAAGAGGCACCGCCCCACTCAACATCAAAATAAGTCATCAACTCTAAGGTTGAGCTAGCAGAAAAGTGAAGACCATGAAATAAAGTACCTTTGGCATAGCGAAGAATTCAAAGAACATCAACAGAGTGAGTCGTTCACAGCACAGTCATGAATTGACTTACAATATGAATAGCATAAGCGATGTCAGGATAAGTAACAGTGAGGTATACAAGATTGCTGACCAGTTGTCGATAAAGCATAGGATTCAAAAGAGGAGTCTCATCATTGTGATTAAATTTGGCATTAGTCTCAATAAGAGTTGTGGCAATCCTGTTCTTAGTAAATCCAGCCTAGTAAAGGAGATTAGTAGCATATTTCTTTTGGGAAAGATAATAGCCGAAGGAATCTAAAGCATCCTCCAAGCCTAAAAAATTATTGAAATGGTCAAAATCTTTCATTTCAAGCTATTGACTCAAATACTTTTGTGGTTTCGTAATACTATTACAATCATCACCAGTAATAACTATGTCATCAATATATAAGAGTATCATACCAATGAGATGTTCATTGAACAAAGAGAGCATTATCATAAGGACAAGATGTAGATCCATGGTGTTCCATGGTGGAACTAAATTTGGAATACCACACACAATGAGCTTGGTTCGGTCTATATAATGCTTTGCGTAGTCAACACACTTTATTAGAAGTGTGAGTGTATTCAGGAGGAGGCTTCATATAAATCTCCTAAGTAAGATCCCCGTTAAAAAATGCATTTTTGACATCTATTTGAAACAGAGGTCATCGCTTAATAGCAACAACAGGATGGAGGCTATAAACAAAAATAAGACGTATAGCTGGAGCAAATGTCTCACCACAATCAATGCCATACTCCTAAGTGAAGCCTTTTGCTACTAGTCTAGCTTTGTAGCGTCCCACCATACATTATGCCTTCATTTTAATCTCGTACACCAATTTGCAACCTATAGCCAACTTTTCAAGCGGCAAACAATCAAATCTCAAGTATGAGATTTTTCTAACGCTTGCAACTCATCTGCCTTTGCTTGCTACCAAATAGGATTAGTACTAAACTTCTCTATATGTGTGAGGCTCGTGAAAAGAAACAATAGTGGAATAATAGTGAAAATCACGAAGCCAAACAAAAGCCTAACTTACATGAGTGGAATAACAGACCGGAGAAGAAGGAATGTCTAAGGGTGGAGAATCCATGGATGGTACAAACATGTTAGGAGTAGCCGAAGTAGGATTAGCAGAGACATCTGCATCAAGATTAGGAAGGACAATTCCAAAGAGGAATATTCAAGTGTGTTATCTTTAGGAAACAAATTGGCAGAAGGATTAGTAAAGAAGCGAATAGTTGGAGAGGAAGCAAAAGAACAGAGATATCTCATGTTCCTATAGGGTAACATAGATACGCAAAGTTGATTTGAGATAGGATCCCAACATCTATATCCTTTATACTCAATGCCATATCCAAGAAAGCGGCATAAATGAGCATGAGATTCTAATTCCGTGCATTCGTTAGGAAGAATATGCATAAAACATGCTCTTCCAAAGATTCAAAGTAAATTGTAATTAGGAACATTGTCATATAAGTACTAGTAAGGAGAAATATTACCTATAGTAGGTGATGGAATACAATTGATAGTATACACAACAATATGATAAATCTCTCTCCAAAACTATTATGGACAAGATGTTGAGATTAAAAAAGTGTGTACGATATCTAAGATGTGCCTATGTTTACGCGCTGCTCGATCATTTTGTTGGGAAGTCCCTGCAAGAACGATGAATGATAGCACCATTCTAAGAAAGAAAGAATTCTAAGAAACTCTCGGTCTCTATGTTACATGCATTGTCAATACAAAAAACTTTAATATCTGTGTCTGGGTTATGGCAACAAAATTTCTATAGATATGAGTGATTTCAAATCAATTCTTCATAAAATAAAGTAATGTACAACCGAAATAATCATCCATAAAAATCACAAAATAACGAGATCCTCCCATAATGGGAGTAGGAGATAATCCCCAAATATTAAAGTGAACTAGATTAAAGGGAGCATAAGAGTCAAATTCACCAATATTGAACAATAAAGCATGATACTTGCCCACCTTACAATGCAAGCATCAAAAGTTTTATTGTCAACAGAACCTAAATGACCACTTAAAATCAAAGGACCTAAACTAGAGAAAGAAGGATGTCCCAATTGAGAATGCCAAGTTTAAGATAATACTAAGGCAAGACAATGAGTGAAGAAGTTGGGAAGCTTTAACAAAACAAGATCAAACACACGTTCTACTTTACAGCCTATCCCAATTGTCTATCTCGTCCATGGATCCTGCACACTACAACCATTCGAAGAGAAATGAATGTCAAAACCAGGTTCACACAACTATCCCATAAATATCAAGTCTAGTGAGATTTTGGGAACCATAAATATATCAGGCAAGGACAGTTTGGACGTCGAAACGTGCCTTGTTTGACTAACTATCATATGAGAGTTACTAGCTGTATGAATACTAGGCACTTGCAAAGTATATGATTTTGACTTGAATAAATTGAAATTAGAGGTCATGTGATTATAGCAAGCAGAATCAAAGAACCATGGATCAAAATTACCTAGGGTGATTGACAAAGTAGAAGGGTTAGGTATAGAGGAGCTAAAAGTACCAGATTCTAGAATAATAGAACATACTGTGGACCAAAGATCATCTAATGATTGAGTAACAGATGAACTGTTAGAGGAATCCTCAATGCTAGCAACGGTGACTGATAAATGTGTATGCGGACCTCTAAACCGAGATAGGTTGTTGCTTCTCATAGGTTTCTTAGGTTGCAACCGATAACGATTGCATGCACGATGACTAGGTGGACGATGATGCATACAGTAAGGCTTGCACCATTAGGAGGAACCAGAAGTGGCAAACACTACATCTTTAGGAGTGGAGACTCATAAAATAGCACATTATGCCTTTAAAGTAGTAGCAAGTTGAGTCTTCTCTGTCAACAATTTCGAGGCAACTGCCTCAAGATGAAGTAAAGGATCCTGATGTCAAAGTGAAGCTTGCATAGATTCAAACTCATCATTAAGTGCCATAGAAAATGCATAACACACATATGATCCTGACATTCGGCAAACTAACAAGCATTAGAAGTCACCTCCCATTGAGGGTTAGACAAAGCTAGCCAATCTCATATAGCATGCATGGAAGATAAAAAATTGTTAATAGACTGACCTGTCTCTTGACACATAAGATATACATTCCCTAAGAGTTGATACTAATGACCAATGTCTAATGCGGAGTAACAATTGGCAAGAAGATCCTAGGCTTCATTTGTTGTATATAGGCGATCAAACTGAAGTATGATAGATGAAATCGAAATGTTTCGAAACCATGTGAGTATCTGATGATTCTTGCAATCCCACTCCTCTAAACGTTCAATAAATTGATCATTGGTTCATCAATTGCCTGCATAGGCTCACGAATATTTCTAGTGATGTAACACCAAAGCCTACATCCTCTTAAACTTGATACTTCTTGAACTCATAAAATATAGTTTGATCCATTCCGGTTTGAATAAGTACTGAGACTTCTAATTTATCCATGATATGTAATACACCATTATAAACCGATAGATTCTATAAGGAATTCAAAGAAAATTAGTACAGAGCTCAAAATAGATTCAGGATGTCGAAATACCTCAGGATTCAATTTAAAATGCCAAAAATCAATCCAAAACAGTTCAAACCGGTCTACAATAGTCAACATGGGTCGACAATAATAATTTTAGGATGACGTGATGGACAACTTGGCTAAGTGGTGGCGCTGACATGGATGATGACTTTAGATAATGACATGGCAGACAACTTGGTTGAAAAGTGGCATTGACATGGAAGATGACATCACTTGTTCAACGGACGCAGAGAATTAAGTGCAAGGCACAGGGGCGAGTGCATCTCACGCGCAAAGGACTTGGGCGGCGCATGAGGGCATGTAAAAGGGACCGGGTGACTTTGCATACTGGGTTGGAGTCGTCGAAGGATAAGAAACTTATTTCTGGTGGATTTTGTTTATAATATCCAACTATTGCTTCGACAAAAGCACTTAAGGCAACGGCGTTGGCGGCCCGTGACATGGCGACGCATAGTGGCGCGTGCGGCAGATTCCCGAGTCTTTTGGTGACGAATTTTCAAAGTCTGACTCATCTGAGGGCAACGAACTGATGATGGGATTTGTTTTTCGAAATGAGCAACGAGATTACCTGAACAACAATCAGTGGCGGCGTTCGATGATGTTATGCTCACGATTCTTTGTTATGTTAATGCAGGTTGCAGCTATGGCACCAAACGTCCCTGCACTGTACGAGCTCCACTTCGCGGTTCCAATGGCAGGCGCGACTCTTTCCGCGCTCAACGTAAGCCTTGATGAGCACGCTTTGACGATCATTCTTCACCGGTTACGACCCAAAATCATCTTCGTCGACTCCGAGCTCGTACACCTCGTCTCCAAAGTCATCCACAACAAGAACAACACGCACCTCCTAGAGAACCACCACGATCACGAGCCACTCCTTGTCACAATCCGCGACGTCTCACTGGACTGTCGAACCCAATGGGATCTTGAGGTTCGAGAGTATGAACAAACCGTAGCTATGGGGGAGAGCGATTTCCAAGCCATGAGTCCGACCAATGAGTGTGACCCCATCTCAGTCAACTTCACTTCGGGGTCGACGGGGACGCCCAAGGCAGTGGCGTACAGCCACCGAGCGGTGTACTTGAACTCTCTAGGGCTGATCCTCCGATATAACATGGGGAAGTCGCCTGTGTTCCTGTGGACGGTGGACATGTTCAGGTGCAATGGGTGGTGCTTCACTTGGGCGATGGCAGCGCTCGGCGGTGTAAATGTGTGTATTAGGAACGTGTCGGCGAAGATCATCTTCGACTCCGTTCAGCTCCACAAGGTCACCCATCTCTGTGGTAATGGTCCGGTTTTGTTTACTTTGATGTGGAGAGTCCTGTTGCATCATGAACATGACATATTAAACGGAATCAAAGGATAATATATCATTCTCATTAAAAAATAGATGAGTAGGGTTGAGATATGTCGATAGTGCGGTATAAATATAATAAAATATTTGGGAGGATGCCTACGCTTTTTGAAACATGTCATATGAAAGTATGGATGATGTTAGGTTCATGCAAAATCACCCATGAAAAAGTGGAATTTTCTTCTTCTTTTTTCCCTTTCAACAGGTAAACCCACTATCCTAAATATGATTGCTGATTCCCCACCGGTCGAACAAAAGCCACTGCCCTCCGTGGTGGACGTAATCATCGCCGGCGCATTCCCGACGAATCCCGTTCTCAAGAGAGTCCAAGAGCTTGGGTTCAACATTGTCTACGGATATGGCATGACGGAAGCCCTAGGGCCTGCCCTCATCAGACCTTGGAGGTCATCGCAACACCACCACCATGATGACGACGACAACGACCGCGATGATCATAACCTGAAATGTAGAGAAGGGCTCCACAACATCACACTGGAAGCTGCCGATGTCAAGGACTCGACCACCATGCAGAGCGTTCCAAGCGATGGGGAAACAATCGGAGAAGTCATGCTCCGAGGGAACACCCTCATGGCAGGCTACTTGGGCGACGCGGAGGCAACGCAGAAGGCATTTTCTGGTGGGTGGTTCAGGACTGGGGATGTTGGGGTGCGGCACGCGGATGGTTGCATAGAGATGAAGGACCGAGCGAGGGACGCCATAGTCTTAGGGAAGGAGGTGATCAGCACATTGGACATAGAAGCCATCTTGTCGAGCCACCTGAAAATTGAGGAAGTCGCTGTTGTTGCTCAAAATGACGTTGTTGCGGGGCAAGTCCCATGTGCATTTGTGAAGTTGAAGGAAGGGAAGTGTTCCAACGCCGAGGAGATAGTAGAGTTTTGTGCGGAGCAGCTGGAAAAGGCGGCAATGGTTCCAAAGACTATGTGGTTCGGGGACTTGCCGATGAATTCCACCGGCAACGTGCAGAAGTCTGTGCTGAGAGAGAGAGCCAACGCAATTGAGAAGCAATGTCCATAGAAGGAGCACAGCTTCATAAGAACCAAAACATCAAGAAAATTAGTTGCGAATTGTGTCTTTCTGTGTTATTTGTCCTGTAATTTCATATTTCGAATTGTCATTGAAAAATGATTGCGTAACAGTCTTTAATGTTCGGTGATAATAACAATCAATTCTGGATTACAAAATATTAAATCACATATTTTGAATTATCATGGGACCCACTTCTTTAATAATTTGTTATTCTTACAGTACCACAAGAACTATTATGTTAGCAAAACCCTTTCTCTAACTTTGATGTAAACATATGTTTAAGTTTCTTTCTTTTTTTTTTTTAGTCAATCTTTCTAGCTAGATTTTAACTGTTTATTTGTAGTTACTCTATGAAAGCAGAGGATTCAATGTTAGATATTGTTGACATGACCGTCCTCCTATTTGAAAGATACAGTCTCTTATTGTGAAAATATGGGACAAGCGAATCTGATAGTAGGTAGAAAGAAGGAAATAGATCAGATACCAGATTTACGTGATTCGATCCGATTTTTGGTATCTATGTTCATGAGGAAAACAATACATAATTTCACTTTAAAAATAGGCGATCTAATGGAGATTGCAATCACTATCGTACTCAAATAGTCTTTCAATATTTTCAATCTTCCAATTACACTCAATAACCCATTCAATATTTAGCCTTTCATGATTTTTAATGAAATCTCACTCAAAAAACTATACAAATTCCACTTTGTCGACACCTGATTTTTTGTCGACATTTTAAACATCCTTTTTACAAGAAAAATAATTTTGACTTCTTAAAGCTTCAAATCATTAGGTTGCCTTTTAAAATTGAAGTTCATTTGCTGTGAGAAACAAGCCACTAAATCTAGGAGCTGAATCTGGAAATTTTGACTTCAATTCTTCAATGATAGTTTCTGGCATGACTTGTGTCTGTTCTCTAATCATATGTTGTCTTCTTAAAAATGCTTGTGATATGCTGACTTTTCTGTGGCTAGCTGCCGTTAGTCTTAAATTGAAATAGTCGATGTGTCGCAACTAAAATTGTAATGCATTTTGCCCATAATGACAAGTCACACATCAATGTTAATGAATTTGTATGATCTTTTGTACATGGATTTAGGGTTAAATGTCTAAATCAAATTTGTTCTTCACATTTAGCCCTACGTCATGTTCAAATTTCATAATTTTCATGCATTGATTAGGTGGCTTAACAATATGGTCATCATGCATCATTTTCGGATTTGCTTATGATTGATTCGCCATGATGTCTTGCTGTCCTGCTATGTTCTGATGTGTTGTTATGTGTTCTTGAACTTTTCTAAACTCATGTGTAACCCATCTTAGGAAACTACATTCATGAAAATTGTTCTTCATGGTGTGCTTGATGTTCTGTGCTTCTCTTAGAGCCAATTATCCATGGGTTCTACCCCATTTGTTTTGATCTTATGTGTGATGTTTGATGATTTCTATTGTGATTCTTTGTTATGATTTCATTGTATGATTTCTTTTAAAATATCTTGCATGCCGAATTGAGATTACTTGTCTTCATGAAAATTTTGAAAATTGTTTTAATATGCATGATTGTTTCTTTCATTTGTATGCACCTAGTTATAAGATTTCTTAGCTAGGATTATATTAGAATCCTAAAGATGGAAAAGGCGTGAAGGTGGTAGAGGTCGATGTCCACTCCGACCGTTATCATGTAATATTTGTTTTTTTTTCCCGACATATGTCTCGGATTCCATTCGTTGTATAAAACTCGACGAGTTGCGGGTTTTCTTTCTTTTCTTTTTAATTGTGTTCTCTTTTATATTCTTTAGGATTGCATGATAGATTTACTGCTTTCCTTGATTGCTTACTTAATGTCTTGCAATTTCAATTTCATCAATTGTTTTCCTTTCTATTTTTTTTTTTAGAAATAGAATAGTATGAAAATGATCAACCACGCATGATCACTTAATCTAGGAATAATGATCTCGAAAATGTAAAAAGAAACACATGGACATGTTAGGGAAAACACAACATATTGTTTAGATACCGAAAGGGCGTTAATAGCAATATTAGCGTAACCCAAGTCCCCGAACCTAGATATCTGGTTGCGTAGAAATCGAGGGAACACTCCCAACCCTCAATTGGGTATTCTAGCCGACCCTCGAAATGAGGCTAGTGGCGACTCATGTCTATTCTTAGGTTGTTATAATCAACTAGATCGTATAAATAAATTCGCTGTCACGCGGGGTACGAGCTTGGGAGAGCTCATGATCTTTTGATCAAGTACTCCTAAACCCGACCTTTCCCTCCTTTGACATCGAGGGGCGGCGAGATCGGGTCGCGACAGGCTTGGCGACTCCACTGGGGACTGGTTACTAGATTAAGAGGACTTGAAGCCATTTAAAAATGGTTGTTGTGTTTTTAACTAACATGTCTTGTGTAGGATCGCCTGCATGTCAAAGTCGCGTGGAAAATTAGGTTAGTCGCTAACCTGGTGTTAAATGGTCTTGTAGGTGGGAGTTATAAGGGGAGGCATGTTTGAAAATCCTTTGTTTTGCAGGTGGTGTTAGGATGTATGAATGTATGAGGGTTTATATTGAAGTGCTGGGTGTTTAAATTTAAATGCATGTTTACAAGCTTTAGCACGACACTGCACACACAACTGCGGTCTAGAACCCCAATCGCCCAATGTAGGACCTTAGGAGGGTTTATGGGTAGAATCTGCGAGTGAATACTCGTGGTAGTCCATTACTTACATAAACCCGCTCATCCCAACTAATAAAAATAGCACTGACCGACGATAGTAGCGGTGGGTAAACTATTTTTATCCTTTGGGATGAGGACCTTAAGCCTTTAGCACCCTCACCTTAGGCGTCGAAACCTCACAGTTTCATGTGGCATGTGACTTGTGTTTGCCATGTGTTTGGTGGGTAAGTGATCGTTCCTTTTTTATTGTCCTTATCTTTTTACTTTCCATATTTCAATTATGCGTTTTATATTCCAACGGCGATATGTTTTGATCATGAGTGCCCCTCTAGGTTTAGAGTTAGATGGGTAAACCCGAAGTGGACGTGATCCTGTGCCTGGGAATCTCAAGACTCTATGGGAGAATCTTGACCCAAGACATCAAGACTACATGGAAAAACGCATAGGCTTTCGTCGATGAAGCTGACTTGGAAGGAGAAATGAAGACTCATCAAGCTAGCTTGATATTCTCAAGCCTCAAGGTTTTTGGCGACCTCATGTTAAGGAGCAAGAAGACAGTGCCTTCATAGATGAGGAACGCTTAGCCCATGATAACAAGTGTCTCCGCATGATTCCACCTAGTCCTTAGGTTTTCATTTCATATTCTTTCCTTGTAAAGGGATTTCTTTTGTGTTTCCCTCCTTTCTATTAAGGTTTCCATGTATTCATTTTCATATTACATGTAAAATCAAAGTACTTTGTAAGCTTCAAGAAAGCAAGGTTCTGTTTTCCTTGTAATTGTTCGATTGAAATGAATAAAATTCATGAACATTTTCATGTAATTTTTAGAAAAGGGGCATTCTGATTAAATATTTGTCGTCGTTCCTTTTCAATTGTATAATTTCTTTTGATGAAATTTTAATAAGAGGATGTTATATGATACCGAGATCATATACACTTCTTATCATTACTTCATCTCAAAAAAATATAAAATTGACTGGGATTTTGTATTTTAATGATCTCTTTAGCTTGTACTAATCCGAGTCATTTTCTTTTACAGGTTGTGAAAAACGGCTGAAGTAAGATCTATCATGTGTACTCGCCACCAAACAAGAATGGAGAACGAAGATACCCGTACCCGTGTTATTAGCATGGAAAATCAAATAGCGCAGATGATGGCGTTGTTGGCTGATCTATCCAACCAAGTCAAGAACTTAACGTCTATAGTTTCTGCTTCTCCTACCATGAATCTTCCTACCGCTCATAAACCTACCATGTAGATAGGGGGTTCTTCTCGAAACTTTGAGTGTGAAAGAAAAACTCCTCAACGGCAATTCACTCCATTGCCTAGACCCATGTCCCAACTACTTCCAATGCTGATCGAAAATCATCTTGTGGCAAAAGAGATCTCGAGGGATAATCCGCCAAAGTTTGCCGGATTCGATCTTAATAAAACATGTGATTATCATATGGGAAAGAAAGGTCATCATGTGGACAATTGTCTGGTGCTCCGTATTAAGATCCAGAATTTGTTGGATAAAGAGTTGCTCACCTTTAAGGACTCAGCACCGAATGTCCAACAAAACCCCCCTTCCAAAGCATTTTGAAGATGGTCTGGTTGGCACTATCGATGAAAATGAAGAGCCTTCAGTTCCCACTGTGTAAGGGATGTTTTAGTTCTTGCATCTAATTTTTAGTTGTATTCCATTCATTTCTCCCATGAGAGGGAATTTCATTCATTTCTCCACTGCGAGGAAATTCCATTCATTTCATTCGTTCCTACTTGTAATAATCTGGATCACAAACTCTATAGATCCAAGATGATATATTGTGTAATGCAATTTTCGCATATTAATAAAAATTCACATTTTGTTAATAGACATGTGAGGCCCGAATCAGTCCTATGATGATGCTGTGAGGCCTGAGCCTTCACACGATCTATAGTTTCAAAATGTTTTAGTGGAACGAGGACGTCCAATGACATGAGGGCTAGTTCCCAATAAATTTCTTCAAAAACTCGAATTTGAAAACAAATTTTTCATGACATTTAAATACATCGCATTCATTTATATGTATACATACTAACCACTTTTCGATTGCATCTCAGGCACGACATTTCACATCACGATAGTCATTTGCATGGCTTGGATTCGCATTCAAAAGATTTTTCAAGAAGTATTATCCATGAATAAATTGAAAGGCATTTGAGCCACATTTGAATTGAATCTAAGCCACTTTAGGATATTTGCATTATGCATCGCATGCATACATATTGCATCCGCATTTTTGTTCATTTTTCAGGATTTGATGAAGATTCTACCTGTTCACAAGAGGTTCATCTCAGAAATGCAAAACTGTCAAAAATTGCCTATCCTCTTTAGAACTTAGAGGTGACCCTACCCTTTATAATGCCAAAAGAGTCAATTAGAATTCTAGAAGTGAACCCTTGTGCTAGGCAAAGCCTGTTCTGTCCACAGGTTTTATTCAACCTTACTTCCAAAAGTCTCCCTAGTAGGGTCAAGAAAACATGTCATTTCAAACAAAATTTCATAACATTTTCATTCCCCAGGGAGTTGAATTTGACCAAAGTGTGCTTTGGAAAACCTGAAAAAGATTGTTAAATATGCCAAGTAGTAATGCCTAAAATGATGAGAGGCAACCCCTTTACCAAACACGTCCTTATACACTCCTTGAGAGAATTGAGTGGAAAGAACCATGTCTTAGGGCATAAGATTCACTCACAGTGAATACATGATTTGAGATGATAAATGCACTTCATTTCTCAATCCCAAACACTATTGATATCCATTGCAAGCCACTTTGAGCAAAATAGGGAGCATTTCCAAAATAACCCTGTCAAGAACAACCCCACACTTGGGCAAAATAGGGGGTCTTGGTTGAAAATTATGGAGTAAAAGATTAAGAAAGATTTTATTGCTTTCACTTGTATCAATCTTCTTGTGCTAGCTTTAGGTGATTTCTTATCGAAACTTGAAGCATCCGAAAGTGACGAAGAGCATTCCGTTCACTATCACAAACACAATTTCCCGTTACTTAGCCAATTTGAGCCTTATACAATTCTTTCATAACCCCAGGTGATGATTATCTCCCCACATTGAGGCAAGGCACATGATTTACCAACATAAATTGAGGATATTGGTCATGTTTGTAAATGCCACTCGAGAGTCCTAGATGCTCAAAAGAGAGTGAAAACTAGGGGGCATGAAAAGGCAGTGTGCCTGATAAAAGCAAGGCCAATGCCCATAAAAAAAAATGCAAAGAAAAGCAAGAATGCAAAGAAGAGCAAAATCAATGGTCATGCAAAAGATCATTCGTTTGAAAAACAAAAGAAATGCCTTGCAAGAAAAAACATGTATTGCAAGTAATATCATTAGAATAGAGAGCAAAGCTCTCATGTCTCAAGACAAATTACCAAAAGGACTCTTGAGATAGGATAAATTTCAAGAGTCAAATTTCAAAAAGTCATGTGATGGTAATGATGCCAGGATGATCACTCACTTTTAACCCTTTGATATTTGAAAAATTTTCAAGCTTTTTCAAGCCTCACCTGAACCAACATTACAATCCTTATCCAAAGGCTCTTCCAATTGGGATGGTTTGAGTTGAAATGAGAGTATCATGTAGGAGCTACCGCTAGAAGGAGTGGAAGCAATCCTATCTTATCTTATCTTTAAGGTTTTTGACTTGTAACCCGATGAAGATATTGATTGAATTTTTATTTCTCGACCTCAAAGTACATACCCTTTGTGTAAGCCCACGACCAAGCCATCATTACGGTCCCTTCAAAAGACCTTTTGATCAATGGATTGTATTCATTGTGAACGTTTCCGAAAGCCTTAGACATAGGTTGAGTGAGACTTCTCTAGTGAAGATTAAACATTTTTCCCATATCAATGGTTGGGAACAAAAACCCTTTTTGAGAGCTAGTGTGAAAGACCTCTTTTGATTTGGATCTTTCCACTTGGCATATTTGATTTAACCCTTAGATGGTTAATCAGATCTTGTTTTGTTAAAATCTTCTCTAAAAGGATTTGACAATTGGCATTATTTCGCAAGATTGGCTCTCAAGCAATCTCGAAACTCTTTTTCAAAATATTTGTTCCTTAGTGAATCGGTTTTTGGTCATCCTAAACCATATAATTGTTTTTGGTTTTTGGGTCATCCTAAATCATAACTCTTGCTTTTGATTTTTGGTTATCCTAAACCATACCCATTGTCTTTTAGGTTCTAGGTTATCCTTAAACCTTATCTCTTCGGTTCCAGGTCATCCTTAAACCTTGTCTCTTAAATTTGTGGGTCTATCCTTAAACCACTAGGTTCGTGGGTCCATCCTTAAACCACACAGTTCCAGGTCATCCTTAAACCTTGTCTCTTAGGTTCGTGGGTCCATCCTTAAACCACACAGTTCGTGGGTTTATCCTTAAACCACTAGATTCGTGGGTCCATCCTTAAACCACACGGGTCGTGGGTCTATCCTTTAACCACCAGGTTCGTGGGTCCATCCTTAAACCACACTATTCCAGGTCATCCTTAAACCTTGTCTCTTAGGTTCGTGAGTCTATCCTTAAACTACTAGGTTCGTGGGTCCATCCTTAAACCACACGGTTCCAAATCATCCTTAAACCTTGTCTCTTAGGTTCCAAGTTATCCTTAAACCTTATCTTCCAAATTCTAGTGATTTCATTGCCTTCATTCCATTCCACGGTTCCAGGTCATCCTTAAACCTTATCTCTTAGGTTCTAGGTTATTCTTAAACCTCGTCTTCCAAATTCTAGTGATTTCATTGCCTTCATTCCATTACACGGTTCTAGGGACAAATATAGAGTGAATAAACCCCAACAAGAGTTTAGATACCCCGATTAGCAAAGGTAAGTATCAGGTACGTTCTTAACCAACTATCGTTACTTTTATGTTTTTCTATTCTTTTTTTTTTTCAACGTTGAGTCGACTAAAAATTTCGGGTATCAATTTTATCTTTGAGTGGAACCACTTCAAGCTCCCACCCAAAGAGGGCCAACTGTTGACACTCGATTTTTTGTCGATATTTTAAACATCCTTTTTACAAAAATATAAAAAAACAAAGAGCCAAAAAGATTAAAAAAAATGAATGAACAAAAAACATAGAAAAAATGAAAAGAAAACAAGAAAAGAAAAAAAAATGTAAAGAAAACAAGAAAAGAAAAAAAAAAGAAAACAAAATAAAAGGGGGCATTTTGACGATCGATGCTCTCTCTCTCTCCCGCACGCTCTCTTGGATTCTCACTCACGATCTCTCTCTCTCGGGGATTCTCTCTCGGACGGACGCTCTCTCCCCGGATTCTCTTTCTTTCTCTCTCTGTAACTGCTCGATGGAGCTTTTCGATGGCAGCCCTTGGAAACCCTAGACTCGGAGGTCCTGGTTTCTCCCTCTCTCTTGAGGAAAAGAAGAAGAAGAAGAATCGGAGAAGCCACGTCTGAATCGGTGACCGCTCGCGTCGTTCTTCGGTGGACGCATTCTCCTCCGGCCCACGGCGGTGGTGGCGGCGGTCCGCCATTGATTTCATCATTTCCAGCTTCCGTAGCGGCGAAGCCTCTCTCTCTCTGGGGATCGGTTTCTCCCTTTCGATCGCTCTCGGTTCTGATGGATTTCTCGCTCGGATCTGGCTCTCGAGTAGGTTCTCTTTCTGTCTGGCTCAGCTCCGAGGATAGAGACCCGAAGCATATCGGCGGCATCGACAGCGGCATCGGCGGTGGCCCCCGATCATGTCCTTGTTCTACTTTTCCGGTGGTCTCGCACGCAAGAAAGGATCATCTCTGTATTTCCATCCCCTGATGCCTCGTTTTCTCTTGCCCGACTTTGATCTCGCCGAGTATATGTTTCTTCTCGCCGAGGGACAATGGAGGATGTTCCTTCTGCCGATTTCAGCCATTGAAGTCACTGCTCGTCCATTGAAATTGCGGATTTAGCCATTAAACCAACCAAATCCGATGCTCACGAAGGCCAGATCACTCGATCAGCATCGACAGCAATGGTGACGTCGGCTCGGCTCCGAAGATCAGCAACTGTTGTTGAAAGGCAGAACCCCCTGGAGATCAATTCTTCGCTGATTCATTCAAGGTAAATAGAACTAAATTTCTTTCAATATGGTTCGATGAGGCGAGAACCTTTTGTGTTGAAGTACATTCTCGACATTGAAAGTTCGGGGCCAGGATGCATTGCAAATCTAGTTAAAATCAACGCTTATATGATCTGGAACAGATTATAGTTAGATGCTGTGATTTTTGAGTATGGATGAGCATGTTTCCCTTAGGTCTATTTTGAGCTCTTAAATGTCGTTGTCTTGTGAAGTGATGAACTAGAAGTTCGACGTGCACATCTTAAGCTTCGATTTGGTGTATTAAAGCCCCCAAATGGAAGTCGTTTGTCAGCTAGAATCCATCTCAAAAATATACACACTGTTATGAAAATTTGACTTGAAGTACTGCTGCTGTGATTGCGAGGTCTTGGGTGCTGATTGTTTTTGAATCCCTACTCAAGCTCAGTCTCGGTGCTCCCCGTTTTTCTTGCGCCTATTTAGTGTTCGATGAAATGCCTAAGCTAAGCGTACGTTCATAGTCTTTACTGTGCTCGAGGCTTGCTGTCCTTTTGTTTGTATTGAGCATAAACAGGTTGTCCTATGTCAATCTGAAGCCAAGCAACTTGTTTCTGAATGCGAATTGTGACCTTAAAATTGGAGATTTTGGGCTAGCTAAGACCACATCTGAAATGGATTTCATGAATGAGTATGTTGTTACTCATTTGTACGTGCTGCATTCTTGAATTTGCAATGTTATAGTTAATCATGTCTTTGATGTTTGAATTGCGTTGGCTATATGTGGGGCTCTAAATGTGATATGGTTCTATGGGATTCTGTTTAATCTGTCATGTCATATTCACTTCATGGATTCCATCTAGACTAGAATTACTCATTCTCAACTATTGTAACGGTGTTCATAACGTAGAAACACAAGACACAGGGGTGCTGAAAATATGTTGCAGGGGCAGTCGAGTTGAGTTTTGTATGCTTTTCTATTAGATGGTTTGCTAGGTGTTCGGTCCCTGTAAAAATAGAACAAGATTTGTACTTTTTGACTGAGTAGGAGTTGACTGGTGATTGATCGTCCAATGTTAATCTGTTCTAGAATTCCGGAGGTTAATGAGTCAATGTGCTTAATGGACTGATTTGGACAATTAAACGTAGAAATTAAGGGAAGAAATCAGTAAGAAAAATAATTCTGACTTCTTAAAGCTTCAAATCATTAGGTTGCCTTTTAAAATTGAAGTTCATTTGCTGTGAGAAACAAGCCACTAAATCTAGGAGCTGAATCTGGAAATTTTGACTTCAATTCTTCAATGATAGTTTCTGGCATGACCTGTGTTTGTTCTCTAATCATATGTTGTCTTCTTAAAAATGCTTGTGATATGCTGACTTTTCTGTGGCTAGCTAATGTTAGTCTTGAATTGAAATAGTCGATGTGTCGCAACTAAAATTGTAATGCATTTTGCCCCTAATGACAAGTCACACATCAATGTTAATGAATTTGTATGATCTTTTGTACATAGATTTAGGGTTAAATGTCTAAATCAAATTTGTTCTTCACATTTAGCCCTACGTCATGTTCAAATTTCATAATTTTCATGCATTGATTAGGTGGCTTAACAATATGGTCATCATGCATCATTTTCTGATTTGCTTATGATTGATTCGCCATGATGTCTTGCTGTCCTACTATATTCTGATGTGTTGTTTTGTGTTCTTGAACTTTTCTAAACTCATGTGTAACCCATCTTAGGAAACTACATTCATGAAAATTTGTTCTTCATGGTGTGTTTGATGTTCCGTGCTTCTCTTAGAGCCAATTATCCATGGGTTCTACCCCATTGGTTTTGATCTTATGTGTGATGTTTGATGATTTCTGTTGTGATTCTTTATTATGATTTCATTGTAGGATTTCTTTTAGAATATCTTGCATGCCGAATTGAGATTACTTGTCTTCATGAAAATTTTGAAAATTGTTTTAATATGCATGATTGTTTCTTTCATTTGTATGCACCTAGTTATAAGATTTCTTAGCTAGGATTATATTAGAATCCTGAAGATGGAAAATGTGTGAAGGTGGTGGAGGTTGATGTCCACTTTAACCGTTATCATGTAATATTTGTTTTTTTTTTTCCCGACATATGTCTCGGATTCCATTCGTTGTATAAAACCCGACGAGTTGCGGGTTTTCTTTCTTTTCTTTTTAATTGTGTTCTCTTTTATATTCTTTAGGATTGCATGATAGATTTACTGCATTCCTTGATTGCTTACTTAATGTCTTGCAATTTCAATTTCATTGATTGTTTTCCTTTCTATTTTTTTTTTTTTTTAGAAATAGAATAGTATGAAAATGATCAACCATGCATGATCACTTAGTCTAGGAATAATGATCCCGAAAATGTAAAAAGAAACGCATGGACATGTTAGGAAAAACACAACATACTGTTTAGGTCAATTTACACATGACTATGTAACTTACATAAATTTTTATATATAACGAGAATTTTGGTGGACTTCCGAGTTTTGGAGGTTTAGACTAGCTAGGCTTTGAGTATATATATATATATAAATTTAGGACTAAAGTCATCATAAGATTAAAATATCTTAGCCTCTCAATGCATGTTTCCTGTTCTCCTGGTGAAAAAAGAAAGAAAGAGGAAAGTAACAAAAAAGTCTTAAACTTATTGTATTTGTACCAATTCGTTATAAACCTTTTAATTAGACCAATTTAGTTAAAAGCATTCTTCACATTAGTACCAATTCAGTCCATCCAATCAATTCAGGCCGGAAATTATTAATATGGATATCGGCCATCTTACAAGACGGTGGACACGACGTGAACATTTTTAATAATATTTTAATTTTTAAAAAATTTTCTCCTTTTTCCCTCTCCCTCTTCTTCGCTTTTTCTTTTTGCCGATGGCCATCACCAGCCATTGGCCACAAGCATGGCCGGTGAGGGTTGGCCTCGCCTAGGTTGCCCTTGTTGATTGCAAGCAATGGTTAGCCTCTTTGAGCCACCCCTGGGCGAGGGCATGCGTCAGTCGTCAAGGCATGACCAGACGAGGCCCCCTCACCAGATCTAGTAAGGCCGACCATCGCCTAGACCTAGGCGGCCTTTCCATGCCTTGCCTCACCTAAGCGAGGGTTTGCCTCACCAGGGCTCACCTAGGTGATGGTCGGTTGCGAGATCTAGCAAGGGGCCTCCTTGGTCACACCTAGACAATTGACGCTAGCCCTCGCCTAGGGGTGCCCTGGCGAGACTAACCATCACCTGTGGCCGACAAGGGTGACACAAGCGAGACCAACCTTCGCCGACCATGGTTGTGGCCAATGGCCGATGATGGCCACCTGCAAAAAGAAAAGGCAAAGAAGAGGGAGAGGGAAAAAAAAAAAGAAGAAAAAAGTTATTTTAAAAATTCAACAAATTCAAGAAAATATTACAATATTATTACAAATAACCACGCTAACACCGACCATGCCACATAAGACGGCTAGCATTCGTGTCAACAATTTCAAGCCTAAATTGGCCTAATAGAATGGATTACTACCAATGTGAAAAAGTTTAGGATTAAATTGATCAAATTAAAATATTTAGAACTGAATAGGTACCAATGCGATAGGTTTAAGACTTTTTTGGTACTTTTTCCAAAAGAGTACAAATAATTCTACACAATCGATTAGTTTCTGATAAATTTCGATGCTCTGCATATTCCAATGAATATCAAGTAACCAAATCATTAAGGCCTATACTATTACAAATTGCCCTGGTTAGAAATTTATAATATGGTAATTCAAATGGAATATCGAACCAAAATGATAAACTTTGTTTACCACCACAGCCGTTTGAGTAATCTTAAGTGTCGGTTCGTTTTTTATCATTTAAAAAAGGGAAAAACAACATTTTTTGTTTTTCGTCAAAATTTACAATATTATTTTAGCTTGAAAAAATTTATGTATCAATATTGAGAAAATTATCAAATTAATAATTCTTATTGTACATATGTCAACTCAATCTTAAACTTTTCAATTTCATTAATATAATTTAAAACCTTTATGCCAAATTCCAATAGAACTCTTTTGGTCAATTGCCATTGGATATTATGGACATGGTGTCCAATGTGACATCTTGATTTTTCAATTCTGTATTTAATAAAATGAGACGGGCATTTCATCTTCACGCATATAGTTCTTTTCCTTGAGTTGGCCACTCATGTGAAAATTAATCTATCAGGTGAAGCTGGTAAGAGATTCTAATGCATCAGACTCGAGAATTTGACCAGGAAGCGACCTTTCGACCGAGCTAATCTGCAAGGGTCATTACGGCAGTTAAAAATCGATTAGAGACTAGAGATAGGTCGACTCGACAAAGGCATGTGATCAAGTGTGGGTGATTCTACCAGATCGCACTATTCTTGTCAATTGGCACTAGATCGGCTTTTCTATCGATTGGGTCCCCTATGTCCGTATTTAAAACCTTGAGATTACCACGACAACCGAGAGTCGCCAATGTGTCAAATATGTACATTGTGGCTTGAAAATAATCAACCACAGGTCAAATGCATGAAAATTTCTAAAAGCTACTCAGTAGGTTAGGATGCGCTAATATCGTGCCAGAGTGAAATTAATCATGAAATTGGAAGCGAATTCAGAAATTGGAAGTCATGTTGTGTCACAAATATTATTAGGACCATTGGATTAATTTATGGATTTTAATTGGGCTCATTTGGAAGAGAATTGATTAGAATTGGAGAATTTATTGTGCAAGATTTTATGCCCCAACAGAAAAAGAAATTGCAACCATTGGAATAAGGTTGTGGGAGATTGAGATAGTAGAGCATGACATGTGGGGCAAGAGTGGCTAGGATGTTGACAAGTAGAGAGTGGGGATTGGATCTCAAAAAGGCACCTATCAACATCATCTTCAAGCTTGGGAAGGAGAGAGAGAGAGGAGAGAGAGGGGGATCCGAACCAGGCCAAGCCCGTCCAACTGCCGGCCGCCCTTCGTCCGCCTGCCGTCGTCGCTCGCAGGCCCATCACGGAGTCATCCGCCGATGCCGTGTCGTTCTTCCTCCGCCCGCGCGACCAACTTCCTCGCATCGCTACTCCGCCCTCGTCAACCCGTCCAAGACGTTGTCCGACCATCCCATCAGCTGCTCGACCATCGCCGAAGCCTCCATTGCCGCTGTTTGTCGCCGCTAGTCGTCGCACGAGCTGCGGCCAGTCGCCGCACGAGCTGCCGCCGTTCGTTTCTACCGGTTACACCCCCGTTCGACTGCCGAGCTGCCCCCGTCCTGCCAAGCATAGTAGCCGTGAACTAGCCTTAGATCTAGAACTTCAAGGCCCGCTTTGGGTGTCTTCCCGGCCTCCTTTGGTGTCGCCCCGAGAAGATTTGTCGACGGCCTCGCTGTCCTCTTCGCCGGGGACTCGTCGGAAAGCGATTTCGGTGAGTTTAGCTCACTAAACCTTGATTAGAAGGTTAATGATGCTTATGGCATTCTTAGTTTAAGTTAAGCAAGCTTAGGTGGTTAGATTAGTTTATTTAGTTGAGGATTAGATTAAGGTGTTTAATTAAGTTAAAATGTGTTTAGTTTAAAGCTAAGTTGGTTTATTTTAATATAAGCCTTGATGTGACTTAATGGAATTTATTTCTGATTTAAATAAATGTTTTGAAATTATTGGATTATTTAATAATATATTATATTCCGAAAATTATTAAAATATTAAAAAAAATTCGAAAAAAATTATTTCTGACCTCAATTGCTCAGAATTTCGTTCTGATCGCTGTTGTGTATTTAGAATTTGAAATTGATGAGTGAATAATGCAAATTAAGTGTTGATTGTGAAAAATATGGATTTTATTCAGAAAATCCCAAGTGTCGGGTTTGGCACTGAAATTAGATTTTGAAGGATTACTATTGCAATTGGAGTATTTGAGTGAAATGCAAAGTGTCCGGGAGTCAGTATTGAATTGTCGTGTGCTGGTTGAAAGATTCGGTCGCAGTAGTGGCTAGGAATCGCCGTCAACGTAGTGACGATGCTCGGGTCATAGTAGAGGCTAGGCCAACTGGACCTTTGCTCATTCGGGAATGCCGTTGATGTAGTGACGAAGCAGCGCTCCAAGGGGGGGAGGCGATGCTTGGCATTAATATCAATAGATAGCCGAACTGCAAGTAGGCTATGCCCTTGTGTGGTAGTAAATAACAATTGGATCGCATGCTGAGTGTTATTGATGGGTCGGATTATGGGACGGAATCGTGTGGCATGATATGGGACGTGTCATAACGATTTGGTCTTATAATCCGAACTCCTGTGGTCGTTTGAAATGATATTGTTGGCGTTCCAGTGGTTTAAGTTCCTATTACTATCTGTGATTGAGTGATTTGAATTGTGCTAACCTGCAGGAAGGAACTGAGGCGAGGTAAGTCCTCTTTGTGGTGTGGCTAGGCCACCCTTGGGCATATTTTCTTTCTAATAGGGGTTTAGGGGGTTGAACTTGCTGAGACAATGTCTCACCCCGGTTGTGGGCTTACATTTTCAGGTTCCTAGTGGATGGAGCGGCCAGATCGTTTTGGTTGGCCTTGTGGAGTTTCATAGGTGAAGTCTGTTGGATTGGAGATTGTGTTCGACTAGTTTGTCGTAGGACAACTTCTTTTTGAGAGTCGACTTGTTGTAGACTTTTGGTTGTAGATCTCTATTTGTAAACTCCGTTGGTTTTTGTAAGTGACTGGTTGAGAAATTGTTTCCTGCTTTCCTATCCCGTACTTTATTGTTAGGGGTTTTATAATACGCTTCCGCATGTGCAAATAAAATGAATGGGTCGGCGACGAGTGCCTGGGAACATTGCATATTTGAATGACCATGGTGGGATGTTGGCGCACTCGAGGTTTAGGGCGTGACATCCAATCGTCATCAATTGGCCAACATGGCATACTGAAGTGGAAAATCTTACTTGAAACAACGTTCTACATGGATTCTCACATGTCAACAATTTTCTTTGACAATTAACCAAAATGACTATATTGGAATTTGACATAAAAATTTAAAAGTACATTAGTCAAATTGGAAAATTTAAAACTAAAATGACATCCATACAATTGATTTAAGATTGAATTGGAAATTGTCCCATCAACATCTATATATATTTCAGGCCATAAAAAAAAATCCAATTCTATCCATCGGAAGTTAAGCTAAGGCCATATTTACTTTTACTAAATAAGTAACTCATCGATAAAATTGTTTACTTATTTACTATTTAGTTTAAAAGAATACTACTGCATGCATTATTTTTCATTTCAACATGGAAAAAAAAAAAAAACATGGCATTGCTTTCGACAATTACTCAAATCAGGATGATTGTTAAGACAAGTTATGTCCACATGATCAATGGAAAAGTATGATTGATGAGGCGACATCACAGCAACATCACTATTATATATATATATATATATAAAATATCATAAGAGAGGTATATCTAACTAATTGGGAGTAGACCTTGATGAGTTAAAAGAATTATGATCCGAAAATCATGGATGACTAATTCTTGGAAGAACGGCAGATCCTACATGTGAGCTCAACAGCTAAATTGAAGCTGGCAAAAATGAAACCCCTTAATTTAGAGACATTTTGCTTGACTTCTACCTCTTGACCGGTACCTTCCAAAATGATGTGATTGACCTTTGCAAGTGATGAACTCCAAGTTCATACAGTATAGGAAATATCATATTTATATTAGGACCTTTATATAGGACATTGGCAGTAAAAAGATCGTTACTAAGTAGAGTCCTCCCACCAGCACGGATACAGTTATTGATTTCGGTAATTCCTATTAGTAAATAAAGGACTCCATTTCATGATTGTTTGTGTAAAAACTACACTACAAAAACTACACTACAACCGCAGTGTACCTTATATAACTTCTTTATAAAACGAGAATTTTGCCAAGCTTTCAAGTTTTGGAGGTGGGAATTAGCCCGTCTTTGAATATTACATAGGTTAATTTAGGGGAAAACAACACAATCGGTCTTAAAATTATTATATAGAAACCAACTAAGTCTTAAACTTTTTTTATCGAAGCAAGATAATCCTAAATTTTGAGGTTGGGGGGGGGGAGTGCAATTAGATCCTATCAAACAAGTCTCGCCTGATTTATCTAATGTGATAGTCCAATTAACATTGGTTGTTTTACGTGTAACGACGACAGAATGACGTGAAAGGATTTTCAACAAACAATGCTGTTTTCTGTTTAGATAAATATCGTCATTTCTTCATAATGCACGGTGCATAGAAATTGCCCCAAAATCCCCTAATCAATCCCTCATGCTCAAATCCTGATGCCCCTTATAATGCCAATTCGAGTCTTGGAGATTCTGCAATAAAAGTAATGAAGAGTAGCCGTGTTAGGTTTACATTGACGTGAACCATCTTCAATTTGCAACAAAATTGCATGACTTTAACTGTGATTATTCCATGAACGTGTTGACTTTTATAATCTATTTGTGTCATTTGTGTTGTTTTCTTTGCATTGGTCTACGTTTTTAACGTGGAAATCTTGTCCGTCGCCTAGCGCTTGACTATTTTAGGGGAAGATAGATTTGTTATAAATAGATATCGGTTTTTAATTCATTAGGGGATGAGAGATTCCATTCCATGACTCTTTGTATAAAAGTGTTCTACACTTGACTATGTACCTTATATAATTTTTTATATATTGAGAGATTTGGCGGACTTCCGAGTTTTGGAGGCGTAGACTAGCTAATCTTTGAATATTTATATAGGTCGGTTTAGGGCTAAAAGCCACACAAGATCTAAATTTCCTTGCTTCTCAATGTATGTTTCCCGTCCTCCAGGTGAAAACGATTACGAAGAATATTACAAAACCGATTAATTGTTTATAAATTTCAAATGCTCTGCATATTCCAATGAATATCAAGTAATGAATCACTAAGGTCCATACTATTAGCAATTGCCCTAATCAGAAATTTATAATATGGTTATTCAAATGGAAGATTGAACCAAAATGACACACTTTGTTTATCACCATAGCCGTCTTGAATAATCCTAAGTGTCCGTTTGTTTTTTACCATTTTAGAAAGGGAAAAATAACTTTTTGTTTTTCATCAAAATTCACAATGGTATTCTAGTTTTAAAAATTTTACATATCAATATTGAGAGAATTACCAAATCAATCCTTCTTATTATACATATGTTAGTTGAATCTTAAACTTTTCAATTTTATTAATGTAGTTCTAAACCTTTGCGTCAAATTTCAATGAAATTCTAAATTATTGTACATATGTTAATTCAGTTTTAAACTTTTCAATTTCGCCAATATAGTTCTAAATCTTTGCGCCAAATTCCAATGGAACCCCTTCAGGCAATTGCCAATCGGAAATTACGAACGTAGCATCCAATCATCATTGACCGGCCAACATAGCACACTAAAGTGGACAATTTTACGTTAAACAACGTCTTGCATGGATTGTCACATGTTAGCAATTTTCTTTGATAATTAACCGCAATGACTACATTGGAATTTTGCACAAAATTTTAAAACTACATTGGTCAAATTGGAAAGGTTAGAATTTAATTGATATCTCTACAATAAGTCTAAGTTTAAATTGGTAATTGTCCCATCAATATCTATACATATTTCGGGCTATAAAATAAATCAGAATCTATCCATCAGAAGTTTAAAGTAAGGCCACTTTTACTAACTAAGTAACTCATTGATAAAATTGTTGACTTATTTACTATTTAGTTTAAAAGAGTACTACCGCATGCATTATTTTTCATTTCTTGTGCAATATCATAATGAATTAATAATAAGATAGCAAGCTTTAATTGGATGGAGAGATAAAGTATTTAATATTTTTTTTATTTACACTTTAGGAAAAGATAAGAGAATGATTATTAGGAGGGTTATGCATATAAAGAAAGTGG
The DNA here is from genome assembly GCA_017140595.1 of Eucalyptus curtisii. Classification (NCBI taxonomy): domain Eukaryota; kingdom Viridiplantae; phylum Streptophyta; class Magnoliopsida; order Myrtales; family Myrtaceae; genus Eucalyptus; species Eucalyptus curtisii. Next base: position 31,945,709 of record CM029502.1, on the reverse strand, counting down.
ATAAGCATTCGAATTATTTTTAGGAGGGGAAGCATGTAAAATCATTTCGAATTATTTTTTATTACTAGATAGTTATATAAATTTCTAAGAATTTGTACTACTAAATTTTAAATACTGGAAAAAAAAAATAGAGTCAAAAGCTAAAATACAATGAATGGCAAGAAGCATACACGCTATGTTTACTGCTGGCAAATAATATCTTTACTTTGTTAACCTTTCAAATGCCAATTTCTCGTATAAATGCGACCATGTGCATTTTCACTGCAATGTGAAGTTTGTAACCCTATTTTTTTTTTGAAATATTCTTTACTTTTGTAAAAGAAAAGATGGTTTAATGCCAGCCAATTGTTTCGAATTAAGTTTCAAAAAAATAAGACATTCAATAATTATCTGCCAATCATTTTCATTATTGTGAATTGTTGTTTTGTCCATTTATAATAATGTATGGTTATAGTGCATTTTACAATCATAGTGTATTCACACACACAATCTCACTCACTCACGACTCCTCACTGTTGTTCGTTGTCCCGCCGTCCATCATGCTTGTCGCCCGCCGCCTCTCGGTGAGTTTTTGTAGACCTTTTTTTTCTTCTCTCTTTTTTATGTTTTCTCATGGCAACTTGGCAAGGTCATGGTGGTGACGAGGTCGGAGTGACCGAATTTTTATAAATAATTATAATCAAACTCTAATTAAAAACATATCAACAATGTCTAAGTGAATGAAACTACAAGTATTCCGTCGCAGTCCCTAACCCGAAATTTTAAACTTACGGCGATGATTAATTTACTAAACAAAACCATTTATTCATAGTCTTTGGTGCCTCACCCGAAATTCAAACCTAAAGCAGAAAAACCATAGACTCGACAAACGGAAAGAGTTTTTGTCGCCCTTAGCCAGTCAATACCGATAGAAAAAAGAAAGTTTTTCTTCCCTTATAAGTAAGATGATCTTAAAGTCCTTTTTCTCTTACTTTCTCTCTCTCTCTCTCTCTCTCTCTCTCTCTCTCTCTCTCTCTCTCTCTTCATTGTCTTCTTCAACCTTCAACTTGGGTAGGGTTTAAACTAGTCTCACCCTCCCTCCTCTCTTGTTGATTCTGTTTAAGTCTTTTCATTATTTTCTTTCGATCTAAATTTGAGAGATTTTTTCTCTCAATCTAGTTCTAAATCTGAGAGTGTTCTAAATCTGAGAGTTTAAACTCCCCAGATTTGATTCTAGATTTATGATCTATCATCTTCTCATTTAGACTCGAGAGTTTAATAAATATATTTTTAGGGATTTGACCCCTTGTACTATGTCCCTATGTAAGTCATTTGCTTCAAATCTGGGAGTTTCATAATATATTTTTGGGAATTTGATACCCATGTGATTTGTCCTTGTGCAAATCCTTTGTTTTTAGTTTCAACGGTGCTCTGACATCTAGTTAAATCACGAAGAGCTACTCTTCTATTATATTTGTTTTTGTTCAATCAGTTTTTAATGTCTTCATACAGCGATGGTGTAGAGGAAACTGAACCTAACGCACATGGCAACACCGTAGTTACTAACAAAGGAATTTCCAACACGTACTCATCACTAACGAAGATATAAGATTCAATGATTGACCGCTGATCATTTTACGTGATAGATGTATTCTTATGGAATGAATGTGTGCTTAAGCCTTTTGGTGCTCCGTTGATCTTTCTTGTTTTCTATTTTTCTAAATTTTGCTTTGTTTTGTAGTACTCTGGCCTTTGATCTACTTCGATTTGCTTTCCTTTAAAGGTTTATGTACTTATATATCTTTTTGAGTAATAAATATAACTTTCTTGCTGACCTGAAAAATTAAATAACCAAGACCATCATAATTTATCTCCTTTGGACAAAGGCGGCGAAAACATAACTTATCGCTTTAGGTACCAAAGAGGACAAATTAAACCACCTTAGACAAAAATTATCGGAGCAAAACTCAAGGCGACAAAACAGACCCAATTCATTTATTCATTTATTTATTTATAGTGTGTACTAATAAATTAAAAAAGAAGCACGATCGGTGTTAGTGATGGAATTGTCGTCATTCCTCTTTACAACATCACGATCATTTGACTTGACTTTCTTAGTAAACCTCGTAGCAACTTCCTCTACGCATCGCATTGATTTCCAAGTCTTTCTTTGTTTCACTGGTCTTCCTTCTATACTCGACTAAATCGGCCAATCATCGACATCAATGTCGCCACGGTACTTAACTCTCTTATTCTTTTTGTACCTTGTCCGATCTAGGTAATTTATACTTGCGTCGCGGTCAAACGGGCCACATTCGAGCTGGCTGGCCACTAAGCTTTTGTGGGGTTGCTTTTACTACTGGCTATTGCCCAAGATCTGCATGGAGCTCCATCATACTATGTAAGTTATTTTGAATGCGTCCTAGCGAAATAACCCGATTTTCATTTGCAAATCGGATTGGTCGAGCAACTTGGCACGGCGAGAAATATATAGCGCCTGCGAGGGTAGAGCAGAGATTTGCCCATCTTCTTTCGATATGAATCAGCTATGACGCTTTTGCAATGTGCGATGTCGTTGTACACGATTAATTATAACTTGAGAAAGCAAGGCAAAATGTATAATGGGTATCATTATAGTAGGGCAATTATTAGCGTGATGAATGAGATTGATTAAATGAAGAGCAAGGGAATTTCGGAGTTCCTTCCCCTGGTGACAAGCCGAGCTCAGAGATTACTTATAGAAAGCCATTAAGAGAAGCCTTTTGAAAGAGATTTCTTTCGATTGATTCTTGTGGAGCTTTACTTGAATTTAAACCGACAGTTGACATTGCCAATTTTTTAACTTTGTTATAGGAATTAGGATCTTTTAAAAAACTCTGCAGCAGATCTCGCGATAGGTTGAAGATCTCGCGAGGCGATATCGTAAGTCTTTCTATCTTGTTTCCCCCGTCTTTCATTATATCCTTCTGTTTCATGCAAATGAAAAGGGCTCCTCGCTTTCTTTCTTTCTTGCTTCCATTAGCTTTTAGTTTTCCTAAGCTCGTGGTCTCAAATGGAGGGAATAAGGTAGTTGATCAGGGCCATCCCGTGAGAAGCTATGAACCTAAGAAAAGCGGGAGGGAGAAAGATCTTTCTACAGATAGATTGTTCCTCACGGTGCAATTCTGGTGCAATTTGTGACATCCTAAATTTTAGGTTCTGATTTCGATTAGATAAATCAGGCCTTTCGTCGACGCAACTATAGTGTTTTTCTCTGAGATGGCCACTCACGAGATAACTAGCCTATCAAGTGAAGCCGTTAAGGGATTTTAAATGCAATAGACTCGAGAATTCGATCAAGAATTGACTGCTCGACCGTGCTAGTCCGCAAGGGTCATTATGGCGCAGTTAAAAATTGATCAGAGATCAGAGATAGGTCGGTTTGACTGAGATGTGTGGCTAAACATGGGTGATTCTACTAATTTGCAAAATTCTCGTCAATCGACATTAAACTAATTTTTCTGTCGTTTTGGCGGCCTGTGGCTGTATTTGAAACCTTGAGATTTTCACGATAACCGGGAGTCGACAATGTGTCGAAGAGGTACGTGTGGCTCGAAGAAAATTGACCACGAGTCAATTGTACAAAAATTTTCTAAAAGCTACCCGGTAGGTTAGGTCACATTAAAACCGTGTCTGATTGAAATTAACCGCGAATTTGAATTCGATTTCAGAAAAGTCATGTCGTGTCATTAGTCATTGTAGGAACGTTGATTCACCTTTCGAGGAATTTCCAGCGAGTTTGGGATTTTTGAGTCAAAGAGGGTCCTACTTGATCTTTGAATATAAATTAAATTATTTATGCATTTTTTTTGAGGTCATGTGCTCTAATAACGCATGCACTTTACTCACACCAAATTAACGAGAAACAAAAGTTAGCGGTCCCTGTAATCATGGCATGTTTCCACCTATAAAAGTAGACGAGGCGTATGAACAGGTGAAGATGGACCTCTCGTAAATTTCTCCTTGAATTGTCATCATATTCCAATCATTCTCCTTGACTCGAAGAAGTCATAGGGGAGTCAACCTTTTCATCCTTAACTCGTGGGTCGTTTTAACTTTTTCTTTCTCTTGTGGGAGGAAAGGTTAAGGGGGAGTCTTACAAAGAATGTGGATCAACCACAAAAAATCAAATTACAAATAATTATAAATTATTATAGGACCAATTTTTTTCAAGAATTTATGACTCACAATATATTGTTATTCTCACAGTATCCTAAAGACTATTATGCTAGCAAAACCCAAGTTATTTCGATGTAATGCTATCGAGGAGTCATCTAGGGCCAATTAACTTGGGCTGTACGTTGATTTGCTGCAAGGACTTGTTCAATGGGTTCATTTAAGTGCAGCATCAACCTTGGAAAATCAAAGTGCACACGATCTGTAGCCTGCAACAATACATATCGACTCTTGATTATATAATGTCTCATATGAAATATGGAAAGTTTGAAAGATTGCCAAGAACTTATGAAAATTGACTATTTTCACATAGAAGATGTAAAACAAATATTGGACAGTCTAGAAATAGAAAAAGCATTTCACAACCCATTTACCGAAGAATAAATTGGAAATCGTCTTTCTTTTTCTTTAATTTCTTTCTAAAAAAAAAAGATGAAATGGGCTTTTATTTCAACTTTAGTATAATTTAATTTATATATTCAGATCAAATCTAGAATTTAATTAAATAGATGTATTTAGGGAAAATTCACTTTGAAGCGACTATTCCCTAGATACCTCAGTTGTGATATTTTATTTCACAATAGAATCAATTCGCGGCCATCTTTGGACAGAAGTTCTTGAAAAGGAAAGGACCACCGACCGATTAGATGCATCTTTACCGTCTAGGGCGTGGCGGCTTTTGTAAGAGTTGCCTAATTAGACCATTAAATAATCTGGATATTATTATTTATTCAGAAGCACCGTCAAGTGATACTTCCGAAACATCTATGAAAATTTCCTAGCGTTTAGTTTGTGTTCAACTTTTCTTTATTTTTTGTTACGCAAATCTCAATCACCTACCCATCACATGATATTAATGTGTAAATGTATCCGTTATTTACTTGTCATATATAGTTTTGACAGTGCGTTATATTAGATAATTAATGCTCACTATTCGTTGTAATGTCCATGCAGGTTGCAGCTATGGCAGCAAACATCGCTGCACTGCACGAGCTCCACTTCGCGGTTCCAATGGCTGGCGCGACTCTCTCCACGCTCAATGTAAGCCTTGACGAGCACGCTTTGACGATCATTCTTCAACGGTTCCGACCCTAAGTCATCTTCGTCGACTCCGCGTTCGCACACGTTGTCTCCAACGTCATCAACAACGAGAACAACATGCGCCTCCAAGACAGCCACCGCGATCCCAAGCCACTCCTTGTTGCAATCCACGACGTCTCACTGGACCGTCCAACCCAATGTGATCCTGAGGTTCGAGATTATGAGCAAATCCTAGCTACAGGAGAGAGCGATTTCCAAGCCATGAGTCCGGCTAAAGAGTGTGACCCCATCTCGGTCAACTTCACTTCGGGGTCGACAGGGACACCCAAGGCAGTGGCGTACAGCCACCGGGCGGCATACTTGGACTCTCTAGGGCTGATCCTCCAACATGATATAGGGAAGTCGCCAGTGTTCTTATGGACGTTGGACATGCACAGGTGCAACGAGTGTTGCTTCACGTGGGCGATGGCAGCGCTCGGCGGTGTCAATGTGCGTATTCAGAACGTGTCCGGGAAGATTATCTTCGACTCTATTCAGCACCTCAAGGTCACTCATCTATGTGGTAATGTTCCATTTTGTTGTCTTTGATGTGGATAGTCCTATTACAGCATTAGCATGACATATTAAACGGAATCAATCAAAGAGTAATATAATAAATTATGAAGTGATATATATACACACACACATACTTATTGTGTTCATCTATCTAAAGTGGATCTCCTCGTAATAATATATCATAGATTGTACTCCGTGCAAAAAAACCGTGTCATGTATTAAAATGATAATAGAATAAATCATCTCAACTGGCTACTAAAAGAGGTTGGTCGGGCTACAGTCTACAAAAATTTAGCAGCACTATAAAGGAATTGATGAATTGCTATTAACAGAGGACGAGTGCTCAATAAAAGAGAAAAAAGAAAGTATGAGCAGTAATTTCTAAGGATACAAGTGCTTTTTAACATTTACTTATGATATTTCAATTTATCATTTACAGGGAAAAGATAGATGAGTAGTGTTGAGATTGGTCGACAATGTTTCATTACCTTAGTGTAGTAAATATAAGCAAGTAATTGGAAGGATGCCTGCACTTTTTGAAGTATGTAATATGATTCGACCAAAAAAAAAGAAAAAAAAAAAGAGTGTGATATGAAGTACGTATAATGTTAGGTTCACGCAAAATCACCCGTGAAAAAGTAGAATATTATATTATTCCCTTTCCACAGGCGACCACACTATCCTAAATCTAATCGCTGAATGCCCACCTGTCGACCAAAAGCCACTGACTTCCCCGGTGCGTTTAATCACCTTCGGTGCAATCCCGACGATCCACTTCCTCAAGAGAGTACAGGTTCATGGGTTCCAAATTATCAGCGGATATGGCATGACAGAAGCCCTAGGGCCCGCCCTCATCAGCCCCGGGAGGTCATCACAATACCACCACCATGACGACGATGACGACGTTGATCATGATGATCATAACCTGGAATTTACAGTAGGCCTCCACACCACAACCACTTCCGCTTCACACGTTGGCGCTAGCCCAACACGCAGCCCGTTGTTGGACTATTCCATCTCTGTCGAAGTAGACCGCTCACCGCCAACGAATGGTGCCAGAAGCACAGCTACTGCCGGAGGCCCTCAGGCGAGAACGTCTGACTCGTCCCGGCCTGGCCCTGGTCACCGTATAGTGTCCCTCTTCCAGAGACAAAAGCTGGGGAAGGAGGTGCTGAGGTTCGCCGTTCCCATGATCACGGGGCTCCTCCTCAACCAGCAAGAGGGATTGACCCACCTGGAAGCCAGCGCGGTCGTACTCACGCTCTCCATTGGGTTCACCTCCACGTGGGACGACATGCTGCTGCGTGAGATGTACCCTCGGTTAGCGAGCGCACTGGAGTGCTTTGGAGTCGCGTTTGTCTTGGTCGCCTTCTTCGGGATAGTGAGCTCTTTTCTTCCGCCCAGCCTCGTGTGGGCGTGTTGGCTGTGTTGTGGCTTGTCGTGCTTGCCCTTCCTCTTGTGCCTTGTTCCTCCGAAGGTGGTTGAGGAAATAGAGCAGAGCGGAACGGCTGGATGAAGGTATTGTTGAGCATGAACATGCATGCCGGATTCAGCAGTTCACATGGATATGTGGATTAGGCACTCGGTCCACCTTGCATTGTACAGGGTTGCATACAATAACTCTCCCTCCCGGCGGAGCCTTTCCTCTCGTCAACGCTTGTAGTGAGCAGATCGGAGAAATAACCAAAAGTCATGCATGCATAATTTCCATTTAGACAATTTATTGCTTTGTATTTTACTAAGGAAAGTACTTTCCGGCTTCAACAAACGAGTAACGTTTAAGTAAAACATTCTGTTATCTTCTGTTCCTAGTTTATTCAAGTAGAGAAATACTAAAAACGTAATACTAAGATTGATTTATGATATTAATATATTAAGTGATGTGGCTTATCATACTTGAAGAGTTGTATATGGTCCACTTATTTGAAGGCCACTTAAAATCTCTCAAAATAATTAACATACTATTTTTCGTTAACTTGTGAATACTTATTGCTGAAAAAAATTACCTAATGAATCTTGAATTTATTGTATAGATGCCAATTCAGTCTTAAACTTTTTAATTTTACTAATTTAGTTATAAACTTTTAGATTGACCACCCTTCCAACATGGAAAGGGGAGGTGCGGGTTTCGAATCTCCACCTTTTCAGGGGAGTTGGAGTGGGGACGATCTAGTTTCAAGTATGAGTTTCAACTCCCCCGCCCTCATCGGCCCCCTGAGGTCACCACAACACCACCATGAAGAGGACGACGACCACGATGATCATAACCTGAACTGTAGAGAACTCTTCGTCGATGTCAAGGACCCGACCACCATGCTCCAAGGAACAACCTCATGATGGGCTGCTTTCGCAACCCAGAGGCGACCCGGGAGCCCTTTTCTGGCTGGTGGTACAGGATCGGGGATCTTGGTGTACGGCATGCGGATGGTGGCATAGGGATGATTGACCGAGCTAGCGACATCAAGTCTCGAGGAACGAGCGGATCAGCACATTGCGCATAGAAGCAATCTTGTTAAGCCACCTGAAAGTTGCAGAAGCCGCCATTGTCGCTCAAAACGATGCTGTTGCAGGGCAAGTCCCATGCGCATCCATGAAGTTGAAGGAAGGGGACTATCCCAACGAGAAGAAGATAGTAAAATTTTGTGCGGAGCGGCTGGAAGAGGTGGCGATGGTTCTGAAAACGGTTTTTTTCGGGGACTTGCCGAAGAATTCCACAGGGAAGGTGCAGAAGTCCGTGCTGAGAAAGAGATCGAATGCTGGTCCATAGAACGAGCACAGCTTCATAAGAACCAAAACATCAGAAGAGTTACTTGCGAGAGTAACTAGAATTGAACTACTTGTGTATTTCTGTGTTATTTGTCCTGTAATTGCATAATTCGGATTGTCGTCAATTTCTCTAACTTTGATGTAAGCATAGCTCCCCCTCCTCATCCACGGCACTTCTCCGGAGAGCGACAGAGATGTGGTTGCGGCAGCTTCAGCTGCAGCTTCTGTCTTCTGCAACCTCCTCTCTCTGCGCCACTCCTTCCCATCGATGGCGTCCGACACCGTTTCGCTCCATCCGCACCCTGACTCCACCTCCCTCCCTCTCCCGCTCGCTCTCGCCATGCTCTTGCTCTTTCTGCTCCAGCTCGGCTTCGCGGCCGCTCCCTGAGCCACCCTCCGTTGCGGCGCCCGAAGAATCCTCAAAGCGCGTAATCATTCTTGCCTCGGACTTTTCTTTTAATCATCCGCACGCTCGTCGATTTGGAAAACTCTTTCGTTTGGATATTTCCGTTGTTGTGAAACGAAGCGTAACAGAGATAGTTCGTCATCGGTGGTACGGTGGTAGCTTAGTTAATGCTTTGAGAAATCTTGTTCTTGTTGATGCGATAGGCCTCGCTGTGTACTAATCGGTAGCTTAGTTAATGCTTTGATGTAAATCGTCCGATCGGTCCACAGGTCCAAGGAACTCGGTCCACAGGTCCAAGGAACTCAGTCCACAGGTGGTCAAAACTTCCTAGTCCAAGCCATTAGGGAAATGAAGGATGTCTTGTCAAGTTGTTGAAAAGCAAGTGGATGTACAAGTAAAATAATTACTTTTATTATAAACCAATATTACAACTCTCTATTTCATCACACTCTCACAACTACTCATTGTACTTGCTTACCCACTCACTCACAAACCTCACACGAACACAACTCTCGCACACACCCACTCACTCTCTATCACTCTACACTTACACTACACTCTACACTTCACACCACCTACTCCACCCACTCACACGTGCTTGGAGTTCTTACTCACACACACGAGGAGCAAGTTGCTCCTATTTATAAGATGGAAGGTTGGTGCATTCACCGACTTTACTGGTCTTTCTACAATATTCTACAAGTATTATTCTATTACAGATTTGACAGCTGGATTTCTTTGGAGAAGTCTAGAAGTGACGCAGCTTTTCTTGATGGATTTTTTTTGCTAGAAAATTCTAGAGAGAAGGAGAGAGAGTGGCGGTGCTCTCTTCAATACTCCCCCTCACCGACTACTCTCTCGTAGCATGGACCTTGTGATCATACCAAGATGCCTTCGAAACTCCCCAAATTTTGCAGCTCCAAGACCTTTGGTGAAAATATCTACAACTTGATCATTCGTTTTGGCATACTCCATCTTTATCACGCCTTGTAATACGTTTTCCCGCAAGAAATGATAGTGCACTTCTATATGCTTGGTCCTCGCATGGAAAACTGGATTTTCCGCTAAGCTTATGGCTGATAGATTATCACAATAAATCCGTGTAGGTTGATTTATTGGTTGATGAAGATCCTCCATTAGCTGTACCAGCCATGTACTCTCTTGTGCTGCCATTGCTGTTGCTCTATACTAAGTTTTTGTCGTAGATAGTGACACAGTTGTCTGTCTTTTGCTGCACCATGACACTACTACTGATCCGAGGCTGAACATATATCCAGTATTTGATCGTTGTGTGTCACGATCTCCAGCAAAGTCAGCATCGCAATAGCCTACAACTTCACATGATGTTTTTTTCTTATACAAAAGCCCAAAATCAAATGTACCCTTTACATACCTTAGTATGCGCTTGACTGCATCTAAGTGAGGCTTTCGTGGCTTCTCCATGAATCGACTTGCTACTCCTACTGCAAAGGCAATATCAGGCCGTGTTATGGTTAGGTAAATAAGGCTACCCACTAATTGCCTGTACATAGTTGAGTCTTCCGATTCTCGTCATTCAATTGCACATAACTTTACATTTCCATCAATTGGAGTAGATATAGGTTTGCAATCAAGCATCCCGAACTTGTCTAGGAGGTCTCGTGCATACTTCTGCTGACATAGGAATAATCCTTCATTGGTCTTCTCAATCTCGAGTCCCAGGAAATGTTTTAATTCTCCAAGCTCTTTCATCTGAAACAGCACTGAGAGGTTGGTTCTGATTTGACATATCTCCTCTTCATTATCTCCAGTGATGATTAGATCATCCACATAGATTAATACTATTGCAAGCTTGCCATCTTCTGCCTTCACAAACAAGCTCGAGTCTACTGAGGCTACAGAATAACCACTTTACACGAAAAATTCAGCAACCTTCCCGTACCATGCTCTCGGGGCTTGTTTTAAGCCATAGAGGGCTTTCTTTAACTTACAAACGTAATCTGGATGAATCTTACTTTTGAAACCATCTGGCTGCTCCATGTATATATCTCGATCTAGTTCTCCATGTAAAAATGCATTCTTCACATCCATTTGCCATAATTTCCACGACTTGCTTGCTGCAAGTGCTAGTAAGACTCGAATTGTAGTGATCTTTGCTATTGGACTAAAGGTCTCATCATAATCTAGGCCATACTTTTGAGAGAATCCTCGAGCAACTAGTCATGCCTTATATCTTTCTATCAACCCATTTGGTCGAGTTTTAAGTTTATAAACCCATTTGCACGATATAGGACGTACCTCTTTAGGTCTTGGCACTAAGTCCCATGTTTCGTTCTTTCTTAGTGCTTGTATCTCTTCCTCCATAGCTTTCCTCCATTCCACGCCTTGCGAGGCTTCCTCATATGTGGACTGCTCAACTACTCCGACATCTTCGGTCAACGCCGCATTTGCATATTTGGGATTTGGTCTTCTTTGTCTTGTTGATCTCCTAACTTGAGGTTCCCGTTCTTCAAGTTCTTCCGTCTGACTTGGTCGAAGCTCTTCTATAGTTCTCGGATGTACACCAGTTCGCCATGGGCTCTTTGATTTTTTTGGTGACTGTGCTCTGACTTCTTTTCTTCCAATTACATTATCATTCCCTTCTTCAATTTGCTGGCCCTTATCAATCTCGTCATTTTCTTCCATTCATTCACGAATCTCTTCTTCAACTTGTTTTGAATTAGGTTGTGATGACCACCAAGATGATAGTTCGTCAAACACCACATTTCTAGAAGTGTAACACCTCCCTGTTGTAGGGTCACAACACTTCCATCCTTTTCTTTGATCATCGTAGCCCACGAATATGCAACGAACTGCCTTCTTATCGAACTTGTTGCGAAGATGGTCTGGCACGAATGCATAACATACACACCCAAATATTCTAAAGTGACTTACCGTGGGCTTGCGATTCCACAACTTCTCATAAGGTGACATAAAGCCAAGCCTTGCTTGAGGTAGTCTGTTGATCACGTGCACTGCCGTCTTCATAGACTCAGCCCAAAAATTGGGTGAAACATTCTTTGCATGCAACATACTCCTGCATGTTTCCGCCAAATGCCGATTCTTTCTTTCGGCAACTCCATTTTGTTGTGGCGTATTTGGGCAAGTAAATTGTCGACATATCTTCCATTCTCGAAGAAATTTTGTAAAGTCATTTGATGTATATTCTCCCCCATTATCTGTGCGAAGGCATAGTATTTTCTTGCCCACTTCATATTCTACTTTTGCTTCAAACTCCTTAAATTTGTTTAATGCCTCAGATTTTTCTTTCATGAAATCAACCCAAACGTACCTGGAGAAATCATCGATGAATGTTATCATGCACTTTGATCCTCTGACCGACGGTTGCTTCACCAGTCCAAATGCATCTAAGTGGACAAGCTCGAGAGGCATCTTAGCTTTGAATGCAGACTCCTCATATGGAAGCTGATGTGCCTTCCCATACTGGCATCTGGCGCAGATGACATCTTTTTAGACTTCCAAGTGGGGGAGACCTTTTAACATACCTTTCTTCATCATGACCTTTAATTTATGGTAGCTCATGTGCCCAAGCCGTGCATGCCACAAATCGGGCGTTTCACTCTTTCGAGTTTTTTTCACGTATGCCGTCTGAGCTGACATCCCATAGACAAACTCTAATCGACATCCTTCCATGATTGGTGTACCAGTAAGTTTCAAATTGAGGTACACCCTAACATCTCTAGGACCGAACACCACATAATTGCCTGAGTCTGTAAGTTGTGCCACGGACAATAGGTTTTTCTTCATTCCTGGCACATGGTACACGTTTTTCAGTTCGACCTAATGTGAACTGAATCGGGGTGTTATCATCGTTTGGCCGACGTGGGTAATTGGCAACCTTGAATTATCTGCAGTGACAACTACTCGTCCACCTTTGTATTGACACATGTTTGATAGCTTGCCTTGATCTCCGGTCATGTGATTTGAGCACCCTGAGTCAATTATCCAATCTTCATCATAATCAATCAATTTATCACTTACTGTGATGAGGGCCATCGTATCTTCTGACTCTATGATGGAGGAGTTTGCAAGCTCTTCTTCTTCCTCCATTGCAAAGGATGCTTGGAAATCCCACTCTTCTTCGCTATCATTTTCCTTAGATGCCGCAACGTTTCCTTCAACTCTTTTGAATCGGCAGTCCCTGGCAAAGTGACCTACTTTGCCACACGTGTAACACCGTCCATTACGCCTTCTATTCTTCTTTTCTTCATTCTCGTCCTTATTGCGGTCTCGACGAGCTCCCCCTAGCCGAGGTCCAGTTCCTTCTATTCGCTTTGGCCATTCTCCATGACCTTTCCATGATTTGCCATCTCTTACACTTGCTCTATTTCTATTCTGGCCCTTGAACCCTCTTTTATTACTGAAGAGGGCACTTTCATCCTCCTTAATTGAGACCTTAGAAATTTGTTTATCTAAGGCCTCTTGGTTGGCCAATATATTCTCTAACTCTGTTAGAGTTGGCTCATTTGCCCATCCACGGGTGGCCATAACAATACCGTTATACTCTGGCCTTAACCCATGAATTATTATTCTTCTCATTCTTGTCTCAAAGATGGCATTATGAGACTCTAACTTTGAAATTTCTTCGCAAATAGATTTAACTTTAGAAAAGTATTGACTCACCGTCATACTTTGTTGCGAGATTGAGAGGAGCTCGTTCTCTAGGCATTGTAACTTGGCATCGTTTATCCTCGCAAACAGCGTCGCCAAGTTATCACAGGCCTCCTTCGGGGTCATCGCACTCTTTATGTGTTGCAATAATTCATCTTCAACAGTCACGGCAAGAACGTAGAGAGCCTTGCCTGATTTTATATTCCATTTTCTTAATTCGCTATCATTCGTGGGTGGTGTGGTGTTGCTCCCGCCAACGATATTCCACAAATCTTGACCTAGCAAGTAATATTGTATGCGGGTACTCCAATTATTATAATTTGAGTTGTTGAGCTTCTCGATGCCACTTACCGAACTCGAGAAATCCGCCATCGTGACTTGAGTATAATGCCCCGCACTATACCAAGTAAGCCTGGTCCCAGACCAACCAACTTCACAATCCCAAATTGTACACTGGCAGAACTCCGACGTCCTTTGCTTCTTCGCTCTTTGGCTCGACGATCCCTGACTGCCTACTCACTTACAATGGTCCCCGACCACTGTCTTTGCACGGCATCCGACAACCTGCTCTGATACCAATTGTTGAAAAGCAAGTGGATGTACAAGTAAAATAATACTTTTATTATAAACCAATATTACAACTCTCTATTCTATCACACTCTCACAACTATTCATTGTACTTTCTTACCCACTCACTCTCTATCACTCTACACTTACACTACACTCTACACTTCACGCCACCTACTCCACCCACTCACACGTACTTGGAGTTCTTACTCACACACACATGAGGAGCAAGTTGCTCCTATTTATAGGATGGAAGGTCGGTGCATTCACCGACTTTGCTGGTCTTTCTACAATATTTTGCAAGTATTATTCTATTACAGATTTGACAGCTGGATTTCTTTGGAGAAGTCTAGAAGTGGCACGGCTTTTCTTGATGGATTTTTTTTTCTAGAAAATTCTGGAGAGAAGGAGAGAGAGTGGCGGTGCTCTCTTCAAAGTGTATCAACATTTTAGTTTCCACTTCGATCGATATCAATTAAGTGATTATGTCCAACATTCATTTTATCGATTTCACCAGTGATCCTTAGTGGAAATGAAGCGTTTGACTTTTCTTTTTTGCATGAGCGCATGCACCAGAGGCAAAGAAATCATTGGAACGAAGGGGACTTACTGCGAGATCTAAATTGGACCTCGACCGTAGTATTTCCTGCCAGGAGCGCACATCCATCATGATCAGCGATCGCAGTAGTTGTTAAAATATGTCTCGAGTTTGAGTCCAATGTGAAATTCTGAATATTTCATATTGGATGTGTTGCGGACGTTCGAAATTGAGCAAAGAAGATCTGAAGATCAACTTCCCAAAGTTTGAATCTGCGTTGGAGAATTTGGCCGCTGAAATAGGAAAGTCCAACTTTGACTTGGATTTGGATTTTGTTTAAAACATATAGAGATATGTTTTGGATAAAATCATTTTAGATAGGAAATAGAATCCAATGAGAAGTTGGCAAAAGAATAAGGGTTTCACTTATATATAGACTTGTGGCTGTTGGTGGTAGAGGTGGATCACAAATTGTCTTGAAGCGCCGCGTGAGTGCTTGGTGTTCCGCCGTTGATCATGAAGAATTGTTCTTGAAGCGTCATCTTGTAGTCGAGTACTTGGGAGGGAATTTCTTTGTCGTTCTTGTCCGTGAATTACATCCAAGAAAGATTAGTGTTTGTAGCCAATTTAAATCTTGTGGTAAGATTTGCATGTAATTCAGCATGTAATTCCTTCGTGAGATTGAGAAATTATATCTTGAGGAGTTTCGAGGCTAAACACTGCGTGCGTTGTTGGGTGTAATTGGGGCTTGGGAAACACCGAGAGAGTGTTTGAGTGACTCGAGTGTGTAATCTCCTTATATTACTTGATCTATAGTGAAATTCGATGCTGCTCTCCCCGTGGACATAGGTATTTACGATTGAACCACGTAAATCCAGTGTCCAATTTATTTTCTTCTTCTATCTATATTATTGTTCAATCGCTCGCCTTTTCGCAACAAGTGGTATCAGAGCCAAGCTTGGCTAAGTTGAAGCGAATCGATGGCGACAGAAGAAGTAAAAGCGAGAATCGACAGATTTGATGGGAAGGATTTTAGTTTCTGGAATATACAGATTGAAGATTATCTTTACCAGATGAAACTGCACTTGCCCTTATCTGGGGAGAAACCAGAGACGATGAAGCAAGCTGATTGGGATTTGCTAGATAGACGAGCTATGGGTGTTATTCGGCTGACGTTGGCTCGTAACGTCGCGTTTAACATCCTGAAGGAGAAGACCACTGCTGATTTGATGCAAGCCCTGTCGGATATGTACGAGAAGCCCTCTGCGATCAACAAGGTCTATTTGATGCGATGTCTGTTTAATTTGAAGATGATCGAAGGTGCATCAGTTGCAGATCATATCAATGAATTTAATGTGATTGTTAGTCAATTGAGTTCAATTGAGCTTGACTTTGAAGATGAGGTACGTGCTTTGATTCTGTTATCCTCATTGCCTGATAGTTGGAATACTACTGTTACTGCTGTTAGTAATTCCTCGAGGTCAACAAGTTTGACGTTTGATGGGGTTCGAGATTTGATTCTGAGCGAGGATATTCGTAGAATAGAATCTGGCGAACCTATATCTTCTACTTTAGTAGGTGAAAATAGAGGAAGATCTATAACACGTGTGGGTAAGAGTAGTACTAATATGAACAGGCGTAGCCAATCTAGGACTGGTGATGTTGTCTGTTGGAACTGTGGCAAGAGGGGGCATTTTAGAAGGAATTGCCTTAAGCTGAATAATGAGAAGGGTAAGAGAATTATAGTTGATTCTGCAGATAATATTGTAAATGTAGTTGATAATGCCGATTGTGTCTTGTCTGTCATGATCATTCATCGTTTGATGGATGCATTATAGATTCTGGTTGTTCTTTTCATGTCACACCAAATAGAAACTGGTTGATCACTTATCAGTGCACGGGTAGTGGTAAAGTCCAGTTAGGGAACAACGCTGAGTGCGATGTTGTGGGTGTTGGTGATGTTAAAATCAGAATGCATGATGGTATTATGAGGACATTGACTGGAGTAAGGCATGTTCCAGAGTTGAAAAATAACTTAATTTCCTTGGGTGCCCTAGATTCAGCTGGTTGCAGGTATTCTTCAAAAGGTGAAGTGTTGAAGGTTGTTCGAGGTGCCTTGGTAATAATGAAAGTAATCAAGCATGGAGGCCTGTATAAACTTCAAGGTGAGACAGTGACAAATTTCGCTGTGGAAATGTCGGATGCATCTATTTGAGAGTCTATTGACTGCTCGAGGAAGACCTGGGTGTTTGTGCTAATGCACAAGTTTGATGCTAGTGTCAGGATCACGCTGTTGAGAGTTTTGATCGAGACGGAGACTGGTAAGTCGATCAAGCATGTGCGGACTGATAATAGCATGGAGTTATGCTCGGAGTTGGCAAATAAATTATGCATGAAAGAGGACATAGTGAAACATCGCACTAGTGCTAGTAAATCACAACAATTTGTAGAATTAATGAGCAGAACATTACTAGAGATGGCCCAAAAAATGATCTCTAGTGCTGGTATTGCTAGGAGAATTCTAGCTGATGTGCTTAGTACGATAAGCTGCCTGGTGAATAGATCCCCATCAATTGCTATTGAATGGCGGACTCCTGAAGAAGTATGGTCACGTAACATTGCTGGTTATTCTATTATTAGAATGTTTGGTTGCCCGTGTTATTTTCGAGTGAGTGATGGTAAGCTCAATTGGAGGGCAATGTGCGTATTCCATGGATATGCACAAGGTGAGCGGGGCGATCGGTTGTGGTGCCCAGATATAAATTCACCTATTGACAGCACAGAAGTTACGTTTGATGAGTCTCCAATACCTCTGACTAGGAATGATTATAGCAGTGTTCAAACGGATCTGAACGATGTTCAGCTTGAGGTGGAGTTGCGACCAGAAACTCTTGAGGTAGCAAGTACGAGTACTAGCAAAGTAATCGACACAGATGATGCTCATAGCGAGGTGGAGCTTATAGAGCCAATGGTTGTTGTAACTGCTGATATTGACAAGGTACGTATTCGATCTCCTGACAGATATGGATGCAACAATGGTTTTGGTTTATCTGCAGTTAAAGAGGTCGTGTCGGAAAATCCTTGCGGAGCAATTAAAGGTGCATGTGGAGCTGGTATTCTAATGAGGTCTTCGGTTATAGCAAAGTTCAAGCGAGGCTTGGACTTGGATAATATCTGTGGCGGTTGAGCGCATCGGAGGCTATGGGAAAGTAGCGGCAGAGTTTGAATTTTTTGTGAAGCGATTGCAACTTGGCTTTAACGTCGAGCCAAGGTGGAGATTGTTAAAATATGTCTCGAGTTTGAGTCCAATGTGAAATTCTGAATATTTCGTATTGGATATGTTGCGGACGTTCGAAATTGAGCAAAGAAGTTCCGAATATCAACTTTCCAAAGTTTGAATCTGCGTTGGAGAATTTGGTCACTGAAATAGGAAAATCCAACTTTGACTTGGATTTGGATTTTGTTTAAAACATATAGAGTTATGTTTTGGATAAAATCATTTTAGATAGGAAACATAATCCTATGAGAAGTTGGCAAAAGAATAAGGGTTTCACTTATATATAGACTTGTGGCCGTTGGTGGTAGAGGTGGATCACAAATTGTCTTGAAGCGCCGCGTGAGTGCTTGGTGTTCCGCCGTTGATCATGAAGAATTGTTCTTGAAGCGTCGTCTTGTAGTCGAGTGCTTGGGAGGGAATTTCTTTGTCGTTCTTGTCCGTGAATTACATCCAAGAAAGATTAGTGTTTGTAGCCAATTTAAATCTTGTGGTAAGATTTGTGTGTAATTCCTTCGTGAGATTGAGAGATTATATCTTGAGAAATTTCGGGGCTAAACACTGCGTGCGTTGTTGGGTGTAATTAGGGTTTGGGAAACACCGAGAGAGTGTTTGAGTGACTCAAGTGTGTAATCTCTTTGTATCGCTTGATCTATAATGAAATTCACTGCTGCTCTCCCCGTGGACGTAGGTTTTTACGACCGAACCACGTAAATCCGGTGTCTAATTTATTTTCTTCTTCTGTCTGTATTATTGTTCGATCACTCGTCTTTTCGCAACAGTAGTCTTTCGACCTGTCCCGCTCTTCCACGAAGTAGTATCCCCCTGCGTAGGGTCCGTCTGGTGCACCCTTCGATCCTCCCGCAAGAGCCGACGGTGTGGATATCATGCAATGTTTATGTACATACGGGGCCTTAAAGCAGACTCATTAGCTTCATTCCTGTGGTTTCGTGGGAGGTCTGAGCCAAGAAAGCCGTGACTTCCCTAAACCTAATGTCCCGGGTGCTGGTGGTGCCGAACCTCGGGAAGAACTTCGCAGCGGCGACGAACGTGTCGTAAGTGTAGAAGCCCTTGGCGGGGCAGGCCTGGTCGTTCCGGTGCTTGAGGAGCTAGTCGAAATGGCTCTGCTGATGACGGAGCTCATGTCGCTGCCTTGTTGCGCGCTGGCACTGAGGATGGCGAGGTAGGAAGCTAAGAGGGCGACTACCCAGAGTGACCTCATCTTTGCCAAAGCGATTGCTTTAGGAGGGGGAGAGAGAGGGAGAGGGGCTCGATTATACGTGGTTTGGACACGAAGTGAGGGGTGGGTTTATATAGAAGTGAACGAATGGGAGTCGGAGTGCGAGTGAGAGTCTATTTGGTAAACAGTTAATTCTTGGCTATTTCTATTTTTTTGGTTATTCATAACAAAAGATGAACATAAATCTGATTAATAACGCCAGTTAATTTTTCTACTCATGGGAACAAATTTATTCCCGGAATAGATTTGAAATAAAATTAAGAAGTAAAAAAAGGTAACTTTTTTATTATCGGGAACAATGTTATAATCAAGCCATTTTCTCTTTTTCTCTTTTCTTTTCTTCTTCTTCCTTTTCTAGCCAGTTGTTAGGTTCGACGATGGCCAACGATCGGCCAGAGACCGGCAAGAGGAGTAGGAAGAAGAGAAGGAAAAAAAATTCATAAAATTATTTAAAAATTAAAAGAAATTCTATATTACAAAAAAAAAATGAGAGTTATACCAAACGTATTCATTTTTTTTTTCTATTTCAAAAATAGAATTTTTATGCAATTACCAAATACATTGAAATACTCAGAAACTCGACTATGAAACAGAATAAAAAAATTATTTTTCAATAGAAACTATTTCTGACAATAGAATAGTTATCAAATAGCCCTCGAGGATTGCAAGTGGGCCATTTTCATCGATGCGACGAGGAGATAAGGCTAAGGACGCAGGAAGGCGACGTGGGGTTTTGTAAGGTTTCGAGATTTTTCACGTAACGCGGGGAAAAGAGATGACACCATGGTGTCCTGGCGTCCAGAGATGGTGTCCAGAGATGCCTTTGAAATTCCTTCGATGCGCCAGTGAAAGGGACCAGGGATCCAATGCCGATGGTGAATTTCTCGTGCGCGATAAGCGTTTGGGATTTAGTTTCTGCAATCATGGCGATCGTGATTGAAGTCGGGACTATTCAAAACCTCATCACGTGGAGGGCTAACGTTGAATGATTTTGAGAAGGAAGCGTCCGAGACAGAATGTTCTCTCCCTCGCATGAAGAGCATATTCTCTCTCTGTCCGCTTCATTGCATGCATGCACAAGAAATAATAGAGCGAAGCTGTACGTAGGTACGCCCGTATGCGTGCATAGTATCTGGGCTAATACTGTTCCGCTTGTACCTCCAAATGCTAAATAGGATAACTTTTGTATCATCTGATCAACTAAACACGTCTTATAGATTTTTCCATATGAAACATAAAGGCTGCCCCTTTTTTCAAAACTAGATACTCGAAATAATTCGACTGTGATTTATTAGGGTCTCAAAGAAACTGTGACTGACAAGATGCCAATCTAAAATTATTGATGACATTCATTATTGATTTGGAGATTTAACCATAGGTATCTTATCTCCATTTTAATACTCCCATGGATTCAT
The DNA here is from genome assembly GCA_017140595.1 of Eucalyptus curtisii. Lineage (NCBI taxonomy): Eukaryota > Viridiplantae > Streptophyta > Magnoliopsida > Myrtales > Myrtaceae > Eucalyptus > Eucalyptus curtisii. The sequence goes on along the minus strand of CM029502.1, from coordinate 31,925,063 downwards.
AATTTGATTGCTCAAACATCCGACTCTGTCATGTATTGATGGTATGTGAGCTTAGAACAAGTAATCTAGCAAGGCTAAAAGAGTTTTTTTTTTTTTTTGGGTGAAGACATTTTGCTTGTGGTAGCGACAGTGCACATACAGCAAAAGCTTAGGAAAACTCTCTCTTGAACTGACTGACCAATAGGGTTGGGCCTGTAATAGTATTTGGGCCTTATGAAATAACCCTGAGTTCATATTCCTTTTAGGCCCAGGAGGTGAAAGTGTGGTGGTATTCTCTTAATGGTCATAGTTGGATATGGAAAAGATGGTGGCCTAGATGTTTACTACAGCTATTTCCAAAGCATTGTTTTCACATAAAGATTAGCTTATTCTTTTTTCCTTTTTTTCCCTATTTCATCTTCCAGTGGCACGACCATAATTAGTCGGCTATCTGGAGGAAAACTAGGACGAAAACCCGCCTCCATGGTGGCGTCCCATTCAAAATCTGAGTTTCCCCTGACAAGGAATCGAATCTAGAATCATCGATTTTTTTCAGCTAAAGGCATGAAAAAGCTCTTATGAGCGGATCGATCCTGCTACGGATCATAAAGGTTAGTATTTTCTCCAACTCTACCCCCATCTTCCTCTCATCTTAAATAAATTTCTTTTACAAATGCTAATGAACATAGTCGACAGTATTGAAGGGGAGATTTTCACGGTTCATCCTTTAATCTTGTGAAAAGCGAGTCAAGTTGCATTTTGCCCATGATAGTTATTTCATTGTTGTGAAAATTTGTCGATTTGATTGCAACTTAATAAATAACAGGGTCATTTAATATATACGGGTCCATTGAGGTGAAATTTTCTATATGAAAACAAACGTTTATCTTCATCGTGTCATGGGCATCAAATTCAAGCTTTGGATTAGTCCTGCTGCATGCATTCTTACACTATGAGGATGACTTCTTTATTTCCTTTTCTTTTTTTCTTTGTCCACTGAATTCTTGAATGAGAAAATGTGTAACCCTATTGCTGCCAATACGGTATCAACATTTAAAAAAAAAAAAAAAACATGGGATTACTTTCGACAATTACATTTTTTAATGTCAAATCGGGATGGTCATTAAGAAAAGTTATGTCCACATGATCAATGGAAAAATATGATTGATGAGGCGACATCATAGCAACATGACATGTGATATCACTGTTATACGTATACATTATGTGTATATAATATATTATGACAGAGATCTCTAACTAATTGAGAGCTGACTTTGATGAGTTCAAAGAATTTTGATCCGAAAATCATGGATGACTAATTCTTGGAAGAATGGCAGATCCTACATGTGAGCTCAACCGCTAAATTGAAGCTGGCAAAATGAAACCCCTTAATTTAGAGACATTTTGTTTGACTTCTACCTCTTGACCGGTACCTTCCAAAATGGTGTGATTGACCTTTGCAGGTGATAAACTCCAAGTTCATACAATATTAGGAAATATCATATTTATATTAGGACTTTCATATAGGACATTGGCGGTAAAAAGATTATTACCTAAGTAGAGTCCTGGCATGGCACGGATAAAATTATTGATTTTGGTAATTTCTATTAGTAAATCAAGGACTCCATTTCATGATTGCTTGTCTAAAAACAACACCGACGGTGTACCTTATATAACTGCCTTATATAATGAGAATTTTGTTAAGCCTTCGAGTTTTGGAGGCCAGGACTAGGCCATCTTTGAATATGACATAGGTTAATTCAGGGGAAAACTGTACGATCAGTCTTAAACTTATTGTGTAAAAATCACCCGAGTCTTAAATTTTTTAATCAAACCAAGGTAATCCTAAATCTTCGGGGCAAAGTGCAATTAGGTCCTATTGGGCAGCTCTTGCTTGATTTATCTAACGTGATAGTCCAATCAACATTGATTGTTTTATGTATAACGACGACAGCATCACGTGAACGGATTTTCAACACATAATGCTGTTTTTTATTAGATTACCATCGCTGCTTCTTCGTAGTGTACAATACTTAGAAATTATCGCCAAAATCCCCTAATCAACCCCTCATTCTCAAACCCTGATGCCCCTTATAATGCCAATTCCAGTCTTGGAGGTAAAATTTGGTGCAAAGATGAAGATGATCTCAAGATTTTGCAATAGAAACAATGAAGAGTGGCCGTGTTAGGTTTACATTGACGACGACCATCTTCAATTTCTAACAAAACTGCATAACTTTGACTATGATTATTCCATGAACGTGTTGACTTTTATAATCTATTTGTGTCGTTTTAAGTCGGTTTCTTTGCATGTGATGCATAGGTGGCCCCTCAATGAAAAATAAAATAAAATTCTATATTACCTTTTCGTGCACGGTCAAGATAAACGGCAAATAGCATTGGTCTATGTTAAAATGGAAATTTTTCCGTCGCCTTGGTGGGATTGGGGGGATGATTTTAGTACAAGTAGATATCGGTTTTTAATTCATTAGGGGATGAGAGATTCCATTCCATGACTTATTGTATAAAATGTGTTTTGCACTTGATTATGAACCTTACATAATTTTTTATATAATGAGATATTTGGCAGACTTTTGAGTTTTGGAGGCATAAACTAGCTAGTCTTTGTTTTACCAAAAAAAAAAAAAAACTAGCTAGTCTTTGAATATTTATATAGGTCTATTTAGGGCTAAAGCCACTTAAGATCTAATTATCTTAGCCTCTCAATGTATGTTTCCCGTACTCCGGGGGAAAACGATTATGAAGAATATTAGAAAACTGATTAATTTTTAATAAATTTCGAATCCTCTGCACGTTCCAATGAATATCAAGTAACTGAATCACTAAGGTCCATACTATTGGCAATTGCCCTGATTAGAAATTTATAATATGGTAATTCAATTCAAATGGAAGATCAAACCAAAATGATAAACTTTGTTTACCATCATAGCCGTCTTGAGTAATCCTAATTGTTCGTTCGTTTTTACCATTTTGAAAAGGGAAACATAACATTTTTGCTTTCATCAAATTTTACAATATTATTCTAATTTAAAAAAATTTAATGTATCAATATTGAGAGAATTATCAAACCAATCCTTTTTATTATATGGATGTTCATTGAATTTTAAAATTTCCAATTTTATTAATGTAGTTCTAAATCTTTGCGCCAAATTCCAATGAAATTCTAAACTATTGTACGAATAAAATTTTAAATTTTGCCAATTTAGTTATAAACTATGTACCAAATTCCAATGGAACCCTTTAAATCAATTGTCATTAGAAATTACGGACGTGACGTTCAATTGTCATCAGCCGGCCAACACGGCACGCTAAAGTGGACAATTTTACTTGAAACAACATCTTGCATGGATTGTTGCATGTCAGCAATTTTCTTTGATAATTAACCGGAATGATTACATTGGAATTTTGGACAAAGAATTAAAACCACATTAGTCAAATTGAAAAATTGAGGATTAAATTGACATCCGTATAGTTAGTTTAAGATTGAATTGCTAACTGTCCCATAAATATCTATATATATTTCAAGCTATAAAATAAATCAGAATCTATCCATCGAAAGTTTAAAATAAGGCCACTTTTACTTTTATTAAATAAGTAACTCGTTAATAAAATCGTTTACTTATTTACTTTTTAGTTTAAAAGAAACTACCGGTTGCATTATTTTTCATTTCTCGTGCAACATCATAAAGAATTAATAGTGAGATTACAAGCTTTAATTGGATGGAGAGATAAAATATTTTATTTTTTTATTTACACTTTAGGAAAAAGATACGAGAATGATTATTAGGAGGGTTATGCATAAAAAGTGGATAAGCATTTCCAATTTTTTTAGGAGGGGGAGCATGTAAAATCATTACCAATTATTTTTTATTACTAGATAGTTATACAAATGTCTAAGAATTTGTACTAGTAAATTTAAATACTGGAAAAAAAAATACCAAACATTAAAATACAATGAATGGCAAGAGGCATACATACCATGTTTACCGCATACAAATAATATCATTACTTTCTTAAACTTTCAAATGCCAATTTCTCGCATACATGCGAGCATGTGCATATTTGCTATAATTTAAAGTTTGTAACTCTATTTTTTAAAAATATTCTCTACTTTTGTAAAAAGAAAAGATGATTGATATATTAAATGCCAGCCAATTATTTCGAATTAATTTTTTTAAAAAATTAAGACGTTCAATAATTATCTGCCAATCATTTTCATTATAGTGAATTGTTATTTTATCCATTTATAATTATGCATGGTTATAGTGCATACTACAATCATAGTGCATTCACACACACAATCTCACTCACTCACGACTCCTTACTGTTGCTTGTTGTCCCGCCGCCCCCTTGTCACTGCCGCCCCACGGTGAGTTTTTGTAGACCTTTTTTTAAAATTTTTCTCTTTTTCTATTCTCTCATAGCGAGGTCATGGTGGTGACGAAGACGGAGTGACCGAATTTTTATAAATAGTTATAATCAAACTCTAATTAAAAACATATGAACAATGTTTAAGAGAATGAAACTAAAAATATTCTATTGCCGTGCCTAACCCGGAATTTTAAACTTACGGCAATGATTAATTTACTAAGCAAAACCATTTATTCATAGTCTTTGGTGCTTAACCCAAAATTCAAACCTAAGGCGGCAAAACCATAGCCTCGACAAATGGAAAGAGCTTTTGTCGTCATTAGCCAGTCAATACCGACAAAAAAGGAAAGAGTTTTTCTTTCCTTATTTTCTATTCTCTCATGGCAAGGTCAAGGTGGTGACGAGGTCAGAGTGACCAATTTTTTTATAAATAATTATAGTCAAACTCTAATTAAAAACATATGAACAATGTCTAAGAGAATGAACTAAAAATATTCCGTCGCTGTGCCTACCCCGATATTTTAAACATACGGCGACAATTAATTCACTGAAAAAAAAAAAAAACCATTTATTCCTAGTCTTTGGTGCCTACCCGAAATTCAAACCTAAGGCGGCAAAACTATAGACTCAACAAATGGAAAGAGTTTTTGTTGCCCCGGGCCAGCCAATATCGTCAGAAAAAAAGAAAGAGTTTTTCTTTCTTTCTTTTTTTTTCTATTCTCTCATGGCAAGGTCATGGTGGTGACGAGGTTAGAGTGACCGAATTTTTATAAATAATTATAATCAAACTCTAATTAAAAGTATATGAACAATGTCCAAGAGAATGAAACTAAAAATATTCCGTCACCATGCCTACCCCAAAATTTTAAACATACGGTGATATTAGTTTACTAAACAAAACCATTTATTCATTTTCTTTGGTGCCTAACCCGAAATTCAAACATAAGGCAACAAAACCATAGAGTTTGACAAATGGAAAGAGTCTTTTTTTTCCCATTTAAGTAAGACGATCTTAAAGTCCTTTTCTCTTACTTTCTCCTCTCTCTCTTCATCGTCTTCTTTAACCTTCAATTTGGGGAGGGTTTAGACTAGTCTCTCGTTGATTTTGGTTAAGTTTTTTTTTCTTCTTTTCTTATTTTTTCTCTTATCTTGATCTAAATCTGAGAGCTTTCTTCTCTCGATCTAGTTTTAAATATGAGAGTTTGAACTCTCTTAATTCAGTTCTAAATTTAGGAGCTATCATCTCATTGTTTAGATCTGGGAGTTTAATAAATATATTTTTGGAGATTCAACCCCTTGTGCTATGTCCCTTTGTAAGTCATCTGCTTCAGATTTGGGAGTTTCATAATATATTTTTGGGAATTTGATACCCATGTGATTTGTCCATGTGCAAATCCTCTATTTTTAGTCTCAATGGTGCTTTGGTGTCTTGTTAAACAATGAAGAGTTGCTCTTCTATCATATTTGTGTTTGTTCAACATGTTTTCATTGTCTCCGTACAACGATGGTGTAAAGGAAACCAAACCTAGGTGCGCATGGCAACACCATAGTTACTAGAGAAGGAATTTCTAATATGTATTTATAGCTAACGAAGATATGAGATTCGATAATTGGCGGTTGATCATTTTACGTGATAGATCTATTTTTACGGAATGAGTGTGTGCTTATCCCTTCTGGTGCTCTATTATTTTTCTTGTTTTCCGAATTTTGCTTTGTTTTGTAGTACTTTGGGCTTGGATCTATTTCGATATGCTTTTCTTTAAAAGTTTATGTACTTCTTATATATCTTTTTTGAGTAATAAATATAATTTTCTTGCAGACCTGAAAAATAAAAAAAGCAAGACCGTCATAATTGATCGCCTTTGGACAAAGGCGGCAAAAACATAACTTATCCATTTAGGTACCAAAGAGGACAAAATTAAACCGCCCTATACAAAAATTAACGGATTAAAACTCAAGGCGACAAAACTGGCCCAATTCATTCATTTATTTATAGTGTGTACTAATAATAACAAAAAAGAAGAAGCACGATCGGTGTTAGTGATGGAATCGTCGTCATTCCTCTATTGCAACATCACGATCATTTGACTTGGTTTTCTTAGTATACCTCGTCGCAACTTCCTCTATGCATCGCATGGGCTTCCAAGTCTTTCTTTATTTCACCGGTCTTCCTTCTATATCCTACTAAATCAGCCAATCATCGACATCAATGTCGTAACAATACTTAACTCTCTTATTCTTTTTGTACCTTGTCCGGTCTATATAATTTATACTCGCGTCGCGGTCGATACTGGCCACATTCGAGCTGGCCATTAAGCTTTTGTGGGGCTGTTTTTACTATTGGCTATTGCTTAAGATCTCTACGGAGCTCAATGTACTATGTAAGTCATTTCGAAAGCGTCCAAGCGAAATAACCGGATTTTCATTTGCGAATCGGATCGACCGAGCAACTTAGCACGACAAGAAATATATAGTGCCTGCAAGAGCATAGCAGAGATTTGCCCATCTTCTTCTAATATAAATCAGCCATGATGTTTTCGCGATGGGCGAAAAAAGAAAATAACAAGAAATGAAAGTGATCGAATTCAATTTGTACTCTATCTCAGATCCATCTTTGCTATTCCCATCCATTAACTCCTTGAGACTAGACGGGACCTTTGCTTGGTTTTTTCAAGTAACTAATTGAACCTTTCATATATGTATGAAGTATTCATATTTTGATTTTGAAGGAGAGGAGACACAGTATGAAATGAACAAAGGAAGAAAAAAGAAGAGAAAGTATAATCTAATTTCGATATTTACGTGATTAATTATATCTTGAGAAAGCAGTGCAAAATGTATAATGTGTATTATTATAGTAGGGCAATTATTCGCGTGATGAGTGAGATTGATTAAATAAAGGGCAAGGGAATTTCGGAGTTCCTTCCCATGCCGACGTGCATGAAACACTTCGTTTTTTTTTTTTTTTTGGTAAAGATGAAACACTTCGTTTGTTGGCATGCAAAGGAAATTTTTTATGGTGATTTCGATTTATGGTGGTGACTAGGATATTGCGTTGCCACCTTGGCATCTAGCGGACCTTTGCAGAAGAGGTTAATACTAATAGGTAGTATGTAACAATTTATGGTGATTTCCACTAATGGTAACTCGGATATTGACTTGCCACGTCGGCATCTAGTGCTCCGTTTTTTTTTTTTTTTTTTTTTTTTTTTTTTGGTCGAAGCATCTAGTGCTCCATTTGTAGAAGAGGTTACATCAATATTAAGTGCCATTTGACTCTATAGATTGTTCGATATTTGGTATGCTTAGATAATGGAGGTAGTATATACTCGTATCGATGAAATTATCAACGGTAATAACTATTAAATGAAAGGAGACTAGATGAACATAAAACCATTATCAAACCCTTACAACAAAGGGTATGATCAACCTCTGGACGCGCACGTGACCGAAAATAAAACATGGGATTTAACCTATTTTGCTCATTACGCAAGCCTAGCTTTTACTTTTAGAAAGCCACTAAGAGAAACCTTTTGTGAGTGATTTCTTTTGATTGTTTCTTGTGGAACTTTACTTGAGTGTAATCCAGGTCGGGACACACTATAGAGAGAATGTGATTGAGCTATCACAATCTGTTTTGGTCGATTATAGCGGAACCGTTTCATTGGTCTTTCCCCGTGGAATAGGCATATCACCAAACCATGTAAATCTTCATGTCAAGTTTAGGCACACTACCAAAGAGAAAAGTTCCAAAAACATCTGAAACTTATTGTATTAGTACTAATTTGATCATAAACTTTTCAATTTGACCAATTTAGTTATAAACATATTCATATTTATACCAATTAAGTCTATCTAGCCAATTTAGACTGGATATTACTGACATGAACACCAGCTATCCTACACGGTATGGTTTGGCGCTAACGTGCACATTTTATTTAGTATTTAAATATTTTTTCAAGTTTTTCATTTTTTTTTCTTTCCTTTCTCTTTTTTCTTTCTTCCTCTTTTCCCTCGACTATTCACCAACTTCCGTGATGGCTAGCAGAGGTCGCTAGCCATCGGCAAGGGTTGGATGAGACCACTAGCAAGAGCTAGTCCTCACAAAATCTAACGAGGGGTAGCCTCACCCAGATGGTGAGGAGCCTCTGGCTAGGGCTGAGTGGGGTCCCCTCATTGAATCTAGCGAGGGGTGCCTTCACTCAAGGCCAACGAGGGTAACCTAGCCCTCGCCTTGATCGAGGACCAACGACCTCCACCAACCATCACGGAGGGTGGTGAATGGTGTAGGGAAATAAGGAGAAAAGAAAAATAGAGAAGGGAAAGAGAAAAGGAAAAGAAGGAAAAGAGAAGAAATTTTTTTTAAAAATTAGAAAAGTATTAAAAAATTAAATAAAATGTTCAAGTTAGCGTCAATCGTGTCATGAAGACGACCACTGTTCATGTCAACAATTTTCGACTTACATTGTTTGAATGAACTCAATTGGAGCTAATGTGAAAATTTTAGGATTAGATTGATCCAATTGAAAGGTGTATGAATAAATCGATATTAATACAATATATTGAGGTCTTTGTTGGTACTCTTCCCCACTACCAAACCACATAAATCCTATGTGTCAATTTTTTTTTTTTACATTTATTTCTCGTCCAAATCATTTTGGTTTAGTCTATGCTTCCAATTTCATGTAACCCGAGCCTAGGGTTATCACTGATTAATTATTAACGAAGCTTTATCTGTATGCACTTGTGACTGGCTTCTACCATATTCCAATTGGAAAATTTTCTTGGCAAGAATAATCTTAACCTGTGGCAGATCAAACACATGCGTTGTTGGAGACTCAGGGTATAGACTCAGCATCGGAGGGAGATGATAAATTTCTCAAGATTATGAAAGTAGAAGAAAAGTCTGATATTTAAAAAAGGTTAGGATTATTATGATGTTGAATTTAGCGTACGATGTTTTGGCTGAAGTGATAGATCAAATGACTACAGGCCTATTTGATAAAGTGTTGGTGTCTGATTTTATTCTTTTATTTCTCGAAAAAAAGAAGAATAGAAATCCGTTTAGTAACTTTTGCGTTTTTGGGAATAAGTTTATTCTTGGGAATAGATTTGTAACCGAATCAAAAAATAGAAAAAAATTAGTTCTTTGTTTCCAGGAAAAACTCCAAAATCAAGGCGAATCAATTTCTTTTTTTCTCTCTCTTCGTTTCTCTTTTCCTTTTCCTTCATTTTATCTTCTTCTTTCTCATTGCCAGTCACCGGCCACGGTGATGGCCAGCAACTGGTTTGGCGAGGTCTAGCGACATCATTAGAGCCTCACCGTGTCCGACCATCGGCTAGGTGAGGTGCGATGAGCTCGTTGGTGACTGGGCGAGGCTCGTCTCCCCAAATCTAGGTGGCCACCAGTGAGGCTCTGCCTCGCGGCAAGCTCAGCCTCGCCCAATTGCCGCAAGGCTTGGCCTCACCAGGTCAAGGTGAGGTCGAGCCTCACTGGTGGCCAAGTAAGCTCATCTAGCCATCGACGAGGCTGAGCCTCGCTTTGGCCTGGCGAGGCTCCAATGAGCTCACTGAGCCTCGCCCTAGCCTAGTGAGGCTCTAGTGAGGCTCTAGTGAGGTCGCTGGACCTTGCACATGGCTAGCGACTAGTTGGAGAAGAAGAAGCAGGAAGGAAAAAGAATTAAAAAAAAAAAAGAGAAAAATATAATAGAAGTATTAAAAATTAAAAAAAAAAATCTAATTAAAAAAAATTAAGGGTGGTACCAAACGCATTTCTATTTAATGAATATAAATTTTGGAAAGTTATCAAATGCCTTCAAATAGTTAGAAACTCGTTTAGGGAATAAAATAAAATAAAAATTATTTATGAACATAAATTATTCTCGAGAATTGAATGGTTACCAAACACACCCTACAAATGCAATCTATGCGAAACTTGAAGTGTTGTATATGTCGAAACTTGATCAACATTACCAAACTTGATGCAAGGAATTTGGATAAGAAAGTTTCTTATCTATGGCATGGTACGATCCTGCTTTGTTCGTTGCCCAGTTCTTATGAGCACTTTCGTGATTCTCTTATGAGAGTGTGTGAGACTATATCTATAGAGAAAGTGGAGTTTGCATTGTTCTCGAATGAATGGCAGAAGAAATTGTAGGGTAACAATCGGAGAAGTGGCGTTGAGGGCCCGATGGTCAAAGGTGGGAACTTCAAAGAGGAGTTCTAGCGGTAGCGCAAGTCTAGATCGAAGACTAGAGTGAGGAGAAAGCTTTTTAGACGCTACAACTATCAAAAAGAGGAGCAAATTGCAAGGAACTGTCTAGAGCCAAAGAAAGCAGAGAGATCGGAGAGCGACATGGACGTCACATGAGCCAGCAGGGAGGAGTCGGACTACATTTTTTGTGTGTCTACCAGTTTGACTAAGACTAGTGGATCATGGATTTTAGATGAGCTGAAATGAAAACTAGAGATCAGTTGGACTGTGTCTCCCAGTTCGACAAGAGACTAGTGGATCCTTGATAGCAATTAAGAATATGTCTAATGTTGATTAGTTAAAACGGAAATAAGTAGTGAGTTCCAAGACAGGTAAATCTCAAGGGAAGGATTTGTACAATTTGGATGGAATGAGTTGGGTCTAAGATGTGTAGATCGCCATTGGGCTGAGACCTCGAAGAAAGGAATCTTGGATGTATCTTTCGATCAAGGTAGCAAGGCATGCATTCATGCTGAGTCTCGTGCCAAGGCAAATGAGGATGAGTCGAGTCATATGTTGTGTTCCTGCCAAACTTGGTTGGGTTAAGATGGAGTGAGTCGGGATAATGTTGGGGTAGTACATGGATTAAGGTGGGAACAATCCAGACGCAAAGCCCACACATGATGAGAGATTTGTTGAGGTGAAAATGTGAAAGTGTAATGCAAAAAAAGAATTTCCACACCAAGGATAAGGAATACATTGAAGTAGTTACTATTCCATGGTCAGCTAGTAATTCATTTAAACTTTTGAGTAACATCAAAGATCCAACTGAATATATTTACAAGCTCGAATTAAAACTTTCCATTTGGCGATCTTCCTAAGTGAAGTATCGAGCTCCGGTTGCAGCTCCCAACAAACCCATCATAAGTTTCTCCAAAAAAGTAACGTGAGATTATTTGACACATGATGGAATATATGCGATTAGAATTGAAGGAAATATCAGATGATATCTGCATAGAAAATTTGACCTATATAGAAAATTTGATTTGAAGGACAATGAGACGATCGAGGCATGTTGCTATTGGAATGAGTCCGACGAATTCGCTGTATTGGGATCAGGACTAGGTCTAGGATGCTTTAAAAAATTCTGCAGCAGATGCACGTATTGGGTCTCACGATGGAGTGGCAATTGGCTAAGTCCGACTTTTGTACAGATATTTAAAAAAAAAAAAAAAAACCGCAGCACGCGGAAGATTGATCAATTGAGAAATCACGCGTTTACGGAAAGAATCACGGATCCCGGAGTTGATTCGGGCAAACCAGGAAGTTCGAGTGCATCATTTTTTAGTCCATCGACTCCGGCGACCGTTACCATGAAGCAAATTTTCCTTTTTACCAAGTCATATTCGAGAAGGATGAACTATTAAAAGTACGACTAATGCGTTGGAACCAATAAATGAAACTATTCAATTAAGAAACGAATTTTGAAAATAACACCTGAACACAGACTTCACATGGTCTGGCGGTGTCCCTAATCCTAGAAAAGATCGATCATATGGTTTTAATATAGACGGCAGAGAGAAGATTACAATCGTTGGTAATACTCACATTCAAGTTTTTTTTCTCTATCGTAAACACAGCCAAATGCGCAATAATCAATCATAAAAAAGAAGAGTATTCACTCACTCGTAATTCTCTTGGAGGATGCTCTCAAAAGGTCTCCAAGTTTCTCTAATTGAAATAGCTTTGAAAATGGAACTTTTAACAAATCCAGAATGCGGCCGGGCTCTCGCCAAGACAGGTCCCAGCATTTGGCTTGCGCTTGGATATTGGACACTTTCCAAGAGCTTGTCCAACTTTTCCGAAGCTTGGTGACTGGGTTCATCCAGGCGCCACGCAGGTCATTTCCTTGCATGTTCAATTATCCGCCTCTATCTCCATACCCTTGCAAACACTTGAGTGTTCCGAAAGTCATGAGCTCGTGTTGATTTCAAACGAAACAGAATTAACTTTGAGCTGCAATCAATGAGGAAACATAATCTAACACAATGATGTATTACTACACTTGAACTCTTTGCTAAAGAGAAAAGTACCAACAAAGTACTAAATATATTCCATTGATATTAATTCAATCATAAACATTTCAATTGAACGAATTTAATTGTAAAACCTTTCACATTGATATCAAATCAGTCGATCTAGCCAATTCAGACTAAAAATTGCTAATGTGGACACCAGCTGTTAAGCAATTTCCGACGTCCATGTTAGCAATTTTCGGCTTAAATTAACTAGATAGACTTTTTTGTCAATCTAAAAATGTTTATGACTAGATTTGTGTCAATTCAATAGTTTTATGACTTTTTTGGTACTTTTTCCCTTTATCAAACTTGAATTTTTGTACAGCTAGTATTGAAAAAGCAAAATTGTTAAAAAAAAATAACTCCTCTCACTTCCACACCTAGGCATGGCAGGGCGGCCCAGCTAGCTAATGGGAGATTTATTTTGGCCTGAATGGGTCTAAGCAGGATCTCCGCCTTTGAGTGGTGGCACATTTGGTGGGGGTGTTTGGTAATTTCCAAATCAAGAACTGAAAATCATTTGTTCAAATCTTATGAATTACATACAAATAGCTTTGAGGGAGGGTTATCTGCTTGGGTTAAATACCTAAGCTTAATCGGTTGACAAAACTCGTAAGATGTTTCATGGACTTCATACAGTCTCATCTCCATGCTAAAGTCCTGAATTACAAACTAGGTAAATACAAAAGTACGTGACCATTTATTTTCTGTCTTTTTAAATTACTGTTCCAGTTATATTAATGTCTTCTTCAGCCAAAAAAAAAAAAAAAAATCTAAAAAGTATACGCGCCCATGCTTTCTCATACTAGGTGCACTTCAGCACTTAGCTAGGCTCGCAAGTTCGTGTCGGGACAAGCAGGTCGTGGTTATGGAAAAGCTCGAGCCCAAGTGGACCCTACCTGAGCCCGCATGCCGAGTCTACTCACTTCTAGGTTAAGACGGGTCATCGATTTAATTAACACGATGTATCGATGAAAAAACAGTGTGCCTACCCGACTTGAGCACGCCGGCCGAGTCTACTTGTACCATTTGAGCTCCCAATTCTAGTTGAAATTGAATACCTCAATCTTTAAGAAAATCTTGATTGACATTTAATGTCACGTGGAATTTTCTCTTCTTCCATTTTGACGGGAATGTGAAGGAAATAAGTTTTAATTACTCAAGTCAAAACAAATACAAGTATAAATTGCTCACTGCCAAAATTTTAGTCATATCACCATTCATCATTTCAATGGGTATAGAAAGTTTCACTTGGAACATCGGCATGCTGCAATCGCTACGATGACCATTCTCAAAGGAGCTTTGTCTTAGAGAAGAAATCAAGCACAAATTTTTCCGCAACCGCATACAACTAGAAGGAATGGAACTGAAAGTTTCTATATATCCTTTGTTCACTTATGAATTTCGACCCCGACCCCTTGACATTCGCATCATGTGGACTTTTATTTTTAAGGACAACATTTTCTTTAACCCTTAATTGATTGGAGGGTGAAATGGTTATATAAAAAGTCAACAACACGTTCTCATCTTGCTCCATCTTAAGCTACAAATGGGAAATTTGCATTGAAGAAAAAAAAAAACTCATAAACGTATTGTACAGATACCAAATCAATCATAAACTTTTCAATTTGGTCAACTATAACTTGAACATTTTGACAATTTGCAATATAGTCCTTTCGGCAAATTTTGGTCGGCAATCGTTGAATTGGACACCAGCTATCTTACATAACACAACCAGTGTTGATGTAGACAATGTCTTTGATTTCTTTAATTTTTAAAAATACATAATTTTTTTTTGAATTTTTTTCTTTTCTTTTCGTTCATTCTTCCTCCACTAGTTGCCGAGCTTCAGCGATGGCAAATGACTGGCCTCGAGTAGGGGTTGCCCTAGCTAGATAGTGAGGTCAAGCCTCTAGAGCTCAAGGCCGGCGAGTTCGACCCTCGCCGACCCTTCTCTATGGTTGATTGCTAGCAATGGCGACTAAGGAAGAAGAAGAAAAGAAAAGAAAAGTTAAAAAATTCAGAAAAATTATATATAAATTTATCCATGTTTGTGATTGCCAACTAAAATTGGCTAGAATTGCTACTTTGGCAAATCGTCAAAAAGACTCAATTGGCCAAATTGAAAGATTTTAGTATTGATATCCGTATAATGGATTTGACACTTTCTTTTTTTCGGTAATCATCCCACTATAAACTGTTATCGCATTCGTGCCATGTCCTTGATTTATCATTTTCCAACTTTCCACTACTCGTAAAGCCATAACAAGGGAGACCTTTGACCTGTTGCGGTCTCTTTTTAGCCTTTGCTTTGTTTGATGTAATAGTTACGCTGTGATTATTTTGAAAATTATAGAACTTTAGAAATTTTTTAACTATGAATTGGTTATATTTATCAAGATCTGTTATGAGTTATTCTTATCATAAGATTAGATTAATGATATTTCGTCAAACATCCATTGGAACGATCCACAACAATGTGATGAAGTTTAATTGTGTTCTTTTGCTCGTCGTGCTCCCACATTGTTGCTGTTTCCTGGCTCCTTCCTTCCCCCTCTCTCTCTCTCTCTCTCTCTCTCTCTCTCTCTCTCTTCTCTCTCTCTCTCCCTCTCTCTCTCTCTCTCCCTCTCTCCCTCCCTCCCTCTCTCTCTCTCTCTCTCTCTGACATAAATATGTACCTTAAGATCGATATGTAAACTTCATTACAGGGATTAGCAGCTTATTTTATGCAAGATATTTTGAGAGGTATCTAACAGGCATATCCTTCAAAGGCCTTCATTAGTGCATAATCTCTCCCTCCATTATAATTCTGGCAGTGATTCCTGCTTCTTTCTTATCCTGTTATATATATGGAAAATGGTCCAACTCAGAAAATCATTTACTAGGTACGGCTATATAAATTCTCTATGCGAATGCATATGATCGTGCTCACTTGTCTCGCAAGCTAGACATCCCAAACACGTGTATAGAGAAAGATCATGGACGGTTTGCTTCAGTGCCCTGCGAACTACGTGCCTTTGTCTCCCATAAGCTTCTTAGAGAGAGCAGCTTTCGTCTTCGGCAACAAGGTCTCCATCATCTACGGCGATACGAGGTACACATGGAAAGAAACCCACGAACGATGTTTGAAGCTCGCCTCCGCTCTGACGAGGTTGAAGATCTCGCGCGGCGATATCGTAAGTCTCTCTATCTTGTTTCCCTCGTCTTTAATAATATCCGTGTTTCATGCAAGTAAAAAGGGGTCCTCGCTCGCTTTCTTTCTTTGTTGCTTCCATTAGTTTTTAGTTTTCCCAAAGCTCACGGTCTCAAATGGAGGGAATAAAGTAGTTAATCAGGATCATGCTGTGAGAAGCTATAAGCCTAAGAAAAGTAGGAGGTACAAAGATCTATATTGAGATAGATTGTTCTTCACGGTACATTATCATGAGCTATTATTGACAGTGTCGAATACATATGCATTTTGTGCACATGAACCGTTGTTGGATCAGGCGAACATCGCACTGGATATGTATGCCCCAGAGATGCTATCTTCGGTCTCTTTTCCTTTCCTCGTACCCTTTGATGGTATATCAAGAGAAAGAGAACCCATGGAACCGGTCAATCTGCCAAATTAGGTCAAGATGAAGGAGGTCAACCCCCAAGCTCCTCCGTTGTCTATGTTGCTTCATAGATGTCTGTATGCTGTGTAGGACAAACCATTAACATAAACAACTGGAATGATTGGAAATACAAATGCAAAACTATATTCCATGGACCAAAAACTTCTAAAAAAATAAAAAATTATAGCCTCGCATAGGAAGAATTTATAATACGTAACCTAGTTCATGTTAGTCCTAACTAAAATGATAGCGACTTGCCAAATTCAATATAAAGGTTTGTTAAAAAAACACATTAGGAAAAGAAACAAAGTGAAAGGATTAGAAGAGATTGGTAAAGTCAACTATTGTGTAAAAGGTCATGTTTTGTATTCAAAACAAAAGCATAATGTGATATATATATATCCTGCCAAAATTTGGAATATTATTCAAATTTTAGGAAATTATGATCAAATTACATGTGAAGTTATGTATCAATACTTAAGTGTTTGAAAGTTTCGGGAGTCTCAGATTCGAAAAATAGGTCAAAGTGCATGAGTCGCATGATTTAGGTTAAGCAAATGGTGAAAAGTCTAAGTCAAGGCAAGTCCTAGATACATAAAATATTTTAATGAATGCATGCCTGCCCTCTCTTTTGCCTCACTCGCATCCTTCAGATTCTCTCTTCTTTTCTTTCTTAATTACCTCACAAGTCCATTCTTTTCATTTCCAATCACCCCTACCCAACATAGTATAAAAGAGCACCATAATCTCGAAATATAGGAACCCCTATTTATATGCTAATAAAAAAAACAAAAAACAAAAAAAACCTAAGACCCGTCGGTGGTTAGGTTGAAACTTGAGAATCCTCTCTTATATTGAAATCAATAACATGTACAGAGCTAACAGTACAAGACCTCCCATGAAACTGAACTTTTTGAAGAGAAATACTAATATTATAGCTAATTTCTTTTATCTGAAAAGGATGAAATTCCTAAAATGATTATACATTGCTCCACTGACTCAAATTATTGTAAAACCCTTTAGTTATTTTATATCAGTAAAAGTAAAATAAAATAAATTATTTCACTCTTTTATATTAATCCATTTTAACCAATATTTTCTCTACACACTATAATAATTGTTAAGTAAATCACATATTCCAGACTTTTATTAACCTCACCAATTACATATTTCAAAGCTTCACGCTTAAGTTAGAGTCCAACGTAGACGCGATGTGGAGGGTTAGAATAATTAAAAATAAATAACGCTTTTATTTAATAGTTTAAGTTTTTAGAAAAATTGGTTATAATCTCACAAAATCTCGACATATTATGTTTTATGTCTTAGAACTCTCCCTCACACAAAGGTTTGGTTCAATGATAAAGGCCTTAAGCATAGATCCCAACATGTGAGTCCCATGGGCAAAGGATTATCAAAATCTAAGGCTTATAAATAAGGGAACCTATAACGAGTGAAAAGGCATGGTGCTGTTTTACTATAAAATCGCTCTCCTTAAATCGTCTAATGGACAATGAAAATTATCACATGTTGTATATCGAATTGACAGATGATTTTGAATCAAGAAAGGAACACAAACTTGATGATTAGGTCTTATGAAATAAATCCACTAATTACAGCCCATTATCTCTTAAGGACACAACCAAGCATTTCATTAACATAAACAACTGGAATGATTGGAAATAAATTACTAGGAAATGACTAGAAATAAGTAAAGTGCATTGACAAAAGTAAAATCTTTTTCTTCGGATGTTTGTGCATATATTTTCCTCTTTATTGTTCTCCTTTTTATAGTCCATGGGTAGCTGGCCTATTCTAATAAGTGTTCTCGCTCGTTGAAATTTGATTTTGGTTCCCTTTTATGGTATAATTGTTCCCGCCTCAGAAGCTCGACTACAATAACTAATTGACTCAGCCATACAAATTGCTTGATTGCAATTATTAGTTGATACCTTTGATAATTGTTCCTATCTAAGAGTTTAACTGCAATAATTGTTTCCAGTATTTTTATCCTTACAGTCGATTTGATTCGGCCAAGTTTTGCGAGTCGATGTTAATATTTCTCAATTCCATCGACATTGATTTGACCAACATCGGCTTGACTATTCCCACCTCGTCCACTTAATCCCGTTGGCTTCTCACAATCATTGTTGGCGTTTAACCACTGACTGTATTTATAGTGAAAATCATATCGCAATGCTCGTCAACATACTGTTTACTCCTTCCTTAGTGACGGCCTACATAATCTATTAGTCGGTCTATATTCATAATCGGCCTTGACCTTGTTTAGTTGACTACGGCCCGACTTAAAAGATTGCTCTTCGTCTTAATGTTTTAGCACTTTCTCATCAAAGTTATAAAGTCATAGGTGGTGATGTATGGTTAATGGCATCATTCTTATGAAACTGACATCAAAGTTGACATTTTTAGGTTCCTTATAGTCACAGACTATATTTCATATTTTAACAGTTTTACATGTGTCTGAACTCCTTCTTTTAATGGACCCATTACACTAATTAATATAGATAAGCAATGCACTAAGGAGTTTCATTCTATATGGATGCAAACCACCATTGCATTTCCAAGATTCCATTCCCTTGCTTTTCCATCCAAAATGACACACAATCCAGGAGATGCATGATAAGACTTTCGGGGAGGTTTTTTCCTAATGATCACAACTATCGAATTTCTACTTTTTCTCCTTTCGTTTTATGTGATCATAAAGCAGAAATTATCAAGACAATAATCATGTCGAGTTAGATGTCGTGGTTTCAAAAGAAAGAAAGAAAAACTAGGTTTTCGGCTGGTGAAAGCTGATCCGGGTGCATGCCTAAGTGTATGACTTAAGAACACGCGCGTGCATGGCATCCACGCCGGCTGCATATTTTCTTCAATGTACTGTCGTCTTATTATTTAGACTTCCCTGCGTGGTACTTGAAATGATAACACTGATTGTACTTTCATTGTATTGTACTTTCCTTGGCTATATGATATGTTATGAAGACTAAGATATAAAAGGAGAAGATAAACGATGCTAAAATTAGATATTCGAGAGAGAACTAGTTGGATACAAAATCATAATCTATCCGAGATTCCTGACGTTATTGATAGTGAAGCATTTAAATGAAATCCATCCCATTGTATCATTAGTCTCGCCTAGGTTTTGGCTCTTTCCTCATTTACTAAATCAGTCTTTAATACTCTAACATTTCCAGGCAAAAAAAAAAAATAATAATAAAGAAAGGTGCAAATACTTATTATTTGGGAATATTATCCAATCAGCCCCGAACCTATTATATAGATGTCAATAAGTCATAAACTTTTCAAGTTTGCCAATTTAGTGTTAAATTTTTATGCAAAATTTCAATGTAGTCTTCCCGGCTAATATTTTTCGGGATAACTGACGTGACGGTCCAGTTATTACCGGTCGTTCTATATTCAAAGCATCTAGAATACTCACTTTGGTGGGGATGATGCATGAAGTCATGGTGGAGCTACGTAATCAGATAAGGCATGAAATGGGACTTATCGGTTCCCCTTTTTATGGGTAAGGATTGCGGCATTTTCTTCATCTCGCACTCACTACTCTCAGAAGGGAAGCTTCAGCGAAGTTTGACCAAAACTCTAAAGAATTGAATGGATGCCTATCATCATCTTGTGGGTAGCGACAAATCTTGATGCTTTTCATGGTCATCAAGATCTGATTTGAGAGAAAGCTTGGTGGGTGCTGTTCCATTACGTAAGTGTTCCTTCTAGAAAGAGGGTTCGACGGTAATGGCGTGTAGATTGTGGAAGATACGTGCCTCTTCCATGTGGGGTTTGATCTAAAGTCAGAGAACAAAGTTATTTTGGTGATCTGATCATGGCGATGACTCACGAGGAAGTCGTCTGGGGCCCATTAACTGGGGCTGTACGTTGATTTTCTAGATATTATCATTTATTCAGAAGTACTGTCACTTGATAATATCTGAGAAAATTTTGTAACATTTACTTTGTGTTAAAATAAAGTGGAAAAGAGAATTGGAGAATTTTTTAATTTTTGTATATTTCTCTGTGTCTAATATTAATGATACATGAGCCTATTTATAGGCTGTTTTAGAAAACTATGTGAAGCAACAAAATACTACAATATCAAATACAATCAATTAGAATCAAATAAGGAAGATAATATCTCTAACAATATATCTAAAATTCCCTCTCAAACTCAAGGTGATATAGAAAAGCTTAGCTAGAGTTTAAAGAAATGATCTTGAAAACGTCCAGGTGGATGTGCCTTAATGAAAATATTAGCTATTTAATCAACTAATGAAGTGGGAACAAGATATGACCCAAAAAAAAAAAGTGGGAACAAGAAGAATAGTACCACAAAGCATGTGAGAGCGTATGAAATGACAATCTATTCTAATATATTTGGTACGCTCATGGAAAACATTGCTATGTGTTGTTTGGATAGCACTCTGGTTATCATAATAAATTATCGTTGCACCATCATGAGAGACTCTCATGTCTTCAAATAACCTCCACAACCATAGTAATTCTGATGTTGTATCAGGAAGGGCACAATATTCTGCTTCTATAACAAATTGAGCGACGGTAGTCTATTTCTTGCTTTGCCAGGAAATAAGGGAGTTTCCTAAGAAGTAGTGGCCTGTAGTAAAGGGAAGATCAAGAGTATCATCGACCTAGTTGGCATCTGGCATCAGAATAAGTCATTAACTCTAAGGTTGAGTTAGTATAAAAGTGAAAACTGTGAAATAAGGTACCCTTGACGTAGCGAAGAATTCGAAGAACATCGGCAAAGTGAGTTGTTCATGATGCGGTCATGAATTGACTTCCAATATGAATAGCATAAACGAAGTTAAGACAAGTAATAGTGAGGTATACAAGACTACCAATCAGTTGTCGATAAAGCATATGATTCGAAAGAAGAGTCTCGTCTTTGTGATCAAATTTGGCATTTGTCTCAATGGAAGTTATAACGATCTTGTTATCAGTAAATCCAACTTGAGAAAGGAGATTAGTGGCATATTTCTCTTGAGAAAGATAATAGCCAGAGGAATCTGAATCAACCTCCAAGCTTAAAAAATGACTGAGTCAGTTAAGATCTTTCATTTATGTATGAGGATTTCGTAATACTGTTATGATCATCGCTAGTAATAACCATGTCATCAACATATAAGAGTATCATACAAATGAGATGTTCATTTGAACAAAAAGAGCCTTGGCATAGGGATTAGATATAAATCCATGGTGTTCCATTGTGGAACTAAACTTGGAATACCATGCACAATGAGCTTACTTTAGTCCACATAATGCTCGGCATAGCCAACACACTTTATTAGAAGTGTGAGTGTATCTAGGAGAAGGCTCTATATGAATTTCCTTAGTGAGATCTCCATTAAAAAATGCATTTTTGACATCCATTTATAACAGAGGCCATCGCTCAATAGAAGCAATGGGAAGGAGGCTATGAACAAAAGTACGAGTGAATATAGTTTCAAAGTAGAATGTAGAACCTGAAAACCAAACCGATAGGAACCTGTAGGTTCCAAGTTACAAGGTATGCAGAAGTTTGGGACACCTGGAGTGCCATAACTTGGCATAGGGGGACACTTAAGTGCCATAACTTCGAAAATGTACACTTAAGTGCCAGTTTTGAAGTTAAATGGAACACTTAGGTGCCACTCCGGCGAAAATCCGGCCAAATGGCTGACGTGGCAATTTTTCGGCGAGTTTGGTCCAAAACGGCGTTGTTTTGCACGCTGAAGTGGCGAGAAAATGCAAAAACGACGTCGTTTCGTGTCTGATGTGTAAATAATAATATAAAAATTAATTAAACTAAAATTAAACTTAATTTTACTTAAAATATTCTAAAAATTAAAAAACTAAAACTAAAATTTTAAAAAAAGGGGAGGCCGAAGGGGGCGGGCCGAGGGCCGAGCCCTCGCCGCCGCCGCCTCCCCGCCGTTGCCGGGAAGGGCCGGCGACGAAGGGGAGGGTCGACCGGGGTCGCCGGCCCCGGCCGACCAATGGCGAGGGCCGCAAGCCCTCGCCGGATCGCGGCGAGGGCTGCGAGCCCTCGCCGCCCCCCGTCGCCGCCGAGAAGGGCCGGTGATAGAAGGGGAGGGTTGGCCGAGGTCGCCAACCCCGGCCAACCGACGCAAGGGTTGCGAGCCCTTGCCGGATCGCGGCGAGGGCCGTGACCCTCGCCCCGCATCTAGGCGAGGGCTCGCGGGCCCTCACCGCCGGTTGGCCGGCGTCGTCAGCCCCTGGCCAGGGCCCGGTGACCCCGGCCGACCCTCGCCCACCGTCGCCGGCCCTTCCCGGCGGCGGGGAGGCGGCGAGGGCCCCGGCCCTCGCCAGATTTGGGCGAGGGCCACGACCCTCGCCCTAGATCCGGGCGAGGGCTCGCGGGCCCTCGCGGCCCGATCCGCCGGGGCCGGCGACCCTGGCCGACCCTCCCCCCTCTGTCGCCGGCCCTTCCCGGCAACGGCGGGGAGGCGGCGGCGACGGGGGCTCAGCCCTCAGTCACCCCCTTCGGCCTCTCCTTTTTTTTTTAAAATTTTTTTAAACTTTTAGGTTTTAGTTTTTAAATTTTTAGAATATTTTAAATAAAATTAATTTTAAATTTAATTTAATTAATTTTTATATTATTATTTACACATCAGACACGAAACGGCGTCGTTTTTGCATTTTCACGCCACGTCAACATGCAAAACGACGCCGTTTTGGACCAAACTCGCCGGAAAATTGCTACGTCAGCCATTTGGCCGGATTTTCGCCGGAGTGGCACTTAAGTGTACATTTTTGAAGTTATGGCACTTCAGTGTCTTCCTGTTCCAAGTTATGGCACTTGGGCTGTTCTTCTGCCAAGTATGTGAGATAGGCTCCAAGTGCCAAAAAATAAAGAACGTGCTTCAACGGATAGGTTCTAGATTCTTAGTTGGAGGAACCTAGAACCTGGAATCTATATCTTGTAACCTAGAACCTAGAATAAGTTTTAATATTTTTATTGGTTTATGTTTTCGTGCGATCTTGCGATATTCCATACCATTCAATGATGAGTATATGATCTAGAAACACTAGTTTAAGCTTCCATTTTATGACTGATACTTTTACTCTATTTATGCTCATATTTTTCATATGCCTTTATGGTCAATAAATTATAGCAACGAGTGGTAGTCATTAATGGTTTTAATTCACTGCAATCATTCAATTAATAATATAGGTTGATCTTGAGTAGACCCTAAAACCTACCTGGTTCCAAGAAACCTATAGGGTAAGTTATAGGTTCTAGGATATGTAGGGTAGGTTTCAGGTACCAAAAATTGAGAAACTCATTTCAATGGGTAGGTTTAAAGTTCCATATGGGACCTGTATAGAACTTGGAACCACTTATTCCTAAACAAAAGTAAGACATGTAATCGGAGAAAACGTCTCACAACAATCAATGCCACGCTCATAACTAAAGCCTTTTGCTACTAGTCTAGTTTTGTAGCGTTCTACCATACCTTTTGCCTTCATTTTGATCTTGTACACCAATTTGCAACATATAGCCAACTTTTCAAGAAGCCAACAACCAAATCCCAAGTATGAGAATTTTCTAACGCTTGCAATCATCTGTCATTGCTTGCTACCAAAAAGGATAAGTACTAGCTTCTTTATATGTGCAAGGCTTGTCAAAAGAAGCAATAGTAGAATAACAGTGAAAATCACGAAGCCGAACAAAAGTTTGAATTGCACAAGTGGAATGACAAACGAGAGAAGAAGGAATGTTTAAGGTCAGAGAATCCGTAGATGGCGCAAACATATTAGGAGCAGTCGAAGTAGGATTACCAGAGACACCTGCATCAAGATTAGGAGAGGACAATTCCAAAGAGGAAGAAGTGTGTTATCTTTATGCAATTAATTGGTAGAAGGATTAGCGAAAAAATAAATAGTTGGAGAGGATGCAAAGGGACGAAGAGACAAGAATATCTCGTGTTCCCAAAGGGTAAAATTATGAGATATCCGAAGTTGATTTGAGATAGGATCCCAACGTCTATACCTTTTATGCTCAATACTATATCCAAGGAAGCAACATAAATGAGCACGAGATTCTAACTTCGTGCATTCATTAGAAAGAAGATACATAAAACAAGCATTGCCAAAGACTCGAAGCAGATTGTAATTAGGGACACTATCATATAAGTGCTTGTAAGGATAAATATTATCTATAGTAGGTGATGGAAGACAATTGATAGTATATACATCAGTATGATAGGCCTCTTCCGAAAATTGTTTTGGACAAGATGCTGAGATTAGAATAGTGTGTTGATATCTAAGATGTGCCTATATTTACGCTCTACTCAACCATTTTGTTGGGAAGTTCTTGCAAGAACGATGAATGATAGCACCATTCCAAGAAAGAATTCTAGGGAACTCTTTGTCTCTATGTTAAATGGCATTATCGGTACAAAAAAACTTTAATATCTCAGGAATATTTTGTCTTGATCATGGCAATAAAATCACTATAGATATGAGTGATTTCATATCAATTCTTCATAAGATAAAGTCATGTATGACGAAAATAATCATCCACAAAAATCACAAAAAAATGAGATCTCCCCATAATGGGAGTAGGAGATAATCCCCAAAGATCAAAGTGAATTAGATTAAAGCAAGCTTAAGAGACAAATTCACTAATATTGAACAATAAAGCATGATATTTTTCCCAACTTACAAGGCAAGTAATCAAAAGTTTTATTGTCAATAGAACCTAAATGACCACTTAAAATCAGAGGACCTAAACTAGAGAAAGAAGGATGTCCCAATCGAAAATGCCAAGTTTTAGATAATACTATGGTAGCACAATGAGTGAAGGAGTTGGGAAGCTTTAACGAAATAAGATCAAACAAACGTCCTACTTTGTGGCCTATCCCAATTGTCTATCCCGTTCATGGATCCTTCACACGACAACTATTCAAAGAGAAAAGAATGTCAAAACCAAGTTCGCATAGTTGTCCCACAAATATCAAGTTTAGTGAGAGTTTGGGAATCATAAATATATCGGGCAAGGACAATTTGGACGCCGCAACATGCCCTATTTGACTAACTATTGTATAAGATTTACTAGTTGTATGAATAATAGGCACTTGAAGTATATGACTTTGACTTGAGTCAATTGGAATTAGAGGTCATGTGATTATAGCAGGTAGAATCAAAGAACCATGAATCAAGATTTCCTAGGGTGATTGACAAAGTGGAAGGGTTAGGTGCAGAGGAGGTAAAAGCACTAGATTTTAGAATGATAGAACGAACTGCGGATCGAAGATCATCTAATGATAGAGTAATAGATGTACTGTTAGAGGAATCCTCAATGGTAGTAGCAATGATGGACAGACATGCATGCGAACCTCTAAACCGAGATAGGTTGTTCCTTCCCTTAGGTTGCTTAGGTTGCAACTGATAACAATTGGATGCACAATGACCAGGTAGGGGACAATGCACACAACAAGGCTTGCACCATGAGGTGGAACCAGAAGTGGCAAGCACTACATCTTTAGATGTGGAGACTGATAGAATGACACGTTGAGCCTTTAAATTAGTAGCAAGTTAAGTCTCCTCCATCAACAATTTCAAGGCAACTGCCTCAAGATGAGGTAGAGGATGTCGATGCAAAAGTGAAGCCTGCATAGATTCAAACTCATCATTAAGTGCCATTGGAAAATGCATAATACACATACGATTATGACATTCAACAAACTAACAAGCATCAGAAGTCGTCTCCCATTCAGGCTCAGATAAAGCTAGTTGATCTCACATAGCTTGTATGGAAGATAAAAAGTTAATAGACTAAACTGTCTCCTGACACATGCGATGTAAATTCCCTAACAGTTATTAGTCATGAGCAATGTTTGATGCAGAGTAACAACTGGCAAGAATATCCTAGGCTTCCTTTGTTATATTTAGGTGATAAACTGAAGTCTGATAGATGGAATCAAAGTGTTTTGACACCATGTGAGTATATGATGATTCTTGCAATCCCACTCCTCTAAACGATCGGCAAATTGATCATTGGTTCATCAAGAGCCTGCATAAGCTTACGAATATTTCCAGTGACGTAATACCCAAGCCTACGTCCTCTTGAACTTGATATTTCTTGAGCCCATAAAATATAGTTTGATCCATTCAAGATGGTATGAATAAGAGATTTCTAATTTATCCATGATATGCAATATACCATTATAAGCTAGTAGATTTTATAAGGAATTCAAATCAAATTGGTACAAAGCCAAAAAAATAGATTCGGAACATTGAAATACCTCAGAAACCGATTTGAAAATGTCAAAAATCAGTCCAAAATGTTTCGGGCTGGTCTGGTCTACGGCAGTCAATGCAAGTCAACGATAATAATTTTAGGATGACGTGACGGACAACTTGGCTAAGGAGTGGCGCCGACATGGAGGATGACGTCAGATGATGACATGGCAGACAACTCGGTTGAAAAGTGGCACTGACGTGGAAGATGACGTCACTTGTTCAACGGACGCAGCGAATTACGTGCGAGGCACACGGGCATGTGGATCTCATGGGCAAAGGACTTGGCAGCGTGTGAGGGCATGCAAAAGGGATCCAGCGACTTCGTTTACTGGGTTGGACTCGTCGGAGGATGAGGAAACTGTTCTGGTGGATTTTGTTTATAATATCCAACTATTGCTTCAAAAAAAAAAAAAAAAAAAAAGCAATTAAGGCGACAGGGTCGGCGGCCTGTGACGTGGCAACTCATGGTGGCGCATGAGTCAGATTCCCGAGTCTTTTGACGAATTTTCAAAGTGGGACTCGTATGAGGACAACGAACTGATGATGGGGTTTGTTTTTCGAAATGAGCAACGAGATTACCTAAACAACAATCAATGGCGGCGGTTCAATGATTTTATGCTCACGATTCGTTGTTATGTTAATGCAGGTTGCAGCTATGGCACCAAACGTCCCTGCACTATACGAGCTCCACTTCGCGGTTCCAATGGCAGGCGCGACTCTTTCCGCGCTCAACGTAAGCCTTGATGAGCATGCTTTGACGATCATTCTTCACCGATTACGACCCAAAATCATCTTCGTCGACTCCGAGCTCATACACCCCGTCTCCAAAGTCATTTACAACAAGAACGACACACGCCTCCTAGAAAACCACCACGATCACAAGCCACTCCTTGTCGCAATCCATGACTTCTCACTGGACCGTCAAGCCCACTATGATCTTGGGGTTCGAGAGTATGAACAAACCCTAGCTATGGGAGAGAACGATTTCCAAGCCATGAGTCCGGCCGATGAGTGTGATCCCATCTCAGTCAACTTCACTTCGGGGTCGACAGGGATGCCCAAGGCAGTGGCATACAGCCACCGGGCAGCGTACTTGAACTCTCTAGGGCTGATCCTCCGATACAACATGGGGAAGTTGCCTGTGTTCCTATGGACGGTGGACATGTTCAGGTGCAATGGGTGGTGCTTCACGTGGGCAATGGCGGCACTCGGCGGTGTCAATGTGTGCATTAGGAACGTCTCGGCGAAGATCATCTTCGACTCCATTCAGCTCCACAAGGTCACTCATCTCTGTGGTAATGGTCCATTTTCGTTTACTTTGATGTGGAGAGTCCTGTTGCATAATGAGCATGACATATTTAACGGAATCGAAGGATAATATATCATTCACGTTAAAAAATAGATGAGTGGCGTTGAGATATGTAGATAATGTGTCATTACCGTAGTACGGTACAAATACAATCAAATAATTGGGAGGATGCCTATGCTTTTTAAAACATGTCATATGAAAGTATGGATGATGTTAGGTTCATGAAAAATCACCCATGAAAAAGTAGAATTTTCTTCTTATTTTTTCCCTTTCAACAGGTAAACCCACTATCCTAAATATGATTGCTGATTCCCCACGGGTCGACCAAAAGCCACTGCCTTCCGTGGTGGACGTAATCATCGCCGGCGCATTCCCGACGAATCCTGCTCTCAAGAGAGTCCAAGAACTTGGGTTGAACATTGTCTACGGATACGGCATGACGGAAGCCCTAGGGCCCGCTCTCATCAGACCCTGGAGGTCATCGCAACACCACCACCATAACGACGACGACAACGACCACGACGATCATAACTTGAAATGTAGAGAAGGGCTCCACAACATCACACTGGAAGCTGCCGATGTCAAGGACCCGACCACCATGCAGAGTGTTCCAAGCGATGGGGAAACAATCGGAGAAGTCATGCTCCGAGGGAACACCCTCATGGCAGGCTACTTGGGCAACCAGGAGGCGACGCAGAAGGCCTTTTCTGGCGGGTGGTTCAGGACCGGGGATGTCGGGGTACGGCATGTGGACGGTTGCATAGAGATAAAGGACCGAGCGAGGGACGCCATAGTCTTAGGGAAGGAGGTGATCAGCACATTGGACATAGAAGCCGTCTTGTCAAGCCACCCGAAAGTTGCGGAAGCTGCTGTTGTTGCTCAAAATGACATTGTTGCGGGGCAAGTCCCGTGTGCATTTGTGAAGTTGAAGGAAGGGAAGTGTTCCAACGCCGAGGAGATAGTAAAGTTTTGTGCGGAGCAGCTGCAAAAGGCGACGATGGTTCCGAAGACGGTGTGGTTCGGGGACTTGCCGATGAATTCGACCGGGAAGGTACAGAAGTCTGTGCTGAGAGAGAGAGCTAATGCAATTGAGAAGCATCGTCCATAGTACGAGCACAGCTTCACGAGAAACAAAGCATGAGGAGAAGAGAAATGATTACGTAATAATATTTAATGCACTATGATAATAATTTATTTTGGATCACAAAAAATCAAATTAAAAATAATAATAAATTGTTGTGGGACCTATTTCTTCAAGAATTTATAACTCACAATAAATTGTTATTCTCACAATACTCCAAGTACTATTATGCTAGCAAAATCCATCAGAGGAATTACTTGCGAATAATTAGAATTCAACTACTTGTGTCTTTCTATGTTATTTGTCCTGTAATTGCATATTTCGGATCGTCATTGATTTCTCTAACTTTAATGTTAGCATATGTTTAAGTTTCTTTCTTTTTTTTTTTTTAGTCAACCTTTCTAGCTAGATTTTAACCGTCAATTTGTAGTTACTGTATGAAAGTAGAGGATTCAGTCTTAGATATTGTTGACATGGCCGTCCTCCTATTCGAAAGATACGGTTTGTTATTGTGAAAATATGTGCCAAGCGAATCAAATAGTAGGCAAAAAGTAGGAAATAAATTATATATCGAATTTATATGGTTCGGTCCAAATGTCGATATCTATATTCACAAGTAAAGCAATATAGAATTTAACTATAAAAATAAGCAACACAACGAAGATTGCAATCATCCTAATATTCAAATAGTCTTTCAATATTTTCAATCCTCCAATTACGCTCAATAACCCGTTCGATATTTAGCCTTACATAAGCCTTAATAAAATCTCACTCAAAGAATTATATAAATTGCACTCATAATAATTCAACTAGCTAAATCACTATAGAGTATAATTACTAGAAAATACATTTTGTTCGATCTCTTTTGTGTAGTCTCAGAGCTTTCTCCCGCTGTCTTCTCACTTCCTCTCCGTGATTTATAGAGGAAGCTCAACGGGGGAAGAAGGAAGGAACAGGGACGAGGAGAAATGCCCACGCTCATGATTGCACTTCATCTCACCTTTCTCTGTCTTCATGATCGCCCTCTCTTTTCTCTCCTTTTGACCCATACAATGTATGCCGATCACTGCACCCTCCTTCGTACACGCCGATTGCTATGTGTCCTGTGAAGGAACCTAAAAGTAACGTGAGATACTTTGACACATGATGAGAATGCGTGCGATCAGAATTGAAAGAAATATCAAATGATTTCTGCGTAGAAACTTTGACCTATGTAGGAAATTTGATTTGAAGGATAATGAGACGATCGAGGCATGCTGCTATTGGAATGAGTCCGACGAACACGCTGTATTGGGATCAGGAGTAGGAAATTTGGATCCTTTAAAAAATTCTGCAGCAGATGTACGTATTGGGTCTCACGATGGAGTGGCAAGGTCCGACTTTTGTACAGATTTCGAAAAAAAAGCGGCACGCAGGCTGGTCAATTTACACATGATTATGTACCTTATGTGATCTTTTATATATAATGAGAATTTTGGCGGACTTCCGAATTTTGGAGGCGTGAACTAGCTAGTCTTTGAAAAATTATATAGGTAAATTTAGGACTAAAGCCATCATAAGATTTAAATATCTTAGCCTCTCAATGCTTGTTTCCCATTCTTCGGGTGAAAAAGAGTACAAATAATTCTACATAGCCTATTAGTTTCTAATAAATTTCGATGCTCTACATATACCAATTAGGGGTGTACAACGAGAACCACTTGAATCGGGAATTGCCTGGATTGGACCCGTTCAGTTGATTTTGGGCGGTTCCCACGGGCAACGGTATGGTCCCTGGTCCTTATTCTAGGAACTGATGGCCAGTTAGTCTGGTTCCCAATTTTGAGATTGAAGCGAAAGAAGGGCAAGAAAGGGGTTTCATTTAGCATTTTTTTTTTTGGCATATTCATGATTCACTGCGAAGGTCAAGTAAAGACCGGTTTCATTGAACCGGACCAGACTGAACCGAGTCGGTTGGTTAGTCCAATTCCCGATTCTAGGATCAGTTAGTCTGGTCCTCTGTTCCTTAATCTAGGAATCGGTCCTCCCGATACGGTTCTCAATTCCACCTTGGAATCGGACCGAATTGAGACCCAATCACTACTAATTCCATTGAATATCAAGTAACTAAATCACTAGGGTCCATACTATTAATTATTGCCGTAATTAGACATATATAATATGGTAATTCAAATGGAAGATTGAACTAACATGATAAACTTTGTTTACCACCATAGCCGTCTTGACTAATCCTAAGTGTCCGTTTATTTGTTTATCATTTTAAAAAGTGACAATTAACCTTGTTTGTTTTTTTGTTTTTTGTCAAAACTTACACTATTATTCTAGCTCTAAATATTTTACTTATCAATATTGTGAGAATTATCAAATCAATCCTTTTTATTATCCGGATATCAATTCAATCATAAACTTTTTAATTTCACCAATGTAATTCAAAACCTTTACGCAAATACCAATGGAATCCTTCTAGTCAATTGCCATTGGAAATTATGGACGTGGCATCCAGCCATTGTCGGCTGACAACATGGCACACTGAAGTGGAAAATTTTACTTGAAACAACGGACTACGTGGGTCATCACATGTCCGCAATTTTCTTTGACAATTAATCGAAATAAATATATTGGAATTTCGCATTAAGGTTTAAAATCACATTGGTCCAATTGGAAAATTTAAAACTAAATTGGTATATGTACAATTAATTTAAGATTGAATTGGTATTGTTCCATTAAAATCTATATATATAATTCAGGCTATAAAATAAATCAAAATCTATCTATCGGAAGTTTAAACTAAGGCCACTTTTACTTTTACTAAATAAGTAACTCCTTAATTAAATCATTTACTTATTTACTATTTAGTTTAAAAGAATACTACTGCATGCATTATTTTTCATTTCAACATGGAAAAAAAAAAACATGGCATTGCTTTCGACGATTATAGTTTTTGATGTCAAATCAGGATGATCATAAGAAAAGTTATGTTCACATGATCGATGGAAAAGTCTGATTGATGAGGCAATATCAAAATAACATGATATGTGATATCATTGTTATATGTACATATTATAAGCATAAAATATATCATGAGAAAGAGAGATCTAACTAATTGGGAGCTGACTTTGATGAGTTCAAAGAATTATGATCCGAAAATCACGGACGACTAATTCTTGGAAGAATGGCAGATCCAACATGTGAGCTCAACCGCTAAGTGAAGCTGGTAAAATGAAACCCCTCAATTTAGAGACATTTTGCTTGATGTCAAGCCATCTAAGAGGATCTGTTGATTGATGAGTGCTTATTGTTGCCTATACCAAAATTGCTTCGGGGCTGACTTCTGCCTCTTGACCTTGACCTTCCAAAATGTTGTGTTTGACCTTTGTAGGTAATGCACTCCAAGTTCATGCAATATAGGAAATATCATATTTATATTAGGACTTTTATATAAGGACATTGGCCGTAAAAAGATCATTAACTAATTAGAGTCTTGGCAATGGCATGGATCCAATTGCTTATTTTGGTGATTCCCATTTGTAATTAAGGGACTCCATTTCATGATTGCTTGTGTAAAAACTATATTACACCGGTGGTGTACCTTATATAACTTCTTTATATAACTAGAATTTTCTCAAGCTTTCCAATTTTTTAAGCAAGGCCTAGCCCATCTTTGAATATTACATAGGTTAATCTAGGGAAAAACTACTCAATCGGTCCTATATTTGTTGTGCAAAAACCAATCGAGTCATACACTTTTTAATCAAACCAATGTAATCCTAAATGTTTGGGGGAAAGTGCAATTAGGTCCTATCGGGCAAGTCTGTGACATCCAGATTTTTCGACCCTGTCTTCTACTGAATAAATCGGACATTTCATTGACGCGCCTATAGGGTTATTCTCAGAGCCGATCACTTTCGAGATAACTAGACTATCTGGGGAAATTATTAAGGAATTTTAAGGCAATAGACTTAAGAACTCGATCAGGAATCGGCTTCTCGACCGTGTCTATCTTTAGAGGTCATTACGGCACAATTAAAAATCGATTTGAAATCAGAGATAGACTGGATCGACAGAGATATGTGGCTGATCGTGGGTGACACCACTAAATTAGAAAATTCTCGTCGACCGGCACTAGACTGACTTTCTTATTGTTTTGGTACCCTGTATCCGTATTTGGGTTCTCGAGATTTTCACGACAATCGAGAGTCCTCAATGAGTCAAGTGGGTTCATAGTGGCTCGAAGAAAATCGACCACAGGTCATTTGAACTTAAAAATTTCTGAAAATTACCTAATAGCCTAGGTCACGCTAAAAACGCGTCAAGTTGAAATTAACCGCTAATTTAAGTCCAATTTCAGAAATTGAAGTTTTTGTCATGTCACAATAAATTATAGGAGTATCGACTCAATCTTAGAAGATTTTTCTGACACCCGACACTTTTTGGGAAAAAGTCGTCGCCGGGTCGTTTTTGTGCAGAAAATGCCGAAGATGGTCTTCGATCGCAAAATTGAGATACAAGATGGGTTATTGGATGAGGAAAACTAGCAATTGAGGCATTGAGGCATCGATTGATTTTATGAGAGCCGATTGAGAATGAATTGAGGGAGAATTGAAGTTTAATTGAAGCCAATTACTATGAAATTCGTGTGCCCTCTTCACCCTAGCCATTTTGGACCGTTTCGACGTTGTAAAGTGGGCATTGGTGGCTCAATATGGACCAAGGGTTTATGCTTGGCCAAGAATGGCCCCTAGGGGGATATTTTGGTGGACATTAAAGGCATGTGGGCTCCCCTCCAACCTTATCACACTCTCTCTCCTTCGGTTTCCCTCAGCCGTGCGTTCATCCTCTTGCGTCATCCCATTCTCCCACGCTTCTATTTTTCATTTCCTCTTTCTCCATCTCCGTTGCACGCCACAGCCCCCACCTAGCAAAGCCTTCACCGCCCAACAACATCCACTGAGTTCTTCGAGCCTCATGGTCTTTGACTTCGCTTTCATTTTCTCTCGCCAGAGCTGCACTTCCCTGCCTCTCAATCTGCCAACACGCCATTCAACTCCAGCGCCATCCAAGCCTCCACGCGTCCACGGCCTGCAACTCCACAGTCAACAACAGTAGGTTCTCTCCACTTTGTTGACCACTAAGTGAAGCCAGCCCCGTTCGCTCCATCATCTTCGGAGCTACCACGATTTCTTCTTGCAGCTGCTGCCACGTCCGAGCTTCTCCAAGCTCGGTCAACAAAAGGAACATTTTCCAGCTGCTTGCTACCACTCGTCAGCATGGATTTCCCCAGTGCCACGAAGATAGAAGCTGCTACCGCTCTAGTTCACAAACGAAGCACCACTGCTCGTCCGCGTCTCTCGGGCGAGGCAACCCATTCCACGCGTCCAGCAAACCAAATCAACGTGTCTCAGTTGCTTCGGTCAAATCCCCAAGTCGAATCCTCCATTGTTGACTTCGCTTGTGCCCTTGCTGCTTCACCGATCCGCGTGTCTTAACCATCCATTGCACGAAGCTGCACGCGTGCAATCGAGTGGCCCATCTCTAGCGAATTCAGCCCCAAAGCCCAACATCCAATCCTCCTCCTCTGGACCAGCAAATCCCACGAGCCCATCAGTCCAGCAAGTTTTCAGCCCAGTTCGGCAGGGCCCATCTTCAACAGCAATTCGGGCCCAATATCTTCTAGAATTCCAGCAGCCCAGTATAGCAGTAAGCCCATCAAGTGAGCCCAGTGTCTTGGGCCTAGTGCTTCGGCCCACGAAATTTTAGGGTTCAGCCCGCGAAGTCTGCAAGCCCAAGCCCGCGAAGAAGGCCCTTTAGCAGCCAAGTCCAAGCCCAATAATTTTCTATGGGCTTGCAAAGCCTTCGGGCCCAGCCCGAGTGTTCGTCGACGCCACCGAAAGTTCGAGTTTCGGCCGTCGTCGCGTCGCCGTGGCGGTGTCCCGATCCCCGCTTTTAACCAAGTGAGTTTTGCTCATTAATGCTTTCTTAGTTTGTTAATTATACTTAGGGGTTGTTTAGATTTAATTAAGTGCATTTAGGTGGTTAGATTAGTTCAGAATAGGTAAATTAGTGACTTAATGATTCATGTTAGGTGATTAGACTTAATCATTAGCAAGTAGAGAGCTTCTAATATTTATTGAACGTGTCTCGAGATTTTTCCCGGTCTGTCTTGGCTTCCAATCAGGTATTACGGCCCTAAATTGGATTTTTAATATTTATTTATTTAATTTTCGAAATTAATTATTTAATTTTTTTTTTCGGAAATTAGGCTGGGATAGTCGACGACCGAAATTTTATGCTGATTATCGTGGTGCAGTCCGTTTATTTAATTGAGCTTTATTTTGTGCTGAATTGAATTAATGATGATTTTAGGATTATTTTCCTAAATTAATTAATTATGGTATTTTGGCTAAGGCCGACCGTGTACCCACACGGCTATTTTTATCAGGTATGATAAAAATGACGATTTGGTTGTATGGTGGTAGTGGTATACTATAATGGCCTGGGGGCCCTAAATTATCAGCTTTGGGCGAGCATATATAAAGTATACCATATTATTAGCTTTGGGCGAGCATATATAGTATACTAAATTGGCATGGAGGCCCTAATTTATCAGCTTTGGGTGAGCATATACATAGTATACTATATTATCAGCTTTGGGAGAGCTATACTATCTATATTCTCAGCTTTGGGTGAGCAGTCCTGATTTCATAAGACTTATAGATAGCATTGAATGTACCGACCAGGAGAAAGTAATGATGACATGTAATCGACTAGGTCGATTGATCGAAGTCTCGATCTGTGGTGATTGATTGGTGGTATATTTGAATTGAACTAATATGTAGGAATGAACTGAGGCCAAGGTAATTCCTCTGACCCGTGCTATGCTTAGGCAGTGTCAGAGTGTATTGGTTTACTAATCGGGTCTTAGGGGGTAGAACTTGCTGAGACATTGTCTCATTGGTTATTGAATAACCATTTCAGGTCCTTAGATGGCGATGATGGAGGACCGGGAACTTCAGAGTCTGGAAGGGTGGAGACTGAAAATTCAGCAAATCTGTCCGAATAGAGGGTCATAGGATAGTTCCTTTTTTTAAGCCGATAATTTTGTAAACAACCTGGATTTGTGTATAAAACTGTTTGTTTTATAAAAGGCTCATTTTGGTCATGAGTTGTGGTCCTATTATCCTATCCCATTGTTTCATTGTCTAGGGATTTTAATTATATGCTTCTACTTGCGTAAAAAAATGAATGGGTTGGCAATGCGTCCTGGGACATCGCTATTAATCAACCAAGTGAGAGATGGGCACGCGTTCGAGAATCGAGGTGTGACATCTCCTTTTTGTGGTATCAGAGCGAAGTTCAAGATTGGAGTGATAAGGAGCATTGACCATGGGATAGTTGGTAGAAAAGGCCTTTAAATTCACAACTGGTGCATGTGTGTGTTAGCTGAGTGCTAAAAAAATTGCTTGTTGTTTGGATCGCTCCGTTTCTAATTCGGTGTTGAATTGGAAGCAGGTGTTAGTAGACTAAAGCTACAATATGAGCGATCAGGAGCCAAGGACTCCTGCTAAGAGGACCAGTAGGGCCGTGACTCGGGGAAGAGCGCCGATTAGAGTCAGTACCCGAGGAGGCCAGGGTCGAGCGCTAGCACAAGCTAGCGCAAGTAAAGCGGCATCGCCTGTAGTGGATGCTGGGGTAGCAACCCCTGATGATCCCAAAATGGAAGGGATCATGCAAGCGCTAAAGACCTTGAGAGATGTAGTAACACAGCAAGCCTTGAACCAAGCAGCTGCTGTTGCTGCTACACTTGCCGCCGCACCTATTGTCGCCCCTGCTGAAGCTCAACCCGAGAATGTTATGGCACAGAGGGAAAGACCAATCCATCAGCTAGTGGAGCACTTCCTGAAGTTAAGTCCACCGACATTTACGGGTGCTGGAGACCCCGAGGCCGCCTCGCAGTGGATACAGGATCTAGAGAAGACATTTGCACTCCTGATGTGCACAGAAACTGAAAAGGTAACCCTGGCTGTTTATCAGTTGTAGGGCAATGCCAACATTTGGTGGAAGGCCGCCAAAGACATGATTTTTCTTGAATGAATAATTCTGGTGTGGGATATCTTCCTAAGAGCTTTCAGCGATCAGTATTTTTCGGGTATGGCCCTAGAGCAAAAGATGGAGGAGTTCCAACGCCTTCGTCAAGGATCAATGTCAGTTGACCAGTACGGGGTCAAATTTACAGAGCTTTCACAGTATGCTCCTAGGTTAGTCGAGGACCAAGAAGAGAAGGCTCGAAGATTCAGAAATGGTCTTCACTCTAAGTTGAAGCAGCCTCTACTGCCATTGGACTTGATGTGTCACGCCCCGATCCTCGGGAACGCACCGATTATCTACTTGGTCAATTTTAAAATGTGATATCCCAAGACTGTGTATCACCGACCCTTTTCATTTTAATACGCACATGCGGAAGCAGTTATAAATCCCCAGACAATAAAATAATGGGATAGAAAAGCAATGCCATATTTTTCATATTGAAATTCACAACCATACTTTTATACAGAGCATAACTTAAAGTGCTTCACAAAGCTATTCACAACTTTCTAGTCTCACTCTATCCACACATTTGCAGGGTTCACAAAAGAGGATGGGATCACAGTCCTCATCCGGATCGTACTCGGGATCATCATCCTGATCCTCCTCAGATCCTTCATCACTATGCTCATTTTCTTCAACCTCTTCATCTTCTTCTTCTCGCTCATCCTCGGCTTCAGATGCCGGCTCGTCTTTGGGTAATCTAGGGGCCTGAAATATTATCCCACAACCGGGATGAGACTACGTCTCAGCAAGTTCTACCCCACTAAGACTCGATTAGGAAACTAATACACCACATGGTTGCCTAAGCACAGCACAAATCAGAAGACTTACCTTAGCATCAGTCCCAACCTGCAAATCAAGGTTATATATAGATGCTTCATATATACAGTATCAAACAATCAAACAAACGGATCAAATCATTGATCAATCGACCTAGTCGATTATATGTCAATTGGACCATCTCTAGGTCATTCCCACTCATACCCTAATTCTCAAATGGTATGCTCATTCCCAGATCACATGTGTTTCTCGGGCGTCATTTTCGCCAATGACATACCGATCACCGACATCGTGCGTTCTTTAAGGCGCCGTTTTCACCAGTGATATCGTCAATTACCGAACCACGTATCACTTCTAGGGCGCCGTTTTCACCAAGGTAACATCGGTAATAGACAACATCGTGGGTTCTTTAAGGCGTCATTTTCACTAGTGATTTCCTTAATCACCAAACCACATTTGTCTATACATCATTCACGTGCATTCTTTAAGGCGCCATTTTTGCCAGTGATACTTCCAATCACTGAACCACGTATGTCCAAAAAAATATCGTACCTGATTGGTCTTAGCCAATGATATTCTCAGTTAGTTCTCACCATTCTCTATCTATATAGCCCATCAACGTATAACTGGCGCTATATACTCATATTTGGCCATCTACCAATCAATTACTCAACATTAAGCAATTTAGGAAAAATCCTAAAATTTTACAATTACTTTAATTCCACGCAACGTAGAGCTCAAATAAATAAATGGACTGCACCACGACAATCAGCACGAAATTTCGGTCGTCGACTATCCCTGCCTAATTTCCGAAAATTTATTTCGAAAATTAATAATTAATTACAATAAATCCAATTTAGGCCCATATGGCCTAATTGAAGCTCGATAAGGGTCGGGAAAAATCCCGAAATGCATTCAATAAATTACTATAGGCAATTCTCTATCTAAGTACACTAACCACATAACTAATCTGCAATGCATTTTACTAATAATCATTAATCCATTCTAATCTAACCACATAATCCTACTTAATTAACACTAATCAACCCTTAAGTGTAATTAGTCCACTAAGCAAGGATTAGTGAGATTACTCATCGGAATTACACGAAAGTCGGATCAATCAGACGGGGATGACGCAAGGGTCGTTTCTTCCCAAAACGGGCCTCAGGTTTGGGGCCCGAAACACTTCGAAACAGCCCTTAAACAAAGCTGGAAACCCACTCTGCAAGTTTTTGTTCTTGGATGGACGGAATTGGTTTAGTGGCTGAGACGGCGAGGCAAGGCCGGCGAAGGGCGAGCAGGCTCCTGTGAGGCCGAACGACAGCCGGACAGCGGCCTGAGGTGGCCGAACAGAGGCGGCAGGAGCTGGACGGCAGCTCGACCGAACGGGGGCAGACGACATATGGGCGGGCGAGCGTGAGGCGAACGGCGGCGATGGTGCTCCGGCATGACGGTGACGACAACTCCGGCGTGGCTGCAGCTCCTTCAACAATGCCGGCTGCTGCTTCTGCATCTGCTATCTTCGAACGAACCGAGAGGGAGAGGAAGAGAGTGTCGATAGAGTGAGGAAGAGATGAGAGAGAGAGAGAGAGAGAGTTTGAAAAGTCAAAAAGTAAAAGTGGGGGAAGGAAAGTGGAAAACAGCAAAGCATTCGGTGGAGGGGGGCTTCGTACGAGAGAGAGAGAGAGAGAGAGAGAGAGAGAGAGAGAAAAAAAGAAAGAAAGAAAGAAAGGAGAGAGAAGCTTGTGGCAAAAAGGGGAAAATGTGTTTGGCCAAATAGGGAAAAAGAAATGGGAATAAATTTAAAAGAAAAGAATTTCCTAGAATAGAAAATTTTCATTCCATTTTCTTCTGAATAAGTTCATTTAATGCCAAAAGAAATTCCAAACTAGAGTTCTTCGTCCCCACTTGCATTTCTGCATCCAATTTCCCTCTTGAATTTCTCTCAAATGACTCTTATAAAATCAATTGATGTCTCACTTATCAAATTGATTATTTTCCTCATCCAAGAATCCCTCGTGCTTTTCAATTTCACAACAAAAATTAATCCCCGGCTTCAACTTAACAAAAATGGCCATAAACTGACTTTTTCCCAAAAAGTCTCAGTTGTCAGACTAATCTTCTGAGACCGAGTCGATACTCCCAGAATTTATTATGACATGACATAAACTTCAATTTCTGAAATCGGACTAGAATTCACAATTAATTTCACTTGGCGCGTTTTTAGCGTAACCTAGGCTACCGGGTAACTTTCAGATACTTTTAAGTGCAATTGACCCGTGGCCAATTTTCTTCGAGCCACCATGAACCCACTCGACTCATTGGCGACTCTCGGTTGTCGTGAAAATCCCGAGGATCCAAATATGGACACGGGGTACCAATACAATAAATCAGTCTAATGCCGGTCGACGAGAATTTTCTAATTTAATGGTGTCACCTACGATTAGCCACACATCTCTGTCGATCCAGTCTATCTCTGTTTTCAAATCGATTCTTAACTGTGCTGTAATGGCCTCTAAAGATGATCACGGTCGAGAAGCTGATTCCTGATCGAGTTCTCAAGTCTATTGCCTTAAAACTTCTTAATAATTTCCCCAGGTAGTCTAGTTATCTCAAGAATGATCAGTTCTGAGAATAGCCATATAGGCGCATCAATGAAATGCCCGATTCATTCAGTAGAAAATAGGGTTGAAAAATCTGGATGTCACATGATGACTTATCGAGAGGTCTATCGTCGAGCTTAGATGATATAGCAAGGATTGAGTGAGCAAGCTGCCTCATCTGGATCGAGGTTCAGCTCCCGTAGGGATAGCATCCGCCATGGAAAGAGGCCCATGCCTGGAAATAGATTTTAAGTCCCACCCAATAGGAGAGGTGGAGTTGGCAAGCCAGCACCAAATCAGAATAGCCCGTGTCTCTTCTATGGAAGGTGACATGGTTCAACTCCATGTCCCCGAAGGCCGGGTGTTTGTTTTGGATGTGGCCAATAGGGCCACATATTAGAGATTGTCCTAATAGACCAAGAGGACAACCACAGTTGCCGCTGCCGCCACCTATAGGTCAAATTAGGGGGTTTGCACCTCAGAACGTACCGTAAGGAGGACAATTGAGACCTCCAGTTCAGGGTACAGTGTATGCAATTACACAAGGTCAGGCAGAAGCTGCGCCTGACGTGATAACAGGTATGGTTTCGCTCAACGACCAATGCTTATGCTTTGTTTGATCCGGGAGCAACCCACTCATTTATTGCTAAGCAGTATGTTAAGTTGATAGGAGTCAATCCTATATTATTGGAGTCGGCAATGTGCATATCTACACCCTTAAAAGATAAGGTTATTGCTGCTTTGGGTTGTCTGAGGTGCAAGTTAGTGATTGGTGAGCGAGTAGGGAAAATGGATCTATTAGTCCTAGCCATGAATGACTTTGATTTAATAATTGGCATGGACTGGCTCACCAAGCAAAGAGCTAAAATGGACTGTATTGCAAAGCGATTCAGTTTGACCCGATAGATGGTGAGAGCTTCGAATTCATAGGGAGTCGAGGAAGACCCTTGATTGTCTTGATCTCGTCACCTGAGACAACTCGTCTGTTAGACAAGGATTGTCAATGGTACTTGGCAATTGTCGTGGATACGACAGTTGAGGAACTGAAAATGGAAGACATTTTAGTCGTGCAAGAATTCCCAGATGTCTTTCCAAAAGAATTGCCAGGATTACCGCCAGAAAGGGAGATTGAGTTTGTAATTGAGTTGGCACCAAGGACAGAGTCAATCTCTAAAGCCCCTTATAGAATGGTGTTATCTGAGTTGAAAGAACTGAAAGTGTAGATGCAAGAATTATTGGATAAATGATTTATTCGCCCTAGTGCATCACCTTGGGGAGCACCAGTTCTGTTTGTAAAGAAGAAAGATGGTTTGTTGCGCCTATGTATCGACTATCGACAACTCAACCAGGTAACCATCAAGAATAAGTATCCCCTCCCAAGGATCGATGATCTGTTCGATCAGTTGCAAGGAGCGTCAATATTCTCGAAGATAGACTTAAGGACAGAATATCATCGGCTGAGGATTAGGAAGGAGGACATTCCTAAGTCGGCATTTTGTACTCGGTATGGTCACTATGAGTTCACAGTGATGCCATTCAGGTTGACGAATGCTCCAGCTGTCTTCATGGATATTATGAATCGAATATTCAAGGAATACCTAGATCAATTTGTGATCGTGTTCATTGATGATATCTTGATCTACTCGAGAAGTGATGAAGAGCACGAGAATCATCTGAGATTAGTGCTCCAGACTTTAAGGACGCATAAGTTTAGCAAATGTGAGTTTTGGTTGACTTGTGTTGCGTTCTTAGGTCATGTAATTTCTGGAGAAGGAATCTCCGTCGACCCGAGCAAGATAGAAGCCGTAATCAATTGGCCGAGACCAACTACAGTGACAAAGATCAGAAGTTTTCCGGGTTTGGCAGGTTATTACAGATGGTTTGTGGAAGGTTTCTCATCATTAGCATCGCCTCTGACAAAACTTTTGAAGAAAGAAGAGAAATTTGTATGGTCAGACAAGTGCGAGCGTAGCTTTCAAAAGCTGAAGGAAAAGCTGACGACTGCACCGGTGCTGACAATACCATCTGGTCCTGGAGGATTCGAGATCTATAGTGATGCGTCATTCAAAAGACTAGGTTGCATGTTGATGCAACATGGTAGGGTTGTTGCATACGCTTCCCGACAATTGAGATCTCATGAGCAGAATTACCCGACGCATGACTTAGAGCCCGCGGCGATTATCTTTGCCTTGAAGATTTGGAGACATTATTTGTGTGGGGAAAGATTCTAGATCTTCATGGACTATCAGAGTCTCAAGTACCTGTTCTCTCAGAAGGAGTTGAACATGAGATAGCGCTGATGGATGGAATTACTAAAAGACTACGACTGT
Organism: Eucalyptus curtisii; assembly: GCA_017140595.1. Lineage (NCBI taxonomy): Eukaryota > Viridiplantae > Streptophyta > Magnoliopsida > Myrtales > Myrtaceae > Eucalyptus > Eucalyptus curtisii. Next base: position 31,882,335 of record CM029502.1, on the reverse strand, counting down.
GATATTTTATATCACCCGTGAAAGGCGAACAAGGTCGCCGATGCTTTGAGTCGAAAGTCTTCAGTAGCTCACATACTGATTAAGGAATGGAACTTAATCGAGAAAGCTCGAGATTCGGTATTCAAATTCGAGGTAGGCCAACTTTCAAGTTTTATGGCCACCCTCAGAATTCAAAAGAATGTCCAAGCCAAAATCAAACAACTCTAACCAACAGATCTAGATGTACAGAAAATTCTTCAGGAGGACACTGAGAAAAGAAAGGCTGATTTTCAGATCTCTGATGATGGGACGTTAAGGTTCCAAGGACGTTTGGTTGTACCTGACGATGTAGAGCTTAGAGAAGAGATTTTATCTGAAGCACATCATAGTAGTTACAGCATTCATCCCAGAAGTACTAAAATGTATCAGAATCTGCGTCAACACTATTGGTGGTCAGGTATGAAGGCGGACATCGCCAAGCATGTGGCCAAGTGTTTGACATGTCAGCAAGTAAAAGCCCAGCATTGCAAGCCGAGAGGACTCTTGCAACCTCTCGTGATCCCAGAATGGAAATGGGAGCATATCACAATGGACTTCTTGACTAGACTACCAAGGAGTCAGAGAGGGAATGATTCGATTTGGGTAATAGTCGACAAACTAACAAAGTCAGCTCACTTCATTACAGTTCGAAAATACCTTAGTCTAGATAGACACACAAACCTGTACGTGCGCCAGGTGGTTCGCATGCATGGAGTGGCCTGAGGTTTACTACTGCTTTTTGGAAAAGCTTGCAGAGTGCTTTAGGTACCAAGCTTCAGTACAGTACGGCATATCATCCTCAGACGGATGGCAAGTCTGAGAGGACAATTCAGACTCTCGAAGATATGCTGAGAGCTTGTGTAATAGACTTCAAAGGAAGTTGGAAAGATCAGCTTCACTTGGTGGAATTTGCCTACAACAACAGTTACCAGCAGAGTATTCAGATGACTCCATTTGAAGCGTTGTATGGCAAAGCATACAGAACACCGGTGTGTTGGGCTGAAGTAGGAGAAAGGAAGATTACAGGCCCAGAGTTGGTTCAACAGTCAGTGGATGCCGTGGCAGTGATCAAAAACAGATTAAAGACCGCGCAGAGCAGACATAAAAGTTACGCAGATAAGCGTCAAAGGTCTTTGGAATTCTAAGTTGGTGATCACGTTTTTCTGAAGGTGTCACCAATGAGGGGAACTTCACGCTTTAGAAAGAAAGGCAAATTGAGTCCGAGGTACGTAGGTCTATTTGAGATTCTTGAGAGAATCGGGACTTTAGCATATCATCTTGCGTTGCCGCCAAGATTGGCGCAAGTGCATGACGTCTTCCACGTGTCGATGTTGAGGAAGTACGAGCCTGACCCGACACACATGCTCAATTTCGAGGAATTGGACGTGGATGACCGTGTGTCATACGTGGAAAGCCCGGTCCAGATTGTGGACAGAAAGGAGCAAGTGATGCGTACAAAGACTATTCCGTTGGTCAAAGTGGTCTGGCAACACCACGGTACTAAAGGAGCAACTTGGGAGACGGAAGAGTCGATGAGAGAATTGTACCCCCACCTTTTTGGTTAAGTTTGTAAGGTTTAAATTTCGAGGAAATTTTTATAAGAGGGGAAGAGTTGTGACATCTAGATTTTTCGACCCTATCTTTTACTGAATAAATCGGGCATTTCATTGACGCGCCTATAGGGTTATTCTCATAGCCGATCACTCTCGAGATAACTAGGCTATCTGGGAAAATTATTAAGGAATTTTAAGACAATAGACTTGAGAACTCGATCAGGAATCAGCTTCTTGACCGTGTCTATCTTTAGAGGCCATTACGGCACAGTTAAAAATAGATTTGAAATTAGAGTAGACTGGATCGACAGAGATGTGTGGCTAATTGTGGGTGACACCACTAAATTAGAAAATTCTCGTCAACACGCACTAGACTGATTTTCTTATTTTTTTGGTACCCTGTGTCCGTATTTGGGTCCTCGAGATTTTCATGACAATCGAGAGTCGTCAATGAGTCGAGTGGGTTCATAGTGGCTCGAAGAAAATCGTCCACGGGTCATTTGCACTTAAAAATTTCTGAAAATTACCCGGTAGCCTAGGTCACGCTAAAAACGTGACAAGTTGAAATTAACCGCTAATTTAAGTCCGATTTCAAAAATTGAAGTTTCTGTCATGTCATAATAAATTATAGGAGTATCGACTCAGTCTCAGAAGATTTTTCTGACACGCGACAATTTTTTGGGAAAAAGTCGTCGTCGGGTCGTTTTTGTGCAGAAAATGCCGAAGATGGTCTTCGATCGCAAAATTGAGATGCAAGATGGGTTATTGGATGAGGAAAAATAGCAATTGAGGCATTGAGGCATCGATTGATTTTATGAGAGCCGATTGAGAATGAATTGAGGGAGAATCGAAGTTCAATTGAAGCCATTTACTATGAAATTCGTGTGCCCTCTTCACCCTAGCCATTTTGGACCGTTTCGACGTTGTAAAGTGGGCATTGGTGGCTCAATATGGACCAAGGGTTTATGCTTGGCCAAGAATGGCCCCTAGGGGGATATTTTGGTGGAAATTGAAGGCATGTGGGCTCCCCTCCAACCTTATCACACTCTCTCTCCTTCGATTACCCTCAGCCGTGCGTTCATCCTCTTGCGACATCCCATTCTCTCACGCTTCTATTTTTCATTTCCTTTTTCTCCACCTCCGTTGCACGCCACAGCCCCCACTGAGCGAAGCCTTCACCGCCCAACAGCATCCACCGAGTTCTTCAAGCCTCATGGTCTTTGGCTCCGCTTTCATTTTCTCTCGCCAGAGATGCACTTCCTTGCCTCTCACCCTGCCAGCACGCCATTCAACTCCAACGTCGTCCAAGCCTCAACGCGTCCACGGCCTACAACTCCATAGTCAACAATAGCAGGTTCTCTCCACTTTGTTGACCACTGAGTGAAGCCAGCCCCATTCGCTCCATCATCTTCGAAGCTGCCACGATTTCTTCTTGCAGCTGCTGCCACGTCCGAACTTCTCCAAGCTCGGTCAACGAAAGGAACATTTTCCAGCCGCTTGCTACCACTCGTCCGCGTGGATTTCCCCAGTGCCACGAAGACAGAAGCCGCTGCCGCTCTAGTTCACAAACGAAGCACCACCGCTCATCCGCGTCTCTTGTGCGAGGCAACCCATTCCACGCATCCAGCAAACCGAATCAACGTGTCTTAGTTGCTTCGGTCAAATCCCCAAGTCGAAGCCTCCATCGTTGACTCCGCTTGTGCCCTTGCTGCTTCACCGATCCACGTGTCTTCGCCATCCACTACACAAAGCTGCACGCGCACAATCGAGTGGCCCATCTCCAGCGAATTCAGCCCCAAAGCCCAGCATCCAATCCTCCTCCTCTAGGCCAGTGAATCCCACGAGCCCATCAGTCTAGCAAGCCTTCTGCCCAGTTCGGCAGGGCCCATCTTCAACAGCAATTCGGGCCCAATATCTTCTAGAATTCTAGCAGCCCAGTACAGCAGTAAGCCTATCAAGTGAGCCCAGTGTGTTGGGTCTGGTGCTTAGGCCCATGAAATTTTCGAGTTCAGCCCGCGAAGTCCGCAAGCCCAAGCCAGCGAAGAAGGCCCTTTAGCAACCAAGTCCAAGCCCAATAATTTTCTGTGGGCTTGCAAAGCCTTTAGGCCCGGCCCAAGTGTCCGTTGACGCCGCCGAAAGTTCGAGTTTCGGCCGCAGTAGCGTCGCCGTCACAATGTCCCGGTCCCCGCTTTTAACCAAGTGAGTTTTGCTCACTAATGCTTTCTTAGTTTGTTAATTATGCTTAGGGATTGTTTAGATTTAATTAAGTGCACTTAGGTGGTTAGATTAGTTTAGAACAAGTAAATTAGTGACTTAATGATACATGTTAGGTGGTTAGACTTAATCATTAGCAAGTAGAGAGCTTTTAATATTTATTGAACGGGTCTTGAGATTTTTCCCGGTCCGTCTTGGCTTCCAATCAAGCATTACGGGCCTAAATTGGAATTTTAATATTTATTTATTTATTTTTCGAAATTAATTAATTTTTTTTTTTCCGGAAATTCAGCTGGGATAGCTGACGACCGAAATTTTATACTGATTATCATGGTGCAGTCCGTTTATTTAATCGAGCTTTATTTTGTGCTGAATTGAATTAATGATGATTTTAGGATTATTTTCCTAAATTAATTAATTATGGTATTTTGGCTAAGGCCGACCGTGTACCCACACACGGCTATTTTTATTAGGTATGATAAAAATGATGATTTGGTTGTATGATGGTAGTGGTATACTATAATGGCATGAGGGCCCTAAATTATCAGCTTTGGGCGAGCATATATATAGTATACCATATTATCAGCTTTAGGCAAGCAAATTATTATCAGCTTTGGGTGAGCATATATAGTTTACTAAATTGCCCGGGGCCCTAATTTATTAGCCTTAAGCATATACATAGTATACTATATACTATACTATATATATTTTCAGCTTTGGGTGAGCAGTCCTAATTTCATAAGACTTATAGATAGTATTGAATGTACCGACCAGGAGAAGGTTGTGATGACATGTAATCGACTAGATCGATTGATCGAAGTCTCGATTTGTGGTAATTGATTGGTGGTATATTTGAATTGAACTGATATGCAGGAAGGAACTGAGGCCAAGGTAAGTCCTCTGACCCGTGTTGTGCTTAGGCAGTCTCAAAGTGTATTGGTTTACTAATCGGGTCTTAGGGTGTAGAACTTGCTATGACATTGTCTCATTGGTTATTGTATAACCATTTCAGGTCCTTAGATGGCGATGGTGGAGGACCGGGAACTTCAGAGTCTGGAAGGGTGGAGACTGAAAATTCGGCAAATCTGTCTTACTAGAGGGTCATAGGACAGTTCCTTTTGTTAAGCCGATAATTTTGTAAATAGCCAGGATTTGTGTATAAAACTGTTTGTTTTATAAAAGGCTCATTTTAGTCATGAGTTGTGGTCCTACTATTCTATCACATTGTTTTATTGTCTGGGGATTTTAATTATATGCTTCCACTTGCGTATAAAAATGAATGGGTTGGCGATGCGTCCTGGGACGTCGCTATTAATCAACTAAGTGAGGGATGGGCATGCGTTCAAGGATCAGGGCGTGACAAAGTCTCACTTGATTTATTTAACGTGACAGTCCAATCAAAATTCATTATTTTACAATACGTGGAGTAACTCCCGATATAGCAGTAAAAGCAAGACGTGTAGGCGGATCGACTCATCAAGTTCCCATTGAAATAGGATCCACACAAGGAAAAGCACTTGCCATTCGTTGGTTATTAGGAGCATCCCGAAAACGTCCAGGTCGAAATATGGCTTTCAAATTAAGTTCTGAATTAGTGGATGCTTTCAAAGGGAGTGGCGATGCCATACGCAAAAAGGAAGAGACTCATAGAATGGCAGAGGCAAATAGAGCTTTTGTGCATTTTCGTTAATCCATGAACAGAGGATCTATATAGACACATAGTTCTAGCCATTACATTACGTATACCCAATTTGTACACACCCATATTAACCAATTCATTTTTATGAATCGCGTCAATTCTACTCTTCCTTTTTTTTTATCATTATTCTACATGTATACAACCTACATGGACGAATTCGTTAGGTCGAATAATTGAATAGCATAGGTAGAAATATCAGTATTTCATTGATTTAAAAGGAAAAGTTCATACTAGACTGGGCCTACGTGCGTGGGCTGCCTTTTTGCAGGGGATTGGGCTCGCTAGTTGGGCCCAATCCAAACCAAGGAAAGGCTCGGCCAAGGCTAGTCGGGCCTTGTCTTTCGGGCAAGCCGATCAGCCCGCCCCCCAACCGAACCGAACCAAGGTCCGGTCCGGCCCAAAAAGAAAATTTAATTAAACATGTAAAAAAAATTAAAAAAAATTGAAAATCTAAATACATGTAAAGTTTGGTTAGGAATTGCTATGTCTTGCATTATTAGTGTAATTAGGCCTTTATTTGCTCGTATATTGATTATATCGCGTGTTTAATTTGCATATTTAACTATGTTTAATTGCACGTGCTCAATTTTACTGTAATTAGGATCTTGGTAGCTATGATTGTTATTTTAATGATTACGCACCCGTATGATCACCTTGCATGTTATTGGATGGGTATAAAATCAATCCAAACTGCATGACAATTTTTTTTTCTAAAATGAACAATATTAGGTACCGAAAGGGCACTAATTGGTCAATTGATGTAATCAAGTCCTCGACCGTGGATTCTCTAGTTGCGTAGGAAGTATGGCATACTCCCGTGCCTCACTTGGTCTCTAGCTTACCCCAATAGGTTAGTGGCGACTCCTTTTTGCGAAATTCTTAAGAATGCCCCAATGTCACGCGAGGTATGGGCTTGGGAGAGCCCACGCCTAATCATGGGCCTTAGGTCCGTCATTTAGGCAATACCCCTAAATCTATTCCCTCCTCTCGAGGGTAGGTCGCGACAACTTAGCGACTCCATTGGGGACTTGGTTTTAAACATTAGAGGACTTAGGCCTTAATTTATCTTGTTCAAAAATAAGTTTTGTTTGGCAGCGAGGATTCTAGGTACGCATCTAACATTAAAGGTGTTGAATGTTTTTACAAAATAGGAGGTATAAGGGGAGGAGTGATTGTTAATCCATTGTCTTGCAGGTATGGAGTTGTGAATGAATGTTTATGTTCTGAAATTATGAAGTATTGTTTGCCTATAAATTGTCATGCATACGTTTCCTGCATTGCACTACACCATGGCTCACACTAACTACCGCCGAACCTGGGCCGCATAGGATCACTTAGGATGGTGTTGAGGTGGATACCACTCCGACTACAACCATGTAGTATGAGTCGCCCATCTCAACCCCGAAATTTTCTTTCTTGATGTCGAAGATCCCCACCCTGGTTTGCAGCCATGCGACATGGGTCGGTTCTTTGACGAAGCCGAAGTCATGGGTAACCCAACCTAACCGCGACCTTGTTGGTTCGGTCCGGTGATCTTATGGCTCCATTTTGAAATGTATAGAGTAAAAATCGAACCACATATCATGTGTATGTCTATGTAATTAAAAAAAAAATAGAGAAAAGTCGTCCTCCACTGTAAGTTGTGATTCTATATTGGGGCACAAAATTATCATTTTTTTTTATGACCCAGGGAAGCCCGTACAACCGGAAGCCAGCGAGTAAACCCTGGGGCTGGCACTGAGAAAACCACTACCTCCAGCCAGTGGGTAAGACACCAAGCGCCTCCACTGGGTTTTGAACCCCTCACCTTTGGGGAAAGGATCAACGGGGTCTTATCCAGCGGAGCCACTACGACGGGTGGTATTGGGGCACAAAAATTGAAATTGCATTTTTAATTAAATTCTCTCCATTCTGTGTATTGATTTCTCAAAACAAAAGTCACTTTATTTTTCCTAGAAGTAAAATCATAAATCAATCTTTCAAAAATCAATGCTACTTTTGCAAGTGAAACTTTTGGAATAGAGTGGATATTCTATTGATAGCCATCGATCGATCTTTTAATGATGCCCCTTCTCTTATGATAAAATCTTGGCGAAATACTTAAACCCTGTAATAAGGACTATGGGGCATGTACTGTCGCCTTGATTTCATTGTAAGAGGCGACCTCATTAAGAGATCATTCTCTAATTCATATATTGACATTGTCTACTTCTCGAAGGATGCAAATAACGGCCACTCTTTGACATTTTCTCATTTGACCGTACAAATAAGAGGACTTTCAAGCTAGGACGGGGATTGATTTTTGCGCTCATCTATTTTGTCGAAGCCGTGTTGGAAATGTCACCATCAATTTATCTACTCACCATCTTCATCTCTTCTGGGCATCCAATCTTTGCATGGAGATGATTATTGGTGGTCTGTAAGACCAAGACAATTCTTCAAGATTTAGATGTATACAAAAGAGAATCGGTCATCAAATGTTGCCCTCGAGTAAAAGGTAGTAATCATTCCAAGTTAAATTTGATTTATTTTAGGAATGACTTGTCTCTCTATTTGTGCAGAATTATATGAGGCAAATACCTACCAAATAACAAGACTACGTGAGGACAACCTAGGCCGGAACTACACAATCTCTAAAAGGAAAATAATAGACTCGAACAAAACAAAGACTTTCAAACAAAGCACGGTGGAGTAGCACTTGACTTAGGAAAAAATCTCTCCTTCCCCACCAATGAAGTGTGCTGGGGCAAAATAGTCGAATTCATCACAAAATGCAATAAATGGGCCAAAGCATCTAAATAACAATGTCCCCAAGTGTGGAAACAGGGAGCACTCACTCTCATTTCAAAGCAAAATCTTGAAAAACACATCTCATTATCCATATATAAAATTTTCAAGCCCCCTATCAATTAAACGTCTCTTCAAAAAGAGCATTTGAAAAAAGCAAGAATTGAACTTTGTAAATTATTGTATACAATAAAGAAGTGTTTTTCATGGATAACATCAGGGCCACATAGCCATTTTTCAATCAATCCTAGCCACTTTAGGGAAAGTTCATACTTGAAGAACAGAAACACGTGAAGGGTAAATGGTGTCGATTCCAATTGCTCATTTTGATAGTGTCTCTGACATGATTCTTTCTTCCCTTTGATAGGAAGACATCAGACACGTAAGGGAAAATGCAAGTGAAGGGTAGTGTCGAGTTACCAAATATCCACAAGGGTGAATCCAAGAAATGTTAGCATCCAAAGGATAAAAGCGAGTGAAGGGTAATAATGTATCGTTTCCAACATTTCAATTCCTAAAGATTTTTGCACTAACATTTTCTTTCATATTCTTTACAGGGTTACCGGGTCACCATGCCGCAGGTAAGTACCCTTCTTCTCAAAAAAAAAAAAAACGGAGAATTTCCATTACCAAAAAAAAAAAAAAAAAAACCTTTTGCACTTTCCTAGAGACAAACACAAAAATGAATAATTGAAAAAAAAAAAAACTTTCTATAAGCTTTTTGAACATCATTTTAATCTCAAAATTGTTTTCTCGTTTTGGGGATTATTCATTTTGAATCAAAATTCCCTATGGAGATTAATGTACTAAGACGATCTCAGCAGAGTGAAATGGAGATGTTAATCATGCCAAACAAGAAGTGCTTAGGATGAAGAAAGGTAAGCTATTTCCAAACACGTCCTTCAAACACTTTTGAGAGTTGAGTGAAAAGCGACCTTCTCTTAGGATGAAGGATTCATTCGCATTGAGCGCAAAGATCAAAATAATAAAGGCATTTTCTTCATCAATCTCAAGCACCGAGCTGATCTCTTGCTAGCCCTTTCGGCTGTATAAAAATGATCCTTCAAAATAGCCATGTCGAGAATGACCCTACATTAGGGCAGCATAGGAGGTTACGATCATGTTGTACAACGAAGGATTAAGAAAGATTCTATTACTTTCACTTGCATCAATCTTCTGGTGATAGCTTCATAGGAATTCTCATTAGAGCTTGACTCATCCCAAGGTGAAGAAGAGCATTTTCTTCTCTACCCAAACACTGATACCCATTGCTTTAACTAATTTGGGCCTGATTATTCATTTCTGAACCCCGAGCGATGATCATCTCCCTTCACTGGGGCAAGGCATAAGAATTGACCAAATACAATTGACAGTCACAAGAAAATGTGAAAAGCATCTCGAAAGTCATAAGAGCTACAAAAGTTCAAAAAGCAAAAAGTTCGACAAATTAGGGGGCATGAAAAAGCAGTGTGCCTGGTAAAAGCAAGGCCAATGCCTGTCAAGAAAAAGAGCCAAAAGGTTGCATCTTATGTGAAAAAAATTATCAAAGTCCAAGTGCATGCGTAAAAAACCATCGCAAGTGCAAAGGAAATTAGAAAATGAGCAAAGTTCCATTGCAGAAATGATTAGTCAATGGACTTTCGAAATGCGTTGTGTTTCAAAAGCCAAATGATTTCGAAAGATCGAGTGACCTGGTCACGATGCCATGATGATCACCGAGTCTTAAAAATCCTCTTGAAAATTGTAAGCCTTTCGAGCCTCTCCCGAGCCAACATTATAACCCTCTTCCGAAGTCTCTTCTAATTGGGATGGTTTGAGTGAAAATGGGAATGCCACAAAAAAGCTACTGCTTGAAGGAGTGGAAGTAATTCTATCTTGTCTTATCTTCCAAGTTCTCAACTTGTAAACCCAAAGAAGATAGTGACAAATGTTTTATTGGCCTCAAAGCAGTGATCTCTTTGTGTAAGTCCTAACCGAGCCTATATTGCGATCCTCTCAACATACCCTTTTGATCGATCAGACAGTGCTCATCGCAAATATTTCTGAAGGCCTTTAACATGGGTTATGTGAGATACCCTTAGCGATCAATTACTTCCCATGCGAATAAATGGGATCAAGCAACCATTTTATCAAGAGTGTGAGAAACCCTTTTTGACTAAGAAGCTCTAGTTTGGCATGCTTAATGAACCTTTTTCACAAGTCGTAGCCATTCTAATAAGAACTTGACTCCTAGAGAATTTGATGATTAATGATACATCCCCAAGCAAGATGACAATTTTGCGCTACATAATGTTGATTGACATCGAATATTTTTTTTAAAAGCAGTCGAATTTAGCTTGATTAGCTTGTTCAATTAATGTTGTAATATTGCCAATACGTCTCTTGATGACGTCTCTAATGACATTTGCTCAAGTTGAGTTTGACGGGATTCCTCAGTGAAGCCATGTGGTTTTCAAGGAGTTAGCGAGTGCTTCCCTAAAAACCAAAGGTTCATGGTCAGCCTCAAACCATGCCATCTCCAAAGGTTCATGGTCAGCCTCAAACCATGTCATCTCCAAAGGTTCATGGTCAGCCTCAAACCATGTCATCTACAAGGTTCATGGTTAGCCTTAAACCATGCCATTTCCAAGGTTGGTGGGTTTATCCTTAAACCACAGGGTTGGTGGTTTTTCCTAAATCACACAATTCATGGGTCATCCTTAAACCACAAGTTTGATGGGTCTATCCTTAAAACCACGGGGTTTGTGGCTTTTCCTAAACCACACGGCTTGTGGGTTCATCCATAAACTACGCTTGTTCGCATCCGGTCGAAACCCATTTCTACACAATGAGACATTTCTTCCAATCGAAACCGTTTGTACATGGTGAGATTATCATACCCAATCGAAACCTGTTTTTACACGGTGAGACTATCACATCCGATCGAAACCCGTTTGTACACAATGAAACCTTTCTCCTAGTCGAAACTCGTTTGTACACGGTGAGACTATCATCCAGTCAAAACACGTTTTTACATGGTGAGACTATCATATCTGGTCTAAACCCATTTGTACACGGTGAGACCTTTCTCCCAGTCGAAACCCGTTTGTACACGGTGAGACATTTTTCCCAGTCGAAACCAGTTTTTACACAGTGAGACTATCACATCCGGTCGAAATCCGTTTGTACACGGTGAGACATTTCTCTCAGTCGAAACCCATTTGTACACGATGAGACTATCATACCCAATCGAAACCCATTTGTACACGGTGAGACTATCACATCCAGTCGAAACTCGTTTCTACACGGTGAGACATTTTTTCCAGTCTAAACCACAGGGTTTATGGGTCCACCCTTAAACCACATGGTTCGTGGGTCTATCCTTAAACCACGCTTTTAAAATGTTCATGAGTCTATTTGTAAACTGCGATTTTTCAAAAAGTTCATGGTCAACCTTCAATCAAGTCATCTACAAAGGTTCATTGGTTTTCCTCAAATCATGCATTTTCAACTCGATCGAAACCCGTTGTTACATGGGGAGACCTCATTCCCCTCTTTCTTCCTATGACATGGCGTGCTTCGTAGCCCAGGGTCTCTTCTTTCCTCTTATGACGCAGCATGCTTCTATAGTCCGGGGTCTCTTCCTCTTAAGACACCGTGTGCTTCTGTAGCCTGAGGTCTTTTATTTCCTCTTATGACACAACGTGCTTCTATAGTCCGGGGTCCTTCCTTCTTCTTATGACACGGCATGCTTCTGTAGCGCGGGGTCTTTTTCTTTCTTCTTATGACACAGCGTGCTTTTGTAGCCTAGGGTCTCTTCTTCTTATTATGACACGGCATGCTTATGTAGCCCGGGGTCTTTTCTTCTTCTTATGACACGGCATGCTTCTATAACTCGGGGTCTTTCCTTCTTATTATGACATAGCGTGCTTCTATTACCCGAGGTCTCTTCTTTTTTCTTATGACACGGTGTGCTTCTGTAGCCAGGGGTCTCTTCTTCTTCTGATAACACGGCGTGCTTCTGTAGATCGGGGTCTCTTCTTCTTCTTATGACACAGAGTACTTATGTAGCCCGGGGTCTCTTCTTTCTGATATAGCTAGTATAAATACCTAGAGGGGGGTGAATAGGTGTAAAAACAATTTATCGAGATACGAAAGCAATACTAGACAAACAATAGAAAGGAAGTTCTCTAAAACAGATTATGATCAAAATAAACAGAGAGTAGGGAAGAGAAAATTGAACACGAGATTTATAGTGGTTCGACTTATTCCAAGCCTACGTCCACTCTTTCGCACTGACAGCCCACCGGCTGGATTTCACTATGAACAAAAGAGATGTTACAGCAATGCTTTCCCCGATTCCACAAGTGTAGATATTTTACCACACTTCCTCAAGGTATCTCAAAATATAGACTCTCTTTTGCGTACAAGATTTAGCTCGTAAATGAATTGACTAAGAATAAGGAGCTTCGGACTTTGGAATTCTTCTATCGTGCACACACTCGAACAACTGGAACGTCTTCCTTATATACTCCTTTATGCCATCATACCCGTTGGCACTTACCAAAGGAATTCTTCCAATCTTCCCGTTGACTCCTTCACTGGTAGCAGGATATGAGGACATTCCTCTTTTCTCACCATCTCCCCCTGTTTCCATGCCTTCAGGTGGAGAAGAGTGTTCTTCATGCTCTCCTTCATCTGGATTTCCTCTTTCTTCTTCTTCTTCTTTTTCAAACCTTTCTTCCTCTGCTTCTCTTTCTTCAGCTTCTCTCTCCTCTGATTCTTTCTCCTCTGCTTCTTTTTCTTTGTTTCTTTTTCTTCAACTTCTCTTTCCCGTCGTTCCATTGATTTTGGAACGAACGACTCAGTTCTTCAATGCCATAGCAGAAATGGTGATGTCATCCTCATCATCTTCATCCTCAATGATGACAGCTCTTCTCTTTTTGGATGGAGTAACCATAGGCTCCTTTCCTTTTCTTTTTGCTGCCAAAGAGACTTGATGAGGCTTGGCAAGGGTTGTCTCCTTGAATTTCTCCAAAGCCCTGTTGAGTTCTTTTAGACGCATTTTGGACACCATTTTCAGTCCTACCACCATTTTATCACACGATCGAACACAGAGAAATTGTGGAGGCTGAATATTCAAATGTCTGAATAACTTAGACACAAGACCTCGGATAAGGAAGTTGACCCTTGTCCTTCACCACGCTCTATACATGTGGAACAAAATAGTGTGAGGAAGAGAAAACCTTTTTCCAGCATTGATGGCGTACATCAGCTTTGCCTCTGAGTTTGAGACATCAGTCTTTGAAGTAGATTTCGATCTGAGGCAATTTATCACAATCTTGTGAAGCAGAATGTTGAACGCACGCATTCTTGAGTAGGAAATTCTTCCCTCGTCCTTCCGTCGTCCTTAACAAGTTCCAATGTAGCACGAGCAATAGAGACATTAATTGGTTGATATTTTCCTCTCTCAACCCCAATCACATCAGCTAGCATATCTACATCCACCAGAAAGTCCCGATCTCGGACACTAAAAGAAATTTTATTCGCATCCAAGAAGCTGAGATTCGAATAGAAATATGCGATTAATTCAAAGCATAGGCTTCGTAGTGTCGAATGAATTGTTCAAGTTGAAGAGAACGGAACTTTTCCCTCAAATTAACATTCACAGCATCAAGGAAATCAAAATCCACACTCCTAGGGTTTATTACCCCACGCTTCAACAATTTGGAGTATAGATCCTTCTGTTCCTTCGATCGAAACAAATCTGTCCTTTTTCCTCGAATTTTTGCCGCAACACCCATTCTCGGTTGAAATTGGCTGTACAATTTATCATCATCATTCCCATCTATCGGATTCAGTCCTCCAACACGCGGATCACTTGGGATATTTGCAAGGGATTCTTCTGCCATCCCCTTAGGAGCAATTCCCAAACGCTCCATAGTTCGCAAAAAGATGAACTCATTTCCATATCCCTTGTCCTTAAGAAACTTGTCGATGTAGTTCAATGGAGTACCGCTCCTCTTTAAAGCACGGTAAAGCTTATAAATAAAAGAGGGCTTTTGAGTTCTTACAGGAACAGCTCTTTCAACGATTTCTTCTTCTTCGGGATGACCGGCACCGTGAACTAGTTGGTGAAGAATGACGCCGCCGAGAATGTTGTGGGCTCTATTGCTGACTGGGTGACTCCTCTTCCTCGGTGAGATCAAAGTGAGTAGGCCCCTCACTCATTTGCCGTGGTCCCCTGCTTGCAATCCTCGAAGACTTCCTTGAAGACGACATCTTTCACAGTCTTGAAAGATTCCGAACTTGACTTTTCCCAAGAAAGATGATAACTTTTTCGAAGATTAAACAAGTGAAGAAGACAGGAGTGAAAGATCGATGCTTTTTAGGGTTTTTGAACGAAGAGGAACTGACTGTATATAGGTCAGTCGAAGAGAGGTATACCAAGCGTCGTAATGGAAAGTAAAAGATGCCCTTTTTTTTTTTTTAAATAACTGCCTTTTTCAAAAATAGATACCTGCCATTTTTAAAATATTAACTCCTTTTTGAAAAAGAAAAGATTGCATTTATCACAGAAATTGAAGATAGCGAAAATCAATTATAGATAGATGATCGTACCTTTCCGAGATTTAATATTAGAGAAAATAAAATAACTTACAGTCAAGAACCTTGTTTGTATGAGTCTGAGAGTCTCTAGACTTTAACTTCTTCAAGCTTCAGGATGTTGAGTCTGGAACGGATGTTTTCAAATTGATTTTTCTCCAAAGGCTTTGTAAATATATCTGCCAGTTGGTTCTTTGAGTCAACAAACTGAATCAAAATCTCTCCATTTTGAACATGATCTCTAATGAAGTGATGTCGAATCTCTATATGCTTCGCTCTTGAGTGAAGGATTGGATTTTTGGTAAGATTGATTGCACTGGTGTTGTCACAGTTAATCTCCGTGCATGAATCTTTAATTCCAAAGTCTCTTAGCTGTTGTTTTATCCACAGAATTTGTGAACAACAACTTCCGAGAGCTACATACTCTGCTTCTGCTGTAGAAAGAGCTACTGTATTTTGCTTCCTTGAAAACCAAGACACTGTCATGTTTCCAAGTAGTTGACAAGTGCCCGAAGTGCTCTTTCTATCAACTCTACAACCAGCTAGATCTACGTCTGAGTATCCAAGAAGAGTAAAGTCTCCCTTTTTAGGATACCAAAGACCGATGCTTGAAGTTGAAGCAATGTATTTGATAATACGCTTTGCAGCATTTAGATGAGATTCTTTAGGGTCTGCTTGAAATCTAGCACAAATGCAAACACTAAACAAAATATCAGGTCTAGAAGCAGTAAGATAAAGAAGTGAACCAATGATACTCCTATATAGCTTCTGGTCAACTTTCTTTCCTCCTTCATCTTTGTCTATCTTCAAAGAGCTTGACATTGGTATTTAAGTCTTTTTGCAATTTTCCAGTCCAAACTTTTTTACAAGATCATTAGCATATTTTTCTTGATGAATAAAGGTCCCTTCCTTCAATTGTTTCACTTGAAGTCCAAGAAAGAAGGTTAGTTCACCCATCATGCTCATTTCAAATTCATTTCGCATAGACTTAGAGAAATTCTTGCACAAACTTTCATCGAGGATCTAAAAATAATATCATCAACATATATTTGAACAAGCAGAAAACTTTTGCTTTCTCTTTTGATAAATAGAGTAGTGTCTACTTTACCTTTAACAAAGCCATTTTGAATTAAAAACTTACTCAGCCTGTCGTACCAAGCTCGAGGTGCTTGCTTTAAACCATACAAGGCTTTTTCGATCCGAATCGAGTCCGGTTTCTTTGGGTCTTCAAACCCAGGTGGTTGTTCCACATAGACTTCCTCATGGATAAATCCATTCAGGAAAGCACTTTTGACGTCCATTTGGAATAACCTGAAATTCTTATAACAAGCAAAAGCAAGTAATAATCGAATTGCTTCTAACCTTGCTGCGGTGCGTAAGTCTCGTCATAGTCTATCCCTTCTTCTTGCGTATATCCCTTGGCCACGAGTCTTGCTTTGTTTCTTATGACTTTTCCTTTTTCGTTCATCTTGTTCCTGAAAACCCATTTAGCTCTAATAATAGATTTACATTTTGGTTTAGGAGTCAACTCCCAGACATCATTAATGCTGAATTGTCTGAGTTCTTCTTGCATAGCTTCAATCCAGCTTTCATCGATAAAGCTTCTTCTATGCTTTTGGGTTCTATTTCGGAAATAAGAGCCACAAGACTAGACTCTTCGCGCCTTTTGGATCTTGTGCGAATTCCTTCATTAATGTCGCCAATAATGAGATCTTTGGGATGATTTGGACTTATGCTTCCGATTCTTGATTGATTTTTTCAGGTTGATGATCACTTCCTTCATTTGAATCTTTAGTAACCACTTGTTGCTGCTCTTTCGTCAGTCCGAAATTTGCTTCTTTAGACTTTATAGAGTCGAAGTGTTCGATTCTTCAAGATGAATGAACTCGATTCATTTTGCATAGAATCTTGGAATTTGACATTCATTGATTCCTCCACAGATTGAGTCTTCTTGTTATAGACTCTGTAGGCTTTGCTCGAGGTAGAATATCCAAGGAAGATGCCTTCGTCTGATTTTTCTTCAAACTTGCCAGCTCGATCATTTGCGTTTTTCAAAATAAAGCATTTACATCCAAACACATGAAAGTATGAAACAATGGGTTTCTTTCCTTTGAATAACTCATAGGGGTTTTTTCCAGAATTGGTCTTAGAAAAACTCTATTAATGATATAACATCTTGTAGAAACCGCTTCAGCCCAAAAACGCGAGGAAATGTTACTTTCAATTAAAAGAGTTCTAGCCATTTCTTGAAGCGACCTATTCTTTCTTTCCACAACTCCGTTTTGCTCTGGAGTATATGGAGAGGAGAATAAATGCTGAAAACCATATTCATCACAAAATTTTGTAAAATCTTGATTTTCAAATTCACCTGCATGGTCTGTTCTTATACTTGAAATAACATACCCTTTTTCATTTTGAACCTTTTTAGCAAACTTTTCAAAGTAAGAGAATGTTTCAGACTTACTTGCCAGGAAATATACCCAGGTAAATTGTGAGTAATCATCCACAATTACTAGGCAATATTTCTTACCTCCAATGCTTTGTGTTCTGGTTGGTCCAAAGAGATCTATATGCAGAAGCTGCAGTACACGATTAGTGGAAACTTGATTTATTGGTTTAAAGGAATTTCTTACCTGCTTTCCCAATACGCATGGAGTGCATAGATCAGACTTTTGGTATGATAAATTGGGTAAACCACGAACAAGCTTCTTTGATGAAATTTTGGCTATCTGCTTCATATTGATGTGCCCAAGCTTTCTGTGCCATAAGTTCGCTTCGTCTTGAATTAAGATCAGACATTGCGTTTCATCTGATTTCACGTCCAAGAGGTAGATATTTCCATGTCTTCAACCCATAAATGACTGAGTAGAATCTTTACTGGTTCCTGAACATATTCCCTCTTGAAAGTTTATTTTGAAACCGGTATCACACAGCTGACTGATACTGAGCAGATTGTAGTTGAGTCCTTCCACTAGGGAAACATTGCTTATTGTGAGGTTTCCAATCTTTACAGTTCCAAACCCCACAATTCTTCCTTTGTTGTTTCCTCCAAATGAGACTTTTCCACCATTTACTTGAACGAATTTTATGAAGCAATTTGAATCTCCTGTCATATGTCTTGAGCATCCACTATCCAGAGACCATTTTACCTTTTTCTTGATAGTGACTCGCATTTAAAAAGGAGACTCAAGCTTTCTTTGGTACCCATATTTTCTTGGGTCCATTGGTGTTAGTATGATATGCGGTTTTTGCCCATACCTTTTTAACAGTTTCCAAACCATAGAACATTCCTTTTCAAAATGATCGTACTATTGCACTTTGAGCATCCGAGAGCATTTCGACCTCCGGTTTTACAAAAACCTTTTTGAAATGATTTTTGTAAGCATCTCTTGTGAGTCTTTGCTTAATTCTTTCCTTCACTTTAGGAAAATCAATTAGAGGAATGGTTTCCACAGTCATTCCCAAACCAGATTTATTGAAATAAGGTCTTTGTGCTGAAAGAATTTTCTCAAGTTTCTCATATCCTATTGAAAATCTTTTTGAAATATTTGATATGTCAATTTTTAAAAATTCATTTTCTTTTAAAAGATTTTCTTCACTTTCTTTGAGAGTAGAAACATTCATGTCTGAACATTTTAACTTTTCTTTCAAAGCATTTTCCTGTTGTTTTAGTGTAGAATTTTCCTTTTTGAGTTCGGAAATCCTTTTAAGAGAAGTCTTAAGACTAGAACACAGCTCATCGATGTATTTAGAAACTTTAATAGGGATTTTAAAGTTACTTACCTCAAACTCACTGTCTGAGTCTAAGTCTGAGTCTGTCTCGAAGTTTGAATCTGAGTCCGATTGTGCCATCAGACATATATTGGCATAATCATCATCACTTTCTTCACACTCTGTATCACTCCAGGTTTCTGCTTTAAGAGCCTTTCGATACTTTTCAGCTTTTCCTTTCTTCTTCCTCAGAAGAGGACAGTTGGGTCTTATGTGTCCTTTTTTCTTACATTCAAAGCAGACTATATCTTTGTTTGATTCATCATCCTCAACAGACTTAGTCTGTTGCTTTTGAAAACTCTGTTTCTTTGGATTGAATCTTCTTCCTTTTCTGTTCAGCTTTCTGAATCTTCTTATCATGAGAGCAAGCTCCTCATTGGATTTTAATGCAATGGATTTCTTACCTTTAGGAAATTCGTCTTCATTGATTCGTTCCACTTCATAAGACTGAAGAGTTCCAACCAACTCATCGACAGATAGTGGCATGATTCTTTGTGTCTCTCTTATTGAGGTCTTTATGTGATTCCAATCCTTGGAGAGTCCACGCAATAGCTTGTTTACTTTCATGGGATCAGAAATTGGTTGACCTTGATTTTCAAGACCATTCACGATTTCTGTAAAACGACTAAACATGTCAGTTATAGATTCTCCCGAATTCATTTTGAAGGCTTCGTAGTGACCGAGGAGAATGTTGATTCGGTCTCTTTCACTCGATCAGTTCCTTCATAGGTAATATGTAATCTATCCCGAGACTTCTTTTGCTGTAATACAAGAAGATATTCTGTTATATTCAGTAGGTGACAAGGCACAATATAAAGAATAAATTGCTTTTGCATCAAGAGCTTGTCTCTTGATTATCTCTTCCTGAGTCATTTCACTAGACTCAACAGTTTCTTTTCCTCTCTCTGAGACAGATGCAGCTTTAGGAGTGATTCCTTTTTCTACAACGTCCCATTCCAGAGGATCCTTTGATCTTAAGAACGCTTTCATCTTGTTTTTCCAGATGTTGTAATCCTTTCCATCAAAGTAAGGAGGTCTTGTATTGCTTTGCCCTTCCACCAGCCCTGGAGCTAACATACTAGCCATGGATCTTTAACTCTGAAGTAAAACACTTCAAACAAAGTGAGTACACGAGCTCGATACCAATTGATATAGCTAGTATAAACACCTAGAGGGGGGTGAATAGGTGTAAAAACAATTTATCGAGAAACGAAAGCAATACTAGACAAACAATAGAAAGGAAGTTCTCTAAAACAGATTATGATCAAAATAAATAGAGAGTAGGGAGGAGAAAATTGAACACGAGATTTATAGTGGTTCGGCTTATTCCAAGCCTACGTCCACTCTTTCGCACTGACAGCCCATCGGCTGGATTTCACTATGAACAAAAGAGATGTTACAGCAATGTTTTCCCCTGATTCCACAGTGTAGATATTTTACCACACTTCCTCAAGGTATCTCAAAATATAGACTCTCTTTTGCGTACAAGATTTAGCTCAGTAAATGAATTGACTAAGAATAAGGAGCTTCAGACTTTGGAATTCTTCTATCGTGCACACACTCGAACAACTGGAACGTCTTCCTTATATACTCCTTTATGCCATCATACCCGTTGGCACTTACCAAAGGAATTCTTCCAATCTTCCCGTTGGACAGAATCAATTAGGAAGATCATTCGAACCATTGAAGGAACATGTCGATAGCCCATCAATCCTGCTCGCCCATACAATCATGATCTCGGTTTCCATAAGTAGAACCTTCCAAGTATGCTTCGCCAATCATCGGATCTTCAATCAATCTTGATTCGAATAAAGGAATCCGTTATGTCATATCCAGCCAAGAGCTCTTCGTCAGTCGATAAGATCAAATCCTTAACGAAACACACGATCTGGATAGACCTTCTTCGACAAACTACAGATGTCAATGAGAATAGACTTTGAGTCTTGAGTCCGCGTCCAAAGGTCTTTAGACTTTAAATAGTAGAGTCTGTAAATCGTCAGACTAGACTGATGGAAATGTTTTGTCAGCTTCAAAATATTCCAGAAAGATTTCTCCAACACTTTCCTCTTATGACACGGCGTGCTTCTGTAGCCCGGGGTCTTTCCTTCTTCTTATGACACAACGTGCTTCTGTAGCCCGGGGTCTCTCATTCTTCTTATGACACGGCGTGCTTCTGTAGCCCGGGGTCTCTTCTTTCTTCTTATGACATGACGTGCTTCTGTAACCCGAGGTCTCTTCTTCTTCTTATGACACGGCGTACTTTTGTAACCCGGAGTCTTTTCTTTCCTCTATTGACACAACGCGCTTCTATAGCTTGACCTAGCATGTGCCTATGTACCCGAGATCTCTCTCCCACCGAAATAATTTAGGTGTCTTATGCCTTTGAATGCAACATCTTTGAGGCTACATTCAAAGAGGGGCAACTGTTGATACATATTTAAAAAAAAAAAAAAAACAACAACAACAAAAGAAAACAAAACATTTAGGGGTCGAGTCGGGGTGGATCCGGCCTTGGCTCGGCCCGCCTCTCTTCTTTTTTCCTTTCCCCCGCGGACCCTAGCCTCCTAGTCTCCTTAGGCTTGGCCCGCATCCAACGATCTTCCTCCTCCTGGCTATCCTCTACGCACAGAGGGCGGAAAAAGAAAAGGCAGCAGGGGAAGCAGAAAAGGGGGAATGGAGAAACAGAAAGAAAAAGGAAAAAAAAGAACGACAAGAGAGTGGGACGGAAGAGGGGAAGACCACAGCAGAAACCAGAAAAACAGAGGAGAGAGAACCGGAGAGGAGAAGGGGAGTCTCCGGCACCGTCGCCGCCGTCGACCTCGATCGACGTCCTCGCCGCAGCCACCGGCAACCCCCAACCCCAGAGGTGGAGGGTTGCCCCCGCTCGCCTAGTCGAGGCGGAGCCGTCGTGGCCCTAGTTAGGGAGCCCCCTATGTTGCCACCGACCACACCTCTCCAGCAACTGCCATCCCCAACGACTGCCGCCGTGCTAGGTCCCTGCCTTGCGTAGTCAACCCCGTCGCAGCACTAACCCCGGCCCACCACGAGATCCACTGTGCAGGGCCGTTGATGCCTCACCGAGGCTCGCCGTCGACCACCGCCGTGCTGCTTCCCCTGTCATCGACACTGCGACGCCACTATTGCCCCCCGAACACCGACCACCAACCGCTCGCCCGAGTGCCGTCACTACTGCTGTGCTCCCTTTTGCCTGAGCCCCGCGTCACCGCTGCTGCCCGCCACGTCGCCGCCGCCATCAAGCCCTCTCTACCACTGTCGCAGCACTAGTTTGGCCCTGTCGCAGCACCAACGCCGCCCGCCGCGTAGCTGCCGCCGTCAAGCTCGTCACCGCCATCGCAGCCTGTTCGCCCGGTGTCAGCGCCGCCAAGAAGCCCTAGAGAAGAAGGTTAGAGTGCCAGGTCGGGTGTGAGTCACGAACCGGGTAGGGTTTTGAACAATTTAGGCCGAGTATATTATGGCCAGGTTTAGGCTAGTTTAGGACATGGGCTTGTGGGTTTCATTTGTTTAAAAAAAAAAAAAGATTAGACCGGACTGGGCCTGCGTGCGTGGGCTACCTTTTTGCAGGGGATTGGGCTTGCTAGTTGGGCCCAATCCAAACCAAGGAAAGGCCCGACCAAAGCTGCTCGGGCCTTGTCTTTCGGGCGGGCCGATCGGCTCGACCCCCCCACCAGACCTGGTCGCACCAACCGAGCCGAACCCGAGTCGGGTAAGACCTGGACGACCCGGTCGTGCCCAAAAAAAAAATTAATTAAATATTAAAAAAAATTTCAAAAAATTTCAAAATTTCAAAAATCCCAAAAATGTAGAGTTTGGTTAGGAATTGCTATGTCTTGCATTCTTAGTGTAATTAGGCCTTTATTTGCTCGTATATCATTTATATCGCGTGTTTAATTTGCATATTTAATTATGTTTAATTGCACGTGCTCAATTTTACTGTAATTAGGATCTTGGTAGCTATAATTGTTACTTTAATGATTGTGCACCCGTATGATCACCTCGCATATTAGTGGATGAGTATAAAATCAATCCAAACTGCTTGACAAAAATCTTTTTTTTTTCTAAAATGGCACTAATTGATCAATTAATGTAATCAAGTCCCCGACTGTGGATTCTCTGGTTGCGTAAGAAGTGTGGCATACTCTCGTGCATCACTTGGTCTATAGCCGACCCCAATAGGCTAGTGGTGACTCATTTTTGCGAAATTCTTAAGAATGCCCCAATGTCACGCGAGGTATGAGCTTGGGATAGCTCACGCCTAATCATGGGCCTTAGGTCCCTCTGGCTAAGGCCGCGATGGTGCCGCCTCAACTGGGCGAGTGGGGGCAACCCTCGACCTCTAAGGTCAGGGGTTGCCGGCGACTGCGGTGAAGACGTCGGTCGAGGTCGGCGGCGACGATGGTGCCGGAGACTCCCCTTCTCCTCTCTGGTCCTCTCTCCTCTGCTTTTCCCGTTTCTGCTGTGCTCTACCCCTCTTCCGTGCCCCTCTCTCATTGTTCCTTTTTTTCCTTTTTCTTTATGTTTCTCCGTTCCCCCTTTCTGCTTCCCCTGCTGCCTTTTCTTTTTCCCCCCTCTGTGCTCAGAGGATGGCCAGAAGGAGGAAGACCGTTGGATGTGGGCCAGGCCCAAGGAGACCAAGAGGCTGGGCTACGCGAGGGAAAGGAAAAAAGGAAGAGGGGCAGGCCGGGCCAAGGCCGGATCCGGCCCAACCCGACCCCTAAACGTTTTGTTTTCTTTTGTTGTTGTTGTTTTTTTTTTTAATTTTAAAAATAGGTGTCAACAAATTAAAAATAAAAGAAAACATAAAAATTATCACGCACATGTCATGTAGAGTTAGGTCATCCATTGCACGTCATCTAATTGTGTAAATATTATAATAGTTGCTTTAATCTTTTCCTATCACTATATTAGGTCATTTAATAAATGTCGTGTGACATATAGTTCGCATGTTAGGTTGCATGTTGCATGTCATTTTAGTTAAAAAAAAAAAAAGAAATTGTACGTCATTGCATTGCCTTGCATGTAATTTCTATGTTTCATTTAAATAAAAGAAAAATCTCGAAAAAGATTGAGTGATTGCGTGTTAATTAGAAATCATATCTAGGATTGTTGATGTGATTCTTATCTAACATTGCATATGCTTTCATTACTATGAGGTAAGTCCTATAATTTCTTTATTGCCTTATTTGAGTGTTAAATTGGTGGTTTGCGCATCCGCATGATCACCTCACATGTTAGGAAAGTAAAATAAAATCAATTAAAGCTGCCTACAAAACATTTTTTCTATAAAAAGAGAAATGTACCAAAAGGGCGTTAGACAAATCTAGCGTAATCAAATCCCCGATTTCACAATCTCTTGTTCGTAGGAGTAAAGTAAATCTCACGTACTTTACTTGGGTTTCTAATCGACCCATCAAAAATAGATTAGTGGCGACTCATAATTGAAAAATCATTTGCATGTTAAGAACTTGAACCTAAGTCGCGAATTAGTATGGGCTTGGGAGAGCCTGAGCTAAGTTTAAACTTAGCAATCTATTAGCCAAACCCTATATGGTACACCAGAGGTTAGGTCGCGACATTAGTGTCACGTGGAATTCTCTTTTTCCATTTTGACGGAAATGTAGAGGAAATTTAGGTTTTAAATACTCAAGTCAAAACAAATACACGTATAAATTGCTCATTGCCAAATTTATAGTCGTATCGCCATTCATCATTTCAATGGGTATCGAAGAAACTTTTGCTTGGAAATCAGCATGCTACAGGCCGAATCCGGCCCAACCCGACCCCTAAACGTTTTGTTTTCTTTTGTTGTTGTTGTTTTTTTTTAAATTTTAAAAATAGGTGTCAACAAATTAAAAATAAAAGAAAACATAAAAATTATCACGCACATGTCATGTAGAGTTAGGTCATCCATTGCACGTCATCTAATTGTGTAAATATTAGAATAGTTGCTTTAATCTTTTCCTATCACTAGATTAGGTCATTTAATAAATGGCGTGTGACATATAGTTCGCATGTTAGGTTGCATGTTGCATGTCATTTTAGTTATAAAAAAAAAAAAATTGTACGTCATTGCATTGCATTGCATGTAATTTCTATGTTTCATTTAAATAAAAGAAAATCTCGAAAAAGATTGAGTGATTGCATGTTAATTAGAAATCATATCTAGGATTGTTGATGTGATTCTGATCTAACATTGCAGATGCTTCCATTGCTATGAGGTAAGTCCTATAATTTGTTTATTGTATTATTTGAGTGTTAAATTGGTGGTTTGCGCATCCGCATGATCACCTCACATGTTAGGAAAGTAAAATAAAATCAATTAAAGCTGCCTACAAAACATTTTTTCTATAAAAAGAGAAATGTACCAAAAGGGCGTTAGACAAATCTAGCGTAATCAAATCCCCGATTTCACAATCTCTGGTTCGTAGGAGTAAAGTAAATCTCCCGTACTTTACCTGGGTTTCTAATCGACCCATCAAAAATAGATTAGTGGCGACTCATAATTGAAAAATCATTTGCATGTTAAGAACTTGAACCTAAGTCGCGAATTAGTATGGGCTTGGGAGAGCCCGAGCTAAGTTTAAACTTAGCAATCTATTAGCCAAACCCTATATGGTACACCAGAGGTTAGGTCGCGACATTAGTGTCACGTGGAATTCTCTTTTTCCATTTTGACGGAAATGTAGAGGAAATTTAGGTTTTAATACTCAAGTCAAAACAAATACACGTATAAATTGCTCATTGCCAAATTTATAGTCGTATCGCCATTCATCATTTCAATGGGTATCGAAGAAACTTTTGCTTGGAAATCAGCATGCTACAGGTCGGATTCGGCCCAACCCGACCCTTAAACGTTTTGTTTTCTTTTGTTGTTGTTGTTTTTTTTATTTTATTTTAAAAATAGGTGTCAACAAATTAAAAATAAAAGAAAACATAAAAATTATCACGCACATGTCATGTAGAGTTAGGTCATCCATTGCACGTCATCTAATTGTGTAAATGTTAGAATAGTTGCTTTAATCTTTTCCTATCACTAGATTAGGTCATTTAATAAATGTCGTGTGACATATAGTTCGCATGTTAGGTTGCATGTTGCATGTCATTTTAGTTATAAAAAAAAAAAAAAAATTGTACGTCATTCATTGCATTGCATGTAATTTCTATGTTTCATTTAAATAAAAGAAAATCTCAAAAAAGATTGAGTGATTACGTGTTAATTAGAAATCATATCTAGGATTGTTGATGTGATTCTGATCTAACATTGAAGATTCTTTCATTGCTATGAGGTAAGTCATATAATTTGTTTATTGTATTATTTGAGTGTTAAATTGGTGGTTTGCGCATCCGCATGATCACCTCACATGTTAGGAAAGTAAAATAAAATCAATTCAAGCTGCCTATAAAACATGTTTCTATAAAAAGAGAAATGTACCAAAAGGGCGTTAGACAAATCTAGCGTAATCAAATCCCCGATTTCACAATCTCTGGTTCGTAGGAGTAAAGTAAATCTCTCGTACTTTACCTGGGTTTCTAATCGACCCATCAAAAATAGATTAGTGGCGACTCATAATTGAAAAATCATTTGCATGTTAAGAACTTGAACCTAAGTCGCGAATTAGTATGGGCTTGGGAGAGCCCGAGCTAAGTTTAAACTTAGCAATCTATTAGCCAAACCCTATATGGTACACCAGAGGTTAGGTCGCGACATTAGTGTCACGTGGAATTCTCTTTTTCCATTTTGACGGAAATGTAGAGGAAATTTAGGTTTTAATACTCAAGTCAAAACAAATACACGTATAAATTGCTCATTGCCAAATTTATAGTCGTATCGCCATTCATCATTTCAATGGGTATCGAAGAAACTTTTGCTTGGAAGTCAGCATGCTACAGGTCGGATTCGGCCCAACCCGACCCTTAAACGTTTTGTTTTCTTTTGTTGTTGTTGTTTTTTTTATTTTATTTTAAAAATAGGTGTCAACAAATTAAAAATAAAAGAAAACATAAAAATTATCACGCACATGTCATGTAGAGTTAGGTCATCCATTGCACGTCATCTAATTGTGTAAATGTTAGAATAGTTGCTTTAATCTTTTCCTATCACTAGATTAGGTCATTTAATAAATGTCGTGTGACATATAGTTCGCATGTTAGGTTGCATGTTGCATGTCATTTTAGTTATAAAAAAAAAAAAAAAAAAAATTGTACGTCATTCATTGCATTGCATGTAATTTCTATGTTTCATTTAAATAAAAGAAAATCTCAAAAAAGATTGAGTGATTACGTGTTAATTAGAAATCATATCTAGGATTGTTGATGTGATTCTGATCTAACATTGAAGATGCTTTCATTGCTATGAGGTAAGTCATATAATTTGTTTATTGTATTATTTGAGTGTTAAATTGGTGGTTTGCGCATCCGCATGATCACCTCACATGTTAGGAAAGTAAAATAAAATCAATTCAAGCTGCCTATAAAACATTTTTCTATAAAAAGAGAAATGTACCAAAAGGGCGTTAGACAAATCTAGCGTAATCAAATCCCCGATTTCACAATCTCTGGTTCGTAGGAGTAAAGTAAATCTCACGTACTTTACTTGGGTTTCTAATCGACCCATCAAAAATAGATTAGTGGCTACTCCTAATTGAAAAATCATTTGCATGTTAAGAACTTGAACCTAAGTCGCGAATTAGTATGGGCTTGGGAGAGCCCGAGCTAAGTTTAAACTTAGCAATCTATTAGCCAAACCATATATGGTACACCAAAGGTTAGGTCACGACATTAGTGTCACGTGGAATTCTCTTTTTCCATTTTGACGGGAATGTAGAGGAAATTTAGGTTTTAAATACTCAAGTCAAAACAAATACACGTATAAATTGCTCATTGCCAAATTTATAGTCGTATCGCCATTCATCATTTCAATGGGTATCGAAGAAACTTTTGCTTGGAAATCAGCATGCTACAGTTGCTACGATGACCAATCTCGAAGGAGCTTTGTCTTACAGAAGAAATCAAGCGCAAATTTTTCCACAACCGCGTACATCTAGAAGGAATGGAAGTGAAAATTTCTATATATCCTTTGTTCACTTATGAATTCCGACCCCGACCCGTTGACTTTCACATCATGTTGACTGGTATTTCCCAAGCACAATGTTTTCCTCTACCCTTCATTGATTGGAGGGTGAAATAGTTATTCAGCAATAGGGGTGAGCAGTTCCAAATTCCTTATAGGTTCCCCCTGGAATCTGGAACCCACCATCGAGTACAAGTTCCTCATTTTTTGAAATATGAAACCTACCCGTCAGAATCTGGAACCTACCCTATCACAGGTTCCAGGGTCCAACAAGTTCTTCTTTCTTTTTAATTTCATCTTTAGTTAAACAAAAGAAAATGAACGCAACAATAATAAACAAGCTTGTCATTCATCAAAGAGAATACAAAATGAACAAAACTATTAACATAGGAAATGAAAATCTTGGCAAGGAATTCGACTAAATAAAATAGCGAAAATTGGTTCACGTAACATCCTAAATATAATAAAGCTGTCAGTCTATAATCAACACCGAATAGATGAAGAAATACACTTTCAAATGCACATTTAGCATTGCAGAATGAATCAAGAGGTATGGTTACTTCACACTAGAGTGTCACCAACAATGTAAACAAATGCCAAACAGATAGATAAAGCAATTTCAATCCCAACAGAGTACTTACATGATGAATGTTGATAGCATTTAAGAACTTTTCAAATGCCTGAATCCATTCGTGATGGTTCCAAACACGTGGAATATCAACAAAAATCAACCAATAACCCTGAAAATTTTTATTTTAGGCCAATTATGGAAAACTCGTGCTCTATATCCTTGGAACAACATTAACAACAACAAAGGAATTTGTTGTGCAATGACCAGTAAGTGGTCAAAGTGTAGGATGATAAAATTGAATAGCATATAACTAGAAATTCATAATCATTGCTCATGTTGCTGCCGTTGAAAAATCTCTATGATATCGAACTACCTTCATCGCCAAACACATGGCCTACTTGTAACAGTCATATGCGGTTCCTGCTGTGCCAAGAAGACAAACAAGCAATGGCACCACTTTTTGACCAAAATCGTAATATCTATATTGCTTTATGCTGATCTGGCAAAAAGAAAAATATGTCAATTCAGTAGCTATAAAACAACAAAATGCATGGAATTTTGCTAGAGCAAGCTGAGAAGTTGGGGCTCAAAGGTGGCATCTAAACATGGGAACTTTAGCTTAGAGTACGAGGATAGCTAAGGACAATAGATAAGCTATACGAAAATTGACCAAAAGAGCAAAGTAGTACTCTTGACGATTTGAATTCATGAATGTTACATGAAGCTACTTGAAGCATCAAGTTTCAACAAACTGCCAAAAGAAAAAGAACTCCAGAACTTCCAATATAATCGACAGATAAAGGATCTCCCATAGCATCAAGCTACTATATATGACCCACAACCCTAACATTAAAAGGAAATGACACCATTATATCCAAACTATCAAATGTCCATTAATTTGTAAAATTGGAAATGTGTAAGATGTCAAATACTCTATGGAACTTTACTAAAGGCATGACATGCTACTGCATATCACGGAAGCAAGCATATGTTAAAACCATTGTAAGCTATCGAACATCTAGCATTAGTCACTTGATATCTTTGCTAAACTTGAACCCAAATATGATGTTATATGGTATATATATCATTACCCTCATTTTTTCATCTGACAGCTATGATATAGTACAAAGTCACATGGTAAGAATAACTAAACTCTACATCGTATCATTATTGCAGAGGTCATTGCCAAACACAAGAACGATTCACAACTAGGGCTTTGTAGTCCTGTTGCAATAGCATTAGATCAGAACTTGACATAATCAAACAGAACATAAAAAGGGGGTTGATTTGAGCAACCAAGTGTTCAGCATCAGATGGTTGACCTGTGAACTTTCGAGAACAAAAAGAACATAATGTAGAGACAGAACAATTCTTGCCAGATTTAACCATCTCACTGAAGTCATTACTATGTGAACACGCCCAATTCTTGGGCCCAATCTTTACTGCAAAGAAGAAACTTTAGAACTCAACCAGACTAATCGAGCAAAAAGCAATAACGAGCATAAGAATTTCCATGTCACAGCAGTAAACCAAACACAGCAAATCAAGAATTGACCAAACTAAAAGTAAAAAATGGAACCCAAATGCCAACATCTAGGCGCACACACAAACAACACGAAACTAATCCCAGAAACAAACACGGCAATTCCAAGCTTATGGGTTCACTGAACATCCTAAACATGACATTGTCCTGTTTTGTAATCAAGGGATTGCCAATCCTTTTGGCTAAGTGTAAATGAAAAAAATGGCTAGCTTGTAAACTCACATATAAAGAAAATCGAGGAATCCTAAAGTGGCGACCCAAGACACTCCACAAAAACAAGATATGACCTACCAACTTGATGCGCAGAGAACGGAAACAACATTCTAGAAAGCACATGCATCAGAAATGTTAGGCTAGAGGATCTACCCAATATTTTCGATCCTTCCAACTAAAGAGCTGTTGAAAGGCAACTGAAGCGCCTCCTTCACGCCGCACTTCCTTTTAGCTTTCGTTTGTCTTTGATAGTAAACATTACAAGGCTCACCTACCACTTTATTACCATATCCTAGTAAAATAACAAAAAGGTCGTTGAAGAACTAGCAATTACAAGAAGTAATGTTCATTAAGGTAGGAATTTGGAATCAACTCACATTCGGCTAGCAATTACATGGACTAGCTCTCGCAGCTAAGTTGAGTCGCGACCACTGGCAGTAAGTCGATGACGGCAAATAGAACCAACGCTTGGCAAGCGTGGGGTTTAATTCTAGGTTGAACCAACGTTCGGCAACCCGAGCAACGTTAGGCGTGACACGGGCAATGCTAGATTCGGCACGGATCGGCAACAAGGACGTCAAGGCGGCAGCTGGTTTCGTCCAAGTTGCAGTGCGAATAGTAGCAGCTCGTCGTCAAGAGGCAAAGATGTGGTGGCTCATCGTTGAAGTCTGAACAGCAATGGCGTTATCAACAACAAAATAGCAATGGTGGAACAACAGCAGCGTCGGGCGACAGCCCGACAACAGCTTGTCATTGGGAGGTGGTAAGCACGATGGCGATAGCCGGCAACGTTGTCAAACAAAGCATCGATGGCGTCGATGGTGACATCATGGGTCATGACAGTGGCGTCGAGGGCGGCGAGTAGCGTCGAATCGTCGTCGGGAGCATGGAGTGTTGCAGAGAGGAAATGGAAAGAAAACTGAAAGTGAAGAATGAACATTGAAGAAAACGTTAGTGTTTTGGAGAGAGGGAATCCTGATTTTGGCTCCTGGTTCTGGTTCTAGTTCTTATTGGAACCGAGAATCAAATCATGAACCATCGGTTCTCAAAAGGAACCGAGAACGGGAACCTTTCTCTTTAGAATCGGGAACTAAACCGGACCCTCCAGTGTGGTTCTCCAATTCCCGGTTCTACCTGGGAACAGTGCTCACCCCTAGTCAGCAACATGTTCTCATCTTGCTCCATCTTAAGCTGGAAAATTACAATAAAAAAAAAAATCCTAAACGTATTGTACGGATGCTAAATCAATTATAAACCTTTTGATTTGGTCAACTATGACCTAAATATTAACAATTTGCAATGTAGTTCTCTTAGCAAATTTTGGCCGGCAATCATTGACTTGGACACTGGCTATTTTACATGACACAACCGGCATTGACATAGACAATTTCTTTGATTTTTCAAATTTTTCAAAATATATAATTATTTTGAATTTTTCCTGTTCTTTTATTTCATTCTTCCTCTACTGGCCGTCGAGCTTTAGCAATGGCCTACGACCAGCCTTGGGCAAGGCTCGCCCTAGCCAGATGGTGAGGTTGAGCCTTTAGAGCTCAAGGCTGATGAGGTCAACCCTTGCCAACCCTCCTCTATGGTCGATCACTAGCAATGGTGACCAGGGAGGAAAAAGAAAAGAAAAAAGTTCTAAAATTTAGAAAAATTATAAATTAATTTGTCCATGTTTGCGATTGCCAAGTAAAATTAGCCAGAATTACTATATTGGCAAATTGTCAAAAAGACTAAATTGGCTAAATTGAAAGATTTTAGTATCGATATCCGAGCAATAGATTTGGGACTTCTTTTTTTCTTTTTTAGTAATTATCCCACTATAAACTGTTGTCACATTCATGCCATGTCCTTGATTTATCATTTTACAAACTTTCCACTACTCGATAATGATAAAGCCCCAATAAGGGAGACCTTGGACCTATCGCGGTCTCTTTATAGTCGTTGCTTTGTTTGATGTAATAGTTACGGTGTGATTATTTAAAAATTATAGTACTTTAGAACATTTTTAACTATGATTGGTCATATCTATCCAGATCTGTTTTGAGTTATTCTTATCATAAGATTATATTAATGATACTTCGTCAAATATCCATCTAGAACCATCTACAACAATGTAATGAAGTTTATTTGTGTTCCTTTGTTCGTCGTACTCCATGTTCCTCCACATTATTGCTGTTTCCTCGCTCCTTCCTCCCCACTCTCCCTCCATCATAATTCTCGCAGTGATTCCCGCTATATATATATATATATATATATATATATATATATATAGAGGTACGGCGATATAAATTCTCTGTGCGAATGCATATGATCATGCTCCCTTGTCTCGCAAGCTATATATATATATATATAGCGGTACGGCGATATAAATTCTCTGTGCGAATGCATATGATCATGCTCCCTTGTCTCGCAAGCTAGAGATCCCAAACACACGTATAGAGAAGGATCATGGAAGGTTTGCTCCAGTGCCCTGCGAACTACGTGCCTTTGACTCCCATAAGCTTCTTAGAGAGAGCAGCTTTCGTCTATGGCAACAAGGTTTCCATCATCTACGGCAATACAAGGTACACATGGAGACAGACCCACGAAAGGTGTTTGAAACTCGCCTCTGCTCTGACGAGGTTGAAGATCTCACGCGGCGATATCGTAAGTCTCTCTATCTTGTTTCCCTCATCCTTCATTGTATCCTTGAGTTTCATTCAAATGAAAAGTGGTCCTCGTTCTCTTTCCTTTTTGCTTCCATTAGCTTTTAGTTTTCCTAAAGCTCGTGGTCTCAAATGGAGGGAATAAGGTAGTAGATCAGGGTCTTCCTGTGACAAGCCATAGACCCAAGAAAAGTGGGAGTGACAAAGATCATTCTATAGATAGATTGTTCTTCACGGTACATTCTCATCGAGCTATTATTGATGGTTTCGAGTCTAGGGATGTGAAAAACGGACTGCCCAAACCAAAGTGTGGTTCCCAATTCCTCAAAATGGAACCGGTGTCCGGGCAATCCGATTCCTAGTTCCAAGATAGAACCAGACTGGACCGGATTGAACCGACTACGTATTTTTTATTATTTATTTAAAAAAAAAAGTAAAATGTGAACTAATGCTTTCTCATCCAATGGTACCATAAGTTATGGCACAATAACTCTTCACTCATCGTCGCTTCTGTCAATATCTTAAGATTTGTCACTTTACCTTGTTGTGCATGGGCACTCTTTAATAGGAAAAAAAAAAAAAGTGCCCACTTCCACTGGACCAGACCGAAACTAATGATCTGGTCTGGTTCTCAATCCTAGGACCAAACGGTCTGGTCCCCAATTCTCGGTTTCACTTTGGCACTGGACTGGAATGGGAACTGATCACTACTAACATGAACCGTCGTTAGATCAGGTGAACATCACAGCGGATATGCATGCACCAGAGATGCTATCTCGGGTCTCTTTTTCTTTCGTCGTCCCCTTAGATGGTATATCAAGAGAAGGAGAACCCATGGAACCGTTCAAGCTGCCAAATTAGGTAAAGATGAAGGAGGTCAACCCCCGAGCTCTTCTGACAAAAAAGAAAAAAAAAAAAAAAACCCGAGCTCCTCCATTGTCTATGTTATTTCATAGATGTCCGTATGCTGTGTCGGACAAACCATTAACATAAACAACTGGAATGATTGGAAATACATATACAAAAATATATTCCATGGACCAAAAACTTTAAAAAAAAAAAAAAAGTCTAGCCTAGCAAAAAAATAATTTATAATACGTAACCTAGTTCATGTTAATCCTACCTAAAATGAATAGTGAGTGACTAGCCAAATTCAAGTGAAAGGTTTGCTAGAAAACACATTCTTGTTTGGATGAAGGAAAAGAAACAAAGTGAAAGGATTAGAAGAAGTTG
Source organism: Eucalyptus curtisii (assembly GCA_017140595.1). Taxonomy (NCBI): domain Eukaryota; kingdom Viridiplantae; phylum Streptophyta; class Magnoliopsida; order Myrtales; family Myrtaceae; genus Eucalyptus; species Eucalyptus curtisii. Next base: position 31,848,409 of record CM029502.1, on the reverse strand, counting down.
GTAAAGTCAACTATTGTGTAAGAGGGCATGTTTTGCATTCAAAACAAAAGCATAATGTAATTTATTTATTTTTTTGCGTTCCCGCCAAAATTTGGATTATCATCCAAATTTTAGAAAATTGTGATCAAATTACATGTGAAGTTATGTATCAATACTTGAGTATTTGAAGTTTTGGGAGTTTTGAATTCGAAAATAGGTCAAAGTGGGTGAGTAGCATGATTTAAATTAAGCAAACGGTGAAAAGTATAAGTGAAGACAAGCCCTATATACGTAAAAGATATTAATGAATGCATGTATGTCATCTCTTTTCCCTTGCATCCTTCAAAACCTCTCTTCTTTTCTTTTGTAATTACCTCACAGTCCCATTTTTTTTTTTCATTTCCAATCACCCCTACCCAACATAGTATCAAAGAGCACTATAATCTCGATATATAGGAAGCCCTGTTTTATATGCTAATAGTAGAAAAACTAAGACCCGTTGGTGGTAGGTTAAAACTTGAGAATTTTTCTCTTAATATGGTAATCTATAACATGTACAGTACTAACAGTACAAGACCTCCGATGAAACTGAACTTTTTTAAGTGAAATACTAATATTATAGCTAATTTCTTTGAATCTGAAAAGGATGAAATTTCTAAAATGTTTATAAATTGCTCCACTAACTCAAATTATTGTAATACCCTTTAGTTATTTTATATCAGTAAAAGTAAAACAACATAAATTATTTCACTCTTTTACATTATTCCATTACTCTACACACTATAATAATTGTTAAAGTAAATCATTTGAGCACATTGGCCCCTGCACCTCTCCGCGTTGGAATTCTAGCCTCGTCAACATTAACTATAAGGGTATGACCGAAAAAAAAAAAAAAAAGACTTTAAGGGGACAAACTCAGAAGGTCCCATCTCAATCTTCACCCACCCACGAAGAGGAGTCCAGCACGTCATGAATTTTGGGTCTACAGCTAACTTCTATCAAACCATTTTTGCTAAAACAATAAACGCATTAATATCCCGATCAAAAGGGTTCGCTTAATCGAAAACCATATTTATTTTCTCACTTAATTTTTTAAAAATAAAATTGCGGCAAAGAGGATCCTACCCAATCTTTGAATGCACATTAATGTATTTGCGCATTTTCTTGGGGTCATGTGCTCCGACAACACATTCGCTTTGACTGGAGTGAACTAGCGTGAAATAGAAGTTAATGGTCCCTAAATTTTGGCGTATGCTCATGTGCAACATATTATGTCGTCAATCACGGCACGTTTCCATATCTATATAAAATTGAAGTAAACGAAGCGTGTCAACCGGTGAAGATGGACCCTGCGTGACGTTCTCCTTGATTTACTGTGGCACAATTCACAAGTTAGAATTTTATCCATCACGTTATATTTACTCCGCGTGATTGAATAAGTATAAAATGGGGCCTGATGTCATAATGTTCCAATCAGTCTCTTTGACTCGAAGGAGTTAAAAGGGGAGCCAACTTTTCCATCCTTGACTCAGAGGCAGTTTAATATTGTCTTTCTCTTGTGAGAGGAAAGGTTAAAGGGGAGTCTTACAACTTACGTGGATCCGACACTCCGGTCCTAAGTTCTTTTTATTGCAATAAAACTTACAAATGATTTGGTATGCATGATTGAACGGTGAGCTGCAATCCTCTAAGTCGACGCTACCTATTGGTACACACCGATTCATTTGTTAAAATTTGTATAAGATCATCACCAATTGATCAAAAATATTTAAGCTATTATATGAAAGCATGATATATTATTTAACTGCTATGACATTTCCCTTCTTACTTAGACTTGTATTTCACCTGAGACTAATGGATGAAATAATATTAGGCAAAGAAAAAGTATAAAAATATTTGAATTCAAGACACCCTCTGGAGCCACTACTACTTAGAATTCAGTGCACAATAATTTACTGCAACAACTTTGGGATATGGTGCCCATGTTAGAATATTTAAATAACAAATCATGAATTCTTCTAATAGTTTATGTTTTTAGAACAATTAGCTATAATCCCACAAAATCTCAACATAGTATCAACGTAGCAGACCTTGAGTTCATATATTCTAGAATTCTATTTACCTCACCAATTACATATTTCCAAGCTTTATGCTTAAGTTAAAGTCCAACTTAAGCATTATGGGGATTGTTAGAATAATTAAAAATTAAATCATTTTCATCTAATAGCTTAAGTTTTTAAAAAATTAATTATAGTCCCATAAAATCTCAACATATTATATTTTACGTCTAAAAACTCTCCCTCACGCAAAGGTTTGGTTCAATGATAAAGGCCTTAAGCATAGATCCCAACATGTGAGTCCCATGGGCTTATAAATAAGGGAACCTACAAACGAGCGAAAAGGGCATGGTGCTGTTTTACTATAAGATCGCTCTACTTAAATCGTCTAGTGGACAATGAAAATTATCACATGTGTCTGGCTCCTTGCACTTCGAATTGACAGATGATTGTGAATCAAGAAAGGAACACAAACTCGATGATTAGGTTCTAAAACTTATGAAATAAATCTACTGATTACAGCACATTATTTTCGAAGGATACAATCAAGCATTTCATTAACATAAACAACTGGAATGATTGGACATAAATTACTGGGAAATGAATAGAAATAAGTAAGGTGCATTGACAAAAGTAAAATATTGTCCTTCTGATGTTTGTGCATATCTTTTCCTCTTTAGTTTCTCCTATTTATAGTCCATGGGTAGCCGGCCTACTCTAATAAGTGTTCTCGCTCATTGAAATTTAATTTTGGTTCCATTTTATGGTATAATTGTTCCCGCCTCAGAAGCTCGATTGCAATAACTAATTGACTCAGGTATACAAATTGCTTGATAGCAACTATTAGTTAATACCTTTGATAATTGTTCCTATCTGAGTTTGACTGCAACAATCGTTTCTGGTATTTTTATCCTTACAGTTGATTTGATTTCGGCCAAGTTTTGCGAGTCGATGTTAATGTTTCTCAATTCCATCGACATTGATTTGACCAACATCGGCTTGACTCTTCCCACCTTGTCCACTTAATTCCGTTGGCTTCTCACAATCATTGTTGTCGTTTAACCACCGACTGTATTTATAGTGAATATCATATTGCATATGCTCATCAACATACTGTTTACTTCTTCCTTAATGACATCCTACATAATCTATTAATCGGTCAATATTCATAATCGGCCTTGACCTTGTTTAGTTGACTACAGCCCGACTTAAAAGATTGCTCTTCGTCTCAATGTGTTTAGCACTTCCTCATCAAAGCCATAAAGCCATACGTGATGTATAGTTAATGGCATCAATTCTTATGAAATTGGCATCAAAGTTGACATTTTTAGGCTGCTAATAGTCACAGACTATATTTAATATTTTAACAGTTTTACATATGTCTGACTTCTTCTTTTAATGGACCCATTACACTAAATATAGATGAGCAATGCACTAAGGAGTTTCACCCTATATGGATGAAAACCACCATTGCATTTCGAAGACCCAATAACCTTGCTTTTCCATCCAAAATGACACACAATCCAGGAGTAGCATAATAAGGCTTTCGGGGAGTTTTTTTCCTAATGATCACAACTATCGAATTTCTACCTTTTCTCCTTTCGTTTTATGTGATCATAATGCAGAAATTATCAAGACAATAATTATGTCGAGTTAGAAGTCGTGGTTTCAAAAGAAAGAAAGTAAAAATGGTTTTCAGTTGGTTAAAGCTGATGTGCATGTGTCACGAGTCAGTAGTTCCTTGGCCACGAAGTAACCTATTCGGTGCCTAGCAAGCAGAATTTGCCAGGTCAACCTTCCTTCTATGGTTGTTCCAGTGAGCAATACAGTGAATAGCTCTTTTATACAAGATCGTACCACGCCCAGCTTAGCTTGGGCGTCTAGTCCATCGAGTGAAATAGCAGATCTCTTTAGGCTCAATAACTGATTTTGGCCTTTCATGGCCTCATCAGGAGAGCGACATCAACTCCCGACCAGTTTGTACAAGAGAGACCAACCCCACCTTCAGAGCTCCTAAGTAATATAATCATTCTATCCTAGAATTCCTAACACCAACCATCCTGACGCCACTCTAACAGACCAATTGTGTTCATCCTCTCTATGTCCTCACTCTTCACTCAATAACCCCAAACTTCACTCCCAAGGGTTCACAGGTACGGGAGAATCACAGACCGTGACAAACTCCCCCACTCAATTCCGCAACGCTCTCGTTGCGGGCTATTCTGTCGCTTCCCTGTGTTTCCCTAACCATCAATACCACTTCCTGGGACTTATATAGATGGCAACGCTCGCCCAATAGAACAATTCACTCCACTCCATTGCTTGCTCCCCCTGATCAAAGCTGTTCGTGAATCTCCAGTCACTTGTGCTCCTCGAAAAGTGTGGAACCCCTAGCCAACTACACCCCTATGGCAGCACCTTCTTTCGCCTACTAAGCTCCTCCTTATCTCAGCAAGCCAACAGAGGGTCCCCCTTGGTGGAAACGTGCTCGCAGACCTCTTCTTAAGATTCGCCCATTGATCCAAGAACGTTATTCCCATTCAACGAGCAATTCGATTCCTTCATATGCCTCCATTGCCATCCCAGAAGCTAGACGAGAGCCGCACATTATCCAAGCCCCTTCTATCCCCAACGATCACTCTCCGCCCTCATAGGACAGGGAAGACCACAGGCTTTTCCCCAAATCACCCACTTACTGGAGGGATCCCTATTTTGATACCATTTGTCACGGGTCGGTAGTTCCTTGGCCGTGGAATAACCCGTGTGGCGCCTGGCGAGCGGAATTCGCCAGGCCAACCTTCCTTCTATAGTTGTTCCAATGAGCAATACGGCGAATAGCTCTTTTATACAAGATTGTACCACACCCAGCTTAGCTCGGGTGTCTAGTCCATCGAGTAAGACAGCAGATCTCTTTAAGTCCAACAACTAATTTTAGCCTGCCATGGCCTCATCAAGAGAGCGGCATCAGCTCCCAAATAGTTTGTGCACGGGAGGCCAACCCCGCTTTCAAAGCTTCTAAGTAATATAATCCTTCTATCCTAGAAATCCTAGCACCATCCGTCTTGACACCACTCCTATGGACCAATTGTGTTCATCCTCTCTACGTCCTCACTCTTCACTCGATAATCCCAATTTTCAATCCCAATGGTTCACGAGTACAAGAGAATCACAGACCGTAACAAATTTTGTCATGGGTCAGTAATTCCTTGGCCGCGACATTACTCGTGCGGCGCCTGGCAAGCGGAATTCGCCAGGCCAACCTTCCTTCTATAGTTGTTCTAGTGAGCAATACAGTGAATAGCTCTTTTATATGAGATCGTACCACGCCCAGCTTAGCTCGGGCGTCTAGTCCATTGAGTGAAACAACATATCTCTTTAGGCTCAACAACCGATTTCAGCTTAGCATGACCTCATCAAGAGAGCGACATCAGCTCTCGACCAATTTGTGCACGAGAGGCCAACTCCGCCTTCAAAGCTCCTAAGTAATATAATCCGTCCATCCTAGAACTCTTAGCACCAATCGTCCTAACGCCACTCCCACAAACCAGTTGTATTCATCCTCTCTACATCCTCACTCTTCACTCGATAATCCCATACTTCACTCCCAGTGGTTCATAGGTACGGGAGAATCACGAACCGTGACAAACTCCACCACTCAATTCCGTAATGCCCTCGTTGCGAGCTATTCTATCGCTTCCCTACGTTTCCCTAACCATCAATTCCACTCCCTGGGACTTACATCAATAGCAACGCTCGCCCATTAGAACAACTCACTCCACTCCATTGCTTGCTTCCCCCGATTAAAGCCATTCACGAATCTCCAATCACTTGTGCTCCTTGACAAGTGTGGCACCCACAGCCAACTGCACTCTTGTGGCAGCACCTTTTTTGGCCTACTAAGCTCCTCATGATCTTAGCAAACCAATAGAGGGTCCCCTTGGTGGAAACGTGCTTGCAGACCTCTTCTTAAGATTCACCCATTGATCCAGGAACGTTATCCCCATTCATCGAGCAATTCGGTTCCTTCCTATACCCCCGTTGCCATCCCAGAAGCTGGACGAGAACCACACGTTGTCCGAGCCCCCTCTGGCCTCGGCGATCACTCTCCGCCCTCATACGACCAGGAAGACCATAAGCTTTTCCCCAAATCACCCACTTACTGGAGGGATCCCCACTCTGATACCATTTGTCATGGGTCAGTAGTTCCTTGGCCATGGAATAACCCGTGTGGCGCCTGGCAAGCGGAATTCGCCAAGCCAACCTTCCTTCTATAGTTGTTCCAATGAGTAATACGCCGAATAACTCTTTTATACGATATCATACCACGCCCAGCTTAGCTCGAGCGCCTAGTCCATCGAGTGAGACGGTAGATCTCTTTAGTTTCAACAACCGGTTTCAACCTACCATAGCCTCATCAGGAGAGCGGCATCAGCTCCCGACCAGTTTGTGCACGGGAAGCCAACTCCTAGCACCAACCGTCCTGACGCCACTTTCACGGACCAGTTATGTTTATCCTCTCTACGTCCTCACTTTTCACTCGATAACCCCAAGCTTCACTCCCAAGGGTTCACGGGTACGGGAGAATCATAGACCGTGACACATGCATACGTAAGTGTATGACTTAAGAACACACGCATGCATGGCATCAACACCGGCTGCACATTTTCTCCAATGTACTCTCGTCTTATCTTTTAGACTTCCTTGTGGGGCACTTTGGAATGATAACACTGATTGTACTTCCATTATATTGTACTTTCTTTGGCTATATAATATTTTATGAAGACTAAGATATAAAAGGAGAAGATAAAAAAGGCTAAAATTAGATATTCGAAAGTGAACTAGTTGGATACAAAGTCATAATCTATATTGGATTCCCAAAGTTATTGATAGCAAAGCATTTAAATGAAATCTATCCCATTGTATCACTACTCTCGCCTAGGTTTTGGCTCTTTCCTCATTTACTAAATCCATCTTTAATATTCTAACATTTCCAAGCAAAAATAAATAAATAAAGAAATGTGCGAATATTTATTTTTTAGGAAAATTACCCAATCAGTCCTAAACCTATTATAAAAATATCAATTAACTGGTAAATTTTTTAAATTTACCAATTTAATCATAATTTTTTACACGAAATTCGAATGTAATCCTCTCAGCCAATTTCCAAAGGAAATAACTGACGGTGACAATTTAATTAATAATTAGCTATGCTATATGCAAAGCATTTAGAATACTCACTTTGATGGGCACGACGCACGAAGTCTTCGTGGTGGGTTCTACGTAATCAGATAAGTCATGGAATGGGACTTGTCTGTTCCCGTTTTTGTGGGTAGGGATACGGCATTTTCTTCATCTCGCACTCATTATTCTCATATGGGAAGCTTGAGCAAAGTTTGACAAAAACCCCAAAGAATAGCGACAAATCTTGATGGTTCCCATCGTTATCAAGATCTGATTTAAGGAAAAACTTGGTGGGTGCTGTTCCATTACGTAAGTGTTCCTTCGCGTAGATTGTGGAAGATACGTGCCCCTTCCATATGGGGTTTGATCTAAAGTCAGAGGCCAAAGTTATTTTGGCGATCTGAGCATCGCGATGACTCACGGGGAAGTCGTCTAGGGCCCATTAACTTGGGCTGTACGTTGATTTTCTAGATATTATCATTTATTCCGAAGTACTGTCACTTGATAATATCTGATAAAATTTTCTAACATTTAGTTTGTGTTAAAATAAAGCAGAAATAAGAATTGAAGAATTTTCGATTTTTTGTGTATTTCTTGATGTATAATACTAAGTATACATGAGCCTATTTATAAGCTATTCTAGAAAACTATGTGAAGCAACAAAATATTACAATATCAAATACAATCAATTAGAATCAAACAAGGAAAATAGTATCTCTAACAATAAATCCAACATCCCCTCTCATACTCAAGGTGATATATAAGAGGTCAGATAGAGCGTGGAGAAATTATCTTGAAAATGTCCAGGTGGATGTGCCTTGGTGAAAATATTAGCTATCTAATCAACCAATGAAGTGGGAACAAGATATGACCCAAAAAAATAAAAGTGGGAACAAGACTAACAGTACCACAAAGCATGTGAGAGCATATGAAATGACAATCTATTTCAATATATCGGGTAGGCTCATGGAAAACATCGCTATGTGTTATTTGGATAGCACTCCGGTTATCGCAATAAATGATTGTTGCACCATCATGAGGGACTCTCATGTCTTCCAATAACATCCACAACCATAGTAATTCCAATGTTGTATCAGCCAGGGCATAATATTCTGTTTCGGTAATAGATCGAGCAACAATAGTCTATTTCTTACTCTGTCAAAAAATAAGGGAGTTTCCTAAGAAGAAGCAATAGCTTGTACTTGTAGTAGAGCAACAATCAAGAGGCACCACCCCAGTTGACATCAGAAGAAGTCGTCAACTCTAAGTTTGAGTTAGGAGAAAAGTGAAGACTATGAAATAAGGTACCCTTGACATAGCAAAGAATTCGAAGAACATCAGCAAAGTGAGTCGTTTACTGTGCGGTCATGAATTGACTGACAATATGAATAGCATAAGTAATGTCAGGATAAGTAACGGTGAGGTATACGAGACTACCAACTAGTTATCGATAAAGCGTGAGATTTAAAAGAAGAGTCTCATCTTTGTGATCAAATTTAGCATTAGTCTCAATGGGAGTTGTAACGATCATGTTATCAATAAATTCAGCGCGAGAAAGGAGATCAGTGGCATATTTCTCTTCTAAGCCTAAAAAATAATTGAGTCGATCAAGATCTTTCATTTCAAGCTGTTGACTCAAATACTTTTGTCGTTTCGCAATATCGTTACGATTATCGCCAGTAATAACCATGTCGTCAATATATAAGAGTATCATACCAATGAGATGTTCGTTGAACAAGAGAGCATTGTCATGGGGACAAGATGTAAATCCATGGTGTTCTATGGTGGAACTAAACTTGGAATACCACACACAATGAGCTTGGTTCAATCCAAATAATGCTTGGCGTAGACAACTTACTTTATTAGAAGTGTGAGTGTATCCATGAGGAGGCTCCATATAAATTTCCTTAGTAAGATTCCCAATAAGAAATGCATTTTTGATATCCATTTAAAATAGAGGCTATTGCTTAATAGCAGCAATAGGAAGAGCAATAGAAGGAGGCTACGAACAAAAGTAAAACGTGCAGCCGAAGCAAATGTCTCATCACAATCAATGTCACACTCCTGAGTGAAATCTTTGGCTACTAGTCTAACTTTGTAGCATTTCACCATACATTCTGCCTTCATTTGGATCTTGTACACCAATTTGCAACCTACAGCTAACTTTTCAAGAGGCAAACAACCAAATCCCTAGTATGAGATTTTTCTAACGCTTGCAACTCATCTGCCATTGCCTGCTACCACAGAGGATTAGTACTAGCTTCTCTATATGTACAAGGCTCATGAAAAGAAACAATAGTAGAATAACAATGAAAATCACAGAGCCAAACAAAAGCTTGACTTTCACAAGTGGAATGATAAATAGGAGAAAGAGGAATGTCTAAAGGGTGGAGAATCCGCGGATAGCACAAACATGTTAGGAGCAACCAAAATAGGATTACCGGAGACACCTACATCAAGATTAGGAGAGGACAATTCCAAATAGGAAGATTGAAGTGTGTTATCTTAAGGAAATAAATCAGTATAAGGATTAGTGAAGAAGCAAATAGTTGGAAAGGATGCGAAAGGATGAAGAGATGAGAATATCTCATGTCCCAAAGCGTAACATAGATACACGAAGTTGATTTGAGATAGGATCCCAACATCTACACTCTTTATGCTCGATGTCATATCCAAGGAAGCAACATAAACGAGCATGATATTCTAATTTCGTGCATACATTAGGGAGAAGATGCACAAAACATGCATTGCCAAAAACTCGAAGTAGATTGTAGTTAGGAACACTATCATATAAGTGCTAGTAAGGAGAAATATCGCCTATAATAGGCGATGGAATACAACTAATAGTATATACAGCAGTATGATAGGCCTCTCTCTAAAAATTTTCTGGATAAGATGCTGCGATTAGAAGAGTGTGTATGATATCTAAGACGTGCCTATGTTTACGTGCTACTCGACCATTTTGTTGCGAAGTCCTTACAAGCACGATGAATGATAGTACCATTCTAAGAAAGAATTTTAAGGAACTCTTTGTCTCTATCTTCATGGCATTATTAATACAAAAAACTTTAATATCTCAAGAATATTGTATCTTGATCATGATAGCAAAATTACTATAGATATGAGTGATTTCGGATCAATTCTTCATAAGATAAAGTCATGTATAACAAAAATAATCATCCACAAAAATCACAAAATAATAAAATCCTCCTATAATGGGAGTAGGAGATAATCCCCAAATATCAAAGTGAATTAGATTAAAGGGAGTCTAAGAGACAAATTCACTAATATTTAACAATAAAGCATGATATTTTTCCGACTTACAAGGCAAGCAATCAAAAGTTTTAATGTCAATAAAACCTAAATGAACACTTAAAATCAAAGGACCTAAACTAGAGAAAGAAGGATGTCCCAATCAAGAATGCCAAGATTCAAATAATATTGTGACATCACAATGAGTGAAGGAGTTGGGAAGCTTTAACGAAACAAGATCAAACAATGTCATACTTTATAGCTTGTCCCTATTGTTTGTCCCATCTATAGATCTTGCACACGACAACCATTCGAAGAGAAATGAATGTCAAAACCAAGTTCACATAGTCGTCCCACAAATATCAAGTTTGGTGAGGATTTGGGAACCATAAATATATTAGGCAATGACAATTTGGACGTTGAAACATGCCATGTTTGACTAACTATCATCTGAGAGTTACTAGATGTATGAATACTAGGTGCTTGTGAAGTATATGGCTTTGACTTGAATGAAGTAGAATTAAAGGTCATGTGATTATAGCAGGCAAAATTAAAGAACCATGAATCAGGATTACCTAGGGTGACTGACAAAGTAGAAGGGTTAGGTATAAAGGAGCTAAAAGTACTAGATTCTAGAATGATAGAATGAACTATGGACCGAAGATCATCTAATGATAGAGTAACAAATGAACTATTAGAGAATCCCTAATGGAAGCAACAATGATGGATAGACATGCATGCAAACCTTTAAACCGGGATAGGTTGTTCCTTCCCGTAGGTTGCCTAGGTTCCAACTAATAACAATTGGATGTAAGATGACCATGTGGACAACGATACGTACAGTAAGACTTGCACATGAGGAGAAACCAGAAGTGGCAAGCTATGAAGCACGGACATGTTGTCCGTGCTTCCGTGTCGTGTCCAACACGTGTCGGACACATCGCCACGCTTGGACACGCGGTCAACGCATGTCGGATTTTTCGATATGCGGTCAACTGTTGCTCAACACGTTTGGACTCGCGTGTCCGGAAGATGATGGAAGGTGGAGGCGAGGGCGAGGGAGCAGAGACGGCCGCGAGCAACGGCGAGAGATGGCCAGAGAAAAAGCATAGACTAAGGTGAGGGCCGCCTCTGTGATGTTGCGATGGACGGCGACAAGGCTGCAGCTGCGAGGAAGAGGAGAGGAAGGCGGTCGTGCGGCGAGCGGCGAGCGACGAGCGACGAGCGGCGAGGAAGGGGGTCGTTGCGGCGAGCGGCGAGGGAAGAAAGATGGAGAGGAAGAGAAGAGGAAAGGTCGTGCGGTGAGCGGCAAGGAGGAGGAGGTAAAGGAGCTAGGGTTTTGATAAAAAAAAAAACTCAAAAATAATATAAAATGGGACTCGATAGGCTACGTGGAGACTAGCGTGACTTTTAATTTTGGGGAGGGGGGGGGGGAGGGGGAGGGGAGGGGAAGTGAGAGGACAGCCTGTCAGGTGGTGGGAAGGGAAAGAAAAATAAATTTGGGAGTGGGGGGAAATTTGGGGATGGGGGAAATGGACGATGGTCTGGAGGGAAAGAAAAAATATATTTGGGAGTGGGGGGAAATTTGGGGATGGGGGAAATGGACGATGGTCTGGAGGGAAAGAAAAAATATATTTGGGAATGGGGGATTTGGGAAAGAAATGGACGAGGGAAAGAAGAGAGTGGGAGTGGGGATTTTTTTTAATCGAAAAAATAAATAAATAAGATTAAAAAATAATTTTGAAAAATAAAAATACTGAATTTGAATTAAATTAATTAAAAATAAAAAATATTTATTTAATATAAACGTGTCGGAATTCTCTATTTTTAAAAAATAACGTGTCGACGTGTCGTGTCGTATCGTGTCGTGTCTCGTGTCAGTGCTACCTTGGTGGCAAGCACTACATCTTTAGGAGTGGAGACTAATAGAATAACACGTTTCGTCTTTAAAGTAGTAGCAAGCAGAATATGCTCCATCAACAATTTCGAGGCCACTACCTCAAGATGAGGTAAAGGATCCCGATGCAAAAGTTAAGCTTGCATAGATTCAAACTCATCATTAAGTGCCATTAGAAATGCATAATACACACATGATCATGGCATTCAGCAAATTAACAGCATCATAAGTCATCTCCCATTCAGGCTTAGATAAAGCCTGCTAATCTCATATAGCATGCATGGAAGATAAAAAGCTTTTAATAGACTGACTTGTCTCCTGACACATGCAATGTAAATTCCCTAACAGTTGATACTGATGAGTAATGTCTGATGCAAAGTATCAATTGGCAAGAAGATCTAAGGCTTTCTTTGTTGTATTTAGGCGAGTCTAATGGATAGAATTGAAGTGTTTCCAAACCATGTGAGTATCTGATGATTATTGCAATCCCACTCCTCTAAACGTTCAACAAATTGATCATTGATTCATCAATAGCCTACATAGCCTCGCGAATATTTCCAATGACGTAACACTAAAGCCTACATCCTCTTAAACTTGATATTTCTTAAGCCCATAAAATATAGTTTGATCCATTTAAGATGGTCTGAATAAGTATTAAGACTTCTAATTTATCTATGATATGCAATATACTAGTATAAACCAGTATATTCTCTAAGGAATTCAAAGAATGCCCGTACAAAGCCAAAAATAGTTCAAGACGTCGAAATACCTCAGGAACCGATTTGAAAATGCCAAAAATCAATCCAAAACGGTTCGAGCCAATCTAGTCTACGGCAATCAACATAGGTTGATGATAATAATACTAAGATGACGAGGCGGATAACTTGGCTAAGGAGTGGCGCTGACATGGAGGATGACATCAGATGATGACATGGTAGACAACTTGGTTGAAAAGTGGCACCGATGTGGAAGATGACATCACGCGCAAAGGACTTGGGCGGCGCGTGAGGGCATGCAAAAGGGATCTAGCGACTTCGTTTACTAGGTTGGACTCGTCGAAGGATGAGCAACCTGTTTCTGGTGGATTTTGTTTATAATATCCGACTATTGCTTGGGAAAAAGCACTTAATGCGGCGGCGACAGCAGCCCGTGACATGGCGACGCATGGTGGCGATTGCGATAGATTCCAGAGTTTTTGGTGACGAATTTTCAAACTGACTCGTCTGAGGGCAACGAACTGATGATGGGGTTTGTTTTTCGAAATGAGAAACAAGATTACCTGAACCACAAACAATGGCGACGGTTCGATGATGTTATGCTCACGATTCGTTGTTATGTTAATGCAGGTTGCAGCCATGGCACCAAACGTCCCTGCACTATACGAGCTCCACTTCGCGGTTCCAATGGCAGGCGCAACTCTTTCCGCACTCAATGTAAGCCTTGACGAACACGCTTTGACAATCATTCTTCACCAGTTACGACCCAAAATCATCTTCGTCGACTCCGAACTCGCACACCTCGTCTCCAAAGTCATCCACAACAAGAACAACACGCACCTCCTAGAGAACCACCACGATCACCAGCCACTCCTAGTCGCAATCCACAACGTCTCGCTGGACCGTCGAACCCAGTGTGATCTTGAGGTTCGAGAGTATGAACAAACCGTAGCTATTGGAGAGAGCAATTTCCAAGCCATGAGTCCGACCAATGAGTGTGACCCCATCTCGGTCAACTTCACTTCGGGGTCGACAGGGACACCCAAGGCGGTGGTGTACAGCCATCGAGCAGCGTACTTGAACTCTCTAGGGCTGATCCTCCGATACAACATGGGGAAGTCGCCTGTGTTCCTGTGGACGGTGGACATGTTCAGGTGCAATGGGTGGTGCTTCACATGGGCGATGGCAGCACTTGGCGGTGTCAATGTGTGTATTAGGAACGTGTCGGCGAAGATCATCTTCGACTCCGTTCAGCTCCACAAGGTCACCCATCTTTGTGGTAATGGTCCGGTTTCGTTTACTTTGATGTGGAGAGTCCTGTTGCATCATGAGCATGACATATTAAACGGAATCAAAGGATAGTATATTATTCTCATTAAAAAATAGATGAGTAGCGTTGAGATATGTCGATAATGTGTCCTTACCTTATTGCGGTATAAATATAATCAAATATTTGGGAGGACGCCTACGCTTTTTGAAACATGTCATATGAAAGTATGGATGATGTTAGGTTCATGCAAAATCACCCAAGAAAAAGTAGAATTTTCTTCTTATTTTTTCCCTTTCAACAGGTAAACCCACTATCCTAAATATGATTGCTGATTTCCCACCGGTCGACCAAAAGCCACTACCTTCCGTGGTGGACGTAATCATCGCCGGCGCATTCCCGACGAATCCCGTTCTCAAGAGAGTCCAAGAGCTTGGGTTCAACATTGTCTACGGATATGGCATGACGGAAGCCCTAGGGCCTGCCCTCATCAGACCCTGGAGGTCATCGCAGCACCACCACCATGACAACGACGACAACGACTGCGACGATCATAACCTGAAATGTAGAGAAGGGCTCCACAACATCACACTGGAAGCTACCGATGTCAAGGACCCGACCACCATGCAGAGCGTTCCAAACGATGGGGAAACAATCGGAGAAGTCATGCTCCGAGGGAACACCCTCATGGCAGGCTACTTGGGCGACCCGGAGGCAACGCAGAAGGCATTTTCTGGCAGGTGGTTCAGGACCGGGGATGTCGGGGTGCGGCACGCAGACGGTTGCATAGAGATGAAGGACCGAGCGAGGGACGCCATAGTCTTAGGGAAGGAGGTGATCAGCACATTGGACATAGAAGCCGTCTTGTCGAGCCACCCAAAAGTTGCGGAAGCCGCTGTTGTTGCTCAAAATGATGTTGCGGGGCAAGTCCCATGTGCATTTGTGAAGTTGAAGGAAGGAAAGTGTTCCAACGCCGAGGAGATAGTAGAGTTTTGTGCGGAGCAGCTGCAAAAGGCGGCAATGGTTCCAAAGATGGTGTGGTTCGGGGACTTGCCAATGAATTCCACTGGCAAGGTGCAGAAGTCTGTTCTGAGAGAGAGAGCCAATGCAATTGAGAAGCATAGTCCATAGAACGAGCACACCTTCATAAGAACAGAACATCAAGGGAATTACTTGCGAATAATTAGAATTCTACTACTTGTGTCTTTCTGTGTTATTGACCCTGTAATTTCATATTTCGAATTGTCATTAAGAAATGATTGCATAACAGTCTTTAATGTACTATGAAAATAACAATCCATTTTGGATCACAAAATACTAAATCACATATAATTATAAATTATCGTGGAACCCACTTCTTTAAGAATTTATGCTTACAATAGATTATTATTCTTACAGTACCCCAAAACTATTATGCTAGCAAAGCCTTTTCTCTAACTTTGATGTAAGTTTCTTTCTTTTTTTAGTCAACCTTTCTAGCTAGATTTTAAACGTTTATTTCTAGTTACTCTATAAAAGCTAGAGCTGGCAAAATGGGTCATAAACCCATATTATGACCTATTTTTAGTTAAATGGATCAGAAATGGGTCAAGCGAAAGTTAAATATGGGTCAGAAATGGGTCTGAGAAAGTAAAACACAAAAAGAAATGGGTCTAAATGAGTTATTAGGAAACCCCCTTTAAAGTTTGAACCCATGGCTTTTTTTAACTTTATAAAAATATTTTTTTATGAAAAATCGAAATTATAGTTATATTTCATATTTCAATTTTTTTCTTTTCTTTTTTCTTTTTCTTTTTTCCTTTTTTTCTTCCTTCCTTAGCTGGCGGCCGACAAGGCGATAGCCGGCCGCTGGCCGACGACAAGCCAGGCAAGGCTCAAGCTCACTGGTAAGTCACCGACGACTAGCGAGGCTTGAGCCTCGCCGGATCTAGCGAGACTCGAGCTCGCCGGCGTTGAGCGGGGCCTCGGCCTCGCCGGATCGGCGAGATCGAGACCCGCCGACGCCGGCGAGACTCAAGCTCGCTGCGTCGGCGAGGCCTCGCCGACGACCGGCGAGGCTCGAGCTCGCCGACGTTGGGCAAGGCCTCGGCCTCGCCCGGATCGGCGAGATCAAGCCTCGCCCGACGCGGGCAAGCTCGAGTCTCGCCGGATCGGCAAGATCGAGCCCCGCCTAATCGGCAAGCTCGATCTCGTCCTCGACGGCCGCCGGCGGCCGAAGAAAAAGAAAAAAGAAAAGAGAAAAAGAAAAAATTATATTTTAATAATTAAAAGTTATATTTAAAAAATAAAAAATAATTAAAAAATTGTATTTTTTAAAATATATTTTGAATATATTTTAAAAAAATAAAAATTCGATTTTTAAAAAATATTTTAAAAAGAAATATAAAAAATTTCCATTAAATTTTTATTGCATAAAAATGTTTTAAGAATACTTTTTCTTTTTTTTAATAAAAAAATCATAAAAATGAGTTTTTTTAGATTTAGTTAAAAAAATTTCATGTTACAGTTTTTAGTTATTCAATGGTATGTTCACTTCAAATAAGAGAAGCATGTGCATAGTTTAATTTTTTATAAATATTTCAATTTATAGGTTTTTTTAACTTTTTTTTTATTTTATCTACTATTTTTAATTTAATTTGAAGTTTTAATCCAATTAGCATATAGTAGAAGTGAGTTTTCCTAGAATATTAATAGGTTTTAGCGGTATGGGTCGGGTACATGTCGGGTCAAGTATGGGTCGGGTACAGGTCGGGTCAAGTATGGGTCACTAGATTTACACTACAAGAATATGGGTCAAAACGGGTTAAATGGGTCAAATATGGGTCGACCCATTTTTGACCCGACCCACCCATTTGCCACCCCTAATGAAAGCAGAGGATTCAATCTTAGATATTGTTGACATGACCGTCCTCCTATTTGAAGATATAGTCTCTTGTTCTGAAAATATGGGACAAGCGAATCAGATAGTAGGCAGAAAGAAGGAAATAAATCATATACCAAATTTACGTTGTTCGATCCAAATGTTGGTATCTATATTCATGAAAAAAAACAACATAGAATTTCACTTTAAAAATAAGCAATATAGTGGAGATTACAATCGCTCTCGTACTCAAATGGTCTTTCAATATTTTCAATCCTCAAATTACACTCAATAACCCAATCAATATTTAGCCTTTTATAATTCTTAATGAAATCTCACTTAAAGAACTATACATATTCCACTTATAATAATTTAACTAGCTAAATCACTATACAATATAATTACTAGAAAACACATTTTCTTCAATCTCTTTTGTGTAATCTCAGAGCACTCTCCCGCTGTCTTCTCACTTCCTCTTTGTGATACAATAGAGGAAGCTCAACGGGGGAAAAAGGAAGGAACAGGACGCGGAGAAATGGCCATGCTCGTGATTCCACTTCATCTTACCTTTCTCTGTCTTCATGGTGGCCCTCTCTTTTCTCTCTTTGACCCGTACAATGAATGCCCATCACCGCACTCTCCGTAGTACACACCGACTGCCATGCGTTCTTCGAAGGAATCTAAAAAATAACGTGAGATACTTTGACACATGATGGGAATGCATGCGATTAGAATTGAAAGAAATATCAAATGGTTTATGCGTAGAAAGTTTGACCTATGTAGGAAATTTGATTTCAAGGATAATGAGATGATCGAGGCATGCTGCTATTGGAATGAGTCTAACGCACACGCTGTATTGGGATCAGGAGCAGGAATTTGGATCTTTTAAAAATAACTTTGCTAAGAAGACGTTACTGTTATTTGTAATTAATGACGGTGCAATTCTGTCCGTATATTTGTTTTGCAAGTTCATGGCAACTGGTTAATCTCGTGGAAGAATTTAAATATAATTTTTTAAGATACACACACCTTTAATTACTTCTACAGTGGAAGCTAAAGAAAATATGACAAAAAAAAAAGCCACAGAAAAAAAAGCACTACGGCACCATAATATTTTTTTTCTAATTAGTTATTACGTTAAAACAATATAGAAAAATACTAATGTCGTTGACTAGTCACCGTTAAATAGTGGTGTGGTGTTACCATGGAGTCTCACGTTGCTTTTTCAACAAATATAAAACAGAACAAATGCATTAAAAAAAAAAAAAAACCTATTCACATAACCCTCAGGGGCCCTCAAGAGAATTTAAATGATTTTCACTCACTTGGAGATTGGATCATATGGGTTGCCATAGGTATTCTCAAAATATAATATGTAATTAAGGAAGAAATAATTATTGTACTTATTATTGTTTTGTTTTGAAGAAAATCACTTTGCTACAATATTAACTTCTAATTCATAAGCCTTACCCCAAAAAAAAAAAAACTTCTAATTCATAAGAATCGACATAGGGTTAGGTGTCATATGGTTATGTGTTATTGAATTATTCTTTTCTAACTTTATTTTTTGGCTCATGACATCCTAAGATTAATCTTGTAATTTGTTAAGTACTTGCACATCTTCGTATATGAGATTCAAATGAATAGATAATTTTTTTGTTTACTAATTCATTATACATATTTAGGTCATTTTTTTTAAAATTCTTATCATGAATTACCAATATCACTGATCCTAATTCTAATCACTAGAGAATCCTTTTGGAGCAACTTGATTTGAGCAAAAAGAATGAGAAGCCATTTAAAAGCACAATAATTTCATCATTAGTCTCAAAGCCAATACTTATTGTGTTTTTTTTCCATGTTAAAAAAACTTAAACTTATCTTTCGAATGACATTAACTTTTTTTTTTTTGCTAGAGATTATATTATTCTGCCTGCAAGTATCTATATTTCGGTATTCAATTTATTCTAAAGTTTTGTGTTTTCTATATTATTTTTTTCTTTTTTCTTATGAAGGAATCTGATGGGATTTTAAAGTAAGATTTTCTAATTTTAATTTTTTTTGAAGGAAACCAGTTAAACAGGTTGACAGGTTTCCTTGAAAAAAAATTGTGGTGGAGAACCCACCGTAAGAATTTGGAAGCTAACGGCACCGTTACCCAATCTTTTCCCATTTAAAAAATTCTGCAGCAGATGCATGTATTGGGTCTCACGATGGAGTAGCAAAGTCCGACTTTTGTACAGATTTTGGGGGAAAAAAAAGCGGCACACAGAGTGGTCAATTTACACATGACTATGTACCTTACATAATTTTTTATATATAATGAGAATTTTGGTGGACTTCCGAGTTTTGGAGGTATAGACCTGCTAGTCTTTGAGTATTTATATATGTCTACTTAGGACTAATTTTAAATATCTTAGCCTCTCAATGCCTGTTTCGTGTTCTCCGGTGAAAAAGAATAGGGAAAAGTATCAAAAAAGTCTTAAACTTATTGTATTTATGCCAATTCAGTTATAAACATTTTAATTGGATCAATTTAGTCGCAAACATTTTTCATATTAGTACCAATTCAGTCCATCCAGTCAATTTAGGCTGGAAATTATTGGTATGGATATCGGCCATCATACATGGCATGGTCGGCGCTAACGTAGACATTTTTTTAATAATATTTTAATTTTTTTAATTTTTGAATTTTTAAAATAATTTTTTTCTCTTTTTTCCCTCTCCCTCTTCTTTGCTTTTTCTTTTTGCCAAAGAACATCGCCAGCCACCGGCCACAACCATGGCCGGTGAGGGTTGGCCTCACCTAGGTTGCCCTTGTTGACCACAAGCGATGGTCGGCCTCTCGAGCTACCATTGGGTGAGGGCGAGCGCCAACCGTCCAAGTGTGACCGAGACGAGGCCCCCTCACCAAATCTAGCGAGGCCAACCATCGCCTTGACCAAGGCGGCCTTGCCATGCCTTGCCCCGCCTCGCCTAAGCGAGGGTTTGCCTCACCAAGGATCACCTAGGCGACGGTCAATTGCCAGATCTAGCAAGGGGCCTCGCCTGGTCATACTTAGACAATCAACGCTTGCCCTCACCCAGGGGCGCCCTGGTGAGGCCGACCATCGCCTATGGCTAGCAAGGGTGACCCAAGCAAGACCAACCTTCGTCGGCCATGGCCACAGCCATGGCCGATGATGGCCACCTGCAAAATGAAAAAGCAAAGAACAAGGAGAGGGAAAAAAAGAATAAAAGAAAAAAATTATTTTAAAAATTGAAAAAATTCAAGAAAATATTACAATATTATAAAAAATGTCCATGTTAATGCCGGTTATACCACGTAAAACGACTAGCATCCACGTCAAAAATTAGCTTAATGGATTGAGTTGGTACCAACGTGAAAGGTTTAGGACTAAATTGGTCCAATTAAAAAGTTTATGACTGAATAGGTACCAATGCGATAAATTTAAGACTTTTTTGGTACTTTTCTTGAAAGAGTACAAATAATTCTACACAATCGATTAGTTTCTAATAAATTTCGATGCTCTGCATATTCTTATGAATATCAAGTAACTGAATCACTAAATGCTTTCCTTTCTCTCGATATGCAGAGTTCTTCTACCTTGATGGTAGTTTGCCCCTCAAACCCTAGTATCACCGATGTTTCCCACCATTTTACCTTCCTTTGTTCTCGATTGCCCTGATTTTCCATTCCCCTGGTTTCCACTGAATTGGTAATGGGTTTCGCCATTATCGATTGCCCCTTTCCCCAACTTATCTCCCTCAGCACCTCATGCCTACAGCATCTACCCGTATCTTCCGGTTTTCAATCCCCTGTTTTCTATGGAATTGGCAATGGGATTCGCCATTTTCGAATGCCCCTTCCTCACCTTCCCTCCCTCAGCACCTCATGCCCACCTTTCTGACTATCCCCATTCCCATTCCGACTGATTCTTCCATTTCCATCTTGCTCTATTCCCAATTTCAGACCTCTGCATGACGTCAATTGGCCTGCTAAACTTCCTATATCGCCAATCGCAATTCTATTTCTGGGTGTCCCCGGCTCATCTGCATGTAGCATTCTCTTCCTGTCTCGACCCTTCTGTTTTTTGCTCAAGTGCCTGACCTCATGGACCCCCACGATCAGGAGGGAGATTCGCACCTTGCCGCCCTCTGCAATAGTTTGGATCGCCTCTGGTCCGAACACGAAATGAAGTTTGGGATGATGCGCCACCACTGGAAAAACTTGAAGAGTGCAAGCTGATATTAGTCGGTAAAATACTCTCCAATCCCTCTATTAATTTCCAAGCTTTTCAAAGTACCTTGAAGCGAGCTTGACGAACAGACCAAGTCGAGATCTCCTAACGTGAAGCCGGTCTCTATGTTGCTAAATTCAAGTCTGAAGGGGAGAAACAGAGGGTCTTGGATGGTGGTCGTTGGCTTTTCTCTAGTCACTTGGTCATTTTTAAGCCTTGGATACTAAAGAACCGCATATCAAATAACATATAATCATATTCTGATTGTCAAAGTGTGGATATTTAATAAGTACATTTTGAGTTGGATGTTGAGAAGGTTCTGGACATTTAAGATCAAATAAATCAAATGGGTATATTTTGAGACATTGAGCAACACTTGAACATCTGAATCTGGTAAATCAAATACGTATATTCTAAGTCTAAACATTAAGCAAATTCTGGACATTAAAATCTGGTAAATCAAATTGGTATATTTTGAGTTTGGACGAACAAGTACATTCCAATCGTAAAGCCTGAACAATCAAAGGTAAATTTTGGCTTGATTTAGCAATGGACAGAATCAACAAATAAATGAATTCAACAAGAAATAGATCTCTATTTAGTGAAATCTATCCGAACCAATAAATAGACTTATCAACGAACAGATTCATAAGTTAACAGATTCAGCAAGTGAACAGATTCACAAATGAACATATTCAATCAAATGAGTAGATTCACAAAAACGCATATTCACAAATATACATATTCTATAGTAGAAAGTTTCAGCAGAAACAACTTAAATGAATAGATTCTAACTAGTAGAATTATAGTAAAAAGAAGCAAAACGAACATGTAATAGGTTATCAAGATAGGTATGGTAGAACGACCAGTATCAATACAAATATAACAGAATGACCAGATTCTAACTACCTAGAGTGAAGCGGAAAGAAGGCGAACGAACACATAATGCATTATCAAGACAAATATAATAGAATAACTAGATTCTAACTACCCAAAATGAGGTAGAAAGAAGTAGAACGAACATGCAATGGATTGTCAAAACAAATATAATAGAAAGACAATATTTTAGCTACTCAGAATGAGGCAGAAAGAAGCAGAGCGAACATGTAATAGGTTATCAAGACAAATATGGCAGAATGACCAGTTTCTAACTACCCAGAATGAGGCAAATAGAAGCAGAATGAACATACAATTGATTATCAAGACAAATATAACAAAATGACCATATTCTAACTACCTAAAATGAAGCAAAAAAAAAAAAAAAGCAGAACGAACACATAATGCATTATCAAGACAAATATAATAGAATAACCAAATTCTAATTACCCAAAATGAGACAAAAAGAAGTAGAATGAACATGCAATAGATTGTCAAGACAAATATAATAGAAGACAAGATTCTAACTACTCATAATGAGGCAAAAAGAGACAGAACGAACATGCACTGGGTTTTCAAGGGAAATATAACAGAATGACCATGTTTTGGGTATTCAGAACCACAAATAACGAACTAGAATAAATCAAAGCGAAATAGAATGAACTTGCAAGAAACTATCAAAGTCATTTAACAACTACCATACCCACATCAAAACCTCACATCTCATCCAATCAACCAAGATAGAAGTAACTAAGTAAATTTAAGCTAACTTAACATTAGAAAATTCACTTACCTCGATACAATTATAAACCACGAACTATCAATTGCCTTCGTCACCTTAATCGGTCTTGAATATGAAGTTTTGATGTGGCACCCCTCGAACGGCCCCCGATCCGTTAGGGTCGCCACAGTTCGCTTACCTTTCACTTTCCCTAATAACATGTCACTCTGATACCATTTCAATTGCAGCGGGTCCATACAACCTAGGGGTTTACATCTTTTATATCGATCCCTTGCGCAATTCATATAACGGAAGCATAACCAACAACTCCCTTCCCTATATTCAGAAAACAGTGCACACCAACTAAACATCTTTTATAAGTTAAAGCTGAACACTTTTGTTTACATAAAGCAGATGGACATCTTTAGTCGGTACATCGAAATGCCATGGTTTTCTATACTTGGCTATACTTCAAAAGATGACCGACATCTCCTCCAACAGTCTTATATTTAAAGTCCATCGATCAGTGTCGGCGACCAAAAGTTCCTTCCTTTGCTACCCTCCTCCTCGCGATCATATCCAACCACTTGATCCATCTACCGGTGGCAGTGGTAGCAGAGGTATCTTATCTAGTCTAAAATGTTAATCCCCAAAAGGGGTGAGTACAACCACTCAGCAGTAAAGATCCACCAAACTACTCAATGCGTCAAAAAGAACAATCAAGGTATCATTAACAAAGCACATATCATTCATACATTCAAGCATACCTTACCTTGCAGCCATGCATATATCACCATGCCATATGTGCATATACCACCGTGCACTTATCATCAAGCATTCATGCATGTATCACCGTGCCATATGTGCATATACCACCATGCACTTATCATCAAACATTCATGCATATATCACCATGCCATATGTGCATATACCACCATGATTTATGTCATCCATGCTATCAAGCCTACATCACCATGAGATCCATTCATGCCTTCATGATCGCATTTTCAATATCAAATAGCATTAATTTACTTTCATAAGCAGATCATGCATCATGCCATATGCATACACCCATGCACATGATTCACTTTCAATTATTATCTTTCACAAGGATCTCATCAGTTTTTCTTTCCAGTGACCAATGTTTGCATCCCACAATTTATCGCTCACATCCAACCAGGCATCGCGAGAAACCTCCGGGCATGTATTCAAAATACAACCGGGCATCCGGCACCCCCACATTCCGGGCATCTCGTATCCCAACTGGCATCACGAGGTATCCCCTCGGCACACACCTCCGAGGCTTTCGGAATGGCGTACCGCCATACCACCAGGCATTCCCCCTGGAATTACGTACCGTATACCACCGGGCATCTCGAAACTCCCGAGGACATCTGGGCATGTATCGTAATACAACCGAGCATCCGGCACCCCCACATTCCGGGCATCCTGACAGTCCCAAGGCATTGTCAGCTCACACCTCCGACGGTATCCTCATTTTCATACTTTATTTTTCACATTTGTGGCTCATTATCAACATGGCATATGATGTGATGGCAACAAAGTCAATTTCAGCTTTTGATTTTATATGTAATGCCAAATATCATCACATGTGCAGCAAGATTCAATCACTTAAAAACAATATAATTCATGGGGCAAACTCATGGATTATTGCTATTATTTTAGAAACGGAATGCGTTCTTTTAATTTACACTTTTTAAAATTTAGTGATTGGCCCTAATAATTTCTAACAATTTAATACATCATAGACAAGCTCTAGAGGCATTTATCTCATGAAGAACACAACACCACCAGAATTTCATACAAAGCAGAATAGTCCATGCATTACAGCTTTTGAAATTCGCATAATCCAGCTTGCACAGTTTTAGAAAAAATTTTAGTTAAATACCCAAATGACCTTCAAAAATTATGAAATTCGAACATGTGATATTCAAGACATAGAGACAGATATTTCATGATGAACACTACACCAAAAGACCCCCCATATAATCCGGTATAGACCATGCATCGCAGCACTACTCTTCTAACAGTTTAACTTGCACAGGTTTTGAAATATTTTTGGTTAAATAGGAAAATGAACTTCAAAAATTCTGAAATTTTGATATCTTATATACAAGACTTAGAGCTAGATATCTCGTGAAGAAATTGAAATCCAATTCGTTCTAGATAAATAGATATAGACAGTTAATACCCCCTGTTCTCGGTGCCGGTGCTCCAGATTAGTTTCTTTTCGAAATAATTCCGTTTCACCGACCTACCCATGTTCGTTTCTTCTAAATTTTCAGTATGTTATTCCTCAGAGTGTTATCTATAACTTTAATTAAGTACAAAAGATCAAAATTTGACTATATGATTTTATAAAAATCACAGAATCGTACTAGGTCGAAGTAGCATTTTCCAGATCTAGTTTTCTTCGAAGAACAATGATTTCACCTACCTATACTTATTTATTTCCTCTATATTTTTTATATGTTATACCTCAAGATGTCCTTTACAACTTTCGTTAAGGAATCGAAGTGAGATTTCATCAAAAAGGTTACCTTACAGTCCACGAATTCATCAAGAGTCGGCGCCACAAATTCCAGATCTAGTCCCTCCAAAAAAATCATTTCACTAACCAATACTTGTTAGTTTTGCCTCAAATTTTAGTATGTTTTTCTTCAAGGTGTTCTCTACAACTTTCATGATTAAATCGAAGCAAGATTCTGACTAAAAAGTCACATGCAACGCACAAGCTCAAAGATGGTCAAACTGGTCTTTCCAGAAACAGCATGCATGACCAACGAATCTCTCTCCATAGCCCCGAAATTTCATCCCATCTACCACAACCAAGACTTACCATCTACTACACATACACACAGCAATGCAGAGGTAGGTTTTAGGACTCTACTTGCCTCAAATCGAAGGAAAACACAGCAAGAACGACGGCGGGACTAGGCGGGCTCGACGGCGTCTCCTCTTCCTCTCTTCCTCTCTTTCTCTCTTCCTCTCTTTCTCTCTTCTTGCTTTGGACGCCCCTCCCCCTCTCGAGCTCTCCATCCCTTTTCTTTTTCCCCCTTCAATGATTTGATTGCATGCTTTACTTCTTGCACGGAGGGACACTTGTCCCTAAGAAGGAGACAAGTGTCTCCCTTGTTGAAGACACTTGGAGGAGGCCCATCCGGCTCCTCTCTCCCCTTTCCATGTGGTCGACAGCCCTATGGGCTCTATGGGCCACCCCTCTTGGCCCACTTTAGGCCAACACTCTTGGGCCTAAAGTCCAAACTTAAATGGCCCAAGTTTATTTTTAATAATACATCTTAATCCTCATTTAAATAAATACCTAATTGTATAATAAAATGGCCAAAAGACTTTGTGACATTAACCCATAAAATCAAATCTAGAAAGTGCATAGTCAAGGACAAAGTCTTATTTATCAAATTGTCCTATAGCACCAACCTTGATCATCCATTAACATAAGATGTATTTCTACCCAAATAATTCTCTATTAAAAAACTCGGCATTAATCTATTAAAACTCTTTGGTCTAAAGGCCATAACATAAATCAATAACACTTCCATCACCTTTTCATAGGTCGTAATGCATCCAGAGGTTGCCATGAAATTTTGGGATGCCACATTTGATCTCCAAATTCTTGGATTGAAAAGTGGAAATAACACTTGCAACTTCTGTTTTAATTTTGGAGGGACGAAAATGGGCTCTTTGGCAAGATAAAAGAAGTTTTATTAAAATTAATTAAGATAATTTGATTTACTCTCATTGCTAAGTGTAAAATTGCATGTAAATCTTCAACTTGATATGGCACAAATGCAAGGCAAGCTATTGCACGTGGCCAAGGGAAATGCAAGAAGATATGAGTCATCTTAAAATAATTATTACTTAATTTAAGTGTAAGAGAAATTAGACACAAAACCTTGCTTTGTAAGAACACATTGACATGCAAAGCTTTGTTCAAGGACATGTGGCACTTTTAATTTTAATTAATAAATTTTGCAAGGGAAGATGTAGCAAGCAGAACGTAATCTTATTCTTCTAGCACTAATAACAAAAATTATTCACTATTATTATCAATTAACTAAAACTTACGCAATTAATAACAAAGGTTAACAAATAAGACGACAGTAATTAATACCATTCTATTATTAGTGCACACATAATTCGATTCACATGTTAAACTCGAGGTGATTTACGTTTATGAAAATTATCCGGCACGCCCCACCAAATTCACGATTCAATTAAAGTTTCCGCATGCTCATTCGAATACTAAGGCAAATAATACTTAATTCAAAATCTAAGCATCATTATCATAACATGAATTTCCGAATATTACATAATTATAAATACGAAAATTCCGAATGTCACAAATATAATAGAGATTACAATTGCTCAAGCACTTAAACACTCTCTTAATTTTTCTCAACTTCTAATTACTCCCAATAACTCACCCAATGTTTAGCTCCTCACAATTTATAATGAAATCTCACTCAAGGAATTATACAAATTTTACTCACAAGAATTTAACTAACTAGAGAAATAGGGTACAATTACAATAAGCAAACTACTCTGAAATCTTTGGAGAAGAATCCTGTACACATTTTTCTTGACAAAACATTAGAAGTACCAAAAATTATGTACATCACTCACTTTAGTGTCAAAAGTTTTCATTAGATCACTTAAGTGCCAAATTGAAGAAAAACGATTATTTAAATGCCAACGGCAAAAAATAATGCATGGCTTTTATAATTAAAAATTTTATGTGACTTGGAATATTATTTAAAAAATTCAGTCCACATATCATTTTTGGTATTGAAGCAATCATTTTAAACGAAATTTTGACACTCAAACGATTACTATTTATGATTTTTAGACGACATTGTTTAAGCACACTAACGAGTCACATTGGACTGAGAAATTAATAAGATATGGTCACGTCAAATTTTCAACAATCAAGATCGAAATTGGTACTTAAGTTATCATTTTATTAGTGATTTGAAAAAAACTTTTAACACTAAAGTATCGTACATAACTTTTGATATTTTTAATGCTTTTATCACCATTTTTGTTTAGCCTTTTTTGTGTAGTGGCAGAGCTCTTTCGCTCTCTTCTCACTTCCTCTCCCATGAGGAAGGAAGAACAAGACGAGGAGACATGGCCATGCTCATGATTGCACTTCATCTTACTCTTCTCCGTCTTCATGATGGCTCCTCTCTTTTCTCTCTCTTTGACCCATACGATGAATGCCCATCAGTGCACTCTTCTTCATGCACAACCAACTCCCATGCATTCTTTGAAGGAGTCTAACTTGCTCCATTGATTGAAAAGAACAATAGGACAAACCCCTTTCATTGAATGGTAACTCGTGAGCTTGCTGCTTTCTTTGACTTCATCCTTCCCCTATGGAGTGATATGTGGTAAGACGGACTTAATATTTCCCCTTCTTCCTTTCCCCATCTTCCTCTCACATGCAGACCATTTAACGTATCAAGTACAGCCAACATGCTAAACAAAATCGCAGAGGCGATCACAAAAGTCCACCTTGGACTTTATTTATCGAGAGAGGCTCGCATGCTATCTATGAGATATATGGTTTATGTAGCAAAGGTAGGAAGCTGGACTAATTTGGAAACATTGAGCAATTTACTTTATTACCTACTATTCCCTCTAGTAGCATAGTCTGGATTGAGTAGATCCAGTATTAACTCAAAGACCAACTCACACAATATCGATCCTCAATTTTTAAGACCAAAGACCGACCATATTGAGTCCGAGACCAAGGACCAAACCAACTCTATGAGCTCAGTTTGATTGTAAGGTCAACCTAGGATCAACAAATTATTTTTTATTTTATTTTTTGTATTTCTTAAAAAGACACATATATTATTTCAAATTATATATCCATTAACCACACGATATTGACTAACCACACTCTGAACACTATTGCATATTAAACATAAATATGAGAAAAGGTAACAACAAAAATTTCA
Organism: Eucalyptus curtisii; assembly: GCA_017140595.1. Taxonomy (NCBI): domain Eukaryota; kingdom Viridiplantae; phylum Streptophyta; class Magnoliopsida; order Myrtales; family Myrtaceae; genus Eucalyptus; species Eucalyptus curtisii. The sequence continues at coordinate 31,819,357 of CM029502.1, read as the reverse complement.
TACTTGCTAAAAGCAACAAACCATAAAAATGAACATGCGAGGCGAGGCGAGGGAATAGAGGCGAGTGACAAGGTAAGCGAGGCAAGCGAAGAGAGGATACCGGAAACTTGGCCTATGATATGAGCTAGGGAAAACGAAAAATAGAATTTGTGGTAAGTATGTTATCCCACACGCACAACCCTTCATTGACCTCTGTATAGGAATTCCCTGTTAGCCACTAAATTCCTTTTCCATTTTTTTTCTCATCATAAAAAAAAATTAGAATAACATAATCATGATGCATAAGTTCCTTGTGACAAGTGCAAAGGATACTACCTTGATTGATTAAAACATTCCTAATTTTAAATAATTATACTAGGTAGAAAGGAAGAGATGAGAGAAGAGATGAGAGATTTTAGGGATTCATAACAAATCACACTATTATTTCTGAAAAGAGTGCGTTATGTCCCTTAATGCTTACATATACTAACTTTTATTGGCATAAGACAAGCAATAAAGACAAACACACGATAATTTTTTAGACCCTTTTGTCCAATAATGGCCAATTATTTGCATTTGACGAGCTTCACACTAAGACTTAACTTTTCTACTCCTGACAAACTTTTATCTCACTTTTTTTCACTTTTGCTATAGTGCCAAACAGTGTGCTACAATGCTATGAACAATACCAAACAGTGCCAAATAGTATGCTACAGTGCTGTGAATAGTACTTTGAGTCAAAATTTTTAGCTTCCTCACGTGAACTTCTTGACTCATCTGATTTGTCTAAACAAGTTCCTCAACTCCTTTACTTATCGTGCCTATGAATAGGCTCCTCAGAGTTGTCGTCTGAATCATCCAAGTCTTCTCTATCTTTTTGCCTTCAATATTCCCTGATGAGTCTTTGGACTTCTAGAGCATCAAGATGTTCAGTACTTGTATCATCTAGGGACTGATAAGAGCTGGATGGGATGTCAATAGGATTAAAAGTGCTTCTCTCCAGTTATTGTCATTTGAGTGCTTCGACAAGCTTTTATACTTCTTCAATTGCTAGGGCAAGTTCCATATTTAATTATGATGGCCTCTGTCTTTTGGATAACTAATGAGAGCTTGTCGGAACATCAATGGAACATGCTAGAATGCTAGGTTGGCATAGATCTCCAGGTTGGAGTGATGAACTTTCTTTATCAAGGCCTAATCTGAGTGCAAGCTATAATTCACTACGATCAAAAGGATCTTGTGATAATAGTCCACCCCCATGGATCTTGCAATGATGAAGCCGGATCTTGTGAATTCTTTTGTGACCCAAAAGTGTCGGACATGTCCATTCCATAGTATCTTCTTAGGTAGGAATCAATCGTTGGTCTACTTGCACGATAGTCATCACAATGATCCCAAGAAACATCATTAGCTTCTGTTAGCCATGCTTCGAGTGGAATAACTTAATTGTGCCAGCACAAATGCAACTCTCAATAACTGTCGAGGATAAGCTGAAATTCTATAAGAAAGAGTTGTAAAAATCTCATTTGGAACAAGTTGGGGTTTATATGTGGATACTCCAACATCTATTACAATTTTAAACATATCTCCACTAGGTCAGACAAATAACGATGGCCTAAAAAATAAAATAGTTATATAAAGCTCTGGATCTAGTCTACATGCTCTGAGTTGGATCTAGACAATATTTTTCTATGCACCCAATGGTTTGCCCCGATCCTCAGGCGCGCGCCCATCCCTGCTTGGTCGATTAAATAACGACGTCCCAGGACGCATCGCCGATCCTTTCATTTTAATACGCAAGCGGAAGCATATAAATAATCCACAAACAATAAAACAATGAGATAGAAAAGTAGAGCTACAAATTTTCCAACCAAAACGGCCTTTTATAAACAAACAGGTTTATATACAATATCATGCCGTTTATAAAATATCGGCTTAATAACAAAAGGGAACTGTCCTATGACCCACTGGTCAAACACATTCGCCGATTCTTCGGTCTCCTTCTTCCCATACTCTGGGGTTCCCGATCCTCCACCAACATCATCTAAGGACCTGAAAATGGTTATACAATAACTAGTGAGATTTCTACCCTCTAAGACTCGATTAGGAATCCAATATGCCATAAAGGCTGCCTATGCACAACACGGGTCAGAGGACTTACCTTGGCCTCAGATTCCACCTGCAATTCAACACAATTCGAATAAGCACCCAATCAATCACCATAAATCGAAACATCGACTAATCGACCTAGTCGATTACATGTCAATCAGACCATTCCCCGGTCGTTCCATTCAATACTATCTATACATCCAGGATTCCTCAATCAAGTGAAATATAGATAGTACTATCCTATCTCCATATGACATATAGAGCCATCGAGCCAGTATGTGTAACGTTCTATCTCCGAGACAACATAAAGAGTCATCGAGCCGTTATAACATACCTGTGCATAACGTCCTATCTCTAAGACGACATATAAAGTCATCGAGCCGTTATAACACACTGTTGGGTCATACCGTCCTATCTCCAAGATGACATATATAGTCACCGAGCCGGTATATAAGCAATTCCTTCTCAAAATGACATGAAAGTTATCGAGCTGTTAAATCATACCATCCTATCTCCAAGATGATATATAGAGTCACCAAGCCGGTATACAAACAATTCTTTCTCAAGATGACGGGAGAATCATCGAGCTATAATAGTATAACGTCCATTCTCTAGATGACATACGAATCATTGAGCCGTTATAGTATTTTTGTTCCGAAGACACAATTTTACCCTTTTTTTATCATACTTGATAAAGGTACACGTGTGTGGGTACACGGCCGGCCTTAGCCAAAATACAAGGTTTTCACTTTTGAACCTCCCACTATTTTCAGCAGTCCCAAAATAGATTTTTGGTGCTGTAGACCGACGTTCAATAGTTCTCCAATCAATTACAAAAATCATTCATTTTTGAAATAAAATACCCACCAACACAATTTCACTCAATTTGCACAATCAGGTACTCAAATAAATAAACAGAGAGCACCACTGCAATCAGCATGAAATTCCGGTCACCGGCTATTCCGGTCTAATTTCCAGAAAATAATTAATTGATTAAATAATTACGGAAAATAATAAATAAATGTCAATAAATCCAATTTAGGCCCGTAATGCCTAATTGGAAGCCAAAACGGACCCGGAAAAATTTCAAGGTTCGTTCAATAAATACTAGAACCTATTTACTTGCTAATTGCCACAACTAACCACCTAACATGTAATGGTAAGGCATTAAATTAATCACTCTAATATAATCTATCCACCTAATTGCACTTAAATAAATCTAATCAACCCCTAAGCATCATTAACCTACGAAGCGAGGATTAGTGAGTTAAACTCACTTGTTCGACTAACAGTTCGGTGCAAAATGACGAGAACGTCGCGGGGCTCGACTTTCCTCAAGGCGGGCCAAGCTTTCCAGGCCCGGAATGACCTCAAAAAGGGCCTTGAAGCTGCTGGAAAACCCACCCTTTTACTCTCTGTTTTGAGCTGCAAACAAAGAAAACAAAAGCTAATGTGGGTCGAAGATGGACTGAGGAGGCAGCCCGGTTTGGTGGCGGTCCAAGCAATAGTAGCAGAGGCTCGAGTGGACGTCGCAGGTGGGTAGCTTGCTAGAGGCGAGGACGGTCGAGACGACACGGGTGGACGGCGATGAGGCGCGATGGGCTGGCGAGCGTGCGGGGACAGCGAGTGGCGAGCGGTGAGGCGCAAATGGCGGCCCGGCGGTTGGCTGCGACGGCGAGAAAGCTCAGCTGGTTCTTCTCCGGCTTGCTGAGGCTTTCGAAGGCCACAAAGCATAATAAGGAGGCTGGCCGACCGATGGGAGGAGAGAGGAAGGAGAGGGGGACAAGCTTTGGCTTTGGTGGGGTCTCCTTGGCCAAATTTTCCATTCCCTTGTCTCTTTGACCATCCTCAGCCCCAGCTAGTTCCTTGGCCCTCATTCAGCCAACAAAGCACATCCTTGGACACTTGAAATGGTCCAAAATGGCTAGGCAAGGGGGGAGCTACGAATTTGCAAGTCTTCTCCCTCAATTGGACTCTTATTCACACTTGATTCAATCCCAATTGACCCTCATAAATTCAATTGGCACCTCAATTATCAAATTGATATTTTTCCTCACCAATTGATCCCACTTGCTTTCCAATTTCATGATCAAAAACGGTCCCTGCCTTTTTCTGGACAAAAATGGCTATAGGACGACTTTTTCTTAAAAAGTCTCGGGTTGCAGAAAAATCTTCTGAGACTGATTCGACGCTCCTAGAATTTATTGTGACATGACAGAATCTTCAATTTCTGAAATCGGACTCAAATTCACAGTTAATTTCCATTTGGCATGTTTTTAGTGTAACATAGGCTATTGGGTAACTTTTAGAAATTTTCAGTGCAAATGACCCATGGTCAATTTTCTTCGAACCACAATGAATCCACTCGACACATTGGCGACTCTCGATTGTCGTGAAAATCTCGAGGATTCAAATACAGACACAAGGTACCAAAACGATAGAAAAATCAATCTAGTGCCGGCCGACGAGAATTTTCCAATTTAGTGGTGTCACCCACGATTAGCCACACATCTCCGTCGAACTGACCTATCTCTGATCTCCAATCGGTTTTTGACCATGCCGTAATGGCCTCTAAAAATGAACACAGTCGAGAAGCCGATTCTTGGTCGAATTCTCAAGTGTATTGCCTTAAAATTCCTTAATGGCTTCCCCAGATAGTCTAGTTATTCGAGAGTGATCAGCTCTGAGAACAGCCATATAGGCGTGTCAATGAAATACCCGATTTATTCAGTAGAAAACATGATCGAAAAAAATTTGGGATGTCACAACTTTTCCCCTCTTATAAAAATTTCGTCCTCGAAATTTAAACCATTACAATACTTAAACAAAAAAGTGGGGGTACAACTGTCTCATTGACTCTTTAGTCTCCCATGTTTCTCCTTCAGTACCGTGGTGTTGCCAGACCACTTTGACCAACGGAATGTTCTTTGTACGCAGATCTTGCTCTTTTCTGTCCACGATCTGAACCGGGCTTTCAACGTATGACACTCAGTCATCCACGTCCAATTTTTCAAAATTAAGCACGTGGGTCGGATCATACTCATACATCCTTAACATCGACACGTGAAAGACGTCGTGCACTTGCGCCAATCTCGGTGGCAAAGCAAGACGATACGCTAGGGTCCCGATTCTCTCAAGAATCTCAAATGGACCTACGTACCTCGAACTCAGTTTTTATTTATTTCCAAAGCGCGAAGTTCCCCTCATTGGTGACACTTTCAGAAAAACGTAATCACCAACTTTGAATTCCAATGATCTCCAGTGTTTGTCTGCGTAGCTTTTCTATCTGCTCTGAGCGGTCTTAATCTGCCTCTGATTACTGCCACGGCATCCACTGACTGCTAGACCAACTCTGGGCCTGTAATCTTTCTTTCTCCGACTTCATCCCAACACACTGGTGTTCTACACACTCTGCCATACAACGCTTTGAATGGAGCCATCCAAATGCTCTGCTGATAACTATTGTTGTAGGCAAATTCCACCGGGTGAAACTGATCTTCCCAACTTTCTTTGAAGTCCAGTACACAAGCTCTCAGCATGTCCTCGAGGGTTTGAATTGTCCTCTCAGACTAACCATCTGTCTAAGGATGATATGCCGTACTGTACTGCAGATTGGTACCTAAAGCACTTTGCAAGCTCTTCCAAAAAGCGACAGTAAACCTCGGGTCTAGATCTGAGGTTATCGTAACCGGCACTCCATGCATTTAAACTACTTAACGCACATACAGGTCTGCGTGCCTATCTAGACTGAGGTCCTTTTGAACTACAATGAAGTGAGCCGACTTCGTCAGTCTGTCGACTATTACCCAAATTGAATCATTTCCTCTCTGACTCCTCGGTAATCCGATCACGAAATCCATCATTATATGCTCCCATTTCCATTATGGGATCGCGAGAGATTGCAGAAGTCCTCCCAGCTTGCAATGCTAAGCTTTAACCTGCTGACACGTCAGACACTTGGCGACAAGCTTGGCGATGTTCGCCTTCATACCTGACCACCAATAGTGTTGATGCAGATTCTGATACATCTTAGTACTTCCAGGATGAATGTTGTAGCTGCTACGATGTGCTTCAGATAAAATATCCTCTCTAAGCTCCACATCGTCAGGTACAACCAAACGTCCTCGGAACCTCAGTGTTCCATCATCAGAGATCTAAAAGTTAGCATTCCTTTTCTCAGTGTCCTCCTGAAGATTTTTTGTACATCTGGATTTGTCGGTTGGAGTAGCTTAATTCTAATCTGGACATCCGATTCAATTCTGAAGGTGACCATGAGACTTGAAATGTGGCCTACCTCAAACTTGAATACCGAATCTCGAGCTCTCTCGATTAAGTTCCATTCCTTAATCAAAATGTGAGCAACTGAAGACTTTCGACTCAAAGCATCGGCGACCTTGTTCGCCTTTCCTGGGTGATATAAAATATCACAGTCGTAGTCCTTCAGCAATTCCATCCATCTATGTTGCCTCATGTTCAACTTCTTCTAAGAGAACAGGTACTTGAGGCTTTGATGGTCCGTGAAGATCTGAAATTTTTCTCCACACAGATAATATCTATAAATCTTCAGAGCAAAGATGATTGCCTCGAGTTCTAAGTCATGCGTCGAGTAGTTCTACTAATGAGGTCTCAACTAATGGGAGGCGTATGCAATAACCCTACCATGTTGCATCAGCACGCAACCCAACCCTCTGAATGATGCATCACTATAGATCTCGAATCCTCCAGGACCAGATAGAATGGTTAGCACAGGTGCGATAGTCAGCTTTTCCTTCAACTCTTGGAAACTACGCTGACACTTGTCTGTCCATACAAACTTCTCTTCTTTCTTCAGGAGTTTTGTCAAAGGCGATGCTAATGATGAAAACCCTTCCACAAACTGTCTGTAATAACCTACCAAACCCAGAAAACTTCTGATTTCTGTCACTCTAGTCGGTCTTGGCCAATTGATCACGGCTTCAATCTTGCTTAGGTCCACAGAAATTCCTTCTCTTGAAATCACATGTCCTAAGAAAGCAACACGAGTCAACCAAAACTCACACTTGCTAAACTTAGCGTACAACAGATGGACTCTCAACTTCTGCAGAACTAATCTCATATGTCTCTTGTGCTCTTCATCACTCCTCGAATATACCAGAATATCATCAATGAACACGATCACAAACTGATCTAAATATTCCTTGAATGCTCGGTTCATCAAATCCATGAAGGCATTTGGAGCATTCGTCAACCCGAATGGCATCACCGTGAACTCGTAATGACCATACCGAGTATGAAATGCTAACTTAGGAATATCCTCTTTCCTAATTCTCAGCTGATGATATCTTGTCTTCAAATCGATCTTCGAGAATATCGACGCCCCTTGCAAATGATCGAACAAATCATTGATCCTCGAGAGTGGATACTTATTCTTGATCGTTACCTGATTGAGTTGTCGATAGTCGATGCACAGGCGCAACGAACCATCTTTCTTCTTTACAAACAGAACCGGTGCTCCCCAAGGTGGTGCACTGAGACAGATAAATCCTTTATCTAGTAACTCTTACATCTACACCTTCAGTTCCTTCAACTCAGATAACGCCATCCAGTAAAGAGCCTTAGAGATTGGCTCTATCCCGGGTGCTAACTCAATAACGAATTCAATTTTTCTCTCTAGCAGTAATCCTAGCAATTCCTTTGGAAAGACATCTGGAAATTCTTGCACGACTGAAATGTCTTCCATCTTCAGCTTCTCAACTGTCGTGGATCCAGGTAACCTTGGCAACCCTCGTCTAACAGACGAGTTGCCTCTAGCGACGAGATCAAGGTAATCGAGGGTCCTCCTCGATTCCCAACAAACTCGAAGCTCTCACCCTCTAACGGGTCGAACTGAATTGCCTTGCGATAGTAGTCCATCTTAGCTCGTTGCTTGGTGAGCCAGTCAATGCCAATGACTAAATCAAAGTCATACATGGTTAGGACTAACATAACTATTTTCCCCACTCGCTCACCAATCTCTAAATTGCACCCAAAACAACCCAAAGCAGCAATAACTTTATCATTCAATGGTGTAGATATGCAGACTGCCGACTCCAACAATATAGGACTTAATCCTAATAACTTAACATATTGTTCGGCAATAAAGGAATGGGTTGTTCCTGGATCGAATAAAGCATAAGCAAGATGGTCGTTCAGCGAAACCATACATGTTATCACGTCAGGCGCAGCTTCTGCCTGACCTTGTATGATATCATACACCGTGCCCTGAACTAGAGATCTTAGTTGTCCTCCCTATGGCACATTCTGAGGCGCATACCCTTTGATTTGACCCATCTGCGGCGGCGGCGGCAGCTATGGTTGTCCTCTTGGCCTCCTAGGACAATCTCTAGCCAGGTGGCCCTGCTGACCACATTCATAACAAGCACCCGTCCTTCGAGGGCACTGGTTCGGTCCATGTTGCCTTCCACAAGCGCGACACAAATCATTCCTAGTTGGCACTGGCTTGCCAACTCCGCCTCTCCTATTTGGTGGGACTTAGAATCTACCTCCAGGCATAGGCCTCTTTCCTTGGTGGATTCCTTCTCTGTGAGAGTTGAACCTTGATCCAGATGAGGCAACTTGCTCATTCAAACCTCTCTCTATCATCTGAGCTCGACGATAGACTTCTCTATAACTTGTCAGATCCAACGGTAGCAGAGGTTGCTTCAGTTCAAAACGAAGACCATTTTTGAATCTTCGGGCTTTCTCTTTTGGATCCTCGACTAACCTTGGAGCATATTGCGAAAGTTCAGCGAACTTGACCCCATACTGGTCAACAGACATCGGTCCCTGACGAAGGCATTGGAACTCCTCCATCTTTTGTTCTAGGGCCATACCAAAAAAATTATAATCGTTGAAAGCTCTGAGGAAGGCGTCCTACACTGGGATCACACCTTTAGGAAATATTGTATCCTTGGTGGCTCTCCACTAGACATTGGCATTGCCCTGCAACTGGTAGACGGCCAGGGTTACCTTTTCAGCCTCGGTGCACAACGGGAGTGCAAAGGTTTTCTCTAGGTCCTGTATCCATAGAAATGCGGCCTCGGGGTCTCCAGTGCCTGTAAATCTTGGCGGACTCAGCTTCAGGAACTGCTCCACCAACTTATGGATTGGCATTTCTCTCTGTGCCACGATGTTCTCAGGTTGAACCTTGGTAGGTGCAGCGACAGGTGCGGCGGCAGTAGCGGCTTGGTTCAGCGCCTGCTGTGCCATGACATCTCTCATGGCCTCTAGCGCCTACATAATCCCCTCTATTCTGGGATCATCAGGGGCTGCTACCCCCGCACCCATTACAGCTGGTGCCATTCCACTCGCGCTAGCCTGAGTTGGTGCTCGACCTCGGCCTCCTCCGATGCCAACCCTTGTCGGCGTTCTACCCCGAGTCACAGCACGAACGGTCCTCTTGGTAGGAGTTCTTTGCTCCTGATCGCTCATGGCTCAGCTTTAACTACTGAAACTTGCTTCCAATTCCACACCAAATTAGAAACAGAGTGATCTAAAACACAAGCAAGTCTACCACTCAGCTACCACAGACATGCACCAGCATGAATTTAAAGGTCTTTCCTACTACTATCCCATGAACCATCGCTTCTTATCACTCCAATCTTGAACCTGGCTCTGATACCACTTAAGGGGGGATGTCACGCCCCGATCCTCAGGCACGCGCCCATCCCAGCTTGGTCGATTAAATAGCGACGTCCCAAAACGCATCGCCGACCTTTTCATTTTAATACGCAAGCGGAAGCATATAAATAATCCTCAAACAATAAATCAATAGGATAGAAAAAGTAGGGCTACAAATTTTCCAGCCAAAACGGCCTTTTATAAACAAACAGGTTTATATACAATATCAGGCTGTTTATAAAATATTGGCTTAATAACAAAAGGGAACTGTCCTGTGACCCACTGGTCGGACACGATCGCCGATTCTTCGGTCTCCTTCTTCCTAGACTCCAGGGTTCTCGGTCCTCCACCAACACCATCTAAGGATCTGAAAATGGTTATACAATAACCAGTGAGACTATGTCTCAGCGAGTTCTACCCTCTAAGACTCGATTAGGAAGTCAATATGCCATAAGGGCTGCCTATGCACAACGTGAGTCAGAGCACTTACATTGGCCTCAGATTCCACCTGCAATTCAACACAATTCGAATAGGCACTCAATCAATCACCACAGATCGAAACATCGACGAATCGACCTAGTCGATTACATGTCAATCAGACCATTCCCCCATCGTTCCATTCAATACTATCTATGAATCCGATCAACATCCAGGATTCCTCAATCAAGTGAAATATAGATAGTACTATCCTATCTCCAAATGACATATAGAGCCATCGAGCGAGTATGCATAACGTTCTATCTCCGAGACGACATATAGAGTCATCGAGCCGTTATAACATACCTGTGCATAACGTCCTATCTCCAAGACGACATATAAAGTCATCGAGCCATTATAACACACCGTTGGGTCATATCGTCCTATCTCGAAGATGACATATATAGTCACCGAGCCGGTATACAAGCAATTCCTACTCAAAATGACATGAAAGTCATTGAGCTGTTAAATCATACCGTCCTATCTCCAAGATGACATATAGAGTCACCGAGCTGGTATACAAACAATTCTTTCTCAAGATGACAGGAGAGTCATCGAACTATAATAGTATAACGTCCATTCTCCTTATGACATACGAATCATCGAACCGTTATAGTATTTTTGTTCTGAAGACACAATCAATTTTACCCTTTTTTTTTATCATACTTGATAAAGGTACACATGTGTGGGTACACGGCCGGCCTTAGCCAAAATACAAGATTTTCACTTTTGAATCTCCCACAATTTTCAGCAATCCCAAAATAGATTTTTGGCCCTGTAGACCGACGCCCGGTAATTCTCCAATTAATTACCAAAATCATCCATTTTTGAAATAAAATACCCACCAACACAATTTCACTCAATTTGCACAATTAGGTACTCAAATAAATAAACAAAGAGCACCACTGCAATCAACATGAAATTCCGATCACCAGCTATCCCGGTCTAATTTTCGGAAAATAATTAATTAATTAAAATAATAAATAAATGCCAATAAATCCAATTTAGGCCCGTAATGCCTAATTGGAAGCCAAAACAAACCCGAAAAAATTTCGAGATTCGTTCAATAAATACTAAAACCTATTTACTTGCTAATTGCCACAACTAACCACCTAACATGTAATGGTAGGGCATTAAATTAATCACTCTAATATAATCTATCCACCTAATTGCACTTAAATAAATCTAATCAACCCCTAAGCATCATTAACCTACGAAGCGAGGATTAGTGAGTTAAATTCACTTGTTCGACTAACAGTTCGGTGCAAAATGACGGGAACGTCACGAGGCTCAACTTTCCTCAAGGCGGGCCAAGCTTTCAGGGCTCGGAATGACCTCAAAACGGGCCTTGAAGCTGCTAGAAAATCCACCCTTTTACTCTTTGTTTTGGGCTACAATCAAAGAAAACAAAGGCTAATGTGTGTCAAAGATGGACTGAGGAGGCAACCCGGTTTGGTGGCGGTCCAAGCAATGGCAACAGCGACTCGAGTGGACGTCGACAGTGGCTCGAGCTCTTTCAGTAGCTTGCTGGAGGCGAGGACGGCAGAGACAACACGGGTAAACGGCGATGAGGCGCAATGGGCTGGCGAGCGTGCGGGCACAGCGAGCGGCGAGCGGTGAGGCTCGAACGGTGGCCTAGCGGTTAGCTGCGATGGCGAGGAGGCTCAGCTGGTTCTTCTCCAGCTTGCTGAGGGTTTCGAAGGCCACAAAGCACAATAAGGAAGTTGGCCGACCGGTGGGAGGAGAGAGGAAGGAGATGGGGACAAGTTTTGGCTTTGGTGGGGTCTCCTTGGCCAAATTTTCCATTCCCTTGTCTCTTTGACCATCCTCAACCCCAGCTGGTTCCTTGGCCCTCATTCAGCCAACAAAGCACATCCTTGGACACTTGAAATGGTCCAAAATGGCTAGGCAAGGGGGGAGCTACGAATTTGCAAGTCTTTTCCCTCAATTGGACTCTTATTCACATTGATTCAATCCCAATTGACCCTCATAAATTCAATTGGCACCTCAATTATCCAATTGCATTTTTCCTCATCAATTGATCCCACTTGCTTCCCAATTTCACGATAAAAAACGGTCCCTGCCTTTTTCTGTACAAAAACGGCCCTATGACGACTTTTTCCCAAAAAGTCTCGGGTTGCAAAAAAATCTTCTGAGACTGACTCGACGCTCCTAGAATTTATTGTGACATGAAAGAATTTTCAATTTCTGAAATCGGACTCAAATTCACTGTTAATTTCCATTTGGCACGTTTTTAGCATAACCTAGGCTACTGGGTAACTTTTAGAAATTTTCAGTGCAAATGACCCATGATCGATTTTCTTCGAGCCACAATGAACTCACTCGACACATTGTCATGAAAATCTCGAGGATTCAAATACGGGGCACAAGGTACCAAAACGATAGAAAAATCAATCTAGTGCAGGCCGACGAGAATTTTCCAATTTAGTGGTGTCACCCATGATTAGCCACACATCTCCGTCGAACTGACCTATCTCTTATCTCCAATCGGTTTTCAACTGTGCCGTAATGGCGTCTAAAGATGAACACGGTCGAGAAGCCGATTCTTGGTCAAATTCTCAAGTCTATTGCCTTAAAATTCCTCAATGGCTTTCTCAGATAGTCTAGTTATCTCGAGAGTGATCAGCTCTGAGAATAGCCGTATAGGCACGTCAATGAAATGCCCGATTTATTCAGTAAAAAACAGGATTGAAAATCTGGGATGTCACGTGATACGAGGCTTCTTAACTGTCAAAAACTCGATGTCAATAATATAAAGATTAAACAAATAGCAATAAAACCATTTGAGTTTTTTAGAAAATTCTTCTTCTGGAAAGAAAGTGAGAGAATGAATAGAGGGGTATTTTGGATGCAATCTGTCTGGCTAAAGGAGAAGAACACCATAATCGCTGAAAATATGGAAATGATATTGCCACATAAATCTTCCAAGATTTTCAAAGAGAACATTGTCTTGGATGAGCTTAGGGATTTCTGGTGGGCACAAATATGAAGGCCATTTGGGCTTTACTTCTGGAGCCTTGAAACAGCCTATTTGATTCCTTACTACATATATATTTATGGATGTGGTAAGTATAAATTCCTTTGGTCAGGATAGGAAATTAGCAAGTATATTCTTTTTTTTTCTTGCAATATGTTTAATCTCAAAGGAATACTTTAAAAACCATTCTGCCTATCTAAGAAACTAAGGATGCGGAATCTGTTTCTACTTGAACTTCAATATTTGGGAAAATGAGGACATCTCCATCTTGACAAAAAAATGATGGCCTATAAAATGGAATTGAAATTTCTTGATGCCATATTTTACTGCTGGGATTTCTTTGAATGTAAAGTGGTAATACACGTTCACTTGCATGAATCTTCCGTTCTTGTGACCACAAACTCGTCGCTTTCCATCAATTTCTTCAAAAAGAACAGCAGCCTAATATTCATCACTAGCATCTGTCTGCAAAATTCTTTTTCCCGTTAAAGGGATTTGCAATGGAGGAAGATGTTGTAGAATTTTTTTAGGTTTACGTATAAACTTAGCTTTTTGTGGTCCCCACACAGGAGCATCTTTCTAAGCAGTTGTTACAGTGGACTTACAAACTCCGTGAATTTTGGAACAAAATCCTAGAGATAAGTAACTATCCCAAGGAATTGTTGGACCTACTTGTTGGAAAGATTTTCATCAGGGTACTTCTGCAATTCCTTAGTGATATGAGGACCAAGATAATATGTCCCATTTTTTGGATGCATTTCAAGAAATTCAATTTCTTTCTGGGCAATGATCATGTTCTTATGCAATAACATGATTCCATGCTTTTGAACCAGCTCGGCAAATTGGGCTAATAATTTATAATGAGAATCTTCATCCAGATTGTAAAGGAGGATATCATCAATGTAAATTTAGACATTGGCAAAAATAGGATGAAAAATTCTGCACATGGCCTTCTCGAACATTAAAGGAGCTATCTCAAGGCCAAAAGGGAGCATTGTCTACTAAAATGTTGATTTGGGACGCAAAATCCAGTTTTGTACATGTCTTCAAGATGAATTCCCAACTGCTAAAATCCAGTTTTAAGATCAAATTTGGAATACACTTTGGCTTAGGTGAGACTAGAGAATAAAGAGTTCCAATATGGTAGAGGAAATTTATCATCTTGCAAAAATTGGTTGAGACGTTGGTAATTAATAACCAGTCTCATTTTTCCACTGTTCTGCTCAGTACGTTTGTTGATAAATAATGCTTCACAAGCCTATTGAGAATATAAGAACTCAATTAATCCTTAATGAAGCAAATATGAACATTCCTTTTGTGCTAAAAGTTAATGTTATGGATTCATTCCAAAATGATTGACTTTGGTGAGATTGACATCCTCATTTTTCTTGAAATGAAAATGAATGAAAAATTCAAGATTTTTCCACAAAGGGTAAAAAGCATTTTTGGACAAAGTCTGAGTGAGAGTCTGCATATCCTTGCCAGATAAAATCTAAACTGCTCATTTGAATAGTGAAGAATCTTTGGATATCTACTAATTCCTATAATTGTCCATTGAACAGTAGCCTATTTGGCACAATTCTAAGTTTAGGAATTTGTGTAAGAATATCCCAACCAATAATAAAATCTTTATCTAGTAACTAGAATGAAGGATTTTGGTGGTGATTGAACATTGAAGAAAGAACTATATAGTGATAAGTTTGCTTTGAACTCTTGTAGCAAAGGTATCTCCAGAAGCAAAGTTAAAATACCGGGTGTATGAAGTCCGGTTTTTTTCTAGAAATATCTTTGTGTCAAAAATAGAAGCACTAGCTCTAGTGTTAATGAAAGCAATGCGAGAAATATGCATGTCATATTTGCATGGGTATATTTTAACAAGGAAATATGGGAGAAGAGAACGAGCATATACACAAAGATCTTGGATTGTAGGAGGTTCAGAGAAAAAGAAAACCTTTTCTCAGGTTCTTTACCCGAACTTTCAATGTCACTGGTTTGTGACCACATCAAGATGGCATACACAATGTGTTTGGTCGATTCATCTTCCAAGAAGAAAACTGATTCAACATTGTCATCCTGAAGTGATACTCCAATTTGCTTTTTTATTCATCTTCCAGGGAGAAAACTGATTCAACATTGTCATCACGAAGTGATACTCCAATTTGCTTTTCTATCTTTTGGATCAAATGAAAATTTCTCCCCCTGATTTTAGGACAATTCTTTGCAAAATGGCCCTTTTTTGTTGTAGATTAACACCCATCAAATATTATATGCCTTCCAGAAGAGTTTCGTCTAGAGCGTCTCTTTATCAAGAATCGTTATTTGTGTCTTTTCTTTGTATGTCCTAAGGAGAACCTCTTAAAATGTCTTCATTTTTTGCATCAATCCCCACAAGAATGGTCATCACAGGAGTCTTTTTTTGAACATTTGATTCTCACCTCAAGCTTTTGACAAGCTTGATCAAGTTCCTTGTTGCTCTCGAGACTTCTAAAAGCCTTCCTACGAATGCAAAGATCATCAAGGGTGAGATGTATTTCTTGCTAGAGTTCTCCAAGAGAAACATTGGCAACAATATTCTGCTTATTTTGATTGGATTTTTTCACAATTTGTCCAATTTCTTTTGGAATGGAAGCCAAGAAGACATGCTTCAAATTTGGGTCAGCAGCGAGAGAATGGAATAATTTATGCATTTCTTGGAAATGCCTATTCAAATGCTTTTTCTGCAAAGAGCAAGTATTTTCTTTCAAAAAACTCTCTTTTTTTGAGCTCAAGAAGATCTTACAGCTTACCAATAAAGAATTAGTAGATAACCTGGATCACATAATGAAAATCTGTTTGAAGTAGAAATGTCATTTGATCCTAATCAGAAATAGTTCTCACCAATCTTTTAAACTTTCAGTAAATCGACTCATGAACTGGGTTAGTATTTCATACTGATTTTCAATAGAAAGTGCTTTGATGTTGAGCCAAGCATGAGACTCTTGTAATCTATTTGGCCATTTGGAACATGGGATATCATCAAGTGTGAAGTAGTTGAAGACCTCTGATTTGGGTATGGGTGCTAAAGGTGCACCACTTCTAGTTTGAATGGATTTGATTCCATTTCTGTTTCAAAGGGGTCAGCCATAAAGATAGCAAGTACATGAGACATTGGTGTTTGCGGCTCAGAGGTTGAAATATTTTCAAAAGAAAAGGAAACTGGTTTTGAGGCTGATTCAAAGATATTTTACTTAGCGGAGTCGAATGCAACAATAGTTATTATCCCTTGTTTACTTTAATCTCACAAGAAGGCCTCATGTAGATTTAAGACCATATGAGCAGTAGGAGGCTCCTGAAAAGGTTCAGAAGCTCTTTCCTTTTATTCACTAATCGTCCTTTGCCTTTTCATTTCTCTTATACGATTTCGAAGCACAACAATATCTCATTGATTCTTTTTTAGAGCTTCTTCAATGATGGAAGCAATTGATGTAGCCTTTGAAGGGCCCACATCTATTGAAATCATTTACCAAGGCTAGGAAAATGGATCTGTAGGAGGAACAAATTTTCCATCCTACAGGAGTTTATCTGTCTCCTTAATTTTTCCATCTCAGCTATTTGATCCTCCAAATAATGATGAGAAGCATATCTTCTAGATTCCATCTGATGGAGTTTCAAAAGAAATGTCTCAAGCAATCTATTTGTGATCGAAGCCATGTAATCTACTTTTTGGTCTATATGATCAAGACAAGCCTGGACAGTTAAAAGTTTGGTGTCAATTGTCTCGAGGATATTATTCTAGGCTAAAGCATTTTCTAACAGCCAATTCAGAATAGCCTCAATAGCCGTCACTTTCTTTTGTCTTCCATGATCATCAACATTTGTAGGGCTTGTGACTTTAGGCATATAATGGAACCGATGTTGAGCATCTGTGAATTCTTCTAATGCTGGGAATGGAGCACTAGAATCAAGTCTTTTCAAAGGTGGAAAGTTCATAGGTTGGAACATATAGATAGGTGGGTGAACAAGAGGCAGTTTTAGCTTTGGGAAATATGAGGGCTGAAGTGTTTTGGGTACTTCTAGAGGAAAAAAGTTATTATCCCATGGGATAAGAAGACTCAATCATGGGCTTTGGATCTACATGGCCATCATTAGGCGGAACATCAACTGTGCAAGGTTGCATCATAAAAATAGTAGGAAAAATAGAAAGCGTGGCTTCCTCCTTTTCCTTACTAAACTAGGACTCTGTGAACTGGATCGGCTTGGAGTTCTAGTGGATTTTTTCATAATTAGTTACCCAAGTGTCTAGGAGTAACTTAACTAGCTGATCTCGAAGAATCTATCTAGGTACATGGATATAGGAAGTCTAATCATTTTTCACCGAAATAAACAAGGCATTTTCAGAACCAAGGAAGTTGAGGTCAATGGCATGATTCTAGACCCGATAAATCATATGGTAATTCAAGGTAGTAGTAATAGAATCTAGCGTTCGAAGAACTCCAGTAATCTGTAGCTGAACTTTAATAGTTGAAAGAAGTTGTGGATCCGAGAGAGCCATATTAAAATTTGGAAACGGTGTAACAAACAATGTTCTTGCATTGAGGGTAGTTTGAATGGTACCAATGTAAGCATACCGATAATCCAAAAAACGGGTGTCTAAAAGAGCCATTTGAGCAACCACAGGTAATGCCTTCCTTCTATGAAATGATAAAGCAAGTCTAACGGCACCAAAGTGAAGGTCCGTATAACCCTCTTGTATCCACTGTCGTGAAAAGTCAAAAGGGATTTGAAGGGTGACAAAGTGTTCTTGCTGAGTAGCCGAGATAGGATGCTTGTCAAATTTTATATCTTCATTGCAAGTGAAGGGAGTTTTAGGGCTGGGTTTTTTTCTACTTTCTAATTTACATGTCAAAATGAATTGCAAATAGAATAGAGGAGGAGGTATTGGGGTTTAGAGTAGACAAAAGCAATATATATTATGTACAGAGTTTATTCAGGTTGGACCCATCCTAAACTCTCAAAATTGAAAATCAATCCACATAGTACAAGGTGTATGGGTCCTAGGACCAATGACCGACCCAATTCCCCTAGGAACCAGACCAGAACTGGTCGGGTTGGGCCAATCTAGGGTCGATCCACGGTTGACCCTGGACCATTGCTCACCTCTATCACATGCTATAATTTTAGTATTTGTTCAACGGACTCAAACTTGAAACACATTATAGCATGACCAACATTAACATGTTGTCAAAATGCATAACCATCTATATGTATATATATGATAAAATAACAAACCGGTGACAGGATTGGAGTTTCATAGCTCACTAAGTATTTATACATCTCGGGTGACTAGCAAACTAAACCTATACAAATAATATATTGGTTCCATAACATCTCTAGACTAAAATAAGTCGAATGTCGAACATCTTCAGAGGCCAATACTAACATATTCGAATTATAAATCGGCCCGAGCATTTTGTTTCAATCAAATGAGACAGCTTTCGAGATTACCTTCTGTCATGGGCATGTCCGGTGATGGTAAATATAGTTAGGTATCGAGAATGACGGTTGCTCTTTGTTGCAAAAGAGTAAATAATCAATCAATAATAAAGTAATTATAGCATTCACAGCTGCTGTAAAAGTAATTTCTTACGAGCGCCTTCAACCACCCTTAATTTGATGGTTAGTGAGATTGTGGGTGGTCGGAACCCTCGTATATGATGGTGGGTAAGATCTTCCGTGAAAAGTTTTCTTGACGATTGTGACGTATAACACTGATTTCGCTTCACAGTCGAAAGGCTTGAATTAGTTTAAGCAAAATGCTTTCTATGACCGATTTATAATCTCCGCCAGACGGCTAGTTCACCATGGCCAACGCTGAAAAGGTTGGTAACTCGACTCTGTCCCAAGTTCTTGACCAATTTCGAGCACGATTCCTTGCTGATTGCTGTACATTTCTCGCTATTCTTAAGGGTCAGTCCATCCTTTCATGTTGGAAGTCACCAGAAGAGACACTATTTTTGTAATCTCCTCAAATATAGTAGAAATTGTCTTAACATACATGCAGAACATTTAATTTCCGTACTTCATGTCAATCCTGACGTCATATATTTAAACAACTTACATAAATAGTATCAGGAATTTCGCAAAATTTCACATATATCACATGTAGACAGTAAATGTACTAGAAAAACCAGGATTAGTATGTCGTCCTAATGCTGCTAAAATTCAAATAGGGGAAGACAATTCAGCCCCATCTTGGAAGGTAGTTCACGTCCTTCGATCCCATGATCAGGATACTCGAGTGCTCGTCCGTGACCTCTACTTCTCAAATGTGGTCGCTGATTCACCTGATCAAGATTCCATCGGCGACTCTATCTTGAAATGCTCCCCCCAAGATGTCGAAAGCATTGGAACTTGATGCATCTAGATGAATAGAACGCGAAGTTTAACCTGTCAAATGGGTCGATAATTGCAGGCACATGTACAGGAGACATTACCTAAGCAGCGGGAGGAAGGGAAAGGAAAACAAACTAATCGTCTACCCAGCATGCCAGATGAAATCCGCTATGACGGATGAGGCCAATAGTGGATTGCTATAGCAGTAGTAAGTTCATAAGTAGAGACGTATGGTTCTTTATTCGATATGATGCATCAGCAAATGAGATTCATACTGAGCAGGCTTGGCAAGTGAAGACGGCATACACAGAGCTGGCGCTTTACCACCCTCCCATTCGAAACTTCATGGCGATGCTGGAGAAGTACTTGCAGCAACCCTGCCTCAAGAAGAACGGGGCAGTATTCATGGTGGATCTGGAAGGAAATCCGGTTGCACACTATTACGGTCCTCGACTGTCATTAACCCGCAGAGTGAAGAGGACACTACTTGTATTGCAGCTTAGTACCCTACATCGTCCGCCTAGATCTAACCAGCACAGTGTTCGAGCATCTGCATGAGCTAAAAGATTACACAGCAAAACTGCCAAGGCAAAAGAGATAAATTTCCTCTTAGTACAATGAAATGTAACAGAGTTGAAAGCTGGCCAATAAGAAAGACACCGCATTCATGTCGATGTATTCATGTAATTCATACCAGGAGCAATTTGAGACACCTATTCTCAGCTCCCAAGATAGATTACGCATATTGGTCACCTCCAAAAACCTTTTGTGAACCATCAACTCTTGAGAAACTTTGTTAATTATGAGACACTACACAAGAACAATCACATAAATTGTGGGGATAGATTGTGTAATGCTTGGTTCATGAGAGGCTACCCATGGCCTTTGCTTTTTCCCTCAGAATGAACTTTTGGATCTTTCCAGTCGAAGTTTTGGGCAAATCCTCGAACATGACTGTCCGAGGAGACATGTAATGAGGCAAATGATCTCGACAATATCCTATGATCTCCTGAGCATCGACGTGACATCCCTCCTTTAGCTTCACGAATGCACAAGGCGTTTGGCCCCAATGATTATCAGGACGCGCGACCACCGCGGCCTCTAGAACTGCCGGATGGCTGTACAGAACCGTCTCTACCTCCACTGTGCTTATATTTTCTCCCCCCGAAATTATAACGTCTTTCAAACGATCTTTTACTTCGATGTAGCCATCAGGATGCTTCACGGCGAGGTCTCCACTATGAAACCATCCGCCCTCAAATGCCTTGTCCGTCGCTTCCTGATTCTTATAGTAGCCGCTCATGACGGTGTTTCCTCTGAACATGATCTCTCCTACAGACTTACCATCACTAGGAACACTCTCCATTGTGACCGGATCTCTAACATCGACTTCCTCGAGGCCAAGATGTTGTACCCCTTGTCGAGATTTGATGTTCGATCTTTGGTCAGAGGGCAGAGAGTCCCACTCGGGCTTCCATGCACAATATGTCCCCGGACCGTAAGTTTCTGTCAAGCCATACAAGTGCGACACACTGAACCCGAGATCTTCCATCTTGGATAGGATTTGTGGAGGCGGCGGTGAACCACCCGTCATGACTTCCACCTTGCGAGGAAGAGGTCGTCGATCATCCACTGCCGAGTTAACAATCATATTCAAGACAGTCGGCGCTGCTCCCATGTGAGTCACGTTATGCTTAGCAATACTATCAAATATTCCCCTCGGAGAGACTTTTCGGAGGCACACGTTGGTGCCACCTTGTGCCGCTACTCCCCAAGTCAAGCACCATCCATTGCAATGAAACATAGGCACTGTCCACAGGTACACCGGCATCGAGCCCATCCCATGAAGAAGAAATGTTGCAATCGAATTTAGATACGCACCTCTATGGCTATAGACAACTCCTTTGGGCTGTGATGTCGTCCCGGAAGTATAGTTTATGCTGATGGGATCCCATTCGCTGCATGGTCGCTGCACCTTGAAATCGCTGGACCCTGAGGTCACGAGTCCTTCATACTCACAAATGCCCGAAGGATGCAGAGGAACAGATCCATCCAATTCAGAAATAAGGACTAGAATCGGCGGTTCTGTTACTGTCTTGTTGAACAAATCGATTGCCTGGCGAGCAACTTCGAGTAGCTGATGGTCCACGAAAATGACCTTGGCTCTCGAATGTTTCAGAAGCGTCGACACCATGGACGGGTCGTGCCGGGCATTGAGCGTGCAGAGGATCGCTCCGGCCATGGGGACCGCGAAATGCAGCTCGTACGCTGCAGGAACGTTGGGAGCTAAGGTGGCTACCTGGTCAGAGATACAACACCCAAAGCTTAATCCTCTCTCATCTCTCATCAGTTATTCATATCACTGCCATGAACTAGATGAATCATTATCAGGCACTAACAGAGAAGACAACTCCAGACATTATCTTCCAAGCCCTTACGAAGGAGAAAGGTGTTAATTTGAGACACATGGACCGCTACACAGTTTCTCACAAATCAAACCAGAATGGATCAAATTTTTGCCCTGATGAACAAACCGATACAGCACACAAAACAAAGAGACGGAACTCATTAATCAAATTAGAATGCATGTACCAGGGAACTCGATATGAAACGTTTGCCTGAACCAATCCACAACTACCCGCGTTTCAGACGACCAAATTTGCCTGACGACACAGACCATGACAGGGGTATTTGAACCCAAAAAACCAACTCGAGCTCCGACTCACCACATCGCCCCGGGAGATTCCCATCCGGGACAGAGCAGAGGCCACCCTCCGGCACCGCTCGTGCGTCTCCCTCCAAGTGTACCTCACGTCGCCGTACACCACCGAGGTCGCGTCCCTGTAGACCTTGGCCGACCGCTCCAAGAAGCTGATGGGAGTGAGAGGGGCGTGGTTGGCCGAGCAACGGACGAGGCCCTCCACGGACCTCCACGAACCCGGCTCGGAATCGCCACCATCCCCACCGGCCCAGTGAGCGAAACCGCGAGGGGGGTTCTTGAATTCGGTGCCGAGCTGCTTTAGCCTGGGAGAGAGACGGCGGGTCAGTGAGCTCTTGAAGAACCGGTTCATGTTGACCGAGGAGAAAGTGAGGGAAGACACTTTGATGGAGCTCAATGGTGGGTTCAATAATGCTGTGACACGACCAAGAAAACTTGAGGGGCCTATCTTGAGGTGGTTCTTGTCCTCACACAGAGAGCAAGAAAGAAAATGTGAGAGGCCGAGAGGAGATAGACAAAAATCAGAGCTTGATGCGATGGATAACACGTTGGATAAACTGGCACTTGTAGGAGAATCGACCAAATGCAGATCCCATGGGGGCGACCTATCAAGTTCTGCTTTTTTTATTTTTATTTTTTTATATTTCTGATTCTTCAAAGATTTAGCCGGCAATGCCTCGAATTTTAAATACGTTTGATAATCTGAATTTGAATCCTAGTAAGTAGTTATCTAGTATTTGGCGACACTCTCTGGACTGAATATATCCGGATACATCTAGATAAAATACCGAATAAGAAATCCGATCCAAGAGTGAGATAAATCCAGATTGCATATAAAATATAAAAAAATAACCGCAAAATTCATATTTTAATCTTTTAACGAAATGATAAAGTGACACATTGAATATTGTTTCGCCGGCACCGCCTATACAAGGACCACCACTAAAATTATCAATGATCGTCACTTCCACGATGGCCGTCTAGTCATCGCCCCAAGCCCACGATTGTGTTCCGACAAGGGAGGGTGAAAAGGGGCCTAAAGATTTGCATGGGTCACCTTCCAACCCCAGTTGCATTCGTCCTTCACATCGAGGCCATGATTCACAATCTGGCTATTCATTTGCTGGTTGACATAGAAGGACCAACACACCATTAGCTTCTTGGCGACCATGCTCTCAAGTGTCGAGTTCCAACGTCAAGAACATTGCAACGATATCGTGGTAGAGAACCTTCTCTTGCGGGCCCATCCCATGACATAAACCTTCTCTGTTGTCGCCTCTCTTAGCCACTTTCTTCGGCAATGGAGTCCGGCATTATGACCCACATGAAGTGCCTCGTACTATTCACAAGGCCGTCCCAAAATTGCTGAAATTGGGTTGGTTGAGAGAGGCCATGAGGTCGACTTCCCAGAGACGTGCTCGAGAGGGTTTGAGCCTTACCCACAAGAGAAGCAAAGTCAGAGGTAGGATTTTCAAAGATTCTTAAAGATTTTCAATCTTATTTGCGGGTTTTCGAAGATTATCAAAGATATTTTTTAAATATTCTACATCATATTTTAAGTTATACCAAATATATGATAAGGCATTTTAACAATTCGAGAATTATTGGGAGACTTTCAAACTCCCTTTATTTTATGTATATGCTTGTTGGGATGTCAACGGAAATTCTAATGATTATTTAATGTGGGCTTGCAAAAGAAACATATGTGTCAGAGTGGATATTCGTGTCCACTTTTGATGGTTTGCGGGAGGTCCCTGTATCCGGATGATTCATACAATCATTACCCCTCATCCCAACCTCGAATAAAAATAATAATGAATAAATTTCATCCGTTGATCATAAATATTTTAAAATTTCATATATTACGATATATGAATTACTAATAAATATAACGAGTCATAATCTGTAATAATACGATGGATCATACTATATTGATTTATTAACAGTGAACTCCTATGTCAATCTTTAATAAAATAAAAGTCAGTAGATCTGACTCAGAAGTAAGCCTAAATTAGTTATCTAAATCCCCTATTCACGGTAGACACTACTCAAAATCCAAAACTACTCCTAGAATTTATCCCTAACCCACACATCCATCTAAAATTAAGAGTTCTAGCAAACAAGTTCCCTTAAATCTTGAGAAGGTAGACAATCATCAAATGGATCTTTCCACCCTAGTCGCATACATCCTTCATTTCAAGCCCATAGCTCACAATTTGGCTATTCATCTGCTAGTCGACAAAGAACTGCATCATCAGCTTCTTGGCGACCATGCTCTTGAGCGTCAAGTTCTAGCATCAAGAACGTTGCAACGGCACCGTGGTACAAAATCTCCCCTTGCGGGCCAATCCCACGATACACACCTTCTTCGTTGTTGCCTCTCTTAACCGCTTTCTTCAGCAATGGAGTCCGGCCATACGACCCACATGAAATGCCTCTTACTGTTCACAAGGTTGTCCCAAAATTACATGAACTCGTGTCGATTGAGAGACATCATGAGGTTGACTTTCCAAAGTCGTGCTCGAGAGGGTTTGAGTCTCAAGAACAGGAGAAGCAAAATCAGATATGGGAGGATTTTCAAAGATTTTCAATCTTATCTGCAGATTTTTAAAGATTATCAAAGATTTTTTCTAAAGATTTGAAATCATATATAAAATTATACCAAACGCGTGATAGGATATTTTCATAATTTAGGGATATGCATCCTTGGATGTAAATTGAAACTCAAATGATTTTTTTTTTTTTTGATAACCGAGGACTCCACCTTGACCCTAATCGCGCCGCGATGGCACTTTCGGGCTTGGCCCCTATACCTCAGGGGATAGCACAGGACCCCAACACTATAGACCTCCACTTACAACGCTAGTAACTGCAGGTTTCGAACTCTCGACCTCGGCGGTAAGGGAGGGACTCTCAACCAGTGCAGCTACCCACGGTTGGGTTCAAATGATTATTTTATGTGGGCTTGCAAAAAAACATTTACATCCGTGCCCACTATTGATGGTTTGCACGATGTTCCTATACCCTATCCGGACGATTCATCCAATTATTATCGCTTACACCAACCTCAAAAAAAAAAATAGTGAATAAATTTTGTCCATGAAATATTTTAAAATTTCATATATTATGACATTTTCTATATGAATTATTAATAAATATAACACATCACAATCTATTATAATACCAGGTTCCATCTCTCAATATATCGTGCCATGTTGATTTTTGAGCAGTGAACTCAGATCCTGATCCCCATTCGCTTCACAACAAAGTGGAAATTAGTGGATCTGACTGGAAATTGGGTGTGAGTTAGTGATCTAAACCCCCTCCTCCACGGTACACGCTACTCAAAGTCCAAAACTACTCCCAGAACTCATCCCTAATCCATACATCCATATAAAGAGTCGAGTTTTAGAAAACAAGATCTCTTAAATCTTCACAGGGGAGACAATTATCAAATGGATCTTTAATCCCCTACTTCAAGCTCGCGGCCAGTAGAAAGGCTTCTTGTAAGCAGCGATTCATGATGTATGGGAGTGTGCTTGTAGGTAGCAGAGCGGAGCCACATCGATCAAGATACTATGTTCCTGTTTTTCATGCTCTGTTCTGGATCAAAATCAGAAATTGAAAACCTATTGAGGTTTTGCCTCCATCAGCAGCACTTAAAAAGAGGATAAAGGGCAATGTTGACTATAGGAAGTAAGTAGGTAACTTGCAAAACACATCAGAAATCGGTAAGATGAAATTGAGCGGGGTGGAGGAAAATTGAGATATAAGCATTAAATGCATTCGACAAATTCAGACACAGCATGAAACTTCGAATTTCTCCTGTATTAACTTGAATTATCAAGTTAAAATTGAGAATTCATGAGTCATTGGTAAAGAAGGAGCGACATCCTCACACAACGCATGCCAAAATTCGGTTAAAAGAACTACGCTTTCTCGTCTTGCCAAGACCTGCTGTTGTTTTCATGTTTAACTGAGATTATTCATAAAACAAATAGAATTTAGGACTGTGAAGTCCCAAACAATAATGTGAAAAGAAGATTTTATCAAGAATGTGGGCAATATAGATTTCCATGCCGGGTCAACAAATTTCCTCAGAAGTTTAGAGGATGAAGACATCTTGCAGATTAGTCCAAAGCTTGTATGACTGCTTTAGTGATCTCTTGTGTAGTGCTGTCTCCGCCTAGATCCTTCGTCCGGTACTTTCCCTCCAATATTACTCGCTTCACGGCAGTTTCTAGCCGATCAGCGAATGATGGAAATTGGAGATGCCTCAGCATCATGGCAGACGATAGAAGCACGGCTACAGGATTCGCCCTCTTTTGTTCAACTAGCTTTTCATGACCCACGTTACCTGCTGAAGCCCCTTGCTCAAAAATGGCATGATCAGCCCCCACATTACCTACAAAAAATTATATATTCGGTTTAGAACTTCAATTTTTTAGATGGCACGAGCCAGGGCATTTCTTGTCTGTTCCAAAGAGCTAGGGCACAATTTTTTTTTTTTTTTTTTGGGTCAGCAACTAGAGAACAAGTTGAATAGCACATAATGTCATTTTATGAACAAAGGCCAGAAAGTTCTATTAAGCGTCCCACACAATTTGATTGTCCCTCTCTCTAATAGCTCCATGTCCCATCCTAGTTCCTATGACTCATAAATGTACCTCACGAGAATCAATTTTCAGCCTGCTGAATGAAACATATAAAGCTAGAATGTGATCGAACATTAAGACATACCTCCTGGCATGACTCCAGTTCCACCAGCTATGCCAGCTGCTGTATTTGCGACCAGATTCCCGTAAAGATTGGGGGTCACCTGCAAATTACAAACCACACTTCAGTGGAGCTCGTTGCTTTAATCAGGGTGCAATAAAATGCCGTGTACACAATATAGTATTTCTAAGAAGATGACCAGTAAAGTCAAGAATAAGTGACTTATTATTGTAAAAGCTCTGTGAGAGAAAAGTGCTATTTTTTATTTAGTAATGCTCTATATATATATATATATAAATAGAATAAACCCTAAAGCTCCTAAAGACTATTTTACCCTTATACTCTAACACTCCCCCTCAAGCTAGAGCATAGATATTAATCATGCCCAGCTTGTTACAAATATAATCTATCCTCCCATTACCTAGAGGTTTAGTAAAAATATCTGCAAGTTGCTCACTAGTTCGAACATGACTTGGAAGAATCAATTCACTCTATAACTTCTCTCGATTAAAATGACAATCGACCTCAATGTATTTTGTTCTCTCATGAAACACAGGATTTGAAGCTATATGCACTGCAGCTTTATTATCACACCATAGGGTCACAGATTGTTGTTGCTTGCTCATCGAAAAGGTACACGTGTCAGTACTCAACATTCTATTGCAAATTTTATCTCTTACTCTTCCATGTCTCCTTCTTTTCGGTCATTTTTATCTACTGTTGAACAACATCCTGTCCCTAAGTCTGTAGCTGAAGCATTACAAAGTTCTGATTGCAGGACAGCAATGGAAGAAGAATTAAAGGCTCTTGAAATGAATCTAACTTGGGATTTTGTACCTCTTCCTTTAGGCAAAACTACTATTGGTTGTTAATGGGTGTATGCTATGAAGGTCAATCCCGATGGTTCTCTTGCTCGTTTAAAAGCGAGACTTGTTGCCAAAGGGTATGCCCAGGTGTATGGGGTTGATTATTTGGACACTTTTTCTCCGGTCACTACTACGTCAACTTCTGCGTCAGATCCACCATTAGACTCTTCTCCTGTATCTGATCTTGATCTTCCTAAAGACTATTTTACCCTTATACTCTAACAAGCTCCAATGGTAATGTTTCCCTCTCCATTCAGGTATCGTAGCCATTCCAATAAAATAACTATGAAATCTCAATTCTCAAACATACAAGTTTTTATTAAAGTTGTCCTAGAGAGGCCTTCTATAGCCAAGATCAACCTTCATTGCTGCATATGTTTCAAAGCATAGCCAATCAGTTATCCTGAGATTTGTTGCTTATCTCAATGGCCAAGTGAACTTCAGGCTAGTCATATGTCATATCCTCTATAAGAACTTGCCCTCAAACTGTCAGAAGAAATGTGTTTAATTGCCTTTCCTCCCATTCTACATAATTATTATTGGAGAAAATTATTTTCCTTATTATGTAGTCTCAGCAACTTCAAACCTAGAGAAGCCTGTGATAAACTTGGTTCTTAACCATGGATGGCAAAATAAAAGAAAATATAGCATCTACACCTATACACAACTGATCTCTCTCCCATTGCAACACTCCAGAAATCACATTAGAACGCACGGGAAGAAGCAAAACTACCATCAAAGGGAATTGCGCATGAAAATGTAAACTTAGCCTGTTTGCTTTCTTCCCTTCTGACCACAGAAATGAACAATAAAAAAGAACACTCATCAAAGATAACTTTAGCAGACTTCTGTTCAGTTAATTCTCAAGTTGATATCAAGAGCAAAGAAGTGATAAATCAATGCTTTCGTCATAAGTAGCCTATAGTCCAAAACTAATATACTGCGATATCCTCCAAGAGCATGCTCTCTGCTTTCTAAACAAGTAGTTTGCCCCAGTTTTTTTTTTTTTTTTTTTTTTTTTTGGTCAAATAGTTTGCCCCAATTAAAGACACACTAATCATGAAATCTTTGGTAATATCACCAAATTCAATCCTCCAAGCCCTTCTCAGACAAAGTATGCATGGAATTGGATACACATATAAATAAAAGAGCAAGATAGAAACTCCAAAAAGTCATAAAGGAATTTTTTTTTTCCATCGTTATACTCCAACTTTTCCTTCCAGTCAGTACTCTGTAACCTAGTGGGGTCAACTTCCATTGCTATTCTGCAACCTATTTATAAGTCCCAACCAATAAATTCACTAGATTTGCTATCAAGATGCAGAATATATAATCTTTTACATAAGATAAATACTTAAAGAGCTGACACAGTATTTTAACAACTGATGCCTATAAATTTAACTTGTGAATGAAAATGTAAACGTTGAGAAACTATACCATGACATCAAATTGTTCAGGCTTGGAAACGAGTTGCATGCAACAATTGTCCACAATGATCTCACTATACGTAATCCCAGGGTACTTTTTGGCGACTTCTCGGCATGATTCCAGGAATAGACCATCTGCCAGCTTCATAATGTTTGCTTTGTGGACAGCAGTCACTTTCTTTCTATTGTTCAAGTAAGCATACTCGAAAGCGTATTGTGCGATACGCTCTGAACAGAACTTTGTCATCACCTAAAAGAACAGTAGTATGAGATGCTTAAAAAGACCAAACTTTGCAATGCCGTCAAAAGGAATAAACGAAGAAAGAGGATTGAGCAACCAAGTTCATTTATAGTGAGATGTTTATTGTGTAATGAATAATGAGGTCGTTTTGTCACAGAATTCACAAAAAATGGTGCTCCTGAACCAATTGAAAACCTGAGTTAAGTTAGTGATAATACATCATAGGGAGAACAGATCATCTATAACGGCATTAGTCTCGGATCTAGGAGACACCATGTAAGAGTCAACTAGTCCATAGGTCCTTATCAAGGAATGAGGTAAACAGGATAGATATCACATCACTGATCAAGCAACAGAGTAAATAATTGACAAAAGATCAAATCACTCAAGTCAATATTAGCCCAGCATGTTGACTACTTAAAGCAAAATGCTTTATTCGGTCCAAACCAATGCCTCACCCTGGCAGCAAACTTAACTACCTGAATATAGCAGCATATCAACCAAAACCATGCAATATGACTTAAAATTCAGTCGAAAGTGACGCTAGTCATACAGCAACTAAACCATTGGAGACAAAATTAGCAGGACATTGAACCTTCCTCACTAATGTTGAAAGGGCACAAAAGTCCCCGCTTTTTACATCCTACAAGGATAGCCCCCTGTAAGTTGCACAGGTTTCTCATATGTTCGCTCGTAACATCGTCGTGACTTCTTTCATAAGATGATGGACGCACGCGGATAGCGACTGCAATTTACTAAAAATGCGCCAACTTTGGGACAAACAAGAGGCGTGCGTGCGCGTGCGGCATTTGAAATCCTCAGAAATGTTGGTTGCTACATCACTTCAGCAGAGGAAATGCCCATTTACGCACTGACATATCATCGAACACAACAACGACGCTTAGGACGACACTTTCCAAAGCCTTAGTTTAAAAGCACCTCAAAGCCAGCCATCCAATCAAAGCACCACGGCGGGCAGCAGCACAAGACAAATGGAATCAAAACAATCAGGATGAACGAAACGAAAACCTGCGCGAACGAATCCAATCGTGGTACCTTAAGACTCTCGACGACACCAGGAACCACCTCGTGCTCGAGCCCCGAGTACTCCCCCTCCGTGTTCTCCCGAATCACCACGATGTCCACGTTCTCGTGCCGCGTCGGGAGCCCCGGCAGGTTGAAGCAGTTGACGAGGGAGGCGTACAGATCGAGGTCCTTCCTCAGCTGGACGTTCAGCGAGCTCACCCCGCCGCCCACGGGCGTCTTCAGCCCGCCCTTCAGGCACACCTTGTTCTTCCGGATCGACTCGATCACCTCCTCGGGCACCCGCTTCATGTCGCCGTGGACGTCGTACTTCTCGAAGTAGACCGGCGCGTGCATCGCGGACATGACCTCCTCGACGGAGGCCGTGACCAGGGGCCCGATCCCGTCGCCGGGGATGAGGGTGACGCCGCGCGGCGCCCCGTCGCCGGGCCGGGGCATGTAGGTGACGGATCGGGACTGGACGGCGGCGGCGGCGAGAGGGGAGGGGCCGCCGCCGGATCTGGAGAGGACGCGCCGGAGGGACGACGCGATCGAAGCCCGAGCCATCGGTTCCGGCGAAGGCGGAGGAGGCGCGCGTTCGGGAGGAGGATTCGAGCTTCGAAGGTCGACGTCAATGGCGGACCGCTACGCGATTTGAGAATCGGAATTTCTGCGATCGAAAAAATGAATTTTTCTGCGTCCTTTGTTTTTTTTTTAATTATTTTTCTTTTCTTTTCCATTTTCAATAATGTAATAAAGTTGAAAAGTAAGGGCGGCGAAAAATAGACAAGAAAAAATGTAATATTATTTAGAGAGCACATAGCGTGAGAAGTGGGACGGGACGGGACGGGAGCGTGGTCAACGGGGTTCATCGGGCGCCACGTGGCGGGACCCCACGCATCGAAGGGCTGATGTGGACGAGAGCATGATTGGAAGTAAAGAGTGCACCGCAGGGGATCGATTGAAGCGCGCGTGCGGCGGTCAACGGAGGTGGCGAAACGCAAGGCGTTTTGGGTCAATGAGAATTTTTTCTTTTTTTGGGGAATTATTTTTTTTTTATTTGGGGGATGGAAGAAGGGACATTTTCGGGATTAATCGCTCCCCCACTTTATTGGAACTTTTTCGTCTTTTCAATTTCGATGCCGAGCAATTTTTCGAGCGGTAATTTATAAATATGAATAATCGCGAAATTGATAAATGGGTTAATACCCTGAAAAACCCCAAACTAGTACACATATGACAAATCTACCCCAAACTATTTTTTTGACCACCAAAAACCCCAAACTGGTATATTTTTGACAAATTTACCATAAACTGATACACTTGTGACAAATTTACCCTCTGTTAGTTTTAGTTAAATTTTCTTGTTAAATTGTAAAGTTAAATGACACGTGATAATTGACCGGTATACCAATTTGGGATTTTACACGTTGTTTGGCACAGTTTACAATTTTTGTGATTTTGTGGTATTAATCTAATTTAGTGGAGGGTATATTAGTCACAAATTTATTAGTTTGGAGTTTTTTGTGGTCGAATAAATTAGTTTGGGTTAAATTTGTCATAAATGTACCAGTTTAGAGTTTTTTATAGTTAGTCGAGGTAAATTTGTCACAGGTGTACTAGTTTGGGGTTTTTCATGGTTAAAAAAATAGTTTGGGGTAAATTTGTCACAAGTATACCAGTTTGGGGTTTTTCAAGGTATTAACCCTTGATAAATTATTGATAAGAAACTCCAAGATAAACGCATAATTTGCTTCTTTAACTTTTGCAAAATGTTATGACCTTATTCTTGCTCCCTCTTCTTCTTTTTATCGATTGGCTCCTTATTCTATTTTTTTTTTTTTCATTTCATGTTAAAAACATTGAGATTAAATTACATATAAACATATCGATATGGTCTATTATGTTGAGGCTGAATGGACCGGAAGTAATGATTTTAAGGAAAAAAAGAGTAGAAAAAATATCGAAAATGTGCTTGAACTTTCCCCTAGATATTAGTTACATTCTTCCATTTCCTTTTTTTAACAATAATTTGATATCACTTACATTCCTGTGCTAGGCTCGATTTCTCTTTTAACTAAATCAATTTCTTTTTATGAAAATATTCAACTAAATTTAAACTATTTTTATTCATTTGTTAAAATAATATAAAAATAATTGAGGAAGATTAATGACTAATACTTCATCAATTAAACATGAATGAAGAACGAGTATATCTGCAAATAATTTGAAAATAAACTTACATGCACTAGCACCCTAATAACAATTACATAGATATTACACTAGCTAGAATGCCAAGTAAATTGAGTGTTCCGGACACCTAGTTGCTCACCACGACTTGGATGATACAGTATCATTGTTGTCATTTTTTAAACTTTAGCATGTCCAGTTGATGTCAATTCCTGCTACCCAAAAAAAAAAAAAAAATCATTACCCTATAACATCCATTTTTAGAACTTTTTTGCAAGCAAGCTGGACTTATTGTTTTTCATAATCTATTTGCTGGTACTGAATAGGGACTCCAATGGCATCCACAGCACCGGTGGGGTCATTAAATCACGAGCCATAGTGAAAAAAATAAAAAATAAAAAATTAACGACTCTCCTCTCCCTCCAATCCGACGTGGAAGACCGGCAAAGACACCATGAGCAGCGGAGTAAAGTTACTCTGGGTTTACCGGAGCCGAATAACTACTTTTTCGTTCTTTTGGTCCAACCGAATAACTACTTTGAGCGGCCAAAAACAGCAAAGAGACCGATTCAAGAATAACTAGTCCCGTCTTGAGGGAAAGCTTATCACTATTATAAGTGCGTTTGATTCGGCATTTTGAAAGATCATTAAAAAAAAGGTAAAGGCCTTTAGCCTAAAAGAATTTGGGAAAATGCAAATTACATTTGATAAATTCCTTTGTAGTGTTGTAAAATATTGCGTGGCGAATATATAATATAGAAGAGATTGAGAAGAGAAAGCAAGTGAACACTAGAGATAGTAGAGAAAGTAAGATATTTCACTGTATTGTGATTGTTGTTATGATAGTTGTTATTGTACATCAAAACTAAACTCTTATTTATAGGAGAACAAGAATGTACTTATCATTAATATCAATGTATCGAATGATACATGTATTGGATAAGGGAGATGAACGTTCATTGTATAGGGAGATGTACTTAGAAAGTATGATACAAATGTACCATAATAAATACATTACATAAGATGAATATAATGAATATTCATTCATGTATCTCATTCATTCATGTATTTCATAACACTCCCCCTTGAATATTCATTGTATTCATTATGAATTGTGCATCGAATGATCTTTGTCTCATTAAAAACCTTAAGTTGGAAAAACCCAGTGGGATAAAAACCGGACAAAAGGGAAAAAGAGTGCAGAGCACAAATGTTATGATCTCTCCCTTTTTATGGATGCATTAATTGCCTCGTTAAAAACTTTAAGCCGGAAAAACCTGTGGGAAAAAACCGGACAAAAAGAAAAAATAGTGCAATGCATATATAGCCACTGCTGGGGCTAATCATTCTTGCATCTTGTGAACTCACCGCATATCAATGATGTAATGCATAGTTCATAATATCTCCCCCTCAATTGAGCCATGTAGCCACTGCTGGGGTTAATCAATCTTGCATCTTGTGAACTCGACGCATACCAATGCCATATACTAATTTCTCAAAAGTTGATGTTGGCAATGATTTGGTAAAAAGATTTGCAAGATTATTTATGGATCGAATCTGTTTAACATCAATTTGTTGACTTTCCAAGAGTTCATGAGTATAGAAAAATTTCGGCGAGATCTGCTTGGTCTTATCACCTTTGATATAGCCTCCCCTAACTTGTGCAACACAAGTAGCATTATCTTCATAAATTATAGTGGAATAATTTGTAACCGGTATTAAACAACAAGAATTATGAATATGTGTTATAACGGATCTTAACCAAACACACTCTCTTCCAGTTTCATATAAAGCAATATCCTCAAAGTGGTTAGAAGATGTAGCTACTAGCGATTGTTTCGTAGAACGCCAAGAAATAGCGGTACCGTTATAACAAAATAAATACCCGGTTTGAGAGCGAGCCTTATGTGGATCGGATCTATATCCAGCATCAGCATATCCAACTAAACCAGAGTTAGTGGAATCCTTGGAATAATATAATCCCAAATCTATGGTTCCTCGGAGAAAACGGAAAATATGTTTAACTCCATTCTAGTGTCTCCGAGTTGACTCATAACTAAAACGAGCCAATAAATTTACCGCAAAAACGATATATGGTCTCGTACATTGTGCCAAGTACATCAAAGCCTCAATTGCATTGAGATATGGTACTTCAGGACCAAGTATCTCTTCATCGGATTCTCTAGGACGAAATAGGTCCTTTTAGTGATCTAGAGACCTTACAACCATAGGGGTGCTCAATGGGTGAGCTTTATCCATGTTGAAACATTTAAGCAATCTTTCAACGTATGCTGATTGATGGACGATTATTCCATTTGCTTTATACTTAAGCTCTAGACCAAGACAAAGTTTGGTTTTACCCAAATCTTTAACTTCAAACTCCATTTTCAAATACTCAGCAGTTTCAGCTAACTCTTCTAAAGTTCCAATTAAATTTATATCGTCGACATAAACTGCTATAATAACAAATCCGATTTCTGATTTCTTAATAAACACGCATGGGCAGATAGGATCATTCTTGTACCTTTTTTTAATTAGGTACTCACTTAGGCGTTGATACCACATGCGATCGGATTGCTTTAACCCGTACAAGGATTTTTGCAATTTTATTGAGAATAAATTGCGGGGAGTGCATGCTTCAGGTATTTTGAATCCCTCGGGAATTTTCATATAAATATCAGAGTCTAATGAGCCATATAGATATGCCGTCACAACGTCCATAAGACGCATTTCCAATCTTTCAAAGATTGCTAAGCTAATGAGAAAACGAAATGTAATCATATCCATCACAGGTGAATATGTCTCATTATAATCAATCACAGGTCTCTGGGAGAATCCTTGGGCAACGAGTTGAGCTTTATACCTGACAACCTCGTTTTTCTCATTTCGTTTTCGGATAAATACCCATTTATATCCAACGGGCTTTACATTATCGGAGATACGAATTACAGGTCCAAAAACCTCTCGTTTAGTTAGGGAAGCTAATTCAGCTTTAATTGATTCCTCCCACTTAGGCCAATCTTGCCTTTGACGACATTCAATAATAGATTGCGGCTCACAATCATTATCCATAATTTTATGAGCAACTGAGAATGCAAAAGCATCATCAATGATGATTTCATTTCGATCCCAAATTTCATTACAATATGTAATGGAATTCTCGGTATTCCCGGGGCTAGTGTTCCTTTCATGGGTTTGCGCCTCTTCGGGGACAATAAGCTCTTTGGGAGCAAGCACAACGCCAGGCTCTTCTGGAGCGGATTCCTGATTCTTTCCCCCTCGTTTTCGAGGAGTAGTATTTTTTTTATCCTATTGGTCTACCACACTTTAAGTGCGGGGGATTTTGATCCATTTTAGTCTGTTCTTCGGGAACAGCTATCCTAGCTGGAGCATTTGCAGTTAGAATATGATAATAGTGCAAATAAACGTGCAAATGTGTCATTTCGCGTAGATAATAGGTAAACATGAGACCATCTACAGGATGCGTCCACTAATACCATAAAATATCGAAATAGTCCACTTAGTGGTTATATTGGTCCACAAATATCACCCTGAATTCTTTACAAGAATAAAGGAGATTCAAGATTAACCTTTGTTATAGAAGGTTTGATAATGAGCTTTCCTTGTGAGCAAGCCTCACAATTATAATTTTTGGATAACAATACATTTATATCTTTTAAAGGGTGCCCTTTTGTATTTTGAATTATCCTACGCATCATTGAAGCGCCAGGATGACCAAAGCGATCATGCCACAGTCCAAACTGATTAGGGCTTACCAATCTCCAAGATGTGGTGGCGTAGGTTTCAACAGCCTTAATCATGACACAATACAAACCCATAGAAGAAGCTTCTAGCTTCTCATGGATGGTCTTCAGGCCCATCTTATAAAAGGAAATGCCGATATATTCTTTATCTTGCTCATAAATAGTCTCGATATGATACCCATTACAGCGTACATCTTTGAAACTGAGCAGATTCCTTTTGGATCTAATGCTTAGAAACGCATTTTCAATATGCAGGATGGTGCCATTTGGCAAAATAATTGTGGCATTTCCAAAACCATCAATAATCGGAACAGGATCTGATATTGTATGGATTTGTGCCTTCTACAATGTCATACTCGAGAAAAAGTGTCTATTACGAAATATAGTATGTGTTGTTGCACTATCAAGCAAACAAACATCTTCCTTTTTCTCGGTATTTTCCATTTGCATTTATATTAACAACTTCAGGTGTCAAGTATCATAAAAGTTGCATATTATCATTGCAAAGTTAAATCCTTATTAATTAAAAGGATTTTCAAATATCAACTGCCACTTCAGGAGCAGAATGATACTTTTAGATTTGAAATTTGGCTTCGGGCCAAGAAAAATGAAAATGAAGAATTGATAGAAGAAGATGAAGTATAAGTTGATTAATAAAAAGAATGCCCACCTTGCAAAAATTACTTACTCAATCGGTAGATCTTCGTGCTTGCAGAAATTACTTACTCGTCGGTAGATCCTCGTGCTTGCAGAAATTACTTACTCAATTGGTAGATCCTCGTGCTGATAACGTGTTGTAAAATATTGCGTGGCGAATATATAATATAGAAGAGATTGAGAAGAGAAAGCAAGTGAACACTAGAGATAGTAGAGAAAGCAAGATATTTCACTGTATTGCGATTGTTGTTATGATAGTTGTTATTGTACATCAAAACTAAACTCCTATTTATAAGAGAACAAGAATGTACTTATCATTAATATCAATGTATCGAATGATACATGTATTGGATAAGGGAGATGAACGTTCATTGTATATGGATATGTACTTAGAAAGTATGATACAAATGTACCATAATAAGTACATTAGATAAGATGAATATAATGAATATTCATTCATGTATCTCATTCATTCATGTATTTCATAACATG
The DNA here is from genome assembly GCA_017140595.1 of Eucalyptus curtisii. NCBI lineage: Eukaryota > Viridiplantae > Streptophyta > Magnoliopsida > Myrtales > Myrtaceae > Eucalyptus > Eucalyptus curtisii. Next base: position 31,781,689 of record CM029502.1, on the reverse strand, counting down.
TAGAACAACTTCTTCTTTTTTTTGGTAAAGATTGTAAAACAACTTTTGATATAGTAGCATTTGGTAAAAAAAAAAAAATTGCAAAAAGTTCAGGCTGTAATTTTCTTTTGTTTAATTAAAAAGGAATCAAACCTTCGTCATGGCCATTGACGAGCCAAATCTTGTGTCGACGACAAGGTCGCATGATCTCAAGCAACTCAAGCCTCAAGCGACCATCTCCCGAGTCACAAGACCCTAGGTGACGGTTGCTACTAGGGATCGCGCAACCCCAAGCAACAAGGCCTGGGGTTGCATGACTCAAGGGACCATCGCCTAGGCAGTCACATGATCTCAAGCGGCCATCACGTGGGTCATGCCACCTCGCTAACCCCTCACCGGTCTCTCGTCAGTCAAATTTGACATTGTCAACCCTCATCGGCTGCCCTCACAAAGAAGATGAATCGTGGCAACGAGGGGCAAAATCGGAAAATTGAAGAATTTGTTAGGGAAGGAAGAAAATTATTTAACCCTAATTTTAGCATTCCTTAAATACTGAAAGCTCAAGGAGGTCCTTGCTTATTTTGGGCTTTCAGATTTTCTAAAGTCATCATTTAGCTAAAAGCCATTTCAAAAGGCTTATCAAATATTCAATATTTTCCCAAGAGGTTTTAGATGGTGAAAGACCATTGAAAAAGCTTAACTAAACACAGACTCTTTAGTTAGGATAAGAAAACTTTTATTGGTTTGAAGTTTTTTCCGATCGATTTACAACATGAGGACTCTCATAATCTCAAGGAACTGAGGTAGTGGATTGCTTGGCTGGACTTCTGGTTAGTTGTGCCGCTACTAGATGGTCAATACAGACAAATTTTCTCATCGGGTTTGATTAGTCTCTCTCTTTTCGGAAAGTAGCAAGGGATTAAATAAAGCCAATTACACAATAAGGGGAGAAGTATCAAAAAAGTCCTAACCTTTTGTATTTATGTCAATTTAGTCTTAAACCTTTTTTTTTTTGTGCCAATTTAGTCCTAAACATTTTTACGTTGTGTTAATTCAGTCATTTTCGACCAATTTTGGTCGAACCTTGCTGATTGGACGTTGGCAGACTAACGTGGCCTAATCGGCGCTGACATGAAAAACTTTTAATAATACATAATTTTTTTGAATTTTTTTTCTTTTTCTTTTTTCCTTCTCCTCAACCTTCCTCCAACCGGTCGCCAGCAGTCGCCAGTGAGAAGCCAGCTCGAGGCCGCCCAAGCCGCAACAGCGGCCTCGCGCCGGCCGGCAAGGCTGGCCCTCGCCGGATACGGTGAGGTCGAGCCTCGCCGGCCATGGGCGAGGCTCGACCCTCGCCACCCAGGCCTTGAGGCGGCTCGCGCCTGGATCTAGCGAGGCTCCACCCTCATCGCCCAAGCCTTAAGGGCGACCTCGCGCCTGGATCTAGCGAGGTCAAGCCTCGCCGATCGCTCAGGCCTCGAGGGCGGCCTCGCCCCGGGCCGGCGAGGTCAAGCCTCACCGGCCATAGGTGAGGCTCAACCCTCGTCGCCTAGGCCTCAAGGGCAGCCTCGCGCTAGGCCGGTGAGGCTTGACCCTCACCGCCCAAGCCTCGAGGGCGGCCTCGTCCATCGCCAAATCCGGGCACGAGGTCGCCCTCAAGGCTTGGGCGACGAGGGTCGAGCCTCGCCCATGGCCGGCGAGGCTCGACCTCGTCGACCCGACGCTAGGCCGCCCTCGCGACCGGGCGGCCTCGAGCGGCTTCTCGCCGCCTAGCGTGAGGTCACTCTCGCGGCCACTAGCGAGGTGGTCGGCGAGGTCAACCTCGCCGGCGACCGACTGGAGGAAGGAGGAGGAGAAGGAAAAAAGAAAAAATAATAAAATATTATTAAAAATTATCCATGTCAGCACCGATCAGATCACGTCAGTCAGTCGGCGTCCAGTCAGCAAAATCTGCCAAAATTGGCCGAAAAGGACTGAATTGGCATAATGTAAAAAGGTTTATGACTAAATTGGCACAAAAAAAAAAAAGGTTTAGGACTAAATTGGCACAAATGCAAAAGGTTTAGGAATTTTTTTACACTTCCCACACGATAAGGGAAAGCAAAACGCTTTGGCTCTGTTTAGTAGTACGAATTTGAGTCTAGATATGATTTTAAAAAAAAAATTCATATCCAGTTTTTGGCAACGTTTTTCGGATTGGATAATTTCATAATACTTGGATAAAAAATTCCACACTGACGTGGAATGAATCCAGATTGGATAAAAAATAAAAATTAAATAAACATCTTTGTCATCTTTTTTTTTTTCTTTTTTCTGGTCATGAACATCTTTGTCATCTTCCAAGGAGCAACGCATCTGACAAACATCATTGATGAACCCACGATTCTTGACACTCTTTGTAGATGTCTCCCTGCCCTCTAATTGGTCCACTAAGGAATGGCCAATTGTTCTCAACTTGCTTACGTTTGCACCAGACGATTGCGATTCTAAACCTCCGAATGGTTCAATTCTAAGAAGAATCAATTGAAACTGACCTTACCTCTCCTCATCCTCCTCCACCAGGCCTAATTAATAGTCACGATCATTCACATCATCAATCTCATTTGACAATTTGTTGCTATTAGTTTCTCCTAATTGAACCCCGTCATCTGCTCCTTCTCCATTACTGTTCTCGCTACAGCTAACCGTGCGATTGTCGTCGTCGGCAAGAGGCCAAGAGACACAGCCGGAAAGAGGGAGGGGGAGGGGATGGGGTCGATGATCAACGCGCGACAAATGGGGCAATTGTTGTTAAGGGGGACGTGGCTGGATCCGAAGCCGTCTACGACGAGGAGTAGCCTAGACAGAAGGCATTTTAGCTCGCTGAAGGGCCACTCTTTTAGCGAAACAATTAAGCGTTGAAGGGTGGAGGTACAATCCATGAAAGAAAGATGATATTCAAAGGATTTTGAAATGTTTTTAATCATATCTTAAATGGCACCAAACATAGGGATTTTCTACCATTCGAAGGATATTTGAAACAATTATAATCTCATTTCGTCTTATCCCATTATAATTTGGACGACCAAACGCAAAATTTTAGTTGTTGATGCGATTGTACTCTTCTCATATTCATCTTGAAATACTAAAATTCAAACTCCTCGAATTGTCTTGATTAGATAGTAACTACTCTATATTTTAAGAAACTTTCGTTCAAGTGTAGGTGTCCAATAGGTCATGGACCCATATTTTAACTCATTTTTTATTAGTTGAGAGCTATATGGGTTCTTTAAAATTTCCAATATGGGTTAGGATGGGTTTAATAGAATAAAGCCCAACTAATAATAGGTTATAATGGGTCTAAAAATAACTCACTTTTAACCCATTTATTATTGTTAGGATTTGACACATAATCACACAAAAAATAGAAAGTAAAAGCGAGAAGGAGAATTAAAGATAAAGTTTTATCATTGTTTATCCTTAAAATAGGCTACATCTAGTAAAGGATTCCATTATAATTAATATTTCACACATCTATGTTATATCATCAATTATAAGAAAAAAAAATTATATACACCCAGTAATTATTTATGAACTTAAACTCAAATTATCAATAAAATAGGAATTCAAATTATAAAACCCTTCTAACATCTCGAAGGCGCTGCCCCCGGCCGTCCTGGATCCCCACCCACTCACCACGGAGTAGGATGTTGTGCCTTCTTATCGATGGGAACATAAATCACATCCTAACAATTATATCTACATGTCCACTCTCGAGCCGATAAGAACAACGAAGCCATGTCCAAATTTGCCTCCATCCTTCCATTTACTCAACTCCCCATCGCAATTCTCCAAGAGGAATTGCAGCCATCAGATTCGGCGGTAGTCTAAGAACTGGGTCGACCTCGCTTGGATTCAGGTCTAGAGGGTTCGGTTTGAAGGTTCTTGGTGCCGTGAGCTCCTTCATTGGTCGTAGCTCCGTGAGTGGAGGACTGTTTCAGTCGTCTTTCACCGCAGCAGTGATACTGTGGTGGTTGCACAGGCTGTTTCATTTGCTGCTGCTAAGGCACAGAGAGAGTGGATGGTTTAACGCGCGCGGTTAGAGAGCGGATGTAAAGTGTTCGTAGAAACGACTATTAGAGAATCTAGCTTTGACTGCTCATATGGCTCGACAGTGTGGGCTAAGTTTTGATATAGTGACCTGTTTTCCTTTCTGTCCCCAGATTCTATTTCTCCGCCAGACATCTAAGTGAAATACCTTGAGGACATAGCTTGGTGTGACAAGTCCAAAGGTCGAGTAAATTTTTTAATCTGACACATTCGATTCCAAGTGATTAGCTGAGTGAATTCAGTATTTGCAAATTTCTGGTGTGCTAGTATTTTGGAATTTGGATCAAACAGAGCATCCCTCATCTCCTCATCATATTGCCCAAATGAATCAGGTATTGCTGTCACAGCAAAAAGTTTTGACTTCCAAATTGCTCAGATGAGTATGGGTCACTAGATTTGTACTGCGCTAATATGGGTTGAAACGGACTAGATTGGTAAATTTGGGTCAGATCGTTTCCAACCTGACCCAACCCAACCCGCCAGTTTGAAGGGCCTACCTTCAAGCTTGGAATCTGTCAGATATAACATGAACCTCAAAACACCTCAAACAAAGGAGCCGGATCGGCAGCAAAGATTGACCAGAACTGGAAGTGAACATCTTTGTAAAGAAAAAAGTAGGTGTGGCTCTTACGTAATTAGCCTAATGTCCCTGTCAAATGGTTCGGGGGTTGGTATTTGTAGTCGTTGAATGAGTGAGTTGGTGAGTGATGCATAAGTTTCAACTTCAGTCAAGACATTCCTCCTTAGCTCTAACAGAGAAAATTCTGAAAAGTCCCAAAACATCCTTTCAAACAATGTCCATATTTAGTCCTGATTCGTGTCAACAGAATCAAAAGAGACATCAGAAGATCAAACAGGGGAGGAGCTATGAGATACTACGGTACATGCTCTGGTATTCAAGAATGGCCATTCCAAAACGCAGATGGCATTTTGTTTCTGCAAATGCTACAATCAAATCAAGATCTCAGAAAATGCAATTGCTTACAGCTGAAATTCTTCTCCAATTAGCATTTTATTTCTGCGATTCTAGTACAATCGAATCAAGACCTCCAACATTGTAATTGCTTTCAGCCAAATCTTTACTCCAACCCTTTGTTTCTTGGCTTATATAAGAACCAAAACATCCAAACACATCCCCTCCAAAAAACCAGGTCAGAACCCAACTCTTCTCACCTTTCACCTCCCAATTCCACAGAGAACAACAACATGACATTAGGAAAAATTACAGAAAAAGGAGGGGGCAAAGCAAATAATTAAGCACTACTTTACTCAATATAAAAATGAGACTCAAATCCACAATCCATGGAATTGAGGATTCAAATCTAGGCATGCCTTGCCTGGAAGTCTCTCATGAAAGCAACCAGCTTCTCAACACCAGCCAAAGGCATGGCATTGTAGATTGAAGCCCTCATGCCTCCCACCGACCTGTGCCCCTTGAGCTGAACCATCTTCTCCTTCGTAGCCTCCTTGATGAACTCGGCCTCCAGCTCCGACTTCTCCAACGTGAAGGGCACGTTCATAAGCGACCTCACCGACGGCTCGACCGGGCACCTGTAGAACCCTTTGCTCTCGTCGATGGCCTGATACAGCAATTCGCCCTTCTTCTTGTTCTTCTTCTCCACCTCCTTCAGCCCGCCCTGCTCCAACAGGTCCTCGAAGACGAGCCCGCACATGTAGATCCCGTAGCAGGGCGGCGTGTTGTACAGCGAGGCGTTCTCGGCTTGGATCTTGTAGTCGAGCATCACCGGGGTGATCCCCTGAGCGTTCCCGATCAGATCCTTCCTGATGATCACGATGGTTACCCCGGACGGGCCGACATTCTTCTGCGCCCCGGCGTAGATCACCCCGAACTTGGAGACGTCCACGGGCTTGGAGCAGAAGTTCGAGGACATATCAGCCACCAAGATCCCGCCTTTGTTCTTCGGAACAGGGTACTCCTTGAATTCGACGCCGTGGATCGTCTCGTTGGCGCAGATGTGCAGGAATTTGGCATCCGGGTCCTGCTGGACATCGTCGAAAGATGGGATCTTGGTGTACTTCTCGCCCTTCCCCGACCAGACCACCTTGGCCTTGCAGTACTTCTGGGCCTCCTTGACGGCCTTGTCGCCCCAAGAGCCGGTGACGATGTAGTCGACGGGGTCGTCGGGGTGGCAGAGGTTGAGGGGGACGGCGGCGAACTGGGTGGTGGCGCCGCCCTGGAGGAAGAGGACGGCGTACTCGGGGGGGATCTCGAGGAGGGCCCGGAGATCCGACTCGGCCTTCTGGATGATGGAGGTGAAGTCCTTGCCGCGGTGACTCATCTCCATGACGCTCATGCCGGATTCGCGCCAGACGTAGAGCTCCGACTGGGCCCTCAGGAGGACCTTCTCCGGCAGGACCGCGGGGCCGGCGGCGAAGTTGAAGACCCGCTCCTGGGCCGCGGCGGGGGCGGCGGCGGCGGGGGCCGCGGATCTTGGACTTGGGTGGTGGCGGCGGCGCATTTGATCGAGATGGGCTTGGGGGAGGCGGCGGGGAGGCGGGTGGTGACGGGGAAAGCGGTCCTGGGGCCGGCCGCGGCGGCGGTGGAGGGGGTCTTGAGCATGAGGGAATGAGGGGAGGCGGCGGTGGCCATGGTGGCGGCGGCGGCGGAGGTGGTGGTGAGTTTTATTGGGGGGCCTCCTTTTTGGGTGGGTTGGTGGTGGAGAGAGATGGGGGTGGGTGATTTTGGGAGGAGTATTTATAGGGAGAGAAGTATCAATTCATCTTGGGATGTTCTTGCAAGGAAGGAAGGGACCAATTATAGCCAAACTGCTGTTTTTTTCCTGTTGTTTTTTCCTTTGAGATTTGGAGCTTTGCCATGGGGGTTGGTGAAGAGAGGTTCATGTCATTTCCATTCCCTTGTATCCATTGCTTGTTCAAATAGTCTCATTTATGAGAAGTTCATGAAATCAGTGAGACATTCATGGAAATTCTTCTCTTCAAGTAAGTATGGCCTATTATTGCACCTACTTGGAAAAAAATTACCAAAGTTGAGGATAGAGGAATTGCTCAAAATCTTAAGATTCTAAGATTGAGTTGTATACTGCCGAAGTGTGTTTGTGTATGATCTTAGATTGGAATCATGAAATAAAAATATTTCTCGATAAGCATTAGATAACTCTTTTCTATTTTACATCGATTTGAGATAGAATATTTCATGATTTATCATTTTCTTTAGGTGGAAAATTGCACTGACGGTATTTGTAATCCTATTTAAATGTTTGGCAAAAAATGCAACTGAGTCCTAAACGTTTTTTTGACTATTAGGCTAATTTTTTTAATGTGACACCTCAAAATATAATATGATATTTTCTAATACTTCCGTACATATATCATGATGTAGTGGCGCATTAAAAGACGAATTTATTTAGAAAAGAGTAAATGAAAGATCTCCCAAACGTTAGACCCCCCCCCTTCCTCACGGTCCCCTCTCTCTCTCTCTCCTCCGCTCTCACTCACTTTTTTTTTTTTTTGGCCCTTTTTTGGTCTTTCTCCAAAAAATTTTTGTTTTAGTTTTTCTTTAATTCCATTAGTTTCTTTAAATTTTGACTTATTTTGACAAGGCACATAAAAACTATTAAACGGACGCGTCAAATTTCGAATGTATTTGTTAAGCCGTCGTAGAATGAGCTTAATTGCATTGATATTAGAATGCTTGACACTTAATCTCATATTTCTAAATGATTAGTACTTGATTGCACGTATGATCAAATATTTAGGATCGTTGGTATATATTTTTATTTATAAAAGAGGCCAAAGGTTGATTTTATAATAAGTTTACAACTCTACAACTCCCGCTCCAAGCTACATACTACGTAGAGTGAGACGATACAATGACAACATAAAAACAAAAAAGTCCACCTATCGACGACAAGGTAAGCACCCTTCGCTCGTGCATCAAGTTTAGGTCTTACACTCAAAAATGGATTTTGTTAAAAGAAAAAAAATCACCCAACTTGGTGTATAGCCGAAAAAAACAATATTACAATTTCTATATACAATAAATGCTTTACGAATTGAATATTTTCTCATCAAAATATGTATAACAAGTATCTCAAGAGTATTCATTAATAAGACCCTTTTGATTCTTGCTACACGATAGAAATATCTTTATTAGCAAATTAAAACATCTCAGAGTCACTCAAATTACTGGATATTTACTGCTCTCGAGCGTTGAAGTTTCAGGTCACTGCCAAAAAAGCGCACTCAAGATGGCTTTGATTTAATTTGCCTTTCCTTGCACTCCAAGATCTATCACAACTACAGAATTTTCAATAATAATATTCAAAACTTCGGGCCGCGCCACATGCTACACACGGACCATGTTCGGATCATCACAAGCGGAATCACTTTCCTTGTCACTGTCCGGCCGCAACTTGACTTTTCGGAACTATTTTTCCAGCATCTCTTTTTCAGTTACGGAGTTCAAATCAAATTTGACTCCCTTTGTTGGAAGTTGTCTTCTAACCATGCCCACTTCACCTCCTTCCGCGAGAAAAAAAAGGTGCTAGAAAATCCCATTCAAGAGTTTCTACATTACCATATAAGCATAAGCCTATTTCAGTGTTCCTGCATCACCGTACAAGCATCAAGAAGAAACTAGTTCTGGGCAAAAGAAAAAGCACTTTCAAGCCAAATAGTTTTGACGAAAGACGAGAAAGGGAAAAATGAGGTAAGGAAAAACAACACAAATAATGTTCAATTTAATCCCCTCAATGTAATCCTTTTATTTGTTCAAACGACAAATCAACCATTATGGGATGATGATGAGTAGACGTGTCCAATTTTCATCCATCCACTTTGGAAAAGGAAAAGAAAAAGAATAGGACATCAACATATTTATTGTTAATTAATGACGATGATTATTATATCTTGAATTGAGATCAACATTTAGCAGAGGTGATCCATGTGTAACTTTTTTTCAGTCCACCATTTAAAAGTAAATGATTCGAAGCTAAAATCAGCAAATTCCATTTAACTTGAATTAACAAAAAGACAAAATTTAACATTTTCAAATAGTTTATGGACTGGATTGAACATTTATCAATACTTCAGGGATCATATTGAACAAATTAAAATTCCAAAAATGACAATCCATATTAGAGCAAAGTTCAGAAACTCTTTTCCCTGCAAAATTATCATGTCTGCCAAGTTCCTATCACTTGATCTCATCAACATGGCTATTTCCAACCCTTTTCTTGCCCACATTATTTCAACCGAAATGAGCTCCGCCGTAATTCACACAATCAAGTATGCACATGCTTCTCACAGTTGGCAATTTAGCCGAGGAGAGTAGAACCTGTAAAACAACTTAACAATCAATTACATATTTTCCTAGTTTCGCTTGCTGCCAAGGTGGTAAAAAACCTTATCAGGAATCAGGAGATTTCGCCAACTTGAAGCAGACCGTGTTTGGACTTAACGAACAGGCTGTATATTTCTACAATGCCTCTTTCAGAAAGATGATCAGACATCACCAGCAGCAAAGAACTGTGTCAAGACTAGCCCTTTAAAGAAACACCACAGGGTAATAAATATCACGCTAAAGCATCCTAAATTTGCATACTCTATTTGCTCCACAGTTTATGTAACAAATACCAAAGTTGGAACTGGAAGTGTCAGAAAAACTAGGATGCTGTTGAAGTTAATATAAACTCAGGGCCACCACAGTCCCGACAATATGCTGATATATACCTGCAATAAATAGGCATAAAATATTATAAATGCATAAAAATGAATCGAGGAATAAGAAACGTAAGAGGAGCAGGAACTAACCAGTCAGTTATCCCTTATGAGTTATCCTGTTCCTGTGAGTAATCTACAACTACAAAATTTCTCATCCGAAGACATCACAAAGCAGGAGCCTGTTTTTCCTAATAATTTCCATCGAAATTGTTCTCATTTGAAAATATCAGATAGCAGGGGGCTACTACTTTTCTCCTCGACTAATACTTCTCTCTTTCTCCGCTTTGCCTCCTTTAAACCTCTTTCAACGATCAACACATTTTCCTGCTTTCTTACGTCTTTGGAAGTTGATTCATGATTCTCAGTTATGTCCAGCTGGTTCTTAGATGCTGAATTTTTTGAAGAATGCCGCTTTACTGCCTTCACTCGCTCTTTAGTTCCACCCTTCATCTCCACAAGAATTTCATTAATCCTCAACCTTTCCCCCTTCACTACATTTACTTCTCTGCGTGAAGATTGAAATGCCTTGACAAATTCTTGACATTCCTTAACCTCTACAGATTTGTATGCCAAGCCGCCCCTTCTTCTCTTCGCAACAACCTTTTGTTCAACAGCAATGCATCTCCCCCCATTAAACTTCTGTTGTTCATCAACACTTCCTTCGAGCGATTCAGAGCTTGACACTGGTTGACTGCTCTTATTATCATCCTTGAATACCTCTTGAGCTATCAAATGGCTTAGAGAAGCATGACTCGACTGCTTGCTGATAACAATTTCCTGTTGATCCCCAACAGCATCCAAAAGCTTCTTATCCTCAACAGCCTCCTCTTGTTGCACTACTCCACCACTCATAGTATTCAAAATGATTGTGCCAAGAACATGTCTTGTTTCATGAAGAAAACCCTTACCAAGTAACTCGTAGTTAATTTCAAAACACTCTCTTCCATCATTGTAAGATTCAACATCATTAACCAGCACTTGAAAAATTTCTCTAACATTATTCGCCACCTGCTCTTGGATGAGCACCTAAAGGAGAACAATCAGGTGATATATATCAGCATATCCAAATAGGCGATTGCAGCACAGAAAATTTTGACATGTTATCCAATTGGGACAGCAACAATTACTCAACTCCTCGTTCATCCTAATTGGATATATGGTGTGTAAACTGCAGATGAGGATTCAACTGTGGAGATCTTCAATAGGACTCTATATCAAGAGCCCTAATATGAGTTACTTAAAAGTATACTGGGTTTCACGTATGACTAGCCATGTAATGCGTGCCAATGCCTAGCACAATATACAAAGAGAACTTTTTTTATGCAAATAACTAAAGACATCTTAACAACTAGGTTTAATACCATGAAAAATTCAAAACTAGTACACTTGTGACAAATTTACCCCAAACTAATTTTTTTACTAGCAAAAACTCCAAACTGATAAATTTGTAACAAACTTACCCTAAACTTATTTTTTTTACCACCAAAAAACCCAAACTGGTATTATTATGACAAATTTATCCTCTTTTAGTTTCCATTAAATTGGATTAATACCATAAAAAATCACAAACTAGTATATCTATGACAAATGGAGGGAAAAACCCCAAACCGTTACACCCATCAACTGCCACGTGTCACAAACTTAGGAATTTGACCGCAAAATTTAACGGAAACTTATGAGAGTAAATTTGTCATAGGTGTACCAATTTGGAAATTTTGGAAATCAAAAAATTAGTTTGGTGTAAATTTGCCACAAGTATACCAAATTTAAGATTTTCCATTATATTAACCCTAACAACTAATACACAAAAGAACATTCTCTAACCACAACCTAGATAATTATTTATGCTATATAACGTCACCGATTTAATATGCTTGATGAACATGGTTTTTTCTTTCTTACCAGGAAATCTCTTGTTCAAAATAATGTGGCACCTATTTCTAATATCCATTACAAAAAGCATGTTTTCCTCATTATCATAAGTTTTCCACCCCCCAAAAATCCGCTAAGGTTAATATGCGCCAGTCCACATTAGCAACTGATATTCGTCTATTATATATTGTGGACTTTTTAAATTACATTATCATTGTATATGTCACTAGAGATAAATAAAAAATTGCATCAAAGATCAATGAGCTCTTTTCACATATGCCAAATATATGAATCATTCATTTGAGGGAGTATGCTGCATTACAATTGGCTACATAGGAAGGACGTAGAAGTACTTGTCATTGACGCTAAAACAGCAAAAGTTCGAGGAGAATACTCTGAGAAACTTCCACCAAATTGACATATAGCTTTCGAGGGCAAATAATGTCATAAGTTCAGCGAAATTCCTTGACTGAACTTTCAAATGAAAAGAAGAATGTTAACTTGGTACATTGAATTTTTCAATGTCATGAATTAGGTTCAAACCTATGTGTTTAAAACACGCAATAAATGCTTCTGAAGTAATGTACATAGAATTCTGTATTTATGGACTCTGTAATCTTGAAATATGCTGATTACATCTTCTTGCTGTATGCATTAATAAGGTGTTTGGTAATATATTGCCAAAAGAGAAATTGTTATCCTATTGCACATAATTATTTATCTTACTTAAGAGTTCGATGGAGTTTCTTTTAATAATAGGAGAAGGAACACGGTTTTTACTCCATGTTCCATTTTATGTAAGTTAAAAATGACTCATATGACTCCACTGTTATTAGTTTTTCCCCAAAAGAATGAAAATTTAAGAAACCCCCATTGGTGGAACCAATCAAATAGAACTATTTAGGAAAAGTAGAGAAAAGGGACTGAAGATGAGAGAAATTAGGGAAATTAAAAAGAAGAAGAATGAACTGATGAAGAGAAGAAAAAAGTAGCGTTCAGGGAGGCAGGTGGGGCCCACAGAGAGAGGACAAAGAAGATTAGAAAAGTGAGGTGGGACCAGGAGTTATATCGTCCCATGCTGCACAATTTACAAATTCTGAAAGAAGTATTCAGGCTCTAATAACATAAAAGGGTGCCAAAGGATTAAAAAAGACAAAAGAGAGGGGGAAGAATATGGGATGGACAAGATGTGCTCCAAGTGCCTGTTATAAAATGTTTTAGAAACCAGCAAAGCAAAGTTGAAAAATAGTGCATTACAAAATCAATGACCTTATTCTTGGCACTAGTTGGGCAGAAATTTATGTCCGATTACATAACAAAGTGAGGGCCAATGTGGTGGTTTTAGATGGCCAAACTACCAGAGAAATATATAGTCATGCACACATGTATATGTAGAGAGAAAGAGAGAATATAATGGCGATGGACTTACTCTATTGTGCTCCCACAAAAGAGCAACGACTCAGAAAGGTCAATATCACAGTATCAACATAACACTAAGCCCCAGGATTTAATCTTCCACAGCAAAAGACAGTAGTCTCACATTTAAAGCAAAAGGTGGCATATAGAAAACTATCAGTGCACGTCTCATGTCTAGTAGATAAAACAAATAGCATACTTACCAAACCAGAACAAGAGGAATGTGGATATCTGGTCATCGATTCAATTAGTCTGTTCGTATCACTTAAGATAGAGACAGATTCCTGCACCAAAGATGCTAAATTGCTAACGCGTCCTGCAAGTGCTGACTTATAACTAGATGACCCTGAGATCTCAGGTACAAAATTAACTCGTAGTTTATCACATTTATTTGCAAATTGGGAAGCTCCTTTCCATTTTCCATGATAGAGAGTTGATGCAAAAGCCCAAATTACTGAAGCATCTTGAGGGTTATTCACTAGTGCCAAGTGAAATGCCAATAGTCCAATCCTGTCATATCGAAGCAGGGTCAGCCACATCTCTTGTACCCATAAGATAACAGAGTGACTGGTAGCAATTCAGCAGAATGTGAATGACTACCCACCACAAAGTGCAGTCTGAAGGCTGATTGCATGAAACCAATTTGTCCATATTGAAGAATAATCTCTGACAAATGAGATATCACTATTAGATGAAAGGATAGAAGACTTTGGAATAATTTACTTTCTATAATACACTATGACCAAAATATACAACTTCCAAGAAACATTTGATATTTACAAGGAACATGTAAAGCTGCTGTCTGGAACTGCACCAGAACTTTCTGGCTTTATTGAAAATGATTATGGCAGGACAAATGAAGAAAAGACAATGAGAGACATAATAGAGTTCCTTAATTTACTCAAACTTGATGTTTCCATAAGTTAAATCAATCTAGCATGACATCTGTGCCCAAAATTAACCAAAAGGACAAGCTATGTTGATTGTAAAAGATATTTTCCTAAGTGGAAGAAACCTTACCATCAACATCAAGGAGCTTTGGGCAGAGTGCCCCCTATTCTGCTGATCAAGATACGCTGCCTGCAGAGTGGACTGCTGTTAGAAATAACCTCATTATAACTTAATAATAACTTATACTATGCAAAGAAAGCAACAAAAACAGCTGACATGAAATGGGAGAATAATCTCAAGTAGCCTAAGTCTCTGAAGCAGACAGAGAGAAGGTTCAGCAGCTCCATAGGATAGGACAGAATTTATCTCCAACATTAGCCTGTGCTGGAAAAGGATATGTAAGAAAGAGCATCAGCTAGAGTAAAGAAAAGATACTTCTAGCTAATGATTTCCCCACAATATGAAAGGAGAAAGTGCAGGGCAACAATGAAGAACATAGATAATATAAACCATCAGTGGTCCTAACCTAATAAACAATTCCAAAACCATAGTTATCTTCTTGAAGACAGTAATTTTACATCAGTACCTTGTTTAAACCTGCAATGGATGACGAGAGGCTACCAATTGCAATTTCAATATCCCTTGACAATGCCAAACCCAGACGAGCTGCAATTCTCACTCCACGCAGGATTCTTGCTGCATGAATGACTTATATGTGATTGTCTATCTAGTTTAACTTTGACATTTTGATAGGAACTGCCCAATAATTTTGCTTAAAATTCTCACTATAGAAAGAAAGACATACCACAATCCTCTTCAAAAGACAACTGGGCAGGGATTATAGTCCTAAGCTGGGCATCAAGTAAAAGATATGATGTGAACTTCAAGTAATCAAATAGCAGAGAAACAGTTAAAATGAATACAAGCATTGATACCAAAGGAAGTAAAAAGTAACCTTCAAAGATCTCACATCTTCCATTGCATTGGTGTAATCATAAATTTTGTTCTCTGATGGATCAAAGAACAAACTGCAAATGAAGGATGAAGGTACAGTTACTATGGCATCTATTGGAAACAAAATGGGCTAGAAAGTTCAGTAAGACCATCAGCAGCTGATAAAATAATCTATCTGGAAAAGGATGGTATTTTCGAATATTCTATGAAATTGATGAGGACCATTAAGACAATTACATTTGATAGCAGTTAGGACCACAAAATTCGTCATGTTATCCATTAACCAGTCTCTCCCCACGAGGTAAACATCTAGAGTATCCGAATGACATGGAGACCATTACAGAAAATGTGCCTGAGCTGCTGAGCACCGGCTGAAAGTGCTCCTGGTTAGTTCAACCACTTTCAACAACATTTTGGGTTCCACACTGTTTTACCATGATAGACAAGCCCACACCAATGTAAATCTGCATATCCAGAAAGTCCATAAACAACTATAGAACTTGTTCAAATAAACGAAAGAGCCAGTAAGGTCTCAGTTGAAACCCCTTGAGTATCTTCTTATAGCTCCCACATCTCAGCCATTAATTGAATAAAACAAGAAGCATTCACTCATCAAAGTAAGATTGGCCCTAAGGCTTATGTCTAAGCTGATGTATCCCGGTTATTTCCATGGTGCATCCTTAACGCTTCCAAAGTTAGAGATTTACTAATTTACATCTATGTTTGTACACCTAGATTTATCTGACACGTATTTGGCATATCGGGCTTGTATCTGTATCTGATTGGGGTATAAATCAAAGGACTTATCTGAGCTTCCATAGAAAAGAAAAGCTAAAGGATCTGAGCTTCCATAGAAAAGAAAAGCTAAAGGATCTGAGCTTCCATAGAAAAGAAAAGCTAAAGGTGACACAAGTTAAGTCATCATTTTGGCAAAATAGGCATGAAAATGAAGAAAAGAATATTGTACCTGTTTATTGTGAAGTCCCTATGCATCGAGTCCCTCCAGAGGATGAAGTCCCTTTTATTGCAGCCACTTGGCTTGCAAGAAAAGGTAACCTTCTCTTTTCCTTCTGCCCTCTTTGCAATTGTCTTAAAGCTGGACACCTTTTTTAAAACACATGCAGTAAAACATCAGCAAATGCTAAATGCAGAGTAGCAGAGACAATTAACCAAGTTAAAGCTAAAGATGTATTAGCAAAGCTTTATCCACCAACTAACCTCTACCACAGAACCTTTAATCCGGACCCTACATATTGGGAATCGCTTTCCGACAATGTCACAACGATGAAATTTTTCCTTCACCTGATAGGAGAAGTTGAAAAACCAATTCAATGTCTGAACTTCACTGGTTGGATGTTTTGTCGCACCAACAAAGGCAGGGAAAAAAAGGAACAACCTGCTGTAAAGTAGCGGTGGTAATGACATCAAAATCTTTCGGAACTCTTTTTAAAATTAGGTCTCTGACACATCCGCCGACTAGATAAGCATTAAATCCTGCATATCATCACAAATAGACAAATGAAGTCGCAACAACTAAGTTACTACCGGCTACATGTCACACGTTGAAATACAATGATGCCAACGTCTTTATTCATGGCGAAGTATAATCCAGCTAAACACACTGATTAGTACTAGAGAAGACCTCCACTCAATCAAATATCATGATTCAACTATGAATAATATGTCTCTCCACAAGCATTACCGCCAGAAAATATGGTTTGACAACTCGACAACTCCAAACGACGCGAAAGGAAAAAAGAAAAGAACGGTCCCAAAGACAAACAAGGTAAAGCGCAATGGACCTGCATCGCGAAGCAAAGCCAAGACGCTCCAAGGAGACTTCGGGATCAAATGACCAGTCACTCCACAGGACCTCGCATCATACGTCTTCCACTTCGACATATCGATCTCAACTGAATTACCAACACCAACAAAGTCGAACAAACGGAAACTTAATCCCCCCGTCGAGCCAATGTCAAAAAACGGGTAAGTGAATTCCACGGGAAAGCAGCGCGCTTGCGCCGGTGAGTTACCGTACCCAGATGAGCAGCGCCGTCGGAGCTCGCCTCCGCTTGCTCCTGAGCTTGCAGCTCCCCTCCGGCGAGCGTGCGGTTCAATCTCTGAACAAAGAGTAAGCAGAACCGATGAAGAAACCGCTAAGCGCACCAACCGTTCGATGAATTGCCGCAACGAAGAAGAAAACCCAATGAGAGTAGGAGAGAGACCGGAAGGTGGAACAGCGCCTTGAGGCGAGAGAGCGCGCCATTGCCGGCTCTCAGCGACACCGCCGCCGCCGCCGCCATGACGATTCGAGAAGCAGGGAGGATCACGGCATCGTCGAGAAGAGGAGAAGAGGGAGCGAGTGAGTTCAGGAGGGACGAGGGAATCGTTCTTACATATGCTCGTTCGTGGTTTTTGTTCGCGAAGCGGGGCGGCCCTCGCCGACTCCCTCGGCTATTTCCCCCCAAATTTTAGGATTTCTTTTGGAAAATGAATCTTCTTTCTTTTTTCACTTTTCCTTCGCTAAGAAAATTGTTGATTTCATTTTCATCCCTATAATAAAAAAGATGATAAGTGCATTAAAAGTTTTAAAATTAATCACAAAAGTATAATTTAAGTTATAAAATTTTCAGAAAGTATAATTAAATTATAAAATTTGTCAAATTAGTCTAATGAAGCTTCTCAGTTGATTGTACTTTTTAAAATTATAGAACTCAATTGAACTTTTATGACAGAGTTTAGGCCTTAATTAATTTTTTTTTTTTTAAATTTTAGGCTGCGATTATACTTTTATGATAAGTTTTAGGACTTTTAGTATATTTATCTCCCAAAAAAAATAGCCAATCTATATCTTTATACATATATCATTGCTGAATATAAATATGTAAGTGTTTTCTCTAATGCTTTTGCATCAATTTATATTATTTTTAGGGCAAATTGCAAAAATTGAAACGTTGGAAGGTAATTTACCCACCAAATTTCAGAAATGATATTACATTGTGTCTCTTGACGTCGGCTCTGACCAAATCTTGCTTGGATCTTTGACCATCTATCACGGCAAATTCTTCATATAAGTAAATACATGTAAAAAAAAAAAAAAAAAAAAGGAGAACAATTTAGACACACATTACGTGTGATAGCGTATGATCAGGGCTCTAGTTGTTTCACAAAAAATGAATAATTTTAAAAATATTTTCTTAAAAATGGATTACTTATATCTCTTATAAAAATGAATGAAAGAAAAA
Organism: Eucalyptus curtisii; assembly: GCA_017140595.1. Classification (NCBI taxonomy): domain Eukaryota; kingdom Viridiplantae; phylum Streptophyta; class Magnoliopsida; order Myrtales; family Myrtaceae; genus Eucalyptus; species Eucalyptus curtisii. The sequence goes on along the minus strand of CM029502.1, from coordinate 31,763,543 downwards.
TATTTTTATTGCCCACAAAAATATATTTGACACAAATTATTGTCGATAATGAATGCATTTGTCAATCGCTAATTATTTTAAGCGATGCATTAGATCATTTTTAAATCATTCATTTTCCGCAAAATAAATAAAGTATAAAATTCCAACGACAATTTAGTGGGAGCGAACCCCAAATGCACATCGCTATATTGCTCTAAAATATTTTTCAAAGATCTTTGTATTATTATTTTTTTTTTACACGCATATATATGATAGATGACTCATTTGACTTACATAAATAGCCATGTGATGAGACGAGTGATAAAAATTTGGGCGGAAGCAATGTTAGGAAGCAGATAGCCACAAATTTCAAAAGGTCGAAGGGATTAATCGCAAAATTTGAAACTCACTCCAACGCGTTCGTAAATTGTCTCAACCATCTTTTCGTTGATCAACAACCCCTTGACAAAATCGCTAGGTCTGAAAAAACATTCACAACCGCTCTCGAGTTACATACGAAATGAAATATACCGAATGCATTTTACATTTTAATATACTGATTAATTAGAAAAAAAAAAAAAAAGCTATTTCACCCAATCTAACATCAGAGCAACACACGGGTTTTCGCCAATTACAGTAAAGCATATCTTAGTGTACATGTCATTATCTATTTATTTATTTTGCTGTACTTTTGGCATTTTGTTTCTATATTTTCTCTTAGCAAAAGACAATGATACTATAGAGAATAAGAGATTTACATTTATCTATAATGCAATGGGGAAATCTCAATTTTTTGTTTTTTTGTGTGGCAAATCAAAATATCTAATTTATCAAGAGTTCTAATATAAGGTGACTACTGCGACAGCAAGAATTAGTTATGTGAACATGGATCCTTCTTAAGGGACATCCCCGAATTACTTGCTAAACAAGTTTTTGTAAAAAGTTTAAGTATGTTCAACTGTTCTTTTTAGAGTTACCGCATGACTGAATGAATAAAACAAATTTGAGAATTGAACCTTCTCTGCAATTATCAAGCCTTAGCATTCACACCAATCGCAATATGTGGTAAAGTTTTTCTCACATAAGTGATTAATAGTAAGTACGCAGAAGTGGCGATTAAAATTTCTTAGTCACTCAATATAAATTTCAAATGCCTTTGGTCAAATTTTTACTTTTCTTCATTTAAGATGGCTTATCTTTTGGTGTAACGTAGTGAATATTTCTTCGATTTCATTCATATTTTGATGTCGTTCTTCGTTCTTTTCTCCGTATGTATGTATCATTTAGCTTGAGTTCATAGCACAACAAAATTAAATAGTTTTTTTTTGCTCTTTTTCCTCAGAGACTTCTTTTATCAGTACTTCCAAAAATATCCAAATTATACGTTTCATCTTTTCATTTATATCTTTTTATCACCTTAACTTCACACAAAAAGTAGAGAAAGAAAGAATTGGTTGTGCTTTTCATTAATCCCATATAAATCTCTCACCATATCCATTTTCGCACGAAATCTGGAGGATAATTTCCCGCCAAAGCAGCTGTTTTCCAATAGTGGCAAATAATACGAACCATCACGACCTTTTGTGCACTACCGAAAATGCATCAATCACCATTTTTGAAAACCTCCTTTTCCATCCGTATAAATAAACTCAACGTAATGGAAGAGTTGCGTAACCCTCTTCTTGAAGCTCAGTCCAACTTATCACAGAAGTCTCTGAAAATCTTCTTCGCCGTTCATGAGCAACCCCCATGACAAGTTACTAGACCAGAAACATGGCAGGAGCCCTGGAAATGGATCCTCACGACTCGAAAACAGTGTTCCGAATCCTTCCGACCGTCCTCCTCATGCCAGACGAGTCGGCGACGCTAGGGACGACACTGTTGTCGCGGTTTCTTCGGGCAGTGATAAGATGACTGAAGTGACCGGTTGGGGGAGTTCCGCCCAGCGTAGCGGACGGAGATTGTGGAGGCAATGCAGAGAGCCGGACCCTCCGGCGGAGGTCGCGCAGGCGGCGCAGGTGCTGAGGCGGAAGACGAACCGCAGAGTGCCCGAACTCCCGAGGTCGTGCAGCGTATGCTCGTTGAAGTTCTACTGTTGGCGGGAGCTGTTCGCGCACATGAGGACTCACCTGGAGAAAGAGTCTCGGTGCATGCGCGAGATCTTCCCGCCGCTGGACTCCTCAGTGGAAGGGGAGGCTCGCGATCGAGGCAGCGGCGTCGAGGGCCGGAAGCTCGCCTCGACTTTACTCCATATGTCACCGAGGGCAAATAAGGACCACGGGGACCAAAATGCCGCTTTCTCGACCGCGGGGAGTCAAGGGACAGACGTGGCTGCGGCGAGTCAAGGAGCAGATGCAAGCGGTTCGGCTGCCCATGCTTCGCCCCCGAGGCGAGGACTGGGTTTCAAATTTGATCTGAACAAGCCACCTCCAGAGGAGGAGGACGACATCGACGACCACGGCGGTTCGGATTTGAAAAAGCTGCCTCCGAAGGCAGAGGAACGAGGAGGACGGTAATGATATCTTAGGCAAAGATGCACGGCATGGGGTTTGCCAGGACGAGAAAAGATGATTGCTCGCTTTGCCAAGATGAGGAAAGATTTATGGTATTGCTTAAGCAGAAAATTTTTAACTTTTTTTCTTATGTAATCTCTCTTTGGAGGGTCATTTGCGTTGATGAAGATTTGCTCTTTTTTCGTCTCTTTTCGTTCATGTGATTGACAGCAGTGTTTTGTGAGTTTTAGGTATTGGAGTAAGGTACTTTACTTTTAGGCTGCTTGCAAAAGCAATGCATGTGTGCAGTAGCGATGTTCAACCTGAGATTTATCCTTTTATTGTGCAGGCATGCTTTTTTATTTTTTCCATGGTGAACTTTCATCTTTGCAATGATTTTACAACGATTATACAGATGATTAATATGCTAGTAAAAATGGCACGTCCATGGCTCGTGAGTAGAGTTTTTTTTTTCCCCGATTTCTTTGTTGTACAACTAGAGAATTATTGAGTCGAACTAAGTAAATATGCATCCTAACTTGGTTGTTTGTATCGAAAAAAAAGTCTGTTCAAATTTTATATGATTACATGATTTATTTAAATTGAGGAGGAAGAGATATTCTAAATTACGCAACGAGCACATAAAAAAGAATAATACACGCCAATTATTGAACAGGCGTAAAAGAATGCTAGAGACATGTCTATTCAAATCTTTATTTTTTTGGGAAAAGAGGTGTCTTTTCATGCTGAAATATAAGCAGGAGGAAAAAAATAATCTAATTTAAGAATTGGGAAGAGGCTATGTCTAGTCCTATCCTTAAATTGCTTTGTCTGGATCTTTTGTGGACCTTAGCATCCCTTAACGATAAAACATAGAGGGTTATTCCCTCCCCCTTGGAAAAAGACAAAAATACAGAGAAGTAATAGGGAGATTAAGGAGTGTGGATATCGACACATTAATATAAGAAACGCAGTCTTGTCAACCATTAAATCCGTTAAATAGGCGAGGCAGCCTTCAGTCAAAGTCTTTTAACTCTTGCTCTATTGTGAGAAACCAAGATCCACAAAGTGCCCCTACTTCTAGGGTTTCTAATATATTACTTTGAAAGGGGGTATTCGCTCATCTGAATGTTAAAAACAAATTATTATTTGATATTTTTTAGGTTCAATCTTGGTGTAACAAAAGTTTTAAACATTCACTATTAGATAATTGACACATGAACTCGCTGATAATTATATAATTGAATTCTTCAACATGTTGATAATGTAATGGAAGGTAGACTCTTCCTTCCATGCAATATGTCAAGAACTTCGGACTTTAAAACTTCTTTGATCTTCGTGTCTTCTCTTAGCACCAATGAACAACCATACCATTTTAGTGTTAATCTTTTAAATTTTGTCAATTTTATTTTATTTTTTTAAGCAAAATTCCAATGTAGCGTTTTGATTAATTCTCGTTGGAAATTGCTAATGTGATAATCTAGTCATCGTTGCATATTCTGTGTGACACATGCTACGTCCATGATTTCCAATAAAAATTGTTCGGAATAACTATGTTAGAATTTCAAGCAAAAGTTCATGACTAGATTAACAAAATTAAAAAGTTCATAACTTAATTGATAACCACACAATAAGTTTAGGATTGAGTGAACAATTCCCCTCAAATGCATAGGTAGGCTTTCTAAAAGTGAGAATTTATTAAAAAGGCCTATAATAAAAAAAAAATTAACTACATGAACAAATAGAATATATTGCTCGTCTTAAAAAAAAAAAACAAAAGAAACAGTATATGTCTAGTCATAGGACAAAACATAAATTTAAAAACTATACATATTATTGATGGTAATGACAAAAAGGAGAATAACGCATATTTATCAATATACGATTGCGTGAAGTGCAGGCCAAGTAAATACAAATTTACATTTATATTTTAAGTAACTACTAATTCTCTTAGTGTGGATTTCTCTCCTTATTTCACTTCATTTCTTGTACTGAGTGGATTTCTTAATATAGGATAGCTTGATTCAATTGTTTAGGTTATACTCCATTGTCTTGATGGAGTTTAACTCTGATAACATCTTTTTTTTTAAACATTAATTTAATCTATTATCGTCATTTGAAAATAACGTAAGAGAGTGCATGACGGCATATAAACGATTGATAAATGTATTGGGTTACGTGATAACGTCGCGTCACCTGATAAGTATAGAGTTAAAGAGAAATATCACGTGGCGAGCATATGAACAAACTCCGAGTCTATGTACATATACATACATATATATACTTATATAATTTTATATACTATTTGGGAGGTGAGTTTAGAGAGGGGAAAAGCTTTTATACTTATACTATTAGACGTCAATTTAGAAAAATGAAAAGGAGAATTCGACAACTGCAGTATGCAGCTAAACATATACAAGGAGCGGGTCAGCACTTCTCCTGGAGTCATTAAGGTCCGACAACAACGCCAACTTTCTTGCCAGTTCGTTAATCTCTCAGTCCCGCCCAAGATCTGCCCCCCTCTTTTTTGCATTTTGGCTATTAAAAGAATCCCATAATTTATCTTTTTTAGCTTGGAGATCATGGGCGGACAACCCATGCGCACGCTGTAACACCACGCCACCCCCACCATCTATATCTGAAAGTGAGAAACTTTGTGTACTTCCTTGGATCTCTTCCAGAAAGTTTGAAACTTTCACGCGCGATCTTCGCACGGGTAGGTCCGTCCCATTCCATCCCGTCCCGGGTCGAAATTCTTCCTCGTCCCAGGCGGAATTAGATGAAAAAGTTAGATTCTTGATTGCGTTCGGACGAAGTGGGCAGTTGCGGTGTGCTGTGAATTCTGGTTTTTTGGCTTCGTCGATGGATTCTGAGTGATGGGTTCTGTGTTCTTTTAGCTGTTTTTATCTTCCTGCGGGTGAGAGCTTGATTCCCAATAATGATGGAGAAGGCGGAGTCGGAGCAGAAGCTGTACACGCGCATGAGGCTCTGGGAATTCCCGGATCAGTATGTGGTTGAGCCCACTGACGGATCTTGTGGATCCTCTTTGGCGGTTAGTCGCGTCGATGGGACGATGAATCTGATAGGTGGGTTCGCGATTCCGAGTCTGATTCTTTTGAAACATTCGGAAAGAAAATTTCATCTCGGCGATATCTTGCTTTCTTATTCTTTTCTCCCAACTGTTGACATGCGGATTTTTTTTGCTCCAGATGAGCTTCCGGAATACGATTCATTGCGGGTCCCCAAAATCCGACCCATCTTTGGAGTGATTGGGATGTTGAAGCTCGTGGCAGGTGGTTGTCTGCTCGCAGTTCCTTTGGATCTGTAATTACTTAGGACCGCTTGATGTGTAGGTTCATGTCCTAGAACGAGGCTTATGTTCCTTTCCATGTATATGATTTTCATGCATTGGAAAAAGTGATCATAATAGTCGCTACCGCGTTGTTGTTAGTGTACGGATGTGGATTTGTCCTTTTTCAATCGTTTGATGCACTGTGTTACAGAATGGTACTTATCTCGTATAAGGAGGTAGACCTTTTTGTTCTGGACAAGTGATATGGTCAGATTAATTTTTGTCTGAGACTATCTTTGGTTCCCGTTAAAAAAGAAAACCAGTAAATGCATTATCAATGACATTAACAGAAATGGGATTGGAAGTAATAATATGTTGTAATGTTTGCAATTTCAATTTCTGAGTGTGTTTGGTCATTCTGGTAATCAGTGTTTGTAATGCTGGGATCAAGTGTTTAATGTTTTTCTCCTTCTAAACTCTTGTGTTTCTCAAGGGTCATATTTGATTGTTATCACCGAACGAGAGGCAGTTGGCTCTTATTTTGGGCATCCTATCTACAGAGTGTCATCCTTGAAGGTTTACCCTTGTGACCATTCCCTCAAACATTCCCCGAATGAGCAGGTGTGCCTCTTGTGCTTCTTTGCCTTTTCATTATCCCTAGTCATGAGTGGTTCACTAACAGTGTTGCTGGATGTTTGCAGAGGAGGTTGGAGACCGAGTTTTATGGGCTGCTCAGCGTGGCAGAGAGGACTTCTGGTCTATATTTTTCTTATGACACTAACTTGACACTAAGGTGACAAACTAGTTGCACATTACAAGTAAAAAGCAGAACTGTTAATATGGAAATGTGTGCGCCTACATTTAAACAAGACTGAGTTTTGTGGGCCTCTCAAGTTAGAAATGACATGCGCCTGGCTCAAGGAATTGGCAAGGTTATTAAATGTAGTATGTGGAATCTAGAAAACAGAGAATTAGCTCGATAGATACTTTGTTTCTTATGAGTATTAATGCTAAGACATAGTCCAGATGATATTGCTGAGGATAGGAGTCAGAATGATATGACTGAGGATAGGAGAGAAGAAAGACACCAATTACATATTTCAATTGAAGATGTAGTCAGATGTAGATGGGGAAATACAAATTCTCTCTTACTTGTTTTTCTTACCTGCAAGAAGACCCTGTTTGGTTTTTATTGTGATGTTTGTCCTCTTTGCTTGATTTGGTCCATAGGTAAGGTATATGATGCTGAGGCATTGGAATACTTGACAGAGTGTGTCTTTGATGGGCCAAAACATGGTGGCACTTCACTTTTTGAGTCCATGGATGTTTCTAATTATGCATTCGTCTTTAATCCAATTCTCCTAGATGAGGATAAAGCCAATTTTGAAGCAGAACAAATTGAACATGACATAAATTGTTTTTGCAAGAAAGGGTTTTCAATCAATCCTCCACTCATAAAATTCGAATAAACAAACGAGTAAGGTTCTCCCAACATGCTTCCAATGTCTATTCTAAATTTTTAGATTTTCGAAGGAACTCCTGAGAGCTTGTATAAATAATTTTGTACCTATAAGCGTGACAATTGAACTTTTTTCTTAAGCAGAATTGTGTTGGTTAGATTCCATTTAACCTATTTTTTATATGCTTAGGAAATAGGAGTCTCTTTCTCCATTTTATTTCTAACATTCAAACTGAATAACTTGATGTGGCAGACCATCGATAGTAATTGTTCAATATGTCTCTTCATTTTTCTTTCTAGCTTGGTACAGTCGTGTGTAGGGTTTTTGAACCTCTAACCTTGTTCCCTTTTACAACCCCCTACTACTGAACCTAATGCTTGATGGTTCAGCATTTTCTCTTCCTTTGTCATATCTCCTCCTGTTTGACCAAAGGGCTTGGAAGCATATTCCACAACATGAGAAATGCCCGGTAATTATATAGAATGAGGTGCACTGACGTATACATCATTATAAATCTTAGTGGTACAAAAATCAGACTTCAGGATTGACATGACCTTGTCAGAATATGAACTTGCTGCTCACACTGATATATGCGGTAGTATGATTAGTAACCTAAGTGATTGTCTTGGCCTTTGACTCTGCCTGGGTAAAATTTTATGCTGCAGTGCTCAACGGTTATATGAACTGGGTGATGAGTCCAAGTTGCTTCCTCTTTGGAGACAGGCAAGTCTTCATGTTATAGTGACTGCCTTCCCTCTATTACTACAGTTTTGATATTTTGAACTCTACCATAGAGGACTGCTTGGTCTTTGACTTAATTCAGATATCTTCTACAGTTTTCCATCTCTAAGGCTGTGCTTGAATACGTATTCACTATTCCTCCAAATGCCAAGTCATTTAAAATTTTGTTCTATATCCCTTTTGCAATATAAGTTTTGCTAACGACGCCAATTTTTTGCCACAGGCTGATCCTCGGTTTCTCTGGAATAATTATTTGCTGGAATCTCTCATAGATAAAAAGGTTGTAACTCAGATACAAATATGTGATCCAATTTTTTTCCCGTACTTTTTTATTCTGCATTTTAATGGATCTTGATGCTGACCATTTGTGTGATTGTGCTCTTTGCAGTTTGATCGATACTTGCTGCCTGTTATCCAAGGGAATATCCTTTCAGTTTTATTTACTTGCTGTTGCATGAAAGAGCACCAAGGCTTGACATACTTTCAGAGCCATGACAAAATGCTGGATTTCCCCCTCTTTACGTTTGAGCTCCTTAACTGATTATCACGCTTTCAGCATTTTCAAGCAGCCATTGGGAAAGATATTGCTGACGTCACATTGATTGCTAGGAGGTGCTCAAGGAGAAATGGTACTTGAAGCCTTTGATTTTGCTCATCTTCACTAATATATATTTTATTTAGACTGTCAATTTGTGACCGTATTCATGATTGATATGTTTACCTATAGTATCATAGTCGAGTATGTAGCTAGATCCCATAAATTTGATCATAGATATAGATGAGTAATACTTTTGCAACACAGTTGTCTGAACCTCATGCAAATAAAAGGAATGTATCACTTGGACTGGTGTATAGTAAAGGTTTTGAGAGTCATGGAATGGGAACATGGGCAGAGAATGCTGCTTTCTTTGGCTTTTAGTACATGAAGAGAATGCTTAAATGGTTTGCAAGTTGGGAGAATGGTTCTATTTCAACTAGCTGTAGATTGTTACTAGGTAGTTTTTGGGTGCCTGTTCAGCTAAAAACTATGCTAATACATCTATACTGGACCACCAGAAGTAATCGCTTTCTTCTTCATGATTACTTTACTATGTATACCTCTTAATATTGTGATTCTGTCTATCCCATCTCAATAGAAGTACTGTAAGTGGTGAAAAGATGGTTCTGTATGTGCTCAAGAGAGTGGTGACGGTTGCTTCGGCCACCTGAGACAGCTGATAATTGCCAAAAGATGGCACAATCAAATTGTCAATTGAGATGGACAGTGAATTTCATCAACAAGTGATTTTCTTTTTTAGTCAGATCTCCCATTAGATGTAGTTTACTTTGCAAGCTGGCTATATACTGCACTATATGAACCTAAAATGTCAACTCACGGTTTACTACGAAAGCTAACCACACCTTAATGCTTTTAATTGTCTTCCAAAAGGAACCCGAATGTGGAGAAGGGGAGCTGACTCTGATGGTTATGTTGCCAATTTTGTGGAAAGTGAGCAAATTATGCAGATGAATGGGTTCACAGCATCATTTATCCAAGTGAATCTCTCTCTCTCTCTCTCTCTCTCTCTCTCTCTCTCCATATTGTGTTGATGTTTGTCATGGAAGAGTTCCTCCGCTCATTGTGAAAGGACGATCATTCATTAATCTGTGCATGATATACATTATTATCCCATAGCTCGATGGCTTAACCTTTTGGACAAAAACCCTTGACAATGTAAGTAGGTAATCAAATTTGATCTTGAAGTTATCTGAGACCTTCTCATAGGGGTATTGTTTCTCTTATTTGATTGATGATTGGCAACAAATGCATCAGTATGTGCAGTATTTCCTAAAATGGATTTATGTCCTTTTCCAGATACGAGGTTCCATTCCATTTATTTGGGAGCAAATTGTTGATTTGACATATAAGCCTAAGTTTGAGATAGTGAAACCTGAGGAAGCTGTGAGTATTCTGACCTATTTTCTGCTTTTTAACATTGAACTGTGAAATTGAATGCACTTCTGTTTTTTAATTGATCATACACAGCCTCGAGTTGTCGAGCGTCACTTTCTGGACTTGAGAAAAACATATCGAGCTGTTTTGGCTGTTGATCTTGTCAATGAGGTAACTTTCTTTCCCAGGATGCTACAAGATCTATCATTAACTGTTGATAATCAATTATCTGACTTTTAGGCTACTCTGAAACTTAAAAAGGAATTTACAGTTTAATGAGTTACCATTTCTAAAGGTTCGTTTGTTTGAAGGAAAACTGTTTCCGGAGATTATTTTCTGACTCTCTGGTGATTGGATGATGGAAACCTAATTGATTTATGAAAAGCATTTTGCCTGGCATGAAAACAACAAGCTTAGATTGGGAGAAAATGACTTCCCCTTCTAGCAAGAAAGAAATCACTTTTCCTAAACCATCAAACAAATGAAAACTAACCATTTTCCTTGAAAATGATTTCCATGGTAAACATTTTCCTTTATCATGAAGTTTTCAGTGAAATAAACACACCCTAATTTGCATTTTATTTTATTAGCATGGAGGTGAGGGCCGCCTATCTGAAAAATATGCAGATGCAATGCAGCATATTGTTGGCGACGATGTAAGGTAGAATTTCTTTTTATATCTTTATCTGTTCTCTTATGTTTGCTGAATATAGTTTTCTTCGCCAACCCCGAATATGGTTGAAAAATATCTAATCTAACTCTTGATTTCATGTAAAATTGCAGATATTTGCACTTTGATTTTCATCGGATTTGTGGGCATGTTCACTTTGAGCGTCTCTCCATTCTTTATGACCAAATGGCAGACTTCCTTGAAAAAAATGGGTATGGTTCATTTTCAGGTACTTGGAGTTGTAGTTTTGTTAAGGTCAGCGGTTTTAACTTGATGTGCTGTATGAGAAACAGATACAATACCGATTTTGGCTATGGCTGTCTGATAGATACTTCTAATAGGGTGCAAAATCTGGCAAAATTAATTGCTCTATACACGTCGCAAAGATTAAAGTTTCACTTTTCTTAATTGGAAGATGATTATATAGATATCTGGCAGTTTAACCTAGAAAAAATCGCTATGGAAAGTTCTTACGGGTCATGCTGAGGAGATAAAATCCTGTTCTATTTGATCTGGTTCCCTCTCCCTCCCTCCCTCTCTCTCTCTCTCTGCACGCGCGCGTGCACGCGACTCTCAGTGTAAATACAGGCATGTACATTTGTTTACATTGATCATATTGGAATTTTCTTTTCATCAAAATGTATAAGATGCACACTGTATCGCCGCTCAGCTATATTAATTTTTCTTTTTCTTCTTGTATGCAGTTACTTTTTATTGAATGAGAAGAGTGAGAAACTTAAAGAGCAACTTGGGGTTGTGAGGACAAATTGCATCGATTGCTTAGACCGTACAAATGTTACCCAGGTATTTTGATTTAATGTTATGGGTTTTCTTAAACAGCTCTAGAAAAATCATGTTGATGTAGGATGGTGAGTCCCAAAGCAGTCTGATAGTGGACTAGATGAGAAACTAGAAAGCACTGCAAACAATAACTTTAAGTGAGTGAACTCCTTTGGGCTTCACACACAAAGCTTCCTTGTATACACTAGGGTTTCTTAGGCATCACGCCTAAGAGAAGAGTTGCTCACACATTCCAAAAGCAAAGACTTGCTAAATTTCAGTAATATTTGTCAACTCCATTGAGTAGAAAGAAATGCTAGCTTACATCTAGACTCTTATGATAAAATTTACTCCTAATTGAAATAGGAAATCTCAATAATAAACATAAATCCTGCCTAAACTGGATTAATAAAAATGATATTGTACTTCAATAAAAAGTAGGAACTCATCGATATCCTGACAAAATTCAGATATGAGACTACTAATTCAATTTAGAGGCAAACCCTGATCCTATCGGACTCTTATTTGATCTATGAATTGATAAAATGGTCCCTCTTCACCTGAACTTGGTAAAAACTGTCATTTTTTGAACAAGTATTGACTTGTTTTATCTTGTGGGCTTCATCATGTGTTCTCTTCTAGGCTATAGGGTTGTGATACAATTGTCAATCCATCATTTGCTAAATTAATAATGCGGTGATCTCAGGCTTGTAATATGGACCTGCTGAATTGATCACGAGTATTGCTTGTCAGAAATGAATAAGGCATCCTCTTCTCCGTACAGTGTTTCATAAGATTATCTTTCTTTGAATGTAATGGGCGTAGAGCCCAAATCAGTTGTCTCAGCCTAAGGGCATTAGCAGCTGTTTCTAGTTCTTGTTCCCCTCCCATGGGCAGGTTCTTATGTGATACTCATCCATCTGCCACTGCAAACGCCACTGCAAACGCCACTTGCTGTCCAACTTGCATGTGTTAAGCATGCTGCTAGCGTTGATCCTGAGCCAGTATTGAACTCTCCATGAGATTTATTATAATTTTAAAATAATAAACCACGCCTCATCTAACAGCTTAAACTTTTAGAAATAGTCGGTAGTGGTCTAAAAAAAAATGTCACATGGTATCAGAGCTGGAGGTTCTGAGCTCGAATATTTTCAGGCACCTCCTCAATTAAATTTCCATGCTTAGTTCTAGGCAAAAGATCAGATTAAGTGTGAGGGGGAGTATTATAATATTTTAATAATAAACCACATCTTCATCTAATAGCTTAAGCTTTTAGAACAGTCGGTAGTGATCCCACGGAATCTCACAAGATTCAATGCTAAAATTGTGCCATTATTGTCAGCGTTTCTGCATTTCTTCTCATGTTGACAAATACTTGATATATGTTCTTTTTTAATATACATTTAAGTGAAGCATCTGCTTCTGTGGTTAAGGATGTTGCATAATTATTTCCGCAATTTTTGCGCCCCTCTTTTTTTCTCTTGATGTTTGCATTAGTCTGTTTTCTGATGATGGCATCTTGCAATTGTAGAGCATGATAGGTCGAAGAGTGTTAGAATGGCAGCTCAGGAGGATTGGTGTATTCGGTGCTGAAGAGACAATTGAGGCACATGCAAATTTTGATGAGAACTTTAAGATACGTAAGTGGTTACAACTCATGTTGGGCTTATTTGCAGCATGACCATGTTCTATCCTATTCTTTTAACAATGCTAGTTCGAATAAGGTGGTTTTATATCATTTGATTGTCTGTACACATCATTTAATAATCTTGCTTTTCTCTCCGGTTATTGTAATCTCTAGTGTGGGCTAATCATGGGGATGAAATAAGCATTCAATATTCTGGTACTCCAGCTCTGAAGGGTGACTTTGTCAGGTAGTAGTGATTCTGATAAATATAATTTTATTTTGATTGCATAGCTTTGGTTTATTAGTTTGATACTTAAATTCAACTGTTTCTGTGCTCATTTAAATCCTAATGCCTCTTAGGTATGGGCGGCGGACAATTCAGGGGATCCTTAATGACGGAAAGAATGCCCTGGTTCGCTACTATTTGAATAATTTCGTTGATGGAAGGAAGCAGGTTTGATGCTCCCATCATATTTTCGCTATATCTGTGTCTTTGTTATGCTCATATTATCCCTGTGCATGTGCACCTGCAAGAGTGTCCACCAGTTTATCCCGATCGTTTATATGACCACCTTGAAAATCTTGTCACTGATGACATTTTCTTCAAAGGAAGTAATACATGAATGCTTTTGATTTGATTTTCCTCCTAAGTTCAGGACTTTATTTATTCATTCATGGTTGCTGAAATCTAAATTTTTAGAGACAGCAAATTAATGCACTTCTGATTATCCTCTTGTGAAGAGAGAGATTCATTATTATTATCAATCGTTAAATTTCCATGCTAACTGCACTTTTTCTGTAAAATGTTTAAGGATGCAATCGATCTACTTCAAGGGCATTATATTGTCTCGGTCAGTCGCGATTTAACCACCCCATCCATTCCGTCACAGAAGACGGGCCTTGAGGCTGTAGCTGTAAGTACTAGCCTGTTGCATTTTGTAGGATAACGATATTAGCACATGTGCTTTTAAGTGATTTTGCGATCATTCTTTTTCATAGCTATACCTTTTGTCTATGAATAACAGTGTTGCTCATGTTCATGACTGGTAGAATTGCCATGATTTCTGGCACATGTAGATCAATGTTATGCTTTTTTTCCTTGCCAAAGCATTGCTATGTGGATGTTCCTTCGTGGCACAAGCAGGATTAACTTCTGTTGCACGAATCACATGGTCAGGTTTTAAGGTAGCTAGAAGATGATCATCACCCAAAGGTCTTAATAAGTTGTGCACAAATATTAAGTCCAAACTAAGGATTCTAATTAACGTAGGTGGATAGATGATATTGAAATTTCTTTTCTTTCACTACTTGATGGAGGGGATTGAAATTGTTATTTTAAAATTCATCTTGTGGATATTTGGTACCTCCTTTTATGTTATATGGCATATTTTTGTGAAGGTGAAACAATCTTATTTTTAAACCTTTGTGCTGAGAGTTGTTAAAAGTTGGTTGACCATCTTGTCCTGAAAGCTCCTCAACTTTTCCAATCTTTATGAAGATATGCTGGTGGATCATGACATGCTGTTAATCTAAGTGCATCAGCACATTCCATGCTTTCATCATCCTATCATTAATATTCTGTCTGCCCTATACATCCTGGTAATTCAGCTTGGCGGTCCTTTCCAGATGATCATTATCTTCTGATGCTAGTTTAAAACTATCATCTGTCTAAATTTATTCAGTTGTTGGAGACCTGATTCAACTGCCTCCCTTTCAGTCATGAGAGAGACTATTGCTATATTTTCAAATTGCATGGTTACGTTGTCTCTATTATGCATGTTGTCAAGCTGTCCTGATATTCTACTGATCCTTATTTTTTCCATTTCAGTCATTTCCTCTGGCTTTCTCATTGGTCTTGGTTGGATTCTTTTTCGCAGCCATGTCTTTAAGACGAGGTGAGTTACTCATATTTGCATTGGTTCCATAGTCTCAAGATCAACGCATCATGATGTTTTCCTCAAATTGGATAGACTGGTCCGACAGATGCGGCAATGTAGCCTTAGTTTTTGCCTGAGAGAGGACTTTATGACGTTTTCTAATTGTCGGTGTGAGAGAATTGCTACTAGCTCCTAATGCAACAAGCCTCATGAATCACCTCATTTCATTTCAATATGCTCTCTTTCTACGACAATCAGGTTGTAATTGTAATCCTGTTCTTTTCTTTTGCAGCTCCTTCCGAATTCCGGCACCTGTTCTTTTCTTTTGTTTGGGCAGGAATGAGTATTGCAATAGCAGCATTTGTTAGGGCTAATGGCCGGATTTTCTGCAATCGACCTTGTCTGCACAAGCCTCGTTGATTCTGGATGCAAAAGCCTTGTGCCACTAAACTGCTATTTCACTGTTTTTTTTCACGTCTCACTACATATTGTATTTATTCTTTTAACTTTTATATTTGCCTAGAGTCCAGTTGCCATTGGACCTGCAGTTAACAGTGCTACGTCTGGAATTCATGGAATTTTGTATAATTGGATTTCTCTTGCTCTATAACTATATGTTCAATCCAGGTCAATATAAAGGCTTGGGGTTTGGGGGAGATTGATTTTACTTAAATACAGCTACAGATCTCATTAACTCCTAGATCATATCATAACCTTGTGAGAGGCGTCAGACAAATTTTACTAATGCTCACCATGCAAACTTCGTCGTCTTAATTTGCAAATTGGTTTCGTTTGCTTCATGTCTTGTCCAGATCATAAGTCCAAACTACCACTGAAAATGTAGGATGGTTTTCATGTGATGGTTAAGCAAGCAAATTGACAAGCGCAGTTTCATGCACAAAGAGAGTATAATAGGATCTACGGGATCGAGGGCCACATCTTTAACGAATTAAGGCATTTGTCTGGGTCACCATGTTTCGACTTTAATTTTGTTACTACCTCGATAATTGCCTACCGAGAAAAAAATAAAAAAAACCATCATATTAAAGAAATAACTAGCGTCTGATACCCAGATAGGACGGATCCCAAACGGGTATTCCAGGATATGATCTAAGTCAAGATATTCCAGCATTATTTGATCTCATGCGAGGAATGTGAAGAAAAGCGAAATGCTAAATCGGAGTTACTGATTTCTAGTAAGGTAAGACTGAGTATGTCGGGAGAGCGAAGCATTTAGAGGATGAGACCTTGGCTTCCCAAACACACTGCGGCTATGAAAAGGAAAGGCAGAGAAATTCTTGAAGCAAAGACATGGGATTTCTCCCTCCATAATGCCCCGTAAATGCCCAATGGACACATACAGGACAAGGAGTAGAGTAAATGCAGAAACCCCAAATTGTTACATATGAGATCCAGGAAAGTATTAGCCTGTAATTGCATTATCCAGTTTCAGACCCAACGAAACAAATGAGAATCTGAGCATCCTTATTTCTGGAATTTAACCATTCTATTCTGCAACTGAGACATCCATATTTTCGAGAAAAAACAATTGATTTTCTTTTAAAGTATGCCGTTCACGTAAGTGACACCTCTTACCTAGTATTGCTAAAAAATAATGTTACACGGATGTGCGTGAGAATAGCTGGGGCTGTCCCCGCTTATTCGATTAGTGGATCAATGGATCGGTACTTGATCATCAACATGGTGAGAGGAACTGATCAAGTATCAGGCAAGTCAACTGCCTTGAGGATAGAAACAAGAGCAACCAGAGTGCCCCCTCCCTCCCTCCCTCCACGAGTTGCAGTCCTATATAAGTAAAATGCAAATCGCAGATGAACCATCAAAGTTCACCAGCAACCTGAACCCCTGCTTTTGCGTGATGTGAGAAATTTGATCTTACGACTGTTTCCTCTTCTTCTGCAGATACGAGTAATTTCGCTGGTAGTGCAACACCACCCCCACCAAATGCCACAGCCCGATCTCTGGCCAGAGCGCAGCCGGAGAGTACAGGGGACTATAGCCAGTCTGCCACAGCAGGAAGTTGCTCAGACGAGTCTCCCCAGAACTCCGGATCACAATGTCTGGATCAGGAGCCACTGCCATGTACATGTGCTTCTCAATGTCTACCAAATTTATGAGGGGTTTAATTTCTTGTATCGTCTCACCATCTTCTCCACTTTCAATAGTGCCTTTGGATAATAGGGGTTTAATTTCTTGTATCGTCTCACCATCTTCACCACTTTCAATAGTGCCTTTAGATAATTGGCTTTGCATGGATTGCTGAACTTCATTCCACTTTTCTCCATTAAACCCAGGAACAGCACGCTTGATGACTCCATTTTTCTTTTCGCTTGCCTCCAATTTGCTGAACCCGTTACAGCATATCTCATTTTTCCCTAGAGTTACAGTTCCATGCACTTCACGTTTATGACAGTCTTGAATTTCAGGGGGATAAACACCATTCATCTTCTCACAACTTCCATTTTGCTCGGTGCTATTGCGACCTGCCTTGCTAGTATTTTCTGCTTGAATGTTATTTATCTTCTCTTCACAGGATTCTTGAACAGCATGAACAATTTCGTCATATGAAGTATATGCCACACATATCAAAAGCACAGTCCGGCTATTATGGGCAGTGGCCTTCATTGCCTTCTCTGCCGCAGTCCTGACCTCCTCACTTAGAAGTTTCAGGTTTCCTATGAAGTACAACCTCATCCCATACTGATTTACAATGCTTCCCTCTCGAAGCAATTCATCAATTTTCTCTACCATCAAATTCATCAGATATTGGACTTCCTCAGGTTTTCTCTTAAAATTTTCAATGCTAAAGGCATACACCGTGATGTATTTGACCCCAAGTTCATAGCAGTAATTAAGCATAGATATGAGGGATTTATAACCAGCCCTATGGCCCTCGCCTTCAACCATGTTTTGTTTCTTAGCAAACCGCCGGTTTCCATCCATAATGAAAGCTATGTGAGTGGGAATAGCTCCACATGATAAAACACGAAACAGGTATTTCCTGAAAAAATTGTTGAGAGTACTTAAACATTGACTGCCACTCCAACTGCTTTCATTCCCCATTGTATGCTCAAGGACCAAATTTAGATTGCAAATGCCATACGACCTGTTTGGAAATAATACATCATCATATGAGATGCATTCTCAAAGCATCTCTATCTACTGAACAGGAGCAACATAGACTGTACATGCCAAAAATGGTGACTTATGAACACAGCTTATTCAAATTGACTATTCAAATCTAAAGTGCCACCTATATTTGGTCTCTAGTATGATTTCTACAACACCACATGTTACAGAATAGCAAAAAATCCAGCAAAGCACGTCAAAGGTTTAAGCACAAATGGGCACTCTAAAATGGGAAAAAGCATTTTCAATCCAGATCCTAAGGAGGTAGAGTTAAAGAAAAAATGCACTCACAACCAGAAGCTTGTAATGAGGATGAGTGTCATAAATGCCGAGTCACCGAAATATCAAAAGTAAATAATATGAGGGAAGAAAAACCAATAAGTGAGAAACTGGCCAACTCAAAATTAGCAAAGCAACATCCAGAATAGTGTTTAGTCCATCATTTTCCTTATTCTTCTATCTATGCATAAACATTCTGATAATAGTGCACCATCAACCATTTAATCCAGCCCCCACAACTATTTCACATGCTTGACATTTGAACATGAGAATATTTCATCAGAACCAGGAGTGACCATGAAAAATGTCTTTCCCCTCCCGACAACAGTGATTAGATATGAAAAAACACAGATAAGAAAAAAGTGCTTGCTCGTTGAAGTGTGGAAAGAATCTTACAGGTGTCAAAGGAGACAAAATAAGTTCCTCGGTCTTTTCCCTTCTCTCTCCAAGCCTTCACCTTGTGTAGCTTAACTCTGTCCAAACCAGGATAAAACATTAGCCAATTATAAAGCTTTAAATTCTGGAAAACCTGAGCCTGGTGAAAATAAAACATCTCTGTTTTCAATGCCTAGAGTCAATCCGAAAAACACTCACAACCAAACAGTAATACATATACAATAACGAAACAGGGAGATTAAACAAGGGAAACACTGATGCACAAGACAATGGTGTATCTCATAAACAAGGAACAACAAATGGTATAGCTTCCCACTAAAACATAAAGATATGTAGATCTCTTCCCTATTCACTTTCTTCTTTCAGTCAAGTGGATGAAGCATTAATTTTCTTCAAACTGGAGAAAACTTTCACCACTTGAGCAACCCCCCTGTCAATGGGCGATTTCACCCAACGGTGTGCATGACTTTATTTCCTTAATATATTCCCATCAAAGCAAAAAAAAATCATCCAGACCACTTAAAACTGTTGGACTAGTCCATCTACCTAACTTCTCTCAATTTCTAATTTCTGCAAGGAAGACAAGTAACAATCTACTGCAACAGTGTCTATCTAAACATGGACTGCCAAAGAAATACAGAGCTGATTTTTGCCCCACAGCCACTCAACAAACAGCATCAAAGAGGGATCATTCGCATGTTGAAAAGAAAGCAAGAGTCAGCAATTTGCTAGAGTTCCTAGTAATTGCATTCCAAAAAGACAAACTTGCAGGCTTGAATCTCCAGGCAGACACAGACATGAATCTCACAACTGAACTCACAAACCCCCCCAACGATCCAAGAAAATGTTCCGCAAGTGCCAATAGAGCACAGCAATCAAAGACTCAAAATCACTTCCCAAAGACAGAACCAGCATGATTCCTTTATGTTTCCCAGAAGACACTATATTTTTTAGGACCACAGCATCAGAAGATCGATGGAAAACTAAGGAGCAACCAATGACCCGGCTTTACCTATTCCCAAGAAGCTCCTGCTCACAACTCAGCAGACATGAGCAATGACATGCTGTTGCTGGGAACACCACAATCTAGACGAACTGACGATGACCCACGATCGAGAACCCAGCCAGCAACAGGCAAAGCATTGAACTTGGAGAAGAGGACGATAACACAGTGAAAAAGCGAACACCTTTGAGCAATTAAAGAGCAATAGTGCCCAACAAAAACGAGGATCTAGAAAAGAGAGCAAAGCAAAAATAAAAAGCGGGGCGGAAAGAAAAAGAAACAACCCACCATCCTGAGGGCGGAACACCACTCGTGGGCTCTCGTGGCTGAGAGAATCTTTCAAAACTGGAGGCTTCGACAAATTACAAATTTTTATAGACAAAACCTCTTCGCACCATCATACGGGTCACGCAACCCGTTCGATTTTGACAGGCTCTGTCTCTCTCTCTCTCTCTCTCTCGGTCTGGGCAAAGATCTAAAGCATACCCAGTCGCATTCCGGATTCCGCCTACCATTCACTGGAAGGACTCCGCTGACACTTGTTGGCTGGTCCCACCTTCTCTCCACGTCTCCCCAAGAGAGAGAGAGAGAGAGAGAGAGAGAGAGAGAGGGGAATTTAAAACCAGTTCTGTCTCCGGAGACGGCGAGATTAGTTGAGGGATTAGGGAGGGAAGGAGGAAGGAGACAAAAGGCAATAATGATAATTATTGTAGGCGATTGGTGAGAGAGAGAGAGAGAGAGAGAGGATTAAAGAAAACCGGGAACTTTTTTTTCCACGTTGAATGGTCTTTTTTTTATGTTGTTTTCGAACCCAAAAAGAAGACAGAAACTGACGTAGACCGTTGAACGTTTTTGAAGGTGAAGAAGTCTCGGTGTTCCGGTGGATTCCTATGACTAATGAGGTTGAGGTTTTCTAACCTAAAAGTTCAAACAAAGACGAGAGTGATGCTAGGAAATACTCTTCTAGATCGGTTTACAAAATCGGTATATTACAACGTGCTGTCTACGGAGACAGAAGAGCAGAGCAATTGGGACTACTTGCTTGAATGAGGGGCTTACGTGTAAGGGGAAAAAACCGGGCCGACCGGTCGAATGTGACGGGCTGTTGTTCAACTGTGAATGGGGCTCAATGCCGTGTCAAGTCAACTATTGCTAAAAAAAGAAAGAGGAATCCGTATTAAATTAGGTTGATCAGATTTTAAGGAAACGATGGTGACGGATTAAACTAAGAATGATTTGTCGCATCACTGAGTATATTAATTACCTAAATTAGTTGTAGGGTATCGAGTATTGCTCAAGAGAGGAAGATGTGGCATTATATGATTTGATCTGACAATTTTAATAAAACGATGTTGATTGATAAGATAAGATAAGTTGAAAGTTACTTGTGATCGTGAAAGCTTTTCTATATGACCAAAAGCCAAGGACCAACCCAGGTTAAGTAAACGGTCGGTGCCCAACTCGCACGGTCGAGCAACTTATCTTCACTGGTAACCCCATTGCAAACCTTAATCTTTAATAATCTTGTGAATAGGACACGGACTTCGATTGAATTACCCGATGTACAAAATTGTCACTTTTTCTTGAAATTGTTGTCTTATCAAACCCTACAACTTTTGTTCAACACGATATTGACGTAACGGACAACACGATAGTTCACGAAATCGACCCGGCGTTCACAGGTCGTCACGCGCATAGGACGGATTCAAAAGGGAGGTACAGAGTAGCAATGGTCCCTCCAAGAAACTCAAAAAGCAGAAGCCTACCGACATAATAGATTTGAGAGCTTCAGTTGTTGAACTTCCTCCGATTGAGCTTTGTTCAGCCACCATTCTTCTTTGATTCTCTCTCACCGTATAGCATGGTCCTTAATTTGACTTTTCTGGTTCTCAGCTGCCCAAAAAAGCCTTTCTTTTTTACTATATTGGCAGAAGGAACTTACCCTTCATATTTGTGCACCTGATCTTTTTCTCACATATTAAAAAAAAAAAAAAAAAAAAGAGGCCTAATATGAACGGGCCTCCAAGGGCAACCATGGTCCTGTTTCAGTTAGTAGACTTATTTGTGGTGACTCAAACAATTGGCTTACTCAATTCACGCAAACAGCGTAAATGCGTTCTTCACTCATAGTAGAGCTGTTGAACATTTTCTTGGCTCAAAATGACAATCTTTTTGGGCATTTCCGAACTTATTATGGAAGCGAACTCAAAAGCACTTATTTCTCTATTTCATAAATCAACTTCATCGCTTCATTATGTTTTTTTTTTTTTTTTTTTTGGTAACTGAGGAACCGCTCGGTGGCATCGTCGGACGTCGTCGCAAGCCACTATTTAGATGTAAAACCTTGGGGGACTAGCCAGTAATCCAGGACCCCCACTTAAGTCATGAAATGCAAACGAGAGGTTTCGAACCCTTGACCTCAGCGATGAGGGAGAGCACATACACCATCTACGCTGCCCATGGGTGGGTATCGCTTCATTATGTTGATACATTTATTTTTCAAATTGGAAGGGAAATGCATTATCAATAGATCAAGATTAGCCATAAGTTTGGAAAGGGAAATGCATGTGTAAATTGGTTAGCAAATTGGCTTACCCAACCCAATAATGCGGGAAATAATTTTATATTAGGTAGGCCACCAATAGGTTTGCTTCCTTTCTTGTTGGGGGATTAAATTGGGTTGTGCTTTATTAGGAGAGTAGCGATGTAATTTTCGATCTCTACCTCTTTCCTTTTAAATAAATAAATAAATAAAATATATATATATATATATATATATATATATATATATATAGTACCAAATAAGGCTTGAACTTTGAACTTATATGGTTTTGGCCCAAACTTTTGATCTCCTCAAAGAAAGGCACAGATTTATGTTTCACGAGATAATTTTGGGACCAACCCTGAATGTTTTTAAGCGTAAACAAATTAGTTAATACCACAAAAAATCCCGAACTAATATACTTATAACAAATATATCTCAAACTAATTTTAGAATCTCAAAAACTCTAAACCAGTACATCTTTGACAAATTTATTCCAAACTTAGTATACTTGTGACAAACTAACCTTTTATTAGGCTCCGTTCATTTGCGAAAAATATGGCATTTCTGGAAAATATTTTCCAGAAAGTCATTTTCCAGGAAAATGTAATTATTTTCCAGTGTTTGGATGAAACCTGAAAATGAAATGGATAATATTTTTCACTGTTCGGTAAGGAAAATCTTTTCCTTCATATATTCTTCTCATTTATTTTATTTTTTAAAATGGATTTTAAAAAATACTTTTTGTTGTTCGACGATGGCTCGCGATTGGCCACCAGCGAGCCTCGAGCTCGCTGACGAGCACGAGGCTCGCCGCTCACCATATCGACAAGCGCGAGTGTCGAGCTCGCTGACAAGTACAAGGCTTGCAACTCACCAAATCGACGAGCACGAGCATCGAGCTCGAGGCTCGCCAAATCGACGAGCGTGAGCTTGAGATTGACGAGCTTGAGATTCGCCTGGCGATGGCCGACGACTAGCCAAGAAAGAAGAAGATGGGAAACAAAGAAAAGAAAAAGAAAAAAAGAAAGGAAATAGAAAAGAAAAAGGAAATTAAAAATATTCAAATTACAAAAGAAAAAGAAAATTAAAAAATAATTCGAATAAAAAAAGAAAAGAAGAAGAAGAAGAAAGGGGAGGATGAAGTAAAGATTTGTAGATGTGTGAGACAAGAGAGATCGAGTCAAAAGTGGAAAATATTTTCCCTAATTTAGAAAACTTTTTTTTCCTTTTATGGAAAACGTTTTAAAGAAATTCATTTTCCGTGAAACGAATGCCGAAAAATCCGAAAAACGTTTTCCCGGAAATTATTTTCTGCGAAATGAATGGAGTCTTAGTTTCGTTAAATTTTACCATTAAATTATTGAGTTGAAAAAATCATTGGTATATTTGTGGTATTAATTTAATTTAACGTATATCATATTCGTCATAAATATATTAATTTAAATTTTTTATTAAATAAATTTATCATAAATACATCAATTTAAGATTTCTCATTTCAAATAAATACCGATGTTTTGGCCTCTGTTACTTTTGTTGTCCACGAAGTGTCGTTTAGTTGTCGATCTATTGATGGACGGAGTATAGACGGCGAGTAAGTGACGTTGTGTTTACGCTTTGCAGACAATTAAACGAGGCATCCAGCAGCAAGACTTGACTTTTCGTCGGATCTGGATGCTTGGCCATTCACACGAAAGCACCATTTTGCCACGTCTTATGACATGCCCGTCGCACATGCTTGTCGATTCAACGTCACTCATGGTCATGGACGATAAAGGTGACAAACCCCAAGATTGTCCCACGAGCAATATTGAGTACCTGATCTGACTGTTTTTGTCGGACCACATTTGAAAGTTTGCGTACGTGTATTTTCTTTCCTTCTTTTTTCATGGCATGGTGTTGAAAGTTGGGCCAAAATTGACCCGACTTGTAAGGTTTGTGCGCTACTTTTGCTGGTGTGACGTATATAAAGTTCATAACTTGATTCTCTATTATTTCTTCGAAAAATTGAAATAATATTTCCCTTGTACTTGCAATAATTATTGAGTATAAAAAAATGATTAAAGAACAGTCTTCAATTAATTATGAAAATAACAGTTTTTTTTACTACAAAAAACGAAATTATAACTAATTATAAATTATGGTGAAACTTACTCATTATAAAATTTCGTAGCTCACAATAAATTATTAGTCTTATAGTAATTCGGAATTGTTATGCTAGTAAAACTCTCAGAAGAGTAACGCAAGTTGGATGATCTATTTTGAAGTCAATTATTCTTCAAATGTCAAAAATTTATCAAGGTACAATAATTATGAAACAAATATTTTTTTAATTATTTTTTTGTCTTCTCTTTTTTGTAAGCTGGAATAAAACACGGAATAAGTCCAAGGTTAGGTTCTTGTCGATGCTTTTCCTGTCTCCAGGATGACTCTTTGTGGTGGAGGTAGCACCTAATTTAATAGTCACATTTCTGATCTCCAATTAATTTGACCGGAAAAAATCTCTAATTAATTTCTTATTGAAAAAAAAAAAGACTTGATTATGTCTCCAGTTATTTCCATCAATCACAAGACCACCACGTCTTTTCACGCTAACAATTTATTCGCGGCAGAAACAATTTAGACTCCATTTATTTAGCGAAAAATGAATGATTTGAAAAATATTTCTTTTAAATGATCATTTATATATCTCTTGAAATAATTACTTAGTGAAATTTGCATTATTAACAATAATATATGTCTGAATATTCTCATAGATGACGGAAATATTTTTCGTTTATTCATTTTTTATAAGCGGTTTGATCATTTTAAGAGAAATATTATCCAAATAATTCATTTCTCACGAAGCAAACGGAATCTTTCTACAAATTCTTCGTGTAAATGAGTGTGAACTTAGTCTTCACCAACATAGACTATGTGCTAATCCGTTTAGCTTGTCTAGGAAACCAAGTAATCTGCCGATGTAAGTTCCTTCAATATCAAAACATGCAGATTACCAGAACCTGTGCATCCCATGCCGACGAGTTGATACGAAGAATCAGCGCCACTAGTAGCACTCAAAGATGCATTATAGATGCCGCAATTCTCCAAAGATAGCGTCTTGAAAATCTCTCACGAAGCGGAGCTTTCGATGTTAATTTCGATGAATCAGAAATTGACTTGGAATAGTCTATCAGAACAGGCTAGCTAGTATAGTGTTAACCATGGATTTTCTGGATGTGGTCCTCCGAGTCAGTAGCAAGTGAAGAATTCGCTTTCAGATCATCCCAAAAAGGTTTGTACCAGGGCCAACCGGATTCTGGAACCCGCTAAGGCCTTTCAGTTCCTTCTGTTTTAGTAGAATTGCTTCCATCCGAGGTATCCATGGAAGTCGTCGAACTTCAACAAGGTTGCGGGTTTCCTGTCCTAAAATCGAGAGAGTCCAGGTGCCATGCGATACAAGAAGTGTCGAGCTCTCGTCTATTTACCCTTTAAGGCATTGAGCCACAACTTGGTAGCTCTGTTGAGCTTATGCCACCCAACTTGATTGACAATAGGAAATTCTGGTCTCGGCATGGATGGAAAGCCGAGTCCACCTGCAAGCAACACTTCACTCCGCACGGCTCATCCCAGGACTTCAAGGACAAGTAGCAGGACTCAAGAGTACCTCCAATCGCCACCAAAATCTGGAAGCCAAACAAACGGTTTGGTTACATTTGGATGAGACAAATTAGAGTAGACATAGTATAACTAGGATTCGCGAGTAAAGGCTAACCTTATCACTGTGTGTCGCCAGCAAATGGTAGATTGTTTCTCTTTTCCACCAAGCAATTCTTGGAATGCAGGATACATGCTCTTTTTGGTTGGACGACGTTGGAAACAGAGGATTGCTGAGGCTTTTTGCGCTCCCTTCTGCCTCCTTCTGCAGACAGAAATCCAACAGTTGCAACACTGGAAACCAGATTTTGGCCACTTTATTTGTTGCCACAATCGAGTTAATTGCATTCAGATGTTCCAAGCAACGTAGAAGTGCTCCCTAAAAGGTAGCTCAATCCAACATGATCACGCATTCAATGAACACGAGCCTAGATTAGTCTCTAGTCCTGTTGTGCAAAGACAAACGGCAGATATTTGCTTTTGCATTTTAAGCTTTCTACAGAGGACTGGTCATTTTAGAGGCTTGGAAAGACTTGCCAGGGACAAAATTTTTTATTATTTCTCCATTCACGGTCAACTACAAAAGAATAGGTCGTACATAATTTCCAACCACACCAGAGAAAAAGAAGAAGAAAATGCTTGTACATTCTAACCAATCCACTCTCATTTGAAGAAAAATGCTGAAACTAAAAGAAAAGGTTGTAAACCTAAGGAGATCATCGGCAAGAATTTGACCATTGTACAACAACCAAAAAATGTGGCATTTGCACGGAAGCTAACGTTGTTCAATCATCCATTGGCTTGTCCTTTCTATTTTGTGACAAGTTCCAAGCTCACAATACAGTTCCATGACGTCTGGGATGAAGAGGTGAACGACAACCCGTAGATTGATGACTTACAAACGATTTGCCGAGGAATGAGAACCTGTTCTGGGTTGCTTTGGTTTATCCTTGATCGATTCAATCCGTTCCAAAGTCTCCACCACCTCTGCCATGCAGGGCCGATGTCTTGGTTCAGCACCCAGGCATTTTAGAGTGAGCTGTGCAGTTTGTAACACCGCCTTAAAGGAATACTGGCCCTCCATCCGGTGATCTATAATATTCTTCAACTTTCCTCTTTGAGATAGAATTGGCTTGGTCCAATCCACCAAATTTTGCTGCCCACTAGGACGCTTTGTGTCAAGTGCCCGCAAGCCTGTCAGCAATTCTAGTAGGACCACACCGAAGCCATACACATCGCTCTTCACGTACAAATGGCCTGTTAAACAACCTTTCGTGTCAGCTGATATATGTCTTGAGAGCGTCAACGAAAGCAGATCTGAAATGGCAGTTTGGGTGTCTTATGGGCAAACAAATTGTTTTCGTTTCACTCTAAAACTTTAGATGTCTTTATTGCCCTTTTTGTATTTGTTGGCTGAAGAAAAGCAAACAAGAGACAAAGTTTTGCACAACTACAAGAAAGCAAAAGTTACTTTCTTGCGGTTGAGGTACATCGAGCATCTTCTGGCGTTCTGTACACCCATTTATGCCTCCTATTTCTAATCTAGATAGTGCCCACCAAAGATGAAGAGACATCTGTCTTTGAAGCTTTATTAAATTGCATTGCACGTAGAGTGAAGAATAGGCAGTTACCTGTTGCAATGTACTCCGGAGCAGCATAACCATACGTGCCCATAATTCTGGTTGTCACATGTGACTCACCCGAAGAAGGTCCTAACTTTGCCAAGCCAAAATCAGCTATTTTCGCATTATAGTGCTACAAAGACAGGTAAAAAGAGGTTTATTGAACCAACTTATGAGCATAAGATCTAAAGTAAATATTTTAAATGAACTCCCTAAAATCACATCTGCCAATAAATTAACTGGAACGATATATTTGCTTGTATATGACGACGAAATACTTTTACAAATGCAAGTGTGCTAGCTGCGAAAAGATTAAATATATGAACTAACCTAAAAGTATGGCATCTACTACTCTTTACTTATTGGTACCAGAGAGAGCAAAAGATAGAATTGTTCATACATTTTCCTCTTCTGCCAGAGAAAGCAAAGAGCATTTATGTTATGTTGCTTGCTATAAAGGTCTCAATTCATTCTTTTAAGCTTCATTAATAGGCTGACCTAATTAGTCATTTGTTACAGCGGCACAGTAGTCAATGCTCTAGCCTCTAAATGCACACTTATGCATAAGAAAAGCAATTACCCAATCA
Source organism: Eucalyptus curtisii (assembly GCA_017140595.1). Lineage (NCBI taxonomy): Eukaryota > Viridiplantae > Streptophyta > Magnoliopsida > Myrtales > Myrtaceae > Eucalyptus > Eucalyptus curtisii. The sequence goes on along the minus strand of CM029502.1, from coordinate 31,735,477 downwards.
AGCAGTATGTTTGAGGCCTTAAAATCCCTGTAAATGATTTTCTTCTCTGAAGAATGCAGGAAAGACAAGCCACGAGCTGCTCCAATAGCTATTTTGAGTCGGCTATCCCAAGAAAGGGGTTCAACAGCAGGATTTCCTGTGCATCGTGATAGAAGAATGAATTTTAATGACTTCTAAGCAAAGGAATACTTAAAAGTTTCACATCATTCTTTCGTTTTTGTCCTTCTTGAATTCTTACTTCGGAAGAGATGATTTTCCAAGCTGCCCTTTGGAATAAATTCATAGACAAGGAGCAGCTCTTTCTCCTCCCAACAGTATCCCAATAATTTGACTAGATTGGGATGCCAAAGCCTTCCAAGAAAGTTCACCTCCGACTGCAGTGCACAAAGAAAAAGGAAATAAGAACCAAAACACATTGGAGAACATATATTTTCAGAAAATGCAATGGTAGAGACAGCTGGTTATGATGCCAATCTTATGTCAGATTGACTTCTTAGACTCAAATTGCCAACGCAGCAAAAACTTGGTGGGGAGCCATTTACAGGAATTAAATGCGTGTGTGGTTTTGGTGTGATCAGATGTTCACATGTCAAATGAGGTCAACTGTCTTACAAAATTGAAATGTTCCGTAGGTGTTACAATCATCTGTGCCTTGAAATTGAATCTCCCAAATGCCACCTGACTAAATCTGTGATAGAAATGTTGACCTTATGGCAGAAATATAAATCGCTGAGAAGTCACAAGTCAGTAGCGCATTAGGCAAGCATGTTAAGACTTTGACAGTATGAGTTTGCAGACAAAGCATAGAAATTGACATGTCTAGCAGAATTTTAAAGAACCTTCCAAGGTATTATTTGCTGTTAAAATGTCCCAAACCTAAATTCTTATGAATTTAAACAAAAACTGCTCTTAGAAATGTATATTTACCATAGAAACAGCTAGATGAAGTTTGATATAGCCAAATCCCCACTGCCTCCCAAATAAACTAATTGTGTATGCAGAGAAAGTCAAGAGAGGAGCTCCAGCACTTGCACCTGCATTAAGGGGTTCTATCACTGGCTGGGAGTTGGATTCCAACTTTGAAGGGAAGGTTCATCTCAAATTTGAGTTAAAATGAGAGGCAGAATTTATGTAGGCCAACATTGTTCTTGGCTTTAGCAGAACTTTGTCACACAGTTGAAGTTGTGGATATTAGTTGACCTTTATTAAAATAGAGGACAACAGTCGTCCAACATGCATTCTTAATCCAATTAAAGGTAGGAAATTAGATAGTGGCCATGTATTTCTCAACGAGGGACCCCCAAGTGTGCATATGCTTAATAATGGAGATGGGGAGGAGGAGGAAGAGACAGTCCACTAATCACGATTGCAACTAATCCCAATATTCAAAACTTTCTCAATTTCGTCTCTTTTTGCCTTCCCTATATGCTGCTAAATCGCAAGTCAATCTTTAATTGAGTCAATGACAAAATGCTGATGAGAGTTTGAGCTTGATCTTACCTGCCACTCATCGAAACCTTGCACACTCTCTGGGTTCAGTTTCTTGATGGCAACAACCATTCCACTCCCCATTTTGGACGGGGCAAGTGTCTTCTCATCGACCCAGCCCTTGTAGACCTTACCAAAACCTCCCTCCCCCAATAAATTATCAGATTTGAAGTTCTTAGTAGCACTCTTCAAGTCAGAAAAGCTGAAGACCTTCAAGTTGGGCGTCTCCAGAATCTCCCCATTCAGATCCGCCCCGTCCGGGCTCGCACTCGCCGCCTCCGAGAACTTGCCATTTCCGCCACCGCTGCTGCTTGTTGCAGAGAATCCCGTGTTCCCTACTCCACACCAGAGCAGCAAGAGTTGCATTAAGTGGTGTCATAATCGATTTTCTCGGTAAAAGAAAGAAAACCAAGAACTTATTAAGCTGTAAATGAACTGAGACATGAGCAAACAGAGAAAACTATCGAATTGTACAGACGAAGCAATTCAATTCAAGAGTGAAATTTGAGCATAACCATCTCCACGAGATGTCAAGACAACCAAAAAGGGTCAATCAAAGGTCGAAACTTTTCCACCGCAGAATTTCAAGAAACGCACACCCCGAAAAGGGCAAGACCCAGAATCAGCAAAAGACTCAATCTTGGAAAAAAGAAGAAGAGGAAAGTAGCGGCTTCTGGGTGCACCTGAAGCGGAAGTCTTGGCGTTGCCAGAGCTATTATACTCGTTAGATGGAGAAGTCCAGCAAATCCCCATCCTGAACTCAGCTCAAGCACTTCCCCAAGATAGCTAATTTGACCGAAAAGAAGAAGCACACGACACGGCTACTCCCTTCTTCTTCTCGTCTGACATGGAAAAGCTCGGACGTGGCAGCTCCGGATGCTTTATAGGAGGGAAGAAATTCCGGGAAATGGCGAAAAGGGCAAGAACGAGCGAGTGCTAAAAGGCCTTTCACATTATTGAGGGATGAAAAGTGCACTTCCTGGTTGAAAGTTCTCCTCTCTCATTCTTTTTCTTGGCTTTCGGATTCTCCTTCCTCGTTAAGGGAGTCCGCGACCAATGATGAAACCACTTCGCCGTATCACGGCACGGTCCTTTGTTCTCCGGTGCGTGCCCACGATCCAAATTCGCTCGTGCGGCGACTTTTTACGCGGGACGACGGACGCCGCGACAGTAGGAATCGGTAAAAGTTAAGAGACCTGATGAGACAGTAGGGTTCATTTCTTGATGGTTCCCATGAAAGCTCGAACCTTTCTTTTGTATATTCTTCGGTCGTCAAAGAACGGCTACATTTGAAAAAGAGATAACACCAAGAGTCCATGAATTTTGATTTACTAACGTGTACCGTGGTTTTTGCACTTTTCATTTATTCAAATGCAATCCTTAAACTTTAACTCAATAGGCAATATGATACTTAAACTTTTAATTTGTTCAATGTGATCTTTTAACTTTTGATACATATTCAATTTAGTCAGTGAACTATGTGCATCGAAAGTTCATAAATCACATTGGACAAATTGAAAGTATAGAGATCACATTGCACATTGAGCTGAAATTCGGGGACCAGATTGAACAAATTAAAAATTTGGAAATCACATTGCATATTGGACCAAAATTGAGGAACTATTTGTGTCGTTTTCTTGCAAAAAAAAACTTGATATGTTTTCAACTTTTAGATGTCTTGGCCTCGAGATTGACATGGGTAGTTCCGATCTTTTCGAGCCACCATTGGATTTCGAAGTTTGTGTGAGGAGAGTCATCTAATGTAAGAATGATCACAAGACTATGGTATATTTAATGCCAAAGGGATAAGGACAATTTGGAATATTAGAGATGCCAATGAGAATTGAGTCGATGTAACCAATTTTTCATTTTTCAATTAGTATTTCTGAGTTTTTGTCAAGCATTGTACTAATAAAGTTTTCTTTTTTCGCCCTCTTTTCGGGTGGTCAAGCTATTAGGTTATGGTCACCATCGTAGAATTGATACTTTTGCGAAACGCCATATTGTCGTACTTTTTTTATCTATTAATCCGCGATATTAGAATTTCTCGAGCTATATTATTACCCTCTCCCGCTGCTGAAATGCCCAAAATAAAAATAAATAAATAAATAAATAAATGCTCGCTTTGATCAAGACCCAACATGATTTCCTTACGAATGGCGGAATGATGATTATAATGGTAATAATAATATTAATTATAATAATCTAGAAAACCCATGATTTCTATTGGATGCTAAGTGGATAAAGAAAGAACAAACCAGTCACACATACTTTAATTACGTGCCTATCAAATTTTACGCGTGCAAGCGGAATGATTGTTGAGTTTTCTTGGGGGAAAATTATTAAAATCGAATAATTACTGATGTGGACAAATGCCAAGGATGAAGTGACGACATAGCGACACTCACTTTTGGTCGCACACGGAGGAGTTTTATACGTAGTGATTTTATGTTATGAGTTTACATATTTATATATACTTTGTGTTCGGACTTAAATTGAGGTGCGGAAAACATTTGAGCGTGTGAACAATTGTAATACTAATTCTCCAACTATTAGTGGATATTCAAATTGAATCACGTAAATTTTCATTATATTTATTGTTTCTCATCTATATTTATCTAGTATTTTCGCAATGACTTAATTTGCAAGATCTTAGTGTTTCCGCATTAATATTACAACAATTGAGACAATAAGAGCTAACGTGGATAATTCTGTAATTTTTCTTCTTGTTTTTTTTTTCATTGTGCAAGGGTTACTAGCGACCGTCACCACCGTGAAAGCCTTCCCCAAATCACACAGGAGCCACCTTGCTCGAGGGCATAAAGGCCCTCGCCAGATTTGGCGAATGATCGCCTCGCCGGTGGCCTGGTGGGGCCGCGAAGGAGCTGGTTACGCGGGCGTTACGCGGTGGGGAGAAAGAAAAGTAAAGGAGAAAGAGGTGATCAAGATCCAACGGATCTTAACAGCCTTATCGGTTTTTGGGGGGGCCATCAAATGAACGATGTTGGGGCTGATGTTGTCGTCTTGTGACCTTGTGTCTCGGGAAGCATGATCACGCGGCCTTCCATCTTTTACGACCAGGTCGTGCCCCCGTTCGTGTGAACGATTGACCAGTTCTCCAAAGTTTGACGTAGCACGGAGGTTGCTGCTTGACAAATTCCCAAATCTTCGATCGACGAGTTGTTTTTGTTTGCTTCGAGGATGAGAACGCAGCTCGAGTCATGTACTGCTTAGATACCATGTACCGACCACTTCCTCTGCACCAGATTTAACGCCACTGTATCCCAGGCTACTGGAATTTTTGAATTGCAAGACGAGATCTTCGAGAAATTTTCTCCGTCCAGTGTGGCGGACCTATATCATATTGCAATTTACAATTCCTGCGAAGCTCTGATTTGTTCAGAAAGGCCAACGCCGGATGCTTCTCACATCACCCTTTGACCAGCTTCTCAGTTACAATGATTTTATATGCAAAGTCTTCCACTGGACTAAACTGCAAGGATTAAGAGACAATCTTCCCCGTTGGGAATATAACTAATCACGTTCATTAAAAGATAATCGTAACTTCGTGCAAAAAGCGCAAGCACGATGAAATGAATAGCTTATCTTAATTGAAAGCATCGGATCTGATCCAATCAAGAGACAATATCATGCATTGTTCAACGCAAGAGCAAGTTGCGTATGTACACCTCATGGTCTGCGGAAGAGAGTCCACCTTTGGACTTTATTGAAAAAGGGCTCTTACCAAGTGCACTACAGAGAGGAGGAAGAGAGCCATTGACCCGAAATGCACACTCATCACAAAATTAATCATTTACAAAGGAGTGTTTTCACCGTTCCAAGAAAAAGTGTTTTAAAATGGGCAATGGAGGTCTAATCAGCAACCAAAATGATATCATGACTCATCATGACCGAGTGAGAATTTCTTCATTTCATGGGGACAGATGAGTGGAGCAGTAGGCTATCGAGAGCCTCGTGAAGCAGCCACATATGCACTTCAATCTAAGTGCAGACATGGGATTTCATTTGTAATCAGTGAAGTCACTGTCTGATACAGTTAAAGGTACGTGTTTTGGAAACAAGAAAGGGGAATTTTCTGCAACTGAATTGGGAAATCAAGGGAAAATAGAGATAGCGAGAGCCAAGCATTATCGGTTTCGTGGATATCCGAGGCCTCATGATTGACTCAGAACGTGCAAAAAGCCTGCATTTTTTCTAGGTGCTAGGTTTGTCAAATTCAAGTGGAACAAACAATAAAAAGGGTCAACCAGCGATTCACACGATTCCAGTCCAAAAAGTGCAAAGAACTGGGAAAAAGGGTTTTCCATTTCTCTCTTTTGACACCCACATTCACAAAGTCACAAACATATAATCTAAAGTCAACGGCGAACATGCCGACCATGGCATGAAACACATGAACGCTTCCTTCATGGAGAGATCAGAAGATCGAATGTGTTGAAAGCCCTGACCATGGATGAAGCAATGGCCAGTGTACAGTAAATTTAAGAATTTTAGCTAGTACCTGTGTTATATACGACAATTTGAAGTGAATATGGAACACCTTCCAACTCATATAATGGTCGATTTACCCTCATCTTAAGGTGCATTATCACAATGATAAACTAAGGAGATCATGCAAGAAAAAAACAGAAAAAGACCTGAGGACCATGATATGCAGGGGAATTTTTTTATCAGGGGCCAAAAGTGAACCATTACATGCACCACTCAAAAGATCTAACAAGAATCAGAAAGAAAAATGAGTGACAAGAGAAAGAGGAAATGGATTGCATCTGAAGTTTAGTACAGAAAATCTTCAGTAGTCTACATAGTGGTCTAAGTAACTGACCGAGAGGTCTCTCTTCGGCAGAACTCAGCATGTCTGTAAAGCCACAGCACGACAACGCGCTACAGTAACCAAGTAGATGTTACAAGAACTGAGTAAGAAAAGGTGTTGTAAAAGTATCTTCAGAAGAAAAAAAAGGTAATCCACAGCATGTTCCTACCTATGGAGAAAATCTTAGGGGGATCAACTCCATGCATCATCTTTGATTTGCTGCACCTCAGCTTAGGACACAAGCCATTTTTCGCACCAGAGGTTCACGTCCTCATGTACCCAGCAATAGCACAGAACTCGTTGATTCCCAGCTCATATGAAAGAAAAGATGACTTCTGACAAATTTCACTCAACTCTCAACACTAAGTGCCCCATCATCCTCAGGATCCTCAGCTGGTGTCTCCGGAAAGAATGGTTCATGAGGATAAATCGTCTGAAATAGCTGCCAGAAACAAAGGTAGGCCATAAATTACAAATAGAAAGTGAGTGGCAGCTCTATCCAAAATGAGTTAAACAGACGATCTGCACATGAATCCATGCCTGAGTATGCGTGCCCACACACGCACACAGAGATGTGTTTCGTATTCAGCCTAGTTGTTTCAAAAGTCAAATTGAATAAAGATCACAAATTAACACATAACTTTCGTATTAAGCATTCAGACCAATCAGAAACTCAGAGTTAGGCCAGTGGGCTCTATGTTGCAGTAACTTCTTCTTTTGGGAGTATTGCAATATGAACTTTAGTTCAAAGATAGCAGTTACACTAAGTTTTAAAAAAGTGAACCTAGAAATACAAATACAATGTGAAATTAGACTAGAAAACAACTTTTGCTGGTTTTGGACAAAGTTCAATGTCAAGCCATCTCAGAACATAAAGATAGGTAAAGCCCGATCAAATTATCTTTCTAAACTTGATAGGTATCGTATGGATAAAAACAATTAACTTAAGTATGAATAATCATTCCGTATGCTAAAATAAAATAAAAGCACTCAGAAAATGTACTTTCTATGGTAAGTTGAATAATCTCCCAAAACAAATATATTGATGCCAAAATCTTGGTCCTATTTACTCATTTGGGTATGTACAACCGTTAAACCACGGACAAACTAAAAGGAAGAGATTATAGAGTAAACCCAACTACACTAAAAGGAGGGAGAAGAAAATTCCAGAATATCAACTCCTGAGAGAAATGAAAAACTGAGAACAGAACCTCGAACGTAGAACCTGAGGATTGTTAACTGTATGTGTACCTTAACAGTCGCATCTAGAGCATCATTGAAACCTAAACTTCCATCGGGCATGGGGGTGGAGCTGACAGTTCCAACTTGCCCCTGAAATAAAGAATATAGTAATCAGAACATTACAGGGAGTATCGCCCAGAAGACATGATCAGTGTTGCATTCAAATGACTCATATCTTCTTCAAGGTCTCTACAAGAATAGCAATGTTTTAAAGGGCCACTTCAGATCAATCATTGGAACTGTGGATCAACCTTTGAGAGGTGACCTTTTTACTGTGATTCTCTCTCAGCTTAGAGGGACACCCTACTTGAATTTTGACAATTGTTTTCTTTCTCACAAACAAGATATGGATATTGAGTTAGGAATTGACTCCACAGGAATCCTCCTCTGCCATTTTGGCATGCAAAGCACGAGCTTTTCTGAGATTGGTGCCTCTGGAGTTAGCAAACCATAAACTCCTAAACAGACCGAGAGTCCATCATTTGAATAATTCTTCCATGAAAACACTCGTTTTTTTTTTCTCCATCCACTAAAATTTTCAGATTTTGTTTAATGGCTCTCAATCATTTTTCCTGAGACATGTTCTTAATACTTTTATGCAGATACAACAGTATTGACATATTTCCTAATTTAAAAGCTTACAATCCCATACGTGGCTATAAATTTTTTTCCTAAGCCCCAGGTGCTTGACCATTTCTTGTTTCTCCCAAAAAAAAACTCATTTAAAGGGGGTTTTGGGTTGGCAACGTATGGAGAATACACACTTCTTAACAGACATAAGTCAAAACTAAAATAGTAATAAGACATGAGAAGCTCCAGAGATGAAAGGTCAAGAACCAGACCGCTGTCAGTTCTTGGATATACAATGCCCTCCAAAGTAGAAGAGGATCAGCTCTAGCCTCCTCTGTTTGTACTGTAGAAGCAGGAGTGCTTTCAGAAATCTCGGAATCATCAAGATTGATCAGAGCATTTATGGCTCTATGCAATATTTTCTTCCCCTGACTGGCTTCATCACACAAAGCTGAAAGATATAGCACGAACCTGATTGGGGACAAATATATATAAACTCAATAAGATATTCTTGAAAAGGAGATATGTCTCTTTCTTGCAAACTTTAATCATTCCACTTTGGCATAATAAAACCCTCATCTCACTGTTTTCTAGAACAAAATCTACCTTGTTAATACATTCTTGTAGCAATAAAAACTTTAAAAGATGTGAAATCTCCATCCAAGTCAGGAGTCAGGACATTCCTGACCAGGCAATATAGGGACGACTTAGGTAAAGAGAGCCGTAAGGGCACTTGTTAAGAAATTAAATTGCAAATTGGAATTTTCAATTCCCTATTCTTTTTATACTATATGCAATCACTACTTTGAAATTGAAGCATTGCTGAATAAGCATGCTTAACAAGTGCCACAACCCAGGGCACTCGTTAATATGACCCATACAGGAATCAACTGCAATTAAAAAACAAAAAACAAAAATCTTTGTAGAACTTAATAAAGGTATAAATAGATATTTTCATTTACCCCGATTTTTTCATATTCTTTAGATCAGGATAGCAACATGATGGAGGCACACTCTACATCCTACCACAAGATGACCACACAAAAAATACCTTCTTTTCCCACTTCAAATATGGATTATTTCTCAGTTCTTTCTTTTACTATGTTTTTATTTGCGCAATTAAGACTGAATTTTTCACTTTGAAGCGACTATGCAAAGTAAATTAATACTTCAAAGAAGAATAGACCTATACCTATCCAATTGTATAATTTGAAATCCAGCAACTAAAATTCATTCCATTAGAATAAGCTGACGAAATAATTAGTGTAAACTTGCAAAGCACTGAAACAGGAGTCTTGTCTAGCAAATTTTAGGCTTATATTCTTAAAGGAGGTCATATTATTTGAGGAACAAAGACAGACTTACATGCCAGAGGGACAAACGGCCAAATTACCACCAATCTGCAGAACGTGAACTGATGTGACTTGCTCCGGATACAAAGCTAGAGGTCAAGTAAAACCCAGAAAGCAGTAAATAAACTAAGGTTATCCACCTTACGGACATACAGAGAAAACTAATGAACAGTCTTACATCTTGGAGGATACACAATCAAAAAGTTTGATTCATCTGGTCTCAGAGAAGATGTCAGAATGCATATTCCTCTAGCCACCTTTGCTTTAACTTGTGCGTTTTCCATAAGAGAATTCTGCAGTAGCAAGCCTCTCGACGATGGAACTGTGAATGATGGTTCCAATACCAGCTTATGACTGAAAATGTCCTGACCAGAACCTAATCTAACACCTCTGTACTCTCCACTCTCCTGCAGAACTTCCAAGCAATAACACAGATGGGACTCTTATAAACAGACAAACAGATACTGCAAAAAAAATGTCATAACCATGTACCTTATCGATATGCAAGGCAATCACTGGCATTCTCAAAACCTGTAAAAATAAGTTTTATTAGTAAAAAGGTTATCCTTTTTTTATCAGCTAACATTCAGCTTTATACTTAGTTCTTCACATGTAGAGAATGAACATTGTCATCACATTCTATAGAAGTCCATGTACAACACACCATACAGTGTCTAGCGCCATTTTGAGCCAATTACTTGCATATGAGTTCTAATGTAGCCCGAGCATGTATATGTATATTATTCCAAACTTCAAAATCAATTTCACAGGTAGGATGTCAAGGTTTGTAGTAGAACAGCAGCATAGGTGACTTTGACTGTGACTCTTCTTCCTTGAAACCAATAAAATCGCAGACTGTTAATTGTACTATCTTTGATATTTCTGAACAAACTTCATAACCGCAATTTATTCCTGAACAAATATATAAAACGGAAGGTCTGATAACAATTAAAATGACAAAGCCGTATGTCTTGCAGTTTCTTATTTCAGAATACTGTTCAATGCATTTTTTTCATCCCATCAATTTGCTCAAATATGGATTGTCTGGTCATTCTGCGGGATGAAGGAGCTGTTTGTCTGGATTTTGCACATAGAGACAGCCAAATGATCGTCAGAACATGTTAACTTCCTGTCGCAAATTACATTTGCATTCATACGCTGTAGTAATTTTAGCAAGTTAGCTGTGACAGGCTGCATCTTGAAGGGGATAACTAGCTATTAACAATGGTTATCAATATATATTCAGGTATCATCCTCACTTGTTGAATATCCTGATCAGTTCTTTTCCTTTCTGTCATCTATGTAAAGACGTAAAATAAACGCATATTCATAAACAAGCCTTTCATACATCACTCCAAGTATCTCATCCTCTAAACATATGATTTTCCTCTGTGTTTTTCTTTAATTCCAGTTATCTGATAGGAATGTAAAGGCGTGATCTCGGGACCAAGATAAAGTGAAAATAACTAACAACGCAAAACAGTAACTAAAGAGTGCAAAGCATGCATGGTTGACAGCATCATTAACCAGTGATGCCAAAGCAAAAGGACAACTCATGGACCAGTTACTGGACTTACATAGATGCAACCTTTAACAGCAGCACGTCGGCAAAACGCCTGTGCAAGCTCCCCTTGACCATAGATTGGGTAAATCAAAGCCCCAACAGCATTTGCAAATCTATAACGAAACCAATAAAGCCATCAGAGTAATGGCTGCTAAAATCCCAATCATAACATTAGCATCTTAACAATGCCATGATCTGTAACTAAATAATTGATGTCTCACAGAGATATGACATGCTTATTCAACACTACAAAACTACGATGTCTCAATCTTCCAGTTGCAGTTTCAAAAAAGCATTTACCACTTTTCACACATAAGGACCAGTCTATCCAGCTTTCATTACTTCCCAACCCAAAAAAAAAAAAAAAAAAACTTATATGAGTTCTGGCTGATTAATGGAACTTGCTGTCAGCATAAGTTCCCCTCATATTCTGGTCTCAGAAACTTCACCTTCCCAACTATGCCTTTCCACCTTTCATTAAGCACCCCGTCTAGTTTAAAGGTCATCATTAGCAGCAGGCCAAATAGACTCCTTACCTGCCCATCTCTCAATCCTATTTAAGCTTTCAAACAAAAAACAATAATTCTTTCCAGGCATATGCAAGCCAGAGAAATCACTCAGGAAGTATTGCCACATTGCTCATTACGAACCAGTAATACAGGTTGAGAATGAGACAAGAACAAGAATGAACCTGCCCACTGATGAGTGATAGAGTGCTAAACGCTCGATTCCTTCTTTCGTACTGATCACAATTTTACATGCCTCCTTATCTTCCTGATCATAGTCTGCCATAGCTATCGCGTAAAGAATAACACTACACACCAAATGATAAGCTTTATCAATTCTAGCCAAACCGAAGCATCACAAAATATTTCGTTCGCACACATTGGACATTGTTCAAATAAGCCGTCAAATCTCATTGAACTGGAAAAAAGTTGTAAATGAGAAATTCGAAACGCATGAGCTCACGATTTAATCTTCTCCGGTAATCGCATCTTCCCCAAAAATTCAACGAAGGGACTCGCCAAGTCCTCCTCTGAAATCCTATCACTCTCACCATCTCCACTGAAATGCTGCTGAACAAGCTTGAAGAACCTCATCAACACATTCTTCTCCACCAAGCTCAAGCTCTTATCTTTAAAGATGGCGGCACGAGAATCGGGTACATTCACCAGATTCCCACCCTTGTCGCAAACGAGGCTCGCGTCGATCGACTTGAACTCCACGTACTGATTAGCACCCGATTTCAATATCGCATCGATCGCCTTGTCCGCGCAGAACAGTACCCGAGGTCCCGACAGGTCCAGATTGAACTTCCTCGAGTGTCGCTCGAGCGTCTCGGGCGCGAAGGAGGAAATCTCCACGTCGGAGTAGAGCGATCGGAGGTCGATGCTCGCGGCCGCGAGATCGTCGCCTCCGGACGCGGCGGCGGGGTCCGGAGAGGAAGGACGGGGGTGGTCGAGGAAACCGGAGAGGTCGTCCGGAGTGAGGGAAGCGAAGTGCGAGCCGTAGAAGGGGTTGGGGTCGAGGTGGAGGACGGATTTGCCGGCGGCGGAGGCGGCGGCGGCGAGGATCGACTCCGGGAGGCCGGTGCCGACGATCACGAGGTCGAATTCAGACGGCTCGATGGGAGGATAGGGCGGGAGTTCGGCCATGGCGGCGGCGGCGGCGGCGGCGCGTGAAATTGAATCGCCGAGACGGACGGAGAGAGCGGGGGAAATGGGCGATCGACGAGACGTGCCGTAGGGAAGAAGTTCTGAATCTCCGCTGACCGTCGGGCTGTCGAGTTGGTGGGCCATCGGGTCGGGCTTAGCCATGGGCTCAAGGAGTGGTCAATGGGCTTTTCCTCGTACGGTTCACGTGGAACTGGGTAGTAAGCATAGTCTGGATTAACAGTTCCAATCTTAAAATTGGAATCGTCACTAAAGACCGGTTCGAAAACCACGTATTAATTTCATGAATCTACTCGGAAACCCGACTACTGATCTGCTCCGATTCCCGAGTGGGTCCATAGTCCTTAGAGCCGATCTGAATGTCCCCGGTAAAATCACAATCATTCTTTAGAAAATTTAATGGTTTAATCCGAATAGGTGAATTCGAGAGAACCGAATTAGTACTCATTAAGGCACTGTTTGGTTTGTCCCCGGTAAAATCACAATCATTCTTCAGAAAATTTAATGGTTTAATTCAAATAGGTGAATTCGAGAGAACCGAATTAGTACTCATTAAGGCACTGTTTGGTAACCATCCAAACAGTGCCTAATTCTGATTTTTTGTTCCTAGAATCAGTTTGGGATGAGAATCGCGTTTGGTAAAATTTGTGCTCCTAGGAACAGATTGGGAAGAGAATCAAGAATTAAAAAAAAAGTTGATTTTTGTTCTGGGAATAAATTGAGAATCAAAACTCTTTTTCTTCTCTTTTCTTCTTCTTCATCGACCGCCATCCCGCGACCGCCGCCCGCCGCCGTCCGCCGCCGCCGGTCGCCGACAACTGGTCCGGCGAGCTCGCCGGAGGCTTGCCAGGCTAGGGCGAGGTCCGACGAGCTTGCCAAAGGCTCGCCCAGCCACCGACGAGGCTCGCCCAGCCCCGGCGAGGCCCCTGTGGCCACCGGCAAGGCTCGCCTAGCTGTCACCTAAGACGCACCGACATTCTCCGGAAGCCTTCGTGTCGTGTCCGACACTTCGACACGTGTTCGACACGCGGTCAACGAGTATCAGAAAATCTGACACTTGATCAACTCTTCCTGACACACTTTGACATGCGAGTCCGAAATTCCGACACGTGATTCCGACATGCACGGGTCAATTTTAAAAATTTTCAATACTTAAGGGGTCAAAATATAAATATATGAAAAAATAATGAAAATAACAAAAATAAGGGGAAAAGAATAAAATTCTTACTCTCAAGTTTCTCACTTATAAGTTCGATCTTCCCATGAATGACGATGGAACGCCCCTCTTCTCGTCGGCGTCGTTTCGTTGCCTCCACATACTTAAAGTTATAATTTTTTTTTTTGCTTCTTTTCGCCTCTCGCAAGCATCGCTTGCGACTTATCTCTTTTGGTCTATGTTATTGGCTTGTGAGTTATCTCTCACATTTTTCGTGGTGAATTTAGTGATTTCATTTTCTTTTGGTCATACTTCGAGAGTTTTTGTCTTGGATTTTCATTTTTCTCGACCCTTGTTTTGCAGAGGAGCTCTAAGCTAGTTTATATCACGAACTCCGAACTCTGTTTAGGACTATAAGAAATCTCATTAATCTTCGACAAGTATAAGAAAACATGATATGTTCCTTCAAGTTTATTATTTCATGTTTGCAATTTTTTAATTTCTAGTTCAATTTCTGTCAAATTAAAACAATGAATGATATTAACAAATGTTGAATTAATATTTTTAGTATAAATTAATTATATGCTCTTTTTATTATTATTATTTATTTTTGCATTTATATATAAAAATATATATTTAATATATAACGTGTCGAAACGTGTCGGAATTCTCTATTTTTTGAGAAATGACGTGTCGGTGTATCATGTCTTGTCGCGTGTCGCGTGTCCGTGTCGGTCTTTACATAAGGCATAAAAAAGGCAAGGCTCGGCCCGACGAGGGGCGGCGACGCTTCGATGAGGTCACTCGTCCGGCGACCGGCCTGAAGAAGAAAAAGAATAGGAGAAAAAAGAAAAAAAAAAAGGAAAAAATAGTTAAAACATTTAAAAATTAAAAGAAATTAATTTGGAAATTAATCAATTAACACGATACCAAACGCAATTCTATTCCAGAATCAGAAATTTTGGACAGTTATCAAACGCATTATTTTACTCAGAATCAGCTCCTGAAAATATAATAAAAAATAATCATTTATTGTCAGAATTTGTTTGTAGGAATAGAATCGTTACTAAATGCGTCATAATTCTAATTTATTGGAATCAGCAACCGGATCAGTCTCCATGATTACCGTCGGTTCTGGGCCGGTCCAGTCCCGTTCCGGGCGATCCGGCTAATTGCCGGTTCTTTTGCGGCCCCTGCGCGGAAGAAGACAGAAGAAAGTCGAGAGAGGGCGGGACAGGGCGGCAATGGCGGCTCCTGGGAAGTGCTTGCTGGTTACAGGTCCTCCTGTAAGCTCCTCTTTTACCCTCTCTCTCTCTCTCTAGCGAGCTGAGCTCGTCTCTGATCTTTCTCTGAGTACGGTGTTTCGGCGAGGAGGTTTCATCTCTCGCTCGCTCGCTCATCAATGGGGAACTCTCTTGGTCGCAGGGCGTGGGGAAGACGACTCTGATAACGAGAGTCTTCGAGTCGCTCAAGGCCTCGAACCCTCATTTGAAAGTCCAGGGTTTCTACACCCGTATGTTATCTCTCTCTCTCTCTTCCTTGTTCCGGTTGCAGTGAAGATTTGTGGTTGATTTGGTGGTTTACCGTGGGTGGGCTGATGTTGGTGCAGGTGAGATAAGAGAAGGAGGAGACAGAGTCGGCTTCGAGGTGGTGACGTTGGATGGCCGTAGTGGTCCCCTCGCCTCCTCCACCATTTCCACGTACCCTCTCTCTCTCTCTCTCTCCCTTTCTCTCTCTAGAAGTCATGTAGAGTTATAGTAGGTTCAGTATCATGCTGGGGTCCATAGATCGTAGTTGGGAATTTTGGATGGATAGCAACGGCATATATGATCACTAGGCCTGCAATATATCGAGTTCTCGCTTGGAATTCGATGCGGAACCTCAGTGAAATGGTGCTCGCCCGTTTCTGTTGCTGCGTTGCTATGATCTTGAAAGAGAGCGGTGGTTGATTAATTCTGCAGCTTGAACCAATTGCATATCAAATCTCATCCTGTCCTTGATTGGGTTAATTTTTTTAGTCTTAATGGTCGCCGGAATGCATCAAATGATGGCTGGCCAAAGCCCCCTGCTAGTAATGACAGCACGAAGCCATTGCGAGAAGTGTTCGATTTGACAAATGTGTTTCTTTGAATGTGAGAGACTGAGGAGATTGAAGAAATGAAAATAATAATTTAACAACCAAATGCTGTTTTCTATCTTCAAGAAGCTGGTTATTTTAGCAAAAGCGTCGAATCACTGAGTGGTCCCTAGCCAAAAAAAAATCAAGTGCTTAGGTAGGTTACATACCTGTGTATTGCTTACACTTTGGAGCATTCCACTCTATACGTGCTAAAATTCACTGTTCATCTTTGCTTGCCTTGCTGCCTGTTATGGGTTAGTTAGGGTTTCGCTCTCTGCTAATGCATCTTTTGCGGTGGCAGTTCAGATTCTCTCAGATGGCCAACCGTTGGGAAATACAAAGTAGATATAGCTTCATTTGAGTCACTTGCTTTACCCGTGTTGCAGGTGGATATTTCATTTCTAAGTTCCGATGCCTCATACTTTGTTGTGATTGTGAAATGAACTTGTGTTTCCTCATCTTTGTTGTTCTAAGTCCCTGGTATGGTTGACTTATCTCAATTTATTTTGGCAATCACCTAATCCATTTTATTCAACATGCGCATGTATATGTGTGCATTGAGCTTGTATCCTTGGCATCAAGGCAGAAAAATTAATGAGTTTCATACTTGGCAATCTCCGCATCAACTGTTCAAACCTCGTTGAGGCCTGTGAATTTGGTTGTTGTTATTTATTTTATTTTTTTGAAGTCTAGTCATCTGGTCATGTTTGCACGCTGAAGTCCTACTTGTTGAGTCCAAAATCTAATATGCTGTTCATGTTAATTAATGGCAATTCCCAGGCCTGGCTCCATTATGACTACCTAGTATTGATTGATCCTCTAGAATCCTCAGTTTTGCCACATACTTCTGTTGCTCATATTGTGTAGTTATGGTTTAACATTCTAGAAGGGGGCTGTCGATTGAAGCTTGAATGACCATATCATCAGGTCAAGGAAGATACTGATCTCTATATCATTGATGAAGTTGGTAAGATGGAGCTATACAGTTCGGCATTCTTCCCAGCTGTCCTGAAGGTTCTCCAGTCCAATATCCCGCTCTTGGCATCCATTCCCATTCCAAAAAATGGTCGCTATATACCGGGAGGTATGTTTTCTATAGGCAGATGCTACTCATAAGTTGCTGCATCAACATTTCAATTTTTATTGCATAATAGAGAAGAGTAGAGCACCTTCATTTTGACAACACCCCCCCCCCCCCCAAAAGAGAGAGAGAGAGAGAGAGAGAGAGAGAGAGAGACAGAGAGAGAGAAGAGTACCTTCACAGCGGTAGACTGGCAATTATGGCATCATAATACGGGAGAGAATCTGTACAGACATATAATATAAAGTCTTTTAGAGAAAATTGATGTCTGAGAATCTTAAGCAGAATGAAAATGACATGTTTAATGTTGAAATGTTACTCTTCAGGCTCTGTTAATTAACAATCCGTCTCTGCAGTTGCGCGGTTGAGGAATCATCCAGGAGCAGAAGTTTTCACTCTGAGCGCAAGTAATAGAGATGCTGTTAGAGAACATATATATAACAAACTACTCGACTTACTCCCTAAGCAATAGGGTAAGCAAGAGTCTGGGGTTTCAATCCTCATCTGGAATACCAACTTGCCTTGCGTCATGCTGACAGATGACAATCGTCCGTTGGTCTCGAATCGCTTCAATTTTCATTTCATCTTGAAGAAGCAGGGTATTTGTGCTGTATAAGATAATCTGCATGATAGGTATCCTCAAGAAATCTGACGGTCGGTTGAATTAGTCTATGAATGCTGGGATTTTGTTTCCTTCCCAGAATTCGCAGTGTTTTAGCAGTTGCTTTGTTTGAGCTCCATCCCTGATGGAAGTGCAAAATGATTTGCGTGCACTGTAGTCACCTGGAAAGTTTTTAGATGTAGATATGCCTTAACATTGTAGGAGTTAGTAGTCATTATGCAATCGAGCTGCTTTGTCTGGACAGCAAGGAACCTTTTTCTTGATGGTATGTGGTCATGAATCTCACTTTCGTGAATTCGTGCATGACTGACTTGAGAAATTGTCGGACCATGCTGCATCCTCTTGCATAATTATCGATTCTACAAAGCCATAGAGATCATGCTCCAGAACTTGGGTTAGAAATTGAAGAAAAGATTGCAGTCGCAGTTGGGAGCAATTGTCGGAAACCCTTTTTGAGTTTTGAATATTATGGTGAAAGCGATTGTTGAGCTAGAAACTCTTAGCATTTCAGCTATTGGGTTTCGTCTCCAATCTTTTGTTGAAAAGGTAGTAGGATGGTAATTCTCAACGTGGGTTAGTAACTCGGAAGTGCTTGCGAGATACAGTTTCTCAGAGGATAGAAGCTCTAATCTTGTCCTATATTTACCCATTTTTCGGTTCGCTCTTGATTCGACCTAGATCATCCGTGTTAACCAAGTGCAGGATGGATCTTCATGTGTTACGGAAGGATCAACACCCGGGGAAGTGATAAATTGCTCTAAACCTCTGGGCGGTCAGATTTTGAGAAATCGAAAATGGAGAATGAAAGAATGACTGGAGGTCATGCAGCTAAGGTCCTGCGAGGCGGTGGGAGTTTTCTACTTCCATGACTTGCTTAAAGACATGATCAACTGTGCAAATGGAGTTGAGTTGAGATGGTGGTTTTGGTCTCACGGAGATTCGGTTGGACAGATTGTTATTAGCAGACGAAGAAACACCGACAGATCTCTCGGCACCAACCGATACGAGATTGGCTCACCATATGAATCGAACCCGTGACTTCGTGGAAAACAAGTGACCCTTTCATCACTGGGCCAAACATCATGACAGCGGATGCTAACCTTACCGATCTAAAGTTTAAAGTAAATAAAAACTGGGGAGCTCCGGTCTTTATGAAAAATACGCTCGAAATAGTTACTCTAAATGGGTTTCATGCACCAGGACACGCCCCTCTATGGCATTTGAGATCATTTGAATGCCGGATTTGCCGTTCAATGCATCGATCACTTTCGAGAGGAATACGACGAATCAACAATAATCGACCTCATTAGGATCCAGGGCATTAGCGCTAGACTACGCGAGGCACCAGAGCCAATCCCAATTCCCCGCCATCAGAGGTCTTTGAGGAAGGCAAGCATGGCGACTCTCGAGCGTGCCTAGCACGGTCATTTTCGGGATGCTCCTAATAACCAACGAATGGCAGGCGGACGACTTGTCACACCGAATTACGTACAGGCCACGGTACCCGAATTATACGCATTGGTAGGGGGGATGACTGGTCGACCAATTCAAAGCTCTGCACATGCCCTATTCAAGCCCCGAAAAAGAAAAAACAATTTCAGAGTCAAGGAATCTCCCACTGGATCCAGGTGGCGATTCCTGATTGGCCAAGGTTGATTACAGGTGAAGATGGGGACAAAGTTTGGTGTTTTAGCTTTTGTTAGGTATATATAAACCCCTCAAGTCTTGTACGTCGTAATTATTGTCGCCAAGTGCCAGAAAAGCGTAGGACAGACTTTTTTTTTCGGTGCGCCCGTTCGTTATTCGCAGCCGTTGATCATTGGAAGTCTTTCTCCTTTCCTCTTTTTTTTTTTTTTTTTCTTCAAATGATAAAAAGAAAATCGATCGTTTGTTCTATTTGATCCGACACGACTTATGTGAGTGGAGGTGGCTGCGCTATTTTCAAATTGTATTTAGCTCCAGTGAACCGACCATTATGACCTTCAATAAATGTGGATATCTAACCAAATATTTATCGAACTCAGCATTTTAGAATGCGCATGACAAAATTTCTATTTATCTATTTCTCTGTTCCCTAGAGTAGGTTTGGAACAGAAATTGAACAGAAATCCGTTTGGTAACGCAATTTCATTTTTCCAATTTTTGGAACAGATTTCTATTCCAAAAATATATTTGGAGAAAAAATCGAAGTTAAAATTTTTAGCTTTTCTATTTCCGGGAACGTAATTGAGAAATTAAAATTTTTCTTATCATTCACTCTCGTCACTGCCCATGGGATGCCGGACGCCCACTACTGGTTCCTGGCTGCCTACCACCAGCCCCGGCCACTAGTTGCCGACCACCGGCCATCACACTCTGGCCGCTCGTCGCCAAACGCCGGTCACCGGATGCCAAACGCCCACCGGTCGTTGGCTGCTCATCGCCAATCATTGGATGCCAAAGGCTCATCACCAACCACCGGATGTTCGCCGGCGACCGTCCGCCGCTCGCCAGCGGCTGTTGGAGGTCGGCCGCTCGCCACCCGCCCCCGAACTTCGGCCACTAGCCACCTGCTGTCGGCCTCTTGTCGTCGAACTCCAGATGTCAAACGTCAAATGTCGAACTCTAGACGTTGGACGCCAGTTGCCGGTCGCCAGACTCAAGTGTCAAACTCCGGACTTTGGCCGCCTGCCACCGGTCACCAAACTTGGCGCCGGACGCCAAACACCGAACGTCGGACTCTGGCCATCGGATGCCAGTCGTTGCCGCTCCTAGAAATAGAAATTTTATTTTATTATCAAACGAATTTTTATTTCAGAAATAGAAATTTTGAATTATTATCAAATGCAATTCTTTACTCAGAAACTCGTCTATAGAATAGAAATCAATTTCTCAATTTCTGACCAAAAATTGATTTATGTTCCAAAAATTTTGTCATGCGCGCCCTTAGTTTCCTCGACCTAAATTTAGAAACAATATATTTCCTTTTTCTTGGTATAATTCCCTCATGTTAAATGGCACTTTATCTCAGCAGTACTAGCATTGAATTTTTTTCATATATATAATCAACATTTTATAAAGACTTATTTTATTTCCATCCCTTCTTGGCTCCTAACACATTCCTATCATAATGAATTAACTGTATTAACTTTTGTAGGTCCCACTCTTAATTTAAGATTATTTCTTAGCTTTTTCATCCATTATTATTGGCATAACTACATTATCCCTAACTATTCCCGCTCTTAATCAAATATTATATCTTACCTTTTTTTCTTCTTCTTCTTTTTTCAATTTTATTAAAATTAAAACTTACATCACTTTCAAGCAACTTTTTTTCCACCCTAGCCGATTCATCCTCGCTTCGTGAAGTTCATTTTTGTCTTCTCTCTCCACTATTATAACATGACCAGGCAAGGCACTAATCATATATTGAAGTAAAGAAATGTTAATTTTATTTGCGTATTATTTAATTTATTTCCGTAGATTATTCTCATGATCGTGAATTTTTTGACTTCAAATTTTGATACATACTTACTCAAAAATTGAATATTATGACTAATGTATACATTATACACAATTTACTCAAAGATTATTCTCTTACTTGTGCTTAAATTACTTTTTGAATAACTGTTTTTTGATATAAAAATAAGTATAAAATCATCAACAAAATAATTATTTTTTCCAAAAATAATAATAATAAGCTGGCTGTCTAGCAAATAATTTCTCTTTAAAAAGAGGTGCACGTATTTTGTTCCGAATTGAAAAAGAAAAGGGAAAAAACCAAAAAAGAAGAAATAAAGGCAAGCGTCCGTCTTAAATCAAGTGTGGCTTCACATTTAATATTAAGTAATATTATTTGAGAGGGGGCAAGAAATAAAATTCAAACAAATGAAAAAGAAAAAAAAAGGTAAGAAATAATCTTAAATTTAAAGTAGAGCCCGTGGGAGTTAGTGTAGTCAATTTAACGTAAAATGGAACGTCAAAAGTTAATAAGCGGATGGAAATAGCACAAGCTTTTATAAAATGTTGATATTTTTTTATTCAATAGAAAAGGCGCTCAATCAAACAATGAGTTTCCTTTTCTTTCTTTTTCTAGTTTTTGTTATTTACAAACAACCGTTGTTCTCAAAATAACATAAAGATGCGATGAAACAACAACTATGAATGCTCGTCCCACTCGTGAGCTTCTATTTGTTACATAGAAAATAAATAATTTAGAAAATATTTTCATAAATTAATTGCTTGAAATGACCATCATTATCGATACTAATTTATATTTAAACAACTTAGTGGACGATGAAAATATTTTTCATTCATTCATTCATTCATTCATTTTGTTGGGTAATTCAAATGATTATGTTTTTTTGAAAGATATTTTTCAAATCTCGTTTCCTGTGAAACAATCGCACTCTTAATGATCTCTCAAATTTTTCGTCATTATAAATGCAGAACAACCAATTTAGCTATAAAATGTAAATAACTTTTAATGCCTCAAACCATTTGAACAAAGAGAATTACATGTAAGTTCACTGAAATATGAATCCATCTAAATCAAATCTCAGACCAAATTAACTTGCTGAAATGATCTCTTGTACAAAACAATGAAAGTTCAGATACAAAGGATCAAAGAGCTAGAAATCGATGATAATATTTTGGAGAAATCATACGTGAATTTCGATGAAAGCATAAATATCATGCAATATACCGAAGCATGCATGCTCCGATATATTACATAAATTCTTACTATGACAAACTTTTGAAATCAGGAGAGCGGGTGAGAAGATTTACATCAAGACCTCTTAACAAGAGAAGATGAAAAAGGGTAGAATATTTCTTTTTCACTATGAGAAATAAAAAGGTGGGCATAATTAACCCTTGAATGCATACTCAAGTGTGGAGATCATTTTGGTCAATTCATTTCATATACATAAATACATGCATACATACATATTTCAAAAAAGTTTAGAAGATCTTCCAAACCAATGTTTTCAAAGGTCCTAGGTGGGAATGGCAGGGGCCCCACCGGGGGAATCTCTCTTTGGCAGTCATTGCGAACTTTTTTCCTTTCGGTCCAATGAAGCAAATTTTTTGCTGGTCAGTGAGTGGGAAATTGGAGGGATTGCATGTCGGTATCGGCATTGATTATGCGTTAGAGGCCAAAAACTTACTAACTCAACTGTTGAACTTGGGCAGCATCCAATAAAAAAAGACCCCATCATGACTTCCACCTTGAAAAAAAGGTGTCAAAAGGCGAATCGATGGTCAGAGAGAGAGAGAGAGAGAAGAGAGACAAAGATTGACCGGATGGAACTGTGGAATCATCGATGCCTAATTGCATGTTGATGAAGCTAACTCGGTATTAAAGATGAAGACAGCTCATAAATGAGAGTGCAAATTGACAAGGCATGGAGTGATATCCAAGCGATTTATCCTGTAGGGTTTGTGAATTTTTCTTACTCGGTTGAAATAAGAATGATGTGGGAGCGAGAAATTGTGGAACTTCTATATAACTCGATATATTTGGAAGATCCAAATAAATATTCTAAATATATTTAGATCTCTCTAATCGGATAGGTCAAGTTTTCACGACAAAGGCCACTCTCGCCATTTCTCAGTCGCATGGACCCGACCATTGGTCGATGCAGCCCTCGGCCTTAAAAGCCTCGTCCCCATTGCCAACTACTCTGATGTCTCTTGGGCTTGACGGTAGCTCATTTCTCTCTGTGCATATCTTCATTCTATGAATTTCTTTCTTTTTTGGGTTTTTCTTTTGCATCGTTTTCCCCCACCAAAATGAGGGTCGGCGTGGTCCCAAACGAAATTGCATGAGCTTAACGAGTCTCTTCCTATGTGATATATTCTGCCATAAACAAGTCGAGTGTATAGCGGTCTACATGATAACATTTCTACTCCTTTATTCTTTTTATTTTTTTTGTTTTTCGGAATAAAATAAGAACAAAAATCTATTTGATAACTAACATCAACTAATTTTTATATTCCCCAACATAGAGAAATAACCAGAGAATAAATTTGGAATAGAAATAAGAAATAAAAAAAGTAGTTTCTTGTTCCCAAAAACAATTTCTAGAAATAAGTTTTTTTTTTTCCTTTTCTTCTTCTTCCGCACCAAGAAAAAAGAAAAAAAAAACTGAAAAAATTATTAAAAAATTAAAAGAAATTCTACATTACAAAAAAAAAATGGATCGTACCAAACATATTCCTATTATTTTTCTATTTCGAGAATATAAATTTTGTGTAGTTTTTAAAAGCGTTCCTTTATTCAAAAATTATTCTAAGAAATAGAAATAGAAAAAAACTATTTTTAAAAAGAAATTATTCTCCAGAATAGAAATGTTATTAAACGCACCCTAATTCATCCAAAATTGATCAGAAAACGTCAAAGTACGTCGATTTGGGCATAAATCGAAGTTCAATGCAATTGGCAAAATTGAAGTCTATTGATTCACACCAAAGTGCAAATATTAATGATAAAGTTCGTAGAACACTCACTTTAGTATTGTAATTTTTTTTATCGATCATGTGAATATCACATTGGTGAAAAATTGATCACTTCAGTGCCTCCAACGACGTATTTCAACAATTCATCTATGTGACTTTTTAAATAAAATTGTGAGCACGCCATAGGTTTTTCAGAACAAATTCCAGCCTAAAGTAGAAAATGCAGAAGATATTGGGGCAAGTGAGACCAAGGGTGTATTTGTTTAGGTGAAAACTTAAGGAAAATATTTTCCGAAAAATCATTTTTTAGGAAAATAGATAGTTTTCCTTTA
The DNA here is from genome assembly GCA_017140595.1 of Eucalyptus curtisii. Lineage (NCBI taxonomy): Eukaryota > Viridiplantae > Streptophyta > Magnoliopsida > Myrtales > Myrtaceae > Eucalyptus > Eucalyptus curtisii. The sequence continues at coordinate 31,711,006 of CM029502.1, read as the reverse complement.
TTGCGTGATATGTGGCCAAAAAAGTTTTCCGGTGTTCGGATCTTATTTGGAAAATAATTTTCAATCTCATGACTTTATCCTAGGTAGGGGTGTGCAACCAAATTGGTTCTATTAAGGAATTGGATTGGATCGGACTGCCCGAAAAATAGGTCCGAGAACCGGTTCTTATGTGGAACTGGTCTGAGAATAGGTTTCAAATTTTTGGAATCAATTGGAACCGGTTTGGGAACAAATTCCAATTGATCACTTCGGTGAAAAATCGATCACTTTGGTGCCTCTAACAATTTTTTAGAATGAATTCCAGCCTAAAGTAGAAAATAAAGAAGATATTGGGGCAAGTGAGACTACGGATGTGTTTGTTTAGGCGAAAAAATAAGGAAAATATTTTCCGAAAAATCATTTTTCTAGAAAATAGATAATTTTCCTTTTATTTTGTGATATGTGGCCAAAAAAGTTTTATAGTGTTCGGATCTTATTTGGAAAATGATTTTCAATCTCATGACTTTATCCTAAGTAGGGGTGTGCAATTAAATTGGTTCTTCCGAAAAACCAGACTGGACCGGACTGCTCGGAAAATAGGTCCGGGAATCGATTCTTGTTGGAACTGGTCTAAGAATAGGTTTGAAATTTTTGAAATCAGTTGGAACCGATTTGGGAATAGGTTCCAATTGAACCAAAACCTCATATGATTTTGTTGTAAAAAATGAACCAAAAAAGGGAACAAAAAAAAAAAAAAAATAGGTTCTCGGGTAAATCGTGGAATCGGACCGGAAAATAAGGGTAAGTTCCAGAATCTATTCTAAGCAAAATGGCAAGTTCCAGAGTAAAAAAATTAGGAACCAATTAAAATAGAGTAGGTTTCAGGTTCTAACTTCGGAACTCATCCACCATGGATCGATTACCCCTAATCTAAAGTAAAAAATAATAAATAAATAATTTTTTATTTAGTTTTTTTTTTCTTTTCTTTCTTTCTTCCTCTGTTGGTCGCTGCCCTCATCAAATAGGTTATCGGCCTCAAGTGACGTCGAGTCTCGCTAGGATTTGGCAAGCTCAAGCTCATCGACTTGTGCTTGTCGCTAGTCATCACCCACAGCTAAGGCTCGGCCGGACGAGGGAGAAGGAAAAAGAAAAAAATATTGAAAAACTAAAAAAATCAAAATGAGTAATTCTGGAAAATGTTTTCATCCTTTTAGATTTAGGAATTCACTTTCCTAATTTTATGAATGAATATTTTTGTTGCTCGAAAAGTGTTTTTGATTAATTAGTCATTTTTTGGCAATTATAAAATGGTGAAAATTTAGAAAAATTGATGACGTTTCATCTGTCACCTTGCTTCTTGTTTCCCTCTCGGAGTTTGTACTACAAGACCCCCTTTGAGTTTGTTTTTGGTGCTCCTCACCGCTACTCTTGCTAATGAAAACGATGATTGCTATCGATATGTCGCAGAGATAAGTTGGAGGCAAAATCGTGAAAGGAAATTAGAGCTGGCAAAATGGGTCATAAACCCATATTATGACCCATTTTACTAAAAATGGGTTATATATAGGTCAAGTGAAAGTTAAATACGAGTTAGAAATGGGTCTAAAGGGGTATTAGGAAACCCACTTTGAACCCATAGCCTTCTTTAACTTTATAAAATGTTTTTTTAAATAAAAAATCGAAATTATAATTATTTTTCATATTTCAATTTTTTTTTTCTTTTTCTTCCTTCCTTAGCCGACGGTCGGCCATCGGCCGGCGACAGGCGAGGCGAGGCTCGAGCCTCGCTGGATCTGGCGAGACTCGAGCTCGCCGGCGTCGGAGTGGGGCCTCGGCCTCACTAGAATGGCAAGATTGAGCCTTGCCCGACGCCGGCGGAGCCTCGGCCTTGCCGGATCTAGTGAGGCTCGAGCCTCGCCGACGACCGGGCGAGACTCAAGCTCGCTAGCGTCGCGGGGCCTCGGCCTCGCGATCGGGGAGATCGAGCCCCACCTAACGCCGGTGAGCTCAATCTCACCGTGGCTAGTCGCCGGCCGTCGTCATGGCGGCGGCCGACCGAAGAAGAAGAAAAAAGAAAAGAGAAAAGAGAAAAATAAAAAATAATTATTAAAAATTATATTTTAAAAAATAAAATTATATATTTTAAAATAAAAATAATTAAAAATTATATTTAAAAATTTTAAATTCGATTTTTTTAATTTTTTTAAAAGAATTATAAAAATTTTCCATTAAATTTGTATTGCATAAAAATTGTCACAAAAATTTATTGCATAAAAATGTTTTAACAATACTTTTTTTTTTATAAAAAAATCATAAAAATTAGTTTTTTTAGGTTTAGTTAAAATTTTTTCATGTTACGGTTTTTAGTTATTCAATGGTATGTTCACTTCAAAAAAGAGAAGCATGTGCATAATCTAATTCTTTATAAATATTTCAATTTATAGGTTTTTTTAAACTTTTTTTTTAATTTTATTTACTATTTTTTATTTAATTTGAAATTTTAATCCAATTAGCATATAGTAGAAGTGATTTTGCCTAGAATATTAATAGGTTTTAGCAATACGGAGCGAGTCGGGTATGGGTTGGGTCGAGTATGGGTCACTTGATTTACACTACATGAATATGGGTCAAAACGGGTTAAATAGATCAAATATTGGTTGACCCATTTTTGATCCGATCCGACCCAAAATCGACTCGACCCATCCATTTGACGGGTTTAGAGAAAATCTAGAGAAACCGCATTAAGGTTATTTTGGAAAAGAAACGGACGACAATGGCCTATTCAATATGTTTCGCCTTCACATGATCACGAGCCACTTCTCTTGCTCCCCATCACAAATTTTGATAAGGTAATTATACCCTTAATTTGTGGGATTGCTGGTTTTATCTTGCCAACAAGCCACGTTTGATTTTTCAGCTTCATAAATCGATTCACTTAAGAGATCAAATTTTATAATTTTTTTTTACAAAAATGACACTCAAGTAATCGGAAAGTGAGCACGATGCGACGGATGTACATAATAAAATATATACTTTTTTTTTTTTTGGTCGGTATAAAATATATACTCTCCCTCTTCGTATATTACATTTTTTCGGTGACGGCGCCGACCGTGACTGGCGCTAAAATACTATGAATAAGCACGCTATGAAAAGCGCGCATAACGACAGAAAAAAAAGGGGGCCCCGCGATTTCCTCCTTGTCGAGAGAGGGAGAGAAAGGAACAGTAGTAGTAGGACAAAAGGCACGGCCATGTTACCACCTTCGATTTCTTAATTTAACAATAAGCCCCGTTTTTGTCATTTTGAGCGCGATAAAGACAGCCGGAGCGCAATTATCGCATGAATTAGCGGCGTTCTCTCGATAATCGAGGGGACACCATCTCGTGATCTCGACCGGCTTGCGACGCCGGATTATCGCATAATTCTCGGCACAATTAAAAATTTGGCCATTTTATTAATTAGGACAAAGCCGACGAGGAATAAAAAATACGGAGTAAATTTGGCTATTTTATTTATTTGAAAAGTATAATTAAATTGTAAAATTTATGTGAAATTGAATCTTAAAACCATCAAAATATACAATTTAGTCAAAAAATTTATCAAGTTAGTGTAATAAATTTCTGAAACTTGTAATGTTAATGCAATTGAATACTAAAATTTATTAGTGTTTTTGGTTTGTCGAATTAGACGAAATTAATAGGATGATTTGGTTGTATTAATTTGATAGATTTTTAGATCTCATCACGTCAACTCAACTCGATAAGTTTTAGAATTCAATTTTAGTTTTTAATTAAGTCAAATTTTTTTTGAAAGCGACACGATTGGTCGACATTTTATATAAAAAAAAAAAGGCATCTTTTGTCAAAATTCGGTGGAATTTATTAGGAAAATCAAACACCGGGCGCGAGGAATGGGGGGGAGGATCCCGGGATCTTCTCTAATCAGAAGGCGAGGCACCCTCCCGCGGGTGGCACGTGTCGCCCGCCCGAGGGAGGAGGGGGTGGGGAGGAGGCCGCGCACGGCGCGCGCGGACCCGCTAACGTGCGCACGGCGCGCGCGATAAGTTTTTGGGGGGTTGGGGCGGGCCCCACCCCGGGAAAAACCCAACAAACACTCCTTTAGACTTTCGTTCCACGCCTTTTCCTTTTTCCTCGCTCCCTCTCTTTTCTCTTTCTTTCTCTCTCTCTACTTTTTTATCTTCTTCTTCTTCGTCTTCTTATTCACTGATCACTGCAAAAAAGAAAAAGAAAAAAAGTACTCCTCCTGCTCCTCCGCCTCCTCCTCCTCCTCCTACTCCTGCTCCGCCGCCGCCGCAGCAGCAGCAGCAGCAGCCGTACGCGGGCGCGCACGCTCGACGGCGCATTCCTCCTCCCCTCGTTCGCGGCGGCAGGCAGACACCGCGCGTGCCATGAGAAGGAGGCCGTGATGGAATGGGAGAAGCAGGAACAGCACCACCACCACCACCACCATCACGCGCACCAGCAGCACCACCAGCCGCAGCAGCAAGCGAAGGAGGCTCAGCAGCAGCAACAGCAGCAGCAGCAGCAGCAGCAACAGCAGCAGGGGGGAGAGGGCATGGTTAACGGGACGGCGGCCGGGAACGGGGGCGGAGTGCTGTACGTGAAGGTGATGACGGACGAGCAGCTGGAGACCCTACGGAAGCAGATCGCCGTCTACGCCTCCATCTGCGAGCAGCTCGTTGAGATGCACAAGAACCTCACCGCTCAGCAGGATCTCGCAGGTCTTCCCTCCCCCCTCTCTCTCTCTCTCTCTCTCTCGGTCGCTCGCGGGTAATGGCGGCGGCCTCGCGCCGTCGTGGCTTCGGGGCTGGACGATTAGGGGTTGCTGATCGCGCGTAGGTCGGTCCGTCGTTCCGCTGTTTAGGTTTAAATTACGGGAAATTACATCGTCTTGAGTTTTTTTTTTTTACCGAGATCCGTGTCGACATTCCTGCCAATTTGCACGCCCGCACTTCCGGTGTCCGACTGGGAACTGCAATTCGGTCGGGCATTCGTGGACGCTCGTGTCCGTGCAGGTTTTTGTCCTGTTTGTATCTCTGTTGTCGTTTTGTGGGCGGCGTTCCTCCGTTTCAGCGGATGGTTTCCTGGTGTTGGAAGGGAGTGCCGCGTTCGTGTCTGATCATCGGCTAGCTTTTACTACGCTTTTAGTGCGACGACTTCTTCATCCGAGAGCGGTGGTTCTGATGTAATTATTCCTCCTGTTCACACAATTCTCGTACTTCTTTGTACGGACATTCTCGTACTCGGGCGTGTGATTTCTGTGCACTTTTGGTGTCTCGTGTTGAATTCGCGTTCAGACGTGGGGGGTCGCCCCTCGAAATTGAATTCTTGATTCGGGAAGGAAAAATATTCAGTAGCTGTTCCTCCACAACTTTTTGGCTTCTGACCTCGAGGATCTTGTTCTTTGCTGGCTCCTGACCTGGGATGGCTGGCAGAAAGATTCTCTCTTCCGTGCTCTGAGTCTGATTTCAGCTTGATGGATGAGGATTTGAATTTTGCCAATCTCAGGAAACGGAATACTTAGAGTCCATCTGTCTCTCTCTCTCTGGTAACCATTATGATGTCTGGAGGCATTTATGTCTATAGGGTGTAAGGGAAATACTGATGCTCGTCTAACTTTTAATCCATTCTTCTGGAAAAGCACATGCTACATTACAAATTGATGAACTCCAAAAGCATATGCCTAAATCTTCTGTGACTCTCCCTTTCTCTGGGGTTTTTCTATTCCTTGGTGCAGCTTCATAATTATGATGTCTAGGAGCCTTTTTCTCCATAGAGAGGAGGTTTCTGAAGGCTACACTTCTCTCTGCCTGCTGTCTGATATGTAATTTACCGTTTTAGCCGTGTAATAGCTGCCTATTTTTGTTAGATGATCCTAGTAATTTTCTTCTTCTTTTTTCTTTTTAAATGCATCTAGGAGGCTCTAGCACTTCTGCACTTGATCTCCCGAACTTTCTTGCATCATTGTAAAAACATCAGTTTTCCAAAGGTGAATGTTACTTTTAAGCTGACGTTTTACTGGCTTCATCAGGTGTTAGGCTGGGAAATTTGTATTGTGACACCTTGATGACAACTGGTGGTCACAAAATAACTGCCAGGCAGCGATGGACTCCAACACCTATACAACTTCAAATTCTTGAGCGCATCTTCAATGAAGGAAATGGTACCCCAAGCAAACAAAAAATCAAAGAGATTACTACCGAACTGAGCCAACATGGACAAATTTCAGAAACGAATGTCTATAACTGGTTCCAGAACCGGCGTGCACGATCCAAAAGGAAAATGCAGAATGCAACCGGCAACAATACTGAATCTGAAGCGGAAGCAGAAGTTGAGTCACCAAAGGAGATGAAGACAAAACCAGAGATCTTTCAATCTCAGCAGAATCCTGTATCAAGGAACGAAGATTTGTGCTTCCAAAGCCCTGAGATTAGCTCAGATCTTCATTTTGCTGATTCACAGACCAAAGTGGAGAGCATGGTCTATTCAGATGGCAGTTTGAGATCCAGGAATAGGAACCTAGGCCAGCTATCTTTCTATGATGCCATGCTGCCAAATCCAGGTACATACTCAGATATACACCTTATTATTAAGGGGAGTCATCTAGATTGATAATGGTGTAATTTGATTTGCTAACCTAGAGTCTATCATTTCCAGACGTGCTTTTGGACACTATCTAGATGAAACGCGACAGATTAGGTGATTTTTAGTGATGATATCAGCAGAGAAGTGTTTTTATATCCATGCATTTGCTGATTATCCTAACGGAGAGATTTAGAAATTGGTATGAACAGTTCTTGGTGAAGTTAATCTTTGGTCAATTCGATAGCAAAGAAGCGTTCAATTGACCCTCCCAAGCTTTTCCATTCTACGTAACAGCAACATTCACTGGTTTTTGAGTCTAAATATGCCTCATTGATTCTTAATTTCGTAAATATTTACTGTGAATTTTGACTGTTCCCTGCTATCTATGTAATGATTATGATGGGTTTCCCATCTCAGATTTGGGTAATAGCATCGATGATGGTAACTGAATTGCAAATGTTCCTTAGCATAAGCCAATTTTGCCTAAAGCACATGTGGAGTTACTAATTTCTGATATGTTCCTAGGCTGTCTTGCAGGAAATGAGCATCTGGGTGGGAAGATGGAGGTACCAGGAGGCTATGGTCTGTATCATTCTGCGGAAGACTTCGGCATGAGTGGATGATGCTGATCGGTGCCACGGATCTGCACACCCCCCCCCCCCCCTCTTTTCTTCCATATAGTATAACTTGCCTGCCATGCTAATGCTGATGCTGATGTTTAGCTTTTGCCGCTTGCGGCGTCATAGCTTGGTCGGAGCCTAATCTTGCAGAGTTGGATGTTCGGTTTGCTTTTTGTGAAGGAACTGATTTTACTGAGGATCATACGCTAGTTTGACTAGTTTGTTTGGATTTTTGATGGACTAGTGTTGCACAAATTTGTTTACGGGAGCAGGATGAGCGCTGTATATTCTATTCAAATCACTCTGGCTCTTGCAATTTCGGAATGTGGGCATTTAGATAGACCGTGGAGTTAGGCCCCTTTTTTCCTTATGTCCTAGTGTCTTACCTACTGTTGGAGAAGAACCTGGGAAGCTTTGTGTTTGATCTAGTTATGTATATGCATGATTTCGTGCACCTGTTCAATCAATTGTCTTGATCGTGCAGAATTCTTTACCTTTGCGATTGACTTTGATGGATTCATTGTTGAGGAAGCAGTTCTCTCATTTTCGTGTTGTTCGTGCGTGCGTGCATGCGTAATGCAATTTGAGGAATGTGACCTGTATGGCTTGTCGGCCCGACAATGCAATGAGCTTAACATGACAAGCACAGGACTCAATAGGGAGGGCAGGTCTTCATTTAACTCGTGGGAAAGTAATTATTATTTTCTCGTCGAACTTCTTAAAGCTGAAAAAGGTAATTCAATCATAGAAAATTGCGGAAAAAAAGTCCCAATTCACTATTAGTCGAACGTGTTTTAAATAATTTGGCGTTCGATACTAATTTATGTTGAATTTTGAATTCAACAATGAGAGGGAATAGATAAAATGTATGAATAGTGTGTGACACCATATTAACTAGCCAGAGCTCATCCAACTAAAAAGACCTTTCTTTATACAAGAAAGGATGCATCCGAGAATGTGTAACACGAAAACATTGCACTTGTAAGCAGTAGTTTGTTACTTAGCTGTAATAGTCGTGCCTCATTCTCACATCTCACTTAAAGGTAGCAATTTAACTTTACGTATAGTAAGGGCACAAAATTTCTGTTTCTTTATTTCTCTGTTTTTCTATTCTATTAAACAAGTTTGGAACAGAAATCCGTTTGATAACGCAATTTCATTTTTCTATTTACGAGATAGATGTCTATTCCAAAAATAGATTTGGAGCAGAAATCAGAAGTTAAAATTTTTATTTTTTATTTTTAATTTCTGGAGTAGAAATGTGAAATCAAAATTTTTCTTATCGTTCACTCTCGTCACTGCTCGTTGCCCACTTGCCGCTTGTGGGATGTCGGACACCTGCCGCCGGTTACCAGCCGCCGACCACCGGCCCTCGACCGTCGGCCACCGGACGTCGGCCGTCGGCCACTGCACTCCAGCCCCCCGTCGCCAACCACCAATCGCCGAATGCCGGACACCAATCGGTCGTTGGCCGCTCATCGCCAATCATTGGATGCGGAGCTCATCACCAACCACTTAGGATGTTTGTCGGCAAGAATCGTCCGCTAGATGTCGGGCCGCCCGCCACCCACCATTAGACTCCGGCCACTGGTTGCTCGCCACCGGCCTCCTGTTGTCGGACTTTAGATGTCGGACATCAGACGTCGAACTCCGGACGTTGGACGCTGGTTGCCAGTCGTCGGACTCCGGTGTCGAACTACAGACTTTGGCTGCCTGTTGTCGGTCACCAGACTTGGCGTCGTATGCGAATGTTGAACTTCGGACGTCGGCCGCCGCCGATAACCGAACGCAATCGCGAACGTCGGACTCCGGTCACCGGATGTCGGTCGTTGCCGCTCTTAGAAATAGAAATTTTATTCTGTTATCAAACGAATTTTTATTTCAGAAATAAAAATTTTGAATTATTATCAAACGCGTTTCTTTTCTCAGAAACTCGTCCAAATAAATTTCTATTCTAGAAACTTTGTCATGCGCACCTATTTATTCATAGAGTTCATAACATGAAAATATAGCTGCTTGTTAAATACCAAATAATAGCGTAGCATAGCAAAACACCCTCAAATTGTCCATACATGATGGTGTCATTCGAGAAATTAGGTAGTAACGACTTTTCTCATGTGATAATTTACTTTTAAAGTCTCGCATGATCGAATATCCAATGAAAATTTGTGAGCAACCTAAATTTGTGGTAAATCTTTGGTGATCATGACATTTCTTCACGGTTCGTAAATCTAATTCTATCGGCGAGTAATTGCCTTTCCATGCCGTAATTTTGCTTAACCAATGGCAAAATTCGCAACCTTTACGCTCGGTAATTTTTCTCAAATTCTTATAAGTTACTATTATTTTCCTTTATCCAACGATCCAGATTACATAAGGGACCGATCTCTATCGAACCGCAGAATTTTACCCCGGGAACGGAGCTATTTCACTTCATCGGACAACCCGAACACCGATCCGGTACAGGTACGATCGTTCACGTCCGAGAATTGGTGACGGCAGGCATCAAACGTCGGATTTCGGGCTTTGTCGAGGCTGGTTCTCTCTCTCTCTCCCCATCTTCAAGAAATTCTTCGTTGATTTCGAGGATATCAGCGCAGACCCATCTCGAATTTCCAGGGCAGGCAGCCCTTCGTCACGTGAACACCCCCGCCTTCAACTCATCGTCTCGCCGCATCTCTGATCTGTGAGTACACCCAGTCGATTGGTTTTCGTGGTTCTTGGTTGTACTTGGTTTCCGTAGCTTGCGGTCACGCACGTCTCGTGTTCGATGAAATGCCCCAGAGCAGTTAAGAGTGTGATCTTCCAGTAAAATTTCGTATGATCCAGTTGAACCCCATTGTGCTCTTTTTTTTTTTTTTTTTTTTTTTTTTTGTGGGGACTTAAGTAGAGTGATGACCTTGTGCTGAACGCGCAAGAACTGCTCCCGCTAGGATGGCTACCAGGGGCGTCTCGAGCATTTTTTTAGCAGATTATTTTTGTAGTTGATTGGGCGATAAGAAGGACTCGATGGCAGCTAAAAGATGTTCTGAGTTGAGTGGCATGTGGCAATGCATCCAGCAATCGAAGTTCTAACATTGATCGGTGGGGAAATTGGTTGAAGAGAGGTTTTCGGAGCTTATGCCCGTTTTTTGTTTAGGTTCTGAGGAACGCCTAATGTCCGTGGGAAATCAGGTGAAACAAACCTGGGGTTGGGGGGATTGTGCTAGATTTTTAGTACCAAAGGTCAAACTTTTGTTGTGGAAGCTCATGGGATGAAAATTATGTGCCTGTCAGAATCACCACCTCTTATTCTAGAGAATTTGGACATTTCAAGTTTCAACTCATTTTTATACGCTGACGTATCTATCTGGGGGATTGCGTTGGTCCTCGTTTTCTTCATCTTTGATTTCATGTTATTTACCTGGGAGTAGATATACTGCTCTACTTTGATAGAAGACCTAACAACTTGGTGCTCTTCGTTATCTGATATAGCCAAACTGTAAAAAGCTTTTTTCGTCAAATTGTAGACCTCTAAGATTACAGTGTTTTTCACTCTATGCAGGTAGAATGTGAGACCATTCAGTTGGTCATGAACCCACATTAATGGGAGAAAATTCATTTGCCCACAGAAAATATACGTATTTCCATGACCAGAAGTATCCCCATGAAGCAATCGACATCCACCACATTGAGGTCCAAAGTAATGGTGCAAAGCGTGTTTTTCTCTCTCTCCTTGCTGCCATCATTGTGGGTGAATTGTATCTTGTCCTTATCAAGGTACATCAGTGACTAGTCAGTGTTTATTTTAATGGGTGAAATGAAGTGCCCTTGCTCTTAATGACTTCAGCCTGTAGGCCTTCTAATGCTGCAGTATTGGTTATAAGTCTGTATGATATTTTTGTCTCATTCTTTAGTTTTTATTTTTTATTTTTTTAAAGACTCTTGGGGTTTGAAATTGGACTTTCATTTAATCTTGGGTACTTTAAATGTTTAAAGATGCGTGGATGATTGCACTTGAAGTCACCTTATTTGTTCCAATTCTCTTTTTACTTTGGCATAAACTCAAAAGAGTCTTTTGGTTATGCTTAGAGCCAAACCTGACACACCTATTGTGGATAACACTAGTTTGTAACAAAGAGTTCTGCCATGTTAAATCAACCTATTATTGAAATAGTTGAAGTTTAAAATTGGAGTTGACTATTATTATCACATAATTGTTCCAGTTCAGTCTAGTTGTGTCTATGCAGTATTCCACTGAATATGAAACATGTATACTGATGATGGTTGTTCTATTTTTGTATTTCTGCTTTTGTTCATGTGACAGGAGAAATCAGTTACTCTTCTTTTCTCAAGCTTCCTTTTGTGGGCATTTCTGAGAAAATTGTTGCTTGGGAAACCTGTTAAGAAAGGTCAGAGGAACCTAGTTCCTGTCTACTCTCGAATGGTCTTATTGTATAGGTTTGGTGTCTGACATCATTTCATTTGATAATTCAGAATCTGTGGTGATTATGCCAACTCTTGGGATACAGCTTGAAACTCTCTATCTCAGGTACTTCTGTTTCATGTGTACTAATATGGAGTTTGATTGTGGGTTACATGAATTATTCGTTTCTAGCTGATGACTTGAGCTCTCTACCTTCTGGTGTGATTGCATGGAAATATTTTATTCTAGTTGCTTAATGTTTATGCTGGATCATATCAGGATTCATGAAAATCATACACTAATTTATGAGTCCGTGAAATTTGATGAAGAATTATGATTCTAAATTAAGGGGTACATATGTTTGTCAAATGTCAGAACTGAGACCAAGTATTTACTCTGCATTTTCTCTCCTCGAATGGAAACTGGCAGTCAATTTTCTCATTCGTTTCATTCGTCCTCTTCGTGTATGCACACTAGTGAATCAAGCAATTGCGAAAAAGCATTGTCAGATCTGTAATGCTTCGTCAGCTTATTTTGTTAAAGCAGGACATAAGTATCATTTAAATACAATGTTGGGCCATATTTTTCTAAATTCTTGTTTGGAACAGTGGTCGAATCACGCGTCAGTTTGTTCCAGTCAGCAAGATTTTAAAACCAGTGCTACAAGAATGCGTCACACCAGTGACTTGTTATTGGAGCCTTTCTTTGGTTTTGCGTGAGGAAGAACTGACACCCGTTTTCAAGGTACGACTCTTAATTGAAATACACAAAAATAGGTGGAGTGAAATGGTGAATTTGTTTGGGCTTATAGAGATGAACATATCAAGAACTTGTCTGTCATTGTCAGGAACTACGTCCACCATTGAAGATGCTAATCCCAGTATGGAAAGCACTTTGTGCTGCCACTGGTGAAGGCAGCTCACATTCACGCACAGAAGACGGTGGAAATGCTGAGGAAGGAGTTCGATCTGAGACAAACCTGTGACATGACCGCGCTGTCAATTTTGAAAGACGGAAGCCAGGGATCCATCGCCTGAAAGAAAGTCACGCCACGGTGACCCTGTCCAATTCGGCCGATTGAACCGTTATATTCACTGCTAGAGATGTTCTTCGGCCCAACTGCGATCAAAGTGGCTGCTTCCATGTCTCATCGCACCCCGTTTATATGTGTGGCTATATATGCATATGCATCTGCTGGGATATTCAGGTGAAAGAGTAATGTGAAAAACCACGGGAGACCCATCGGAAGCTGAAGCCGGAACCGACGAAAATTCGATTGATTTTCCTGTGCGTGGATTGAGAAACTTGGGATTGATCGAACCCGAACTCTCAGTCCGGGCAAAGAGTAAAAGACCGCCAGGTCGAACTCATTCGTGAACCGGGTCCTTGATTCAACGATATACGAGCGTCGGGAACACGAGTCGATGTGCACATAGGTCCGGATTTACTTCCAGAAAATTAGCACCGTGGTTGTTGGTATGTGATGGCCGATGGGCCATTGTTAAGACAAGCATGAACATACTTAACATACAAATGAACGGAGAGAGAGATGGGCTTGCTCGGCCTGGGCTAAAGTAAAATTCATGAAGTTTGCGCACTTGTACCCGCTGATAGCGACGCCCGCCCACGCGAACCACGAGCCTGCAGCTCTTTCTTCTTTGCATAAATATAAAAAAGACGGCATTTCTTCTGCATATGTCGTCACAGACTCACAGGTAATAACAAATGAAAAAGTATGAAAAACCCGGGAGCGCCTGATTGATTGATTACAAGTTATAAAAATTTGTAAATTTTAATAAATATAAATAATCCTGGTGACCTTCGTGAATGTAATCCGTTTTATTAGAAAAACCGACAGGTCCACTCGAGGAAAATATGGTGCATTAGATTATGAAGGGGGGGGACTGATAATTAAGTGAAATCTAGTATTGTAATGTTTAATCACGCATAGTCAACGAACGTGGTTTAAGATGAAGAGAGAAAGCGATCATTTTCGTGCATTTGTTATGAAATGTGGCTCCTGTTCGATATTAATTTTATTTAATTTCCCCCAATTGCTCACAAGTTTTCCACGTTGAGTTAATTATCCTACTGGTAGCTGAAGCACCTAACACCTTCTGCTAACTTGTGGGTGCACCCTCTTTTGTGGACCCTGATAATCAGGAGCACCAACCTGTTTTTTTACTTTTTCTAATTTTCCTTTTCATGTTCATACCAATTTTAAAAGGAAAATTGATCGACAATCTTTGTGTTGATAAAATTAATCAATACTTAATAGATAGAATTATAACATATCTGAATTTCATGTTCAATTTATATGACCCATTCTTAAAATTAGAGTATGTAAATCCCACGTTGGAGAAAAAAGGTCATACGATTTTTTTTTTTTTTTTTTTTTTTTTTTTTTTAAAAAAAAAATTGAGGCTACGAAATTCATGAATGTGGAGAGTAACCACTCTAGAGATGGAACCTTCACTTATAGCCCAAAGATTATTTGGATGGGAGGAACGCTTAGCATCTCGGCCGCAAAGGCCGTCGCTCTCGAGCAAAATTACCACTCCACCATCCTTATGTATCCTCCCCAAACGTAATTGCGAATAATATCATGAAAAAAGAAAATTTCATGATGAAAAGAATATTATTAATGCAAATCAGGATCTGTATCGGCGTTCTCGTAAAAGTATTGTTTAACGAGTGTCTCCAAACACTTGTTAAGTATATATCTAGGATAATAGACACCAATCCAAATGATTTAAATATCTTTGCACCGATCCAAAGGATTTTTCATTCTGTTTGTCAAAATTCATAATGGAAAGTTATTACATTTTATTAAGGACAATATTCTATCTATAATTGCTATATAATAACTGTGCTGTTATAATTAATCTTATAATTAAAACGTATTTTTCAAATATACAGTGCGACTTAATAAGCTAAAAGAAATCAATAAAATGTTTTTGATAGTTTTGGTTCCTTATTTTAGTTATATAATTTAGAAATTTTACCTATTTCAATAATTTTTCATTGAATTTAATTGATAATAAATGAAAATTTGTTATTTTTATGAATGAAATGTACATAATGATCTATTCAAGGAGGTAGGAATACCAGTCAATTCATGTTAAAAATAGTTTATACTTAAAGCTATCTATAATTAGAACATCTCTATAAAATAAGCTTTAATTACAAGTAAATTCTATAATTAGATTATACAATTAACACAATTGCTAACTATAATTACCTATTATCATAAAAATAATATATGATACCTCATATTTTTTGTCTATTATCTATGCATTATAATTCATATATTGTTAATAAACTACATTAAAAAAATTCATTATTTAAATATAATAGACGTAATTATCATAAGGTATACATTAAAAGATAATGACAATTTAGAATAAATTTATATTATTGAATAGTTGTATGGTACAATTAAATTAGGTAGTTAATATAATTTCTAGTTTAATTAAGTAACATGATAATTTTTTTTATACTATTAGATTGTTCTATCAAGAAACACTCAAATATAAATGTATCATAAGCATAAAATAATTAAAAACTATTGTGTACTTTAGATATATTCAATTAGTAAAAATGCAATGTCATTTTTGGAATATAAAAGTAGGAGCCATTCCATGCTAAATGGAATGAGTATCGCTCGGCCCCCTCAGAGGAATAGCTATCCTTGATCTAATTTTTTGAACTAAACGAGGGAATAAATATGCCATCATGGATAAATTAGGTATAGTTTAAAAGTGCACTTCAGTTCATATTTGCAACACTAACTTTTTTAATTTGAGGAACCGCCATCGATATACAAAGCTTGTCTAACTTCGAACATATATGCTATCAAACACTATCGTGCCTACGTTTGATCATTGGGATGAAAATTTAAATAGAATAGAACTTGACCGGGTATGAAATCTTATAAATCCTACATAAGATTGGATTTAAATCATGTGCAAGATTGGATTGTGAATAAAATCACAATTATAATTATTACTTTTTTTAAAAGGGACATTGTTGAAGAGAAAAGAGGGAACTACTGCTCAATGCTCAAAAGACCACATAGTCTTCGTTTAAGGTCGAGCCATTATATCGTGGTCACCTTAGGCTTTTTTTTTTTTTTTAATCGATCCAAAAAGTCTTAAATTTGTTGCACTTTTATCAATTCAGACCTAAAACTTTCAATTCTGTTAATTGAGCACTAAACTTTTTTACATTTTGCTAATTAAGTCTATACAACCAATTTTAGCTAGAAATTGTCGATATGGATGTTAGCTATTTTTTTGACATCGTCGACACTAATGTAAATAATTTTACATATTTTTTCTTTCTTTTTCTTTTTCTTTTTTAACCCTAGGTCGACGAGGTTGTTGGCCTATGGTTAGGAAAAAAATGAAACATAAAAAAAAGAAAATATTATTAAAAATTATTTACGTCAACACCAGCGGTATCATGTAGGATACCTAACATCCACGTCAACGATTTCCAACTGAAATTAGTTAGATGGACTTAATTGACAAAAAACAAAAATGTTTAGCTATCAATTGGCAAAATTGAAAGTTTTAGTACATAATTGGCAAAAGTGCAATAAGTTTATGATTTTTCAAATAATTTTTTCTTTTTTTATCATAATGAGGGCAATTGTACATGTAATTTTCTTTCAATGTTGAGAAAATATTTATATATGTAGAAGTATATTTATGGATATTAGAGAATTCCCTATGAGATTAGAATATTTATTTTTCCATATTTATTATTCGAGCATAAATACCATTCTCCAATGAAGTGTAAATTGAAGTCAATATAGTAAAGATGCAGTTATTTATTTATTTATTAATTCTCTTTTCCTCTTTTTTGAAAATTCTAGAATACTGAGATGTTGTCAAAACCCTCTACGTTTCTGCTCCTTTCTCGTTGCCGTCGAGCTTCACTCCAATCCTTGCTCATCAACAGGAGTTATGCCTTGCAGTTGTTAGTCACTTGGGATCTATTTGTTAACTAACACAATAGTGATTGATTCTACACTTTTATTCCCGGAAACAAAAAAAAGAACATAAATTCATTTAGTAAATCTTTTATTTTCGAGAACAAATTTATTCTTTAGAATAGATTTATAATAGAATCAAGAAATAAAAAAAATAATTCTAAAATTGTTCCTTATAAAAAAAAATTAATTCTTCATTGCGAGGAACAATTTCAGAATTAAGCCCAATCTATTTTTCTTTTCTCTATTTTCTTTTCTTCTTTTCTCTTTCTTTCTTCTTCTTCTCTCTTCTTCTTCCTCCCAACTGATCACCGGCCACTATGGCACTAACGATCGTTGGAGGCTAGCTTGGCCATCGCAAGCCTCAGCCTCGCAGATCTAGGCGAGGCCTCACCGGTGGCTGGGCAAATCTTGCCTTGCCAGATATTGTTCTTGGAAATAGAATAAAAAAATATATTTCTAAGCGGAAATTATTTGCGGAAACAAAATGATTACTAAACGCATCTTTAGTAAATTTGCAATGTTGTCAACACTCAACAATGCCTACTATGGATTTTATTCATTATGGGACTCTCTCTCAATTGTGAGTTGTCAAGTGTCCAGGCAGCTATGAGCACCGAAGTCGAGCACCCCATCATGAAGTAGCAAAAAATGAGCGACGTGGGGGTGACATTGTCAAGTATCCAAGCAGCTGTGGGTGCCGAAGTCCATCAACAACTACGACATAAAGAAAAAACATGTCCAATTAGACTGTAATTTGAACATTCACTTTGCACAAGACATTCGCAAACCTCTCGTAAATCGACTTTCACAAACTTTCACGCTTTTCACATTACCAATATGAGTAAAAAACACATGGCCAGTTTGAATGCTAATGTAGTTGTGTTGGGTTAGGGCACGTTTGATAACGATTCTGTTCCCGGGAACATATTTTGATCATAAATAATTCTTTTTTATTCTGTTCTCGAGAACAATTTCTAAGCATTTTAAGCCGTTTGATAACTGTCCAAAATTTCTGATTCTGGAATAGAATTGTGTTTGGTACCGTACTCATTAATTATGTTTCAAATCAATTTCTTTTAAATTTTAAATATTTTTTTTTTTACTTTTTTCCTTTTCTTTTTTTCCTTTTTCTCCTATTTGCGACCGGCAAGACAAGGGCTGGCGACCTCACCGGAGCATTACCGGCCCTCGGTGAGGCTGAGCCTCATCGGTAGTTGGGCAAGGCCTGCCTGGCCATCGATGAGGCTGGGTGAGCCTCGCCGAGGCTAGGTGAGGCCCCCCTGGCCACCCGCGAGCCTCGCCCAGCCCCGCCGAGGCTCGGCCTCACCCGATCGCAAGGCTTGCCCAGCCTCGCCGGTGGCTGGGCTTGCCTCCGGTGAGCTCGCTGGACCTCGCCCTGGCCTGGCAAGCTCGCCGAACCGGTTGCTGACGACCGGCGGTGGACGGCGGTGAACAGCAACCACGGGATGACGATCGATGAAGAAGAAGAAAAGAGAAGAAGAAGAAGAGAAAATGGAAGAAGAAGAGTTGATTTTGATTCTTAAATTTGTTCCCGAAACAATAATCAATTTTTTTTTTATTCTTGATTATGTTCCAAATCTACTTCCGGAAATAAAAAAAATAGAAATTTGTTCCTGGGAGCAAAATTTTACCAAACGCGATTCTATTCCAAAACTACTCCCAAGAACAAAAAATCAAAATCGGGTATTGTTTGGATGATTACCGAACAACCCCTTAATGACTGAGAGGAGGAGCCACTAGCATTGCTCAAGTTTAAGGTATTATCGAATATAGGTGTGATAATTTTCCAAAAAGTTTTAAACTTATTTTATGATAGCCAATTCAATCCCAAACCTTTTAAATTGTGCCAATTTAGTCATAAACCTATTGCACGACAACGAATTTAGTCCTAAATGTTTCAATCGTGCACCGTTAGTTTAAACTTTTTAATGATTTGTCAATATAATCATTCTAGATAATTTTGGCCAGAAATCGCCAAAGGATTGTACTAGCAAATCATCGAAAGGTTTATAATTAAATTTGTGAATAGTAAAAAAGTTTAAGACTAGATTGACACAATTGAAATATTTAGAATTGAATTGGCCACTTTATAATAGGTTTGGATTAAATTGTCACAATTACAAAGTTCAAGACTGAATCAATCATCGTACAATAGAATTAGAACTTTTTGGACAACTTCCTCGATTCGAGCCATCCTGAAGTGTGCATAAACATTCATTGTCTTTTTCTTGTTGCTGTCCAATTTTTTTTTTTTTCTTTGGGTAAATTTCCAACTGTTACAAGCTGAAATTAGGAAGGAAAAAAAAAAAGAAAAAAAAAGAGGGGAAATACAGAAACCGAAGCAAGACAGCCCTACAAAATGCATACCACAAAATACAAATGGGGGAGATCTCTCCATCACTCCACACGACCTGGTTCTCGCACAACCTCGTGCTCCTCCTCCTCCTCCTCCTCAGAAAACCCTAATTCCACCTCCCCTCCTGTAGTATTCCCTCCTTCTCCTCAGAAAGATACAGGAATTCAGAATTGTGTACGTCAAAGTCCAAGCCTTTCTAGCTCGCCGCACTCATCTGGTAATACAGATGGTGTTTTTTTTCTCTCTTCTTTTTTTTGTCTTTTTCTTTTCACGTGTTTGTGGATTAGATTTGCAAAGTCCTCTTGAATCCAGCTTCTGGGTATTTTATCTAGCATTGAATTTGATCGAATTGCTCGTTTTTGATGCGGTGTATTCGTTTATTTCAACAATTCGTGAGCTTGATATGGTTAGAGCTTGTTATTAATTTCTTTTGCTGCATATTTGATTTGGAACTGTGCTGGTGTGTTTGATGACGATCTTAATGACGAGAGGAACGGACGATGATGTTGGATGGAAATTGAGGTGTTGGGTTTTTTTGTCTTCTTTGGTCCTTTAAAATCTTTGAACAAAGAAATGAAAGAAGAGAGCATTGATTTTAAGGAAATGCAACCCTGATCAATGCTTCTGTTGATCTGTACCGGTTCTCCGTTAAAAACGTTGGGCAATGTCCAGATATGAAAAATCAGATTTTAGGTTCTCTTTCTACATGAAGAGATGATGGGCTTAGACATGGTGTCTTGTTTTTGCTGTTTGTCCAGAGTGAGCGTGGATGGATTTGTGTGTTGTGCTGATTGAAGAATTGTTCTCGTCGATGCGCTGAAGCTTCTGATCGTAAGGCGTTGATGGAGGCTAATCTATGCGATGTCAATCACTTGGATGCCGATGTGCTTTTGCCTCCGAGGAAGCGTCTGCTTGCGGGACTGAAGAGACAGAATTGCGAGAGCGACTGTGCTTCTCATGCCTCCTGCTTTGCCTCGTCATCATCATCCTCACCGTCGAGTGTATTTGATGCTCATCTGAATAATTTGTTGCGTGCTCATACCGGTGATTCTGACCTTTCGCCTGAAGAAATTGTGGAGGCATCAAAATCAGCTGCTGCAGCTAAAGCTAAAGCTGCAAACGCTGCAAGAGCTGCAGCAGAAGAGAAGGCCGCCATTGCAGTGAAGGCAATGGCAGCTGCCAGAAGCGCTTTGGAATTGGTTGCCTCTTTTCCGGAAGAATTAGGTACTAAGGACAGGAGTCTAAAAAGGAATAAGCTGCAGAAGCATGTTCCAGTTCACTCTTTGTACAAAAATCAGAGGGCTGTTGAAAGTTGTGGGGAAGACGAAGAACTCGCACGAAAGCTGCATCGAGCTATAAATAGCTCTCCTAGGATTTCAAAGAATTCATCGAGCTCTGACTCTAAGGGTCAGAGGAGGAGACCCAGAATCTTGCCTAATCTAGATGAGGCTAGGGTTCCAAATGCAGGTGTACTACCGGGGGAGATTTCACCGAAGTGCAACGGACATGCTGTAATGGGTGAGATAGATTCCGAGGGATCTACGTATGAGGTGAACGTAATTAAGGAGGATGAAAATTGGGAATCCAGTCGGTCAAAGGAGAGAGTTTGGGATGATGGGTGCAATGCCGGTAAAAGGAGGGGAAGAGTGAAGTTAAAGAAGTTACCTTTGAGCATCTGTACTTCTAAAGATCAGGCAAACCCGAAGGATGAGTCGAATAGTAGACACTCCCCATCGAGTGAACAGAAGACAGGCAAGCCTGTTGCTGGCAATGTGCCTTTGTTTTCTGTAGAACATTCTAAGGATGGTGTGAGGCTGTTCGAGGCCACTCCAATTTGGAAGTGTCAGGAGTTTAAGGCTCCCGCATGTGTCAAACAAAATAAAGTCGTGCAGTCGTAATGACGAATAAGCAAATTTTGTTTGTGACCGTTATGATGAGAGTCAGTCGATAGCTGAAATAGGGGGTCCTGATTTTCGTTTGAGAGAACGGCCTTTTGTCTGATTTTTTTGACCTTTTTTGCTGCTTTCCCTTTGTTTGTAATCAATTGAACGCATGCATGTATATTACTATTTGTATGTTCTTTTGGTTGAATCCAGTCTCTGCACTGCATATCTACTGTATTCTGCTTGAGGTTAGAAGAGGATAAGGATGTAATGTAATGCCATTTTGCTCAGAAGATCTTGTGCTGCCAAAGGATAAAGTTTGAGGTTGTCGTGGCTCGATCTCATTAATTTTTCCCAGTGAGTATTGCTTCCGGGCAGCATGGTTGCAGCTCGTACGGACAGGCTCTGCCTCTGCCTCTACAATGCATATTGCATTCCTGGCACATGACATAGTTCCTGATGCAGACTTGTTCCTAGTATTTTCATCTGGCAATTTGTGAATGGGACATGAAATGGCCATGAAGATTTCTGTCAGCATTCTTGAGGGTTATAGACGGTTGTGAGACATGGGGCTGCTCCAATCGTTGGCTTCCTTCCTTCAATTGACTGGTGAGAATTTGTAATCTCCAGAAGTCCAAAACATCGCTTTTCTTGCATGGCATTAAGGAATATTTGCAGTATACATTCACTTGACGATAATCTTCGGTTGGTTCACCTTTCTCCCTTTTTCTTCTCTCCCATTTGATTTAGGTTGGACCGACCGACCCATGTTTGCTTACCCATAAATCCAACGTTTTGTGTGTGATTTTGAGAATTAAGTTAATTTACTTTAGAACGAAATGATTATTTCCGAAGGCATCTTTTCGTGCTAAGGTCATTAATGTTTAAAATGCACGCTTGCATTCTGAGCATCACTTTACAATCGAGTATTTTTTTTTTTTTAAATTGTCAGAATTTTGTAATTGATTTCACTCATCACATGTTTGAGTTTTGAAAACTATACTCGTAGTTTGAACATACTCGTACCTACGATATTTTCATAACTCAGCTGATCTGAGCCTGCCTACCCTGCTGAATCTCTTGATGCATTTTTCTTAATATTTTCTCAAAAGTAATAATTCTTCGCTTGAATTTGGGGTAAGCGCTCTAAGTTTTCTTTCAAGACGTTGACATATAGAAAAAAAGGCATACTATGACTCCTTTCTTTTCTTCCCTTTTCTAAATGACAATAGCCTATGAACAATCAATTCTCAAAGCTAATCCTCAAGGGGTTTAAATTCCAATTCGAACCAAGGTGCTCTCTAGGGGCCATTTTCGATAGTGCGAACCACTTGTAGATAAATAACCCGTCATTCAAGCGAAGAGTATTGTCGTACAGTGAGGATTCATCGGTTTCTTGAAAACTCTATCTGAAAAGAGAGAAAGCTACAAACGATCATCTCAAGAGCTCGAAGTTGAGATATGAATTACGCACGGAGGGAGTCAGCAAATTTGACAGATTGGGGCGAAGTGAATTGAAGAGAAGCGTTGTGCGTCCATGTCTGTCTCTCCTACATCAACCGATGAAGAAGATAAGATTGGACACTTGGACCAAGCAAAAGGGCAAAAGGGCAAAAAAGCTAAGCTGGCTTTTCTATTCAATTACTCCAAAACAACAATTCGCACCCCCTCGCTCTCACTAGTAGATGATGACATAGCCCACCTACTTGCTCTGCTTCTGTCGCTTTCTCCTGTCCCAAGAATAAGCAAAAATTTAATGAAATTTAGATAATCGAAAAAGGAGTGAGCTTGAAGACTAGGGTATGACATCAACAATGACGTGGCCAAAACTAGAAGTTAGAATTTAAATTGTAATAATAGGCTGGGACCGCTGGCCCCACCCTTTTTGGAGTGCTCTCTTCTCCTGAAGGCCCCCACCCCCTACTTGGCAGTCGGCACTAAAGAATCGTCTTAAGAAATATAAAAAATCAAAGAGTGTGTCTTAATCTATTCTTTTCAAAGATAAACACGCAAGACAAGTGGGGTCCCCCATCTCATTCAACTCCATTTTAGACCGATTCGGAATATTAAAACTCAGTTATTTAAATCGATTTACTGAATAACGCAGTATCCTATAAAGTGGATACTCGATGGGTATCCATCACATCACTTGATTATGGAATTTCATAACATTTGATGTCATTTCTTTGCCTTGTTTTATTCGATTTTCCGAGACATATAATGTGTGGAACTTAATACGTCTTCATTGTCCCAAGAATATTTAATTGATAAAGTTCAGTAAAACATACAAGGGCCACACCCTACATCATAGACTTTTTCGGGATTTCTCTAGCCACAGCCAGTGTAATAATATGACCTACCCAATTAGGGTTTGATTATGGACCTTCAGAAGAACTTGATTATAAAACTACCTTCAAGCACATATGTCGTTCGATGTGGAAAACCTAACACCAGTCCTTTTTATCCAGGCCGTGTCCGGTTCTTTTTGCCGTGTCTTGTTTTCTGGTCATATCGACCGTGTTTATATGAAAGACACGCACGCTTCCAGGCACCATGGGTTTGCGATAATTAAGGCTTGCCTTGCAAAGTGCGATAAAACCAACTCGGGCATATTGAACAGTTCATTGTTAAGTCAATTACCTTTTCAACTGTCGATACAAAGAGACAAAGGTACTGAAGAAAAAGAACCGTGGCGGCAGTAATTATATATAAATATAAATTCCAATGTCAAACAAAACAAACAAATTCCAAAAGCCAATATTGTCTTGTGTTTTCGTTAAAAGCCACCAGCTAATATACAAGCCATCAAAAAGGCCTATCCGCTCCTCGTCATTTCCCAGAGAGGATAAAAAAATATTAACTTTACATCTGTTAGCAGAGAAAGAATCTCTTTCGAAAGAAGAAAAAAACCACCAAAATTAAGTTTTAAAAAAAGGGTGAAAGGGGCTTCAAAAAATGCTTTAGAATTGCAGCCAGAGCTCCCAACCCTTTCATTTGCCCACCTTGATCTTAAGGTTGCTCACACCAGCTTCTAGCTTGTCAACTCTCGAATCATTTCTCGTGACATTATCGGTCGAGTCTCTCAGAACGAGCCATGGATGTTGCAGGCATTGCTGAGCAGTAGGCCGCTTCTCTGGTGCAAAGTCGAGAAGAGGGCAGAGGAACTCAGAAAGCTCGAGAGCATCAGTCTCAGAAAACTTGTATTTTTCAACGAGCAACCGATCTAATGACCAGAATTTCAATCTCCTGATCCTTTTCAGATCGCCATATCTGTCAAAGAAATCCTTGGATCGAGCTCCACTGGTGGCAATCTGCTCACAAAGGGATATATTATAGCCCACCCTTAAAAGCCATGATCACATATATAAAGAAAGGAAGACTAAGATTTATATGAGGCAAGCTTACCTTTTTTGGAATCTTCCCAAGAAGTTCCATCATCAATGCTAGGTGATCCTAACCCAACAAATAAAATTTCAGTGTAAAACACGATCTTAATGCCGATAAAGAAACTTCCACCTTTTACCAAGTAACAATGACAAACTGTTGTGCGATGGATAGTCAACATCATAAAAATTCAACCAAGCACATATAGACTAAAAGCGATGAAGAGATTGCAAATATCATTCATAATGGAAAATACATCAAGAGTTCTGAACAAGTCAACGGTTGACAAATGGATTGTCCAAACCTTCAAAGCTTAACGACTAACAGAATTTTTTACCCAAAAAAAAAAAAATGACTAACAGAATCAAACTCAATAACAATTTAACAAATTATCATCTCAGCCATAGTATTTCCTTGATGACCATTTCAAGGAAATTTGCAGGTAATACCTAATAATCATAGAACAAGCAAAATGACAAATGAAATATCATGAGAACAATCATTGTGGAAGTATGCTAACAGTGCCACCGCCACTGACCTAGAACCAATAGCATACATTTACACACAAGCAGAGACCATTTTTCGTGCCTGAGATGGTTTTACTTTTTAAGTTGTCAAGAAAAATCTAAAATCTTTACTCCAAACTGCAAAAATGTCAAGAGCAGCTTTCGTGGAACTAACAAGTCAACCTTTACAAGCAAGGTATACCCATTTCTGGCTAATATTGTTTAGTATCAAACATGAAATGATCAGTCAGATGTTTCAACTCATGCAATTATTAGACAATAAAAAACATGATAGGCAAAGTGATCTTACCTCATCCTCACCGAAGCCTTGACCACCTTTAGGAGCAAATAATATGTCACCAGTAGCAAGCTCGAAGGCAGTGCAGGCAAATGACCACATATCTACAGAAAAGGAATAACCAGACTGGAGTACAACTTCGGGAGCTCTATACTGCCTTGTTTGAATTTCTTCTGTGAACGGCTTATCCACCCAACATGCATTCCCGAAATCCACAATCTTACACCTTACATTAATCCCATCTAAGCTTCTCTTGGGCTTCGTAGCGGCATCTCCCATTGATTCTCTTCTTGCTGAAAGCTTAGCAGCAGCTCTCCTTGCTCTCCTTTTCAATTTTTTCTCAATGAGGCTCATGGTTGCACCACCATTGAGATTGCCCTCAGGCCTTTCAAGTATAGGAGAGACACCAGACCTCACTGGGTCTTTAGATGGATCAATAGTGGAACAAAGGAGGATATTTTCAGGCTTCAAATCGGTATGAAGCAAACCGACTTCTCTATGCAAGTAATCCAGACCAATCAAGATGCATTTACAGATTTCTCTCACTTTGTTCAATTCAAGGCCTCTATATCGATTGTACTTGATTAGTCTAAGTAAGCTATCGCCAAGAAATTCAAGGACCATACAGAGATGCTGCCCATTTGGGCCAGTATGCTTAAAGTGGTCAACCAGTTGCACAACACATTTTGAATTTGATGGGTCACCCTTGGCAATTGCCGATAACAGTTCGATCTCGTGTAAGGCGGCTTGTGCAAATTGTGCTGCACTTTTCTGGATTTTAAGAGCAACATATTTCTGGAAGTAAAGAAAAAAAAAGAAAAAAATTCCATATTCAGGACATAAGCATGAAGCAAAGCAACTAAGAAAGAAGAGAGAGCACGTAGTTAAACTAATAGATCCATCATAAACTTCAGACAATGAAGAGGTGGTGCTCTGATCCTGTTACCATATAATTAATTGATTGCTTGAGACCATAATGGAAAATGATGACTGTCATGATTCTGTGTCAATACATTAGGTAAATAACAGGAGAACATTGTGCGCATTGTCAGTATTTAATGCGGAGATTCATTAAACATTCAAATTACGAGGGCATCGGGCTCATAGGAGACCGCAACTGGAGACATTCAAGCCATGCTAATCTAAGATAAGCTCTTTCTTTAAGCCACTACAGCTCAGACTACACGACATCAGGATCCCCCGGCAAAAGGGTGTACTGAAATATGAGCCCCCTTAAAATCATTAGCCAGATGAGTCCAAGCATGTAACTTTACAGTTCAACTTAGCACTCCTTATAAACAATGGCGAAAACAAAACAACCTCAGAGAAGGAAGATTTAAGGATCAACGCATGGCTTTAGATCAGGGACAAAAGCCTCCAAAGATCATTCAGAGAAAGGCACTATCTTCATCAAGACGAAACATTTTCTTGGTCATTCCCACCCCACCCGAAAAAAAGCGGTAATCCCAGATCATAAACCACCATGATCAACAATAACCAAAACAACAAAACCCCCTATCTGAAAATACATGGAACGGTACCTACATCATAAGCGCAACCAGCTTCATGATCCATTCCAAAAAAAAAAAAAAATTTGTTTATATAAATATCACTCATCAGTCATCACCACCGACGATCAGACTCTTCCCAACGCGATTTCAACCAATGAACAGCCATCATCATTCCAAAAGAGAAAACGAACGAAAATTCAATAAAAATGAATGAGGGAGAGGTCATCCAATCGTCAAAAATCGAATCAATAAAAAGAAATCGTCCTCGCTCCTCAACATTCGCGCAAAACCAACGACACCAGATCAAAACCGCCTCTCTATAACAATACCCCCAAACACCAGCAACGCCAACGAATAATCCAAAGCCAAATCGCCACAAGTCAAAACGAACCGAAACGATCACAGAGAGAGAGAGAGAGAGAGAGAGAGAGAGAGAGGGAGGGAGGTGTTTACGGAGGATCGAGTGTCGTAGGCGAGCCAGACGGTGGAGAACTGGCCCCATCCGAGCTTCCTCTGGGCGATGTAGCGGCCGCCGGCGAACTGGTCGCCGACCCGCACCGCGTGGTACCCGCCCTTCCGGTAGTTCTCCATCCCCTCGGAGTCGCCCTCCGAGCCCGACGACGACGAACACGACATGGCGATCCGGCGATCGATCCGCCGACCCGACCCGATTCAATTCGTGGGTTTGGGATTCGCAAAGAAGAAAAACACCCCGACGGCTTCCCCTCGATTCGCCCCGCGGGCAAATGGCGATTGTATCGCGAGCGACCGATCGACCCAACAAATGATGGATGAAGATGGAGATGGAGATGGAGATGGAGATGGAGAGGAAGAAGAAGGAGCTTCTTATCGATTCTTGGTCGCGATCTTGAGAGAGAAAGTGAGAGAGAGAGAGAGAAGGCAGTTGCGTTTGAGGGGGGATATGTGGCCTTCTCAACAAGGCTCTCTCTCCACTTTTCTCTCTCTCTCTCTCTCTTCCTCTTTCCCCTTGTGCTGCTGGTGGGTCTCCTCCTCCCTCTTTTTCCCCCAATTTCTTGATTAAATAAATCAAACCACAAAAAAAGGAGGAAACTTTATTTAAATTTGTGATTTCCCATTTGTTTATTTTAATGCCCTTTTTTTTTAATAGAAAGGAAATTGTAAATTTGGAGGGCATGGTTCATGAGATTGGTTGTGGTTAGGTTAGGGAGAGATATCATCTGGTGAGTAAATCATAACTAATTTCGGAATAGTAAGGATGCATAAGAGAAAAATATGAACTGGATGGTGAGATTAATTATTTCATGTTTGGCTGATAACTTGAAATGGAGATGCAAATTCTTTGCGTTTCCTGAAAAAATGCGATTTTGAGTTCAGTTCGGCGCTGACCGATCTCGCTCGGCGGCTATGGCATGCCTCAATTCGGTGGAAGTAGTTAATTGAAACATCTCTTTTAAGGGCAGTCATCTTGTGTTTTGGTTAAAGATTTAGGAGTTCAACTTCTTCTGTTTCATCGGGATTTCTTGCCCCTAGTCAATAGTATGTTTTCTTTCATTTGGTAACCAAATATATATGTGTGTGCGTGCACGCGCGTGCTCATACATATATATCTAAACATCAACATTTTTTTATCCAAACGTGTCGTTTCCTCCATGTTTTATATGGTTGTCCCACATGAAGAAACAAAGAACCAAGCATATGCCCCATCTTGAGCAATTTTGACCCGGAGAGATGTCAAGTTTGTCTTTTTCTTGGTATTTTTGAAGAACATTTAGTGCTCGGAGCAATCAGTACAAAGTATTCACGCTAAACCTAAAAGACAATCAACGAACCCACTCATCTGCCATGGAAGGGCCTCCACCATAATCATAAAGAAAAAGGAAAGCGGAACCTGTCAGAAAAGCATACTGTCATCATGCATCAGGGTATATCAAATTATGTCCAATGTTTGAGTATTGTATATGATTTGAGAGAGCAAGGGACTCGACCGAAATACTCAAGTCTCGATAACCGACCGTAACGTATTCCTGCACATATCATCTTTCATCGAGGATGTTGCTTCTTGGCTGAAAGAAAGAAGCAGCGCGTTCCATATGGAATGATCGGGGGCGATTCTCATTTCCACCATCTGTGATAGGAGCTTGAAACCCATGTCGGGTTCTCCCTTCCTGCAAAAAGCATCGACCAGGGGTCTGTAACTCTCTGCATTTGGCTTACAACCTCTCTTGATCACGTCCTCCATAAGCTTCAAGGCGCTCCCTATCTTCCCTTGCTGGCAAAGCCCGCTAATCAGGGCATTAAATGTAGACGCGACCGGGAAATATCCCTGACCAATCATCTCGTTCATTAGCTCGAATGCATCTCGCACATTCCCGTCCCAGCTCAGTCCATGTATTAGGGAGCCATAAACAAGAACATTTGGGAATCCACTTTCCCCTATCACTTGATCATAGACCATCTTCGCGTCCCCTGATCTGCCCTTGCGACAGAGTCCTAATATTTTCAAGCACCTATCTACGGCCCTGGGAAATAATCTCTCCATCTTGATCATGAACTCTAATGCTTCGTTTGGGCGGTTTTCCTTGTACAGACCATATAATATGCTATTGTAGGGATTAATACGACCACCGGAGCCGCTTTTGTTCTCCTCCATGAGTTCCAAGATCTTAAAACCATCATCCGTTCTCCCTCCAGAGCACAAACCTCGAATTAGTGCATCAAATGTAGCAAAATTCCAACTAATCCCATCTGTTTTCATGTCATTGAATGTATCAAGAGCTAAATCCATCATCCCAGAATCACAGTAGCCAGAGATCAGCAAATTGTACGTGTCTGCATTCGGAAGGCACCCCTTTCTCTCCATCTCCTCGAGCAAGCGATGTCCAACTTTCACTTTCCCAATTCCGCAAAATCCCTTCACCAACGTATTATAAGCCACAACATCCACAGGACCCCCTTTGTTCTCAACTCTCTCCAATATGTCGACAGCTTCCATCACACGCCCTGCACTGCAAAGGAGTTGCAAAACTTTGGTCACCGTAACAGCATCTGGGACAAACCCCAAGCCGAGGCTTTTCTCAAGCAAGACAAGAGCTTGCACCAAGTTCTCTTCATTACAGTACCCCGATATCAAGATATTAAATGTCACGTTGTTCGGCTCCTCCATCTCATTCATCAAGCTCCTCGCCCGCCCAACCTTCCCATTCTTGCAAAGTGCATGAAGCAAAGTGTTGTATATCACCGTGTTAGGCTTGACAACACCAGACTTCATGACTTGCAAGAGCTTAAAACCTTCGGCGATCCTATTCGTCAAACACAGACCCTTCATCAAAATCCCGAAAGTGTACTCGTCCCCTTGGACGCCACCCTCCATCATCTTCGCCCTATAAAATTCCCTGGCCAAATCAATATCTTCCTTCACAAGAATGTCGAGGATGGCGTTGTATATCTTCAATGACGGCTGCTCACCGAACTTGCGCACCAAGTCAAGAACTTTGATGACCTCACGGATCCTCCGAGCTCGACCCAGGCCCCGGACGATCGTGAGGAAAATGCTTTCGTCCGGGGGCGACCCGATTGAGCTGGGCATTCCGTCGAGCAGTTGCTGCGCAGTGTCGAAGCGGCGGAAAGCACAGAGCTTGTGGATGAGGGCGCGGTAGGTGGATTGGGAGTGGGTGAAATTGGGGATCTTGGAGGCCCATTCGAAGGTTTCTAGCGCTAGGGAGGGCGTTTTCTGGTCCAGGATCAAATGGGCAACGTGCTGGTCACTTGGGACAGGGCTGAAGGGTCTTGTGGATGAATGCAGTGATGAGGATGATGATGATGATGGTGTTGAGATGGGTCTTGGATGGAAAGTGAGAAGCAACCTTTGTTTCGAAAGTGCAGAGAAGAAGATGGAGGCTTTGGGGGAGCTGAGGAATTTGGGCATGGAGGGTTGACATGAGCTGCTGCTCCAGCAGAGCGAGAGTTAACACCAGGCAGTAGGCACTGGGCAAAGCTGTAACCCAAAACTCAATAGAGGAAAAAAAGGGTAATTTGTGACACGGCGGATTAACAGAAAGAGGCGAGGAAATTACAGAGAACTTTTAAGTCAATGCCCAGACTGGGTTTCGTTCTTTAAAGTATGCTCATTGTCTCAGTAATTCATGGCTGCCGGTTGGGTCATGCAACTTCTTACCCGGCTAGGGTTGAGGTACTTGTGAGCACTTGGACTCGGTTCGACGATTACTCGATGATCGCTGCCTGATCTTGACTTTCGAGTGATCTTGAACCCATCAATGCTTAACTCGAAAAAAACTCACAAATCCACTCAAGCTTCTATTATCTTTTGAAAAACATTTAACTAGTCTTATTAGAGGTTTAGAAATCCTTAAGGCTGTGTTTGACGAGTAGAATAAAATTTAGAGTAGGATAAACTTTAAGGAAAATAAGAGCTCAAATAAATATTATTTCAAATAGGAGTCTTAAATGCAATTGTTTTCTCAAATATGAGATTGAAGTGGGAAAATCCAAATAAGGACCCAAAGTGCATTTCTTTTTCTCAAAAGAGGACATGGAGTGGAGTCTGTCTCAAATAAGGACTCAAAGTGATCATTTAGTCTCAAAAAGGATCTCATTCGTCGGTTGGTAAACAGATGCATCTCCGATGCATATTCCGGTGGCTTGATCAGGGGTATTTTTATCCATGTTTTTTTAAAATTTTTGATTGTCTTGTTCTTTATTTTTATTTTTTTGGGTAATGGTTGCACTGTTCATCATCTTCTTCGTCCCTTGTTTGTCTTCTTTCTTCTCAAGAACATCGGACTTTGGAAGGGCCGACGAGCGCCGGGCGTTGGTGAGGGCTAGACGCCCATCGTCGGTAGCGAGCGAGGGCTTGTAGGCCGACCCTCCCCAGATCTGGCGAGGGTGGCCTCACCTGCGGCCGGTGAGGGCCGTCGAGCCCTTGCTGGTTGCGAGCGAGGGCTTGCAGGCCCTCACCGGCCCTTATCAGTGGCCGATGAGGTGAGTGAGCCCTTGCCCATGGTCGGCGAGGGGGTGACCGATGGCCCAGGGCGACCTCCCCGCTTCGCTCGCCGCTCCACCGATAACCTTGTCTTTTGCTAGGACTACGATTGGGATGCCACGTCGCCTTCTTCCTCCCTTCCTCCCATCATCGCTCCCAGATCGACGACTTCTCTAGCTACACCTTTTGCCCTCGAGGACCTCCTTATAGGGCCTCGATTTGGACGGCCCCCCTCCCCCATGGCTAGCGAGGGCTCGATGGCCCTCACTCGCTGCCAGCGATGGGCGTCGAGCCCTCTCCGGCCCTTACCAATGGCTGGTGCTCACCGGCCTTTCCCCAAGTCTAGTGTTCTTGATCTAGCCAAGAATAAGTGAACAGGGGACGAAGAAGATGATGAACATGGCAACCAAAAATGGAAAAAAAAAATTGGACGAAAATACCTTAATCCAGCCACCGGAATATGCATTGGAGATGCATCTATTCACCGGTCTACAAGTGAGGTCTTTCTTTGAGACTAAATGACTACTTTGGGTTCTTCTTTGAGACAAACTTCACTTTGGGTCCTATTTTGAGAAAATGAGGGCACTTTGGGTCCTTATTTGAGATTTTCCCGACTGAAGTGGACATTGTTTTAAATAAGAGCTTGAAATGCACATATTAGTCTCAAAGGAGGGCTTGAACTCACCCACTGTAAATGGCAATTTTTGTCTTTTAAAAGTTGAATTTTTTCCTTTTTTCTTTCTTTTTTTCTATTTTTTCTATTCATAAAGGAAAAACTTTTAGAAAAAGGAAAATGCAGTGTTTGTGTTTTTCCTTTTGATCAAATTTCCTTTTTTTTTAAATTTTTTTAATCTAATTTAATTTATATTTAACTTGTGTTTAGATGAAAAATATCCTTGATTAGTTGAGATATTTTGCCGGTCGGCCAAGCCAGGCAAGGTTATGCATTTATTTGAAATAACTATAGCCACTTTAGGTCTTTATTTGAAACGAGATTCACTTTGGGCTCTTATTTGAGATAATGAGAGCATTTCGAGCTATAATTTGGAATTTTCCCTAAAATTTATTCAATCTTGCGTTTGATATCTGCTCAAGATAGGATAAAGTTGGATATAAGGGGAATATGGACTGAATAAATTTATCTTATGAGGAATGTGTAGTAAAGGTGAATAAGATTTCTAATATCCATAATATGAAAATTATATTTTTTTGAATAACAAACTTCTTAAATTAAAAAAATTAAAATTATATTACAATATAAGTAATATTTGAAATATAAAGAATTAAAAAAAATAACAATTTAGTTATTTTAATTTAATCTTATTTTTATTTATATATATTCAAATTTAATTATATTTTATTATATAAATTCAATATATAAATATTTATTACATATTTTAGGTATTTTAGTATTTAAGGTATATTAGTACATTTTACTATTTAATAAAATTTAACTTGACAATGATGGAAAAGGAAGAAAGAAATAAAAAAGAATTTAATTAAAAAAGAGAGGAAAATAAAATAAAATAAATAAATAAAACAGGCAAAAATGTGATGAGAGATTTTTATCATCTCCGTTTAAAAAAAATTTGGTTCATTTATACCAATATGCCGTTAATATAATATGAATCTATCCGACGTTATTATTGTAATCACTAAATAGTATGTAGGATATTGCAAAATCCTTGACTTTCATATTTCATCTTATCTAGTCTTATCTTAATTAGAAATTCAGATGACTAAACGTAACCTAAAATTATGTGATAACCTCTCATGCAAAACATATATATTCAACCCTTTTATGTTCAAGCTCGACCTTGACTTCATTTGCATCTTAATTGTTCTACAATCGAGTGCGAGTATGTTGATTTTTCGCTGGAGTCAAGCTCGAGTTCAATGAAGCAACTGTGATTTAGGCAATTTCAATTTGTCTCAATCAAGCTCTTGTATTGAGAATGAACAAAAATTAATGCTCTGCATAAAATTGTCAAGAGACAATGATAGTCACATCAAGACAGATATACAATGTCCTATGTGATTCACTTATTAAAGAGGTCCATTTCCAATCTTGCACGCAATACGTGAAAGAGACTAAAAGAGGGGATGGATGTACTTAATCAAGCAAGCTGCAGCTTGCAGAAATTGGCCATTCACCTGCTCCTACTTGAGTTCACGCCCATTAGAGGAACTAGATTAATTCAAACCCGGATGGTAAAACGTGAGTGAAAAACGACAACTATCCCTCAAATTTACAAAGACATACGAACACATATTTTCTAGCTTTCGAAAGGTGACGGGACGGCGGTAATTCGGAAAAAACCCCTGCCCCCAGCAACACTAAATGATTCTAAATTGCACCTCCACAAGCAATGAGGCAGTTCTTCATATACCGTTCAGCACGCCCTTCAGAACGTCCAGCCCTTCGGCAGATATGCTCCTCCTCTTGTGTGATTTCGGGATTTCGATCTTAGGGGGCGGATCTGGCCAGAAACAGACCACAACTACTGTCAGATTGTCGCATGTGTTTCGTTGGAGTGCCTCCTTGACGAGTGCTCTTGAGCATTTCTCGGGATTGTTGTGTTGCATGAGCTCTCTCCTAACCATGGTGACTGCACATTGGCTGCTCATCACATCCCAAAGCCCATCGCAACCAATTATCAGGAACTCATCTTCTTCTGTCAAGACGAGCTCCTCCAACTCTGGCTCGGAGCTCAGAGGGCCCCTTGAACCCTTTGAGCCCTTGATGTGCCAATCACCAAGGGCTCGCGCGACTGATAGTTGACCATTGAGGTAGCCATCGTATATGACACCGCCCAGTTTCTCGATTCTCAATTTTTCAGTGGTACAGCTGGGTTTATGATCCCTGGACAGCTCAATTGCTCTCCCTCGTTTGCCCAAGACAGCTCTGGAGTCTCCGACATTGGCAATTAGCATATTACTGTGAAAGCAGACAATGCTTTGTCAAAAACCATTGCTGTAAAATGAATGCCAGAGACATTGCAAATGCAAATGTAATCTCAACTTCATCAGGGCCAAGAAACTGTAATGAACAAAAATTGCGAAGGGCAAGTGAAAAGTACCCTCACCTGCCTAATATGAGGGCAGTCAGAGCAGTGGTGCCTGATGAACTATCTAAGGAGCCAGCTTCTGCAAATGCATTATCAGCTTTCGCAAAAGCACCTTTCACAGATTTTTTTAAGCCAATTGGAAAGTTGGAGTCCTGAACTATGTACTTAAGTATGTTCTTTCTGGTGAAAGATGCTGCATCAGTACCACCATGCCCGTCAAACACCTGTATCAGTTCAGTTCACCAAAGAAGAGCAACACATAAAATACCTAAAGAGTGTAGAGATAAAGGCCCAATTCTCACATGGCAGAGCAATGTCTGATAATGCATACGCAACTGGACCAGAGAAAGCAGTAAATACATGGTTTAGATTTAGATACAACCATGCTTGAAACAGTGATAAGGTGGATAATGCCTTCAGGCAAATAAGTTCGACTTTTTCTAATAGTAAAGGACTGTTGGGACAACTTATTGACATTTAAAAATTTAGGCATCGTAGCTTGATAGTGAGTGAAGGTTGACAATGCACAAGGAGTGCATTCCCATGTCAATATAACATCATTTAGGGGTAAGGGGTAATTGCATGAAAGTTGGACCTTTAAAATGTCTAGACATTTACTACGGATGGTCCATATTGGAAAATGCGAGACAGTAACAAATGAAAAAGATACACACCCCATAAAATGCCCCAGGGGAGGGGACTTGCACAGCTGAATCGAAGTATTCATAAAGATTATCCACGCAAATATACTCATCCTCCATAAACTGTTTTGGTCCTTTCTCTGAGCAGCTTCCCGAGCGAAACACAGGTAAGAACCCTGATTTCTCAATCGGTGGTGACTTGAAACCCACAATTCCATGGTCAGGGTCCTGCATGAAGATCCATTAAATATTTAAAGGAATTGATACTCGCTCCAGGATCAGCCATCTTGTGGCTGACAATGTCCTAAAGCGAGTAGGCGACTCATGCATCACTTGGTGGTGAAAAATTATATAAACATCCCAATGAACTTATTCTAAAATGTGGCCAAAGATCGGTAATTCTGTTACATGAAGCAAATAAAAAAAAAGACAAAGGTGTATTCAGAGGCCATAATATCATTTTTCATGATCTGCATCTGCATCATAATTACTTTTCCAAAAGACACATCCTTTCAAATTGCGTCAGTTGCACTGCACCATAAGCTGCAGACCAGTGATTAGAATTTTGGCCAATGCAAGCCCAAGGTCTTTATCTTAATTACACACATGCTGTCTTACTCGACTCAAACAGAGGTAAGATTTTGATGCCAAAACAGAGCATACACCATCGTAAGTAATGGAGTAAAATAAAAGACCCAAGAAGCGAACAATTAATAACTTCACTTAATTAACAAATGGAGCAAAAGAAAATGTGGGATGATGATGATGATGATGATGATGATGATGATGATGCAGATGGAAAGCAATACTCACCAATTCAGACAACCAAGCAGAGCTGTTACATTGGCGTATAGCAGAGAGGTTCCTCGGAGGCTTCCCAACCTTGATTGAGTTCAAGTTCTCCAACGTGTCATTGTCCTCATCCTCCATGGACGACGTACTTCCCTTGCATTGCTCGTGTTCATGGGCCAACCGGGTCACTGGAGGAGCAACATCGGTACCTGGAGCCATCCCGACCCACCATATGCCTCACTCCATCTCGAAAACCAAGAAAAACCCAAGCCAAGATTTCCACAATGCACCTCCCCAAGATCGGTTCTTTTCTCAGGCAACTCCCCACGAACACCTCATCCCCAGACACCCACCTCAAGAAATCCCACAAAATGCCGTCGCCTTCGTTCCAGCTCCAAGATCAAGGCTCAGCTCGCGGTTGCGCAAAAAACAGAAAGAAACAAGAAACGGGGTTCCTCGAATTCCTTCCCCGGTTCAACAAAACGAACGCCTTCGCCAACCAGAGGTCGCGGGTTTCTCAGAGACAACGAGCACTGGAGATTGCAGCCGCGGAAATAGTATCAAAAGAGGGAGGGCCACCAGGACGAAACAGAAGGAGGGCATTTTTTCTCTTCCCTTTTCCGTTGATCCTCATGGTGCGCGAGCTAAGCAGGAATGCGAAAGAGACGGCTGGGATTTGCAGATTTTGCGGCGACATTTTAGCCACTGCTGGCGTGACGACACCTGGGACGGTTTCGGAGGAGGGATGGAATCGCGAACGGTTGGTTTGACCGAGAATGGGTGGCTCCTCTGTCCCGTCCTCCGCCCCCGCGAGCGCACTCCATCGTCGTTCCATCCATCCCATCCCCCATCGAGTTCAGCAGAGCGCACCAAGAACTCCACACGGCCGCGCGATTTCGGAGCTGATCGAAGTCGGAAGTTTGCTTCTTTGACTCGATTCGCGTTGCATGGATCGTCGTTCTCCTTACACGTTTCGATGAAAGAACTTCGACATTATTACTGTATAATCTTAGGAAGATGTTTTCATGGTCTTTTATTATTAAATTAAAAACAAGAAAAAACTTGGGTATCGTAATAAGACTAGATAAATTACAAGATGTTATATGAAAATCGCTGTCTTGTGTAATTACTTAATTTTGTCACTGATTTATGCTATCTAAAATATCATAATGATATCCCTATCTATGCGAATATGAAATGAACTGGATGCACTCATGGCATATACACAATACTTGACATGTCTTAAGATAATCCTAGACTTGCAGGATTAGGAGGTTTATTCCGAAATGAAGGGGGTGACTGGCTTGACGATATTACCTTATTTCTTGGAATTTTATCATCCTTACAAGCAGAATTATGAGTGCTATAGTTGGGACTTACCATCGCAAAGCAACAAGATTTCCATAAATTCATCATTGAGATGGACTCCAAAATTATCATAGAACTTGTTAACCAAGAAAGAATAGCGGACAATATTGGACCAACACTTCTTAAGAATATTAGGAAATTATTCAGCTCTTATTTTGAGTTCAAAATTCGTCACATTTTCAAGAAGACAATCGACTTGTTGATATGTTTGCGTGAAGTGTTTAGATACTACGTTGTACTTGTAGTCTCTTAAAGAATTATCCCGTGTTTTGCTTGATGATAAAGTTGAGGTTGTAAATTTTAGACGTTAATTTTTCTTAGTTTTGTACTTTATATTTACCCCAAAAAAAGAAAAAAAATACGAAACAAAGTTGTTGATGTACTTTGGCCCAAGTTTCACATGAATGTACTTATACAATAATGAGTATTTTCCAATAAATTCAAAAAATGTGCGGACAACTGAAACTTTTGGAATATCACGTATGTACGTACGTGTGATTTGCATGAAAGTACGCGTATTCTACTTATATATAAAAATACACATGGAGTAGAATTTCGGGTACGGTTAAAATCAATTCTTAGACGCTTGGGCATTCTGAATAGGATTTTTACAAAATATGAAAATGGGATGGGCATAAGAGGGTAACTAATCCACCATACCTAGAGGAGATGTGATGAATTTAGCATTTCGAGTAAGGGGGCAAGTTTGGGCCAAATTGGTAAGAACTTTATGGAATTGGGATGGAGTTGAGATTGTAAAGTCGCGAAAGCTGATCAGAATGCTTTATGTAAGAAATATAAAAAAATATGCTTTTGTTTTTCTTTATATCCTTAAATAATTTATTAAATTTACATAATGACCCAACCTACTAAGAATTTTTTGGGGAAGATTTCGAGATTTATCTTAAGGGGTAAACTTGAAAGTTGAACTCGATAAATCACTTAGCAAGCCATGCTTACACTGAAAATGCTTAAGGTTACTTACATAATCTGTGAAGCCCAAAGCAAAATGAAACAATCCTAACAATTTCAGTAACAACTGCCATTTAGAATCTAAATTTCCATTTTAAGATTGTTAGGGTTTAGATTTCTACGACGACCGATCTTAATTTTTTATGCAATTATATATATTTTCATTCTATAGGTTTTTTGGTTAGAAATCTACGGTGCATGATTTTTGAATAAATGGTTGCATTGGCAAATTTTGAAGTGATTAGCGAGATAAGGGATTATAAAAAAAAGTTTCGAGCATGGGTTGCGCGTGCCCTACTGTTTTTTTTATTAGGTTTATTTCCGGTATAAAAAAAAAAAAAAAAGCTGGCATAATTTCCACCAATTACTTTCCTTTTCATTTCTTCAGTGAAATCATGTCGAAATACTTTATTATATAAGTTGAGCACTTGTTGTGTGAGTTAAGCTCGATGCCAAAATGTCGTATGGAGGGGACTTGTTACCTTGAAAATGTAGTAGGATCAACCATTCAAAAAAAAAAAAAAAAAAAAAAAAAAAACAACCATGTAGTTAGTCAAGTGGCCCAATTTAGTTTGCCAGACGAATGCCATAGGTTTCCTCAATCTATATTCACTTTCAAGAAATCTCAATAATTTTGTGAAAGGCGGGCTTGAATATAGGTGTATCGTTTAGTTTTAGTCTTCCTTACTTGCACTGGGTAGAGTTGCAGTTAAACCCAACATTCCAGTAGCGAGTAAAGCATGACTCAACCCCATTCAAATTCTTTATTGAAAAAAAAAATTGAGAGAGAGACTTAAAAGGGTCTGATATCAAGAATAGCAAATTTCTATTCGATGATTTTTTTTTTTCTTTTGTTTACATTGTAGCTTTTACAGTTGACTTAAATAATCCATCCACCCTTAAGCCTTTCAAAGTGTTTGAAAATCAATATGTCCAATGATGTACGATTTTTTCAATTTTAAGAATCTTCCTTTTAAGTTTGAAAAGAAAGTCATAAGTACAAAAAGTAAGTAATAGTACCTTCAAACAAAATTTATTTTTAAGAGTGTTGACAAATAAGTAAAAAGATCGGGTCTAACACGCTGCTCTAGCAGAGCATTGCTCAAATGTACATTAAAATGTTTCGACTAAAGTCGAGCGGAAGGAGCCCTCTAACGTGAGACGACTCCTTCACTCGCCCGTTTTGCTTTTTGGAGCTGTTAGGCTTAGGCCGATTGATGGCCTTTTTCCAAGCATGTTCTGGTCTAGATTTTCTATTTTAGAGCTTTTTGGACATTTATCCCAAATTTCGAGAATTTCGAAATCTGATGAAAGGGAAAAAGTGGGGAATATCCACTTTCCAAAATGTTGAAAAGCTAGGGATTATGGTGGAATTGCAGGACAAAATTACAGCAGATCCCAGTACCAATGGGGGCTTTTTGTCTATGGTACGCGGGCGCTCATGTCATGAAGAATTGGGATTCGTGAGCAAAGGTTATTTCTAACCGCCTGCGATATCGTCTGCTATATTTAGGACATGTCCGATTCTACGGACACGAGGTAACATTATGAAGTACATGTTCAAGAAAGGTTTCCACCCCACGTACCCCAAGCCTACTTATCGATAGAGATGGATGTTGACCTAATGTGTAATATGATTTCTAAACTTTAAATTTCTTCAATGTAATTCAAGGTCCATAAAATTTATCCGTAAATTTTTAATTTATTTAATGTGATTTCTTGATTTTTTTTATATATATATTCAATTTAATCCGTAAACTATAAGAAAATTTTTAATGTTATCTTTCCACTAATCCAAATTCAAGGGCAATATTGATCATTTTTCGTACCGTTTACTGAACTAAATTGAATATATAATAAAATATTGACGATCACATCGAATAAATTAAAAATCGATGGATCAAATTACACAGGCTACAGTTTAGGAATCATATTGAATATATTACAAGTTCTGGGACCGTGCTGCACATCAAGTCAAAATTCACGGACCATTCATGTCATTTTTCCTTATCGTTAAGAAGATAATGCCGTTCTCCTTGGAGGCCTCTTGTGGCTTGTCACGACATGTCCGCTTCCGCGAATGCGACTGAACACCATCCTCGTCTGGGAAAGGCAGATGCGTATTTGTTCGGAAAGCTCAGACGTTGGATTTGAGATGCCTTGGTAACTAAGATACAGCAGCTCTCCAAGTGGCTGCGGAAGATGTTCGATTTCGCGACTATTTCGAGCCTTGGGAAGGACGTCGGAGAACCTGAGTGTATGCAGCAACAGACGACGGCCAAACGATCAGCGGATGTGGCATGAATCGATGTCCGGATGATTCCACAAGCTGTTTTCTCACTATGTTTCTGATCTAATTTGGCTCCCTTCATTTGTTAACCATTTGCCGACGCAAGGAATATGCCATTCAATTACACTTTCAGAAAGGATGGCAACATCCACATGATCTATTTTTATAATACCGATAAATAGTGGGTTTTTGGTTTTTCTCGCACCTCGTGGCTTCCCTACTTGAACATGGTGGAGCTGTGCTGACGGACTCGCTTATTGAGTAGTTGATGCTTTGTTGGCATCTTAAAATGAACATTCTACCCCGAGTAAAGTAGAGCCCGGATTTATCTACACTTTTTTTTTTGCGCAATTTTTTTTTATTGTGTGTTATTTTGTAAATAATGTAATTTTCTACTTGATTTTTATTTGATCCTAACCATCCTTATTTTTTTTAAATATTGAAAATTCGGTACATAAAATCATATAAAACTGTTGTTTTCATTTTATAGGCTTCCTCTTTTTTTAAAAAAAAATTGAAAGGAAATTTTTAATTGAAAAAAGTAACAATACTTTCAAATAGAACTGCTCATTGAGTGTGTCAGGAACGAAGCAGAAAGTTGATGCTACACAGGCCGATTGCCAGAATTTTTTTTTTTTTTTTAAGTAAAGAGTTAATCGACTTCGGAGCTGAGATTTAGAACATTAATTAGAGTTCGTTTATTTGAAAGAAAAACTGTTTTCTAAAAATTTTTTTTTTTTACTTTTGATATTTGGATGACGGAAATCTTATTAATATATAAAAGATGTTTTTCATTGATCGAGAACAATAAACTTGGATGAATTTTTTCTTAAATAATAAAACAAATAAAAAATGACCATTTTTCTTAAAATTGATTTTCATAAAAATAATATGGTTTTTTTTAGGAAGTTTCCGGTGATTAAAAGATCCGACAAAAAAGTATGTATAACTATTCACCGTCAGCATCCATCGAATGAAAACGTCTTATGTAATTCGCGACGGACAGAAAGGTCAAGGTTGAGATCTCCAAGATCTGAAGAAAGCGAAAAAAGTAGGAGACATGCCCATTGCCCACCTTCGTAAATCACGATGGTAAATCAGTGATTAGGGTGTAATTTGCAGAAACAGATCACAGCAGATCCCCCACTAATGGGTGCAATTCATGCCCGCGGGCCCCCCCCTTCCCCGGCAAATCGTACGTGGGCCCCGGCCATCGAAAGATTGGCAAGCAAAGCTGTTTGAGTGGGAGTTCCATGGGAATTCCAATTAGAAGTTTTCCTCGTTGCGTCGGTCCCTCGTTCGCTTATGAATCTCCTGTTGCTGTTCTACCTAATCTGGTGCTCGTTCTTCTAGGTAATTTGTGGCTTGTCATGTCCGGTTTTGCGAACTGTGAGGATACGCCATGCGAAATCAGTCATCACATTGTTTGAAGAAAGACGCACTGTTCTTTAGCAACGGAGATGTTCAATTTCAGGCGAGCGGATCAAGCATCATCGGAAAGGAATTAGGAGAACCTGTATGTGCAAAAGCGAACGGGTTCGTGGTTGGTGGACGTGGCGTTTTCGAGATGGGAAGAGGAAAAGGGGGGAGCTATCTTTATTTGAATAGGTTCTGGAATTTTGATTTAGGACAATGTTTTATTCAGAGCCGCCGATGTGAAAAGGTATAAACATATTCTCACATTGATAGAAAAGGTAGTCACGATGGGATATAAATAGGTAAAATAATAGAGTGGTAAAAGTAATAGCTTGCGTTGTAACTGACGTCGTATCGATGTCCTTTTCGTATGCTGAACGCGATTGCTAACACATGGTTTAGTAGTTGTATCCATATCGCCCCGCCATGTATTGACACGAGCAAAATGTCAAGTAATTAGACTTTTCAACAGGATGTGAACATCCACCCAACTAAGTATTCACGTCATGTGTGTTGTCGTTCACCTTAAACATTTCAATCGAAGAATTTCATCATTATTACGATATAATATTAGTACGATGCTTAGTCCTGAGCAGGACTTTAAAAGGCTCAAGGGGTCCCTACAGGCGGGAGAACCGCCCTCGGGTGGGAGTCCCGACCTGAATACCCCGTATTCCCTCTCTCTCGGGAAGAAAAACATTGAGAGGGAATTAAGGGGCTCTTGGGTGGTGAAGGTAGACACCACGTCCTGAGCAATCAGGGCTACCTCCGGGCTGCATACCAATCATGGGGCTTGCCTGGGGTGACAAGAGGGAGGTGAAATGCCTCCTGCTCTGTTGGCTGCCTTTAATGGCAAATTCTCTTAACCGAATGCCAACAGTAGTACCCCTGGTTAAGAGAACATCAGCCAACAGAGCAGGAGGCATTTGACCTCCCTCTTGTCACCCCAAGCGAGCCCCATGATTGGCAAAATGTCAAGTAATTAGACTTTTCAACAGGATGTGAACATCCACCCAACTAAGTATTCACGTCATGTGTGTTGTCGTTCACCTTAAACATTTCAATAGAAGAATTTCGTCATTATTACGATATAATATTAGTACGATGCTATAATGATTTATTATATTATGAACAAGGAAAAAACTCATGTATAGTAATAAGACTAGTTAAATTACAAGATGTTATACGAAAACCGTTGTACTATGTAGTTACTTAATTTTGTCAATGATTCATGCTATCTAATGAAAATTCGCGATAACGTTTTACCTATTTATGTGAATATAAAATGAACTGGATGCAATTTGGCATATACATGACTCTCGACATGTCTAAACAAAGTTGTTGATGTACTTGTACTCAAGTATCGCATGAATGTACTTGAGTACAACTACGTCAAGAAAGTGCGGGAGGCGGAAGCTTTTGGAAAAATCACGCATGCACGTGTGCTTTGCGTGAAAGTACGCGTATTCAACTTATACGTAAAAGTATACGTGGAGTAGAAGGTTAGCATACGGTTGCAATCAATTCTTAAATGCTTAGGCATTCTAAATAGGATTTTTACCAGGTATGAAAATGGGACGGATATAATAGAGTACCTAAACCACCGTCCCTGGACGAGATGTAAACGAGTTTAGCGTTTCGAGCAACAGGACAGGTTTGGGGCAACTTGGTAAAGACATTAAAGAATTGGGACGGATTTGAGATTGTAGAGTTCTGAAAGCTGATTAGAACGCTTCTTGTAAGAAATAAATAATTATGCATTTTTTTCTTTATACCCTTAGGTAATTTAGTAAATTTACATAATTACCCAACATACTAAGAATTTTTGGGGAAGATTTTTTAGATTTAGCTTACGGGGTAAACTTGAAAGTTGAACTCGGTAAATCACTTGCAAGCCATGCCCAAAGTAAAATGAAACAATCCTAACATTTTCAGTAACAAATATCATTGGCCATAAATTGATTTTTGGAAGAGAAATAAATTATTATTTTTCAATTCTTGGATGAGTTTTTAAGCAAAAATTTGTGTTTGATAACGACATCAGAATAGAATTTCGTTTGACAACG
Source organism: Eucalyptus curtisii (assembly GCA_017140595.1). Classification (NCBI taxonomy): domain Eukaryota; kingdom Viridiplantae; phylum Streptophyta; class Magnoliopsida; order Myrtales; family Myrtaceae; genus Eucalyptus; species Eucalyptus curtisii. The sequence goes on along the minus strand of CM029502.1, from coordinate 31,666,845 downwards.
ATACAAAATTTCCTTCTTCCGGGTGGTGGTGGACCGGCAGACGGCGGCAGTAGGTAGCGGCGGACGGTGGCTGGCAGTAATAGACGATGGCAAACGGTGGCGGCAAGCAGTGATGGACGTCGGGCGGCGGGTGGATGGTGGCGGCAAATAGCGGTAGTGGCGGTGGTCGGAGACTGGCAATGGCAGGCGACTAGTGGACGGTGGGTGGCGGCAAGTGACTAGCGAATGGTGGCAGAAGACAACGGTCGAGCAATAGTGAACATCGAGTGGCGACAGATAACGATCGGGCGGCAGCGAACAATAGGTAGTGTGTGGCGGCAAGCAACCGGCGGATGGTAGCAGCGAACGACGAGCAATGATCGGTGGACAACGATGGCAGACAGTAGATGGTAGCAGACTGCCGTCAATGGATGGCGACCGAGCGTACGGTGGATGGTGGTTGGCTAATAGCAAGGATGAACGATGAGAAGAGTTTTTATTTTACATTTTGTTCCAAATTTATTTTTAGAGTAAAAATCTATTATAGAATTAGAAAAATAAAATAGTTTTATCAAACGAATTTATATTCTGAAAATAAATTTGAAATAGAAAAATAGTATTGCAATAGAAATAGAATGATTATCATGTACACCCTAAATCTAACTTGCCATTTTAAGATTGTTAGGTTTTAGATTTCTATGACGACGGATCTTATTTATTTATTTTTTTTTGCAAGTTTATAATTTTTCATTCTATAGGTTTGCTGGTTAGAAATGTACGGTGCACGATTTTTGAATATATAGTTGCATTTGCAAATTTTGAGGTGATTTATTATGTATCTATAGCGAGATAATTGTTTATAAAAGAATTTCGACCATGGGTTGCGGGTGCCCTACTATTTTTTTATTAGGTTTATTGCCGGTGAAAAAAAAAAAAGATGGCATAATTCCCACTAATTACTTTCTTTTTTGTTTCTTCAGTGGAATCATGTAGAAATACTTTATTATATAAATTGAGCATTTAATGCATGAGTTAAGCTCGATGGCAACATGTTTGTACGGAGGGGACTTGTTATATTGAAAATATAAGTAGGATCCACCATTCAAAGAACAATTATGCAGTTAGTTGAGTGGTCCAACCTAATGTGCAACATGAATGCTACAGGTTTCCTCAATCTATATTTGATTTCAAGAAATCTCGATGACTCTACAAAAGGCGGGTTTGAATATAGGTGTACCGTTTAGTCTTAGTCTTCCTTGATCGCACCTGGTAGAGTTGCGGTTAAACCCAACATTCCAGTAGCAAGTAAAACATGTCTCAAACGCCGTTTAAATTTTTTTATTTAAAAAGAGAGAGAGAGAGAGACTTAAAAGGGTATGATATCAAGAATAGCAAATTTCCATTCGATGATTTTCTCTTCTTTTGTCTATATTATAGCTTTTATAGTTGATATAGATGATCCAATCACCCTTAGCCTTTCAAAATATCTGAAAATCAATGTGGGAAACAATATACGGTTTTTTCAATTTTAAAGAATTTTCTTTTTAAGTTTGAAAGGAAAATCACAATTACAAAAGGTAAGTAATAGTACTTTCAAACAAAATAAATTTTTTGGAATGTCCACAAATGAGTAAAAGATCGGATCTAACATGCTGCTCTGGTAGGCCATTGCTCAAATGTACATCAAAATGTTTCGACGAGGACCGGACAAAAGTTGAGTGAAAGGAGCCTTCTAACGTGAGGCCCCTCCCTGGCTTGCCCGTTTGCTTTTCCGAGCCGTATAGGTTAGGCTTATAGGCTGATTGATGGCCTTTTCCGAGCACGTTCTGGTCTAGATTTTCTATTTTAAAACTTTTTAGACAATTATCTCAATTTCAAGAATTCCAAAATCTGAAGAAAGGGAAAAAGTGGGAAATATCCACCCTCTAAAAAGTTGACAGGGTGGGGATTACGGTGCAATTGCAGATTAGCAAGCAAAGGTTTATCTGGTGGAAGTTCAATTGGTGTCCATCGTTACTGATATTGTCCTGCTGCAATGCACCTCGTTAAGCCCCAGTAAAGCTCCACCGCACGTACCTCCAACGTATAGAGTCAGAAGAAGTCAATGCCGTTCTTCTAGGGGCTTGCGGTTGTCGTAGCATGTCTGATCCTACGGACGGACGCGAGGTAACAGTACGAGATACACGTTCAAGAAAGGTAGATGCATATTTACTCCATCCCACGTGTCACGTACCCCACGCGTACTTATCATTAGCGTACCCCTCCCTCACTATGTCTCATGTTTCTGGTGTCTGATTTGGCTCCCTCCATTTGCTAACCATTTGCATGATTTGACTAAATACCATGTAACTATTTGCCGACGTAAGGAATATGCCATTCAATTATACTTTTGAAAAAGGATGGCAACATCCATAAGGTCTATTTTCTAATATCGATTAATCGTGAGTTTTTGTTTTTCCGATTCATTTTCTATCGCTAAAAATCTTGATTATTCTGTGGAAGACATATGCCTAGTCTTAGGAGTATTGCCGGTCTTAAGTTTCCCTACTTGCACCAAGTAGCATTCCTACTTGAACATGGTGTTTCATTCTAACCATCCTTAACTTTTTAGAATATTTAAAAATTGATACGTAAAATTATATACATTTTTTTTTTTTCATTTTATAGGCTTTCTTTTCTTTATAATTGGAAGGAAAGTTTTGAGTAAAAAATGTATTAGTACCTTCAAATAGAAGTACTCATTGAGCATGTTCGAAACAAAGCAGAAAGTCGAATCTAATATGCTACCCAGGCCAATTGTTGCCTAAATGTACATCAAATTCTTTCAATTGAGACTAGATAAACGTTGAGCAGGTTAGAGCCTTTTGACGCAAGACCATTCCCTAGCTCGCCCATTTTCTCCTTGGAGTTGTTGGGCAAAAGGTTGATGGCTTTTTTCCAAGCATGTTCTCGTCTTGATTTTATTTTATTTAGTAAAGATTTAATTGACTTCAGAGCCAAGATATAAAATATTAATTAGAGTGCGTATGTTCGAAAGGAAAGTGTTTTCAAAAAATTAATTTTCAACTTGACTAGAAAATTTCTCGATATCTAAAAATCGCTTTCCATAGATTGAAAATAACAACTTAGATTAATTTCTCTCTAAATCACAAAACAAATGAAAGTATACTATTTTCCTTAAGAATGTCATTAATAAAAAAAATAATTTTTTTATAGTGAAGTTTTGAACAATATAAACGCACTCTAAATTCTGAAATCCGAGAAAAAAATACATAGGACTATTCATTGTCACTATCCGCCGAACGAAAAGGTCCTATGTAATTCACGATGGACAGAAAGGTCAAAGTTGAGATCTCCAAGGTCTGAAGAAAGCGTTTTTTAAAAAAAAAAAAAAAAAAAAAAAAAAAAAAGGTCTGAAGAAAGCGAAAAAAGTGGGAGATTTACCCACTTTCGTAAATTACGATGGTAAATCAGTGGTTAGGGTGTAATTTGCAGAAACAGATTAAAGCAGATCCCCCACTCATGGGGGCATTCATGCCCGTGGGCCCCGGCCATGTTATGGCGAATTTGAAAGATTGGCAAGCAAAGCCGTCCGGGTGGAATTCCATACGAATCCCAATAAAAAGTTCCTTCCCGCGTCCTCCCCTCAATCTATTCACTGTTCTACCTAATTTGATGCTTGTTCTTCTAGGAATTTATGGCTTGTCATGTCAGGTTTTGCCAACTGTGAGTATATGCCATGCGAAATCCATCACATCATTTGAAGAAAGATGCACCATTGTCTAGCAATGAGATGTTCAATTTCAAGCGAGCGAATCGAGCATCATCGGAAATGCGATCAAGGAGAACCTGCAAATGCGAAAGCAAACGAGTTCGTGGTTGGTGGATGGCGCACCTTCGAGGGGGGAAAGAATAATAGAAGGGAGCTATCTTTATTCGAACAAAGCTCGGACTCTGATTTAAGACATATTTTATTGAGAGCCGCCGATGTCAGAAGGCATAGAAATATTCTCACCACCATAGAAATACCCATATATGAAAAATGTGGTTTTGATAGGGGTAAAAATAAGTAAAACAATATAATGACAGTAATAGCTCGCATGGCTGTAGCTGCTGTCAGATCGATGTTCTTTTCATACACTGAACGGGTTGTTAATACATGATTTAACAACCAAATCGGTGATTCCCTTGCTACCTTTCGACACGGGGAAAATGCCAAGTAATTGAGACTTTTCAACGGCATGTGAACATCGCAGCCAACCAAGTGCGGCGGAATCAGAACTTGATAGAGCTAAGGTCACGCAGTCGTTTCACAAAATTAATAGACGAAACCCTTCCTGTTATATTCAATGTGAAAGGGGGTGCTCTGGAAGAATTCAGAAATGGAAAAAAGTAAAAACAGAAAATTGGCGTGTAGTGGCGTGGAAGGCATGGTAGATGCCGGGAGAATGATGATCAGTGCTAGGACCACCACAGAGAGAGAGAGAGAAGGGAGAGAGAATGAGAGAGCTTCTTGCACGGTCGGATGGTTATCGGTGTCAGCATCTCCCTTGCATCACCAAAGATGGCCACTCCCTCTCTCTCCCTCCGTCTGCGTGAAGCACCATTTGAAAATCTTTGGATTCTCGTTAGAGCGACCAGCCAAAAATCATCTCCCGACAACCAATCAGAAGACAAAGCCCGGGAAATGCTCTGTCACCGCACACGCACACCCCTAATATCCTTTTACCTGTTCTTGTCTCAGGCGTCGCTAGTTCATTAGGCTGCTGCTCCTACTAGACGCTAGCCTTCTCTACAGGCGAGAGAGATCGGGTTCTTCTGGTTCTGAACAAGCATGTTCTCCAGAAGGGCCCATCGCTAACCTCCCAAAATAGCTTATTTCTGTCGTTCTCGTGACTTCTCGGGCTGGTTGGGCCAGCTTGGTGTTCGCTTTTGAGCGGCAAGAGCGAAAAGATGAAGCCTTTTGGGAGGATGCAAACAAGAACCGGCATGGTCTGGCTCGTGGCGCTGCTGGTTTTGCAAAGTGGGTCGGGCTTGTTCGGAGCCAGCACGAATGCTTCCGCAAGGCCGGAGTTCGTGAACGTTGGGGGTGTCTTCTCTGTCAACACCCTGATCGGCTCAGTGGCTAAAGTGGCTATTCTTGCTGCGGTTGAGGATGTGAACTCTGACCCATCAGTTCTTGGTGGAACCAAGCTCAAGCTCACGATACATGACACCAACTACAGTGGCTTTCTGGGCATAGTTGAGGGTAAGTCCATGTTTTTCTGTCGTGATGTCTATTTATGCTTGGTGTGAAGTGTGTGCATCAGGAGATTCTGAGTTCGTAGCTGAATTGAATACTTCCTTTCAGCTTTACAGTTCATGGAGAGTGACACGGTCGCCATAATTGGACCCCAAACTTCGGTCACTGCTCATGTGATATCGCACATTGCAAATGAATTGCAAGTCCCTCTGCTCTCGTTTTCGGCCACGGACCCGACCCTGGCCTCGCTTCAGTTCCCTTACTTCGTAAGGACCGCGCAGAACGATCTGTTTCAGATGGCCACCATAGCGGCGATGGTGGAGTTTTACGGATGGAGGGAAGTGACGGCCATCTATGTTGATGATGACCACGGGAGGAACGGCATTGCTGCGTTGGCAGACAAGCTTGCCGAGCGCCGCTGCAAGATCTCTTTCAAGGCACCGATGAGCCTTGATGCGACTCAGGACGATGTGACTGATGCTCTGGTGAAGGTGGCGTTGATGGAGTCGCGCATCATTGTTCTTCACACTTACGTCACTCGGGGACCACTGGTGCTTAAAGTGGCCCAGTCTCTTGGAATGATGGGTAATGGATATGTTTGGATCACAACTAACTGGCTTTCGACAATCTTAGAGACCAACTCGCCCCTCTCTCCGGAGGATATGCAGATGTATGAGGGAGTCCTTTCGCTGACTCCGTACACGCCAGACACTGAACTCAAGAGGAAATTCGTTTCTCGCTGGAGCAATTTGACTCGCACATTTTCGACTAATGGGACGTTGGGACTGAGTAGCTACGGCCTATATGCGTATGACACAGTTTGGATACTTGCTCGAGCAATTAACACGTTTTTCAATCAGGGTGGAGTCATTTCGTTTTCAAATGATTCGAGGTTGACCGGGCTAAAAGGGGGAAATCTGCACCTTGATGCTTTGAGCATCTTCAACGGAGGGAAATTGCTGCGCGAATCCATTCTGCAAGTCAATGCAACGGGCATAACAGGCCCTATTCAATTCACTCCTGACAAAAACCTTATTCATCCAGCTTTTGAAATTATCAATGTGGCAGGCAGTGGATACAGGAGGATCGGTTATTGGTCTAATTACTCTGGCTTATCGGTTGTGCCTCCCGAGATGCTGTACACGAGGCCGCCGAATCGTTCCAGCGCGAGCCAGCAATTGTACCCGGTTATCTGGCCTGGAGAAACAACACAGAAGCCTCGTGGTTGGGTTTTCCCAGACAATGGTAGGCACTTGAAGATTGGAGTCCCATACAGAGTTAGCTACCGTGAATTTGTGTCGCCAGCGGAAGGCCAACCTGATATGTTCACTGGTTACTGCATCGAGGTCTTCATAGCCGCTTTGAACTTGTTGCCTTATGCCGTGCCTTATAAGTTCATCCCGTTTGGGGATGGTCACAGCAACCCAAGTGCCACGGAGCTTGTTCGATTGATAACAACCGGCGTTAGTGTGAATAAAGATCTCTTGCCAGTTTTAATTTGTTAGCCACTTGTTTCCTTGAGTGATTTGTTTTTTGCCCTCTCTGCAGACCTTTGATGCTGCAGTAGGAGATATTGCGATCACCACCAACAGGACTAAGATGGCGGATTTCACACAGCCATATATCGAGTCCGGGCTAGTCGTGGTTGCCCCCGTCAGGAAACAGGACTCTAATGCGTGGGCTTTCTTAAAGCCGTTTACTTGGAAGCTATGGTGCGTGACGGCCTTCTTCTTCCTCATTGTTGGTTCAGTGGTGTGGATTCTGGAGCACAGGTTGAACAATGACTTCCGTGGACCTCTTAGGAGACAAGTTATCACTATGCTCTGGTGAGTGACCATAAATTTTTCATAGCTAGCATAAGACAGACTAAAGATTTGGTTCATTGAGCAAAATTTGCTAGGGTTCAATCACTTACATAGTAAGAGCGAATCTGTTTGCTTAGAGTTTCCATGGCGAACCCACATGACTAGTGTTTCCACCTCAATCACTGACTGCCGTAGTTCTACCCGGATCGATGGAAAATATGGAGAAACGTCTAAATACCCACAGCTCTAATTAATACACATGCTACTCTGGTTGAGTATCAGCAAGCTCGAACACATAAGACAGATATGAACGCTCCACAGTCATGATCAAGCCCTCGAGTCCTCATATGAGATTCTTGACTTTACTTGAAATCAGTTCACCGTTTACAGCTCCTAGTCTGACTAGATTAGATATTCTAGGTAAGCGAGATTGAGTAAAGAATGAGAATCAATATGAGGTCGTGTAGCAATGTGACTATCGAGAAGCTGGCTGCAAGCATAAGTCACTTAAACCAACCCCTCAATGTCATCTCACAATTTTGGTTGGTCATAATCCATGATGACAAGTAACATTTGTAATTTAAAAGAGCTCGATCAGGCCGATTGCGGGAGCTTAAGTGCTGTGGAGGTAGATGAGGTAACCTGTTCAAAACATTTGAATAGACATAAACACTTGTAGTTGCAGATGTCGAGACTTTATTGTCCTAGAGAATGGCATCTGTAGCTACATATTCTCATTGTAGCCAAAAGAATGAAGAACGGAAAATTGACATTTTGCAGTAAACACACGACTGCATCGGCCCGATGATTCCTAATTCACTTATCCTTTCATTCCGCAGGTTTAGCTTTTCAACTTGGTTTTTTGCTCATAGTAAGTTAACCTCCCCCCCCTCTCTCTCTGAGACATATATGCGCGTGTGCGCAAGTACCAAGAAATTGCCTCTCTCTATAAAACTCATTGTGCTATCTTGTTTGTAATCGCGCAGGAGAAAATACCGTGAGTATGCTCGGTCGTCTTGTACTGATCATATGGCTGTTTGTGGTTCTTATCATTAACTCAAGTTACACGGCGAGTCTGACCTCCATTCTCACAGTCCAGCAGCTTTCTTCTCCTATCAAAGGGATTGAAACATTAGTATTGAGTAACGATCCCATAGGATACCAGAAGCAATCGTTCGTCCGCAATTATTTGATAGAGGAACTCGGCATTCATGAATCCAGACTTGTTCCTCTCATCATGCCGGAAGATTATGCCAAGGCCTTGAGAGATGGTCCTAGCAAAGGTGGAGTCGCTGCGGTGATCGACGAGCGTGCATATATCGAGCTTTTTCTCTCGACTCGATGCGAATTCAGCATTGTGGGTCAAGAATTCACCAAAAATGGATGGGGATTTGTAAGTATCGATCTTTTTCTTCTTCTTTTGACAAAAGTATTAGATAAACAAATGTAGCTAGTCCATGGAAAAAGGCGAAGCACGCGTGACAGATGCATGATTTGTTGATCTTGTATCATTAAAATTGAATATATCAATACTGTCAATGCGTGGGAGATGTTGTTCTGTGAATCATGATTCTAACATGTCTGTAAAATATATTGCGATGACCAGGCATTTCCACGGGACTCACCCTTGGCAGTTGATATGTCGACGGCAATCCTGAAGCTCTCGGAAAATGGTGATCTCCAACGGATACATGACAAATGGCTAATGAGCAGTGCCTGCACATCACAGGGGACGAAGCTCGCACTCGACCGTCTTCACCTCAAAAGCTTCTGGGGCCTCTTCGTTCTGTGCGGATCAGCTTGCTTCTTGGCCCTCATCATATATTTCCTGATGATGGTCCGCCAGTTCAGCCGGCACTATTCCGAGGAACCAGAGAGCTCAACCTCGAGCTCCCGAATGAGCCGTCTACGGACGTTTCTTTCCTTCATCGACGAGAAGGAAGAGGTGGTGAAAAGTCGGTCCAAGAGGAGGCAAATGGAGCAGGCCTCCAACAGAAGCGCTGATGAGGAAGGATCGATGAATGGTACCAAGAAAAGGCATATTGAACACTCTTCAAACGACTTTAATTCTGCTAACCAAGCTTAGGTAAATGTAAATCCGTCTCAGAACTTTCACTCTTAGTCACATGGAATCTTTCTGATATGGGATATCAAACCTCGTTATACTCTATAGATATGTTATACTTATTGACAATTGTAAATTGTTGCGAGCAGAAATTAAGTTTTTTCTTTGGTTGAAAGAAAAATTGAGTTAAGGGTATGCTTTCCAGGGAAATTTTCATGACCAAGTATTTGTATCATATATAAACATGCTCAATTCTTATGCAGTGGGCTAAGTTTGCTATGTAGAAATCTGAAATGTCTATGATGGAATCAGAAGAATTGGTTCTTAGTTACTGTGTAGTCTCTGTTAGAGCAGCAAGAACTGGTCTGCACGCTGCATTCTGATGTTATCTATCAAACATGTCTCCGCAGATGGCAAATTGGAAAAGATCAAACTTCTGCTTCTCATTTTTTAGCACAATGAGACTGGCAAGGACTTAGCGATACGAAGAATATCGATTTTTACCAGTTGAAAGCAAAATCTAGGGGAGAATATATGCTGGCTGCATGAAAATCCCCCAAGTCATAACAAGTAAATGGTCATGAGTTTGCTTTGCCATGAAATTTTCATCTTAAACGGAGTAATAATCAATGAGATATGAAAAATACAAGGTGTCCTGTCTTGACTCCTCAGATCCGCGCCGTCTCTAACCCCTCTTGGCCGGGATACGACGACTCAAGCATGTGGGAAGGTTCGCCGATCCGCAGACCTGTGCGGACATGATGTTCCTCTAAGCAAGGCATGGCAAAACAATGAAAAACGTGAATAGCTAAAGGGTTCACCCACCTGCAAGGGCGTTCCCATTACCTTTTTGAAAGGTCATCTGCTAAGATCAAATTTTTCCGACATTGTTCACGTCATTTTGTTCCTCTAGCACACCAGACCAATCCGGCTTTCACTTGCTATGGAGTAGGAGGGCCAAGATTTATACCAGAGTTGTATTCTTCTATGTTTTCCGGGCTTATTTTTCTCAAGATTTTATTAACGGGTGCCAACCTTGATAAAGAAAAAGAAATCATCCCATGCATTGTTTATCTCCTGTTACTTGCAACTAGTGTATTGGAAATAGTTATGTTTTTTTATTAAGTATCATTAACCGAGCTCTTGATGACAAGACCCCTTTTTTTTTTTTATTAATACTGGAAATAAGTTGTTTTTTTTTTTTTTTTAATGTCCATCGCCTAGAAATTGCTAATTTGACGAACTCTATGCACCCTTCTGCACCACTTAAAGATGAGGCGATGCAAAGGGGCACATCTCTTCACCTTGTTGAGCGCCAAAATGATATGCTACCAATGCCTTTGACAGAAGGTAAAATGTCATTTAGAGCATTAAAAATTTTCTCTTTGATACCGGAGCAAAAATGACAGATTGTTGCTTCAATCCATGCTTCCTCATGCCTTGTGTATGAGGGATTTCATGCCTTCTGTTAGCCCAACGTCACTAGAATACACAAATGATAGTTCATGTGCTGGATGATCATAAACTTCTCGGCCTGGTGTGGTTGATCTTCTAAAAGAAAGGAAAACAATTTCGTTTCTAACATAGTTCATTGGCCATTTTCAGGAAATGACATCTGGAGCAGAGATGATATTTACAAGACAAACATATAGTGTCATTAAATCGTGCGCCGCTGTCTTATATTGAAGCTCAGGCAAGGACGGACGATGGGTAAATAACATAAAATTAATTAAATGGCGCAGGTTTTTGTTAAATAGGTTCTTCCTCTGTTCAAATGAGCTATTTTCTGGTATATAACATCTCACAAAAGACCTGAATATATTCCGATGCTAATATCTTTTAACAACCTTAGTTACTGGTTTATTTCTTCTGTGGATTGTATGACCCTCAAGATAAGCAACAATATAATACTGCAAACAAGCAATGTGGGACTCCATCTCACATGCAAATTGGACTAAGAATGATAAGTGGAGTTCACAATGGGGGGCCGTAAATACGAAATTAATTTCGGTTTTGATACCATGTTAGAATGTCGGACTCAAAATTTCAAGCCGATAGATGGAGGGAGACTACGTAAATAAAGTAGACTCGTGGTTTGTATTTAGCACTTGCAACAATTGAATCTCTGCACAACGTGCTGGACTTTCTGGCTTGGGACATCGCAAATGCATGTAATCAGTCTGGCACTAGCGAAAAGAAATCCTTTTAATGAAGTCTGTAAACCAGTTACTGTTTCGATCAAATTCTCATCTAGTAGACAAGTGTGCTATTGTCAAGAGAGTGTGCTCAAACTTCTCTGCGGAAGTCGTGAATAGCAATGTGGCAAAGTCATGTAGGGCAAATGAAGAAATGCTTAGACAGATCCAGGAAGTAAAACTTCAGGGGCTTTTGACCATGAAAGATATGATGCGTTTTTTCAGTGCTTGTTATGTGTTAAATTTTTCACGTTAATCAGTCATGCTTGTCATGTGCTAATTCATTCACTGTTTGGCTTATCCCTTGTGGACCCATTTTATTTTATTTTATTTTCGTTTGAAATCAATTTCCACTCTTTGGTTTTAGGCAAATGTCCAGCTTACATATACGGAGGAGTGTCCAAGCATTTAAATATTATATCGCGGTTCGACTGTGGATCGACAATTTCCACAACAGGTCTTAGGGAAATCTTAGGAGTCTTATCCGCCAGGTCAGTTCAGACCTGCCTTTGTCTGTGCGGCCATGAATCGATTGGTTTGATGGCTTTTATTATGATATGCACATTTTTCCACATCGACTCTGTTGCTACAGAAGCCCGGATGGTGGATAATTGATAATCTCACCCAACCGAGCATAAAGTATGATGCTTGTCCTCGCTCATCGTGGGCGAGTGCAGAAAGAGAGCAGGCTTTGGTTATATATGTTCAAAGGGATCTGCTGTCTGCAAATATGACAGGTTCACTTTTCACGCATAATCAATGGTTGTTCACTTGCGGATTCAGAATCTAAGGACCTCTATACTAGACAGAGAGAAGCAAGAAAGGAGGCCAAGAATGGTTTGTTGACGAACAGAGGTGGATGGAAGCGTCAGAAAGGAGGTGGGGAACGGTTTCGATAGAGTACCTATTAAACTTGTTGCAAATCCTAAATTTCCAACGTCCAGACAGGTCACTAATCCCGTTACCCTTCTTCTTTGAGACTGAATAGAAATGAAACGGAAATAAGTGAAAATGCAGACAAGTGATTACCATGTTTCATCACTAATAAGTACCTTCCCACAGCAAAGAATATGGCAAAAAATAATTATTCTATGAATGGCTTTACTTAAAACCTATTTTCTCCCTAGTTTACAGCGAGAAGCAAAGGATGACGAATTTAGCTACTGATTACAAGCAATAATCGGAAGAAAGCGCATACCCTGAATAAAATAATAGATTACATTGACCCGATAATGTCTTACTGCCCGCCCTAACAATTCAATGCGCCACTTGGGTTAACCCTGCTTGAGCTGAAGAATTCTCAGGACAAGATCCACATATACACAGTCGACCAGAAAGTGAGCGCTAGTGCTGCAACCAAGTATGTCCACAGGAAGAGAACTGAACACTCCTCTTGACCAACGTTAAACAGCTGGGTCATAGTCCCTGCATTGCCATTCCACATACATTTCAACCTTTCGTCACCTTCTGTTTCTTGGAGAGAAATGTTTCAGTTCTATGAGATTATGAAGCTGTAGTAAAGAACATGGCTTACCAATATTCATGGCCGGTGGCAGTGTGAATTGGACCATTAGCACGTAATGGTAGAGCGGGTCTGGAGGGAGGAAGCCAAGACTGTTAGCTGCTTTGACAACCCCGATGCCAATTGCTGGTAGTATGATGTACCGAACAGATATTACGCCAAGGATGACCCAGGGTCTGATTCTGGAAGTGCGCAGGCCTGTATGAATGGGATCCGAGCAATTTAAGTGTGGAGGATTTTTACTATTGTCTTTTGATTGGCTATTCAAAAGATATTTGACAGTTTTGAAAGCTTTTTCTTACCTTGAGTGAGGTTGCCTCCAAGAATGAGGGTAATGCAAGGTATAGTTCCATCACTGCATGATTGAAAGCCATTAAGAAACTCGAAAACACAAGGAAGAGTTCTAACTTGAGTCATAACTTGACCTTCCATACTATACATTGGAGTCATCTAGTCCTGGTTACTTCAAATTAATGATGGTGTATGCAATAAAGAGACGCCCCTTACCCCAGTAATTTAATGGAATCTTGGATCACCCTCAGCGGGGCACTGTTGCCTATAATGAGCTTCCTCAGCCATGAAATGGCCCCGAAGATGAATCCCAATATCTGAAAATATATGCAACAGATTAGCGCATTGCTCACTATTTCACTAAAGCTGGAAAAATTAATTTTATCTGAGCAACTAATATGCACAGAGAGACTCACAGCAGCAAGGGTTGCAGGTGTCAGCAACTCCTCCAAGATTGTGTGAAGAACTCCTATGAATTTACCCCAGAATGTCACCGACTCTTTTTCGGACTTGCCGCTTGATTCTTGAGATATAACCTGTGATGTGGCGATTGAATGGGTGATTCATTGTCTTGCAAAAGATTAGCGCTGAAGAGGCTTTATTCGATCCTATGGTTTTAGGTTCAAGACGGGAAAACTCACAGCTTGGTCTTCTACATCTTCAACAGATTTTGTGGACTGCACACTTATTGCTACTGGCTCTTGATTTTCTCCTTTGAGCAGGCGTGTGCTCCCATTAGAGTCCAAGTCCTTATTGGGCTGCTTTGCGAAATCATCCGCTGCTTGAAGCTCTTTGTATTTGACCGAGGAAGATCGTACCAATTGGTAAGTATAAGTCCAAATGAAGAAACCTCCAAGCTGTGTTAAATCAGAAACATAGATCAGAACTGAATTCAGAGAACAAGATGCAGAGGGTATGCCATATTAATGCACCTAATAAAACAACCATACTATACTGCCGATCTTGAAACGGAGTTTGGGAAACAGATCGTTGACATTTTCATAGAACCAAATGTCAAATTTGGAGGAAATTTACCGGGGGATTCTTTTTTACTCTATTTCTTTGCATTTCATAAGATGTTTCAAACTTAATCACATATTGGGTAATGGGGGACATGTGAGGCTTCATTACCGCCATTGAGAATGATGCGTAGGAGAGTCCGACGGAGCTGCAGGCACTCTCATCCCCGAAGGGACTGTTGTCTTCATTACAGATTGCTGGCACAACTATCAGCAGAAGATTTCCCAGGTTTCCTTTTAGGAGGGAGATGAAAACGTTATCAGACTTCAGAGCACACATTTCTAGTCACACAGAAGAGTTCTAATTGATTTGTCAGTAAAAATCAATCACCTGATGCACATGTAGCAATCACCAGGCCCTCTAGATATGGCTTGGGCTTGAGTAATTTCACGACTATCCATCCAAGCATCCCTCCGAACAAGAAGGTGAAGGCAATGTTCACCGGCATGAACCACCTTAATATCGGAGGACATAAGCATCAGTATCTCAGGGTGCAGAAACAGAGTCCTAAATGCTCTTGGTAAAGTAGCTGAAAACTATCAACTTTCAATCATAATAGACTCAAACTAACAATGGCGGAGCTCGGCAAGTCTTTCAGCCGTGCAGCTTTAAAAAAGTGAAAGTTCATATCATCTGCTGACTGCTATATAATTATATCTTTCTGGCTAAGACGAATGCAGTCATCAAAAATGAATACCAGCAGAAAGCAAATGGCTGAAAAATTTTCCCTACCATGAGATAATGTCCTGGAAGGTGACTGTCCTCGCCAGACTGGCAAACATCAGAGATGGAGTGAACACCATGAACACTATCTGCATAAAAAAATATTCTCTCTTCACTTAGGTATGCACTCAGGAAGAAAATGCATCACATGGAAGCTACAAGCTTTCAACTTTCCCCCTTTCAGGAGGCAAGACAGCAATTCTTGTATTACTTGAAACATATTCTACCTTGTTCAAGGACTTCCTCGCATCTGCAGTGAGAAGACCGCAATATTCAGTTGCCATGAAAGCTCCCAACGCACTGACCAGCAGAACTTGCAAAATTGGCATCGATGCCACCTCAAACAGTGTCCAGAAACCCATCTTTTTTCTTCTTCCTCTTCTTCTTCTCAAGGCAAATGTACCCACAAAATTGTCTGTCCTTTTTGCTTGTGTTTTGGCTCTAGGTTTGCTTGCTTTATGCAGCAAAATCCTAGAGCTGGCCCTGTATATGAGCTTGAGCCTCTTGTTTGTTTTATTGTTTTGTTTTTTTATTTATGTAGCTAAGTCAGTCTCTAATAAAAGAGAAGGAAAATCCTGGGAAAGAGCACACAAGAGAGACGTGTGTTAAAAAGAGAAACCCAGGGATCAACACTGAGACAAGATTAAAACAAATCACTAAACAGTGAATCCCAGACCAGATTAAGGAAAGGCATAGTCCAAAGAAAGAAGAAGATTGTGGAACAAGTGTACATCCAACGGCCATGACTTTTGGAAGGAAGGAACCATGAAGGTACCGCTGGTTTGTCTGATTTTGGGGTACTGCTGTGACATGTTCAAATGGCAATCCTCGAGCGTTCCTACTGCTACTCTCGTACAAAATTGCTCTCGGCATTTCAAATTCAAATCCATATACCTTTATTTTCATTGAAAATTATGTGTCACAAAAATAAAAATAAAAAACTTCAAAAGCGTAGAATATAACACAACGGATGAATCTAATATCATCTATTCATTTTTTGAGTTTAATCACCTTTTTTTCAAAAGATGAAATTTCACGAAGTAAATCGGTCACTCTTATGTTGAATTAGATATTTCAGTTCACATTTGATTAACTCGATCCACCATATGATCTTTCATTTCCTGAGTTTTCTAGAATCGTAGGGAGCAACGCGCACTCTAAATTAGCTTGGAAAAAAATGAAATAGGAGATGCTAACATATCTAATTAAAATCATATCAAATAATGATTACTGCCCTTTTAAAACTCAACTAGCTCTCGATGAAAATAGACATATCGATAAAACACTCGATCTTCCATCACACGTACGAGATCATCACATCACAATAACATCTCATCAAAGCTATTCCACATCTCTAAACCCTTGGGCTAGGTTCAGTTAGCCATCTCTTTCGTGGATGGTCATCACCATGTTTTCCAGCATGGAATGAAGCGAGAAAACGTCCATAAATACTCCTGACGAATAATTATTCTAAATTTGGCAAGGCGTATTAAATATGATATGTTAATAAAGAGCATCTGATCATTAAATTAATAATTATTCTTTGCGGACCCGATTCGCCGCCAACTCATGGACGTTGGTAGACGTAGCAGCTTTGATCAAAGTCAATTTGCACTATATTACTAATATCAGTAATGACGATTCTTGTCGTTTAGTTCATAGTGATGTTTTACTCTTTACTTTTTTAATAACATGACGTGGGGATCACAAGTGGGACCCAACAGCAATGATTCTAGCCTATTGGCGTGGCCAGGGATAAAAAGCAAAAGTGGCCCGTCAAAAAATCATCATTCGGAAAATATTCTTTTTTAAAAGGGATGCAAAGTGGAGGATGACTAAACGAAAGAGGCCTGGGAACAATCAATGTGTTGCAAAATCACGGCATCAATTTTTGCCAATAATATGTACAGAACGAACTTAGATGGTAGATACTTATCAATATTAAAAGTCACTTGTTCTCATTAAAGAGCAATCGTTTATCATCTAATTTTGAGATAGGCACAATTCGATAGTTAAAAAACGATCTTACTTAAAGATTTGGGGCAATTTAATATAGGCTGTAGGATGTCATTTCAAATTTACCTTTTGAATACTTTTTAATGGCTAAGAAAATGATTCCATCTGGTCCTCTCTCTCTCCCTAACTCTTCTCGCCTCCTTAGCTATCTTAATCCTGCTCTGCCATTGGTCATAAGATAATCAAACGATGGTTTCCAGACGAAAGAGTCCGAAATACAAATGACCATCAAGTGGTAGGGTTGGCCTCATCGATTTGAACTTTGCATAGAGGCTCTTAGAACCGGACCGCCCGACAACGGCTCCATCCTGTCTCCGCCGTGCACATCGGATACACAACCAAGTCGAAAGCTACCCAACAAACAATTCTTACGTAGGACGACCTTCTACGGAATCTCAGCGAGTCGGAAATGCACACGGCGACCGCCAAATCAAGAAAATACAGTCAATAAGATAAGAATGATCATAGCAAATGGCCGACGTAACCAAAATTGTGTTAATAAAGAAAGAAAGAAAGCAAGCAAGCAAAGCTTTGAAAAAAAAAAAAAGCAGACAAGCCCCCTCCGATACGACAACGATCTTTGACGACGAAAACGACAAGATCGCAAGGTGGTTTCGAGAGGCAGATCTAATAATTGAATATGAAGCAAGAATGGGTTTAAATTATTGGCTCGCCTTCCTTTATTGGAGAGGCTGAGAGGCTAGAACGAGGTAGAAAGGGGCCCCAACGTTCAAAATGACATCCTCGTCGCCGCCGTCGCAATCATTGGCGAAAGAGCGAGAAACGTAGGACGAATGGTTGTCGTTGAAACTCAAAAAGGAAGGACGACTCGGATAACCAGACAAAAAAAGAGAGGAGCATCTTCGCCGATCGGGGGTTGGCCGCGCCGCCCCCATCGCCAGCCACCCCCTCGGTCCGTGCCCCGCACCTAAGCGAACGGCTAAACGCGATGAACGCGAATGGCTTCCCGATTGGTTCCACGCTAAAAACGAAAGAAAACACCAATCGGAAGAACAAGAACAAGAACAAGAAGACTGGGGAGAGAAAGAGAGGGAGAGGGAGGGAGGGAGAAGGACCAACCTAGAATCGAATTTGAATTGGGTCTCGAGCGTCATGGGCGAGCAAGAACCGGGGCGAGATGAAGGGGGAGTCCGGCAAGAACGCGAGAGAACGAGACCGGGAGCAGCGTCCATGAGACTCGGCGACTCTCTTGGAGCCAAGAGGGCGTTCGTATTTATAAGGGCCCTTTCCAAGATGGCAACCTTTCTCCATGCACGCTGCCATCCTTTCCCATTTCCCAATTTCCCGTGCCGTGTATGATGACAACTGGACCCTGTCCGCAACCTATTAATTGCTCATCAAATCGAAGAGAACAAAGCCAAGTCAAAGAAGGAATTTCTCGAGTCCGAGGAGCGAAGTGATTTTTGGATTCCACCTCCCCAGCAAGAAGACGCGAGTAAGTGATTTTGGATTCCACCTCCCCAACAAGAAGACGCGACCATTAATCATCAACTTGGAGAAGCCGCGGTTCGGTATGAGAGGTCCATTTTCAATTAGGAACGCCGACCTCTCTTATATTATTGTAGCCAGCTCGCCTGCCCGCCCGCTTGTTCTGAACGCTTAAGCTTAAGAAAACCTACTGGCCCAAAAGCGATAGAATGACCAAAAAAAAAAAAAAAACATACCGACATGGGTGGACTCAAAAGTGGGTATCTTGTGCATATGAATTGGTTGCGTGATTGATTTTAGCGTAATCAGCTAATTACATAGCTCTTCGTTGTATTTATGATCCTTGCTGATTGACAAGCGATTTTAATGTGCCCCGTGCTCCTTGGGTTTTGAAACTCTAAAGAATCTCATTTGAAATTGATTGATTTTTTGAGTGTCGTGCATTATCATATAAAATAATTTCCCAATAACACATCAGTCAACTCGATTTATGTGGAAAAAAAATTTGCTCACGAGTAGAACACGAAAAAAAAAAAGTGAATCTGGCTACTCTCATGCCTCATTAAAAAAAATATAATGTAACGGTTTAAGGTTAAAAGTTAAAGGTCAAAGGTCAAAAGTCAATACATAAGTTGGACTTTTAGGCACATGCTCCTCATCAAATAGCTTTTCCATTTGCTCCGAACGACATCGATTCCACATGTTTCCCAACAACTTAGAACAATGGCTTTGTTTCGTTGTCTCATTGAACAGACGTACGAAACATCATTAGTTCGAGAGGGATTCGATTCCCATGTGGGATCTGTTCCCTACCATTTCATTAGCTAAAGACAATGAATGCAACATTTCTCTCATGATCATCATTACAATTGCTAATTAATCACCAACATCATTGCATACTACCATTTCATTAGCTAAAGACAATGAATGCAACATTTCTCTCATGATCATTATTACAATTGCTAATTAATCACCAACATCATTGCATACGATGAATCTTATCTTACTACACCCAAAAACCCCTCTCAAAATAACGTAAGGACAATTGTCTAGTCAATCTTAAACCTATTGTACGGATGCCAATTTAGTCACAAACTTTTCGACTTTATAAAATTTAGTCCTACGCCTATGCGTGAAATTCCAATGTAGTTATTCCAATAAATTTTCACAGAAAATTGCTAACCTGACGATCTAGTCATCACCTGATGTAGGATCTCGTTGCGTTGTGATATCTGTGAAAATTGGCAAAAGGACTAAATTAGAATTCCATGCAAAAGTTGGTGACAAAATTAAAAAAACTGAAAAATTTATAACTGAATTTACATTTGTACAATAAATTTATAACCAATGGACAATTTCCTCATTTAACGTGTGTACAGCTCAATTCTGAGTTGCAAAGTCATGTCGAAACTCTATCTTGGTCCAGTCAAACATGGCAATTCAATACGTGGCGACCTTATCCGAGTCATTAATTTTGGGCCCCAAAAAAAGAACTCAAACCTAATCCTTTCTGCTAGATAAGCATGGCCATATTTACTAAAGTTTAGTCTAGAATCTCGTCCTAAAATTTAATAAGATATTTCTTTCCCAATTTGCAATTACAAGTGGCTGTCGAAAATGGAACCCTATAGAGAGAGAGAGAGGATAAATAACGATTATATTACATGGCGTTGAGCTAGCACATGTCGACCCGCTGCACTCACATCCATCCAACCTTAATTTTTCCATGCGCCTGACGATGAAACTGAAAGTGACAAATCAAATCCCCACCAATTTGGAAAGGAACTCTTGTCAAGCGTGACCTTTTGTCAATGGGGTCGAATCACAATATATGTGGTCTCCAGGAATTTTCAGACTTAAAACAATAATTTGTTGCGCACAAAATTAGAATATTCATTTTCTATGGCGATTGATATGGATCGAATATGATTGGTATATCCAATTTTGAAGTTTGTAACAAATGAGAAAAAACACACGACGAGAAATATCTACATTTGGATTGCTTTAGGGATATTAATTTTACATGATTGCAGGACAAACATGATTTGAATTAAAAAATTTAATATATGTGAGAGATTTTCAATATAAGTATTTGGAGAAAAGTGTATGAAAAATCCTAAACTTATTGCGCTTTTACCAATTGAATCAATCTAATAGCTAGAAACACGACGATGATATGGACAACAATCATTCTACATAACATAGCCGACACTAATGTAGACAATTTTTTCTTATAATATTTTGATTTTTTTTCGACTTTTTCATTCTTTCTTTTTTTCCTTCTCTTCTCCTCTAATCTACCATTGGTCAAAGGCAAGGGCTAGGATGGTCAATGAGCCTTGCCAGTGATAGCAAGGTTTAGGACTTAGTCAGCACAATTAAAAAATTTATTATTGAATTAATAAAAGTGTAATAGGTTTAAGATTTTTGGTACAATTTTTTCCGAGTATTGGTCTCATTGATCTCATAGAAGCATGATCATTTTTTTCATCATTATATATGCAATTGTTAACATTTTTAATAGGGGACGCGAAACATTATGAAATCTTTTTTTCGTTAAACTCGAGGTTGAAATATTTTTGTCTAGTATAGATTTGATTCTTTTTTTGCACTAAGATATTCGTTGATATTATTTAGTTCAGAATTTTTGCTGACAATGATACTTTTCCTTCCTTGCCCCTACAACTTCGTGTAATAATAATATGTTGTCGATTTTCTCTAATAATAATACGTTAATCCCTTAGCAATAAATTGTTCTCGCTCTAGAGGATGACGAATTCTATTTCGCCATCCCAAACAACATGTACGTATAATTTCCTGTCGGTTCAACATCAACTATCAAGATTGGAATAAAAATTAAAATTAGATGGAATTATCACAGCAACATATTATTTCGCAATTTTTATTTTAATCCACGAGGAAAATGCCACGTCGGCGTGTGCAAGAGGAGAAATCGAGACTCGTCTCCTCTTTTCCTCTGCAAGAGTCGTGTCATTGCAGTGAGCATGTGGGGATTCAATAATGCATATGATGATAATGATATATGTCAATTCTCAATAAATAAATGATCATAATTCACAAACAGACAAATTTGGCCAATTTCGGTTGAAGGGTCCACCAATTGAAAATAGCCCAATTATTTCCAAAGATAAAAAAGGGTACACGCGACTCTCTTTTTTTCGCTGCATTACTTTCCATAATGGTTCAGACCTTTGGAGTCTTTTTGCAAATACTGTGAGGTTTTGTAGGATCCAGCTATTTCAAAAGTTTAGAAGAAGATATCCCAACACTCCTCCCAATATGTAGACTGAATTATGACCAAAGAAGAGGAGTAAAAATATGTCAATCGAAAAGATTTAAACTCGAGACCTCTGGCTTCAGAGACAATTTAGAATGTTTAACTTAAAACCTTGAGAAAACTTATTTATAGAAACCATATAACCAAAGAATCTTGCACCCTCCTATTCATACAATCTCGCTGCAACTTGCAACGGGACGAAATGATTTGGAGACGAAGAAGACAAGATTTGCCAATGAAAAAAGGGTTTTGGAAATGCAACTTGTTTTTCGCTTCAAAAAGCCCAAAAACAAAAAGAAAGAAAGTTCTAAATTATTCTGGGGATGGTGGGATTGGCTACGTCATCCCTTTGGACAAAAGCACATAAATGTCTCTGTCCCATTTTTTTCTTTTCCGGACAACCGATCGAGTGGTGTGTCGGAAGTTCTACAAGATGCACCGTCATGCGATTGCTAAGCTAGTCCGATAATTGGCAAATCGAGGGCAAACCAACCTGCTAATCTTTGGTGTCTGCAGCTGGCACATGCCGGAAATAATGTAAAAAAAAAAAACATGTCGATTAATGTTGTTGGCCAGATTTGTTGACTCGTGATTTCAATTTGCACGGTTGGCCAGATTTCGGGACCACACTGCCCGTGTTGTCCGGTTGAGTTTGTTTAGTTTTATAAACTAGTTGCTTAGCACGTGCCCAGCGGAGCTCCAGATCAGTCCCGAGGCAGCAAATCAGGATCGGGATTCCCATAGGAGTCTGGTCCGTGCCTCGATCTAGCCTTTCGTATAGTACCACTGCTACCATTTCCTTTCAAGGGAAAGAGAAACTCCGCGTTGGTGAGAGAAGATAAAAGAAAATCGATCCATTCCACATATATAAATCATAAGGTGCATTTAGTCGAGGCCTGGTCTCCAAGGACTTGGCTTATCAATTCCACATATACGGTGAAAGTAATCAGAAATCTCAAAAAGCAAAAACATATATTGCAAAAAAATCGTTTTGGTTTTCTCCTCTTTCTTCAATTTCACTTTATGGCTGGTTCTCGACATACATGTTACTTTTATCAGCAAAGAATGTTGATATAAATTTCACGATCTACTACATAAACAGAAGATTGGTTCCTAGTTGTTGCCTCTTATTTCCAGCTTATGGTAATATTATTTCTCCTGTAAATACCGACCTGTTCTTCCTCATTCTACGTACCGATCTCAACGCGAAAAACACTCTCTTCTCTTATTCTTGTGATTTTACATTTCTCTTTGTTCCCGCTTTGCCTGGATAGTAGAGTACACACTAATCCGGAGAATAGCTGCGTATCTACCTCATGCACTCTCTAAAGAACGAAAATTGCCCTTGTGGGCAGGCCTTACACGCCTCACACGAACTTCATTTCAAATTTTCTACCAGTGGTTTTCTCAAAATTTTTCCACAAGCACCTATGCATCCCTTGGAGGCATACAGCAACCTAGGTGTTGAAGCTTGGAACATAATAGAATTTCAAAATGACTGGAAGAGCATAAATGAAGTAATACTATCTTTGTGTTAAAGGAAACTCAAAATTTGAAAAATACTTTCTACAAAATGATAGCTTATATCGTTTAAAAAAACGAAAGAAAATCTACAAATATAATTAAATATAAATTATTGTCGATAATAAAAACATTTTCCGTTTACTAATTTTTCTAAATAATATAAAGAATTTTTTTTGAATTTTTTTTTCTTAATCTTGTGAAGCAAAGTGCCCTAAACATCAATTCTCAAAGTTTCCAGAAAATTAAATGTATAAATCTAACTAATGTCATTAATCTCATCTCTTTCTCATTCTCTTTTCTTCTCCATACGTACGAAAACGACAAGATTTGAGGCAGCGATCATTCATGCATCACACAAGGACCGTGTGAAATTCCTGGAATCCGTCGTTCATTGCATCTGCTAAACTTTTGCTCCTTTCCATCTTCGCGCCCTTTTCTTTCTCTGAATGTCCCAAGCCATCTTCCTACCCGATATGATATATGATGGAAATGAAAAACGTGATTTGGTCCCACCGAAGACCAATAATTCGGCAAGCGGGATGGATTTTTCGTGGCCAGACAAGACTGATGTAAATCATGTCATATTAAATGTATCGAAACTGCTGATGTAGTAGTATGAGAGGATCAAAACCTGATCATGCGACGACAAGGTGAATCACCGGACCGCCGAAGTGGTCACTGGGAACTGTGGACGACAGCGAAAGACGCGGCAGAAAGAGTTTCTTGCCCAAGAGGGCTCTCTGGCACTCACTCACGCTTTCTGGTTTTCATCTTCAAAGTAATGATCGAGTTGAGAGGAAATTTTTACATCAGATCACATAGAAGATTGTACCGGGTTCTACTTCATGTAAGACTTTTGAACAAGTGTGGCATTATATGGAAGCTTCAATCTCATCCGAATTTACTGCAGTTCCGTTGGGAGGATCGTCTGTGCGCAGCTGAGCAGAAACTTCATCTATGGCGGAATTCAGCTGCTCAATCTTCTCGGCCAAAATCTTGCGAGTTCTCTGCCACAAATCATGAAACAGGAAAAAAAAAAAAAGCAATATTTAAAGCAGAGTGCAGGCAGAACCATTTAGAATATGGCCAGACGTTTCGATCTTGGGCAATTTCCAATATCTCATGTATTTTGTAATGTTTGTGCACAAAAGTGAGTTCAGCACCCATTTGAAAACGGGAATGAATCAGAATGAGCATCTGATTTCTCAATTTTACACGGCAAACAAGGAGGGAATATAGAGATTGATGCTATGAACGGGGGAAGGGGGAAGAAATTTTAGATGGAAAGTTTACAAAAGTTTAAATTTTTCTTCGATTCCTTCTTGCAAAACATTTAAATTTTCCCCATTCTTCATGCTAACTTTATTCCCCCATTTTCCTTCATCTCTAAAGCATAGGAGTTGATGGCACTTGCTTTTGCAATAGCAAATATGCACTCGATTCGACAGAAAAGTCAAAGTAGAAGACGATAAGGATGATGAAGATGAAGGAAGAATTAAGTAGTGTAATCGTTTAATTTGAATATGCAGATGCCAGAACAAATTGAAAGCCAGAACTGCTGTTTTGCTAGAACTTTGAAAGTTGCTACTTAAATTATAGCTCGTAGACCGTGTCTTTCGTTTTTCATTGATTGTACCATAGAAAAAAGAATAATGGAAGCCAGTAGTAGGTTCAAGCTTGATTCCCTACTTGTCAAAGTAAACTACAAAGAATACCACCCAATCTGTAGAAGTCAACAACCGACCACAAAGGAAATCCAAACATGATGTTGTGCTGGGGACAGATTTTTACCTCCAAAGCTTTCTCCTCATCATAAATGAATTTTGGCAGTCTCCTCATTAGATCCTTTCTATCAGCTCCTGCTAGGGCCTTACTTATCTGCAAGATACCATAATTATAATTCAGTGCCTACTTCCATTAGAAAAGCACGTGTCCATGAAAGGCAAGCCCACATACCAACATGCATCTGAGCGCAGAGAGAACCCAAAATAGGCATGGAGCAACTACCAAAGCAAAAAGTTCAGTGTTCCAAATGATACCTGTGGTGCATACACACAACCTAATGCTCCAACAATAAGTCCACCCAACACAAATCCTCCAACAAATATACCCGCACTGCTTGGTCTGCCATCATCCCGACTACAATTGAACATTAAAAAAAAGCAAGTGATTCTACTACAGTGAAGAGAATATTAAAATTTGCAAACTCATATTCTGTCAAGAATTCAGTCACTGACTACAAAAGAAAGCCAAAGGGTAAAGAGAATGTCCAATAAGTCGACCATTAAACATTATTTTTCCTGCATTTAGACTAGGTGATATCCCACATGAATTACCCATATTCCCACATCTGCAATCACAAGAAGCTTGAGAACTGGAAGAGACATGAGGATGGATGTCATGCAACTATTACCACATACTTTACCATTTGAAGCTTTGAGAGAGATGTCAAGTGCCAAATTAATTTCTTTTAAGCGTCAGACTTGTATTGTTGTTTAATTATGTATCGTAGGATGCATCTTCTCATTAATAAATAACTGTGGCGTTTCAATTCTCTAAATTAAAAAAGAAATCGCACTAGAGGGCAACCATGCTGTTGATGATGATTGAGACACTTACGTTGCTTGAACAGTAAATGCATTTCTACGCATTGTAAGCTTTACTTTTCCATGAAATCTGCTATTAAGAGAAATGTTGCCAGAGCTCAACTTCATAGGGCAACGGTCCACAGACTTTAAACCTACACAGAGCACAGCATAGCCCCACCCATGAGTAAATATTTCATAGCAGCCTCTAATAAACTGATATCGTAACTTGAAGGAAACACCTGAAGTTGCACGAAGTGGGCCAGCATAGATTCCTATGATGGCATTTCACAAAGAATGAGCTTATCCAATCCAAGAGAGCAAGTGCCCAATGAAGTAAACACGATGGGTCTAAGCTGACTGAATTAAAATGAACATACAAGCCCTTTTAGTTCTGCTTTAGCTTCATCTGTCTTAATTGCAATTCGATGCGAATATCGTCGCTGTCCATGATCACCAGTGATAGGTTGCTCACATGATCCCATCCACAAGCATGATAAACATAAGCTATCACCAGATGTAATACACCCCACGAAAGGCTCATCAACACAGATGATTCGACCTTAAGATACCACTAATTAGCACAAATTCCAATCACTACACAATTAGTTCTCATCCGTTGTAAAAGCAAGTCCTTTACTCTTCATTCCTCACTCACAATCCGATCAACAAAATCACCCAACATAAGAAAGGAACAGCCCTTGATAACCGTAACCCTCTTTCTCCGAACAAGCACACTCCACTTTTCCCCCACGGAAACCGGATAAAATGGACAAGGCCAAGCGAGTTTCGAGCTCCCAATTACGCAATTTCACCGAGAAATGGAACCACGGGACGCTAAATTCACCAAATTTAACGACACGTGAGCGAGGCGAAGACAACATGAATCGCAAAAATGCCATCTTTACCAGGGAAGAAGCTGCCGGGTGGATTCTTGATGGAGCCCGAAACGAAAGAACTGGGGAGGGCGCTCATCTTTTCGACGCGGGAGGAGCGTGGAGACCCGAGGAAGTGAAATTACCACGTCGGAGCGCAGCGCAACTGAAGCAACGAGGTGCGTTCTTGATTCTTGATTCTTGATTCTTGGTTCTTCCCACCACTTCGATGCTGGGGAGGACGAGAAAACCAAGAAAGGAGTGGAGAAAAATCAGTTGGCGATGTGGGCTGGGCTTTAGTCCAAGCCGCTGTGTGTGTATGTGTATATATATATATATATCCTGCGCTTCGTCAGAGCCCACCCCTTCAAAGTGCATCTGTGGCCTTAACGTAGAATCGGTTCCTGGTTTGGTCTGATTCTCGTCCGATTCAAATCAGTCACTTTTTTTTCTCACTAAAGAGTGTTCGTGCACAACAAGAGAGTGTAATAAATTTTAAGATGCTGATTGAAGCGAGATAATGAGTGAAGGGCCATTGTGACGTAGTTTGTAGTGCCACTAGAAGAAATGATGTTTAGTTCACATTTTAGTAATTTTTTTTTTATAAAAATTAAAACGAAAAGCATACCTTATTGGTTTGGTCTAGTTTCCTTCTTGGAATTGAGAATCAGATTGCCTGGACTGGTTTCACTGTTAGAAATCGAGAACCGAATGATGCTCTTGAGCATTGAACCTGAACGGCCAGCTTGGTCCAGTCCGGACGGTTACTAGTTCGGACAGCCTGTTTTGCATACCGCTATTAGGAAGGGCAGGTAATAACGCCACCTTAATCGTGTCATCAACACATAGAATACATCTCCTCTAAGCGATAAATCTGCCTCGTGCAAAAAGGCGGGCACCTTTTGCCACCTTGGTCAACTGGAAAACTGTGACGTGGAGCTCAGGTGAGAAATAGGAACGTTCATTACCTAAGCTTGATTAGTACTAGAGTTTCAACACTAGATTTACATAGAAGATGTTTCATACTAATGGATTCGGGTCTATAAATATGGGTTCCAAATTCGATATTGAATTTCTCCAATTTCTACCCACTGATTGATATTATTCCACTAGGGCCAGAACTTCTTGTTTCTGAAGGCGAATCTATCAAACTTGATCAGCCATTAACGAGTAATCCTAATGTGGGTGGATTTGGTCAAGGAGATGCAGAAATAGTACTTCAAGATCCATTCCGTATCCAAGGCTTTTTGTTCTTCTTGGCATCTGTTATTTTGGCACAAATATTTTGGTTCTTAAGAAGAAACATAACCCGACACAAATGAGAAATATTTTCAGTTTCGCGCATGTGGTAACTCTTCCGCAATCTTATGTGTTGTGTGCTCGAATCTTTTGGCCGGACAATCGCCCTTCGCTTTCATCGAACTGAGTCCTCCTCGCGAGTTTACAATACCTCAAATCCCACGTCCGACGAGAGATGCAATTCATAAGTAAAGACCTAATCCAAATCAGGGGTTAACTCATGCGGGTCGGGCAAATAATAACGAAAATGCACGATTTGAGCAAAGAGGGGTTGCACGTATAATCGTAAGATCGGTCAACATGAGACATTGTCAGCTTTGACTAGTTCGTACATCGGCGACTACAAGGACGTGAGTTTTCACCCTTTTTTTAATAATCATCCCAACAAATCAGAAAGCAGAAATATGGAGAAACGTCATGTGTTATGAATGCATGGAGGAGCAAAAGGACAATTTTTCACCTTAATCTCTACGTGCAAACGACATGCAGAGGGCCACGTGGCACACGGCCAGGACCGAAGACACGGTCCCAGATTCTTGTTCGAGCAAAAGCCCCTGCAAGAAGAGGCTAAAACAAAGATGGCCCCATGGAATTAGCCGAAAGGTCTCTGCCAAAACATTATTTAAATGCGAAAACGGCTGAACAAGAACAATGTCGACAAGAAGCGGCCGAAACACACGCTTTAGTTCCTCCTGAGTTACCAATTCCACGAGTGCCGGCTGAAGCCAAGAGAGAAGCTTTCCATTGCATAGGACCCTTTTAAATTTTTAAGACTGATTCATACTTCAGCTTTGCCAATCACGATATCGTGATTAGCCTCGAGATTTCAGGATGAATAGTATAATACTGCTCGGGGCATGTTAAAAAACTCTTCTTGGTTTTGGCTCTAGTGATGGGATTAACGTGTCAACATGGGAACAGCGAGCAAGCCGGCAGCGTTTTTGTTTGTTTATCGGCATGCTTTACAAATATAAGGCGCTCCAGGACCATGGATATGCATTTCTTGCCCGAGTTTTTCTGCGAAATCTCGAAAGCAGCTCTTGCTGCAGAGGTTTCTTGAACTTGGCGAATTGAGTCCTGGAGATAGAGAGTGCTGTTTTGATCAGTCATGGCTGTTAGAGCAGGAGATGAGAGGTCACTGAAGGAGACACCCACTTGGGCAGTCGCACTCGTGACTGCCGTGTTTGTTATCATTTCGATTGGAATCGAGCACGGGATTCATTCTCTTGGAAAGGTGAGATCTTTGGTCAAAATGAGCGACTTATATGGTCGAGTCTTGACTTGTGGATTCTTGGCGTTTCACACGTCCTGAAGTCCACTACTAGAAATTGATTGGATAAAAAAGATGACTTAAATACTTGCATTATGCGAAATCATTGGTCGGGTCACTTTCTGATATTGATCATTCAACTGTGACAGTGGTTTCACAAACGCCACAAGAAGGCCATGATCGAGGCTTTAGAGAAAATAAAATCAGGTAACTAATGCATGTCGCCATTCTCTATCTTAACTCTGCTTTCGAGGCATTTTTTAGCACTTAAGCCTGATTCTGAAGCTGCGTTGATTACTATTTTATTCTGTAGAGCTGATGCTATTGGGCTTCCTATCTCTGCTCATCACTGTGGGTACGCAACCGATCTCTATGATATGTATTGCTGAGAAATATGCGAAGATCATGCTTCCTTGTAAAAAGGAGGACTCGGAGAAGCCTGACAAAGACAAAGATCAGGTTCACAGGAGAAAATTGCTGTGGTACCATGAGGATGTCTCATGGCGACGATCTCTAGCTGCTGGAGACACTGGCGACCATTGTTCCAAACATGTAAAAGGAATACATAAATTATCTCAACAGAAAGTAAAAGTTCTCCTCCGCGAATGATTTTTCTGACCGTGGCTAATGGATTGCTTTTTCAGAACAAGGTACCGTTGATTTCGGCATCAGGGTTGCACCAATTGCACATTTTCATATTCGTGCTCGCTGTCTTTCATGTTCTCTATAGCGTCATCACCATTTGCCTGGCAAAAGCCAAAGTACGACACTTCATCCTATCCTTAATTAAATGAAACTTTAAAAGGTCTTTAAACTTTTGTTTAGTTTGATCAATGACGAAGTACCAATTCGATTTAAATTTTGTGAATAGATGAAGAAATGGAAGGCATGGGAACAGGAAACTACTTCCCTGGAGTATCAGTTTAGCAATGGTAATCATCTAGAGGCCAGCTTTATTTTATTTTTTCTACTTAAAAAGTACAAGACTTCTAAGGCCGGACTATTCAACCAATGGTCGTATTGTTGGTCATTCTTGTAGATCCTTCACTCATCAAACATCTTTCGTTAGACGACATAGTGGCCTTTCGACAACTCCTGGTGTCAGATGGATTGTAAGATGCTTTGTTCTTAGACCTTTCAAATGATGTTCCTGTAGCGTTGCTCATGAATTCGCCAGGCTCTCATTGGATAAACAATGATTCCAGTCTAATTCTGAACATCGATGTCCAATTCACTGACTGAACGAGAGCATCTGGGAATTTCGCAGCTAGCATTCTTCAGGCAGTTCTTTGGTTCAGTCTCAAAGGTTGACTATCTGACAATGAGGCTTGGATTCATCAACGTAAGTTGTTTTCCATGCTTCTGTGTTTTCTTCCAAACAGTAACTTATGTGTTCAATAAGACATCTAGCAAGACAATAGAGACAACTACCATGCTTATGGCAATTGATATTTATTAAGGTGTCCTGTTTCCTCATGTTAGAACTAGGTCCTTTTTCATATTAACAAGCTCGGTGGATTTTTCCAGGCTCATTTAGCCCCGAACAGTAGATTCGACTTTCACAAGTACATTAAGAGGTCCATGGAAGATGACTTCAAAGTGGTTGTGGGTATCAGGTCAGCTTCTTTCCCTTATCATGTCGCCTCATTGACATTTCAGACACTTGGAGCGTATGAATGAGACTTAACCGTTTTTGTAAGTTATTCACAGCGTGTGTTCTTTCTCGCAGTATACCCTTATGGACTTGCTGTATCCTCTTTGAGCTCTCCAATATCTATGGTAAGACAGTTTTGTGCGAACCACCATCTCTCATATGCATTGTCACGATTAATTTCAAGAGTTGTACTAACAGAATGATTCGCCTTGTTATTTTGCAGACACTTATGCCCTTTCGATCATCTCTTTCATACCTCTAGCAGTAAGACACATTTTTCATGTTCTAAGGCATGGATAAATACGATATCAATTGATAGATCTTGGCAATGACATAAGTTCCTTGACCTTTATACATTTGACAGACACTTGTGCTAGTTGGTACCAAGCTCGAACTCATTATAATGGAGATGGCTCATCAAATTCAAGATAAAACCACCGTGGTGAAGGGAGCTCCGATCGTAGAGCCCAATAACAAGTATTTCTGGTTCAACCGACCGGACTTTATATTGTTCTTGATACATTTAACTTTGTTTCAGGTAATGGAGATATCTGATTGATGATCAAGTTATTTTCATCTGTCATAAAATTCATAGTTTGACTACCAGTGAATCTATTTAGGCAGAAACACAACACATTGCATTGATGCACAGAAATTAGCCAAAAGATCATGCGAATGAGATTCATAAATTTTTCCAATATCGTTATAGAAAGAACCATCGTCATCCTTTGAAGAAGCTGAAATCCGTCTGAGTCCTATATCTGACTGCTTTCTTTTTTTCCTGCACAGAATGCATTTCAGATATCCTATTTTCTCTGGACCTGGGTAATCCTTCTCTTGATTCGCATTCGCCTATCTTCCTTCTGTGAATTACGTGCTTTCTATAATGATAGTGACTTGTTTTGTGTCAATTGATCTCAACTGACCTCCGAAATGCAGTATGAGTTCGGCTTGAATTCATGCTTCCACAGGAGACAGGCCGAGATCCTTATAAGGGTTTTGCTCGGCGTGGCCCTTCAATTTGTGTGCAGCTACATCACCTTCCCTCTCTATTCACTAGTAACCCAAGTGAGTACTCACTAGTCCTAATCCATGTCCCATTACCTAGTGGAGGTAATAGCTTCAAATGAACGAGTTAGGAATCTAACGGAAAGACTCAGACATTAGTGTTGAATGGACTCATGGCATAACTATCTAGGGACGAGCACGAGAACAACGAGGCAAGCTAACATGTTTCGATGCAGATGGGGTCGCACATGAAGAAGGCAATATTCGAGGAGCAGACGGCAAAGGCGCTGAAGAACTGGCAGAG